>OY970810.1:27500-1440026 GCA_963853775.1 Xanthia togata
TTTTGCCAAAGTAGCGTTAGATTATAGTTTCAATAGTACTCACCCTTCATCCCTGTTCTCTGGTCCGCGATCCGTGTGCCGGTTTTCAGGTGGTGGGGCGAAATTCGAAATTTTTTGTTTCAAAAACTGGTTTTTTTTGACCAAAACTCAAAATTTTTATTCGGCACCTACCTCGTTTTATTTCGTAGTTCGCTGGCCCGCGCCGAGACGGTTTTTTGGACACCTCTCACGCCCGTCTAGCACGAAAAAATTTTGCCCACCCTCCCACCCTGTTCTATATAGGGAAGGTACACTAGGATTCTTGGCAAAAAAGTGTATTTTGTATTTAGGTCTATTAATAAGTTGACGGTGTTTTTACATAATTAGGCATCATTTGACGGGGTTCTTTCTCTTTTTAAACCTATTATTGACCCTACGGTCTTGAGGCCGTAGGAAACTTCGTTTTATTTTTATTACTTTTACCTTATACTTGCTGTTTTTGTCCCCCCTTTACAGGGACCTAGAACTAGCGCCAGTGTCCTTTGAGTTTTGTACATGAACACCACCTTCACACAAACCACAGAAATGCTCCGTACACCGGCCAAAGACGCGAGCTCTTCGGGTTCCAGGGGCTCGCCGCGTTTGGCAGAGAAAGCTGAATCTTCGCTTCCTTCTGTCAGGCGTAGCATCGGGGAATGGGAGGCCGGGAAATCTGAGCCTCAGGCCAAGTCCCCGGCAAACCCAAAGCGTGACGCCACACCAACTGCCACCAGCACCCTGGAAACGCACCGACCACCAAAGAGGACAGCGTCCGGGTACCCCAATCTCACAGCGGAGGCGAGAGCTTGCCTAAATAAAGCTAAGCTTCATTTGGGCAACTCTCGAAACCTCAAGACCGAGATCAAGACGGCGGTGCTCGACGCCATAAACAGGTTATATGAGCTGGTAAAGGAGTCGGAGCAAAAGAAAGCCCTTGTCGCACCCGTACCTGTGGTCATACCTGCAGCCACACCAATTTCCGCGCCATTGACGCCCACCACATGTGAACCGACAGAGCTGATGAAGAGTCTTGTGGCAGACCTCAAAGAGCACAAGCATGCGTTGGAGGACTGCCAACAACATACCCGGGCTCTGTCGGAGCAACTTAAGCTGGCCCCTTGCTACGTCGCAGGCCAAGGTCCAACTTTCGCGGAAATCGCCGCCGGCCCGAAGCAGCACATCCAAGAGCCCCTTCACTCGGTGGTCGTATCATCTACCAATGATCAGGACACCAGTGAAGGGGTTATTGAGAAGCTCAGGACGGCGGTCGATGCCCGAAATGAGGGCACTAGAGCTGAACGGCTGCGCAAGGCGAGGGATCAGAAGGTGATCGTCGGTTTTAGGACCAGGGAGGAGCTGACGAAGGTTACGGACCGGATAAGGAAGACGGGCGGCCTAGTGGTAGAGGAGGTCAAGAATAAGGATCCGCTCGTCATCCTAAAGGACGTCCTCGCCTGCCACTCGGATGTGGAGGTTACCCAAGCCCTGCAGCGGCAAAACACCCATCTGGTGGGGGACATTCCTGCGGAGGATTTGAGGCTGGGGGTGAAGTACCGTCGAAGGACGAGGAACCCCCATATGTGCCACGTCATTCTGCAGGTGTCCCCTACTGTATGGCAGAGGCTGACTATGGCGGGTCGCGTGCACATTGACTTACAGCGAGTGCGAGTGCAGGACCAGTCGCCACTGGTGCAGTGCACTCGCTGTCTGCGTTACGGCCACAGCCGTAAACTGTGCACGCAGCCCGCCGACCTCTGCACTCATTGTGGTGACCCCCACATGCGAGCTGACTGTCCGTCACGTCTGGCGGAGGAGGCTCCAAAGTGCCACAATTGTTTTTTGGCCAAAGGAGAAAGGAGTGACCACAACGCGTTCCACAGCGAGTGCCCAATACGCCTTAAATGGGACGCGTTGGCGCGCCTGTCTGTGGCATATTGCTGAGGTCCATCCGGTGTTTCCCGTCAGTAAGAACCACAACGGTGGGGTGTTCAAAATTAATTTCCAGATACTCAAATTTTTAAAATCTTTTAGAAACAAACAAAATTATAGTAGTAAAATAAAACAAGCTAATTGGAGTCAATTTCGTGAGAAATTGGCCCAATTAAAAGTAGACACAAAATTAAACTCATTTATAACTAAAGAAAAACTTACCTTACCGTTGTGGTCAAACATGCTCGTTGTTATCGAGAAGCAAGACATCACCCTAAGAAGCCATATTCGAGGACCTGCACCTGTGCGGAGTACGCAAAATTCTAAACAAAAAGGGAATTATAAGCACGAGTTTGCGAAGATAGAGGTAGAGAGGAGGAAGTGCCTCGGAGAGAAGCTAGAGAAAATCTTATTTATAATAGAAATTGTGAGTCTTCCGGGATTAAAAAGAAATAAACAAGGACAAACATATAATATCAAAATATTAATAAAAGTAGTAGTAGAAATAATAGTTTTTAGAAATAAAGGTTACATAATATGTAGAATAAGAAATTATGACTAATTAATATATTGTATATATATTAGAATAGCCATATGAAAATATAGTAGTGATAAATATATAGATGAAAATATTATAAGTATAGCATAAGTAGACTCTAAAAGTAGGAAAACAATTAAACATAAAAAGAAAAATACAAAAATAATAAAGATTAAGTTAGTATTGTAAGATATAAGTAGAGATGTAAGCTGTTAGAAGTTACGAAACATTAGGATTACAAAAATATTAAATATTCTTTTGACACTCTCCATTTCCTAAAGCGGGACAGTTGTATAAAATAAACACAAAAATAATGAAAGCAATCAGAACTACCGCGAAATAAGGTCTCTGATCATGTCAGAGGGACACTGAGCAAAGGCAGGAGTGGGTTTTAGCCGGTAAGAGTCCGGCACTGCCCAGACTGGCTCACCAGTGAGTCAGTCTGGGCGTCCATGAGGATTTCCCACTCCTGCTAAAACAAAAAAAAAAAAAAAAAAAAAAAAAAAAAACCTAACCTAACCTAACCTAACCTAACCTAACCTAACCTAACCTAACCTAACCTAACCTAACCGACGGTCATACTGGGGTGTGACTCAGAGGCGGAATTGAAAAGAGTCAAAGACAGAATAGAAAGTAGAGGCAAAGGGTTAATAGTAGCGCCCATGACCAACAAAAACCCTCTCGTCGTCCTAAAAGACGTCTTTTTGGACAGCGACGACGACGAGATGGTTAAGGCGCTCTATTCCCAAAATGAGAACATCTTTCATGACTTGGACAAGGACGAAATAGACATTAAAATAAAATTCAAGAAAAGGACAAGGAACCCCAAAACGGCGCACGTAGTCATCCAGGTGAGACCAAAGGTATGGCAGAGGATGACGGAGGCTGGGGCCCTTTATCTTGACCTGCAAAGGGTCAGGGTGGAGGACCAGTCGCCGCTCATCCAATGCACAAAATGCTTGGCATTTGGGCATGGCCGAAAATTTTGTACTGAGAGTGCAGACAAGTGCAGTCACTGCGGAGGGCCACATTTGCGCGAAAAGTGCGTGGAGTTTGCCGCTGGCAATGAACCGCAGTGCTGCAACTGCCTGCACTCAAAGCTCCAGAAGACCGAGCACAACGCATTTAGTGCGGAGTGCCCGGTCCGCAAAAAATGGGATTACCTGGCTCGGACGACAACGGCATACGCCTAAATTACCCTACATTATAAATTATTTATGTATAATAAATATATATGTATTTATAAGCTATAAACACGCCCCCAAAAAAGACCATAAAAAATTGCTGAAAAAACCCAATAGATAGATTAAGAAAAGTCAATAAATATTATAAGCTTAGCTTAAAAATATATTATTGCCGTAAATCCTAAGTTAATAAATAAGTAGAAAAAGGCGGAAGCAATACACCCCAACAACCCGAAGTGTACCGATAAACACATAAAAGGAATAAATATATAATGTATTTATGCCTATTGTTCAGAAACTCAGTACAAGGGAAAAAGTTGCGAGTATAAATAGGTTAATAATCCACAAACCTCAACCCTAAAACCTGTCCAATGAATTAAAAATAAGAACAGTTAAACTTGAGATGAACCGACTATGTAAAATTTCAAATATGGAAATAATGTTTAGCAAGTAATAAATAATAGATATTTAAGTAGAGATTAAAAAAAATGTATAAAAATAAGAAACTAGATATATAAACAAGATAGAAATAAGAGATAATAATATGTAAGTAACACTGTTAAATATTAGAAAATAGAAATGTACTAGAATAAGAAAACATGTAATAAACCATAGAAATAAGTTCCTAAATGTCCAAATCATGTAATATAAATAAAGAAAGTTTTGTTTTGATCACCCAAATAAAGAAAATAAAAATAAAAAGGATGAAACTAGATAGATCGAGTAGCGGGAATCCCACCCGGCCCAGAATGAAAGAATGTATGACAGAAAGATAAAGTATGAAGAATAAAAGTGCGAGAAGAATAAATGATAGGAATTAGAATGAATGAGAAAATTAGATTACTAAGATCCTGTTTCCATGAACGGGGAAAAGCAAAAAAAAAAAAAAAAAAAAAAAAAAAAAAAAAAAAAAAAAAAAAAAAAAAAAAAAAAAAAACCTAACCTAACCTAACCTAACCTAACCTAACCTAACCTAACCTAACCTAACATAACCTAACCTAACCTTTTTTTTTTTTTTTTTTTTTTTTTTTTTGACGCTGAGAAATGCTTTATGCACTGCCGCTCGTGGGGGACGAGACGGGGTGTGTGGGACTCCTGTCGGAACGACAGTATACCCACTAAAACTCAGCGGTGTTCCCACTTCGCCGTGATGGGAGGGCCATGGGAAACTGGCGTAGCCTTTACATCCACAACCCTCCCGGCGTATGCCCGCCTAGCTGGCGGGCCCCGCATGCCCCCCGGGTTGGGGGGTGGCTACGGGAATGGCCGGGAACACCTGGCCATTCCCGTCCGACACTTGTGGAGGCCTGTGCAATACAGACAAGGGTGCCCCCGCACCCGTTGCCTGCTGACCTCCACCTGGTTTGGGGAGAAATAGATGCCCTTAAGGGCTACTTCTCCCCACGCGGCGGCCACGTATCCCGGTCCCCTCTCTAATAGCGAGAGGGGAGGGGAGTCTGTGGGAGACCGCGCCGTAGTGCCATTCGCTTGGAGGATGCGGTAGTCGGAAAACATCATTCCGACATCGCACCCTCCTCATTTACCGCCGCAGGAGCTGCAGCGGCGATGACGGCGGCGGTGGTAGCAACACGGCGAACCTGCGCCGGCACTATGCCCTTCCTCGCGGGAGGCTTGCAGCTCCTGCCCGACATCTTGTGGTCCGCGGGGCGGCCAGTGCCCTCACACGCCGCACAGTGTGGGGTGGCGGCGTGGCAAGTGGCACTCTTGTGTCCCTCCTGCCCGCATCTGAAGCAGCAGTCTCCCCAGTCGGACTTGGAGGGACACGTGGCTCGGGTGTGGCCAAGCGCGAAGCACTTGAAGCAGCGAACCTAACCTAACCTTTTTTCAGCGGTGTTCCCGCATCGCCGTGATGGGAGGGCCATGGGAAACCGGCGTAGCCTTTACATCCACGACCCTCCCGGCGCATGCCCGCCTAGCTGGCGGGCCCCGCATGCCCCCCTGACTGGGGGGCTACGGGAATGGCCGGGAACACCTGGCCATTCCCGTCCGGCACTGGTGGAGGCCTGTGCGATGCAGGCGAGGGTGCCCCCGCACCCGTTGCCTGCTGGCCTCCACCTGGGAGGAGGAGTCGGAGATGAGCGTCGAACTGACGTCTCCTTCGACCCCTCCTCCGCCTTCGGAGCGGTGCCGCGTCGGGATCATCTTCCCGCACGCGCTCCGCCGCCTCCTTCTGGGACATGACGTGCTCGCAGAAGGAGGCGACCGCCGCCCAGGACCCCTCGTCCCTCAGCATGGCGCCCACCACGCCGGGGAGCGAGAGGTCCAGCCCGATCGCCGCGACGAGACTGCGGCGCGGCTCGGACCACGACGGGCACACCTCGAGAGTGTGCTGCGCCGTGTCCTCCGCCGCGCCACAGTCGTGGCACGACGGCGTCTCCTCCCGTCCGATCCGATGCAGGTACGATCCGAAACAACCGTGTCCGGACAGCACCTGCACCAGGCGGAACGAGAGGAACCCGTGCGGCCGCTCGAGCCAGTCCCGCAGGACCGGCCCGATCGCGTCGAGGGTTCGGCGGCCGAAGACCGCGGCGGCGAGGTCCGTCGTCCAGTGGACGACGATGGCGTCCCTCGCCTCCCGCCGGACGGCCTCCCGCTGTTCCGGGGCGAAGGGCTGACCCGCCGCCCTCCGCCCCGCCTTCCACTCGTACACTCTGGCGAGCACCCACGCCTCGAGTTCCCAAGGAGGGGTGCCGGCCAGAGCGCACGCCCCGGCGAAGCTCACCGTGCGGTGAGCCCGCGCCACCCGCTGGGCTATCGCCCTTTGAGGTGCCCGCAAGGCCGCGGCGTTCTCTCGTCTGTGGAGAGACTCCTCCCAGATGGGGGCCCCGTAGAGGGCCATGCTCCTCAAGATGCCGGCGTAGAGTTGCCGGCATCGAGCGCTGGGCCCCCCCAAGTTCGGGAGGAGCCACGAGAGAGCGCCCGCGGTCTTCAGCAGGCGCGACGACAGCCCGCTGAAATGCGGGCCGAAGCGCCACCTGCTGTCGAGTACAAGGCCCAGATATTTCATCTGGGCCTTCACCTCAATCCTGACGCCCTCCACGAAGATGTGGGCGCCAGGTGGCGGGGGGCGCTGCCGGGGACCGTGGAAGAAGACGGCCTCGGTCTTCTGCAGCGCCACCGTCAACCCTAGGCGGCGGATCCTCCCTGCGACCAAGGATCCGCCCGCCGAGGCCAAGGAGGCCGCCTCCCTGAAACTCTCCCCCCGGGCGGTGAGGAGAGTGTCATCCGCGTAGCAGACGACACTCGTGCCTCGGAGGAGAGTTCCCCGCAAGAGCCAATCGTAGCCGACGTTCCAGAGGAGAGGTCCTAAGACTGACCCCTGTGGAACGCCGGCTTCCGCGGCGTACCGCCGGACTCGGCCAGCCCTGTTCACCAGGACGATCGCCCGATCCTCCAGGTAGCTGGCCAGCAGCACGCGCATGTAGCGAGGCACTCCGTGGAATCGGAGCGCCTCTAGGATGGTGGAGTGGGGAACGGAGTTGAAGGCGTTGGCAATGTCGAACGACACTGCCAACAACCCGTCCCCCGCCTCCATCGCATCCTTCACCTGCCCCTTGAGGCAGGCCAGCGCGTCCACCGTCGAACGCTCAGCCCGAAAGCCGTACTGAGCGTCCGACAAGTCCGGCCCGATGCACCGCAGATGGCTCTTCAGGCGGGCAGCGATTATCCCCTCGAACATCTTACCGACCTCATCGAGCAGAACGATGGGCCGGTATGCCGAGGGGGAGTCTGCCGGGCGGCCCTCCTTGCGAAGGAGGCACAGTTGTCCCTCCTTCCATGGTTTCGGGAACCTTCCAGACGCAAAGCATGCACTGAAGAGGTCCCGAAACCGCTCCTCCATTTGGGTGGCGGCGATCGCCACCACTCTCGCCGGGACACCGTCGGGGCCCGGAGCCGTCTTCTTGGCGCGGATATGGAGAATAGCCGCGCCAAGTTCCGACTCCGTGACGGGAGGGGTCTCCTCTTCATCATCAGCTGGCGGGGCTGGTGGGGCCATCGCTGGTGGGGTGAAGTCGTCCCTGCACGGGAACAGGGACTGAACCACCCCATCCAGAAAGGAGGGCTCCAGGGTCTCGGCCACCGGGGGACCAAAGGGGCGCAGCTTGTTCCGCGCCGCCTTATACGGTCTCCCGTAGGGGTCCGCGTCGAGACCCTCCAGCATTTCTGCTCTCGCAGAGTCTCTGGCGGCGGCGATGGCCCGATCGAGGACCAGTTTTGCCGCCAGGTACACCTCGTAGAGGTGGTCCCCGACGGCCTGGTCCCGTCGACGCCGCCGCCGACTCCGCGTGTAAGCCCTCCTTGCCTCCACACAGGCTGCTCGAAGCCCCGCCAGCTCCGCCGACCACCAGTACACGGCCCGTTTGGGTGGTGGTCGGCCAGACCGAGGCATGCTCGAGTTGCATACCTCGGTCAGAGACTCCCTCAGCTGCCCCGCCACGGTGTCCACATCCGGCAGCCGGCTGGCGGAAGGCGGCGAAAGCCAGTCCTGGACGAACGCCGCCTCCCGCGCTGCCTCCCTGTCCAGGCGGGCGAGGGCCCACCGTGGGAACGGTGATCGCCCCGGCAGAGTCCGCGTCTCTCCGGGGCGACTGGTGGAGATGTCGAACCGCACGTAGCGATGGTCCGACATAGTCTCCACCAGGTCCACCCGCCAGTTCAGCACGCGCGCGGCTAACGCAGGGGTGGCGAAAGTGACGTCCACCACTGAGCCACCCTGCCGCCGCACGCATGTCCGGACGCTGCCTCTGTTCAAGAGGCAGAGTCCAGAGGAGGCAGCCCACAGCTCGACTGCCCGCCCGCGGGCGTCGGTGGCCGGGTTGCCCCAGGTCACCGACTTGGCGTTCAGGTCTCCCAGCACGGAGACCTGACGCGGCGCCGCCCTGCCGACCACGGCGGCCAGGACTCCGAGATAGTTCTCGAAGTCCTGGAGAGGGCGGTTTGGGGAGAAATACACGCCCACAAGGGCGAGTTCTCCCCACGCGGCGGCCACGTATCCCGGTCCCCTCTCTAATAGCGAGAGGGGAGGGGAGTCTGTGGAAGACCGCGCCGCTAGTGCCACCAAGCCGTCCTCGTCACCCAGCCAGCTGCCGGGGACGAAGTAGGGCTCGGCGACCACCGCTACGTTCACCAACCACTCGGCCATGACCTGCACCACCAGGTCCTGGGCCGCTCTGCAGTGGTTGGCGTTCGTCTGGAGGATGCGGAGGTCGGAAATTATTATTCCGACATCGCACCCTCCTCAGCCGCCGCCGCTGCCGCTGGAGCTACAGCGGCGACGACGGCGGCGGCGGTGGTGGCAACAGGGCGAACCTGCGCCGGCACCACGCCCTTCTTGACGGGGGGCTTACAGCTCCTGCCCGTCATCCGGTGGCCCGCGGGGCGGCCACTGGCGGCACACGCCGCGCAGTGTGGCGCGGTGGCGGTGGCGGTGCACGCGGCCCACCCGTGTCCCTCCTTCCCGCATTGGAAGCACGTATCCCTCCAATCGGACTTGGAGGGACACGTGGCTCGGGTGTGGCCGAACGCGCAGCACTTGAAGCACCGCGCAGGCTGTGCCTCAAGTGGCCGGACCACCGCCGAGCTGAAGCCGATCAGCAACCGTCCTTTGGTCGCCGCAAGGACGGCCCCGGCCGCGGCGACCGGGCACTCCACGCGGATGATGCCCATGCCGCGGCGGCCGAGCCTGACGGCTCCAGCCTTCACCGCGCCGGCGTCGCAGCCTCCAGCTGCTGCGACGGCCGCGACCACATCCTCTTTGGCGACCGAGTCGTCAAGATCGGCCACCTCCAAGGCTGCGGTCTTTTCTGGCCTGGCGACCTTGGCCACATCCGCGACGACCTCCCGCAGCTTCGCTGCGAAGAGGTCCGCGTTCGTGCCGCGCTGCTCTCCCGAAAACTCGAAAATTCGAGCTCCCGTGAGAGTCCGGCGGCACGTGATTTTGCTGATCCCCAGCTGGGAGGGATCAGCATTCGTACGAGCCCGTCTCAGTACGGACTCGTACGTCTCGCCCCGCTCCGCGGCCTCCGGGGTGATGGTCACCACGACGGCCGCGGTTTTGGGAGGAACCAGCTTCCTCCCACCAGCTGGAGCCCGTTTGGCTGCAGGAGCAGCCGCAGCGGGCTTGGGGTCCGGCTTCTTGGCCTTCTTCCCCCTCTTACCCACTTCCGTCCACGGCAGGTTGGACGGGGTGGTGGAGGGAAGAAGGGCGTCTTCCTCCTGGATCTGGGCTGGGGCCGGGGCTGCTGGAGCGGCAGAGGACCCTGACGCTCGCACCGCGCTCGTGGTGGGGGTCTGAGGAGACGCCGTGGTCCCCTTGCCCTTGCCCTTGCCCTTTCCCTTTGAGGGCTGCCCTTCCAATACAGGGCCTGCTTGAGGCGCAGGTTCCGGCTCCCCCGGTTGGCGACTCTTGTCCGCCGGTAGCGGTGGGCGGAGCCGCTTTTCCGGCAGGAGCCGGTCCTCGAACCTAACCTAACCTAACCTAACCTTTTTTTTTTTTTTTTTTTTTTTTTTTTTTTTTTTTTTTGACGCTGAGAAATGCTTTATGCACTGCCGCTCGTGGGGGACGAGACGGGGTGTGTGGGACTCCTGTCAGAAGGACAGTATACCCACTAAAACTCAGCGGTGTTCCCGCATCGCCGTGATGGGAGGGCCATGGGAAACCGGCGTAGCCTTTACATCCACGACCCTCCCGGCGCATGCCCGCCTAGCTGGCGGGCCCCGCATGCCCCCCTGACTGGGGGGCTACGGGAATGGCCGGGAACACCTGGCCATTCCCGTCCGGCACTGGTGGAGGCCTGTGCGATGCAGGCGAGGGTGCCCCCGCACCCGTTGCCTGCTGGCCTCCACCTGGGAGGAGGAGTCGGAGATGAGCGTCGAACTGACGTCTCCTTCGACCCCTCCTCCGCCTTCGGAGCGGTGCCGCGTCGGGATCATCTTCCCGCACGCGCTCCGCCGCCTCCTTCTGGGACATGACGTGCTCGCAGAAGGAGGCGACCGCCGCCCAGGACCCCTCGTCCCTCAGCATGGCGCCCACCACGCCGGGGAGCGAGAGGTCCAGCCCGATCGCCGCGACGAGACTGCGGCGCGGCCCGGACCACGACGGGCACACCTCGAGAGTGTGCTGCGCCGTGTCCCCCGCCGCGCCACAGTCGTGGCACGACGGCGTCTCCTCCCGTCCGATCCGATGCAGGTACGATCCGAAACAACCGTGTCCGGACAGCACCTGCACCAGGCGGAACGAGAGGAACCCGTGCGGCCGCTCGAGCCAGTCCCGCAGGACCGGCCCGATCGCGTCGAGGGTTCGGCGGCCGAAGACCGCGGCGGCGAGGTCCGTCGTCCAGTGGACGACGATGGCGTCCCTCGCCTCCCGCCGGACGGCCTCCCGCTGTTCCGGGGCGAAGGGCTGACCCGCCGCCCTCCGCCCCGCCTTCCACTCGTACACTCTGGCGAGCACCCACGCCTCGAGTTCCCAAGGAGGGGTGCCGGCCAGAGCGCACGCCCCGGCGAAGCTCACCGTGCGGTGAGCCCGCGCCACCCGCTGGGCTATCGCCCTTTGAGGTGCCCGCAAGGCCGCGGCGTTCTCTCGTCTGTGGAGAGACTCCTCCCAGATGGGGGCCCCGTAGAGGGCCATGCTCCTCAAGATGCCGGCGTAGAGTTGCCGGCATCGAGCGCTGGGCCCCCCCAAGTTCGGGAGGAGCCACGAGAGAGCGCCCGCGGTCTTCAGCAGGCGCGACGACAGCCCGCTGAAATGCGGGCCGAAGCGCCACCTGCTGTCGAGTACAAGGCCCAGATATTTCATCTGGGCCTTCACCTCAATCCTGACGCCCTCCACGAAGATGTGGGCGCCAGGTGGCGGGGGGCGCTGCCGGGGACCGTGGAAGAAGACGGCCTCGGTCTTCTGCAGCGCCACCGTCAACCCTAGGCGGCGGATCCTCCCCGCGACCAAGGATCCGCCCGCCGAGGCCAAGGAGGCCGCCTCCCTGAAACTCTCCCCCCGGGCGGTGAGGAGAGTGTCATCCGCGTAGCAGACGACACTCGTGCCTCGGAGGAGAGTTCCCCGCAAGAGCCAATCGTAGCCGACGTTCCAGAGGAGAGGTCCTAAGACTGACCCCTGTGGAACGCCGGCTTCCGCGGCGTACCGCCGGACTCGGCCAGCCCTGTTCACCAGGACGATCGCCCGATCCTCCAGGTAGCTGGCCAGCAGCACGCGCATGTAGCGAGGCACTCCGTGGAATCGGAGCGCCTCTAGGATGGTGGAGTGGGGAACGGAGTTGAAGGCGTTGGCGATGTCGAACGACACTGCCAACAACCCGTCCCCCGCCTCCATCGCATCCTTCACCTGCCCCTTGAGGCAGGCCAGCGCGTCCACCGTCGAACGCTCAGCCCGAAAGCCGTACTGAGCGTCCGACAAGTCCGGCCCGATGCACCGCAGATGGCTCTTCAGGCGGGCAGCGATTATCCCCTCGAACATCTTACCGACCTCATCGAGCAGAACGATGGGCCGGTATGCCGAGGGGGAGTCTGCCGGGCGGCCCTCCTTGCGAAGGAGGCACAGTTGTCCCTCCTTCCATGGTTTCGGGAACCTTCCAGACGCAAAGCATGCGCTGAAGAGGTCCCGAAACCGCTCCTCCATTTGGGTGGCGGCGATCGCCACCACTCTCGCCGGGACACCGTCGGGGCCCGGAGCCGTCTTCTTGGCGCGGATACGGAGAATAGCCGCGCCAAGTTCCGACTCCGTGACGGGAGGGGTCTCCTCTTCATCATCAGCTGGCGGGGCTGGTGGGGCCATCGCTGGTGGGGTGAAGTCGTCCCTGCACGGGAACAGGGACTGAATCACCCCATCCAGAAAGGAGGGCTCCAGGGTCTCGGCCACCGGGGGACCAAAGGGGCGCAGCTTGTTCCGCGCCGCCTTATACGGTCTCCCGTAGGGGTCCGCGTCGAGACCCTCCAGCATTTCTGCTCTCGCAGAGTCTCTGGCGGCGGCGATGGCCCGATCGAGGACCAGTTTTGCCGCCAGGTACACCTCGTAGAGGTGGTCCCCGACGGCCTGGTCCCGTCGACGCCGCCGCCGACTCCGCGTGTAAGCCCTCCTTGCCTCCACACAGGCTGCTCGAAGCCCCGCCAGCTCCGCCGACCACCAGTACACGGCCCGTTTGGGTGGTGGTCGGCCAGACCGAGGCATGCTCGAGTTGCATACCTCGGTCAGAGACTCCCTCAGATGCCCCGCCACGGTGTCCACATCCGGCAGCCGGCTGGCGGAAGGCGGCGAAAGCCAGTCCTGGACGAACGCCGCCTCCCGCGCCGCCTCCCTGTCCAGGCGGGCGAGGGCCCACCGTGGGAACGGTGATCGCCCCGGCAGAGTCCGCGTCTCTCCGGGGCGACTGGTGGAGATGTCAAACCGCACGTAGCGATGGTCCGACATAGTCTCCACCAGGTCCACCCGCCAGTTCAGCACGCGCGCGGCTAACGCAGGGGTGGCGAAAGTGACGTCCACCACTGAGCCACCCTGCCGCCGCACGCATGTCTGGACGCTGCCTCTGTTCAAGAGGCAGAGTCCAGAGGAGGCAGCCCACAGCTCGACTGCCCGCCCGCGGGCGTCGGTGGCCGGGTTGCCCCAGGTCACCGACTTGGCGTTCAGGTCTCCCAGCACGGAGACCTGACGCGGCGCCGCCCTGCCGACCACGGCGGCCAGGACTCCGAGATAGTTCTCGAAGTCCTGGAGAGGGCGGTTTGGGGAGAAATACACGCCCACAAGGGCGAGTTCTCCCCACGCGGCGGCCACGTATCCCGGTCCCCTCTCTAATAGCGAGAGGGGAGGGGAGTCTGTGGAAGACCGCGCCGCTAGTGCCACCAAGCCGTCCTCGTCACCCAGCCAGCTGCCGGGGACGAAGTAGGGCTCGGCGACCACCGCTACGTTCACCAACCACTCGGCCATGACCTGCACCACCAGGTCCTGGGCCGCTCTGCAGTGGTTGGCGTTCGTCTGGAGGATGCGGAGGTCGGAAATTATTATTCCGACATCGCACCCTCCTCAGCCGCCGCCGCCGCCGCTGGAGCTACAGCGGCGACGACGGCGGCGGCGGTGGTGGCAACAGGGCGAACCTGCGCCGGCACCACGCCCTTCTTGACGGGGGGCTTACAGCTCCTGCCCGTCATCCGGTGGCCCGCGGGGCGGCCACTGGCGGCACACGCCGCGCAGTGTGGCGCGGTGGCGGTGGCGGTGCACGCGGCCCACCCGTGTCCCTCCTTCCCGCATTGGAAGCACGTATCCCTCCAATCGGACTTGGAGGGACACGTGGCTCGGGTGTGGCCGAACGCGCAGCACTTGAAGCACCGCGCAGGCTGTGCCTCAAGCGGCCGGACCACCGCCGAGCTGAAGCCGATCAGCAACCGTCCTTTGGTCGCCGCAAGGACGGCCCCGGCCGCGGCGACCGGGCACTCCACGCGGATGATGCCCATGCCGCGGCGGCCGAGCCTGACGACTCCAGCCTTCACCGCGCCGGCGTCGCAGCCTCCAGCTGCTGCGACGGCCGCGACCACATCCTCTTTGGCGACCGAGTCATCAAGATCGGCCACCTCCAAGGCTGCGGTCTTTTCTGGCCTGGCGACCTTGGCCACATCCGCGACGACCTCCCGCAGCTTCGCTGCGAAGAGGTCCGCGTTCGTGCCGCGCTGCTCCCCCGAAAACTCGAAAATTCGAGCTCCCGTGAGAGTTCGGCGGCACGTAATTTTGCTGATCCCCAGCTGGGAGGGATCAGCATTCGTACGAGCCCGTCTCAGTACGGACTCGTACGTCTCGCCCCGCTCCGCGGCCTCCGGGGTGATGGTCACCACGACGGCCGCGGTTTTGGGAGGAACCAGCTTCCTCCCACCAGCTGGAGCCCGTTTGGCTGCAGGAGCAGCCGCAGCGGGCTTGGGGTCCGGCTTCTTGGCCTTCTTCCCCCTCTTGCCCACTTCCGTCCACGACAGGTTGGACGGGGTGGTGGAGGGAAGAAGGGCGTCTTCCTCCTGGATCTGGGCTGGGGCCGGGGCTGCTGGAGCGGCAGAGGACCCTGACGCTCGCACCGCGCTCGTGGTGGGGGTCTGAGGAGACGCCGTGGTCCCCTTGCCCTTGCCCTTGCCCTTTCCCTTTGAGGGCTGCCCTTCCAATACAGGGCCTGCTTGAGGCGCAGGTTCCGGCTCCCCCGGTTGGCGACTCTTGTCCGCCGCTAGCGGTGGGCGGAGCCGCTTTTCCGGCAGGAGCCGGTCCTCGATGCCTGCGAAGCAGGCCCTAATGAACGCCCTCTCCTCCATCACTACCTGCCTCAAGGCTGCCTCGAGGCTGGCAGGGGTGGAGGGGGAGGGGGAGGAGGAGGAGGAGGAGGAGGGGCCCCCTGTCACCGGAGCCGGGGCAGGCAGGGCCGTGGCTTCAGCCAGCTTCTGGTGAAGCTGGCTGACCTCCGCCTGCAGGCGATCCACCTTCGCCTGCAGCTGCCGCGTCTCCTCCGTGGCCGTCCGCTTGACCAGCTCCAGGACGATGCCGTGCATGCTGGCGGCACGGCATTTGAGGGCCTTTTGAAAGGTCCCCTTCAGGTTGGAGGATTTTGAGGCGACCTCCAGGACCTCCTGCCTGTCCTCCTCCGCCATGCGCGCCAGCTCTGCCAGGGAGTGGTCGGCATACAGCACATGGGATGCACCGTAGCCATCCCTCGACCTGGCAGCTTGCTGCTCCTTGGCGCTCACCCTCTCCTCCAAGTCCGCTTGGAGCTGCGCCCGTTTCGCCAAATTAAGTTGGCGCTCGGCGTCCACTAAGCCCACGTCATGGGTACAGGCCGCCGGAGAAGAAGTCGGAGCCTTTTTGGACTTCGACTTCTTCTTCGCCTTGCTGCGGCTGCGGCTTGCGGTGGACTCCGAGGAGCCCTCGGACCGCTTCCGCTTGAAGCGGTCGCCGCTTTCCGCAGCCGACGTGTCCATGTTGGACTCTGTGTCCGAGTCCGAAGACTCGTCCGGCCTGCGGAACAAACTGGCCGCGGATCGTGGGCGGTCTGCTCCTCTCGGCGTCAAAACGCCGCCAGCGTTGGGGTGGCCCTGAGAAGGGCCGTTGGTGGGGCCCTGAGAAGGGCCGTTGGGGTGGCCCTGAGAAGGGCCGTTGGGGTGGCCCTGAGAAGGGCCGTTGGGGTGGCCCTGAGAAGGGCCGTTTGGGTCGCCCTGGGGAGAGCGACTCGGCACAAAACGGCCGGACGCATCGCGTGCCGGCTTTCCTGTCATACTCGCAAATGTCCGCATAAAATTAAAAATTAAAAATCACGATTTAAAAGTCACAGCGCACTTTAGCCACCGGTCTGCCACTCCGTTACGGTGGTCAGACACGGCGTTGCCCAGGGGATACTACGAGGAAGTATGCGCTGTGGGGGATCCCCCAACCTAACCTAACCTAACCTTTTTTTTTTTTTTGTTTTTTTTTTGGTCTCGGGGTGGAAAATCCTCATGGATGTCCTCCGCCCTGGGGCGGGCGGAGGGGTCTGTCAGACTCTTACTGACTAAAAACCACCCCGGTGTTCCGACTCACACTTACGCCGGGGGTCGCGGGAACGACGAAATCTTCCGCAACCCCCGGCTGGTGCCGGCCCGCCACCGCGGGCCTCGTCTCGGGTCAGGGGGGGAGTGAGGTGTTTGACTCCCCCCGCGACGTCTCAGAGGGGCGCGCGTGGAACACTACGCGCCGCCACCTCGGGTCCTGATGTGTGGGGGGCGACGGACGTCCCCAAGTCCGTCGTCCCTGGACCCATTTAGGGGGGCCGGAAGAGGGCGTTGTCCGCCCTCCGCCGACGCCCGGTGCGCCTGCTGCGGGCCGGGTGAGTGGACGAGATCTCCCTCTCCCTTTCCGCAGCCTCCTTCTGTGAGACGACCGTCTCGCAGAAGGCGACCACCGCGTCCCAGGACTCGGCGCCGCCGACCATAGCGTTCACTACGGCCGGCAGCGACAAGTCACTGCCTACTCCTGAGATGAGGGCACGGCGCGGCCCCTCCCAAGCGGCACACTCTGCCAGCGTGTGCCGCGCCGTGTCCTCCCGGCAGTCGACGCAGTGGTGACACCGGGCGTCCGGCTCCCTGTTTATGCGACACAGGTACTTCCCGAAGCAACCGTGCCCCGAGAGTACCTGCGTCACCCGAAACGACAGGGAGCCGTGCCTCCTCCCGAGCCAGCGCTCGAGCACCGGCCGGACCGCCTCGACGACGTCGAGGCCGGCGGTAGGGCGCGAAAGCCTGTCCCGCCATTCCGCCACCAGGACCTCGCGAAGCTGAGACCGATGCAGCTCCACATGTCGCTGCATCGGTCGCTCGCCCCGCGCCCGCGCTTCCTCGCGCCACCGATACGATGACGCGAGTACTTTCGCCTCCAGGTCCCAGGGCGGGGATCCGGCCAGTGCACAAGCCGCCTCGTAGGAGATCGTGCGATACCCCCGGATGACTCTGACGGCCATCGCCCTTTGCGGTCTCCGCATGACGGCGATGCTCCCGGCCGTCAGGTCAGCCGCCCAGATCGGGGCCCCGTAAAGGGCCATCGATCGCACGATCCCCACGTATAGCCGCCTACAAGCGGCGCTCGGGCCCCCCAAATTGGGAAGCAGCGTTGAGAGCGCTCCAGCAGCGCCCAGCAACTTGGGCGCCAGCCGTCGGAAGTGGGGCCCGAAGTCCCACCGGCTGTCGAGGACCAATCCTAGGTACTTCATGGTACCCTCGACAGCGATCCGAGCCCCCCCGACCACGATATGTGAGCCGGGTGACGGCGCCCGCCGGGGGCCATGGAACACCATAGCCTCCGACTTGCTGAGGGCCACCTCCAGGCCTAGGCGACGTATGCGGCTCACCACCTGTGAGACCGCAGCCGTCGCCAGCAACGCTGCTTCCCTGTACGAGCTCCCCCGGGCAGTGACCAGCGTGTCGTCCGCATAACACGTCAGGTCTACCCCCGGCCTGAGCTCGCCCCTCAGCACCCAGTCGTACCCGATGTTCCACAGGAGCAACCTAACCTAACCTAACCTTTTTTTTTTTTTTTTTGGTCTCGGGGTGGAAAATCCTCATGGATGTCCTCCGCCCTGGGGCGGGCGGAGGGGTCTGTCAGACTCGTACTGACTAAAAACCACCCCGGTGTTCCATCTCACACCTACGTCGGGGGTCGCGGGAACGCAGATACTTCCGCGACCCTCGGCTGGTGCCGGCCCGCCTCTGCGGGCCACCTCGAGTTTGGGGGGAGTGAGGTGTTAAACTCCCCCCTTACATCATAGAGAGGCGCGCGTGGAACACTACGCACCGCCATCTCGGGTCCTAAGGAGTAGGGGGCGATGGATTTCCCCAGATCCGTCGCCCCTGGACCCATTTAGGGGGGCTGGAAGAGGGCGTTATCCGCCCTCCGCCGACGCCCGGTGCGTCTGCTGCGGATCGGGTTAGTGGAAGCAATCTCCCGCTCCCTTTCCGCAGCCTCCTTCTGCGAGATGACTGTCTCGCAGAAGGCGACCACCGCGTCCCAGGACTCGGCGCCGCCGACCATAGCGTTCACTACGGCCGGCAGCGACAAGTCACTGCCTACTCCTGAGATGAGGGCACGGCGCGGCCCCTCCCAAGCGGCACACTCTGCCAGCGTGTGCCGCGCCGTGTCCTCCCGGCAGTCGACGCAGTGGTGACACCGGGCGTCCGGCTCCCTGTTTATGCGACACAGGTACTTCCCGAAGCAACCATGCCCCGAGAGCACCTGCGTCACCCGAAACGACAGGGAGCCGTGCCTCCTCCCGAGCCAGCGCTCGAGCACCGGCCGGACCGCCTCGACGACGTCGAGGCCGGCGGTAGGGCGCGAAAGCCTGTCCCGCCATTCCGCCACCAGGACCTCGCGAAGCTGAGACCGATGCAGCTCCACATGTCGCTGCATCGGTCGCTCGCCCCGCGCCCGCGCTTCCTCGCGCCACCGATACGATGACGCGAGTACTTTCGCCTCCAGGTCCCAGGGCGGGGATCCGGCCAGTGCACAAGCCGCCTCGTAGGAGATCGTGCGATACCCCCGGATGACTCTGACGGCCATCGCCCTTTGCGGTCTCCGCATGACGGCGATGCTCCCGGCCGTCAGGTCAGCCGCCCAGATCGGGGCCCCGTAAAGGGCCATCGATCGCACGATCCCCACGTATAGCCGCCTACAAGCGGCGCTCGGGCCCCCCAGATTGGGAAGCAGCGTTGAGAGCGCTCCAGCAGCGCCCAGCAACTTGGGCGCCAGCCGTCGGAAGTGGGGCCCGAAGTCCCACCGGCTGTCGAGGACCAATCCTAGGTACTTCATGGTACCCTCGACAGCGATCCGAGCCCCCCCGACCACGATATGTGAGCCGGGTGACGGCGCCCGCCGGGGGCCATGGAACACCATAGCCTCCGACTTGCTGAGGGCCACCTCCAGGCCTAGGCGACGTATGCGGCTCACCACCTGTGAGACCGCAGCCGTCGCCAGCAACGCTGCTTCCCTGTGCGAGCTCCCCCGGGCAGTGACCAGCGTGTCGTCCGCATAACACGTCAGGTCTACCCCCGGCCTGAGCTCGCCCCTCAGCACCCAGTCGTACCCGATGTTCCACAGGAGCGGCCCTAAGACCGAGCCCTGCGGAACACCGCACGACATGCGGCGCTGGTTTCCGCCATCACGTCCCACGTAGGTGACACACCTCTCCGACAGATAAGCCCCAACGATGCGGCGGAGGTAGGGAGGCACACCATGATAGCGCAGTGCCTCCCGAATACAACTCCAGGGCAGGGTGTTGAAGGCGTTGGATATGTCCAAGGACACCGCCAACATCACCCCGCCCCGAGACACCGCTTCCTCCGCCAGGACTCTAACCCGCGACACAGCGTGTATCGTGGAGCGCCCATGCCGAAACCCAAACTGACTGTCGTCCAGGTCCGGCCCCTCTCTGCACAAGTGGCCGACGAGGCGGGCTGCGATTACTCGCTCGAACAGCTTGCCCACCTCGTCTAGCAGCACTATGGGCCGGTACGCGGACGACGAGTCCGCCGGGCGCCCCGCCTTCCTGAGCAGGACCAGACGACCAGATTTCCACAAAGTGGGAAACTGGCCCCGCTCAAGACACGCTGTGTAGAGTCCTCTCAGTTGGGGCTCGAGCTCCTTCAGAGCGAGGGCCAACACGCAGCCGTGGATCCCGTCGGGCCCCGGAGCCACGTTCTTGGCCCGGAGCCGCATCACGGCTGCCCCCATCTCTGCCTGTGTCACCCCTGGGACGCTAATGGCGTTCTCCTCCTCTTCTTCTGCAGACTCTGCGGCCGTGGGCATAGCCATCGGCGGCGGAGTGTGCTCCGCTCTGGCCGGGAAGAGGGCTGCAACCACCTCCTCCAGCAGCTCGGGTTGGAGACTCTCCGTAAGCGGAGGCGCCGCGGCTCGAAGTTTCCCTCGAACCGCGCGATAAGGGCGCCCCCACGGATCCCCGTCCAGAGTCTCCAACATCTCCTCCCTGGCTCGCGTCCTCGACTCGCCGATGGCCAGCCACAGAGTCTGCTTGGCCGCGCGGTACACCTCATACAGCGCGGCCTCAACCTAACCTAACCTAACCTTTTTTTTTTTTTTTTTTTTTTTTTTTTTTTTGGTCTCGGGGTGGAAAATCCTCATGGATGTCCTCCGCCCTGGGGCGGGCGGAGGGGTCTGTCAGACTCTTACTGACTAAAAACCACCCCGGTGTTCCGACTCACACTTACGCCGGGGGTCGCGGGAACGACAAAATCTTCCGCAACCCCCGGCTGGTGCCGGCCCGCCACCGCGGGCCTCGTCTCGGGTCAGGGGGGGAGTGAGGTGTTTGACTCCCCCCGCGACGTCTCAGAGGGGCGCGCGTGGAACACTACGCGCCGCCACCTCGGGTCCTGATGTGTGGGGGGCGACGGACGTCCCCAAGTCCGTCGTCCCTGGACCCATTTAGGGGGGCCGGAAGAGGGCGTTGTCCGCCCTCCGCCGACGCCCGGTGCGCCTGCTGCGGGCCGGGTGAGTGGACGAGATCTCCCTCTCCCTTTCCGCAGCCTCCTTCTGTGAGACGACCGTCTCGCAGAAGGCGACCACCGCGTCCCAGGACTCGGCGCCTCCGACCATAGCGTTCACTACGGCCGGCAGCGACAAGTCACTGCCTACTCCTGAGATGAGGGCACGGCGCGGCCCCTCCCAAGCGGCACACTCTGCCAGCGTGTGCCGCGCCGTGTCCTCCCGGCAGTCGACGCAGTGGTGACACCGGGCGTCCGGCTCCCTGTTTATGCGACACAGGTACTTCCCGAAGCAACCGTGCCCCGAGAGTACCTGCGTCACCCGAAACGACAGGGAGCCGTGCCTCCTCCCGAGCCAGCGCTCGAGCACCGGCCGGACCGCCTCGACGACGTCGAGGCCGGCGGTAGGGCGCGAAAGCCTGTCCCGCCATTCCGCCACCAGGACCTCGCGAAGCTGAGACCGATGCAGCTCCACATGTCGCTGCATCGGTCGCTCGCCCCGCGCCCGCGCTTCCTCGCGCCACCGATACGATGACGCGAGTACTTTCGCCTCCAGGTCCCAGGGCGGGGATCCGGCCAGTGCACAAGCCGCCTCGTAGGAGATCGTGCGATACCCCCGGATGACTCTGACGGCCATCGCCCTTTGCGGTCTCCGCATGACGGCGATGCTCCCGGCCGTCAGGTCAGCCGCCCAGATCGGGGCCCCGTAAAGGGCCATCGATCGCACGATCCCCACGTATAGCCGCCTACAAGCGGCGCTCGGGCCCCCCAAATTGGGAAGCAGCGTTGAGAGCGCTCCAGCAGCGCCCAGCAACTTGGGCGCCAGCCGTCGGAAGTGGGGCCCGAAGTCCCACCGGCTGTCGAGGACCAATCCTAGGTACTTCATGGTACCCTCGACAGCGATCCGAGCCCCCCCGACCACGATATGTGAGCCGGGTGACGGCGCCCGCCGGGGGCCATGGAACACCATAGCCTCCGACTTGCTGAGGGCCACCTCCAGGCCTAGGCGACGTATGCGGCTCACCACCTGTGAGACCGCAGCCGTCGCCAGCAACGCTGCTTCCCTGTACGAGCTCCCCCGGGCAGTGACCAGCGTGTCGTCCGCATAACACGTCAGGTCTACCCCCGGCCTGAGCTCGCCCCTCAGCACCCAGTCGTACCCGATGTTCCACAGGAGCGGCCCTAAGACCGAGCCCTGTGGAACACCGCACGACATGCGGCGCTGGAATCCGCCATCACGTCCCGCGTAGGTGACACACCTCTCCGACAGATAAGCCCCAACGATGCGGCGGAGGTAGGGAGGCACACCATGATAGCGCAGTGCCTCCCGAATACAACTCCAGGGCAGGGTGTTGAAGGCGTTGGATATGTCCAAGGACACCGCCAACATCACCCCGCCCCGAGACACCGCTTCCTCCGCCAGGACTCTAACCCGCGACACAGCGTGTATCGTGGAGCGCCCATACCGAAACCCAAACTGACTGTCGTCCAGGTCCGGCCCCTCTCTGCACAAGTGGCCGACGAGGCGGGCTGCGATTACTCGCTCGAACAGCTTGCCCACCTCGTCTAGCAGCACTATGGGCCGGTACGCGGACGACGAGTCCGCCGGGCGCCCCGCCTTCCTGAGCAGGACCAGACGACCAGATTTCCACAAAGTGGGAAACTGGCCCCGCTCAAGACACGCTGTGTAGAGTCCTCTCAGTTGGGGCTCGAGCTCCTTCAGAGCGAGGGCCAACACACAGCCGTGGATCCCGTCGGGCCCCGGAGCCACGTTCTTGGCCCGGAGCCGCATCACGGCTGCCCTCATCTCTGCCTGTGTCACCTCTGGGACGCTGATGGCGTTCTCTTCCTCTTCTTCTGCAGACTCTGCGGCCGTGGGCAAAGCCATCGGCGGCGGAGTGTGCTCCGCTCTGGCCGGGAAGAGGGCTGCAACCACCTCCTCCAGCAGCTCGGGTTGGAGACTCTCCGTAAGCGGAGGCGCCGCGGCTCGAAGTTTCCCTCGAACCGCGCGATAAGGGCGCCCCCACGGATCCCCGTCTAGAGTCTCCAACATCTCTTCCCTGGCTCGCGTCCTCGACTCGCCGATGGCCAGCCACAGAGTCTGCTTGGCCGCGCGGTACACCTCATACAGCGCGGCCTCTTCGTCAGGGACCCGACGACGTCTCCTCCGGTATCGGGTGTACTGGCGTCTGACCGCCACGCACGCGACGCGCAGCTGCGCGATCTCGGCGGTCCACCAGTACACCTGGCGCCTTGCGGACTGTGCGTGGACCCGGGGCATGGACGCGTCGCTGATTTGCGTCATCGCCCCGCGGAACCACAGCGCCTCCCGCTCAACGTCGACGGGTCCGTTCGTCACCGACTCCCGGCTCCAGGCCTGGACAATAGCGGCCTCCTCGAGAAGTTCCCTGTCTATGCGCTTACGCGCCCAACGCGGACCGTCCGTTCGCGGGGTCGGTCGACCGCGGCCGCCGGTGGTCTGGGCGGAGACGTCGAATCGGATGTAGCGGTGATCCGACAACGTCTCCACCTCCACGGCGACACGCCAGTCGTGGACACGGCTCGCGACAGCGGGGCTGGCGAACGAGACATCCACTATAGACCCGCCCCGCTGCCGCACGCACGTGTGTACCGAGCCCCGATTTAGGACGGTCAAGCCAGTCGTAACCGCCCACTCCTCCAGCACCTCGCCCCTAGCATCAGTCACAGGGGATCCCCACGCCGCAGACTTGGCGTTGAGATCCCCCAGCAACAGCACAGGGCGAGGGTGGAGTCGGCCCACGACGGCACCCAACTCGACAAGGAACCTCTCGAAGTCGGCGAGACTCTTGTTGGGCGAAAAATACGCCCCAACGGTGCCAATGCCGTCCGCGAGAGCAGCTACCCAGCCGCGACCTCGGGACGGGTTGACAAGAGCCCCGCCAATGATGGCCACCAAACCGTCCAAGTCTCCCACCCAGTTATCCCTGGGGGGGACGAAATACGGTTCGGCGACCACGGCCACGTGAATCGACCACTCTGCCATGCTCTGGAGCAAAAGATCCTGAGCTCTAGCAGAGTGGTTGATATTGCCCTGGAGGTAATGGAAGACCGCCATTTATGCGGCATCCATTCCCTCCACCGCACCATTCCTAGGCCGGGAGTCGGCCGAAGGGCAGCCAGGCTGCGGGGGGGGTAAAGAGCCCCCGGCAGCCATGGCAGCCCCTCTCTTCTTCTTCTGCGTCTGCTTGGTGGGCGCGCCACAGGCCTTTCCGCCCGCTCTGTGCCCCGCAGGCCTCCCTGCAGCTGTACAGAGGCTGCAGTTTGGCGCCGCGAGACACTGGGCCGCCTTGTGGCCGGCCTGACCGCAGCGATAGCACTCCTCGCTGCGGTCAATAGCGGCGGTGCACCGTGCCCTGACATGCCCAATGTCGAGGCAACGGTAGCACCGCAAGGCCCTGGGCTGCAGCTGCTTCACCCTCGCTGCCACCCATCCCACCAAGAGACGCCCGGCGTCGGCGACTTTCCTAGCCGCCGCCACCGGACACCGCAACCAGATCGCGCCGAGCCCGGAGGCATCGACGCGAACCTCGCCCGTGCGTACTTCTGCAGGCGGACACCCACCGGTACGGGCGACGGCCGCCACGACCTCAGCCGCGGTCGTCGAGTCATCCAGGCCATCGACGCGCAGCTCAGCTGTCTTCATTGGCCTGGACACCCGGACGTCATCCGGGTTGAGGACCTCCCTCAACTTGGCGGCCAGGACGTCCGCCCTTTCGCCGCTAGAGGCACCCGACACCTCAAGCAGTCGCGCCCCCGTGATCGCCTGCCTCACTCTGAGGCCGGCCGGTACACCTAAGTCGGGGAACGCGACTTTCGCTTTTGCCTCCATGAGGACCGCCTTGTAAGTGACGCCCCTTTCGACGGCTCCGGGCTGCAGCGTAATAACTACAGCCGCGGAGCGTGGGGCTCTCATCTTTGGCGGCCCTTGAGTCTTCTGGGGTGCCGGTGCTCCAGCGGGTGCTGGTGCTGATGTCGCTGCTGGCGCCGTCTTCTTCTTTTTACGGCGGCGGCCCCTCTTTACCACCGTAACCTAACCTAACCTAACCTTTTTTTTTTTTTTTTTTTTGTTCCGGGGTGGAAAATCCTCATGGATGTCCTCCGCCTGGGGCGAGCGGAGGGGTCTGTCAGACTCTTACTGACTAAAAACCACCCCGGTGTTCCGTCTCACACCTACGCCGGGGGTCGCGGGAACGAAAAAATCCTCCGCAACCCCCGACTGGTGCCAGCCCGCCGCAGCGGGCCCCTCCTCCTTCATCACCGGCGCACCAGAACACATGGCACGCCGCGACCAACCCAGGGACCAAACCAGCACATGGGCGCCAGACAGCCCCTTGTCTAGGCGCCCTTGGCCCCTCTTCGGCGGGTCAGGACATTGGCCCCGCCGTCTACCAATTTTCGGCCGCAGAGGATAGGGAGAGCGGCCTACGACCTACCGACACTCCTCTTCCCCTGCGGCCCCACCGCGTTCGCCATCGGACGGTGGCGACCCCGTCAAGGCCGCGGCAGGGAGGGAGAGCGCTGTACCGCAATACACCTCTCCAGCCGCGGCCCCGAAACCGCAGCCGCGATGCCCCCGCTACGCGACATCGCGGCCCGCCTCAGTTGCGATGTCGCCACCGCAACCTACACGTTGGCCGCTACGTCATGGGCTTGGGTCAAAAAGCCCTGACGAGCGGCCCCTCCTTGGGTTCCTCTTGGCTTCACCGTGGTTGGGCACCCACGGCTAATGAGCCCCCCCGCAACGACAATGCGGGAACCCTTCGGGGGGGAACCTAACCTAACCTAACCTAACCTTTTTTTTTTTTTTTTTTTTTTTTTTTTTTTTTTTTTTTTTTTTTTTTTTTTTTTTGACGCTGAGAAATGCTTTATGCACTGCCGCTCGTGGGGGACGAGACGGGGTGTGTGGGACTCCTGTCAGAAGGACAGTATACCCACTAAAACTCAGCGGTGTTCCCGCATCGCCGTGATGGGAGGGCCATGGGAAACCGGCGTAGCCTTTACATCCACGACCCTCCCGGCGCATGCCCGCCTAGCTGGCGGGCCCCGCATGCCCCCCCTGACTGGGGGGCTACGGGAATGGCCGGGAACACCTGGCCATTCCCGTCCGGCACTGGTGGAGGCCTGTGCGATGCAGGCGAGGGTGCCCCCGCACCCGTTGCCTGCTGGCCTCCACCTGGGAGGAGGAGTCGGAGATGAGCGTCGAACTGACGTCTCCTTCGACCCCTCCTCCGCCTTCGGAGCGGTGCCGCGTCGGGATCATCTTCCCGCACGCGCTCCGCCGCCTCCTTCTGGGACATGACGTGCTCGCAGAAGGAGGCGACCGCCGCCCAGGACCCCTCGTCCCTCAGCATGGCGCCCACCACGCCGGGGAGCGAGAGGTCCAGCCCGATCGCCGCGACGAGACTGCGGCGCGGCCCGGACCACGACGGGCACACCTCGAGAGTGTGCTGCGCCGTGTCCTCCGCCGCGCCACAGTCGTGGCACGACGGCGTCTCCTCCCGTCCGATCCGATGCAGGTACGATCCGAAACAACCGTGTCCGGACAGCACCTGCACCAGGCGGAACGAGAGGAACCCGTGCGGCCGCTCGAGCCAGTCCCGCAGGACCGGCCCGATCGCGTCGAGGGTTCGGCGGCCGAAGACCGCGGCGGCGAGGTCCGTCGTCCAGTGGACGACGATGGCGTCCCTCGCCTCCCGCCGGACGGCCTCCCGCTGTTCCGGGGCGAAGGGCTGACCCGCCGCCCTCCGCCCCGCCTTCCACTCGTACACTCTGGCGAGCACCCACGCCTCGAGTTCCCAAGGAGGGGTGCCGGCCAGAGCGCACGCCCCGGCGAAGCTCACCGTGCGGTGAGCCCGCGCCACCCGCTGGGCTATCGCCCTTTGAGGTGCCCGCAAGGCCGCGGCGTTCTCTCGTCTGTGGAGAGACTCCTCCCAGATGGGGGCCCCGTAGAGGGCCATGCTCCTCAAGATGCCGGCGTAGAGTTGCCGGCATCGAGCGCTGGGCCCCCCCAAGTTCGGGAGGAGCCACGAGAGAGCGCCCGCGGTCTTCAGCAGGCGCGACGACAGCCCGCTGAAATGCGGGCCGAAGCGCCACCTGCTGTCCAGTACAAGGCCCAGATATTTCATCTGGGCCTTCACCTCAATCCTGACGCCCTCCACGAAGATGTGGGCGCCAGGTGGCGGGGGGCGCTGCCGGGGACCGTGGAAGAAGACGGCCTCGGTCTTCTGCAGCGCCACCGTCAACCCTAGGCGGCGGATCCTCCCTGCGACCAAGGATCCGCCCGCCGAGGCCAAGGAGGCCGCCTCCCTGAAACTCTCCCCCCGGGCGGTGAGGAGAGTGTCATCCGCGTAGCAGACGACACTCGTGCCTCGGAGGAGAGTTCCCCGCAAGAGCCAATCGTAGCCGACGTTCCAGAGGAGAGGTCCTAAGACTGACCCCTGTGGAACGCCGGCTTCCGCGGCGTACCGCCGGACTCGGCCAGCCCTGTTCACCAGGACGATCGCCCGATCCTCCAGGTAGCTGGCCAGCAGCACGCGCATGTAGCGAGGCACTCCGTGGAATCGGAGCGCCTCTAGGATGGTGGAGTGGGGAACGGAGTTGAAGGCGTTGGCGATGTCGAACGACACTGCCAACAACCCGTCCCCCGCCTCCATCGCATCCTTCACCTGCCCCTTGAGGCAGGCCAGCGCGTCCACCGTCGAACGCTCAGCCCGAAAGCCGTACTGAGCGTCCGACAAGTCCGGCCCGATGCACCGCAGATGGCTCTTCAGGCGGGCAGCGATTATCCCCTCGAACATCTTACCGACCTCATCGAGCAGAACGATGGGCCGGTATGCCGAGGGGGAGTCTGCCGGGCGGCCCTCCTTGCGAAGGAGGCACAGTTGTCCCTCCTTCCATGGTTTCGGGAACCTTCCAGACGCAAAGCATGCGCTGAAGAGGTCCCGAAACCGCTCCTCCATTTGGGTGGCGGCGATCGCCACCACTCTCGCCGGGACACCGTCGGGGCCCGGAGCCGTCTTCTTGGCGCGGATATGGAGAATAGCCGCGCCAAGCCCCGACTCCGTGACGGGAGGGGTCTCCTCTTCATCATCAGCTGGCGGGGCTGGTGGGGCCATCGCTGGTGGGGTGAAGTCGTCCCTGCACGGGAACAGGGACTGAACCACCCCATCCAGAAAGGAGGGCTCCAGGGTCTCGGCCACCGGGGGACCAAAGGGGCGCAGCTTGTTCCGCGCCGCCTTATACGGTCTCCCGTAGGGGTCCGCGTCGAGACCCTCCAGCATTTCTGCTCTCGCAGAGTCTCTGGCGGCGGCGATGGCCCGATCGAGGACCAGTTTTGCCGCCAGGTACACCTCGTAGAGGTGGTCCCCGACGGCCTGGTCCCGTCGACGCCGCCGCCGACTCCGCGTGTAAGCCCTCCTTGCCTCCACACAGGCTGCTCGAAGCCCCGCCAGCTCCGCCGACCACCAGTACACGGCCCGTTTGGGTGGTGGTCGGCCAGACCGAGGCATGCTCGAGTTGCATACCTCGGTCAGAGACTCCCTCAGCTGCCCCGCCACGGTGTCCACATCCGGCAGCCGGCTGGCGGAAGGCGGCGAAAGCCAGTCCTGGACGAACGCCGCCTCCCGCGCCGCCTCCCTGTCCAGGCGGGCGAGGGCCCACCGTGGGAACGGTGATCGCCCCGGCAGAGTCCGCGTCTCTCCGGGGCGACTGGTGGAGATGTCGAACCGCACGTAGCGATGGTCCGACATAGTCTCCACCAGGTCCACCCGCCAGTTCAGCACGCGCGCGGCTAACGCAGGGGTGGCGAAAGTGACGTCCACCACTGAGCCACCCTGCCGCCGCACGCATGTCTGGACGCTGCCTCTGTTCAAGAGGCAGAGTCCAGAGGAGGCAGCCCACAGCTCGACTGCCCGCCCGCGGGCGTCGGTGGCCGGGTTGCCCCAGGTCACCGACTTGGCGTTCAGGTCTCCCAGCACGGAGACCTGACGCGGCGCCGCCCTGCCGACCACGGCGGCCAGGACTCCGAGATAGTTCTCGAAGTCCCGGAGAGGGCGGTTTGGGGAGAAATACACGCCCACAAGGGCGAGTTCTCCCCACGCGGCGGCCACGTATCCCGGTCCCCTCTCTAATAGCGAGAGGGGAGGGGAGTCTGTGGAAGACCGCGCCGCTAGTGCCACCAAGCCGTCCTCGTCACCCAGCCAGCTGCCGGGGACAAAGTAGGGCTCGGCGACCACCGCTACGTTCACCAACCACTCGGCCATGACCTGCACCACCAGGTCCTGGGCCGCTCTGCAGTGGTTGGCGTTCGTCTGGAGGATGCGGAGGTCGGAAATTATTATTCCGACATCGCACCCTCCTCAGCCGCCGCCGCCGCCGCTGGAGCTACAGCGGCGACGACGGCGGCGGCGGTGGTGGCAACAGGGCGAACCTGCGCCGGCACCACGCCCTTCTTGACGGGGGGCTTACAGCTCCTGCCCGTCATCCGGTGGCCCGCGGGGCGGCCACTGGCGGCACACGCCGCGCAGTGTGGCGCGGTGGCGGTGGCGGTGCACGCGGCCCACCCGTGTCCCTCCTTCCCGCATTGGAAGCACGTATCCCTCCAATCGGACTTGGAGGGACACGTGGCTCGGGTGTGGCCGAACGCGCAGCACTTGAAGCACCGCGCAGGCTGTGCCTCAAGTGGCCGGACCACCGCCGAGCTGAAGCCGATCAGCAACCGTCCTTTGGTCGCCGCAAGGACGGCCCCGGCCGCGGCGACCGGGCACTCCACGCGGATGATGCCCATGCCGCGGCGGCCGAGCCTGACAACTCCAGCCTTCACCGCGCCGGCGTCGCAGCCTCCAGCTGCTGCGACGGCCGCGACCACATCCTCTTTGGCGACCGAGTCGTCAAGATCGGCCACCTCCAAGGCTGCGGTCTTTTCTGGCCTGGCGACCTTGGCCACATCCGCGACGACCTCCCGCAGCTTCGCTGCGAAGAGGTCCGCGTTCGTGCCGCGCTGCTCTCCCGAAAACTCGAAAATTCGAGCTCCCGTGAGAGTTCGGCGGCACGTGATTTTGCTGATCCCCAGCTGGGAGGGATCAGCATTCGTACGAGCCCGTCTCAGTACGGACTCGTACGTCTCGCCCCGCTCCGCGGCCTCCGGGGTGATGGTCACCACGACGGCCGCGGTTTTGGGAGGAACCAGCTTCCTCCCACCAGCTGGAGCCCGTTTGGCTGCAGGAGCAGCCGCAGCGGGCTTGGGGTCCGGCTTCTTGGCCTTCTTGCCCACTTCCGTCCACGGCAGGTTGGACGGGGTGGTGGAGGGAAGAAGGGCGTCTTCCTCCTGGATCTGGGCTGGGGCCGGGGCTGCTGGAGCGGCAGAGGACCCTGACGCTCGCACCGCGCTCGTGGTGGGGGTCTGAGGAGACGCCGTGGTCCCCTTGCCCTTGCCCTTGCCCTTTCCCTTTGAGGGCTGCCCTTCCAATACAGGGCCTGCTTGAGGCGCAGGTTCCGGCTCCCCCGGTTGGCGACTCTTGTCCGCCGCTAGCGGTGGGCGGAGCCGCTTTTCCGGCAGGAGCCGGTCCTCGATGCCTGCGAAGCAGGCCCTAATGAACGCCCTCTCCTCCATCACTACCTGCCTCAAGGCTGCCTCGAGGCTGGCAGGGGTGGAGGGGGAGGGGGAGGAGGAGGAGGGGCCCCCTGTCACCGGAGCCGGGGCAGGCAGGGCCGTGGCTTCAGCCAGCTTCTGGTGAAGCTGGCTGACCTCCGCCTGCAGGCGATCCACCTTCGCCTGCAGCTGCCGCGTCTCCTCCGTGGCCGTCCGCTTGACCAGCTCCAGGACAATGCCGTGCATGCTGGCGGCACGGCATTTGAGGGCCTTCTGAAAGGTCCCCTTCAGGTTGGAGGATTTTGAGGCGACCTCCAGGACCTCCTGCCTGTCCTCCTCCGCCATGCGCGCCAGCTCTGCCAGGGAGTGGTCGGCATACAGCACATGGGATGCACCGTAGCCATCCCTCGACCTGGCAGCTTGCTGCTCCTTGGCGCTCACCCTCTCCTCCAAGTCCGCTTGGAGCTGCGCCCGTTTCGCCAAATTAAGTTGGCGCTCGGCGTCCACTAAGCCCACGTCATGGGTACAGGCCGTCGGAGAAGAAGTCGGAGCCTTTTTGGGCTTCGACTTTTTCTTCGCCTTGCTGCGGCTGCGGCTTGCGGTGGACTCCGAGGAGCCCTCGGACCGCTTCCGCTTGAAGCGGTCGCCGCTTTCCGCAGCCGACGTGTCCATGTTGGACTCTGTGTCCGAGTCCGAAGACTCGTCCGGCCTGCGGAACAAACTGGCCGCGGATCGTGGGCGGTCTGCTCCTCTCGGCGTCAAAACGCCGCCAGCGTTGGGGTGGCCCTGAGAAGGGCCGTTGGTGGGGCCCTGAGAAGGGCCGTTGGGGTGGCCCTGAGAAGGGCCGTTGGGGTGGCCCTGAGAAGGGCCGTTGGGGTGGCCCTGAGAAGGGCCGTTTGGTTGGCCCTGAGAAGGGCCTTTTTTAAAACGCCCGGAGGCGTCCCGCGAGGGTTTAGGCATAGCCTCCGCAGGTGCCGTAGATTCCGACATAAGATAAAATATGATAAAATTGATTAAAATACGCTACGACAGCACAGTGCACTTTAGCCGAACACCGGTCTGCCACTCCGTTACGGTGGTCAGAACCGGGTCGTTGCCCAGGGGATACTGCGAGGAAGTATGCACTGTGGGGGATCCCCCTAACCTAACCTAACCTAACCTAACCTTTTTTTTTTTTTTTTTTTTTTCCGGGGTGGAAAATCCTCATGGATGTCCTCCGCCTGGGGCGAGCGGAGGGGTCTGTCAGACTTTTACTGACTAAAAACCACCCCGGTGTTCCGTCTCACACCTACGCCGGGGGTCGCGGGAACGAAAAAATCCTCCGCAACCCCCGACTGGTGCCAGCCCGCCGCAGCGGGCCCCTCCTCCTTCATCACCGGCGCACCAGAACACATGGCACGCCGTGACCAACCCAGGGACCAAACCAGCACATGGGCGCCAGACAGCCCCTTGTCTAGGCGCCCTTGGCCCCTCTTCGGCGGGTCAGGACATTGGCCCCGCCGTCTACCAATTTTCGGCCGCAGAGGATAGGGAGAGCGGCCTACGCTATACCGACACTCCTCTTCCCCTGCGGCCCCACCGCGTTCGCCATCGGACGGTGGCGACCCCGTCAAGGCCGCGGCAGGGAGGGAGAGCGCTGTACCGCAATACACCTCTCCAGCCGCGGCCCCGAAACCGCAGCCGCGATGTCTCCGATACACGACATCGCGGCCCGCCTCAGTTGCGATGTCGCCACCGCAACCTACTCGCTGGCCGCTACGTCATGGGCTTTTATCAAAAAGCCCTGACGAGCGGCCCCTCCTCGGGTTCCTCTTAGCTTCACCGTGGGTGCCCAACCCACGGCTACTGAGCCCCCCCGCAACGACAATGCGGGAACCCTTCGGGGGGGAACCTTTTTTTTTTTTTTTTTTTTTGTTCCGGGGTGGAAAATCCTCATGGATGTCCTCCGCCTGGGGCGAGCGGAGGGGTCTGTCAGACTCTTACTGACTAAAAACCACCCCGGTGTTCCGTCTCACACCTACGCCGGGGGTCGCGGGAACGAAAAAATCCTCCGCAACCCCCGACTGGTGCCAGCCCGCCGCAGCGGGCCCCTCCTCCTTCATCACCGGCGCACCAGAACACATGGCACGCCGTGACCAACCCAGGGACCAAACCAGCACATGGGCGCCAGACAGCCCCTTGTCTAGGCGCCCTTGGCCCCTCTTCGGCGGGTCAGGACATTGGCCCCGCCGTCTACCAATTTTCGGCCGCAGAGGATAGGGAGAGCGGCCTACGACCTACCGACACTCCTCTTCCCCTGCGGCCCCACCGCGTTCGCCATCGGACGGTGGCGACCCCGTCAAGGCCGCGGCAGGGAGGGAGAGCGCTGTACCGCAATACACCTCTCCAGCCGCGGCCCCGAAACCGCAGCCGCGATGCCCCCGCTACGCGACATCGCGGCCCGCCTCAGTTGCGATGTCGCCACCGCAACCTACACGTTGACCGCTACGTCATGGGCTTGGGTCAAAAAGCCCTGACGAGCGGCCCCTCCTCGGGTTCCTCTTGGCTTCACCGTGGTTGGGCACCCACGGCTACTGAGCCCCCCCGCAACGACAATGCGGGAACCCTTCGGGGGGGAACCTAACCTTTTTTTTTTTTTTTTTTTTTTTTTTTTTGACGCTGAGAAATGCTTTATGCACTGCCGCTCGTGGGGGACGAGACGGGGTGTGTGGGACTCCTGTCAGAAGGACAGTATACCCACTAAAACTCAGCGGTGTTCCCGCATCGCCGTGATGGGAGGGCCATGGGAAACCGGCGTAGCCTTTACATCCACGACCCTCCCGGCGCATGCCCGCCTAGCTGGCGGGCCCCGCATGCCCCCCTGACTGGGGGGCTACGGGAATGGCCGGGAACACCTGGCCATTCCCGTCCGGCACTGGTGGAGGCCTGTGCGATGCAGGCGAGGGTGCCCCCGCACCCGTTGCCTGCTGGCCTCCACCTGGGAGGAGGAGTCGGAGATGAGCGTCGAACTGACGTCTCCTTCGACCCCTCCTCCGCCTTCGGAGCGGTGCCGCGTCGGGATCATCTTCCCGCACGCGCTCCGCCGCCTCCTTCTGGGACATGACGTGCTCGCAGAAGGAGGCGACCGCCGCCCAGGACCCCTCGTCCCTCAGCATGGCGCCCACCACGCCGGGGAGCGAGAGGTCCAGCCCGATCGCCGCGACGAGACTGCGGCGCGGCCCGGACCACGACGGGCACACCTCGAGAGTGTGCTGCGCCGTGTCCTCCGCCGCGCCACAGTCGTGGCACGACGGCGTCTCCTCCCGTCCGATCCGATGCAGGTACGATCCGAAACAACCGTGTCCGGACAGCACCTGCACCAGGCGGAACGAGAGGAACCCGTGCGGCCGCTCGAGCCAGTCCCGCAGGACCGGCCCGATCGCGTCGAGGGTTCGGCGGCCGAAGACCGCGGCGGCGAGGTCCGTCGTCCAGTGGGCGACGATGGCGTCCCTCGCCTCCCGCCGGACGGCCTCCCGCTGTTCCGGGGCGAAGGGCTGACCCGCCGCCCTCCGCCCCGCCTTCCACTCGTACACTCTGGCGAGCACCCACGCCTCGAGTTCCCAAGGAGGGGTGCCGGCCAGAGCGCACGCCCCGGCGAAGCTCACCGTGCGGTGAGCCCGCGCCACCCGCTGGGCTATCGCCCTTTGAGGTGCCCGCAAGGCCGCGGCGTTCTCTCGTCTGTGGAGAGACTCCTCCCAGATGGGGGCCCCGTAGAGGGCCATGCTCCTCAAGATGCCGGCGTAGAGTTGCCGGCATCGAGCGCTGGGCCCCCCCAAGTTCGGGAGGAGCCACGAGAGAGCGCCCGCGGTCTTCAGCAGGCGCGACGACAGCCCGCTGAAATGCGGGCCGAAGCGCCACCTGCTGTCGAGTACAAGGCCCAGATATTTCATCTGGGCCTTCACCTCAATCCTGACGCCCTCCACGAAGATGTGGGCGCCAGGTGGCGGGGGGCGCTGCCGGGGACCGTGGAAGAAGACGGCCTCGGTCTTCTGCAGCGCCACCGTCAACCCTAGGCGGCGGATCCTCCCTGCGACCAAGGATCCGCCCGCCGAGGCCAAGGAGGCCGCCTCCCTGAAACTCTCCCCCCGGGCGGTGAGGAGAGTGTCATCCGCGTAGCAGACGACACTCGTGCCTCGGAGGAGAGTTCCCCGCAAGAGCCAATCGTAGCCGACGTTCCAGAGGAGAGGTCCTAAGACTGACCCCTGTGGAACGCCGGCTTCCGCGGCGTACCGCCGGACTCGGCCAGCCCTGTTCACCAGGACGATCGCCCGATCCTCCAGGTAGCTGGCCAGCAGCACGCGCATGTAGCGAGGCACTCCGTGGAATCGGAGCGCCTCTAGGATGGTGGAGTGGGGAACGGAGTTGAAGGCGTTGGCAATGTCGAACGACACTGCCAACAACCCGTCCCCCGCCTCCATCGCATCCTTCACCTGCCCCTTGAGGCAGGCCAGCGCGTCCACCGTCGAACGCTCACCCCGAAAGCCGTACTGAGCGTCCGACAAGTCCGGCCCGATGCACCGCAGATGGCTCTTCAGGCGGGCAGCGATTATCCCCTCAAACATCTTACCGACCTCATCGAGCAGAACGATGGGCCGGTATGCCGAGGGGGAGTCTGCCAGGCGGCTCTCCTTGCGAAGGAGGCACAGTTGTCCCTCCTTCCATGGTTTCGGGAACCTTCCAGACGCAAAGCATGCGCTGAAGAGGTCCCGAAACCGCTCCTCCATTTGGGTGGCGGCGATCGCCACCACTCTCGCCGGGACACCGTCGGGGCCCGGAGCCGTCTTCTTGGCGCGGATATGGAGAATAGCCGCGCCAAGTTCCGACTCCGTGACGGGAGGGGTCTCCTCTTCATCATCAGCTGGCGGGGCTGGTGGGGCCATCGCTGGTGGGGTGAAGTCGTCCCTGCACGGGAACAGGGACTGAACCACCCCATCCAGAAAGGAGGGCTCCAGGGTCTCGGCCACCGGGGGACCAAAGGGGCGCAGCTTGTTCCGCGCCGCCTTATACGGTCTCCCGTAGGGGTCCGCGTCGAGACCCTCCAGCATTTCTGCTCTCGCAGAGTCTCTGGCGGCGGCGATGGCCCGATCGAGGACCAGTTTTGCCGCCAGGTACACCTCGTAGAGGTGGTCCCCGACGGCCTGGTCCCGTCGACGCCGCCGCCGACTCCGCGTGTAAGCCCTCCTTGCCTCCACACAGGCTGCTCGAAGCCCCGCCAGCTCCGCCGACCACCAGTACACGGCCCGTTTGGGTGGTGGTCGGCCAGACCGAGGCATGCTCGAGTTGCATACCTCGGTCAGAGACTCCCTCAGCTGCCCCGCCACGGTGTCCACATCCGGCAGCCGGCTGGCGGAAGGCGGCGAAAGCCAGTCCTGGACGAACGCCGCCTCCCGCGCCGCCTCCCTGTCCAGGCGGGCGAGGGCCCACCGTGGGAACGGTGATCGCCCCGGCAGAGTCCGCGTCTCTCCGGGGCGACTGGTGGAGATGTCGAACCGCACGTAGCGATGGTCCGACATAGTCTCCACCAGGTCCACCCGCCAGTTCAGCACGCGCGCGGCTAACGCAGGGGTGGCGAAAGTGACGTCCACCACTGAGCCACCCTGCCGCCGCACGCATGTCTGGACGCTGCCTCTGTTCAAGAGGCAGAGTCCAGAGGAGGCAGCCCACAGCTCGACTGCCCGCCCGCGGGCGTCGGTGGCCGGGTTGCCCCAGGTCCCCGACTTGGCGTTCAGGTCTCCCAGCACGGAGACCTGACGCGGCGCCGCCCTGCCGACCACGGCGGCCAGGACTCCGAGATAGTTCTCGAAGTCCCGGAGAGGGCGGTTTGGGGAGAAATACACGCCCACAAGGGCGAGTTCTCCCCACGCGGCGGCCACGTATCCCGGTCCCCTCTCTAATAGCGAGAGGGGAGGGGAGTCTGTGGAAGACCGCGCCGCTAGTGCCACCAAGCCGTCCTCGTCACCCAGCCAGCTGCCGGGGACGAAGTAGGGCTCGGCGACCACCGCTACGTTCACCAACCACTCGGCCATGACCTGCACCACCAGGTCCTGGGCCGCTCTGCAGTGGTTGGCGTTCGTCTGGAGGATGCGGAGGTCGGAAATTATTATTCCGACATCGCACCCTCCTCAGCCGCCGCCGCCGCCGCTGGAGCTACAGCGGCGACGACGGCGGCGGCGGTGGTGGCAACAGGGCGAACCTGCGCCGGCACCACGCCCTTCTTGACGGGGGGCTTACAGCTCCTGCCCGTCATCCGGTGGCCCGCGGGGCGGCCACTGGCGGCACACGCCGCGCAGTGTGGCGCGGTGGCGGTGGCGGTGCACGCGGCCCACCCGTGTCCCTCCTTCCCGCATTGGAAGCACGTATCCCTCCAATCGGACTTGGAGGGACACGTGGCTCGGGTGTGGCCGAACGCGCAGCACTTGAAGCACCGCGCAGGCTGTGCCTCAAGCGGCCGGACCACCGCCGAGCTGAAGCCGATCAGCAACCGTCCTTTGGTCGCCGCAAGGACGGCCCCGGCCGCGGCGACCGGGCACTCCACGCGGATGATGCCCATGCCGCGGCGGCCGAGCCTGACGACTCCAGCCTTCACCGCGCCGGCGTCGCAGCCTCCAGCTGCTGCGACGGCCGCGACCACATCCTCTTTGGCGACCGAGTCGTCAAGATCGGCCACCTCCAAGGCTGCGGTCTTTTCTGGCCTGGCGACCTTGGCCACATCCGCGACGACCTCCCGCAGCTTCGCTGCGAAGAGGTCCGCGTTCGTGCCGCGCTGCTCTCCCGAAAACTCGAAAATTCGAGCTCCCGTGAGAGTTCGGCGGCACGTGATTTTGCTGATCCCCAGCTGGGAGGGATCAGCATTCGTACGAGCCCGTCTCAGTACGGACTCGTACGTCTCGCCCCGCTCCGCGGCCTCCGGGGTGATGGTCACCACGACGGCCGCGGTTTTGGGAGGAACCAGCTTCCTCCCACCAGCTGGAGCCCGTTTGGCTGCAGGAGCAGCCGCAGCGGGCTTGGGGTCCGGCTTCTTGGCCTTCTTCCCCCTCTTGCCCACTTCCGTCCACGGCAGGTTGGACGGGGTGGTGGAGGGAAGAAGGGCGTCTTCCTCCTGGATCTGGGCTGGGGCCGGGGCTGCTGGAGCGGCAGAGGACCCTGACGCTCGCACCGCGCTCGTGGTGGGGGTCTGAGGAGACGCCGTGGTCCCCTTGCCCTTGCCCTTGCCCTTTCCCTTTGAGGGCTGCCCTTCCAATACGGGGCCTGCTTGAGGCGCAGGTTCCGGCTCCCCCGGTTGGCGACTCTTGTCCGCCGCTAGCGGTGGGCGGAGCCGCTTTTCCGGCAGGAGCCGGTCCTCGATGCCTGCGAAGCAGGCCCTAATGAACGCCCTCTCCTCCATCACTACCTGCCTCAAGGCTGCCTCGAGGCTGGCAGGGGTGGAGGGGGAGGGGGAGGAGGAGGAGGAGGAGGAGGGGCCCCCTGTCACCGGAGCCGGGGCAGGCAGGGCCGTGGCTTCAGCCAGCTTCTGGTGAAGCTGGCTGACCTCCGCCTGCAGGCGATCCACCTTCGCCTGCAGCTGCCGCGTCTCCTCCGTGGCCGTCCGCTTGACCAGCTCCAGGACAATGCCGTGCATGCTGGCGGCACGGCATTTGAGGGCCTTCTGAAAGGTCCCCTTCAGGTTGGAGGATTTTGAGGCGACCTCCAGGACCTCCTGCCTGTCCTCCTCCGCCATGCGCGCCAGCTCTGCCAGGGAGTGGTCGGCATACAGCACATGGGATGCACCGTAGCCAGCCCTCGACCTGGCAGCTTGCTGCTCCTTGGCGCTAACCCTCTCCTCCAAGTCCGCTTGGAGCTGCGCCCGTTTCGCCAAATTAAGTTGGCGCTCGGCGTCCACTAAGCCCACGTCATGGGTACAGGCCGTCGGAGAAGAAGTCGGAGCCTTTTTGGGCTTCGACTTCTTCTTCGCCTTGCTGCGGCTGCGGCTTGCGGTGGACTCCGAGGAGCCCTCGGACCGCTTCCGCTTGAAGCGGTCGCCGCTTTCCGCAGCCGACGTGTCCATGTTGGACTCTGTGTCCGAGTCCGAAGACTCGTCCGGCCTGCGGAACAAACTGGCCGCGGATCGTGGGCGGTCTGCTCCTCTCGGCGTCAAAACGCCGCCAGCGTTGGGGTGGCCCTGAGAAGGGCCGTTGGTGGGGCCCTGAGAAGGGCCGTTGGGGTGGCCCTGAGAAGGGCCGTTGGGGTGGCCCTGAGAAGGGCCGTTGGGGTGGCCCTGAGAAGGGCCGTTGGGGTGGCCCTGAGAAGGGCCGTTTGGGTCGCCCTGGGGAGAGCGACTCGGCACAAAACGGCCGGACGCATCGCGTGCCGGCTTTCCTGTCATACTCGCAAATGTCCGCATAAAATTAAAAATTAAAAATCACGATTTAAAAGTCACAGTGCACTTTAGCCGCCGGTCTGCCACTCCGTTACGGTGGTCAGACACGGCGTTGCCCGGGGGATACTGCGAGGAAGTATGCACTGTGGGGGATCCCCCGGGGGAACCTAACCTAACCTTTTTTTTTTTTTTTTTTTGGTCTCGGGGTGGAAAATCCTCATGGATGTCCTCCGCCCTGGGGCGGGCGGAGGGGTCTGTCAGACTCTTACTGACTAAAAACCACCCCGGTGTTCCGACTCACACTTACGCCGGGGGTCGCGGGAACGACAAAATCTTCCGCAACCCCCGGCTGGTGCCGGCCCGCCACCGCGGGCCTCGTCTCGGGTTAGGGGGGGGAGTGAGGTGTTTGACTCCCCCCGCGACGTCTCAGAGGGGCGCGCGTGGAACACTACGCGCCGCCACCTCGGGTCCTGATGTGTGGGGGGCGACGGACGTCCCCGAGTCCGTCGTCCCTGGACCCATTTAGGGGGGCCGGAAGAGGGCGTTGTCCGCCCTCCGCCGACGCCCGGTGCGCCTGCTGCGGGCCGGGTGAGTGGACGAGATCTCCCTCTCCCTTTCCGCAGCCTCCTTCTGCGAGACGACCGTCTCGCAGAAGGCGACCACCGCGTCCCAGGACTCGGCGCCGCCGACCATAGCGTTCACTACGGCCGGCAGCGACAAGTCACTGCCTACTCCTGAGATGAGGGCACGGCGCGGCCCCTCCCAAGCGGCACACTCTGCCAGCGTGTGCCGCGCCGTGTCCTCCCGGCAGTCGACGCAGTGGTGACACCGGGCGTCCGGCTCCCTGTTTATGCGACACAGGTACTTCCCGAAGCAACCATGCCCCGAGAGCACCTGCGTCACCCGAAACGACAGGGAGCCGTGCCTCCTCCCGAGCCAGCGCTCGAGCACCGGCCGGACCGCCTCAATGGTGTTGAGGCCGGCGGTAGGGCGTGAGAGCCTGTCCCGCCATTCCGCCACCAGGACCTCACGAAGCTGCGACCGACGCAGCTCCAAATGTCGCTGCGTCAGCCGCTCGCCCCGCGCCCGCGCTTCCTCGCGCCACCGATACGATGACGCGAGTACTTTCGCCTCCAGGTCCCAGGGCGGGGATCCGGCCAGTGCACAAGCCGCCTCGTAGGAGATCGTGCGATACCCCCGGATGACTCTGACGGCCATCGCCCTCTGCGGTCTCCGCATGACGGCGATGCTCCCGGCCGTCAGGTCAGCCGCCCAGATCGGGGCCCCGTAAAGGGCCATCGATCGCACGATCCCCACGTATAGCCGCCTACAAGCGGCGCTCGGGCCCCCCAGATTGGGAAGCAGCGTTGAGAGCGCTCCAGCAGCGCCCAGCAGCTTGGGCGCCAGCCGTCGGAAGTGGGGCCCGAAGTCCAACCTAACCTAACCTAACCTAACCTTTTTTTTTTTTTTTTTTTTTTTTTTTGACGCTGAGAAATGCTTTATGCACTGCCGCTCGTGGGGGACGAGACGGGGTGTGTGGGACTCCTGTCAGAAGGACAGTATACCCACTAAAACTCAGCGGTGTTCCCGCTTCGCCATGATGGGAGGGCCATGGGAAACTGGCGTAGCCTTTACATCCACGACCCTCCCGGCGCATGCCCGCCTAGCTGGCGGGCCCCGCATGCCCCCTAGATGGGGGCTACGGAAATGGCCGGGAACACCTGGCCATTCCCGTCCGACACTGGTGGAGGTCTGTGCAATACAGGTGTTGGATACAACATAAAATATTTTTATTATAAAAATTAATTTGCAACATTTATACTATGATTGTGTTAGCTAAACTGGCAACATTGTATTTCTATATTTTTTTCTCCCCTTGGCTTCTGTTCCTTGTACGCGGCGGTCACGAATTATATAAATAATTAATAAAATAACAGTATTAATGTCAGTGCTCAAGTCAGTGATATCTCCATTAAAGTGTGTGAAGTGGAAACCGAATTTTATTTGAATCTATCGATCCACCCAAAAATATTGGTGGTGCGGAGCTGGCACTCATCACGCACTCCCGCCATTCTGGTCCTGCGAGTCGGAGGATCGAGAGACCTGCGAAGGAGAAACTTCCACATCGAGCGTGACTGACCGCGCAATCCTACAAGAGAAAAGCAAGAGCATTTCCAAGTCACGTTTGGAGTCAAGATTTCGTCATCAATTAGCCGGCAGACATTTTGTTGGTAGCTGCATTTTATCTCTTTGAACATTCATTGGCTGATACGCTGCCCTGCCAGGTTAACCAATATAACGACGTGACGACAATCGACCATTAAATACCAAACGGATCGGAAGAAAATATTTTTTCGGTTGGCAACACCAAACTTCAACCAAATCGTGCAGTTGGCGAACTTTATCATCGGAACATCCGAGTGGAGGCGAGTTCACCCGAACGTAGGACCGAACCTTGCCGAAGGAAGCGTCGTCGCTCACATCAGCCACACGAGAACGAAAGAATAGATCTACAACTACATTCGCCGTGTATGAAGAAAACGCCATTTTGTTTTTACTTTGGCGTCCCTCCGCGACTGCGTGTGCGCTACGCAACGAAAACTTGTATTGTTTGGTGTAGATTTTAAATTACTAGTGCGATAATTCATATAATAGTATTCATTTGTAGCTGATAGTTATTCATACATTGTTATCGTGCGTGTTTGTCGACCTAAAACACGATTAACTATGGCAGATTTAAAGCTGCTAGTTGCTAACAGAGGATATGCAAAGGCTTCCATAACACGGGTAAAGCAGTTTGTTGAAGGTACGTCCATTCAATCATTTTCAATAGAAAAGCTTAGGGCTAAAAAGGAAAGGTTACAGGAAGTTTTTAAGCAATATAATGAATTATGCGTTGCTATCCTGTCGGTCGACTCTGACGATACGGAAGACTCGGCAATCATTGAGGATCTGTATATCGATCTAATTGCCGCAATAAATGCTGCTATAAATAGTAGGCTATCAAATCCAACGCCAAGCAGTAGTGATTCTAAATCAAAAATTAAACTTCCAAATATTAGTATTCCCACATTTTCAGGTAAATACACTGAGTATTATGAGTTCTATAACATTTTCACTGCAATGATTCATAATGACGAGTCATTGTCAGCAGTAGAAAAATTGTATTACCTAAAAAGTTTCCTTAGTGGGGAGCCCCATGCCCTAATCAACAACTTACCTTTACAAGATGACAGCTATGTGGAATCTCTCAAATTGCTACGGGACAGATATGACAACAAATGTAAAATTGTTCATGAACATATCTACACCCTATTGGACACGCCTGGTATAGTACGGTCAACAACTAATAGCATACGTACTTTAATTTCAGAGGTAAAACAGCATCTTGCAGCACTTAAAAATCTCAAGGAGCCTGTTGAGTCTTGGAACAGCATAATAGTCTGCATCATTATGCGCAAGCTAGACAACTTCACCAGCCGCGCCTTTCAAATGGAGCGAGACAATCGGGTACTTCCTACAGTTAAGGAGTTTTTAGATTACTTGGAGCGTCGAGCCCTAGCGCTGGAGGCTAGTGACACTAGCACGCACAAGCAGCAACCACAACGGTTTGCCAGTCATGCTGTAACTACTCATCAGGCACCACCTGCATGCCCTTTCTGTAAGTCATCTGAACATAAATTATTTAAGTGTGAAAGCTTTGCCCTTGCAGCACCTATCAAACGACTTGAGTTTGTCAAAGAAAATAAGGTTTGTAAAGTCTGCTTGGGGCAGCATAAGTCACGCATGTGCAAATTTCATTTTAAGTGTGCTGAATGTAAACAAGGACATAACACTCTGCTGCATGGAATAGATTCACAAGCTACTGCTGTTGTAAATGTGGCACTGAAGGGCTATTGCACCACTCAAACTCAGGTTTTATTGCCTACTGCACAAGTGAAATTGTTTTCTCAGTCGGGCAATACAGTGTATGCCAGAGCTTTGCTTGACAGTGGGTCGCAGACTTCATTAATCACTCAAGGCACAGTGGATCTATTAGGCATGATTCCGATGCATACTAATACCAGCATAGTTGGTATAACCAACGTATCTAAACCAATTGACAAATGTATAAATCTTGAGGTTCATTCCACCATTTATCCATTCAAATTAAATGTCAATTGTCATATTGTTAAAACAATTACAACCAAATTGCCACAGACAAGTTTTGAAATATCTCACTTTACATTCCCAGTAAATTGCAAGCTAGCTGACGCTAAATTTAACCTGCCTGGTGAGGTGAACTTGTTGCTTGGAGCTGATGTTTTCTTCCAGATACTGCTGCCACAGCTTGAAGATTCCCCTGCAAGCAGCCAATCATCCATCCCAGTCACACAGTACCAGCAACCTGCCATAGTCCACACAGCGCTTGGCCACATAGTCGCTGGTCGCAACAACGCTTCACACTACAATAATCAGGTTGTATCTTTGCATTGTAATGAATGTAATAGTAGTTTAGATGAGACATTGAGTGCATTTTGGAAAACAGAAAAGGTGCCTGAAATTTTCCGGGAATACTTGCCGGAGCATGAGTATTGTGAGAAACTTTTTCAAGAAACTACAATTCTTGCAAATAATAAGTTTCAAGTTTCAATGCCCATCAAAGTCCCCCTAGAGCAAGTTAGCTATGAACTCGGACAATCATTTCATATTGCATTTAAAAGGTTCATTAACTTAGAAAAAAGATTGCATAAAAATAATAATCTTTTCCTTGAATATAAAAAGTTTATTGATCAATATATTGAATTGAATCATGGTGAGTATTATGACATAGGTAACTACAATTTATCTAAAGATCCTGTGTATTTCCTTCCTCACCATGCTGTTATTAAAGAAAGTAGCCGCACTACTAAACTAAGAACAGTGTTTGATGGCTCTATGACTACTGACAAAAGGGTTTCACTGAATAATCTTCTGCTGAACGGTCCGGTAGTACAAAAAGATCTGTTTGAAGTTCTTATAGCATTTAGATTAAGTAGCTTTTTCTTTATTTGTGATATTTCTAAAATGTTTAGATCCGTAGAATTAGATCCTAGGCAACGTTCATTGCAAAATATATTATGGCGTGAGTCACCTGATGCAGATATTAGGTGTATACAGTTGAAAACTGTCACATATGGTCTTAAACCATCATCATATCTTGCTACTCGCTGCCTTATTGAACTTGCCAATAGATTTCATGATCAGTTTCCTTTAGCAGCTAAAATTCTCAAAAATAATACTTATGTTGATGATGCATTGGCATGTAGTCAAAATGGCCAGGAATTAATGAAGATGCAATCTGAATTGATTCAGTTACTTGCTCTGGGAGGATTTCAGCTACACAAGTGGGCATCTAATTATAGAAATATCCTCAAAAGTGTTCCTAAGGAAACTCACCACTTTGAAGACCTCGATCTTCAACGTGATGATATGTCTATGAAAACACTAGGTGTTCATTTTGATGTAAAAAATGATGTTTTCAAGACTACTTGCCCTGAACCTTATAACAGTGCATCTGATTCAAAACGTAAAATATTAAGTTATATTAGCACATTTTTTGACCCACTAGGATTGATAGGGCCTATACTAGTTCGTGCTAAGGTTATTATGCAGAGCTTGTGTGCTAGCAAGGCAGACTGGGATGCCACACCCCCTGAAAATATCAGGAGCATGTGGAATGATTTTGCCAATGAGTTATCTCTCATGGAGACAATCACTATTCCTCGTTGTGTTAGGTCATCAGATACAATTGATGCCCAGTTAATAGGCTTCGCTGACGCATCCTCTGTGGCATATGGGTGCTGCTTATACTTACGTTGCATTGATGCACAAGGTAAAACGTATATCCAATTATTATGTTCTAAGTCAAGAATAAATCCTCTCCGGAAAGATTTGACAATCCCTAGGCTTGAACTTAATGCAGCACTCCTGCTTGCTAAATTGGCTGCAAAGGTACTAAATATACTTAACACTAACATAAAAGTCAGTAAGACTCACTTGTTCTCAGACTCACAAATAGTCTTAGCTTGGTTGAAGACCGACCCCACAAAGCTACAGGCATATGTTGCCAATAGGGTTAGAGCTATTCAAGAGATTTCACATGGTTGTCATTGGCAATATGTTGATACTGTCGACAATCCTTCAGATTCTCTAAGTAGAGGTCTTAAACCACATGAACTTAAGAACCATAGGTTATGGTGGCATGGGCCAGCATTTTTATATGACATTCATTATAAGTTTGAAGCTGTGTGTGATCCTCCTTTAGAATTGCCTGAGTTAAAGTGTAACAGTGTTATGGTTGCCTCTACTGCAATTAATATAGATACAGGCTGCAATATCTTTGAGTTGTTATTGAAAAAATACTCTAATATAAGTAAAACGTCTCGTATACTTGCATATATAATTAGATTTTGTAATAACGCTAAGCCTAATAGTAATAAACAGAAGGGTTTCTTAGTGACTGCCGAATTAAATAAGGCATTATTGTTAATTGTAAAAAATGAACAATACCAGCATTATGCTAGTGAGATTAAGTGCTTGTCCTCACATAACCAAATCTCGGGCAGTTTAAAGCCATTAACACCATTTATTGATAGTTTAGGCATACTAAGAGTGGGCGGCCGTCTTCAAAATGCACCCATATCCTATGCCAAACAACATCCAGTTCTGTTACCAAAAAATAGCTTAATAACTACTTTGATTATAAGAGATCAGCACTTAAAACTGCTCCATGCTGGACAAAGATTAGTATTGAGTTCCATCAGGCAACGATTTTGGATTGTTGATGGACTGCGCTCTGTAAAAAAGGTTATTCACAAATGTGTAACCTGTTTCAGATTGAAAGCTGTCGCGTCATCTCAGCTGATGGGTTCCTTGCCTGCTGCGCGAGTCACTGCGTGTCGACCATTTCAGAAAGTCGGAGTGGACTTCGCTGGGCCAGTGTCCGTAAAAAACAGTCGCATTAGGAAACCGATCATCGGCAAAGGTTACATAGTTTTATTTGTATGTTTTGTCACCAAGGCGATACACATCGAACTTGTGTCGGATTTGACCACAGAATGCTTTCTTGCATCCTTTAAGCGTTTCACTGCAAGGCGTAACTTGCCCAGCGATGTTTACTGTGATAATGGCTCAACTTTCAAGGGGGCAAGGAATCAGTTAGGTGAGATGTATCGTTTACATGCCTCTCATAGTCACCAGAATAAAGTTCAAAGTTATGCAGCTGAACACGGCATTAAATTCCACTTTATACCTAGTTATAGCCCAATTTTCGGTGGACTTTGGGAGAGCGGCGTAAAGAGTGCAAAACACCATTTAAAACGTGTCGTAGGAAAGGCCCTGCTCACTTATGAACAACTCAATAGTGTATTGGTAGAAATTGAAGGGGTACTCAATTCTCGCCCATTAACTGCTCTTACAGCTGATCCTAATGATTTTTCTTTCTTATCACCCGGACACTTTTTGACTGGTGCACCTCTTAACAGTTACCCTGAGCAGGAACTAAGCGACACTAATTTAAATTTACTTAAATTCTGGTCTGTAATTGTCAACATGAAACAGAATTTTTGGAAGTATTGGAGTAAACATTACTTAAATATGCTTCAAAATCGCCCTAAATGGCGAGATAACATGTCAAACATTACAATAGATAGTTTAGTTATATTACGCAATGACAATACCTCACCTTTGGATTGGCCTATGGCTCGTGTGACTAACGTATTTCCAGGGAAAGATGGAAAGGTTCGCACTGTAGAAATAAAAACCGCTAATGGTCATAAACATAATAGGTCCATCACAAAGATTTGTGTATTGCCTATAGATATATAAGATTAAGTTACTTAATGTATTAGAATACTTGCTTATCTTGTTAAATTTCAATATAAGTTTAAGTTGGTCTATACTCTTATACATAGCTTTTTGATTGTATACTTTAGAAGCATAACATAACGTAGATTAACTTTAAATTCTTGAATATTTTTGTTATCAAAGTAACTGACTTGTTAGACCCTTCGGGCCGCCCCCCCCCCAACTTATGTTGGATACAACATAAAATATTTTTATTATAAAAATTAATTTGCAACATTTATACTATGATTGTGTTAGCTAAACTGGCAACATTGTATTTCTATATTTTTTTCTCCCCTTGGCTTCTGTTCCTTGTACGCGGCGGTCACGAATTATATAAATAATTAATAAAATAACAGTATTAATGTCAGTGCTCAAGTCAGTGATATCTCCATTAAAGTGTGTGAAGTGGAAACCGAATTTTATTTGAATCTATCGATCCACCCAAAAATATTGGTGGTGCGGAGCTGGCACTCATCACGCACTCCCGCCAACAGGCAAGGGTGCCCCCGCACCCGTTGCCTGCTGACCTCCTGATTTGGGGAGAAATACACCCTCACCAGGGCTAATTCTCCCCGCGCGGCGGCCACGTATCCCGGTCCCCTCTCCAAGAGCGAGAGGGGAGGGGAGTCCGTGGAAGACCGCGACAACAATGCCAACGAGTACGGCTCGGCAACCACTACCACGTCCACCGTGTTCGCCTGAAGGATGCGATGTTCGACCCTATCCATCAGTCGGACATCGCACCCCCCTCCTCCGCCACCGCAGCAGGAACGACGGTGCTAGCCGCAGCAGCAGGCCCACTCGGCGCCTGCGCTTTGCCCCGCTTGAGGGGAGGATTGCAGTTCCTCCCCTTCATAACGTGGCCTGCCGGGCAGCCACTGGCGGCACACACCGCGCAGTGCGGTGTGGCGACCTCGCAGGTGGCGGCTTTGTGGCCCTCCCTGCCGCAGCGGTAGCAAGTGTCCGTCCTGTCTACCGTGGACGGACACAGGGGCCGGGTGTGGCCAATGCCGAGGCACCTAAAGCACCGCAGAGGCTGGTCCTCGAGCGCCCGGACTGCACCCGAGCTGAAGCCGACTGTGAGCCGTCCCTTGGCAAGGACGGCTTTGGCAGCGGCAATTGGGCACGTGAGGCGAATGGTGCCCATGCCTCCGCGGCCGGCCCTTATGTCCCGGCCTTGGACTGCCGCGACGCCACAGCCCCCTATCGCTGCGACCGCCGCCACCACCTCCTCCTTGGTGACGGAGTCGTCGAGGTCCGTCACCTCTATGGCCGCCAACTTGACCGGTCGGGCCACCTTGGCCGAGTCCGCGATGACCTCTTGCAGTTTAGCTGCAAAGAGGTCCGCATTGGCACTCCCCTCTGGCCCCGGGAACTCGAATATTCGAGCCCCGGCCTGGGTGCGTCGGCAAGACACCCCGCCGATCCCCAGTTGGGTGGGATCGGCATTGGCACGCGCCCGCACCAAAAGGGACATGTACGTCTCCCCTCGCCCCGCAGCCTCCGCGGTGAGCGTCACCACGACGGCCGCGGTTTTTGGGGGGACGAGTCGCCCCTTTCCCCTCCCTTTCCCCTGTCCTTTACCCTTGTCGGTCGTCTGCGACCGGCTGGGAGCGGTGGTGGCGGGGACGACAGGGACAGGGACAGCCGTCACCGACTTCTTCCCTTTTCCCTTCCCTTTCTTTTTCTTTTTCACCTCCGTCCACTCGTTGGACGGGGTGGTCGCAGGCAGGAGGGCGTCTTCCACCTGGGAGGAGGACGGCTCCGGCTCACGCTGCCTCTTATCCGCCGCAAGCGGCGGTCGGAGCCGTGTCTCCGGCAAGAGCCGGTCCTCAATGCCTGCTAGGCAGGCTCTTGTGAAGGCCCTCTCCTCCATTACGACCTTGCGGATGATATCCTCAAGGTTGGAGGCGGGGCCCTCTGCCGCAGGGCTCGTCCCGGCTTGTTGTGGCCGGGCCGTGGCTTCAGCCAGCCTCTGATGAAGCCGGCTGACCTCTGTCTGCAGGCGATCCACCCTCGCCTGCAGTTGCCGCGTCTCGTCGGTGGTCGTCCGCTGGACCAGCTCCGCGACGACACCGCGCAAGCTCGCGGCCCGGCTCTTGAGGGCCTTCTGAAAGGTCCCCTTTAGGTTGGAGGACTTAGAGGCGACCTCGACAATCTCCTCCTCGTCCTCCTCCACCATCCTCTCCAGCTCCGCCAGAGAGTGGTCCGCGTACAGAACGCGGGACGCACCATACCCGGACTTGGCCCGGGCGACGTGCGCCCGCTTTTCTTTGGCCGCCACCCGCTCCTCCAGCTCTTGCTGGAGCTGCGTCCGCCGAGCCAGGTCCAACTGGCGCTGGGCATCCGCGAGCCCAACGTCATGGCTATCCGCGGCCACCGTCGGCCTCTTTGTCTCCGGGGAGCCCCCGGGCGAAGCGACCCGCTTCCCCGACCGAGAGTCATCCGCATCCGACATACTAATAAGTGAGTCGTTGTCGGACGACTCGTCCGCCCCTCCAAAGAAACTGGTCGCAGACCGCGCGCGGCCAGTCTCTGACGCCGAAGCGCCGGAGTGGCCCTGAGAAGGGCCTTTTGGTTGGCCCTGAGAAGGGCCTTTTGGTTGGCCCTGAGAAGGGCCTTTGGGTTGGCCCTGAGAAGGGCCTTTTGGTTTTAAAAATCGCCCGAAGGCGTCCCGCGCAGGTGTTGGCATAGCCTCCGCAGGTTCTCGTACGACAACGCAAGATATTAAAATTCGCTACGAGAGCACAGTGCACTTTGGCCAACCCAGTCTGCCACTCCGTTACGGTGGTCAGAACTGGGTCGTTTCCAGGGGACGCGACGTGGACGCAAGCACTGTGGGGTGGTCCCCCAACCTAACCTAACCTTTTTTTTTTTTTTTTTTTTTTTTTTTTTTTTTTGACGCTGAGAAATGCTTTATGCACTGCCGCTCGTGGGGGACGAGACGGGGTGTGTGGGACTCCTGTCAGAAGGACAGTATACCCACTAAAACTCAGCGGTGTTCCCACTTCGCCGTGATGGGAGGGTCATGGGAAACTGGCGTAGCCTTTACATCCACAACCCTCCCGGCGCATGCCCGCCTACCTGGCAGGCCCCGCATGCCCCCCGGTTGGGGGGGCTACGGGAATGGCCGGGAACACCTGACCATTCCCGTCCGACACTGGTGGAGGCTTGTGCAATACAGGCAAGGGTGCCCCCGCACCCATTGCCTGCTGGCCTCCACCTGATTTGGGGAGAAATACACCCTCACCAGGGCTAATTCTCCCCGCGCGGCGGCCACGTATCCCGGTCCCCTCTCCAAGAGCGAGAGGGGAGGGGAGTCCGTGGAAGACCGCGACAACAATGCCAACGAGTACGGCTCGGCAACCACTACCACGTCCACCGTGTTCGCCTGAAGGATGCGATGTTCGACCCTATCCATCAGTCGGACATCGCACCCCCCTCCTCCGCCGCCGCAGCAGGAACGACGGTGCTAGCCGCAGCAGCAGGCCCACTCGGCGCCTGCGCTTTGCCCCGCTTGAGGGGAGGATTGCAGTTCCTCCCCTTCATAACGTGGCCTGCCAAGCAGCCACTGGCGGCACACACCGCGCAGTGCGGCGTGGCGACCTCGCAGGTGGCGGCTTTGTGGCCCTCCCTGCCGCAGCGGTAGCAAGTGTCCGTCCTGTCTACCGTGGACGGACACAGGGGCCGGGTGTGGCCAATGCCGAGGCACCTAAAGCACCGCAGAGGCTGGTCCTCGAGCGCCCGGACTGCACCCGAGCTGAAGCCGACTGTGAGCCGTCCCTTGGCAAGGACGGCTTTGGCAGCGGCAATTGGGCACGTGAGGCGAATGGTGCCCATGCCTCCGCGGCCGGGCCTTATGTCCCGGCCTTGGACCGCCGTGACGCCACAGCCCCCTATCGCTGCGACCGCCGCCACCACCTCCTCCTTGGTGACGGAGTCGTCGAGGTCCGTCACCTCTATGGCCGCCAACTTGACCGGTCGGGCCACCTTGGCCGAGTCCGCGATGACCTCTTGCAGTTTAGCTGCAAAGAGGTCCGCATTGGCACTCCCCTCTGCCCCCGGGAACTCGAATATTCGAGCCCCGGCCTGGGTGCGTCGGCAAGACACCCCGCCGATCCCCAGTTGGGTGGGATCGGCATTGGCACGCGCCCGCACCAAAAGGGACATGTACGTCTCCCCTCGCCCCGCAGCCTCCGCGGTGAGCGTCACCACGACGGCCGCGGTTTTTGGGGGGACGAGTCGCCCCTTTCCCCTCCCTTTCCCCTGACCTTTACCCTTGTCGGTCGTCTTCGACCGGCTGGGAGCGGTGGTGGCGGGGACGACAGGGACAGGGACAGCCGTCGCTGACTTCTTTCCTTTTCCCTTCCCCTTCCCTTTCACCTCCGTCCAATCGTTGGACGGGGTGGTCGAAGGCAGGAGGGCGTCTTCCGCCTGGGAGGAGGACGGCCCCGGCTCAGGCTGCCTCTTATCCGCCGCAAGTGGCGGTCGGAGCCGTGTCTCCGGCAAGAGCCGGTCCTCGATTCCTGCAAAGCAGGCTCTTGTGAAGGCCCTCTCCTCCATTACGACCTTGCGGATGATATCCTCAAGGTTGGAGGCGGGGCCCTCTGCCGCAGGGCTCGTCCCGGCTTGTTGTGGCTGGGCCGTGGCTTCAGCCAGCCTCTGATGAAGCTGGCTGACCTCCATCCGCAGGCGATCCACCCTCGCCTGCAGTTGCCGCGTCTCTTCGGTGGTCTTCCGCTGGACCAGCTCCGCGACGACACCACGCAAGCTCGCGGCCCGGCTCTTGAGGGCCTTCTGGAAGGTCCCCTTTAGGTTGGAGGACTTAGAGGCGACCTCGACAATCTCCTCCTCGTCCTCCTCCGCCATTTTCTCGAGTTCCGCCAAAGAGTGGTCCGCGTACAGAACGCGGGACGCACCGTACCCGGACTTGGCCCGGACGACGAGCGCCCGCTTCTCTTTGGCCGCCACCCGCTCTTCCAGCTCTTGCTGGAGCTGCGTCCGCCGAGCCAGGTCCAACTTGCGTTGGGCGTCCGCGAGCCCAACGTCATGGCTATCCGCGGCCACCGTCGGCCTCTTAGACTCCGGGGAACCCCCGGACGAAGCGACCCGCTTCCTCGACCGAGAGTCGTCCGCATCCGACATACTGCAAAGTGAGTCGTTATCAGACGACTCGTCCGCCCCTCCGAAGAAACTGGTCGCAGACAGCGCGCGGCCAGTCTCTGACGCCGAAGCGCCGGAGTGGCCCTGAGAAGGGCCTTTTGGTTGGCCCTGAGAAGGGCCTTTTGGTTGGCCCTGAGAAGGGCCTTTGGGATGGCCCTGAGAAGGGCCTTTGGGTTGGCCCTGAGAAGGGCCTTTTGGTTTTAAAAATCGCCCTAAGGCGTCCCGCGCAGGTGTTGGCATAGCCTCCGCAGGTTCGTAGACGACAACGCAAGATAAAATTAAAATTCGCTACGAGAGCACAGTCAAACCTAACCTAACCTAACCTTTTTTTTTTTTTTTTTTTTGGTCTCGGGGTGGAAAATCCTCATGGATGTCCTCCGCCCTGGGGCGGGCGGAGGTCTGTCAGACTCGTACTGACTAAAAACCACCCCGGTGTTCCATCTCACACCTACGTCGGGGGTCGCGGGAACGCAGATACTTCCGCGACCCTCGGCTGGTGCTGGCCCGCCTCTGCGGGCCACCTCGAGTTTGGGGGGAGTGAGGTGTTAAACTCCCCCCTTACATCATAGAGAGGCGCGCGTGGAACACTACGCGCCGCCATCTCGGGTCCTAAGGAGTAGGGGGCGATGGATTTCCCCAGATCCATCGCCCCTGGACCCATTTAGGGGGGCTGGAAGAGGGCATTATCCGCCCTCCGCCGACGCCCGGTGCGTCTGCTGCGGATCGGGTTAGTGGAAGCAATCTCCCGCTCCCTTTCCGCAGCCTCCTTCTGCGAGATGACTGTCTCGCAGAAGGAAACCACCGCGTCCCAGGACTCCTCGTTGCCGGCCATGGAATTCACGACGGCCGGCAGCGAAAGGTCACTGCCTACTCCAGAGACGAGGGCACGGCGCGGCTCCTCCCAAGCGGCACACTCTGCCAGCGTATGCCGCGCCGTGTCCTCCCGACAGTCGACGCAGTGGTGACACCGGGCGTCCGGCTCCCTGTTTATGCGACACAGGTACTTCCCGAAGCAACCATGCCCCGAGAGCACCTGCGTCACCCGAAACGACAGGGAGCCGTGCCTCCTCCCGAGCCAGCGCTCGAGTACCGGCCGGATGGCCTCAATGGTATTGAGGCCGGCGGTAGGGCGCGAAAGCCTGTCCCGCCATTCCGCCACCAGGACCTCGCGAAGCTGAGACCGATGCAGCTCCACGTGTCGCTGCATCGGTCGCTCGCCCCGCGCCCGCGCTTCCTCGCGCCACCGATACGATGACGCGAGTACTTTCGCCTCCAGGTCCCAGGGCGGGGATCCGGCCAGTGCACAAGCCGCCTCGTAGGAGATCGTGCGATACCCCCGGATGACTCTGACGGCCATCGCCCTCTGCGGTCTCCGCATGACGGCGATGCTCCCGGCCGTCAGGTCAGCCGCCCAGATCGGGGCCCCGTAAAGGGCCATCGATCGCACGATCCCCACGTATAGCCGCCTACAAGCGGCGCTCGGGCCCCCCAGATTGGGAAGCAGCGTTGAGAGCGCTCCAGCAGCGCCCAGCAACTTGGGCGCCAGCCGTCGGAAGTGGGGCCCGAAGTCCCACCGGCTGTCGAGGACCAATCCTAGGTACTTCATGGTACCCTCGACAGCGATCCGAGCCCAACCTAACCTAACCTTTTTTTTTTTTTTTTTTTTTTTTTTTTTTTTTTTTTTGACGCTGAGAAATGCTTTATGCACTGCCGCTCGCGGGGGACGAGACGGGGTGTGTGGGACTCCTGTCAGAAGGACAGTATACCCACTAAAACTCAGCGGTGTTCCCGCTTCGCCATGATGGGAGGGCCATGGGAAACTGGCGTAGCCTTTACATCCACGACCCTCCCGGCGCATGCCCGCCTAGCTGGCGGGCCCCGCATGCCCCCAAGTTGGGGCTACGGGAATGGCCGGGAACACCTGGCCATTCCCGTCCGACACTGGTGGAGGTCTGTGCAATACAGGCAAGGGTGCCCCCGCACCCGTTGCCTGCTGACCTCCACCTGGTTTGGGGAGAAATACACGCCCATCGAGGCTAAGTCTCCCCACGCGGCGGCCACGTATCCCGGTCCCTTCTCTAATAGCGAGAGGGGAGGGGAGTCCGTGGAAGACCGCGACATCAATGCCACCGAACCGTCCCGATCACCCAGCCAACAGGCAGGGACCCAGTACGGCTCGGCAACCACCGCCACGTCCACCAACCACTCAGCCATGGTCTACATCAGCAGAACCTGGGCTGCTCTGTAGTGGTTGGTGTTCTTCTTGAGGATGCGATATCTGACCCTATCCATCAATCAGACATTGCATCCCCCTCTACAGCCGCTGAAGTCCCAGCCTCAGGGACGGCGGTGGTAGCGACAGGCCGGATTGGCGCCTGCTGTTTGCCCTTCTTAGGGGGAGGATTGCACTTCCTCCCCATCATCACGTGGCCCGCCGGGCAGCCACTGGCGGCACACACCGCGCAGTGCGGCATGGTGGCCTTGCAGGAGGCGGACTTGTGCCCGTCCTTGCCACAGCGGTAGCAGTTGTCCGCCCTGTCGACCTCGGACGGACAAAGGGCACGAGTGTGTCCGATTCCGAAACACTTGTAGCAGCGCAGAGGCTTAGCTGCAAGTGCCCGGACTACACCCGAGCTGAATCCGACGGCAAGCCGTCCCTTGGCGAGGACGGCTATTGCTGCGGCGACTGGGCACTCAAGACGAATGGTGCCCATGCCGCCGCGGCCGGGCCTGATGGCCCGACCTTGCACCGCTGTGACGCCACAGCCCCCCATTGCTGCGATCGCCGCCACCACCTCCTCCTTGGTGACCGAGTCGTCTAGGTCGGTCACCTCCAAGGCCACAGACTTCACGGGCCTGGTCACACTGGCCGCGTCCGCGATGACCTCTTGCATTTTGGTAGCGAAGAGGTCCGCATTGGCGCCGCCCTGAGCCCCCGGAAACTCGAAAATTCGAGCCCCGGCCTGGGTCCGGCGGCACGAGACTGTGCCGATCCCCAATTGAGTAGGGTCAATGTTGGTACGCGCCCGCATCATTATGGACGCGTACGTCTCCCCCCGCTCCACAGCCTCAGCGGTGAGCGTCACCACTACGGCTGCGGTCTTTGGAGGAACCAGTTTCCTCTTTGGCCTGGCGGGGGCCCCATTAACTGCAGGAGCAGCGGTAGGAGCAGCGGTGGTGGGCCTGGGGTCCGACGTCTTCCCCTTCCCCTTTCCCTTGCCTGTTGTCTGGGACGGGCCGGGAGGGGTGGTGGCAGGGGCGGCAGGGGCAGCCACCGTCCTCGATTTCTTTTTGCCCTTTTTGCCACCTTCGTCCACCCTTGCTGGTTGGATGGGGTCGTGGATGGAAGATGGGCGTCTTCTTCCTGGGAAGGCAGCTCTGGCTCGCGTGGCCTATTGTCAACCGCGAGCGGCGGTCGGAGGCGCTTCTCAGGCAAGAGCCTGTCCTCGATGCCCGCAAGACAGGCTCTCGTGAAGGCCCTTTCCTCCGTGACTACCTTGCGGATTATATCCTCAAGGTTGGAGGGGGGGACTTCAGCCGCTGGTCTCGGCTCGGCTTGACTAGGCCGGGCCTTAGCTTCAGCCAGCTTCTGATGTAGCTGGCTGACCTCTGCCTGCAGGCGATCGACTTTCGCCTGCAGTTGCCGCGTTTCGTCGGTCGCCTTGCGCTGCACCAGCTCCCCGACGATGCCGCGCATGCTCGCGGCCCTGCATTTGAGGGACTTTTGAAAGGTCCCTTTCAAATTGGAGGACTTAGAGGCGACTTCCATAATCTCCTCTTCGTCCTCCTCAGCCATCAGCTCAAGCTCCGCCAGGGAGTGATCCGCATACATAACGCGCGACGCGCCATACCCGGACTTGGCTCGGGTGACACGCGTCCGTTGCTCTTTGGCTGCAACCTGCTCCTCCAGGTCCTGCTGGAGCTGCGCCCGCCGAGACAAGTCCAGCTGGCGTTGGGCCTCTGCCAGACCCACGTCGTGGGTGTCCGACACTTGTTTCTTGGCGGTTTTCACCTGCCGCTGCTTGGCGGCAACCGTCTCCTCCAGGTCATCCTGGACTGGTGCCGCAGAGGCCGAAGTAGAAGTCGAAGCCTTTTTAGACTTCGACTTCTTCTTCGCCCTACTTCCTACCGACTCCGAGGAGCCCCCAGATCTGGTCCCGGGGCTCCTCAGATCGGCCCTCTTCCGCTTGGGGCGGTCGCTCTCAGTCGCCGACGTGTCCATAATGGAACTGTCGGAGTCCGACAACTCCTCCGGCTTGCTGAACAAGCTGGCCGCAGATGGTGCGCGGTCAGCTTCCGACGCTAAAGCGCCGCCGGCGTGGCCCTGAAAAGGGCCTTTTGGTTGGCCCTGAGAAGGGCCTTTTGGTTGGCTCTGAGAAGAGCCTTTTGGTTGGCCCTGATAAGGGCCTTTTTTAAAACGCCCGGAGGCTTCCCGCGAGGGTTTAGGCATAGCCTCCGCAGGTGCCGTAGATTCCGACATATGAATAAAATATTATAAAATGGGTTAAAATACGCTACGACAGCACAGTGCACTTTGGCCAACCCAGTCTGCCACTCCGTTACGGTGGTCAGAACTGGGTCGTTTCCAGGGGACGCGACGTAGACGCAAGCACTGTGGGGTGGTCCCCCAACCTAACCTTTTTTTTTTTTTTTTTTTTGACGCTGAGAAATGCTTTATGCACTGCCGCTCGTGGGGGACGAGACGGGGTGTGTGGGACTCCTGTCAGAAGGACAGTATACCCACTAAAACTCAGCGGTGTTCCCGCTTCGCCGTGATGGGAGGGCCATGGGAAACCGGCGTAGCCTTTACATCCACGACCCTCCCGGCGCATGCCCGCCTAGCTGGCGGGCCCCGCATGCCCCCAAGTTGGGGGGCTACGGGAATGGCCGGGAACACCTGGCCATTCCCGTCCGACACTGGTGGAGGTCTGTGCAATACAGGCAAGGGTGCCCCCGCACCCGTTGCCTGCTGACCTCCACCTGGTTTGGGGAGAAATACACGCCCATCGAGGCTAAGTCTCCCCACGCGGCGGCCACGTATCCCGGTCCCTTCTCTAATAGCGAGAGGGGAGGGGAGTCCGTGGAAGACCGCGACATCAATGCCACCGAACCGTCCCGATCACCCAGCCAACAGGCAGGGACCCAGTACGGCTCGGCAACCACCGCCACGTCCACCAACCACTCAGCCATGGTCTACATCAGCAGAACCTGGGCTGCTCTGTAGTGGTTGGTGTTCTTCTTGAGGATGCGATATCTGACCCTATCCATCAATCAGACATTGCATCCCCCTCTACAGCCGCTGAAGTCCCAGCCTCAGGGACGGCGGTGGTAGCGACAGGCCGGATTGGCGCCTGCTGTTTGCCCTTCTTAGGGGGAGGATTGCACTTCCTCCCCATCATCACGTGGCCCGCCGGGCAGCCACTGGCGGCACACACCGCGCAGTGCGGCATGGTGGCCTTGCAGGAGGCGGACTTGTGCCCGTCCTTGCCACAGCGGTAGCAGTTGTCCGCCCTGTCGACCTCGGACGGACAAAGGGCACGAGTGTGTCCGATTCCGAAACACTTGTAGCAGCGCAGAGGCTTAGCTGCAAGTGCCCGGACTACACCCGAGCTGAATCCGACGGCAAGCCGTCCCTTGGCGAGGACGGCTATTGCTGCGGCGACTGGGCACTCAAGACGAATGGTGCCCATGCCGCCGCGGCCGGGCCTGATGGCCCGACCTTGCACCGCTGTGACGCCACAGCCCCCCATTGCTGCGATCGCCGCCACCACCTCCTCCTTGGTGACCGAGTCGTCTAGGTCGGTCACCTCCAAGGCCACAGACTTCACGGGCCTGGTCACACTGGCCGCGTCCGCGATGACCTCTTGCATTTTGGTAGCGAAGAGGTCCGCATTGGCGCCGCCCTGAGCCCCCGGAAACTCGAAAATTCGAGCCCCGGCCTGGGTCCGGCGGCACGAGACTGTGCCGATCCCCAATTGAGTAGGGTCAATGTTGGTACGCGCCCGCATCATTATGGACGCGTACGTCTCCCCCCGCTCCACAGCCTCAGCGGTGAGCGTCACCACTACGGCTGCGGTCTTTGGAGGAACCAGTTTCCTCTTTGGCCTGGCGGGGGCCCCATTAACTGCAGGAGCAGCGGTAGGAGCAGCGGTGGTGGGCCTGGGGTCCGACGTCTTCCCCTTCCCCTTTCCCTTGCCTGTTGTCTGGGACGGGCCGGGAGGGGTGGTGGCAGGGGCGGCAGGGGCAGCCACCGTCCTCGATTTCTTTTTGCCCTTTTTGGCCACCTTCGTCCACCCTTGCTGGTTGGATGGGGTCGTGGATGGAAGATGGGCGTCTTCTTCCTGGGAAGGCAGCTCTGGCTCGCGTGGCCTATTGTCAACCGCGAGCGGCGGTCGGAGGCGCTTCTCAGGCAAGAGCCTGTCCTCGATGCCCGCAAGACAGGCTCTCGTGAAGGCCCTTTCCTCCGTGACTACCTTGCGGATTATATCCTCAAGGTTGGAGGGGGGGACTTCAGCCGCTGGTCTCGGCTCGGCTTGACTAGGCCGGGCCTTAGCTTCAGCCAGCTTCTGATGTAGCTGGCTGACCTCTGCCTGCAGGCGATCGACTTTCGCCTGCAGTTGCCGCGTTTCGTCGGTCGCCTTGCGCTGCACCAGCTCCCCGACGATGCCGCGCATGCTCGCGGCCCTGCATTTGAGGGACTTTTGAAAGGTCCCTTTCAAATTGGAGGACTTAGAGGCGACTTCCATAATCTCCTCTTCGTCCTCCTCAGCCATCAGCTCAAGCTCCGCCAGGGAGTGATCCGCATACATAACGCGCGACGCGCCATACCCGGACTTGGCTCGGGTGACACGCGTCCGTTGCTCTTTGGCTGCAACCTGCTCCTCCAGGTCCTGCTGGAGCTGCGCCCGCCGAGACAAGTCCAGCTGGCGTTGGGCCTCTGCCAGACCCACGTCGTGGGTGTCCGACACTTGTTTCTTGGCGGTTTTCACCTGCCGCTGCTTGGCGGCAACCGTCTCCTCCAGGTCATCCTGGACTGGTGCCGCAGAGGCCGAAGTAGAAGTCGAAGCCTTTTTAGACTTCGACTTCTTCTTCGCCCTACTTCCTACCGACTCCGAGGAGCCCCCAGATCTGGTCCCGGGGCTCCTCAGATCGGCCCTCTTCCGCTTGGGGCGGTCGCTCTCAGTCGCCGACGTGTCCATAATGGAACTGTCGGAGTCCGACAACTCCTCCGGCTTGCTGAACAAGCTGGCCGCAGATGGTGCGCGGTCAGCTTCCGACGCTAAAGCGCCGCCGGCGTGGCCCTGAAAAGGGCCTTTTGGTTGGCCCTGAGAAGGGCCTTTTGGTTGGCTCTGAGAAGAGCCTTTTGGTTGGCCCTGATAAGGGCCTTTTTTAAAACGCCCGGAGGCTTCCCGCGAGGGTTTAGGCATAGCCTCCGCAGGTGCCGTAGATTCCGACATATGAATAAAATATTATAAAATGGGTTAAAATACGCTACGACAGCACAGTGCACTTTGGCCAACCCAGTCTGCCACTCCGTTACGGTGGTCAGAACTGGGTCGTTTCCAGGGGACGCGACGTAGACGCAAGCACTGTGGGGTGGTCCCCCAACCTAACCTTTTTTTTTTTTTTTTTTTTGACGCTGAGAAATGCTTTATGCACTGCCGCTCGTGGGGGACGAGACGGGGTGTGTGGGACTCCTGTCAGAAGGACAGTATACCCACTAAAACTCAGCGGTGTTCCCGCTTCGCCGTGATGGGAGGGCCATGGGAAACCGGCGTAGCCTTTACATCCACGACCCTCCCGGCGCATGCCCGCCTAGCTGGCGGGCCCCGCATGCCCCCAAGTTGGGGGGCTACGGGAATGGCCGGGAACACCTGGCCATTCCCGTCCGACACTGGTGGAGGTCTGTGCAATACAGGCAAGGGTGCCCCCGCACCCGTTGCCTGCTGACCTCCACCTGGTTTGGGGAGAAATACACGCCCATCGAGGCTAAGTCTCCCCACGCGGCGGCGGCCACGTATCCCGGTCCCTTCTCTAATAGCGAGAGGGGAGGGGAGTCCGTGGAAGACCGCGACATCAATGCCACCGAACCGTCCCGATCACCCAGCCAACAGGCAGGGACCCAGTACGGCTCGGCAACCACCGCCACGTCCACCAACCACTCAGCCATGGTCTACATCAGCAGATCCTGGGCTGCTCTGTAGTGGTTGGTGTTCTTCTGGAGGATGCGATGTCTGACCCTATCCATCAATCAGACATTGCATCCCCCTCTACAGCCGCTGAAGTCCCAGCCTCAGGGACGGCGGTGGTAGCGACAGGCCGGATTGGCGCCTGCTGTTTGCCCTTCTTAGGGGGAGGATTGCACTTCCTCCCCATCATCACGTGGCCCGCCGGGCAGCCACTGGCGGCACACACCGCGCAGTGCGGCATGGCGGCCTTGCAGGAGGCGGACTTGTGCCCGTCCTTGCCACAGCGGTAGCAGTTGTCCGCCCTGTCGACCTCGGACGGACAAAGGGCCCGAGTGTGTCCGATTCCGAAACACTTGTAGCAGCGCAGAGGCTTAGCTGCAAGTGCCCGGACTACACCCGAGCTGAATCCGACGGCAAGCCGTCCCTTGGCGAGGACGGCTATTGCTGCGGCGACTGGGCACTCAAGACGAATGGTGCCCATGCCGCCGCGGCCGGGCCTGATGGCCCGACCTTGCACCGCTGTGACGCCACAGCCCCCCATTGCTGCGATCGCCGCCACCACCTCCTCCTTGGTGACCGAGTCGTCTAGGTCGGTCACCTCCAAGGCCACCGACTTCACGGGCCTGGTCACACTGGCCGCGTCCGCGATGACCTCTTGCATTTTGGTAGCGAAGAGGTCCGCATTGGCGCCGCCCTGAGCCCCCGGAAACTCGAAAATTCGAGCCCCGGCCTGGGTCCGGCGGCACGAGACTGTGCCGATCCCCAATTGTGTAGGGTCAATGTTGGTACGCGCCCGCATCATGATGGACGCGTACGTCTCCCCCCGCTCCGCAGCCTCAGTGGTGAGCGTCACCACTACGGCTGCGGTCTTGGGAGGAACCAATTTCCTTCTCGGCCCGGCGGAAGCCCCATTAGCTGCAGGAGCAGCGGCTGGAGCAGCAGCGGTGGGCTTGGTGGCTGACGTGTTCCCCTTCCCCTTTCCCTTGCCCGTAGTCTGGGATGGGCCGGGAGGAGTGGTGGCGGGGGCGGCAGAGGCAGCCACCGTCCTTGACTTCTTTTTGCCCACCTTCGTCCACCCCTGCTGGTTGGATGGGGTGGTGGACGGGAGATGGGTGTCTTCCCTCTGGGAAGGCAGCTCCGGCTCACATGGCCTATTGTCGGCCGCGAGCGGTGGTCGGAGGCGCTTCTCTGGCAAGAGCCTGTCCTCAATGCCCGCAAGACAGGCTCTTGTGAAGGCCCTTTCCTCCGTGACGACCTTGCGGATTATTTCCTCAAGGTTGGAGGAAGGGACCTCAGCCGCTGGTCTCGGCTCGGCTTGGTTTGGCCGGGCCGTGGCTTCAGCCAGCTTCTGATGCAGCTGGCTGACCTCTGACTGCAGGCGATCAACTTTCGCCTGCAGTTGCCGTGTCTCATCGGTCGCCTTGCGCTGCACCAGCTCCCCGATGATGCCACGCATGCTCGCGGCCCTGCATTTGAGGGACTTTTGAAAAGTCCCCTTTAAATTAGAGGACTTAGAGGCGACCTCAATTATCTCCTCTTCGTCCTCCTCAGCCATAAGCTCCAACTCGGCCAGGGAGTGGTCCGCATACAGTACGCGCGACGCGCCGTACCCGGACTTGGCTCGGGCGGCGCGCGTCCGTTGCTCCTTGGCCGCAACCCGCTCCTCCAGGTCTTGCTGGAGCTGCGCCCGCCGTGACAGGTCCAACTGGCGTTGGGCCTCTGCCAGACCGACGTCGTGGGTGTCCGACACCGTTTTCTTGGCGGCTTTTGCCTGCCGCTCCTTGGTGGCCACCGTCTCCTCCAGGTCATCCTGGATTTGCGCCGCAGAGGCCGAAGTAGAAGTCGAAGCCTTTTTTGATTTCGGCTTCTTCTTCGCCCTACTTCCTACCGACTCCGAGGAACCCCCGGATACGGTCCGGGGGCTCCTCAGATCGGCCCTCTTCCGCTTGGGGCGGTCGCTCTCGGCCGCCGACGTGTCCATAATGGAACCGTCGGAGTCCGACATCTCGTCCGGCCTGCTGAAGAAGCTGGCCGCAGATGGTGCACGGTCAGCATCCGACGCCAAGGCGTCGCCAGCGTGGCCCTGAGAAGGGTCGTTGGGTTGGCCCTGAGAAGGGCCTTTTGGTTGGCCCTGAGAAGGGCCTTTTGGTTGGCCCTGAGAAGGGCCTTTTGGTTGGCCCTGAGAAGGGCCTTTTTTAAAACGCCCGGAGGCTTCCCGCGAGGGTTTAGGCATAGCCTCCGCAGGTGCCGTAGATTCCGACATAAAATAAGATTAGATAAAATTGATTAAAATACGCTACGACAGCACAGTGCACTTTAGCCAACCCGACTCACACCTACGCCGGGGGTCGCGGGAACGAAAGAATCTTCCGCAACCCCCGACTGGTGCCAGCCCGCCGCAGCGGGCCCCTCCTCCTTCATCACCGGCGCACCAGAACACATGGCACGCCGTGACCAACCCAGGGACCAAACCAGCACATGGGCGCCAGACAGCCCCTTGTCTAGGCGCCCTTGGCCCCTCTTCGACGGGTCAGGTAATTGGCCCCGCCGTCTACCAATTTTCGGCCGCAGAGGATAGGGAGAGCGGCCTACGACCTACCGACACTCCTCTTCCCCTGCGGCCCCACCGCGTTCGCCATCGGACGGTGGCGACCCCGTCAAGGCCGCGGCAGGGAGGGAGAGCGCTGTACCGCAATACACCTCTCCAGCCGCGGCCCCGAAACCGCAGCCGCGATGCCCCCGCTACGCGACATCGCGGCCCGCCTCAGTTGCGATGTCGCCACCGCAACCTACACGTTGGCCGCTACGTCATGGGCTTGGGTCTAAAAGCCCTGACGAGCGGCCCCTCCTTGGGTTCCTCTTGGCTTCACCGTGGTTGGGCACCCACGGCTAATGAGCCCCCCCGCAACGACAATGCGGGAACCCTTCGGGGGGGAACCTAACCTAACCTAACCTAACCCCAGTTGCGTGGCACCCCCCGTCACGAGCAGATCGTTTTTAAGCCGCTCCGCGCTCAAAAATTGTAAAAATCGGTTTTTTCGTTCAAAAATACAAGTGCTATACATCAAAAGAAGCGCGCTGCTGAGACGCACGCGATAGTGAAATTTTTATTGTTAAAAAGTGAAAACTGTGAAAGTTATTCAAGAAAAACCGTTCAAGAAAACCTTTCGAGCTAAACGCTGCTCGATTTTCAGTGAGCGCCTGAAAATCGGCGATACAGGCGAGGTGCGCCGCAAGAAGACCTACCTCTGGACACCAACTCCGGAATTTTCCGACTTGGGGTTGCAAAGATATCGACGAGGGAAGAAAAACCACGTGCAACGTGGTAGTAGATCCCGAGGGAATTGACCACAAGTGCCAGTATTTTCCGGAAGAGACACAGACGAGGAGCCGGGAGCCAATTGGACATCCAGGAAAATCAGCACCAAACACCCGGAAAATTCAGGTCAAAATTTTTGTAATTTTAAAACTTTTTTATCCCGGAAACTAGAGCGATAACCTATATTTTTTATTATTCCTAAAAATCAAGAACAACCACCTTCATACGTGGTTTTAATTTTATTAAATTCAATTAAGTAGTTTTTAAGTTATCCGGATCTAAAGGTTTTAAAAATTTGGGGGTTGGATATTGCCACCCCTAAAAATATAAAAAATTTAGTAACGTAAGCACTCCTAGCCTAGCTATAAGACCTGTGTATTTTTAGAATTTTATATTTAATTTAAGTGTGTTAAATCAGTCTTTGCAATATTAGTTTTGACATATAGCCATTTTCAAAATTATTAAACACCCCCTTAAAATAAAATAAAAAATCGCGAAGTGGTACTACAGGATAGGGAAAATTGTGCTCTGTCCAGTGAACTACTCAAAACCCACGCGAAATATATTATTTATACAAAAATTTTAACTTCTTAAATATTTTCAAAATTATTAGAACATTTCTGTGGAATTTTAACATTTTCTCTTAAATTATTTTGTTTAAATCACCTCCGATAAAGGCATAATCTTGTGGAGTGCATTTCAGACTCGAGTCCTCTCATTTTTCGTAAAATTATATATTTTTAAAGATTTTCCCGTAATTAAATTGCATTATTTTTATTTTTTATTTATATTATCTAATTTAAATTTAACAAAAACCCCATAGGTCGTTAGCTGGCGCGGAGACGAGTCTTTAGACACCACGCACGTACATCTAGCTTTTATAGAACCGGAGATAACTTGACAAAGGTGTTTTCACCTTCCGGGAACCGAACGCGGGACTTTTCACTCCCTAAAAACGCTCCTATCTCCGGAACGGAGCGTCCTAGGCAAATTCTGACACCACCCTGAATATCTATGATATTCAGCTTCACTTCTTCAGCCACACACTATCGAACCCCCCCCTTCTTTTTATTAATTATCTATTTAGTTAAATCTTCCCCCGCCCTCCTCCCCCCTCACGAATACCGCTCGCGCCCAATATTTTATAACTACTGTATCATATCTACGTATATGTCATAAAATCCAAGTCCCCTTGATCGAATCCCCCCCCCCCTCTAGAAACATTCCCCTCCCCCTCAAAGTTTACATCAATAACAACTAACAACAATTTAAGTTGTGTATTACTGCTGTATTATTGTGTAGTTTATTATTGTTTAGCAGTAGCACCCCCCTAGTCACCCACTTCTCCCAATTCTTTTTCTACCAAAAAATTTTTTGTTCCCCATAATAAAATAATTATTTATTATAAATTATTAATTATCTCGGAAACGGCTGGGAATTTCGAAATTCTGACCAAATTTCCCCCCCCCCTATAACCCCCCTCTCAGCCGGAACATATATTAGGATAAGACCCCTAAATCCCATTTTCATCCCCTAACTTTTTCACCCCATAATTAAAATAATATTATTTTTAAAGATATATATACTTCCTGGAGCCGGGAGACCCACCTTAACACCCCCCCAGTAACCCCCTTTTTTGACCTCCCCCCTCTTACTTATCCCCTTCAGGGTTACCGCACCCCCCCGGACCTAACTTCGGAGCCCGAGGTCGTAGACCAGCCAAGTTTGGGGTCGTTGGAATCAGGAGGAAAAAACCTCTCTGTTGGCCCTGGAGAAAACCCGAAAAAACGATCCGCCCTCAAATTAATATTTTCAACATTTTTAAAATTCTTACATTTTATTTATTTATTATCGTATCTAAACATTTTATATCCACCTGGTGCGGTGTGTGTGGCGTGAATAAGGTGACCCACCTACTTTAGGCTAGGACAACAATTTTATTGACTAGAGGTCTGGGACCCGATAGTTAAGTAGTTAGTTTTAGTATTTATTAATAAGTAACACTATCTCTATTGAGATAGTAACTAATTTTAAGACAGTTTATTGACATCTTTTGACGCATAAACCGCGAGCGAAATTAGGATAGGGTCTTTTATTTTGTTTATTAGTTTATTTGTTATCTTGTAGCGTTTTATATATATTCTTTTGGTACACTTCTGTGCCTATCCCCCCTTTACAGGGATACAGAAGTACCATCAAACCTCCACCACTAACCTCGCGCTCACATGAAACTAAATTTGACCTTCTCAAAAACCACCGCTATGCTTCGCACACCGGCCAAAAACGACGCGAGCGCGACTGGCCCCAGGGGCTCGCCGCGCTCGACAGAGGAGGCCGGACCCTCGAGGTCTGTTCCAAGTGTGAGGCGAAGCATAGGGGAATGGGAGGCAGGGAAAGCGGAGCCTCATACAAAGCCTACGCTTAAAACAAGAGGTAGCACCACCCCGGTTAATATTACGTCCCCGCAAACTATCCGAACCCCGGAGGCGCGTACCGCCCCAGCCGAAACTCAAATACCTTTAAAAAGGTCAGAGCCCTGCTACCCCAACTTCACGGCGGAGGCGAGAGCCTGCCTTAACAAGGCAAAGCTTCACCTCAATAACTCGCGCAACCTCAAGGCGGACATAAAGAAGGAGGTAACAGCGGCTCTAGAGAGGCTTTACCAGCTGGTAAAGGAGGCTGACAAAGACAAGGGGAAGGGCGGGAAAAACCAAGCGACAGAAGGGCAGGTCGAGAAGAAGGTGGAAGAAGCGGAAAATATTGTTTGGTTGCGCTCCGCACTACAAGAGCAAACTCTAGTAGTGAAGGAGGGCAACCAAATAATAAAAGAGCTACAGGCGCAAGTGAAAGAGCAGGGGGAAGCGCAAGAGTCACGCGACAGGGAGCGGCACGGTGACAGAGATCTCTCTAAGGAGATTCGGGCACTTGAGGAGACCACCCAAGAAGTGGGAAAAATGGTCCACGCAATCAGGGAAAGAGCTCCCACTTATGCGGAGACCCTGATTGCGCCCCAAAACACCTGGGGCCTAAAGCCGAAACACTCTGTCATCGTGTCATCCGATGTCACCATGGACACCAGCGCAGAGGTAGTGGGAAGAGTGCAGCAGGTTCTGGATGCAAGGAACAGCGGACTGCAGATAGACAGAGTCCGAAAAGTCAAGGACAGGAGGGTTGTCCTCAGCTTCAGCACGAAGGAGGAGTTGGCGAGAACAACTGCCAAGCTGAAGGGGGACAAAAACCTGATAGTGGAAGAGGCGAAAAACCGGAACCCTCTGGTCATTATCAGGGACCTCCTGTCCTACAACACCGACGAGGACATTCTATCGTCACTCAAGACCCAGAACGCCCGTCTTATGGAGGGTCTGACGGCCGAGGAGAGAATTGCCACCGTGAAGTACCGGAGGAAGGCACGGAACTCGCTTGAGAACCATGTCGTCCTAGAGGTGACACCAAAGTTATGGCAAAAACTCACCGCGGCCGGCAGAGTCTTCATAGACCTGCAAAGCGTCAGAGTCCAGGACCAAACACCTTTAGTGCAGTGCACGAGGTGTTTGGCTTACGGACACGGTCGGAAACTGTGCACAGAACCTGCTGTACTGTGCAACTATTGTGGGGGCCCCCACTTCAAGTCAGAATGCCCCGGGCTGGCAACAGGAGATAAGCCGTCGTGTAAGAACTGTGCTAAGGCAAAATTCGACGACATCGAACACACTGCATATAGCCAAGAATGCCCGGTACGAAAAAAGTGGGATGCTATAGCGCGATCCGCTATAGCATACTGCTAAGGTGGCCCCGGGGAATACAAGAACATTATTCAGGTATAAAGCCACTGAGGTGAACCTCAACGTACAGCAACCTCAGGCAATAGACACCCGCAGAAACCAGAATGTCATTGATACCCGGAACAAAAATGAGTCTTTGTTCCGGATCAAGGCACACGTGGAAGCTGCGGGCACAATGAGGGCATACGAACTGGTGAAGAGACTCGAGGCTGAAATAAAACTGGTAACAAAAGTAAGAAACAAATGTCGAAACTTCACAGAACCCACGTTACGCAAATCCATAGATAAACTCAAAACTAGTATACTAATATTGCAAAGACAAACACAAATAAAAGAAAGTACACTACAAATAAAATATGTTACAAAAAATTGATAAACAATTTAGACTGGCATATAAAAATAAAATGTTAGAAATTAAGGTATAAAAACTAGATAAAATAAATGTGCAAGGATTAGTATAAATAGTAGATAGTAAATAGTTGAATAGTATAATAAATAAATGTTAAAAATATATATTATTAAGTAATATATAGAGTAGCATTATAAATAAGAAAGTACAAAAAACTGTTAGAAGTAAGCTGTTAGTAAATAAGACATAAAATAAGTAGATAATATCAAATGTATAAGTATAAGTAATCGTAGAAAACCCCTTTTATAACCCCAATAGTTGTATTCCGATATCCCAATGTACCCTAAGTACTTGTGTATAAATTTAAGTAAAACCTAGTATAGTAAGATCTATGTATAAATAAGCACATGTTGAATAAATGTTACGACGCTAACAATAATAAAGAACACCCGAACATCCATCCTATCCCAATGTCTACGAAGGGCTCTGATTATGTTAGAGGTTAGCTCGCGGGCCGGGCCTTGCGCCCGGACAGGAAAAAAAAAAAAAAAAAAAAAAAAAAAAACCTAACCTAACCTAACCTAACCCGCGCGAATATCTTCGTTGTTTGGAGTGCGATTTTGAAGCTGTTTTCAGCAAATTAAGACATAACTAGGCATCCGCCTACGTACTGACCACGTTGCACCCATTTCTACCCTTAAATAAAAAGTTTCCCCTACAACCCTTGTTATTTTTTAAAATTTTCATACAAAATTATCAAAATCTAGTGTTTGTTCTAAATTTTTTGCCAAAGTAGCGTTAGTTTATAGTTTCAATAGTACTTACCCTTCATCCCTGTTCTCTGGTCCGCGATCCGTGTGCCGGTTTTCAGGTGGTGGGGCGAAATTCCAAATTTTTTGCTTCAAAAACTGGTTTTTTGACCAAAACTTAAAATTTTTGTTCGGCACCTACCCCGTTTTATTTCGTAGTTCGCTGGCCCGCGCCGAGACGGTTTTTTGGACACCTCTCACGCTCGTCTAGCACGAAAAAATTTTGCCCACCCTCCGCACCCTGTTCTATATAGGGAAGGTAGACCAGGAATTTTGGCCAAAAATTTTTTATTCAAAATTTCTTTTCAAAGCTTTTTCAAGTCCAAAAAAGTTATTTTATATTGTTTTGACGCTCATCTTGTCATAAATATAGAGGTAGGGGATATTATTTTGACTCGGGAACGGCTTCTCGACCGTTCTTCTACTGTTTTGTGTGACCCGCTCTTTTGAGCGAAGGGCAGACGTAGAAATACTCTTAATTGAGGCTAGACCGCTAAAGATTTCGAAATCTGAGGCATTTTTGCGCTTTATTTTATTATTTTATACATTTAATTTTATTTTTGACGGAATTATTATTCCTTTTACATCCCCCCTTTACAGGGATTAGTTACCATATTTTACAGTGTCCCCTGACATCCTTAAAAATGCACACAATGAGGACTCCCCAAAAGCCGAGGGCTGAGGAGGAGAGATCGGGCGCGGAAGAGGTTCGCCCAGCACCAGCGGGAACCTCAGTTAGGCGCAGTATTGGGGAGTGGGAGGCCGAAAAACTGAAACCGGGGCAACCACTTATGGCCAGAACACCTCCTAAAAAGGTATCCGCTCCCACCCCCCCAAACCAAACAGTTGTGCCCACCTCCCCCAAACCCAAGCCCAAGGCTATTATCACTACACAACGGGCAAGGACGGGAACATATGAGCTGCCGGGGAGAGCCCTGGAGAGCCCACCTCAAGAAGCGCCACCGGTTAAGTACCTTAACCGCTTAACGGAGGCAAAGGCGTGCCTCTCCAGGGCCAAGTTTCACCTCGACAGCTCTAAAAACCTGAAAAGAGAAATAAAGGAGGGGTTAATAAAAGCGGTCGATAGACTGTATCAGCTGGTCAAGGAGGGAGAGATTGAGAGGGCTAAGACACCGGGAGGGACAGCAGAACCCGAGAAGCCCCCGAAGGACCTGACACCGGCCCCCAGCGCACCGACAGAGCTCATGATGCAGCTCGTGGAAAACCTCCAGCAGCACAAAAAGGCGTTGGAGGAATGTCAGCTGCACACACGAACTCTGTCGGAGCACCTACATCAGTCGCCTCGCTATGTCGCTGGCCAGGGGCCCACGTTCGCGGAGATGGCTGCCGTCGGTCCGAAGCAGAGCATCCAAGAGCCTCTTCACTCGGTGGTCGTATCATCTGTTAATGATCAGGACACCAGTGAAGAGGTTATTGAGAAGCTCAGGACGGCGGTCGATGCCCGAAATGAGGGCACTAGGGTCGAGCGGCTGCGCAAGGCGAGGGATCAGAAGGTGGTCGTCGGTTTCAGGACCAGGGATGAGCTGAATAAGGTCACGGACCGTATAAGGAAGACGGGCGGTCTAGTGGTAGAGGAGGTCAAGAATAAGGATCCGCTCGTCATCCTTAAGGACGTCCTCGCCTGCCACTCTGATGTGGAGGTTACCCAAGCCCTGCAGCGGCAAAACACCCATCTGGTGGGGGACATTCCTGCGGAGGATTTGAGGCTGGGGGTGAAGTACCGTCGAAGGACGAGGAACCCCCATATGTGCCACGTCATTCTGCAGGTGTCCCCTACTGTATGGCAGAGGCTGACTATGGCGGGTCGCGTGCACATTGACTTACAGCGAGTGCGAGTGCAGGACCAGTCGCCACTGGTGCAGTGCACTCGCTGTCTGCGTTACGGCCACAGCCGTAAACTGTGCACGCAGCCCGCCGACCTCTGCACTCATTGTGGTGACCCCCACATCCGAGCTGACTGTCCGTCACGTCTGGCAGAGGAGGCTCCAAAGTGCCACAATTGCGTTTTGGCCAAGGTGGACAGGAGTGACCACAACGCGTTCCACAGCGAGTGCCCAATACGCCTTAAATGGGACGCGTTGGCGCGCCTGTCGGTGGCATATTGCTGAGGTCCATCCAGCGTTTCCCGTCAGTAACAACCACAACGGTAAGGTGTTCAAAATTAATGTTCAGATACTACAAAACTCCAAAAAATTTAGAATCATAGCAAACAAAAATTACAATAAACAACCAGCTAATTGGAGTCAATTTCGTGAGAAATTGACCCAATTAAAAACAGAAACTAAATTAAACTCACGCATAAATAAAAGAAAACTCACCTTATCGTTGTGGTCAAATATGTTTGACATTATGAAGAAGCGGGACGCCACTTTGAGAAGCCGCATCCAAAGCGCTGCACTAACACGGAGTGCGCGAGTCGTCAAGCAGTACCTGAAAAAGAAAGGAAAACGGGTTAGGAGCCGGCAATGCATTATTGGGAAAAAGGACAAAGGATTAAAAAATGTGACAAAAACAGCAGCTCTGAGTCTGCCAGGATTAATACAATTTAAACAAGGACAGCATTTTATTAAATTAGTAGTAAAAATTCATAGGATAGGAAATAAATGTAGGTATAGAATATACATATATAGAAATAAGAAAATATGACTATATGATATATTGCATATATATTAGGATAGCCATATCATAAATAAAGTATATAGATTAAGATATAGAAAAAATATAATACTAAGCAAAGGTAGACTCAAAAAATTAATAAAAAAATAAATAAAAATAAAAATACAAAAATTAAAAATAGTATAGCAAAATAAGTTAATAAGTTATTAGGTAATTATTATTATAAGATGTTAGATAATATATTAAAAACCCATTACATAATTATGGTAGTAGATAAGAATAATATTAAACGAAGGCGATAACTTCCTGGAACTCTCCACGTCCTAACAACAGGACTGAAATATAATTAAACAAAAACAAAACGACTGCAATCAGACCATTGAAAAACAAGGGCTCTGATCATGTCAGAGGGACACTGAGCAAAGGCAGGAGTGGGTTTTAGCCGGTAAGAGTCCGGCACTGCCCAGACTGGTTCACAAGTGAGGCAGTCTGGGCGTCCATGAGGATTTCCCACTCCTGCTAAAACAAAAAAAAAAAAAAAAAAAAAAAAAAAAACCTAACCTAACCTAACCCGCTAATATCTTTGTTGTTTGGAGTGCGATTTTGAAGCTGTTTTCAGCTAATTTAGACATAACTAGGCGTCCGCCTACGTACTGACGACGTTGCACCCACTTCCACCCTTAAATAAAAACTTTCCCCTACAACCCTTAATATTTTTTAAAATTTTCATACAAAATCATCAAAATTTAGTGTTTTTTCTAAATTTTTTGCAAAAGTAACGTTAGATTATAGTTTCAATAGTACTCACCCTTCATCCCTGTTCTCTGGACCGCGATCCGTGTGCTGGTTTCCAGGTAGTGGGGTGAAATTCTAAATTTTTTGCTTCAAAAACTGGTTTTTTGACCAAAACTCAAAATTTTTGTTTGACACCTACACAGTTTTATTTCGTAGTTCGCTAGCCCGCGCCAAGACGGTTTTTTGGACACCTCTCACGCCCGTCTAGCACGAAAAAATTTTGCCCACCCTCCGCACCCTGTTCTATATAGGGAAGGTAGACCGGGATTTTTGACCAAAAAGTTTTACTTGGAATTTCTTCTCAAAGCTTTTTCTCGATCCGGAAAAGTTCATTTATAGGGTTTTGACGCTCATCTAGTCCTAAATATAGTGGTAGGGGCGATAAGATAGACGTGAATAACTAATACCAAGCTGACAATATATTTATTTTAATTTTATCTCGACAAAGTCTCAGTAAGGACTTATTTTATTCCTCGAATTATCCCCTTATACAATAATTTACTTGATACTCTTAATTATTTATATTATTTTATTATTAATTACTGACAACTGAATCCCCCCTTTACAGGGATTCAGTAATTGCAAATAGTAGTGTCCCCTGAGTAATCTGAAGATGCCTGCAGTAAGGACCCCCGTAAACAAGCCGAAGGCTGTGGAGGAGAGTTCGGGCCCTGAGGAGGCACGCCCAGCACTAGCTGGCCCCTCAGTGAGGCGCAGTGTTGGGGAGTGGGAAACGGAGAAACTAAAATCGGGGCAACCCCAAAAGGCTAAAACACCTCCTAAAAATGCACCCGTTCTCACTACCCCCAAGAAGACAGTCGTGCCCAGCTCCCCCAAACTCAAGGCCAAAGCCTTGATCACCCAGCGGACAAGGTCAGATACCTACGAGCTGTCAGGGAGAACCCTGGAGAGCCCGCCTCAAGAAGCGCCACCGGTTAAGTACCTAAACCGCACAACGGAGGCAAAGGCGTGCCTCTCCAAGGCCAAGCTTCACCTCGACAGCTCAAAAAATTTGAAAAGGGAGATCAAGGAGGGGTTAGTTAAAGCCGTCGACAGATTATACCAACTGGTCAGGGAGGGAGAGATGGAGAGGGCCAAGACATCGGGAGGGGCAGTTGAACCCGAGAAGGCCTCCAAGGACCTGACACCGGCTCCCAGCGCACCGACAGAGCTCATGATGCAGCTCGTGGAAAACCTCCAGCAGCACAAAAAGGCGCTGGAGGAATGTCAGTTGCACACACGAGCTCTGTCGGAGCACCTACAACACGCGCCTCGCTTTGTCGCCGGCCAGGGGCCCACGTTCGCGGAGATGGCCGCCGTACCGAAGCAGCACTTTCAAGCGCCTCTTCACTCGATGGTCGTGTCATCAGTAGATGACAAGGATACGGGTGAAGAGGTGATTGAGAAGCTAAGGACGGCAGTAGACGCCAGAAACGAGGGCACCAGGGTGGAGAGGCTGCGGAAGGCGAGGGACCAGAAGGTGGTGGTCGGTTTCAGGACCAGGGAGGAGCTGACTCGGGTGACAGAGAGAATCAAGAGGGCAGGAAACCTCGTGGTGGAGGAGGTGAAAAATAAAGACCCTCTTATTGTCATAATGGACGTTCTCTCTTGTCACTCAGATGAGGAGGTCATAGGGTCGCTTAAGCGACAGAACACCCACCTGATTGGGGACCTGCCTGCAGATGACGTGAGGATGGGGGTCAAGTTCCGTCGCAGGACGAGGAATCCCCATACGTCTCACGTCATCATGCAGGTGTCCCCTTCAGTCTGGCAGAGGTTGACGCACGCGGGTCGAGTGCACATCGACCTGCAGCGAGTGCGTGTGCTGGACCAATCGCCACTGATCCAGTGCACCCGATGCTTACGATACGGTCATGGCCGTAAATTGTGCACGGAGCCCGCAGACCTCTGCACGCACTGTGGTGACCCCCATCTGAGGATAGACTGCCCTTCACGATTGGCGGCAGAACCGCCGAAATGTAGGAATTGCGTCTCCGCCAAGCTGAACCACACGGAGCACAACGCCTTCGACAGCCAGTGCCCAACTCGTCTCAAGTGGGACGGGTTGGCGCGGCTGTCGGTGGCGTATTGCTAAGGGCCAGCCAGCGGACACAGGAAGTGACTCATCCAGGGATTCCCGACAACACTCGAAAGCCCGCAAGAATTACCAGGTAATCCAAGCGAATCTGCAAAGGAAGAACTTAGCAACCCAAGAACTCATGATTGTGGCTAGCGAGCGGAGGGTTGCGTTCGCACTGCTCCAGGAGCCGTATGTGGGTGGGGTTAAAAGGATGCGAGACTACCGGGGAGCGAGAGTCTACCAGTGTGCTGATCAAGGAGGCGGAACTGTGAAGGCGGCAATAGCCGTCTTCGACCACGAGTTAGACGTGATACAGTGTCCGAAACTCACCACCAACAACATCGTGGTGGTGAGGATCCGTACCAGCGCCTGGGAAATCGCAGTAGTCTCGTATTACTTCGAACCAGACCAGCCCATACAGCCATACCTGGAGCAACTTTTGCAGATTCGCGAGGAAATAGGCCCTACCAGGATGATCATGGGCGGTGACGCCAACGCCAAGAGCACCTGGTGGGGAAGCCTGGTAACTGACACCAAGGGTGAGGAAATGTCGGGAACCCTGGAAGAAATGAACTTGCAGATACTCAACGTCGGCAACACTCCGACATTCGATACCGTCAGAGGTAACACCTTGTACAGCAGCTTCGTCGATGTAACAGCATGCTCAGCGGAGCTGCTGGACTTGGTGGAGGGCTGGCGGGTCGAGGTAGGGCTCACGAGCTCGGACCACAATGGTATAGTATTCGAAATAAATTTACTAAAATCAAAAGGCTTAAACATAAATAGGACAACCAGAGTGTACAACACAAAAAAAGCAAATTGGGGCCAATTTCATGAGAAATTGGCCCAAATTAAAGCTCATGCAAACTTAAACTCAGAGGAATTTAGCAAAATTAATAATATCACAGACTTAGACCGTAAAATTAACGTATACATAGACACTATAACCAAAACTTGTAATGAAACGATATCAAAATTAAAAAATAACGAACAACTTACTATACCATGGTGGTCCAAGGAGCTCGCTGAGCTGATGTCGGAGGTCAACACTCGAAGACGCCGCATCCGGTGTGCTGCACCAGTCCGGAGGCAAAAAGTCGTCGATGAGTATCTGCAAGCAAAAATTAATTATGAGTCCCTTGCTATGAAAGCGCAAACGGAGGGTTGGAAGGCTTTCTGCGGGAAACAGGACCGTGAAGGAATGTGGGAGGGAATCTATAGGGTCATAGGGCGGACCGCCAAAAGACAGGAGGACTTGCCGTTGGTGAAGGACGGAGTGCCACTGAGTGCGCAGGAATCGGCTCAGCTGCTAGCCGAGACCTTCTACCCGGAAGACCTAGAGGAGGGAGAAAACGCTGACCACCGTCGGACACGTGAAGCGGCCTGTCGTGTAAACGATTGGACCCATGATGAGCAACATGACCCACCGTTTACACTTCAGGAGCTGAAAACCGCGGTGGAGAGCTTCAACCCGAAGAAGGCGCCCGGGGCAGATGGTCTCACAGCCGATATCTGCGCTCAGGCGATATTTCGGGACCCAGGGACGTTCCTTGCACTGGCCAATAAGTGCCTGGAGCACGGATACTTTCCTGGGGCCTGGAAAGAAGCCACAGTGGTAGTCCTCCGAAAACCAGGCAAAGATTCCTACACCACCCCAAAATCGTACAGGCCAATCGGTCTCCTGCCAGTCCTAGGAAAAATCCTGGAAAAAATGGTAGTTGCAAGGCTGAAGTGGCATCTGATCCCACGGCTTAGTACTCGCCAGTTTGGTTTCATGCCCCAAAAGAGCACCGAGGACTCCCTCTATACCATGATACAACATATCAAAGGAAAGCTGAGTGAAAAGAAGCTGATCACTGTTGTATCGCTCGATATAGAGGGAGCCTTCGACAGCGCATGGTGGCCCGCAATAAGGGCCAGACTGGCTGAGGAAAAGTGCCCGGTGAACATCAGACGGATGCTAGACAGCTACCTGACTGGTAGGAGCGTCCGAGTTAGGTACGCGGGCGCCGAGTGTCAAAGACATACGAACAAGGGGTGTGTGCAAGGGTCCATTGGCGGTCCGATCCTGTGGAACCTGATCTTAGACCCCCTGCTGAAGGGACTGGAAGATAGGGGTGACCACTGCCAGGCTTTCGCCGACGATGTGGTGATGATCTTCGACGGTGACACAGCGTTGGAAGTCCAGAGGCAAGCCAATGCCGCCCTCGAGTATGTTCGGGTGTGGGGCATCCGAAATAAGCTGAAGTTTGCACCACAAAAAACTTGTGCAATGGTAATAACCAAGAAGCTTAAGTACGATGTCCCACTCCTGAGCATGGGCGGGGTAGACATTGGCATGTCCAAGGAGATGAAAATACTGGGGCTCACCGTCGACCATCAGCTCACTTTCAACACCCACGTCGCTAACGTTTGCAGAAAAGCTGTAAACATTTACAAACAGCTGGCACGAGCGGCAAAAGTGAGCTGGGGCCTTCACCCGGAGATCATCCACACAATATACACGGCAGCAGTGGAACCGGTGATCCTCTACGCGGCAAGCGCCTGGGCGCCGGCTGCTAAAAAGATCGGAGTGCAGAAAAGCCTGAACACTGTCCAACGAGGATTCGCGCAGAAGCTTTGCAAATCCTACCACACCGTTTCGCTGAACGCGTCCCTGGTGCTGGCTGGGATACTCCCACTCGACCTCCGAATACAGGAGGCAGCCGCCCTTTATGAGGCAAAGAGAGGAGTGCCGCAGCCAGCACTTGCGGGCAGGGAGGTGGAGAACGTGGTGGTATTTGCAGAGACTCCGCACCCGGCGAAACATATGGCTATGGGGTTTGTGTGCCTGGAAGACCAGACACTTGTGGACACCCATAACAACCAAGCAGTCAGGATTTTCACGGACGGCAGCAAGATCGAGGGCAAGGTCGGAGCCGCACTGTCACTTTGGGACGGTGATGCCGAGATTAAGTCTACGAAACTTAGCTTGCCGTCCTACTGCACGGTCTACCAGGCGGAACTCCTTGCCATATGCGTAGCCACGCGCGAAATCCTCAAGCGCAAAGAGGGGACCTTCGGTATCTACAGCGACTCCAAGGCAGCATTGCAAACAGTCACAAACCAGGGTTCCCTCCACGCCTTGGCAGTGGAAGCAAGAGCGAACGTGGGCGCGGCTTTATCCCGGAACAAAGATGTTTCCTTGTTCTGGGTAAAGGCACACGCCGGGCTCGAAGGCAACGAGCGAGCGGACCACCTCGCGAAGGAGGCTGCACTCCGGTCCAAGAGGAAGCCGGACTATGACCGCTGTCCGGTTTCATTCGTCAAGCGGCAGATTCGTATGCGGTCGCTCGACGAATGGAACCAGAGGTATCAAAATGGCGGGACAGCCTCGGTCACCAAACTATTTTTCCCGGATGCGATCGACGCCTACAAGATTATCAGGAAGATCCAACCCACCGGAATCGTCACGCAAATTTTGACAGGGCACGGTGGGTTCTCCGAATACCTGCATCGATTCAAGTGTAAGGAGAACCCATCGTGCATTTGCGAGCCGGATAAAGTGGAGTCGATCGCACACATTCTCGCAGAATGCCCGGTCTTCGAAAAACAGCGGTACGCAATTGGAACGAAACTTGGTTCAGAAATAAATAAAAACAATTTTAAAATATTGATATCGGATAAGAAAACGCGTGGATCATTTTTAGTATACTCGGAAGAAGTCGCAACTAAAGTTATATCAAGAAACAAGAACAAGTAAACTATGCTTTTAAATATATAGTTATTTATTACATAAAGAGTAGTATATAGAGCCAAAAGCATAGTCACTTTTAGAAAATTAAATAAGAATTAGTAAAAAATTAGTAGTATTTATGTTAAACTTAGCTTCTTTTCTAAATTAAAATTTTAAAAAATAAAATACAAAAAGGGATTCAAAAATTCAAAAATAGTTGTAAAAGGTCTCTGACCATGTCAGGGGGACACTTAGAAAGGCAGGAGTGGGTTTTAGCCGGTAAGAGTCCGGCACTGCCCAGACTGTCTCACCAGTGAGTCAGTCTGGGCGTCCATGAGGATTTCCCACTCCTGCCAAACCAAAAAAAAAAAAAAACCTAACCTAACCTTTTTTTTTTTTTTTTTTGACGCTGAGAAATGCTTTATGCACTGCCGCTCGTGGGGGACGAGACGGGGTGTGTGGGACTCCTGTCAGAAGGACAGTATACCCACTAAAACTCAGCGGTGTTCCCGCATCGCCGTGATGGGAGGGCCATGGGAAACCGGCGTAGCCTTTACATCCACGACCCTCCCGGCGCATGCCCGCCTAGCTGGCGGGCCCCGCATGCCCCCCTGACTGGGGGGCTACGGGAATGGCCGGGAACACCTGGCCATTCCCGTCCGGCACTGGTGGAGGCCTGTGCGATGCAGGCGAGGGTGCCCCCGCACCCGTTGCCTGCTGGCCTCCACCTGGGAGGAGGAGTCGGAGATGAGCGTCGAACTGACGTCTCCTTCGACCCCTCCTCCGCCTTCGGAGCGGTGCCGCGTCGGGATCATCTTCCCGCACGCGCTCCGCCGCCTCCTTCTGGGACATGACGTGCTCGCAGAAGGAGGCGACCGCCGCCCAGGACCCCTCGTCCCTCAGCATGGCGCCCACCACGCCGGGGAGCGAGAGGTCCAGCCCGATCGCCGCGACGAGACTGCGGCGCGGCTCGGACCACGACGGGCACACCTCGAGAGTGTGCTGCGCCGTGTCCTCCGCCGCGCCACAGTCGTGGCACGACGGCGTCTCCTCCCGTCCGATCCGATGCAGGTACGATCCGAAACAACCGTGTCCGGACAGCACCTGCACCAGGCGGAACGAGAGGAACCCGTGCGGCCGCTCGAGCCAGTCCCGCAGGACCGGCCCGATCGCGTCGAGGGTTCGGCGGCCGAAGACCGCGGCGGCGAGGTCCGTCGTCCAGTGGACGACGATGGCGTCCCTCGCCTCCCGCCGGACGGCCTCCCGCTGTTCCGGGGCGAAGGGCTGACCCGCCGCCCTCCGCCCCGCCTTCCACTCGTACACTCTGGCGAGCACCCACGCCTCGAGTTCCCAAGGAGGGGTGCCGGCCAGAGCGCACGCCCCGGCGAAGCTCACCGTGCGGTGAGCCCGCGCCACCCGCTGGGCTATCGCCCTTTGAGGTGCCCGCAAGGCCGCGGCGTTCTCTCGTCTGTGGAGAGACTCCTCCCAGATGGGGGCCCCGTAGAGGGCCATGCTCCTCAAGATGCCGGCGTAGAGTTGCCGGCATCGAGCGCTGGGCCCCCCCAAGTTCGGGAGGAGCCACGAGAGAGCGCCCGCGGTCTTCAGCAGGCGCGACGACAGCCCGCTGAAATGCGGGCCGAAGCGCCACCTGCTGTCGAGTACAAGGCCCAGATATTTCATCTGGGCCTTCACCTCAATCCTGACGCCCTCCACGAAGATGTGGGCGCCAGGTGGCGGGGGGCGCTGCCGGGGACCGTGGAAGAAGACGGCCTCGGTCTTCTGCAGCGCCACCGTCAACCCTAGGCGGCGGATCCTCCCTGCGACCAAGGATCCGCCCGCCGAGGCCAAGGAGGCCGCCTCCCTGAAACTCTCCCCCCGGGCGGTGAGGAGAGTGTCATCCGCGTAGCAGACGACACTCGTGCCTCGGAGGAGAGTTCCCCGCAAGAGCCAATCGTAGCCGACGTTCCAGAGGAGAGGTCCTAAGACTGACCCCTGTGGAACGCCGGCTTCCGCGGCGTACCGCCGGACTCGGCCAGCCCTGTTCACCAGGACGATCGCCCGATCCTCCAGGTAGCTGGCCAGCAGCACGCGCATGTAGCGAGGCACTCCGTGGAATCGGAGCGCCTCTAGGATGGTGGAGTGGGGAACGGAGTTGAAGGCGTTGGCAATGTCGAACGACACTGCCAACAACCCGTCCCCCGCCTCCATCGCATCCTTCACCTGCCCCTTGAGGCAGGCCAGCGCGTCCACCGTCGAACGCTCAGCCCGAAAGCCGTACTGAGCGTCCGACAAGTCCGGCCCGATGCACCGCAGATGGCTCTTCAGGCGGGCAGCGATTATCCCCTCGAACATCTTACCGACCTCATCGAGCAGAACGATGGGCCGGTATGCCGAGGGGGAGTCTGCCGGGCGGCCCTCCTTGCGAAGGAGGCACAGTTGTCCCTCCTTCCATGGTTTCGGGAACCTTCCAGACGCAAAGCATGCGCTGAAGAGGTCCCGAAACCGCTCCTCCATTTGGGTGGCGGCGATCGCCACCACTCTCGCCGGGACACCGTCGGGGCCCGGAGCCGTCTTCTTGGCGCGGATACGGAGAATAGCCGCGCCAAGTTCCGACTCCGTGACGGGAGGGGTCTCCTCTTCATCATCAGCTGGCGGGGCTGGTGGGGCCATCGCTGGTGGGGTGAAGTCGTCCCTGCACGGGAACAGGGACTGAACCACCCCATCCAGAAAGGAGGGCTCCAGGGTCTCGGCCACCGGGGGACCAAAGGGGCGCAGCTTGTTCCGCGCCGCCTTATACGGTCTCCCGTAGGGGTCCGCGTCGAGACCCTCCAGCATTTCTGCTCTCGCAGAGTCTCTGGCGGCGGCGATGGCCCGATCGAGGACCAGTTTTGCCGCCAGGTACACCTCGTAGAGGTGGTCCCCGACGGCCTGGTCCCGTCGACGCCGCCGCCGACTCCGCGTGTAAGCCCTCCTTGCCTCCACACAGGCTGCTCGAAGCCCCGCCAGCTCCGCCGACCACCAGTACACGGCCCGTTTGGGTGGTGGTCGGCCAGACCGAGGCATGCTCGAGTTGCATACCTCGGTCAGAGACTCCCTCAGCTGCCCCGCCACGGTGTCCACATCCGGCAGCCGGCTGGCGGAAGGCGGCGAAAGCCAGTCCTGGACGAACGCCGCCTCCCGCGCTGCCTCCCTGTCCAGGCGGGCGAGGGCCCACCGTGGGAACGGTGATCGCCCCGGCAGAGTCCGCGTCTCTCCGGGGCGACTGGTGGAGATGTCGAACCGCACGTAGCGGTGGTCCGACATAGTCTCCACCAGGTCCACCCGCCAGTTCAGCACGCGCGCGGCTAACGCAGGGGTGGCGAAAGTGACGTCCACCACTGAGCCACCCTGCCGCCGCACGCATGTCTGGACGCTGCCTCGACTGCCCGCCCGCGGGCGTCGGTGGCCGGGTTGCCCCAGGTCACCGACTTGGCGTTCAGGTCTCCCAGCACGGAGACCTGACGCGGCGCCGCCCTGCCGACCACGGCGGCCAGGACTCCGAGATAGTTCTCGAAGTCCCGGAGAGGGCGGTTTGGGGAGAAATACACGCCCACAAGGGCGAGTTCTCCCCACGCGGCGGCCACGTATCCCGGTCCCCTCTCTAATAGCGAGAGGGGAGGGGAGTCTGTGGAAGACCGCGCCGCTAGTGCCACCAAGCCGTCCTCGTCACCCAGCCAGCTGCCGGGGACGAAGTAGGGCTCGGCGACCACCGCTACGTTCACCAACCACTCGGCCATGACCTGCACCACCAGGTCCTGGGCCGCTCTGCAGTGGTTGGCGTTCGTCTGGAGGATGCGGAGGTCGGAAATTATTATTCCGACATCGCACCCTCCTCAGCCGCCGCCGCCGCCGCTGGAGCTACAGCGGCGACGACGGCGGCGGCGGTGGTGGCAACAGGGCGAACCTGCGCCGGCACCACGCCCTTCTTGACGGGGGGCTTACAGCTCCTGCCCGTCATCCGGTGGCCCGCGGGGCGGCCACTGGCGGCACACGCCGCGCAGTGTGGCGCGGTGGTGGCGGTGCACGCGGCCCACCCGTGTCCCTCCTTCCCGCATTGGAAGCACGTATCCCTCCAATCGGACTTGGAGGGACACGTGGCTCGGGTGTGGCCGAACGCGCAGCACTTGAAGCACCGCGCAGGCTGTGCCTCAAGCGGCCGGACCACCGCCGAGCTGAAGCCGATCAGCAACCGTCCTTTGGTCGCCGCAAGGACGGCCCCGGCCGCGGCGACCGGGCACTCCACGCGGATGATGCCCATGCCGCGGCGGCCGAGCCTGACGACTCCAGCCTTCACCGCGCCGGCGTCGCAGCCTCCAGCTGCTGCGACGGCCGCGACCACATCCTCTTTGGCGACCGAGTCATCAAGATCGGCCACCTCCAAGGCTGCGGTCTTTTCTGGCCTGGCGACCTTGGCCACATCCGCGACGACCTCCCGCAGCTTCGCTGCGAAGAGGTCCGCGTTCGTGCCGCGCTGCTCTCCCGAAAACTCGAAAATTCGAGCTCCCGTGAGAGTTCGGCGGCACGTGATTTTGCTGATCCCCAGCTGGGAGGGATCAGCATTCGTACGAGCCCGTCTCAGTACGGACTCGTACGTTTCGCCCCGCTCCGCGGCCTCCGGGGTGATGGTCACCACGACGGCCGCGGTTTTGGGAGGAACCAGCTTCCTCCCACCAGCTGGAGCCCGTTTGGCTGCAGGAGCAGCCGCAGCGGGCTTGGGGTCCGGCTTCTTGGCCTTCTTCCCCCTCTTGCCCACTTCCGTCCACGACAGGTTGGACGGGGTGGTGGAGGGAAGAAGGGCGTCTTCCTCCTGGATCTGGGCTGGGGCCGGGGCTGCTGGAGCGGCAGAGGACCCTGACGCTCGCACCGCGCTCGTGGTGGGGGTCTGAGGAGACGCCGTGGTCCCCTTGCCCTTGCCCTTGCCCTTTCCCTTTGAGGGCTGCCCTTCCAATACAGGGCCTGCTTGAGGCGCAGGTTCCGGCTCCCCCGGTTGGCGACTCTTGTCCGCCGCTAGCGGTGGGCGGAGCCGCTTTTCCGGCAGGAGCCGGTCCTCGATGCCTGCGAAGCAGGCCCTAATGAACGCCCTCTCCTCCATCACTACCTGCCTCAAGGCTGCCTCGAGGCTGGCAGGGGCGGAGGGGGAGGGGGAGGAGGGGGAGGAGGAGGAGGGGCCCCCTGTCACCGGAGCCGGGGCAGGCAGGGCCGTGGCTTCAGCCAGCTTCTGGTGAAGCTGGCTGACCTCCGCCTGCAGGCGATCCACCTTCGCCTGCAGCTGCCGCGTCTCCTCCGTGGCCGTCCGCTTGACCAGCTCCAGGACAATGCCGTGCATGCTGGCGGCACGGCATTTGAGGGCCTTCTGAAAGGTCCCCTTCAGGTTGGAGGATTTTGAGGCGACCTCCAGGACCTCCTGCCTGTCCTCCTCCGCCATGCGCGCCAGCTCTGCCAGGGAGTGGTCGGCATACAGCACATGGGATGCACCGTAGCCATCCCTCGACCTGGCAGCTTGCTGCTCCTTGGCGCTCACCCTCTCCTCCAAGTCCGCTTGGAGCTGCGCCCGTTTCGCCAAATTAAGTTGGCGCTCGGCGTCCACTAAGCCCACGTCATGGGTACAGGCCGTCGGAGAAGAAGTCGGAGCCTTTTTGGACTTCGACTTCTTCTTCGCCTTGCCGCGGCTGCGGCTTGCGGTGGACTCCGAGGAGCCCTCGGACCGCTTCCGCTTGAAGCGGTCGCCGCTTTCCGCAGCCGACGTGTCCATGTTGGACTCTGTGTCCGAGTCCGAAGACTCGTCCGGCCTGCGGAACAAACTGGCCGCGGATCGTGGGCGGTCTGCTCCTCTCGGCGTCAAAACGCCGCCAGCGTTGGGGTGGCCCTGAGAAGGGCCGTTGGTGGGGCCCTGAGAAGGGCCGTTGGGGTGGCCCTGAGAAGGGCCGTTGGGGTGGCCCTGAGAAGGGCCGTTGGGGTGGCCCTGAGAAGGGCCGTTTGGTTGGCCCTGAGAAGGGCCTTTTTTAAAACGCCCGGAGGCGTCCCGCGAGGGTTTAGGCATAGCCTCCGCAGGTGCCGTAGATTCCGACATAAAATAAGAATAAAATACGAAAATGGATTAAAATACGCTACGACAGCACAGTGCACTTTGGCCAACCCAGTCTGCCACTCCGTTACGGTGGTCAGAACTGGGTCGTTTCCAGGGGACGCGACGTGGACGCAAGCACTGTGGGGTGGTCCCCCAACCTAACCTAACCTAACCTAACCTTTTTTTTTTTTTTTTTTTGGTCTCGGGGTGGAAAATCCTCATGGATGTCCTCCGCCTTGGGGCGGGCAGAGGGGTCTGTCAGACTCTTACTGACTAAAAACCACCCCGGTGTTCCGACTCACACTTACGCCGGGGGTCGCGGGAACGACGAAATCTTCCGCAACCCCCGGCTGGTGCCGGCCCGCCACCGCGGGCCTCGTCTCGGGTCAGGGGGGGAGTGAGGTGTTTGACTCCCCCCGCGACGTCTCAGAGGGGCGCGCGTGGAACACTACGCGCCGCCACCTCGGGTCCTGATGTGTGGGGGGCGACGGACGTCCCCAAGTCCGTCGTCCCTGGACCCATTTAGGGGGGCCGGAAGAGGGCGTTGTCCGCCCTCCGCCGACGCCCGGTGCGCCTGCTGCGGGCCGGGTGAGTGGACGAGATCTCCCTCTCCCTTTCCGCAGCCTCCTTCTGTGAGACGACCGTCTCGCAGAAGGCGACCACCGCGTCCCAGGACTCGGCGCCGCCGACCATAGCGTTCACTACGGCCGGCAGCGACAAGTCACTGCCTACTCCTGAGATGAGGGCACGGCGCGGCCCCTCCCAAGCGGCACACTCTGCCAGCGTGTGCCGCGCCGTGTCCTCCCGGCAGTCGACGCAGTGGTGACACCGGGCGTCCGGCTCCCTGTTTATGCGACACAGGTACTTCCCGAAGCAACCGTGCCCCGAGAGTACCTGCGTCACCCGAAACGACAGGGAGCCGTGCCTCCTCCCGAGCCAGCGCTCGAGCACCGGCCGGACCGCCTCGACGACGTCGAGGCCGGCGGTAGGGCGCGAAAGCCTGTCCCGCCATTCCGCCACCAGGACCTCGCGAAGCTGAGACCGATGCAGCTCCACATGTCGCTGCATCGGTCGCTCGCCCCGCGCCCGCGCTTCCTCGCGCCACCGATACGATGACGCGAGTAAACCTTTTTTTTTTTTTTTTTTTTTTTTTTTTTTTTTTTTTTTTTTTGACGCTGAGAAATGCTTTATGCACTGCCGCTCGTGGGGGACGAGACGGGGTGTGTGGGACTCCTGTCGGAACGACAGTATACCCACTAAAACTCAGCGGTGTTCCCACTTCGCCGTGATGGGAGGGCCATGGGAAACTGGCGTAGCCTTTACATCCACAACCCTCCCGGCGTATGCCCGCCTAGCTGGCGGGCCCCGCATGCCCCCCGGGTTGGGGGGTGGCTACGGGAATGGCCGGGAACACCTGGCCATTCCCGTCCGACACTTGTGGAGGCCTGTGCAATACAGGCAAGGGTGCCCCCGCACCCGTTGCCTGCTGACCTCCACCTGGTTTGGGGAGAAATAGATGCCCTTAAGGGCTACTTCTCCCCACGCGGCGGCCACGTATCCCGGTCCCCTCTCTAATAGCGAGAGGGGAGGGGAGTCTGTGGGAGACCGCGCCGTAGTGCCATTCGCTTGGAGGATGCGGTAGTCGGAAAACATCATTCCGACATCACACCCTCCTCATTTACCGCCGCAGGAGCTGCAGCGGCGATGACGGCGGCGGTGGTAGCAACACGGCGAACCTGCGCCGGCACTATGCCCTTCCTCGCGGGAGGCTTGCAGCTCCTGCCCGACATCTTGTGGTCCGCGGGGCGGCCAGTGCCCTCACACGCCGCACAGTGTGGGGTGGCGGCGTGGCAAGTGGCACTCTTGTGTCCCTCCTGCCCGCATCTGAAGCAGCAGTCTCCCCAGTCGGACTTGGAGGGACACGTGGCTCGGGTGTGGCCAAGCGCGAAGCACTTGAAGCAGCGCATTGGCTGGTCTTCAAGTGGCCGGATCACAGCCGAGCCGAGCCCCACAAGCAGCCGTCCCTTGGTCGCAGTGCGCAGTACCGCCCCAGCTGCGGCGACTGGGCACTCGATGCGGATGGTGCCCATGCCACGGCGTCCGAGCCTGATGGCTCCAGCCTTCACTGCGCCAACGTCGCAGCCTCCAGCCGCCGCAACGGCCGCCACCACGTCCTCTTTAGTGACCGAATCCTCCAGATCGGCCACCTCCAAGGAAGCGGTCTTCACAGGCCTGACGACCGTTGCCACATCCGCGATGACCTCTCGCAACTTCTTTGCGAAGAGGTCCGCGTTGGCGCCGCGCTGCTCCCCCGGGAACTCAAAGATTCGAGCCCCGGTTTGGGTTCGGCGGCACGTGATGCCGCTGATCCCCAGCTGAGAGGGGTCCGCGTTGGTACGAGCCCGTCTTAGGACGGACTCGTACGTTTCGCCTCGCTCCGCGGCCTCCGGGGTGATGGTCACCACGACGGCCGCGGTTTTGGGAGGAACCAGCTTCCTCCCGCCAGCTGGACCCTTTTCGGCTGCAGGAGCAGTCGCAGCGGGCTTGGGGGTTGGCTTTTTCGCCTTCCCCCCCCTGACCACTTCCGTCCACGACCCGTTGGACGGGGTGGTGGAGGGAAGAAGGGCGTCTTCACCCTGCGAGTTCTGGGGGGCCGCTGGGGTGGCGGACGACCCAGTAGCTCCCTCCGCACTCGTGGTGGGCGTTTGAGGGGCCACCGTGGTCCCCTTGCCCTTGCCTTTGCCCTTGGAGGGCTTTGGGGCTTCAGGCTGCCCCCCCGATGCTTGGCCTCCCAGTGGCGCAGGTTCCGGCTCAATTGGCGGTGGCCTCTTATCCGCCGCTAGCGGCGGGCGGAGCCGCCTTTCTGGCAAGAGCCGGTCCTCAATGCCTGCAAAGCAGGCCCTAATGAAGGCCCTCTCCTCCATCACCACCCCGCGGATTAATGCCTCAAGGCTGGCAGGGGAGGAGGAGCCTCCTTCCACCGCACCTGGGGCAGACTGAGCAGGCCGGGCCGTAACCTCAGCAAGCTTCTGGTGAAGCTGGCTGACTTCCGCCTGCAGGCGATCCACCTTCGCCTGCAGCTGCCGCGTTTCGTCCGTGGCCGTTCGCTTCACCAGCTCAAGCACGATGCCGTGCATGCTGGCGGCCCGGCATTTGAGGGCCTTCTGGAAGGTCCCCTTCAAATTGGAGGACTTTGAGGCGACCTCCAGAACCTCCTCCTTGTCCTCCAGAGCCATGCGCTCCAAGTCCGCCAGGGAGTGGTCAGCATACAGTACATTAGATGCACCATATCCGGCCCTCGACCTGGCGGCTTGCGCCTGCCGCTCCTTAGCAGCGACCCTCTCCTCCAGGTCCTCCTGGATTTGCTCCCTCTTCGCCAGGTTTAGCTGGCGCTCGGCGTCCACCAATCCCACATCGTGAGAAGAAGCCGAAGCAGAAGTCGAAGCCTTTTTTGCCTTCGACTTCTTCTTCGCCCTACTTCCAACCGACTCCGAGGAGCCCCCGGACCCGAGCCTCAGATCGCCCCTCTTCCGCTTGGGGCGGTCGCTTTCGGCCGCCGACGTGTCCATGTTGGATCCGTCGGAGTCCGACACCTCGTCCGGCCTGCAGAAGAAGCTGACCGCAGATGGTGCGCGGTCAGCTTCCGACGCCAAGGCGCCGCCGGTGTGGCCCTGAGAAGGGCCGTTGGTTTGGCCCTGAGAAGGGCCGTTTGGTTGGCCCTGAGAAGGGCCGTTGGGTTGGCCCTGAGAAGGGCCGTTGGGTTGGCCCTGAGAAGGGCCGTTGGAATCACCCTGTGAAGGGTGATTGGGATTAAAACAGAATCGCCCGGAGGCGTCACGACTTGGTTTGTTGCTCATATTCGCAGACGACCGCGTTTGTCTACGAATCACAGCGCACTTTAGCCACCGGTCTGCCACTCCGTTACGGTGGTCAGACACGGCGTTGCCCAGGGGATACTACGAGGAAGTATGCGCTGTGGGGGATCCCCCGACGCGAGTAAACCTTTTTTTTTTTTTTGACGCTGAGAAATGCTTTATGCACTGCCGCTCGTGGGGGACGAGACGGGGTGTGTGGGACTCCTGTCGGAACGACAGTATACCCACTAAAACTCAGCGGTGTTCCCACTTCGCCGTGATGGGAGGGTCATGGGAAACTGGCGTAGCCTTTACATCCACAACCCTCCCGGCGCATGCCCGCCTAGCTGGCGGGCCCCGCAGGCCCCCCAAGTTGGGGGGCTACGGGAATGCCCGGGAACACCTGGCCATTCCCGTCCGACACTGGTGGAGGCCTGTGCAATACAGGCAAGGGTGCCCCCGCACCCGTTGCCTGCTGGCCTCCACCTGGTTAGGGGAGAAATAACGCCCGCAAGGGCTTATTTTCCCCACGCGGCGGCCACGTATCCCGGTCCCTTCTCTAATAGCGAGAAGGGAGGGGAGTCTGTGGGAGACCGCGCCATTAGTGCCATTCGCTTGGAGGATGCGGTAGTTGGAAAACATTATTCCACCATCGCACCCTCCTCAGCTACCGCCGCAGGAGCTACAGCGGCGATGACGGCGGCGGTGGTAGCAACAAGGCGAACCTGCGCCGGCGCCATGCCCTTCCTCGAAGGAGGCTTGCAGCTCCTGCCCGTCATCTTGTGGTCCGCGGGGCGGCCACTGCCGGCACACGCCGCGCAGTGTAGCGTGGCGGCGTGGCAAGCAGCACTCCTGTGTCCCTCCTGCCCGCATCGGAAGCAACAGTTTCCCCAGTCGGACTTGGAGGGACACGTGGCTCGGGTGTGGCCGAAGGCGAAGCACTTGAAGCAGCGCATTGACTGTACTTCAAGTGCCCGGACCACAGCCGAGCTGAGCCCCACAAGCAGCCGCCCTTTGGTCGCATTAAGGACGGCCCCAGCCACGGCAACTGGGCACTCGATGCGGATGGTGCCCATGCCGCGGCGTCCGAGCCTGATGGCTCCAGCCTTCACTGCGCCAGCGTCGCAGCCTCCAGCCGCCACAACGGCCGCCACCACGTCCTCTTTAGTGACCGAATCCTCCAGATCGGCCACCTCCAAGGAAGCGGTCTTCACAGGCTTGACGACCGTTGCCACATCCGCGATGACCTCTCGCAACTTCTTTGCGAAGAGGTCCGCGTTTGCGCCGCGCTGCTCCCCCGAGAACTCAAAGATTCGAGCCCCGGTTTGAGTTCGGCGGCACGTGATGCCACCGATTCCCAGCTGAGAGGGGTCCGCGTTGGTACGAGCCCGTCTTAGGACAGACTCGTACGTCTCGCCCTGCTCCACGGCCTCCGGGGTGATGGTCACCACGACGGCCGCGGTTTTGGGAGGAACCAGCTTCCTCCCGCCGGCTGGACCCTTCTCGGCTGCAGGAGCAGTCGCAGTGGGCTTGGAGGTCTGCTTTTTCGCCTTCCCCCCCCTGACCACTTCCGTCCACGATGAGTTGGACGGGGTGGTGGAAGGAAGAAGGGCGACTTCTCCCTGCGAGTTCCGGGGGGCTGCTGGAGTGGCAGACGACTTGGTAGCTCCCTCCGCACTCGTAGTGGGCGTTTGAGCGGCCACCGTGGTCTTCTTGCCCTTACCTTTGCCCTTGGAGGGCCGCGGGTTCCGGGGCTGCTCACCCGACTCTGGGCTCAGAGGCGCAGGTTCCGGCTCCGTCGGCGGTGGACACTTATCCGCCGCTAGCGGCGGGCGGAGCCGCCTTTCCGGCAAGAGCCGATCCTCTATCCCCGCGAAGCAGCCTCTTATGAAGGCCCTCTCCTCCAGAACAACCCCGCGGATTATGGCCTCAAGGCTGGCAGTGGAGGAGGAGCCTCCTTCCACCACACCTGGGGCAGACTGGGCAGGCCGGGCCGTGACCTCAGCAAGCTTCTGGTGAAGCTGGCTGACTTCCGCCTGCAGGCGATCCACCCTCGCCTGCAGCTGCCGCGTCTCGTCCGTGGCCGTCCGCTTTACCAGCTCCAGCACAATGCCGTGCATGCTGGCGGCCCGGCATTTGAGGGCCTTTTGGAAGGTCCCCTTCAAATTGGAGGACTTTGAGGCGACCTCCAATACCTCCTCTTTGTCCTCTTGTGCCATGCGCTCCAATTCCGCCAGGGAGTGGTCAGCATATAGCACATGGGATGCACCATAGCCAGCCCTCAACCTGGCGGCTTGCGTCTGCCGCTCCTTGGTGGCGACCCTCTCCTCCAGGTCCTCCTGAAGCTGCGCCCTCTTCGCCAGATCCAGCTGGCGCTCGGCGTCCACCAAGCCCACATCGTGAGCAAAGGCCGAAGCAGAAGTCGAAGCCTTTTTTGACTTCGACTTCTTCTTCGCCCTTGTTCCTACAGACTCCGAGGAGCCTCCGGACCCAGGCCTCAGATCCGCCCTCTTCCGTTTGCTCGTCGCCGCGTCGCTCTCGGCCGCCGACGTGTCCATATTGGAACCGTCGTCGGAGTCCAGCAAATCGTCCGGCTTGCTGAAAACGCTGGCCGCAGATGGTGCGCGGTCAGCTTCAGACGCCAAAGCGCCACCGCTGGGGCCCTGAGAAGGGCCATCGGGTTGGCCCTGAGAAGGGCCGTTGGATTGGCCCTGAGAAGGGCCTTTGGGTTGGCCCTGAGAAGGGCCGTTGGAATCACCCTGTGAAGGGTGATTGGGATTAAAACAGAATCGCCCGGAGGCGTCACGGCTTGGTTTCTTGCTCATATTCGCAGACGACCGCGTTTGTCTACGAATCACAGCGCACTTTAGCCACCGGTCTGCCACTCCGTTACGGTGGTCAGACACGGCGTTGCCCAGGGGATACTACGTGGAAGTATGCGCTGTGGGGGATCCCCCGACGCGAGTAAACCTAACCTAACCTAACCTAACCTTTTTTTTTTTTTTTTTTTGGTCTCGGGGTGGAAAATCCTCATGGATGTCCTCCGCCCTGGGGCGGGCGGAGGGGTCTGTCAGACTCTTACTGACTAAAAACCACCCCGGTGTTCCGACTCACACTTACGCCGGGGGTCGCGGGAACGACGAAATCTTCCGCAACCCCCGGCTGGTGCCGGCCCGCCACCGCGGGCCTCGTCTCGGGTCAGGGGGGGAGTGAGGTGTTTGACTCCCCCCGCGACGTCTCAGAGGGGCGCGCGTGGAACACTACGCGCCGCCACCTCGGGTCCTGATGTGTGGGGGGCGACGGACGTCCCCAAGTCCGTCGTCCCTGGACCCATTTAGGGGGGCCGGAAGAGGGCGTTGTCCGCCCTCCGCCGACGCCCGGTGCGCCTGCTGCGGGCCGGGTGAGTGGACGAGATCTCCCTCTCCCTTTCCGCAGCCTCCTTCTGTGAGACGACCGTCTCGCAGAAGGCGACCACCGCGTCCCAGGACTCGGCGCCGCCGACCATAGCGTTCCAGACGCAAAGCATGCGCTGAAGAGGTCCCGAAACCGCTCCTCCATTTGGGTGGCGGCGATCGCCACCACTCTCGCCGGGACACCGTCGGGGCCCGGAGCCGTCTTCTTGGCGCGGATATGGAGAATAGCTGCGCCAAGTTCCGACTCCGTGACGGGAGGGGTCTCCTCTTCATCATCAGCTGGCGGGGCTGGTGGGGCCATCGCTGATGGGGTGAAGTCGTCCCTGCGCGGGAACAGGAACTGAACCACCCCATCCAGAAAGGAGGGCTCCAGGGTCTCGGCCACCGGGGGACCAAAGGGGCGCAGCTTGTTCCGCGCCGCCTTGTACGGTCTCCCGTAGGGGTCCGCGTCGAGACCCTCCAGCATTTCTGCTCTCGCAGAGTCTCTGGCGGCGGCGATGGCCCGATCGAGGACCAGTTTTGCCGCCAGGTACACCTCGTAGAGGTGGTCCCCGACGGCCCGGTCCCGTCGACGCCGCCGCCGACTCCGCGTGTAAGCCCTCCTTGCCTCCACACAGGCTGCTCGAAGCCCCGCCAGCTCCGCCGACCACCAGTACACGGCCCGTTTGGGTGGTGGTCGGCCAGACCGAGGCATGCTCGAGTTGCATACCTCGGTCAGAGACTCCCTCAGCTGCCCCGCCACGGTGTCCACATCCGGCAGCCGGCTGGCGGAAGGCGGCGAAAGCCAGTCCTGGACGAACGCCGCCTCCCGCGCTGCCTCCCTGTCCAGGCGGGCGAGGGCCCACCGTGGGAACGGTGATCGCCCCGGCAGAGTCCGCGTCTCTCCGGGGCGACTGGTGGAGATGTCGAACCGCACGTAGCGATGGTCCGACATAGTCTCCACCAGGTCCACCCGCCAGTTCAGCACGCGCGCGGCTAACGCAGGGGTGGCGAAAGTGACGTCCACCACTGAGCCACCCTGCCGCCGCACGCATGTCTGGACGCTGCCTCTGTTCAAGAGGCAGAGTCCAGAGGAGGCAGCCCACAGCTCGACTGCCCGCCCGCGGGCGTCGGTGGCCGGGTTGCCCCAGGTCACCGACTTGGCGTTCAGGTCTCCCAGCACGGAGACCTGACGCGGCGCCGCCCTGCCGACCACGGCGGCCAGGACTCCGAGATAGTTCTCGAAGTCCCGGAGAGGGCGGTTTGGGGAGAAATACACGCCCACAAGGGCGAGTTCTCCCCACGCGGCGGCCACGTATCCCGGTCCCCTCTCTAATAGCGAGAGGGGAGGGGAGTCTGTGGAAGACCGCGCCGCTAGTGCCACCAAGCCGTCCTCGTCACCCAGCCAGCTGCCGGGGACGAAGTAGGGCTCGGCGACCACCGCTACGTTCACCAACCACTCGGCCATGACCTGCACCACCAGGTCCTGGGCCGCTCTGCAGTGGTTGGCGTTCGTCTGGAGGATGCGGAGGTCGGAAATTATTATTCCGACATCGCACCCTCCTCAGCCGCCGCCGCCGCCGCTGGAGCTACAGCGGCGACGACGGCGGCGGCGGTGGTGGCAACAGGGCGAACCTGCGCCGGCACCACGCCCTTCTTGACGGGGGGCTTACAGCTCCTGCCCGTCATCCGGTGGCCCGCGGGGCGGCCACTGGCGGCACACGCCGCGCAGTGTGGCGCGGTGGCGGGGCACGCGGCCCACCCGTGTCCCTCCTTCCCGCATTGGAAGCACGTATCCCTCCAATCGGACTTGGAGGGACACGTGGCTCGGGTGTGGCCGAACGCGCAGCACTTGAAGCACCGCGCAGGCTGTGCCTCAAGCGGCCGGACCACCGCCGAGCTGAAGCCGATCAGCAACCGTCCTCTGGTCGCCGCAAGGACGGCCCCGGCCGCGGCGACCGGGCACTCCACGCGGATGATGCCCATGCCGCGGCGGCCGAGCCTGACGACTCCAGCCTTCACCGCGCCGGCGTCGCAGCCTCCAGCTGCTGCGACGGCCGCGACCACATCCTCTTTGGCGACCGAGTCGTCAAGATCGGCCACCTCCAAGGCTGCGGTCTTTTCTGGCCTGGCGACCTTGGCCACATCCGCGACGACCTCCCGCAGCTTCGCTGCGAAGAGGTCCGCGTTCGTGCCGCGCTGCTCTCCCGAAAACTCGAAAATTCGAGCTCCCGTGAGAGTCCGGCGGCACGTGATTTTGCTGATCCCCAGCTGGGAGGGATCAGCATTCGTACGAGCCCGTCTCAGTACGGACTCGTACGTCTCGCCCCGCTCCGCGGCCTCCGGGGTGATGGTCACCACGACGGCCGCGGTTTTGGGAGGAACCAGCTTCCTCCCACCAGCTGGAGCCCGTTTGGCTGCAGGAGCAGCCGCAGCGGGCTTGGGGTCCGGCTTCTTGGCCTTCTTCCCCCTCTTGCCCACTTCCGTCCACGGCAGGTTGGACGGGGTGGTGGAGGGAAGAAGGGCGTCTTCCTCCTGGATCTGGGCTGGGGCCGGGGCTGCTGGAGCGGCAGAGGACCCTGACGCTCGCACCGCGCTCGTGGTGGGGGTCTGAGGAGACGCCGTAGTCCCCTTGCCCTTGCCCCTGCCCTTTCCCTTTGAGGGCTGCCCTTCCAATACAGGGCCTGCTTGAGGCGCAGGTTCCGGCTCCCCCGGTTGGCGACTCTTGTCCGCCGCTAGCGGTGGGCGGAGCCGCTTTTCCGGCAGGAGCCGGTCCTCGATGCCTGCGAAGCAGGCCCTAATGAACGCCCTCTCCTCCATCACTACCTGCCTCAAGGCTGCCTCGAGGCTGGCAGGGGTGGAGGGGGAGGGGGAGGAGGAGGAGGAGGAGGAGGGGCCCCCTGTCACCGGAGCCGGGGCAGGCAGGGCCGTGGCTTCAGCCAGCTTCTGGTGAAGCTGGCTGACCTCCGCCTGCAGGCGATCCACCTTCGCCTGCAGCTGCCGCGTCTCCTCCGTGGCCGTCCGCTTGACCAGCTCCAGGACAATGCCGTGCATGCTGGCGGCACGGCATTTGAGGGCCTTCTGAAAGGTCCCCTTCAGGTTGGAGGATTTTGAGGCGACCTCCAGGACCTCCTGCCTGTCCTCCTCCGCCATGCGCGCCAGCTCTGCCAGGGAGTGGTCGGCATACAGCACATGGGATGCACCGTAGCCATCCCTCGACCTGGCAGCTTGCTGCTCCTTGGCGCTCACCCTCTCCTCCAAGTCCGCTTGGAGCTGCGCCCGTTTCGCCAAATTAAGTTGGCGCTCGGCGTCCACTAAGCCCACGTCATGGGTACAGGCCGTCGGAGAAGAAGTCGGAGCCTTTTTGGGCTTCGACTTCTTCTTCGCCTTGCTGCGGCTGCGGCTTGGGACGGCTTGGGACGCCCTCCACGAAGATGTGGGCGTCAGGTGGGGGGCGCTGCCGAGGTCCGTGGAAGAACACGGCCTCGGTCTTGTGCAGCGCCACCGTTAAACCTAGGCGGCGGATCCTCCCCGCGACCAAGGATCCACCCGCCGAGGCCAAGTTGGCCGCCTCCCTGAAACTTCCCCCCCGGGCGGTGAGGAGAGTGTCATCCGCATAGCAGACGACACTCGTGCCTCGGAGGAGAGTTCCCCGCAAGAGCCAGTCATAGGCGATGTTCCAGAGGACAGGTCCTATGACTGACCCCTGCGGAACGCCGGCCCCAACGGAGTACCGCCGGACTTGGCCAGCCCTGTTCACGAGGACAATAGCCCGATCCTCCAGGTAGCTGGCCAACCTAACCTTTTTTTTTTTTTTTGTTCCGGGGTGGAAAATCCTCATGGATGTCCTCCGCCTGGGGCGAGCGGAGGGGTCTGTCAGACTCTTACTGACTAAAAACCACCCCGGTGTTCCGCCTCACACCTACGCCGGGGGTCGCGGGAACGAAAAAATCCTCCGCAACCCCCGACTGGTGCCAGCCCGCCGCAGCGGGCCTCTCCTCCTTCATCACCGGCGCACCAGAACACATGGCACGCCGTGACCAACCCAGGGACCAAACCAGCACATGGGCGCCAGACAGCCCCTTGTCTAGGCGCCCTTGGCCCCTCTTCGACGGGTCAGGTCATTGGCCCCGCCGTCTACCAATTTTCGGCCGCAGAGGATAGGGAGAGCGGCCTACGCTATACCGACACTCCTCTTCCCCTGCGGCCCCACCGCGTTCGCCATCAGACGGTGGCGACCCCGTCAAGGCCGCGGCAGGGAGGGAGAGCGCTGTACCGCAATACACCTCTCCAGCCGCGGCCCTGAAACCGCAGCCGCGATGCCTCCGATACACGACATCGCGGCCCGCCTCAGTTGCGATGTCGCCACCGCAACCTACTCGTTGGCCACTACGTCATGGGCTTGGATCAAAAAGCCCTGACGAGCGGCCCCTCCTTGGGTTCCTCTTGGCTTCACCGTGGGTGCCCAACCCACGGCTAATGAGCCCCCCCGCAACGACAATGCGGGAACCCTTCGGGGGAGTGGCCAACCTAACCTTTTTTTTTTTTTTTTTTGGTCTCGGGGTGGAAAATCCTCATGGATGTCCTCCGCCCTGGGGCGGGCGGAGGGGTCTGTCAGACTCTTACTGACTAAAAACCACCCCGGTGTTCCGACTCACACTTACGCCGGGGGTCGCGGGAACGACAAAATCTTCCGCAACCCCCGGCTGGTGCCGGCCCGCCACCGCGGGCCTCGTCTCGGGTTAGGGGGGGGAGTGAGGTGTTTGACTCCCCCCGCGACGTCTCAGAGGGGCGCGCGTGGAACACTACGCGCCGCCACCTCGGGTCCTGATGTGTGGGGGGCGACGGACGTCCCCGAGTCCGTCGTCCCTGGACCCATTTAGGGGGGCCGGAAGAGGGCGTTGTCCGCCCTCCGCCGACGCCCGGTGCGCCTGCTGCGGGCCGGGTGAGTGGACGAGATCTCCCTCTCCCTTTCCGCAGCCTCCTTCTGCGAGACGACCGTCTCGCAGAAGGCGACCACCGCGTCCCAGGACTCGGCGCCGCCGACCATAGCGTTCACTACGGCCGGCAGCGACAAGTCACTGCCTAGGCCAACCCCCGGCTGGTGCCGGCCCGCCACCGCGGGCCTCGTCTCGGGTCAGGGGGGGAGTGAGGTGTTTGACTCCCCCCGCGACGTCTCAGAGGGGCGCGCGTGGAACACTACGCGCCGCCACCTCGGGTCCTGATGTGTGGGGGGCGACGGACGTCCCCAAGTCCGTCGTGCCATGGAACACCATAGCCTCCGACTTGCTGAGGGCCACCTCCAGGCCTAGGCGACGTATGCGGCTCACCACCTGTGAGACCGCAGCCGTCGCCAGCAACGCTGCTTCCCTGTACGAGCTCCCCCGGGCAGTGACCAGCGTGTCGTCCGCATAACACGTCAGGTCTACCCCCGGCCTGAGCTCGCCCCTCAGCACCCAGTCGTACCCGATGTTCCACAGGAGCGGCCCTAAGACCGAGCCCTGTGGAACACCGCACGACATGCGGCGCTGGAATCCGCCATCACGTCCCGCGTAGGTGACACACCTCTCCGACAGATAAGCCCCAACGATGCGGCGGAGGTAGGGAGGCACACCATGATAGCGCAGTGCCTCCCGAATACAACTCCAGGGCAGGGTGTTGAAGGCGTTGGATATGTCCAAGGACACCGCCAACATCACCCCGCCCCGAGACACCGCTTCCTCCGCCAGGACTCTAACCCGCGACACAGCGTGTATCGTGGAGCGCCCATGCCGAAACCCAAACTGACTGTCGTCCAGGTCCGGCCCCTCTCTGCACAAGTGGCCGACGAGGCGGGCTGCGATTACTCGCTCGAACAGCTTGCCCACCTCGTCTAGCAGCACTATGGGCCGGTACGCGGACGACGAGTCCGCCGGGCGCCCCGCCTTCCTGAGCAGGACCAGACGACCAGATTTCCACAAAGTGGGAAACTGGCCCCGCTCAAGACACGCTGTGTAGAGTCCTCTCAGTTGGGGCTCGAGCTCCTTCAGAGCGAGGGCCAACACACAGCCGTGGATCCCGTCGGGCCCCGGAGCCACGTTCTTGGCCCGGAGCCGCATCACGGCTGCCCTCATCTCTGCCTGTGTCACCTCTGGGACGCTGATGGCGTTCTCTTCCTCTTCTTCTGCAGACTCTGCGGCCGTGGGCAAAGCCATCGGCGGCGGAGTGTGCTCCGCTCTGGCCGGGAAGAGGGCTGCAACCACCTCCTCCAGCAGCTCGGGTTGGAGACTCTCCGTAAGCGGAGGCGCCGTGGCTCGAAGTTTCCCTCGAACCGCGCGATAAGGGCGCCCCCACGGATCCCCGTCTAGAGTCTCCAACATCTCTTCCCTGGCTCGCGTCCTCGACTCGCCGATGGCCAGCCACAGAGTCTGCTTGGCCGCGCGGTACACCTCATACAGCGCGGCCTCTTCGTCAGGGACCCGACGACGTCTCCTCCGGTATCGGGTGTACTGGCGTCTGACCGCCACGCACGCGACGCGCAGCTGCGCGATCTCGGCGGTCCACCAGTACACCTGGCGCCTTGCGGACTGTGCGTGGACCCGGGGCATGGACGCGTCGCTGATTTGCGTCATCGCCCCGCGGAACCACAGCGCCTCCCGCTCAACGTCGACGGGTCCGTTCGTCACCGACTCCCGGCTCCAGGCCTGGACAATAGCGGCCTCCTCGAGAAGTTCCCTGTCTATGCGCTTACGCGCCCAACGCGGACCGTCCGTTCGCGGGGTCGGTCGACCGCGGCCGCCGGTGGTCTGGGCGGAGACGTCGAATCGGATGTAGCGGTGATCCGACAACGTCTCCACCTCCACGGCGACACGCCAGTCGTGGACACGGCTCGCGACAGCGGGGCTGGCGAACGAGACATCCACTATAGACCCGCCCCGCTGCCGCACGCACGTGTGTACCGAGCCCCGATTTAGGACGGTCAAGCCAGTCGTAACCGCCCACTCCTCCAGCACCTCGCCCCTAGCATCAGTCACAGGGGATCCCCACGCCGCAGACTTGGCGTTGAGATCCCCCAGCAACAGCACAGGGCGAGGGTGGAGTCGGCCCACGACGGCACCCAACTCGACAAGGAACCTCTCGAAGTCGGCGAGACTCTTGTTGGGCGAAAAATACGCCCCAACGGTGCCAATGCCGTCCGCGAGAGCAGCTACCCAGCCGCGACCTCGGGACGGGTTGACAAGAGCCCCGCCAATGATGGCCACCAAACCGTCCAAGTCTCCCACCCAGTTATCCCTGGGGGGGACGAAATACGGTTCGGCGACCACGGCCACGTGAATCGACCACTCTGCCATGCTCTGGAGCAAAAGATCCTGAGCTCTAGCAGAGTGGTTGATATTGCCCTGGAGGTAATGGAAGACCGCCATTTATGCGGCATCCATTCCCTCCACCGCACCATTCCTAGGCCGGGAGTCGGCCGAAGGGCAGCCAGGCTGCGGGGGGGGTAAAGAGCCCCCGGCAGCCATGGCAGCCCCTCTCTTCTTCTTCTGCGTCTGCTTGGTGGGCGCGCCACAGGCCTTTCCGCCCGCTCTGTGCCCCGCAGGCCTCCCTGCAGCTGTACAGAGGCTGCAGTTTGGCGCCGCGAGACACTGGGCCGCCTTGTGGCCGGCCTGACCGCAGCGATAGCACTCCTCGCTGCGGTCAATAGCGGCGGTGCACCGTGCCCTGACATGCCCAATGTCGAGGCAACGGTAGCACCGCAAGGCCCTGGGCTGCAGCTGCTTCACCCTCGCTGCCACCCATCCCACCAAGAGACGCCCAGCGTCGGCGACTTTCCTAGCCGCCGCCACCGGACACCGCAACCAGATCGCGCCGAGCCCGGAGGCATCGACGCGAACCTCGCCCGTGCGTACTTCTGCAGGCGGACACCCACCGGTACGGGCGACGGCCGCCACGACCTCAGCCGCGGTCGTCGAGTCATCCAGGCCATCGACGCGCAGCTCAGCTGTCTTCATTGGCCTGGACACCCGGACGTCATCCGGGTTGAGGACCTCCCTCAACTTGGCGGCCAGGACGTCCGCCCTTTCGCCGCTAGAGGCACCCGACACCTCAAGCAGTCGCGCCCCCGTGATCGCCTGCCTCACTCTGAGGCCGGCCGGTACACCTAAGTCGGGGAACGCGACTTTCGCTTTTGCCTCCATGAGGACCGCCTTGTAAGTGACGCCCCTTTCGACGGCTCCGGGCTGCAGCGTAATAACTACAGCCGCGGAGCGTGGGGCTCTCATCTTTGGCGGCCCTTGAGTCTTTTGGGGTGCCGGTGCTCCAGCGGGTGCTGGTGCTGATGTCGCTGCTGGCGCCGTCTTCTTCTTTTTACGGCGGCGGCCCCTCTTTACCACCGTCGTCCAGGAGTCCGCGGTGGACCCGGGTGCGGTCGCCGAGGAAGCGGGCGCCGGTGGCGCGGCCGTCCGGGACGTGGACGCTGACGAGCCCTCCGCGGGCTTCCTCCCCGGACCCGGCTTAGCAGGCTCCGCCTTCCCCCGCCCGTCGGCAGCGAGCGGCGGCCGGAGAGTCTCAGCAGGGAGGAGCCTCGACTCGAGTCCCTGCAGCCGGGCATTCATCATGCCCCCACACTGCAGCATGCAGATGCGGACGATCTTCTCGATCTCCGCATCCGCAGGTGCGGGGGCAGGTACGGACGACGGGGGGGCCGGCGGTGTCTTGGCAACGACGCCGGGGGCGGAGCTGGTGGCCACAGGACGCCTCTGCTGCCATTCCGCCCTCTGCGCGGCAAGCTCCCGCTTGAGGTCCTCCAGCTCGGATCTGAGACGGCTGTTCTCCTCCCACAGCTTCGCCGTCTCATCCGAGCTTGTGCGACTTAGGAGGACCCCAACTGCCTCCTTGATGTCGTCAGCCGCCTCCTTCAGAGCGCGCGTGAACGTGCCCTTTAGGCTGCCAGATTTCGTGGCAACCTTCAGGACAACGTCTACGCCGTCCAAAACTTGGCGACTGAGCGCCACCGCCGACAAACTTCCTCCGGCAGCCGCCTGAGCAGTGCGTCGCTCTCGGGCCAGCCGGGCCATCTCGCTGACCTCATCAGCTGCCACAGCCTTCCGCTGCGTCCGCTTTGCGGAGTTCACCTCCGCCTTGTTGCTCTGCAACATAAGCGGGGACGCAGCGGAGTCCTCGCTTTCCGCGCTCATTGGCACTGGCGTAGCGGGCCGCATGAAGTGACCCCGTGCATTACGCTCCGGTAACCTCCTCTTTGCTGTTCCCAATCTTGGGGCCGACAGCTCCTCTTCACTTGAGGACAGCTCGCAACCTAACCTAACCTTTTTTTTTTTTTTTTTTTTTTTTTTTTTTTTTTTGACGCTGAGAAATGCTTTATGCACTGCCGCTCGTGGGGGGACGAGACGGGGTGTGTGGGACTCCTGTCAGAAGGACAGTATACCCACTAAAACTCAGCGGTGTTCCCGCTTCGCCGGGATGGGAGGGCCATGGGAAACTGGCGTAGCCTTTACATCCACGACCCTCCCGGCGCATGCCCGCCTATCTGGCGGGCCCCGCATGCCCCCCAGGATGGAGGGCTATGGGAATGGCCGGGAACACCTGGCCATTCCCGTCCGATACTGGTGGAGGTCTGTGCAATACAGGCAAGGGTGCCCCCGCACCCGTTGCCTGCTGGCCTCCACCTGGTTTGGGGAGAAATACACCCCCACCAGGGCTACTTCTCCCTACGCGGTGGCCACGTATCCCGATCCCCTTTCTAAGTGCGAGAGGGGAGGGGAGTCCGTGGAGGACCGCGTAACCAATGCCACCGTTCCGTCCCGATCACCCAGCCAACGGCCAGGGACCGAGTACGGCTCGGCAACCACCGCCACGTCCACCAACCACTCAGCCATGGTCTGCATCAGCAGATCCTGGGCTGCTCTGCAGTGGTTGGTGTTCGCCTGGAGGATGCGATGTCTGACCCTGTCCATCAATCAGACATTGCACCCCCCTCCACAGCCGCCGAAGTCCCAGCCTCAGGGACGGCGGTGGCAGCGGCAGGCCGGATTGGCACCTGCGTTTTGCCCTTCTTAGGGGGAGGGTTGCAGTTCCTCCCCATCATTACGTGGCCTGCCGGGCAGCCACTGGCGGCACACACCGCGCAGTGCGGCGTGGCAGCGTCGCAGGAGGCGGACTTGTGCCCGTCCTTGCTGCAGCGGTAGCATTTGTCCGCCCTGTCGACCTCGGACGGACAAAGGGCCCGAGTGTGTCCGACTCCAAAACACTTGTAGCAGCGCAATGGCTTGGCTGCAAGTGCCCGGACTACACCCGAGCTGAACCCGACTGCAAGGCGTCCCTTGGCGAGGACGGCTATAGCTGCGGTGACTGGGCACTCAAGACGAATGGTGCCCATGCCACCGCGGCCGGGCCTGATGGCCCGACTTTGCACCGCTGTGACGGCACAGCCCCCCATTGCTGCGACCGCCGCCACCACCTCCTCCTTGGTGACCGAGTCGTCCAGGTCGGTCACCTCCAAGGCCACAGACTTCACGGGCCTGGCGACACTGGCCGCGTCCGCGATGACCTCTTTCAATTTGCTGGCGAAGAGGTCCGCATTGGCGCCGCCCTGAGCCCCCGGAAACTCGAAAATTCGAGCTCCGGCCTGGGTCCGGCGGCATGAGACTTTGCCGATCCCCAGTTGGGTAGGATCGGCATTGGTACGCGCCCGCATCATGATGGACGCGTACGTCTCCCCCCGCTCCGCAGCCTCAGTGGTGAGCGTCACCACTACGGCTGCGGTCTTGGGAGGAACCAATTTCCTCTTCGGCGGAGCAGCGGTGGGCTTGGTGGCTGACGTGTTCCCCTTCCCCTTTCCCTTGCCCGTAGTCTGGGATGGGCCGGGAGGAGTGGTGGCGGGGGCGGCAGAGGCAGCCACCGTCCTTGACTTCTTTTTGCCCACCTTCGTCCACCCCTGCTGGTTGGATGGGGTGGTGGACGGGAGATGGGCGTCTTCCCTCTGGGAAGGCAGCTCTGGCTCGCATGGCCTATTGTCAGCTGCGAGCGGTGGTCGGAGGCGCTTCTCTGGCAAGAGCCTGTCCTCAATGCCCGCAAGACAGGCTCTTGTGAAGGCCCTTTCCTCCGTGACGACCTTGCGGATTATATCCTCAAGGTTGGAGGAAGGGACCTCAGCCGCTGGTCTCGGCTCAGCTTGGTTTGGCCGGGCCGTGGCTTCAGCCAGCTTCTGATGCAGCTGGCTGACCTCTGATTGCAGGCGATCAACTTTCGCCTGCAGTTGCCGAGTCTCATCGGTCGCCTTGCGCTGCACCAGCTCCCCGATGATGCCACGCATGCTCGCGGCCCTGCATTTGAGGGACTTTTGGAAAGTCCCCTTTAAATTGGAGGACTTAGAGGCGACCTCAATTATCTCCTCTTCGTCCTCCTCAGCCATCAGCTCCAACTCGGCCAGGGAGTGGTCCGCATACAGTACGCGCGACGCGCCGTACCCGGACTTGGCTCGGGCGGCGCGCGTCCGTTGCTCCTTGGCCGCAACCCGCTCCTCCAGGTCTTGCTGGAGCTGCACCCGCCGTGACAGGTCCAACTGGCGTTGGGCCTCTGCCAGACCGACGTCGTGGGTGTCCGACACCGTTTTCTTGGTGGCTTTTGCCTGCCGCTCCTTGGTGGCCACCGTCTCCTCCAGGTCATCCTGGAGTTGCGCCGCAGAGGCCGAAGCAGAAGTCGAAGCCTTTTTTGATTTCGGCTTCTTCTTCGCCCTACTTCCTACCGACTCCGAGGAGCCCCCGGATACGGTCCGGGGGCTCCTCAGATCGGCCCTCTTCCGCTTTGGGCGGTCGCTCTCGGCCGCCGACGTGTCCATAATGGAACCGTCGGAGTCCGACATCTCGTCCGGCCTGCTGAAGAAGCTGGCCGCAGATGGTGCGCGGTCAGCATCCGACGCCAAGGCGTCGCCGGCGTGGCCCTGAGAAGGGTCGTTGGGTTGGCCCTGAGAAGGGCCTTTTGGTTGGCCCTGAGAAGGGCCTTTTGGTTGGCCCTGAGAAGGGCCTTTTGGTTGGCCCTGAGAAGGGCCTTTTGGTTGGCCCTGAGAAGGGCCTTTTTTAAAACGCCCGGAGGCTTCCCGCGAGGGTTTAGGCATAGCCTCCGCAGGTGCCGTAGATTCCGACATAAAATAACAATAAAATACGAAAATGGATTAAAATACGCTACGACAGCACAGTGCACTTTGGCCAACCCAGTCTGCCACTCCGTTACGGTGGTCAGAACTGGGTCGTTTCCAGGGGACGCGACGTGGACGCAAGCACTGTGGGGTGGTCCCCCAACCTTTTTTTTTTTTTTTTTTTTATTTTTTTTATTTTTTTTTTTTTTATTTTTTTTATTTTTTTTATTTTTTTTTTTTTTTTGACGCTGAGAAATGCTTTATGCACTGCCGCTCGTGGGGGGACGAGACGGGGTGTGTGGGACTCCTGTCAGAAGGACAGTATACCCACTAAAACTCAGCGGTGTTCCCGCTTCGCCATGATGGGAGGGCCATGGGAAACTGGCGTAGCCTTTACATCCACGACCCTCCCGGCGCATGCCCGCCTAGCTGGCGGGCCCCGCATGCCCCCTAGGTTGGGGGGGCTACGGGAATGGCCGGGAACACCTGGCCATTCCCGTCCGATACTGGTGGAGGTCTGTGCAATACAAGCAAGGGTGCCCCCGCACCCGTTGCCTGCTGGCCTCCACCTGGTTTGGGGAGAAATACACCCCCACCAGGGCTTCTTCTCCCTACGCGGCGGCCACGTATCCCGGTCCCCTCTCTAAGAGCTAGAGGGGAGGGGAGTCCGTGGAAGACCGCGACACCGATGCCAACAAGGCGTGTTCGCCTGAAGGATGCGATGTTCGACCCTATCCATCAGTCGGACATCGCACCCCCCTCCTCCGCCGCCGCTGCAGGAACGACGGTGCTAGCCGCAGCAGCAGGCCCATTCGGCGCCTGCACTTTGCCCCGCTTGAGGGGAGGATTGCAGTTCCTCCCCTTCATAACGTGGCCTGCCGGGCAGCCACTGGCGGCACACACCGCGCAGTGCGGCGTGGCGACCTCGCAGGAGGCGGCTTTGTGGCCCTCCCTGCCGCAGCGGTAGCAAGTGTCCGTCCGAAGTCGTCCCTGCACGGGAACAGGGACTGAACCACCCCATCCAGAAAGGAGGGCTCCAGGGTCTCGGCCACCGGGGGACCAAAGGGGCGCAGCTTGTTCCGCGCCGCCTTATACGGTCTCCCGTAGGGGTCCGCGTCGAGACCCTCCAGCATTTCTGCTCTCGCAGAGTCTCTGGCGGCGGCGATGGCCCGATCGAGGACCAGTTTTGCCGCCAGGTACACCTCGTAGAGGTGGTCCCCGACGGCCTGGTCCCGTCGACGCCGCCGCCGACTCCGCGTGTAAGCCCTCCTTGCCTCCACACAGGCTGCTCGAAGCCCCGCCAGCTCCGCCGACCACCAGTACACGGCCCGTTTGGGTGGTGGTCGGCCAGACCGAGGCATGCTCGAGTTGCATACCTCGGTCAGAGACTCCCTCAGCTGCCCCGCCACGGTGTCCACATCCGGCAGCCGGCTGGCGGAAGGCGGCGAAAGCCAGTCCTGGACGAACGCCGCCTCCCGCGCTGCCTCCCTGTCCAGGCGGGCGAGGGCCCACCGTGGGAACGGTGATCGCCCCGGCAGAGTCCGCGTCTCTCCGGGGCGACTGGTGGAGATGTCGAACCGCACGTAGCGGTGGTCCGACATAGTCTCCACCAGGTCCACCCGCCAGTTCAGCACGCGCGCGGCTAACGCAGGGGTGGCGAAAGTGACGTCCACCACTGAGCCACCCTGCCGCCGCACGCATGTCTGGACGCTGCCTCTGTTCAAGAGGCAGAGTCCAGAGGAGGCAGCCCACAGCTCGACTGCCCGCCCGCGGGCGTCGGTGGCCGGGTTGCCCCAGGTCACCGACTTGGCGTTCAGGTCTCCCAGCACGGAGACCTGACGCGGCGCCGCCCTGCCGACCACGGCGGCCAGGACTCCGAGATAGTTCTCGAAGTCCCGGAGAGGGCGGTTTGGGGAGAAATACACGCCCACAAGGGCGAGTTCTCCCCACGCGGCGGCCACGTATCCCGGTCCCCTCTCTAATAGCGAGAGGGGAGGGGAGTCTGTGGAAGACCGCGCCGCTAGTGCCACCAAGCCGTCCTCGTCACCCAGCCAGCTGCCGGGGACGAAGTAGGGCTCGGCGACCACCGCTACGTTCACCAACCACTCGGCCATGACCTGCACCACCAGGTCCTGGGCCGCTCTGCAGTGGTTGGCGTTCGTCTGGAGGATGCGGAGGTCGGAAATTATTATTCCGACATCGCACCCTCCTCAGCCGCCGCCGCCGCCGCTGGAGCTACAGCGGCGACGACGGCGGCGGCGGTGGTGGCAACAGGGCGAACCTGCGCCGGCACCACGCCCTTCTTGACGGGGGGCTTACAGCTCCTGCCCGTCATCCGGTGGCCCGCGGGGCGGCCACTGGCGGCACACGCCGCGCAGTGTGGCGCGGTGGTGGCGGTGCACGCGGCCCACCCGTGTCCCTCCTTCCCGCATTGGAAGCACGTATCCCTCCAATCGGACTTGGAGGGACACGTGGCTCGGGTGTGGCCGAACGCGCAGCACTTGAAGCACCGCGCAGGCTGTGCCTCAAGCGGCCGGACCACCGCCGAGCTGAAGCCGATCAGCAACCGTCCTTTGGTCGCCGCAAGGACGGCCCCGGCCGCGGCGACCGGGCACTCCACGCGGATGATGCCCATGCCGCGGCGGCCGAGCCTGACGACTCCAGCCTTCACCGCGCCGGCGTCGCAGCCTCCAGCTGCTGCGACGGCCGCGACCACATCCTCTTTGGCGACCGAGTCATCAAGATCGGCCACCTCCAAGGCTGCGGTCTTTTCTGGCCTGGCGACCTTGGCCACATCCGCGACGACCTCCCGCAGCTTCGCTGCGAAGAGGTCCGCGTTCGTGCCGCGCTGCTCTCCCGAAAACTCGAAAATTCGAGCTCCCGTGAGAGTTCGGCGGCACGTGATTTTGCTGATCCCCAGCTGGGAGGGATCAGCATTCGTACGAGCCCGTCTCAGTACGGACTCGTACGTTTCGCCCCGCTCCGCGGCCTCCGGGGTGATGGTCACCACGACGGCCGCGGTTTTGGGAGGAACCAGCTTCCTCCCACCAGCTGGAGCCCGTTTGGCTGCAGGAGCAGCCGCAGCGGGCTTGGGGTCCGGCTTCTTGGCCTTCTTCCCCCTCTTGCCCACTTCCGTCCACGACAGGTTGGACGGGGTGGTGGAGGGAAGAAGGGCGTCTTCCTCCTGGATCTGGGCTGGGGCCGGGGCTGCTGGAGCGGCAGAGGACCCTGACGCTCGCACCGCGCTCGTGGTGGGGGTCTGAGGAGACGCCGTGGTCCCCTTGCCCTTGCCCTTGCCCTTTCCCTTTGAGGGCTGCCCTTCCAATACAGGGCCTGCTTGAGGCGCAGGTTCCGGCTCCCCCGGTTGGCGACTCTTGTCCGCCGCTAGCGGTGGGCGGAGCCGCTTTTCCGGCAGGAGCCGGTCCTCGATGCCTGCGAAGCAGGCCCTAATGAACGCCCTCTCCTCCATCACTACCTGCCTCAAGGCTGCCTCGAGGCTGGCAGGGGCGGAGGGGGAGGGGGAGGAGGGGGAGGAGGAGGAGGGGCCCCCTGTCACCGGAGCCGGGGCAGGCAGGGCCGTGGCTTCAGCCAGCTTCTGGTGAAGCTGGCTGACCTCCGCCTGCAGGCGATCCACCTTCGCCTGCAGCTGCCGCGTCTCCTCCGTGGCCGTCCGCTTGACCAGCTCCAGGACAATGCCGTGCATGCTGGCGGCACGGCATTTGAGGGCCTTCTGAAAGGTCCCCTTCAGGTTGGAGGATTTTGAGGCGACCTCCAGGACCTCCTGCCTGTCCTCCTCCGCCATGCGCGCCAGCTCTGCCAGGGAGTGGTCGGCATACAGCACATGGGATGCACCGTAGCCATCCCTCGACCTGGCAGCTTGCTGCTCCTTGGCGCTCACCCTCTCCTCCAAGTCCGCTTGGAGCTGCGCCCGTTTCGCCAAATTAAGTTGGCGCTCGGCGTCCACTAAGCCCACGTCATGGGTACAGGCCGTCGGAGAAGAAGTCGGAGCCTTTTTGGACTTCGACTTCTTCTTCGCCTTGCCGCGGCTGCGGCTTGCGGTGGACTCCGAGGAGCCCTCGGACCGCTTCCGCTTGAAGCGGTCGCCGCTTTCCGCAGCCGACGTGTCCATGTTGGACTCTGTGTCCGAGTCCGAAGACTCGTCCGGCCTGCGGAACAAACTGGCCGCGGATCGTGGGCGGTCTGCTCCTCTCGGCGTCAAAACGCCGCCAGCGTTGGGGTGGCCCTGAGAAGGGCCGTTGGTGGGGCCCTGAGAAGGGCCGTTGGGGTGGCCCTGAGAAGGGCCGTTGGGGTGGCCCTGAGAAGGGCCGTTGGGGTGGCCCTGAGAAGGGCCGTTTGGTTGGCCCTGAGAAGGGCCTTTTTTAAAACGCCCGGAGGCGTCCCGCGAGGGTTTAGGCATAGCCTCCGCAGGTGCCGTAGATTCCGACATAAAATAAGAATAAAATACGAAAATGGATTAAAATACGCTACGACAGCACAGTGCACTTTGGCCAACCCAGTCTGCCACTCCGTTACGGTGGTCAGAACTGGGTCGTTTCCAGGGGACGCGACGTGGACGCAAGCACTGTGGGGTGGTCCCCCAACCAACCTAACCTAACCTTTTTTTTTTTTTTTTGGTCTCGGGGTGGAAAATCCTCATGGATGTCCTCCACCCTGGGGCGGGCGGAGGGGTCTGTCAGACTCGTACTGACTAAAAACCACCCCGGTGTTCCATCTCACACCTACGTCGGAGGTCGCGGGAACGCAGATACTTCCGCGACCCTCGGCTGGTGCCGGCCCGCCTCTGCGGGCCACCTCGAGTTTGGGGGGAGTGAGGTGTTAAACTCCCCCCTTACATCATAGAGAGGCGCGCGTGGAACACTACGCGCCGCCATCTCGGGTCCTAAGGAGTAGGGGGCGATGGATTTCCCCAGATCCGTCGCCCCTGGACCCATTTAGGGGGGCTGGAAGAGGGCGTTATCCGCCCTCCGCCGACGCCCGGTGCGTCTGCTGCGGATCGGGTTAGTGGAAGCAATCTCCCGCTCCCTTTCCGCAGCCTCCTTCTGCGAGATGACTGTCTCGCAGAAGGAAACCACCGCGTCCCAGGACTCCTCGCTGCCGGCCATGGAATTCACAATGGCCGGCAGCGAAAGGTCACTGCCTACTCCATAGACGAGGGCACGGCGCGGCTCCTCCCAAGCGGCACACTCTGCCAGCGTATGCCGCGCCGTGTCCTCCCGACAGTCGACGCAGTGGTGACACCGGGCGTCCGGCTCCCTGTTTATGCGACACAGGTACTTCCCGAAGCAACCATGCCCCGAGAGCACCTGCGTCACCCGAAACGACAGGGAGCCGTGCCTCCTCCCGAGCCAAGTGTCGAGCACCGGCCGGACCGCCTCAATAGTGTTGAGGCCGGCGGTAGGGCGTGAGAGCCTGAACCTAACCTAACCTAACCTAACCTAACCTTTTTTTTTTTTTTTTTTTTTTTTTTTTTTTTTTTTTTTTTTTTTTTTTTTTTTTTTTTTTTTTGACGCTGAGAAATGCTTTATGCACTGCCGCTCGTGGGGGACGAGACGGGGTGTGTGGGACTCCTGTCAGAAGGACAGTATACCCACTAAAACTCAGCGGTGTTCCCACTTCGCCGTGATGGGAGGGTCATGGGAAACTGGCGTAGCCTTTACATCCACAACCCTCCCGGCGCATGCCCGCCTAGCTGGCGGGCCCCGCAGGCCCCCCCGGTTGGGGGGCTACGGGAATGGCCGGGAACACCTGGCCATTCCCGTCCGACACTGGTGGAGGCCTGTGCAATACAGGCAAGGGTGCCCCCGCACCCGTTGCCTGCTGGCCTCCACCTGGTTAGGGGAGAAATAACGCCCGCAAGGGCTTATTTTCCCCACGCGGTGGCCACGTATCCCGTTCCCTTCTCTAATAGCGAGAAGGGAGGGGAGTCTGTGGGAGACCGCGCCGTTAGTGCCATTCGCTTGGAGGATGCGGTAGTTGGAAAATATTATTCCAACATCGCACCCTCCTCAGCTACTGCCGCAGGAGCTACAGCGGCGATGACGGCGGCGGTGGTAGCAACAAGGCGAACCTGCGCCGGCGCCACGCCCTTCCTCGCAGGAGGCTTGCAGCTCCCGCCCGTCATCTTGTGGTCCGCGGGGCGGCCACTGCCGGCACACGCCGCGCAGTGTAGCGTGGTGGCGTGGCAAGTAGCACTCCTGTGTCCCTCCTGCCCGCATCGGAAGCAACAGTTTCCCCAGTCGGACTTGGAGGGACACGTGGCTCGGGTGTGGCCGAAGGCGAAGCACTTGAAGCAGCGCATTGGCTGGACTTCAAGTGCCCGGACCACAGCCGAGCTGAGCCCCACAAGCAGCCGCCCTTTGGTCACATTAAGGACGGCCCCAGCCACGGCAACTGGGCACTCGACGCGGATGGTGCCCATGCCGCGGCGGCCGAGCCTGATGGCTCCGCCCTTCACCGCGCCAGCTTCGCAGCCTCCAGCCGCCGCAACGGCCGCCACCACGTCCTCTTTGGTGACCGAATCGTCGAGATCGGCCACCTCCAAGGCTGCGGTCTTCACGGGCCTGACGACCGTTGCCGCATCCGCGATGACCTTTACATAGCCCGTCTTAGGACGGACTCGTACGTCTCGCCCTGCTCCACGGCCTCCGGGGTGATAGTCACCACGACGGCCGCGGTTCTGGGAGGAACCAGCTTCCTCCCGCCGGCTGGACCCTTCTCGGCTGCAGGAGCAGTCGCAGTGGGCTTGGAGGTCAGCTTTTTCGCCTTCCCACCCCTGACCACTTCCGTCCACGACGAGTTGGACGGGGTGGTGGAGGGAAGAAGGGCGTCTTCCCCCTGCGAGTTGGGGGGGGCTGCTGGAGACGACCCGGCAGCTCCCTCCGCGCTCGTGGTGGGTGTTTGAGGGGCCACCGTGGTCTTCTTGCCCTTACCTTTGCCCTTGGAGGGCCGCGGGTTCCGGGGCTGCTCACCCGACTCTGGGCTCAGAGGCGCAGGTTCCGGCTCCGTCGGCGGTGGACACTTATCCGCCGCTAGCGGCGGGCGGAGCCGCCTTTCCGGCAAGAGCCGATCCTCTATCCCCGCGAAGCAGCCTCTTATGAAGGCCCTCTCCTCCAGAACAACCCCGCGGATTATGGCCTCAAGGCTGGCAGTGGAGGAGGAGCCTCCTTCCACCACACCTGGGGCAGACTGGGCAGGCCGGGCCGTGACCTCAGCAAGCTTCTGGTGAAGCTGGCTGACTTCCGCCTGCAGGCGATCCACCGTCGCCTGCAGCTGCCGCGTCTCGTCCGTGGCCGTCCGCTTTACCAGCTCCAGCACAATGCCGTGCATGCTGGCGGCCCGGCATTTGAGGGCCTTTTGGAAGGTCCCCTTCAAATTGGAGGACTTTGAGGCGACCTCCAGTACCTCCTCTTTGTCCTCTTGTGCCATGCGCTCCAATTCCGCCAGGGAGTGGTCAGCATATAGCACATGGGATGCACCATAGCCAGCCCTCAACCTGGCGGCTTGCGTCTGCCGCTCCTTGGTGGCGACCCTCTCCTCCAGGTCCTCCTGAAGCTGCGCCCTCTTCGCCAGATCCAGCTGGCGCTCGGCGTCCACCAAGCCCACATCGTGAGCAAAGGCCGAAGCAGAAGTCGAAGCCTTTTTTGACTTCGACTTCTTCTTCGCCCTTGTTCCTACAGACTCCGAGGAGCCTCCGGACCCAGGCCTCAGATCCGCCCTCTTCCGTTTGCTCGTCGCCGCGTCGCTCTCGGCCGCCGACGTGTCCATATTGGAACCGTCGTCGGAGTCCAGCAAATCGTCCGGCTTGCTGAAAACGCTGGCCGCAGATGGTGCGCGGTCAGCTTCAGACGCCAAAGCGCCACCGCTGGGGCCCTGAGAAGGGCCATCGGGTTGGCCCTGAGAAGGGCCGTTGGATTGGCCCTGATAAGGGCCTTTGGGTTGGCCCTGAGAAGGGCCGTTGGAATCACCCTGTGAAGGGTGATTGGGATTAAAACAGAATCGCCCGGAGGCGTCACGGCTTGGTTTCTTGCTCATATTCGCAGACGACCGCGTTTGTCTACGAATCACAGCGCACTTTAGCCACCGGTCTGCCACTCCGTTACGGTGGTCAGACACGGCGTTGCCCAGGGGATACTACGTGGAAGTATGCGCTGTGGGGGATCCCCCAACCTAACCTAACCTTTTTTTTTTTTTTTTTTTTTTTTTTTTTTTTTTTTTTTTTTTTTTTTTTTTTTTTTTTTGACGCTGAGAAATGCTTTATGCACTGCCGCTCGTGGGGGGACGAGACGGGGTGTGTGGGACTCCTGTCCCGGCGCATGCCCGCCTACCTGGCAGGCCCCGCATGCCCCCCGGGCTGGGGGGGGCTACGGGAATGGCCGGAAACACCTGACCATTCCCGTCCGACACTGGTGGAGGCTTGTGCAATACAGGCAAGGGTGCCCCCGCACCCATTGCCTGCTGGCCTCCACCTGATTTGGGGAGAAATACACCCTCACCAGGGCTAATTCTCCCCGCGCGGCGGCCACGTATCCCGGTCCCCTCTCCAAGAGCGAGAGGGGAGGGGAGTCCGTGGAAGACCGCGACAACAATGCCAACGAGTACGGCTCGGCAACCACTACCACGTCCACCGTGTTCGCCTGAAGGATGCGATGTTCGACCCTATCCATCAGTCGGACATCGCACCCCCCTCCTCCGCCGCCGCAGCAGGAACGACGGTGCTAGCCGCAGCAGCAGGCCCACTCGGCGCCTGCGCTTTGCCCCGCTTGAGGGGAGGATTGCAGTTCCTCCCCTTCATAACGTGGCCTGCCGGGCAGCCACTGGCGGCACACACCGCGCAGTGCGGCGTGGCGACCTCGCAGGTGGCGGCTTTGTGGCCCTCCCTGCCGCAGCGGTAGCAAGTGTCCGTCCTGTCTACCGTGGACGGACACAGGGGCCGGGTGTGGCCAATGCCGAGGCACCTAAAGCACCGCAGAGGCTGGTCCTCGAGCGCCCGGACTGCACCCGAGCTGAAGCCGACTGTGAGCCGTCCCTTGGCAAGGACGGCTTTGGCAGCGGCAATTGGGCACGTGAGGCGAATGGTGCCCATACCTCCGCGGCCGGGCCTTATGTCCCGGCCTTGGACCGCCGTGACGCCACAGCCCCCTATCGCTGCGACCGCCGCCACCACCTCCTCCTTGGTGACGGAGTCGTCGAGGTCCGTCACCTCTATGGCCGCCAACTTGACCGGTCGGGCCACCTTGGCCGAGTCCGCGATGACCTCTTGCAGTTTAGCTGCAAAGAGGTCCGCATTGGCACTCCCCTCTGCCCCCGAAACCAACCTAACCTTTTTTTTTTTTTTTTTTTTTTTTTTTTTGGTCTCGGGGTGGAAAATCCTCATGGATGTCCTCCGCCCTGGGGCGGGCGGAGGGGTCTGTCAGACTCTTACTGACTAAAAACCACCCCGGTGTTCCGACTCACACTTACGCCGGGGGTCGCGGGAACGACAAAATCTTCCGCAACCCCCGGCTGGTGCCGGCCCGCCACCGCGGGCCTCGTCTCGGGTCAGGGGGGGAGTGAGGTGTTTGACTCCCCCCGCGACGTCTCAGAGGGGCGCGCGTGGAACCAGGAGCCAGCGCTCGAGCACCGGCCGGACCGCCTCGACGACGTCGAGGCCGGCGGTAGGGCGCGAAAGCCTGTCCCGCCATTCCGCCACCAGGACCTCGCGAAGCTGAGACCGATGCAGCTCCACATGTCGCTGCATCGGTCGCTCGCCCCGCGCCCGCGCTTCCTCGCGCCACCGATACGATGACGCGAGTACTTTCGCCTCCAGGTCCCAGGGCGGGGATCCGGCCAGTGCACAAGCCGCCTCGTAGGAGATCGTGCGATACCCCCGGATGACTCCACGGCGACACGCCAGTCGTGGACACGGCTCGCGACAGCGGGGCTAGCGAACGAGACGTCCACTATAGACCCGCCCCGCTGCCGCACGCACGTGTGTACCGAGCCCCGATTTAGGACGGTCAAGCCAGTCGTGACCGCCCACTCCTCCAGCACCTCGCCCCTAGCATCGGTCACAGGGGATCCCCACGCCGCAGACTTGGCGTTGAGATCCCCCAGCAACAGCACAGGGCGAGGGTGGAGTCGGCCCACGACGGCACCCAACTCGACAAGGAACCGCTCGAAGTCGGCGAGACTCTTGTTGGGCGAAAAATACGCCCCAACGGTGCCAATGCCGTCCGCGAGGGCAGCTACCCAGCCGCGACCTCGGGACGGGTTGACAAGAGCCCCGCCAATGATGGCCACCAAACCGTCCAAGTCTCCCACCCAGTTATCCCTGGGGGGGACGAAATACGGTTCGGCGACCACGGCTACGTGAATCGACCACTCTGCCATGCTCTGGAGCAAAAGATCCTGAGCTCTAGCAGAGTGGTTGATATTGCCCTGGAGGAAATGGTACAGCGCCATTAAGCGCAATCCATTCCCTCCACCGCACCATTCCTAGGCCGGGAGTCGGCCGAAGGGCAGCCAGGCTGCGGGGGGGGTAAAGAGCCCCCGGCAGCCATGGCAGCCCCTCTCTTCTTCTTCTGCGTCTGCTTGGTGGGCGCGCCACAGGCCTTTCCACCCGCTCTGTGCCCCGCGGGCCTCCCTGCAGCTGTACAGAGGCTGCAGTTTGGCGTCGCCAGACACTGGGCCGCCTTGTGGCCGGCCTGACCGCAGCGATAGCACTGCTCGCTGCGGTCAATAGCGGCGGTGCACCGTGCCCTGACATGCCCAATGTCGAGGCAACGGTAGCACCGCAAGGCCCTGGGCTGCAGCTGCTTCACCCTCGCTGCCACCCATCCCACCAAGAGACGCCCGGCGTCGGCGACTTTCTTAGCCGCCGCCACCGGACACCGCACCCAGATCGCGCCGAGCCCGGAGGCATCGACGCGAACCTCGCCCGTGCGTACGTCTGCGGGCGGACACCCACCGGTACGGGCGACGGCCGCCACGACCTCAGCCGCGGTCGTCGAGTCGTCCAGGCCATCGACACGCAACTCAGCTGTCTTCATTGGCCTGGACACCCGGACGTCATCCGGGTTGAGGACCTCCCTCAACTTGGCGGCCAGGACGTCCGCCCTTTCGCCGCTAGAGGCACCCGACACCTCAAGCAGTCGCGCCCCCGTGATCGCCTGCCTCACTTTGAGGCCGGCCGGTACACCTAAGTCGGGGAACGCGACTTTCGCCTTTGCCTCCAATAGGACCGCCTTATATGAGACGCCCCTTTCAACGGCTCCGGGCTGCAGTGTAATTACTACAGCCGCAGAGCGTGGGGCTCTCGCCCTAGGCGGCCTCTGTGTCCTCCTCGTAGAAGGTGCCGGTGCCTCAGCGGGTGGAGGTGGCGCCGTCTTCTTCTTTTTCTTGCGGCCCCTCTTGACGACCTTTGTCCAGGCCTCCGTGGAGGGCCCGGGAGCGGTCGCCGGGGGACCAGCCGTCTGGGATGTGGGAACGGGCACGGTCTCCCGGAGAGCGCCCGTCTGGGAAGTGGGCGCAGACTTGTCCTTCGCAGGCTTACTGGCCCCTCCCCCGGACCCGTTCGGCTCAGTCGCCACGACCGCTGACCTCGCTTGGCTGGGGCCAATCAACCTCCGCTTGTCCGCAGCGAGCGGTGGGCGGAAGGTTTCCGCCGGGAGGAGCCTCGCCTCGATGGCTTCCAGCCGAGCCCCCACCATTTGCCCACACTGCATCATGCAAATGCGAACAATCTTCTCGACCTCCGCATCCACAAGTGCAGGGGTCGATGATGGGGTTAACGACGGAGGCGACGGCGGGACGGCGATCCGCTGGCCACGGGAGCTGCCTTCGAGTCATAAAACATGACCATGATCTCTTTACGGATTACGATTTCGACGGTTGCAGTTGAGAGAATCAGATCCCCCCCCACTGCAGCTCGTTGGCAGGGTGAGTGCACAACGAGCGCCGCCCATGTTTCTCCACCATGTCCTCTGTTTGAAACAGACAGACATGTCGAGAAACATCCTACGCCCACTCAACCCACCCTCTGTAAGCAGAGGGGGTGAATGGACGACCAGGAGCATATAGCTCCCCCCCCCACGCAGAAATTCGCCACAGTCAATACCCTCTCCGACATGGAGAGACTATTGGCCGTACCCAGGATGCACCGGCCCGACGACTGCCCTTTCCCCCGAACGTATTCGAAAGGAACGAGCAGCATTCAGGCACACGAGGAGGTTTTCTGCACGCACCCCAACCTAACCTAACCTTTTTTTTTTTTTTTTTGACGCTGAGAAATGCTTTATGCACTGCCGCTCGTGGGGGGACGAGACGGGGTGTGTGGGACTCCTGTCGGAAGGACAGTATACCCACTAAAACTCAGCGGTGTTCCCACTTCGCCGTGATGGGAGGGTCATGGGAAACCGGCGTAGCCTTTACATCCACAACCCTCCCGGCGTATGCCCGCCTAGCTGGCGGGCCCCGCATGCCCCAGGTTGGGGGGGCTACGGGAATGGCCGGGAACACCTGGCCATTCCCGTCCGACACTGGTGGAGGCCTGTGCAATACAGGCAAGGGTGCTCCCGCACCCGTTGCCTGCTGGCTTCCACCTGGTTTGGGGAGAAATAAAGCCCGCAAGGGCTTATTTTCCCCACGCGGCGGCCACATATCCCGGTCCCTTCTCTAATAGCGAGAAGGGAGGAGAGTCTGTGGGAGACCGCGCCGTTAGTGCCATTCGCTTGGAGGATGCGGTAGTCGGAAAACATTATTCCGACATCGCACCCTCCTCATTTACCGCCGCAGGAGCTGCAGCGGCGATGACGGCGGCGGTGGTAGTAACACGGCGAACCTGCGCCGGCACTATGCCCTTCCTCGCGGGAGGCTTGCAGCTCCTACCCGACATCTTGTGGTCCGCGGGGCGGCCAGTGCCCTCACACGCCGCGCAGTGTGGGGTGGTGGCGTGGCAAGTGGCACTCTTGTGTCCCTCCTGCCCGCATCTGAAGCAGCAGTCTCCCCAGTCGGACTTAGAGGGACACGTGGCTCGGGTGTGGCCAAACGCGAAGCACTTGAAGCAGCGCATTGGCTGGTCTTCAAGTGGCCAGATCACAGCCGAGCCGAGCCCCACAAGCAGCCGTCCCTTGGTCGCAGTACGCAGTACAGCCCCAGCTGCGGCGACTGGGCACTCGATGCGGATGGTGCCCATGCCGCGGCGTCCAAGCCTGATGGCTCCAGCCTTCACTGCGCCAGCGTCGCAGCCTCCAGCCACCGCAATGGCCGCCACCACGTCCTCTTTAGTGACCGAATCCTCCAGATCGGCCACCTCCAAGGAAGCGGTCTTCACAGGCCTGACGACCGTTGCCGCATCCCGGATGACCTCTTCGAGCTTTTTAGCGAAGAGGTCCGCGTTTGCACCGCGCTGCTCCCCCGAGAACTCGAAGATTCGAGCCCCGGTTTGGGTTCGGCGGCACGTAATGCCGCCGATCCCCAGCCGAGAGGGGTCCGCATTGGTACGAGCCCGTCTTAGGACGGACTCGTACGTCTCGCCTCGCTCCGCGGCCTCCGGGGTGATGGTCACCACGACGGCCGCGGTTTTGGGAGGAACCAGCTTCCTCCCGCCGGCTGGACCCTTTTCGGCTGCAGGAGCAGTCGCAGCGGGCTTGGGGGTTGGCTTTTTCGCCTTCCCCCCCCTGACCACTTCCGTCCACGACCCGTTGGACGGGGTGGTGGAGGGAAGAAGGGCATCTTCGCCCTGCGAGTTCTGAGGGGCCGCTGAGGTGGCGGACGACCCGGTAGCTCCCTCCGCGCTCGTGGTGGGCGTTTGAGGGGCCACCGTGGTCCCCTTGCCCTTGCCCTTGCCCTTGGAGGGTTTTGGGGCTTCAGGCTGCCCCCCCGATGCTTGGCCTCCCAGTGGCGCCGGTTCCGGCTCAATTGGCGGTGGCCTCTTATCCGCCGCTAGCGGCGGGCGGAGCCGCCTCTCCGGCAAAAGCCGGTCCTCTATGCCGGCGAAGCAGCCCCTGATGAAGGCCCTCTCCTCCATCACCACCCCGCGGATTAATGCCTCAAGGCTGGCAGGGGAGGAGGAGCCTCCTTCCACCGCACCTGGGGCAGACTGAGCAGGCCGGGCCGTGACCTCAGCGAGCTTCTGGTGAAGCTGGCTGACCTCCGCCTGCAGGCGATCCACCTTCGCCTGCAGCTGCCGCGTTTCGTCCGTGGCCGTCCGCTTCACCAGCTCAAGCACAATGCCGTGCATGCTGGCGGCCCGGCATTTGAGGGCCTTCTGGAAGGTCCCCTTCAAATTGGAGGACTTTGAGGCGACCTCCAGAACCTCCTCCTTGTCCTCCAGAGCCATGCGCTCCAAGTCCGCCAGGGAGTGGTCAGCATACAGTACATTAGATGCACCATATCCGGCCCTCGACCTGGCGGCTTGCGCCTGCCGCTCCTTAGCAGCGACCCTCTCCTCCAGGTCCTCCTGGATTTGCGCCCTCTTTGCCAGGTTTAGCTGGCGCTCGGCGTCCACCAATCCCACATCGTGAGAAGAGGCCGAAGCAGAAGTCGAAGCCTTTTTTGCCTTCGACTTCTTCTTCGCCCTACTTCCAACCGACTCCGAGGAGCCCCCGGACCCGAGCCTCAGATCGCCCCTCTTCCGCTTGGGGCGGTCGCTTTCGGCCGCCGACGTGTCCATGTTGGATCCGTCGGAGTCCGACACCTCGTCCGGCCTGCAGAAGAAACTGACCGCAGATGGTGCGCGGTCAGCTTCCGACGCCAAGTCGCCGCCGGCGTGGCCCTGAGAAGAGCCGTTGGGTTGGCCCTGAGAAGGGCCGTTGGATTGGCCCTGAGAAGGGCCGTTGGGTTGGCCCTGAGAAGGGCCGTTGGGTTGGCCCTGAGAAGGGCCGTTTGAGTCACCCTGTGAAGAGTGACCCGGATAAAAACAAAAACGCCCAGAGGCGTCACGGCTTGGTCCTTTCTTACTCATGTTCGTAGACGACCGCGTTTGTCTACGAATCACAGCGCACTTTAGCCACCGGTCTGCCACTCCGTTACGGTGGTCAGACACGGCGTTGCCCAGGGGATACTACGTGGAAGTATGCGCTGTGGGGGATCCCCCAACCTAACCTTTTTTTTTTTTTTTTTTTTTTTGTTTTTTTTTTTTTTTTGACGCTGAGAAATGCTTTATGCACTGCCGCTCGTGGGGGACGAGACGGGGTGTGTGGGACTCCTGTCAGAAGGACAGTATACCCACTAAAACTCAGCGGTGTTCCCGCATCGCCGTGATGGGAGGGCCATGGGAAACCGGCGTAGCCTTTACATCCACGACCCTCCCGGCGCATGCCCGCCTAGCTGGCGGGCCCCGCATGCCCCCCTGACTGGGGGGCTACGGGAATGGCCGGGAACACCTGGCCATTCCCGTCCGGCACTGGTGGAGGCCTGTGCGATGCAGGCGAGGGTGCCCCCGCACCCGTTGCCTGCTGGCCTCCACCTGGGAGGAGGAGTCGGAGATGAGCGTCGAACTGACGTCTCCTTCGACCCCTCCTCCGCCTTCGGAGCGGTGCCGCGTCGGGATCATCTTCCCGCACGCGCTCCGCCGCCTCCTTCTGGGACATGACGTGCTCGCAGAAGGAGGCGACCGCCGCCCAGGACCCCTCGTCCCTCAGCATGGCGCCCACCACGCCGGGGAGCGAGAGGTCCAGCCCGATCGCCGCGACGAGACTGCGGCGCGGCTCGGACCACGACGGGCACACCTCGAGAGTGTGCTGCGCCGTGTCCTCCGCCGCGCCACAGTCGTGGCACGACGGCGTCTCCTCCCGTCCGATCCGATGCAGGTACGATCCGAAACAACCGTGTCCGGACAGCACCTGCACCAGGCGGAACGAGAGGAACCCGTGCGGCCGCTCGAGCCAGTCCCGCAGGACCGGCCCGATCGCGTCGAGGGTTCGGCGGCCGAAGACCGCGGCGGCGAGGTCCGTCGTCCAGTGGACGACGATGGCGTCCCTCGCCTCCCGCCGGACGGCCTCCCGCTGTTCCGGGGCGAAGGGCTGACCCGCCGCCCTCCGCCCCGCCTTCCACTCGTACACTCTGGCGAGCACCCACGCCTCGAGTTCCCAAGGAGGGGCCCCCAACCTAACCTAACCTAACTTTTTTTTTTTTTTTTTTTTTTTTTTTTTTTTTTTTTTTTTTTTGTTCCGGGGTGGAAAATCCTCATGGATGTCCTCCGCCTGGGGCGAGCGGAGGGGTCTGTCAGACTCTTACTGACTAAAAAAAACCACCCCGGTGTTCCGTCTCACACCTACGCCGGGGGTCGCGGGAACGAAAAAAAAAAAAAAAAAAAAAAAAAAAAAAATCCTCCGCAACCCCCGACTGGTGCTAGCCCGCCGCAGCGGGCCCCTCCTCCTTCATCACCGGCGCACCAGAACACATGGCACGCCGTGACCAAACCAGCACATGGGCACCAGACAGCCCCTTGTCTAGGCGCCCTTGGCCCCTCTAACCTAACCTAACCTTTTTTTTTTTTTTTTTTTTTTTTTTTTTGGTCTCGGGGTGGAAAATCCTCATGGATGTCCTCCGCCTGGGGCGAGCGGAGGGGTCTGTCAGACTCTTACTGACTAAAAACCACCCCGGTGTTCCGACTCACACCTACGCCGGGGGTCGCGGGAACGAAAGAATCTTCCGCAACCCCCGACTGGTGCCAGCCCGCCGCAGCGGGCCCCTCCTCCTTCATCACCGGCGCACCAGAACACATGGCACGCCGTGACCAACCCAGGGACCAAACCAGCACATGGGCGCCAGACAGCCCCTTGTCTAGGCGCCCTTGGCCCCTCTTCGACGGGTCAGGTAATTGGCCCCGCCGTCTACCAATTTTCGGCCGCAGAGGATAGGGAGAGCGGCCTACGACCTACCGACACTCCTCTTCCCCTGCGGCCCCACCGCGTTCGCCATCGGACGGTGGCGACCCCGTCAAGGCCGCGGCAGGGAGGGAGAGCGCTGTACCGCAATACACCTCTCCAGCCGCGGCCCCGAAACCGCAGCCGCGATGCCCCAGATACATGACATCGCGGCCCGCCTCAGTTGCGATGTCGCCACCGCAACCTACACGTTGGCCGCTAGGTCATGGGCTTGGGTCAAAAAGCCCTGACGAGCGGCCCCTCCTTGGGTTCCTCTTGGCTTCACCGTGGTTGGGCACCCACGGCTAATGAGCCCCCCCGCAACGACAATGCGGGAACCCTTCGGGGGGGAAACCTAACCTAACCTTTTTTTTTTTTTTTTTTTTGTTCCGGGGTGGAAAATCCTCATGGATGTCCTCCGCCTGGGGCGAGCGGAGGGGTCTGTCAGACTCTTACTGACTAAAAACCACCCCGGCGTTCCGTCTCACACCTACGCCGGGGGTCGCGGGAACGAAAAAATCCTCCGCAACCCCCGACTGGTACTGAGATTTGCCGACTATTTCAGATCTAACCGTGGGTGCGAGAACACAGACCGCGTGAGTCGGTTGCGGGGTCAAAGTCCTCCGCAGCTCACTAGCAGCGTTAGCGGCTGAGCGTGCTCGCCCAGCTTCTCTGCTTCTCAGGTGACACCGAAACGAGGAACGTGAGCCCATTCTATTTATTACTTAGTCAATCTAATTTTTTGTTCTTTATTTGCAATGGCTGAAAGTAAGCGGTTTAAGGAACTTTTTACGAAGAGGGCGTCCGCCAAAGGACAAATCACTAAATTTAAAAATTACCTCAGTATTATTGCAAGCGAAAGCGAGTTAAATGAAATTCAATTGACAGAGTTGAACATAAAGCTTGCTAAGTTTGAAGCTTTATCGGTCAGGGTTGACGATTTGCAGAGTGAAATAGAGGTTCTGGATCCTGATAACATTGATGCTGAAATTGACGAACGTGATAATATTGAACAGGATATAGTGATTAATATAGCTACTGCTAAGAATTTAATATCCAAGTTTTCTAAAAAGGCTGAACTCGAATTAAGACGTCATTCCGTTCATAATACTACATGCTGTTCTGAAGATCATCCTAGTTTGGGTTTGAAGCTTCCGCAAATCCAAATTCAACGATTTAGTGGTGATCATTTCCGCTGGCTTGAATTCAAAGATATATTTGAAAGTTTGATACACAATAATGATCGTATACCAGATATTAATAAATATTATTATTTAAACTCATATTTACAAGGCGATGCAGCTCGAGTCCTGTCTAATCTCGAGATATCATCTAAGAATTACAGTGAAGCATGGAAGTTGCTTTGCAATCGTTACGACAATAACGACATATTAATTAATCATCATCTCAACTCTTTATTGAATATAAAGCAGCTTCCACGCGAGTCAGAACGTTCTTTGAGGTACTTAGTCGATCACATCACCAAGAATTTACGTGCGTTGGTTAGTTTAGGTCAGCCAACGGATAATTGGGATGTCTTGATTATATTCATTTTATCAGCAAAGTTGGATGGTCACACTCTATTAAAATGGGAAGAGTATCGTACCAGCAATGTAAGCGGAAGACCGAAATTAGAGCATTTCTTTAAATTCATCACAGATCGTGCTAATGTGCTCGAGTCAGCACACCGAAATAATAATCATGTTGATAATATTATGGGCACTAAGACGCCTCAGCGTTCTACTCCCAACAGTAACCAAACACATAAACATAGTCAAAATAAGACGCCAAGTAATACGGTTAAGTCTTTTGCAAGCACTAGTAGTAATGTTAAGCATAAGGAACCAAAGGGTTTCACATGCATTGTTTGTGACGGCTGCCATCGTATCTACGATTGCCCAGCCTTCAAGGCTAAGGGCATTGATGAGCGAATGTCAGACGTGACAAGGTATAAACTGTGCATTAACTGTCTCAGACAAGGTCATGCTGTTAATAACTGTCGCTTTAGGTCATGTCAAGAGCCTGAATGCAACGAAAGGCATAATAGCTTGCTACACCGTCCGCCAACGTTGACAACTCAGACTGCACACGTTGAGGAATCAGATGAGATAGTATCTAGTTATAGCAATAAAACCACAAGTTATCTTTTATTATCTACTGCCATGGTCGAGGTATCGAACCCATTTGACCAGCAAAAGGTCAAGGTCCGTGCGTTGTTAGACTGTGGCAGTCAGTCTTCTTTTGTAACCGAATCCCTAAAGATAAAGTTATCTTTAAAGTCCCATCATATTGACTCGCTAAAGGTAATTGGTATAGGCAACACACAAGCAAATAATGTCACTGAAAGCTGCAACATTATATTGCAATCATTAAATAATAATTTTAATATAAATTGTTCGTGCTTCGTTTTAAAGGAACTGACGGGTCGTTTACCGAGAATTCCCGTCGATATTAGTGCCCTAAAATTACCAGAAAATATCCAATTGGCTGATCCTATGTTCAATCAGCCTGCCGACATAGATGTTTTGATAGGTGCCGACATATTTTGGGATATTTTAGGGAACGAACAGATTTCTTTGGGAACCAATAATCCTAAGCTACGAAACTCGCAATTAGGTTGGATAGTATCCGGTCCCATTAACTCAACAACACCGCATCAAAGCGTACACTGTAACCATAGCGTAGTGTCTAAAAACAACGATGGTACTCAGGGTATTGAAAAAATGCTAGGTAGATTTTGGGAATTAGAAGAAGTACCCAAAAAATCTATTATGAGTGAAAGTGAAATTTATTGTGAAAAACATTTCATTACTCATACCACAAGAACTAACTCAGGTAGATTTTGCGTAAAACTACCCCTTAGGGATTCAGTTGATTGTTTAGGTGATACCTACAAGTTAGCTAAGCGGCGATTCCTAAATATAGAAAAGAGATTTAAACGGAATAATATGTTAAAAATAGAATATAATAAATTTATTAAGGAATACGCCGAACTAGGTCATTTATCTTTGTTAAATGATGTAATATTAATTCCTAATTATTATTTATGCCATCACGCAGTTTTGAAGCAGGAAAGTGAATCCACAAAACTTCGTGTAGTGTTTGATGGGTCTGCTCCATCTTCCTCTGGTTGTTCCCTTAATGATATGTTAATGGTAGGCCCCACAGATCAAGATACTCTTTTTTCTATTTTGTTACGCTCCAGGCAATACAAATACCTACTGACGGGCGATATAGAAAAATTCTATCGAAATGTGCTCGTACACAAAGATGATAGGCATTTGCAGCTCATTCTGTGGAGAGACGAGGAGTCTAAACCGATTCAGACACTTCAACTTAACACTTTAACCTACGGTACAGCGAGTGCAAGCTACCTTAGCACACGTTGCTTGTGGCAGGTAGGTCAAGAGCAGAATGATGAACTAATTCGCACCATCATTCAAAAGGATTTCTATGTCGATGATTTAATTACTGGATCAAATGATCCACAGCAATTAAAATATATTCAAAACGCTCTATCTGAGGCATTAAGGTCAGGATGTTTTAATTTAAGAAAATACAAAACAAATCATCCGTCCATATTTGATAATGTTGCTATCAATGAGCAGGACAAGCTCATTTTTAGTGAGTCTTCAAGCACCCTAGGCTTGGGCTGGGCCCCTGCCAGTGATACCTTGAGCTTTCCTATAAAGGGATTTTCCCACGACACTAATCATAATATCATATCTAAGCGATTTATTATGTCAAACGCGTTCAAAATATTTGACCCATTAGGTATATTAGGTCCCATTGTAATAAGGCCAAAAATAATGTTACAAAAGCTTTGGCAACTTAAACTTGACTGGGACGAGCCTGTCCCTCAAGATATAAAGGAAGAATGGATCGATTTCTCTGAAAGCATAAAATACTTGCACAATCTACGCATACCGAGGTTAGTTTTAGGTGACTCACCAAAGGTCATCGAATTACACTCGTTTAGTGATGCATCAAGTTATGCGTATGGCGCATGTATTTATATGCGAACGATCAGCGCTAACGGTGACGTCACGGTTAAACTATTGTGCGCAAAGTCTAAAGTAGCTCCACTAAAAAGCACTACCATACCACGTTTGGAACTGTGCGCCGCCTTACTCGCTTCTCAACTCGTAAAATCAGTGGTAGATTCATTAAGGTACAAGCCAGACAAACTAATACACTGGTGCGATTCAAACGTAGTGTTGTGCTGGATACGTAGTAACGTCAGTAAATTAAAAATATTTGTGGCTAATCGTATCACGGAAATCAAAGAATTAACTTCATCGTCGGCGTGGCGATATGTACCTACAGATTTAAACCCCGCTGATTTAGTATCAAGGGGAGTGCATGCTAAGCGACTAGCGTCGATATCACTCTGGTGGACAGGGCCTTGTTTTTTAATTTATAACGAAACCGAATGGCCTAAATCCAACCTGAAAGACTTAAAAATAGTACCCGAATTAAAGGCGCATCCGATAATTATAAGGTCACCCATTATCGATTTTGAAAAATATTCATCGTTATTTAGGTTGGAACGGTCATTTGCTTACGTTCTTAGATTCATATTTAATTTAAAAAATAAACATAACAAACGAGTTGGCACATTGTCCGCTAATGAGTTGCGTGAGTCATTCCGCTCGCTTTGTATTATCTCCCAAGGTCAATCGTTTCCTATTGAATACGATCTGCTGGTAACTGGTAAACAATTAAAGAAAAATAGCAAGTTATTAGCATTATCGCCTTTCTTAGATGAATACAAATTAATTCGTGTCGGTGGACGAATCGATGCGTCCAGTTATTCATTCGAAAAGAAACATCCAATATTACTTCATGCAGCGCACACTTTAACAAAACTTTATTTTATTAGACAACATATTAACACCATGCATGCCGGTCCTCAAATGTTATTGGCTACTGTCAGAGAAACGATGTGGCCAATTAATCGTAGAATACTAGCGAGGCGCACAGTAAATAACTGCGTACGCTGCAGGCGTTTAAAGGGTACAACTTTACAACCTAAAATGGGTAACTTACCGTCTCAACGAATAACGCCAGACTATCCATTTTTATCCGTTGGCCTTGACTTTGCTGGCCCATTTTACATAGTAAACCGAAAAGGACGCGGCTGTCGCATTGTAAAATGTTACTTATGTCTTTTTGTTTGCCTTCGTTACAAATGCATACACCTTGAAGCAGTTAGTGACTTAACCAAGGATGCATTTGTAATGTCATTAAAACGATTTATATCTCGTCGTGGCAAGCCAACCGAAATATTCAGTGACAATGGTACTAATTTTGTAGCTGCCGCGAAAGAAATAGGCTCGTTCATCAAACAGAACCATGAACCTTTGGTTGATTTTGCAAGTCAGCAATCTATCAATTTTAAATTCATTCCGGCTTATTCTCCTCATTTTGGTGGCATATGGGAGGCCGGGGTTAAGTCGGCAAAACATTTATTACGACGAGTTTTAGGCGAATGTCACTTAACGTTCGAGGAACTTTCTACTTTATTCGCACAAGTGGAGGCAATCCTCAATAGCCGTCCCTTGTGCCCTCTCTCATCCAGTCCTAACGACCTCCTTTCCCTCTCCCCAGGACATTTCATCATTGGCCGACCACTGATCGCTCTGCCAACACCAAACCTGGAAGACGTGAAGGAAAGCCAATTGCGAAGATATGAGCGCCTTGAGAAACTGAGGCAACATTTCTGGAAAAGATGGCAGAAGGAATACCTGTCTGAGTTACAACAAAGGACAAAATGGCGGACAAACATGTCAACGCTAGACGTGGGAGATATGGTGCTGATAGCGGACGACAACGCGCCCCCTCTCGCTTGGAAACTGGGCCGCGTACTTCGCCTCATAGCTGGACCTGACGGGATATCCCGAGTAGCAGACATCCTCACCACCAAGGGCTGCGTGCGACGCGCCTTTGTGCGACTCTGCAAACTTCCCTCAGCTGAAGACTTAAACGGTTGAAAGCTACCTTTCAACGGCCCGGAATATGTTCAGGCGTAAACGCCTATTCTAAATCAATAGCAGAAATTTGTAACATGACTTAATTATTAAAATTTGCATAGGCGTTGCGGCACGTATTAGTGACATTCAATGCCATCGTTCACTTGCCCGACAGCCGTTGTACGTGTAACTTTAATGAAGATATTAAATCTGATTTCGCTAATTTTCGGAGTTGTTTTTACTTTGATTGGCACCATTACATCCTCTAAAGTTGTAACAGTAGAGGTATTTTTTTTTCTTTTTTTTTCTCGAGTAGTCATTAGTAGGTCCATCCTCTGGTGCCGGCTTATCGTTGAATTTTGGGACATGTTGTATAAAAGGGAGGTTTTGTAGAGGAGGTATGACACGGCACTCAGGTCAGGCCTCGTCAACCAGATCCGCCTCTCAGTTGTTTAAGCAGGATCACCGGCAGTCCAATACAGGTCTCCCAGGCAGTGGATGGCCCTTGGCAGGGACGCAGTATCGAGACTCGAAGGGAAATGAATGTCTCTTTGATGAGTTCTGAGAGCGTTTCAATTATAATTTTAAACGAAAGTTAAGATACAAATATTATACAGTAAACAATTATAATTATCTATAAAATACAATATTTGAGCTAAACATATTGATAGAAATAATTTAAATTATATAAATCAAAAGTAACCTTCATGGACTAAGCCAGTAAGAAAACTATGAGAGAAAATTAGAAGAAAATATAATGACAGCTTGACAGCCTGACATAAGTGTCATAACATTGAAAAATAAAATTAAAGAAAACTCATCGTTTTAGAACGATTCGTGAAATATAGGAGTATAATACATAATATTAATGAATGCAAAATGTAAGTATATGATGTAATGTCTCTAGTATGTAGATACTATAACAGGCGCCGGCATTTCGCCTTGGGCCCCCCCAGGTTCGCACATATCGGTGGTCCGACAAGGTCTCCACCATCTCTACCCGCCAGTTGACGACGCGGGTGGCTAGTGCGGGGGTGGCAAACGAGACCTCTACCACCGACCCACCCTGTTGCCGCACACACGTGTGGACCGCCCCCCTGTTGAGGAGGGACACAGTGCATGAGGCCGCCCAGAACTCGACGGCGCGTCCCCGGACGTTGCACCCAGTGGCTGGGTTGCCCCAGGCCGCTGACTTGGCGTTCAGGTCACCCAGCACCATGACCTGGCGCGGCGCTACCCTCCCTGCGACAGCCGTGAGGACCCCTAGGAAATCCTCAAAGTCCGAGAGAGGGCGGTTCGGGGAGAAATAGACCCCCACAAGGGCCATGTCTCCCCATGCGGCGGCCATATATCCCGGTCCCCTCTCTAAGAGCGAGAGGGGAGGGGAGTCTGTGGAAGACCGCGACACCAGCGCCACCAAGCCGTCCCGGTCTCCCAGCCAGCGGCCAGGGACCGAGTAAGGCTCGGCGACCACCGCCAAGTCCACCAACCACTCAGCCATGGTCTGCATCAGCAGATCCTGGGCTGCTCTGCAGTGGTTTATATTCGCCTGGAGGATGCGATGTCTGACCCTATCCATCAATCAGACATTGCATCCCCCTCCACAGCCGCCAAAGTCCCAGCCTCAGGGACGGCGGTGGCAGCGACAGGCCGGATTGGCGCCTGCGTTTTGCCCTTCTTAGGGGGAGGATTGCAGTTCCTCCCCATCATTACGTGGCCTGCTGGGCAGCCACTGGCGGCACACACCGCGCAGTGCGGCGTGGCAGCGTCGCATGAGGCGGACTTGTGCCCCTCCTTGCTACAGCGGTAGCATTTGTCCGCCCTGTCGACCTCGGACGGACAAAGGGCCCGAGTGTGTCCGACTCCAAAACACTTGTAGCAGCGTAAAGGCTTGGCTGCAAGTGCCCGGACTACACCCGAGCTGAACCCGACTGCAAGGCGTCCCTTGGCGAGGACGGCTATAGCTGCGGTGACTGGGCACTCGAGACGAATGCTGCCCATGCCGCCGCGGCCGGGCCTGATGGCCCGACTTTGCACCGCTGTGACGGCACAGCCCCCCATTGCTGCGACCGCCACCACCACCTCCTCCTTGGTGACCGAGTCGTCCAGGTCGGTCACCTCCAAGGCCACAGACTTCACGGGCCTGGCGACACTGGCCGCGTCCGCGATGACCTCTTTCAATTTGCTGGCGAAGAGGTCCGCATTGGCGCCGCCCTGAGCCCCCGGAAACTCGAAAATTCGAGCTCCGGCCTGGGTCCGGCGGCACGAGACTTTGCCGTTCCCCAGTTGGGTAGGATCGGCATTGGTACGCGCCCGCATCATGATGGACGCGTACGTCTCCCCCCGCTCCGCAGCCTCGGTGGTGAGCGTCACCACTAGGGCTGCGGTCTTGGGAGGAACCAATTTCCTCTTCGGCGCAGCAGCTGGAGCAGCAGCGGTGGGCTTGGTGGCTGACGTGTTCCCCTTCCCCTTTCCCTTGCCCGTAGTCTGGGACGGGCCGGGAGCCTTTCCCTTGCCCGTAGTCTGGGACGGGCCGGGAGGAGTGGTGACGGGGGCGGCAGAGGCAGTCACCGTCCTTGACTTCTTTTTGCCCACCTTCGTCCACCCCTGCTGGTTGGATGGGGTGGTGGACGGGAGATGGGCGTCTTCCCTCTGGGAAGGCAGCTCCGGCTCGCATGGCCTATTGTCAGCCGCGAGCGGTGGCCGGAGGCGCTTCTCTGGCAAGAGCCTGTCCTCAATGCCCGCAAGACAGGCTCTTGTGAAGGCCCTTTCCTCCGTGACGACCTTGCGGATTATATCCTCAAGGTTGGAGGAAGGGACCTCAGCCGCTGGTCTCGGCTCGGCTTGGTTTGGCCGGGCCGTGGCTTCAGCCAGCTTCTGATGCAGCTGGCTGACCTCTGACTGCAGGCGATCAACTTTCGCCTGCAGTTGCCGAGTCTCATCAGTCGCCTTGCACTGCACCAGCTCCCCGATGATGCCGCGCATGCTCGCGGCTTAGAGGCGACCTCAATTATTTCCTCTTCGTCCTCCTCAGCCATCAGCTCTAACTCCGCCAGGGAGTGGTCGGCATACAGTACGCGCGACGCGCCGTACCCAGACTTGGCTCGGGCGGCGCGCGTCCGTTGCTCCTTGGCCGCAACCCGCTCCTCCAGGTCTTGCTGGAGCTGCGCCCGCCGTGACAGGTCCAACTGGCGTTGGGCCTCTGCCAGACCGACGTCGTGGGTGTCCGACACCGTTTTCTTGGCGGCTTTTGCCTGCCGCTCCTTGGTGGCCACCGTCTCCTCCAGGTCATCCTGGAGTTGCGCCGCAGAGGCCGAAGTAGAAGTCGAAGCCTTTTTAGATTTCGACTTCTTCTTCGCCCTACTTCCTACCGACTCCGAGGAGCCCCCGGATACGGTCCGGGGGCTCCTCAGATCGGCCCTCTTCCGCTTGGGGCGGTCGCTCTCGGCCGCTGACGTGTCCATAATGGAACCGTCGGAGTCCGACATCTCGTCCGGCCTGCTGAAGAAACTGGCCGTAGATGGTGCACGGTCAGCATCCGACGCCAAGGCGTCGCCGGCGTGGCCCTGAGAAGGGTCGTTGGGTTGGCCCTGAGAAGGGCCTTTTGGTTGGCCCTGAGAAGGGCCTTTTGGTTGGCCCTGAGAAGGGCCTTTGGGTTGGCCCTGAGAAGGGCCTTTTGGTTTTAAAAATCGCCCTAAGGCGTCCCGCGCAGGTGTTGGCATAGCCTCCGCAGGTTCGTAGACGACAACGCAAGATAAAATTAAAATTCGCTACGAGAGCACAGTGCACTTTGGCCAACCCAGTCTGCCACTCCGTTACGTTGGTCAGAACTGGGTCGTTTCCAGGGGACGCGACGTGGACGCAAGCACTGTGGGGTGGTCGACCAACGATGGTGGAGTGGGGAACGGAGTTGAAGGCATTGGCAATGTCGAATGACACAGCCAACAACCCGTCTCCGGTGAAGGAGGCGATGGAGGTGCATCGCCTCCTTCACCTGGCCCTTAAGGCGGGCCAGCGCGTCCACCATCGAACGCTCAGCCCAAAAACCGAACTGAGCGTCCGACAAGTCCGGCCCGATACTCCGCAGATGGGTCTTTAAGCGGGCAGCGACTATCCCTTCGAACATTTTTCCAACCTCATCGAGCAGAACGATGGGCCGGTATGCCGAGGGGGAGTCTGCTGGGCGGCCCTCCTTGCGAAGGAGCCACAACTGCCCCTCCTTCCACGGTTTCGGGAACCTCCCAGACGCAAGACATGCGCTGAAGAGGTCCCGAAACCTCTCTTCCATTTGAGTGGCAGCGATCGCCACCACTCTTGCCGGAACACCGTCGGGGCCCGGAGCTGTCTTCTTGGCGCGGATATGGAGAATAGCCGCGCCAAGTTCCGACTCCGTGAAGGGAGGGGCCTCCTCTTCCTCCTCAGCTGGCGGAGCTATCCACGGCGGAGGGCCCATTACTGGTAGGGTGAAGTTGTCCCTGCACGGGAACAGGGACTGAACCACCCCATCCAGAAATGAGGGCTCCAGGGTCTCGGCCACCGGGGAACCAAAGGGGCGCAATTTGTTGCGCGCCGCCTTGCATGATCTCCCGTAGGGGTCGTTGTCGAGACCCTCCAGCACCTCCGCTCTCGCCGAGTCTCTGGCGGCGGCGATGGCCCTATCGAGGACCATTTTAGCCTCCACGTACACCTCGTAGAGGTGGTCCTCGTCGGCGTGGTCTCGTCGACGCCACTGCCGGCTCCGCGTGTAGCGTGTCCTTGCCTCCACACACGCTGCCCGAAGCCCCGCCAGCTCCGCCGACCACCAGTACACGGCCCGTTTGGGTAGTGATCGGCGAGACCGAGGCATGCTAGAATTGCATACCTCGGTCAGAGACTCCCTCAGGTGCCCCGCTACGGTGTCCACATCCAGGCTGGCGAAAGGCGGCGAAAGCCAGTCCTGGATGAACGCCGCCGCCCCTGCTGCCTCCCTGTCCAGGCGGGTGAGAGCCCACCGCGGGAACGGTGATCGCACCGAGTTGGGCCGCGTCTCTCCGGGGCCACCGGTGGAGATGTCGAACCGCACGTAGCGATGGTCCGACATAGTCTCCATAAGTTTGATATTACGTTCTAATTTTATTAAATTACGTTTGCTAACTGGGTATATTGTTCTAGCATGTTTAGCAATGAATTCTAACGTATTATATAATTCTGTACTATTTATAATGGATTGGTGCAATGTATTTAATTTGCTAAAGGCTATTGCCGTCTCGATCTCTTGTATGTTTTCGTAACAAGTTCGAAAGTTATTTAAAATTTGGTACATAGTATTCAATATTTGGAAAAGTTAAACCTGAACTTCTGTTCAATTAATTTTCCCATTTGAATGGTATGTGAACCCAAGTTTTTAATATTAGAATTTATTATTTCAGAGTCATTTACTAATTTATCAAAAGCCTTTTGCATTGATGAAACTTTACGTTCGACTACATGCTCTTTATTGTGAATCATTTGAATTTCTCTATCATATTTAATTGCATCATCCTCATCTAAATTCCCAGAAATAGCTTTTACAAGTGACCCTAATGGATTGAACAAAGCTCGTGTATTTCTATAATGAAAAGTAAGATTTGAAAAAATCTATCCTTAGTTAGTTTAATTAGATATTCTATTTGACTTTCTATTCCTACGGTTTCGTTACTAACTCTATTTTCCTTAATTTTTATTTTTAAATTACTAAAATCCCGCATGTTATTATCTATTTGTAAGCCTAATGATTCTAAATCTACAGTTTTATATATTGTCCAATAATTTTTCCTCTTCACTGCTACTCCCCGCTTTATCGCTGCTATTCCCGGATTCTGACCGAGGTTTTGGAGGTCCAGCGTGAATGTTGACACCACTAGTACCAGAAGTACCAGGCACGATCTGTGGAGGACGTTTTACATTTTTTAACGCTACTCTAGTTTTCCTTGTCTTTATTTCTACCGGTACTATATTTCTTTTAACTTCACCAATTACTTTCAAATTCAAATAATTTTATTGTGGACCATAGGTTCATAAGATGTTGTGCTAAATACAGGTAAGTCTGCTATGTCTCGCCATTAAGGCATGTATGCCTTTGTGTTTTATGTGTATGGAATATATGTCATATATTTATGTGTCATGAATGTTGTAACATTCATGACACATAAATATGCAGTTAAAATATAATACATCTAATTGTCATGCAATACTCTATCAATGTAATGCGCATTTTCACTATATGGTAATACCACCCATTGACTCCACGAGACAGGCTCGACCTAGTATGGAGTTCATAAGCAAAATGCTTCCTTTGAGTCTTATTTTGTTTTTGTAAACCTAGCTATTAATGTAGACTATAAGGAAATGTAATCACTGTTTTTGGTAAATAAACATTTATTTATTTATTTTAAATAAACATTTATTTATTTAATACATTATGATTAAATTATAGAAATATTTATGTCAAATTACAAATTATTAATTCAATGGATTCGCTTTAATGTATTGTCATCTAGAAATTCTCTTATAGAGTAATAACATTTACTTATCAATAATTCGTGTAATTTTTTTTTGAAGGTATTTATATCGCTCATAGTTCTGAGAAAAGGTGGAAGATTATTAAAGATACGTGGGCCCATACAAAAAATGCTTTGGTCCAAAAGCTTTGTTTTACTGGCTACGGTGCGCAGCTTGTCTTTGTGCCTGGCCCTAGTGCAAAATTCAAACAAGTTTGGGTTTGATTTTATGAACATTACAGTTTCATAATTATATGTATACACAAGGGAGAGTAAATATTTTTAAATTTGTGAAATGTGGTCTACATGAATCTACTTTGTGTATATTGCACATCGATCTGATACACCGTTTTTGGGCTCTAAAAGCACGCTCTTTTTCTACAGAGTTGCCCCAGAATATGATGCCGTAGCGTATGATTGGAGCAACATATCCATGATATGCAGTTAGTAGTGCCGACTGACTGACAGTGTTCCTTAATCTGTAAAGAGCATAAGAGCCTTGACTAAGTCTTTTGCAGACTTGCTCAATATGTGATTTCCAATTTACTTTGCTATCAATATAGAGACCCAGAAATTTGGTTACCTACATCGATTTCTTCTATGCTGGTTTGAGAGTGACATATATTTAAATTGGCATCAGGTTGAACTCGCTGCTTAAAATCCATTATTTTGGTTTTTTCCAAGTTTATTTTTAAGTCATTTTCATCAAGCCATTTTATAATTGTAGTTAGGGTGCTATTTAAGTCAAGTTTTAAATCAGATCTGTCATTACCGGTAAACAATATAGTACTATCATCCGCAAATAAGGTCATATGGTGCATTGTAACCGTCGACATGTCATTTATATAAATTAGAAAAAATGGTGGGCCTAGAATACTGCCCTGAGGGACACCGGAAAGGATATTTCTAACCTTAGAAACAACGGTTTCTTCAGTTCTGGTAGTTAAAGAGACTCGTTTTAATTCTACCATCTGTTTTCTGTCACTGAGATATGATTCTATTAATCTGTATACGTTACCTCTTACGCCAAATGCATATAATTTATTCAATAGTATTTTATGGCTGACTCGGTCAAATGCTTTTGACATGTCCATGTACAGCGCTCTGGCTGGCGACCTAGTGTCCATGTTTAGAAGGACTTTGTGTAAAAAGTTATATATAGCTATATTAACCGATTTCTTTTTCCTAAAACCATATTGACATGGGGTAACCATGTTATTATTTTCGAAAAATGGGTGGTTTTACTACTGACAGTTTTAATTTATCTGGAAAAATACCGTGTTCTATGCACAAGTTGATAATATAACTTAAGGGAGCAGCAATTAAAGTTGCTACATCCTTAACGATCTTTGTAATAATACCGTCATAACCTGCGCTATTTGTATTCCGCAGAGAAGCTATAATTTTAAGAATGTCTGGAGGAATTGTCGGGGGCATGAATATTGATTTAGTGTTAAATGTCAAGTTAGTAGAATACGATCGTGTTGAGTCAGGAAAAAGATTTGTATTAGTTTTTTTAGCAATGTCAGCAAAATAGTCATTAAAGGTATTTGCAATAGTCTTAGGATCAGTAAGTACCTCGTCATTGATTATTAGTTTATCAATGCCCTCCTTAGGATAATTATACATATTTGGCTTCATTAATTACTTTCCATGTTGCTTTGGATTTATTAACAGCCGTATTAATAAAATAATTGTTCTGGGTCATTTTTGTTAGAGAGATGATTTTTTTGTATTTTTTAGCCATTTATTTATTTATTTAACCATATGTACACACAAAAATAAACAGACAAGATTATAAGAACAGAAAAATACGTACAAAGGTGATGCTTATTTTAGCATAAGTTTTAAACTTTTTTTTATTATCGTTGTTTGCGTTTTTCCTATACTTCCAGAGAAGTTCGCGTTTACGCTTACTACACAGTCTTATACCTTTTGATAACCATTTAGGTCTTGATATATTATTAACGCGATTTTTTTTTAATAGGAAAGCATAAGTCATATATCAAGTTGAATATATCATGGAATGAATTGTAGGCACCGTTAGGGTCTGTAGACTCATATACAGCGTGATACGAGATTTGACTTAAATATTTAGGAAATATACATCTATTTTCTTTAGTGAAACTACGTTTATATACATACCAATATTCAATTGGACTACACTTTTTTACCGGACACTTCATAATTTGTGCAGTGTGGTCTGATAGCGCAAAATCTCTAATTACACCTTTACATCCCTTAATGTTATGAGCTATGTTGTCAATGCAGGTGTTACTGGCGCTTCGCGTTACCTGATTAAACTGAAGGGTTATATTAAAGGTTAACAGTAGTTCTATAAATTCAGTAGATATTTTTGAATAGTTTGTAATATCTATATTGAAATCTCCACAAATAATATTTTTTTTACTTTTACATAGCTTACCTAATATTTTACTTAAAATTAAAAAGAAAGAATTTATTGTTCCGATTGTTTTGTTTGGCGGTCTGTAAATACATATAATATATATTTTGTGGTCTATTAATTCAATAGCAGAGCATTCAATAATATTTGTAATAGACATTTTGTTAATATCATCGAGACCTTTTAATCGCAATCCATTCTTAATTAATATACATGAGCCCCCATGTCTACAACATCTCATAAAATATGATCCCAAAATAAAGTTCGGTATCTGTAAGTAATCCTCGTCACCTTTCCTCATGTTATGTTCCGTAATGCATAATATATCTACCTTCATACCTTCTGTCACCAATTCATCCAAACACACTGATAGCATATCCGATTTATTAATCAAACCATTAATGTTTTGATGCATGATAATTAAACAATTATTCACGAAATAAATGATCACAGCTTAAATCTTTGTTTGTTTGAATTACATAATTTTGGTTATTTATTTCACATGATACAGAGTTGTCATTTTGTAATAAGCAGGCGTTGTATTGTATAATACTTTCAATTTGTGTTTTAATGTCCCTGAAAATTGTGTACATGCCAAAATTATTGATAACGCCTGTTTTCTTTGAAAACATTGAGTAGTCATACGTTAAGTGCTTGTTTGAGTCAAGTGTATAGCAATGTTCGTGAGTCATGATATCGAGATACAGTAGGTTATTAAAGTTTTCGATCCTCCAATTATACATATTAGCATAACTTTTGCACTTAAACGTAGGGACGCATAAAATAACATTTGTGTGTTGCACTTTTTGTAGTGATTCTCTTAAGGCTAGTATCATGTTGATGGAGTCATTTGTTGTGTAGAAATCTGCCTCGCCGATTAAAACTATACAGAAGTCTTCCATTGTAAAGTTTTGCAATTTAAGTTCAATTCCCTTCATAATTTCTTTAATTCCACAATTTGTCTTTAAGTAATGACATATTTGCGTGTTTGGGCCTAAAGTGTTGTCAGCAATTTTAAGTATTCTGTTGGAGTTGTTCGTACTCAATATGCAGATTTTCCGAGCTACGGTCTTTTTTTCGGTTAGAACATTATTGGCGTTTGATGTGTAGGCGCTCACCAGTTTTGATACATTGTTCCGTCCATTTTCATTGATTTGTTTTTGTTCTGATATGTTTGCAGGCTTATTTACGCTTGTCTGTTGTGAACTTCCTGCCAATTGGTTTTCCTGTGTGACGTTGTGGTTAGAAGTCGAGTCAATTACAGTGTTTAGTGTCAGGTCCAGTACTGGCATTCGTTCGTTTTGAGTCAGTTTTGGTAATACTGTCTGGTTTTTGTTGTGAGCTGGTTCATCATCCTCTCTGTTTTGTATAGAGGTGATTGATTGCCTATTCTTTGTTACAGGCGTTCGTTTGCTATTCTGGTTTACTTTACGTTTGCGTCCTGACTGCGGAGTCAAATTATTTAAGTCAGTAACATTTATTTCCTTGTATGCATTTATAACTTTAATGTATTTTTGTATATCCGTTTTTAGTCGAACATTTTCCGAGTTTAAATTTTCTATTTCCTTACGGGCACTTAGTAAATCATTGGACAACTGTTCGTTTTTTTTTCTGAAGTTCTATAATTGTTTGGCTGGAATTTAGTGACGTATTAGGTAGACTCATCATTGTAGTCTCAAATAGAGCAGAACTATCTGCAGTCACATCGCATAACGAGCTTGTTCTGAATAGTTTACGGTTACGGTACGTTATGTTGTCACCCATATTATTTTCTGAAACAAAACTATTTTCTACCACTTACTTACTATTTTTTAGTCTGGTATCACTGACCAACACTTTACTCTGTGGCGACTAGCAGTAGTAGTTTTTTTAGTTCGTCTACTCACCACTCGGGGACGTATTCAAAAGTCATTTATTCAAATTAGGCTGAGAATCAGCACTTTTCGAACGTCAAAATTACATAAGACAGTCCCCCAAAACGCCCACCCTTCACCACTTCCTAGTGCTTTTGCTGGGAAGAAGAAGTGGCGCAACAAACTCCCCAGCAGCACAGCTGTCTGTTCAGTTAGGAAAAAAAAAAGATTCTATACAATAATTTATAAGATAATTTACATTACGCAAAATAAAATTTAAATTATAAATTAATAGCCATATGACAGCTAGCACACGCCAATATACCAACCAAAAACATCGAGAACTATACTCAAGCAGAAATAAAAATAACTAAACGTAAACAATATCTAAAAAAAAAAGAAAATAAAGCCTCCAGGCATAAAGGGCGTGCCCGCTTACATAGAGCTGTAACTAGAAGTTATAATAATATTGATAAACTAGGACCATCGAGGTAAAATAAATAATTGTCGAGGTCGCTAGCTAACCACATATTGTAATACAACTCATTAAATTTGCGGTAGTAGTCGTACAATATTTCGTCTGTGTATTATTTAGTCTAGTATCCCTGACCAACACTTAGCCCTCTGGCGACTAGTAGTAGTAGCTTTTTTAATTCGTCTACTCATCACTTGGGGACGTATTGGCGGTAGTAGTCGTACAATATTTCGTCAGTATTATTTAGTCTATTAACACTGACCATCACTTTGCCTTCTGGCGACTAGTAGTAGTAGCTTTTTTTAATTCGTCTACTCACCACTTGGGGACGTATTGGCGGTAGTAGTCGTAATATTTCATATTATTTCGAGTCCAAATTCCATTATTTAAAAATATGTTGCAAAAACGGTATTCCAGTTCTTGTTATTTTAAGTAAATCACAAAAAAGGTTATTAGACTGCACTAAAAGTAGTTATTTATTCATAATGATTTACGATAAGATGTTATTTTGCGATCACGTACACAGAATTATTGTTTATATCGTTTTGCACTGGAATGTTATTGTTTTCTTATATGACGTTGTATTAGCTTTTTCACTTGTCGTAAATTGTCACCAATAATATCACTTGTTTAACTCAGTTCTTACACTCCCTCTAGCCACTTCAATACTATATAAACAACATCTAATATTATTTCGCAATTAAAAATTATGCCGCTCTTGTAAACAGTAGGGTTGCCAACTCCTAAGTCGCTTTTTCGTATCGCGGTTTTTCTTTAGGTTTTCTAATCCTAGTATCTTTCATATAGATATTATCGCCTGGCTCAAGTACCGGTGTTGTTTCACCACCTTTTTTATTTATCACTTTTATTTTGTCTGATTCTATTTTTTCCGTTATGAATTCATAAAGTATTTTAAGGCGTTTTCTATGATCTAACAATAGTTTCTGAGTTAAATTCTTTTCTCTATCTACGCTAAATACATTATCTGAATAAGTGTGACCAAATACTAATTCAAAAGGCGTAAAATCTGTCGCTGAATGAATGGTGTTGTTATAAGCCATGATGGCATATGTCATAACAGATGCTGCATCTAAATCGCTTTTATCGTATTTTGCTAAACGGTAAATCTCAATAATGGTAGAATGAAACCTTTCTCCTATTGCCATTGAACTGGGATTATTTGGAGTCCCAATATGGAGTTCAATTTTGTACAAACTTAACATTTCTTTAATCAAAGCATTATTGAATTCTGTACCGGAATCACAACTAATTTTCCTAGGCAGACCATACATGCTAAAATACTTAATCAATGCCCTAACTATCTCTGGTGTACTCCTATTTGGTACCTCTATGGCTTGTGCTATCTTACTAAATGCATCTACTATAGTTAAATAATATTTCCCCCCTATATATAATAGATCCATAAAAGCTTCCTGAAAAGGGCTATCTTGTGTTTGTGTTAACTGAATGTGAGGTTTGATCGGCTTTCTGTCATATTTCATGCGTTTACATGTTTCGCAAGCGTTTATGATTGCCGTAACTGTCTCTTTCATGTTTGCCCACCAATAATGTATTTTAAGTTTGGTTAATGTTTCTTTAATACCTCTATGACAAGTTTTCCCTTCGTGATATTTCAAAATAACTTCTTTTTGATCTTCTTCTGATTCTGTCAAATTTATAACTCTTTCTGTACATTCTGTTAACGTAACTGAATCCTTTTTAAATAACTGAATTACCATGTTTGAAAAAGTTTTTCTAAAAGATGGATGTTCAAAGTATATAAAGTACTTATGTTTTGGGTCTATAATATACTCTTTCAAAAAGTCTTTAGCTAATTTATCATTATTAGTCGGTAAGTGAACTTCAAGAATTGTTTGTTTATTATTAGAAATATCTTTTACGACTAATTTATTTTTAAACCATGAATGAACTAAAATCTGTTTTGGTTTAGTATCGACAGCTTCGTCTAAAATAGCAATGCCTTCATTTTCTCTATTTGAAACTGAATTGGCAGTGACCCCATCATCAGAATCCGAAAGTTCTATCGTTTCTATTGGAGTTTCGAGGTCTTGCAATTCGTTTTCTATAATTTTTTGTATTCGTTCTTGCCTATCTCCTACATTTACGAATATTGAATCTAAATCGTCGTCAATTGCGTTAATCTTAATTCTAGATAAGGCATCTGCATTCGTGTTTTGAGCGCCCTTCTTATATTTTATTTCGAAATCGTATTCTTCTAACCTTAATCGCCATCGCGTGAGCTTACTATTGGGCTCTTTCAATGAATACAGCCATGCTAATGGTCTATGGTCTGTAAATATGGTAAACTTATTACCATACAAATACGGTCGAAACTGTTTAACTGCCCATATTATGGCTAATAGTTCTTTCTCGATAGTGCTATATTTTACTTCTGTGTCACTCAAAGTTCTACTAGCATATGCTACAGGCTTATCTGAACCTATTGTTCCTTGTGACAATACAGCCCCGATTGCAAAATTGGATGCATCAGTGGTTAAGATAAAAGTTTGACTAAAGTCAGGAAACTGTAGCAAAGGTGCATTTGTTAAAAGCTTTTTACATGTCTCAAAGCATTAAAGCATTAAACTTTTTTAGCTCGCTTGGTCGTCCGAGTAAACATACGCTCCGTACTTAATAATCTTTTAAAAATAATACAGTCGCGAACTAAGTGAAAATTCGTCTTAATTAGTGAAAGGACACAACAATTAACATGTGACATTGTTATGCAGTGATAATTGTGACAATTTTTGAAGATTAAATCAAATAAACAAAAGGACAAAAGTGTGAATCAAAAACTGGAATAAAAGTTTAAATATTCTTTTCTAGTACGTGTGACAACCCATAAACTATCTTAGTGTTAATTCGTGTCTTGAGAACAAACAAAAGTATTGGTGAAATTGTGAATTAAACATACAAAAAACAACGTTCAAAGTTTTGAGTGTCCAACCGTCATTGTATCGTCGATAGAACAAAGGAATGACCTTTGGACTATACTGGACACATCAACCTGCCAAACTCAGATGCGGTCAACTATTTCGACAACAATCTACATGTTCGCATAGCCTAGCGGTCATACCGGCGAGTCTCTCGAGGCGCAGCTTGTGGTCGCTAGTTCGATCCCCGCCAGCTGATTGAACTTTTTCCACTATATTTGCTGATTTTAAATAATATTATTTTTCACCTACAATGAATTTCTTCGAGAATATCACGATACGAAGAACAAGAACTCAATCATTAGCGGAGACTACATTCGATACATCTAATGTAAATAACTCGACACTAGATGGCAGCACAAATAGTCTACCAAATATATCTGACGGTGACAGTGTCGATACACAAGATCTTAAATGTCAAATAGAAAAACTTAAAATGGATCTATTATCTGCTCATGAAGAGATTAATGTACTGTCAATTGAGAATAGCAGTTTAAAATCATCACTGATGGAAATCACTAACAAATGTGAGCTCTTGAAAAAGACAGCGAAGATGCTAACAACTGACGTAGGCTCTCCGAGTTCAAAGACAAGAAAGTTATCAACTACATTAGACAAGCATTTGACACAACAAACGACTGTTGAAGATGTAGCTACCCTAAGAAAATCTATTGCTCGTTCGGGGATACCTACGTCAGTCAAAAAAGTATCCAAGAGTACTCAGCATCAATATGTACAGAAACCTCAAGATCTACATAATAGTGTCACCCCGAAAATACAAACTTTGCCAACAATTACTAACAATCACCCCAAAACATCATCTGCTATCCGTCAACAGGATCATAAGAAAATATGTATGATTTCTAGTAATAATGTAAATAAAATTTTGGACATAGGGAAGACTACGTTTGCAGAATATAAGTTCTGCCATTATATCATCCCAAATGGAGGTATACAGCAGTTGTTTGAAAATTTAGATAAGAAACTCGTAAACTTTTCCCATGATGATTACTGCATCATCTATATAGGTGAAAGAGATTTCGAAGTTTCTAAAAACTACAGATTATTGATAGACTTCATAAAGAAGGAGCTTGATAATGTTATGAATACTAATATTGTGATTTGCTCGCCTAATTTTAAATTAAGTAACAATTTTTCTATATTTAATAAGCGCATTGAAATGTTTAATCAGCTGATGTATTTGGATAATGAATTGTGGGAATATGCTTATCTTTTTGATTCTAATTATTGTGTGGAGTACTCATACGAAATGTTTCGGAAATATTATGCAACGGTAAACAATAATGCAGTTGCAAAAATATTTCAAAGATTACTGAAATTTATTAATTATCTGGGTTCGGGAGCGGAATTTAATGAAGTTACTTGTCATTCTGGTCACTGTTTCGATTATAATTTTGTCGGAGATAACGTAAACCAATCAGTCAATAATAAAAAGAAGTTATATAAAGATCAGTCCACTCAAACTGAAACCACTTCGAAAAATGCGGAGAATGATTTATTTCGTATATAATCAAATAAATGTCTTACATCAAAATATTAATGGATTAATAGGAAAGTCAGATCTGTTGAGCATTCATATAAATGAACTTTTATGCGAAGGGAAAGCAGTGGATGTTATGTGTATCACTGAGCACAACATGAAAAATGATGATACCATGCACCTATATATACCTGAATATAAACTTGCCACTTATTCTTCAAGAAATACCAGGAAGGGTGGTACATGCATACTTATTAGACATAGATGCGATTACAAGGTCATAGACATAACAAAATTTAGTGTGCCTAGTTTTATAGAGTGTTGTGCCATCGAACTGGTAGCTCACAAGTTGATTATCATTTGCATTTATAGACCTCCAAAGTATACAAAAGAGGCAACTTCTGTTTTCTTTGATAAAATTGACCATATTTTAAACTATTGCGGAGGGAAGTTAGGAAAAAGGGTTTTGCTTTGCGGTGACTTTAATATTGATATTCTGCAAAAAACGAGAATGTCCACTGAATTTCAACATCTACTTTTGAACTACAATCTTAAGCCGAGTATAAAAACACCGACACGATTATCTAGTGGAACCTGTATCGACAACATTATGCATAATGCTAGGGGTGGTACTGGCGAAGTTTTAGAGTTGGCCCTATCAGACCACACCGCCCAACTTTTTAAATTTCCTGTTAAAAAATCGTGTTCAATGGACCACTGGTATATATTGAGTCGAGATTATAGCCCTGAGAATATCTCTAAATTCATTGAAGCCATAAGTAACCTAAGTTTTACTGACGTGTTCAATAGCACGAACCCGGAAACAGCTTTTAATTCGTTTTATGACATGTTTAAACTTTTTTATGACTTGTGCTTCCCTACAGTGAAAAAAAAGATTTCCACTCGGAAAACTCCGCGATGGATATCTAAAGGTATCAAAAATTGTAGTAAACGAAAAAGAGAAATGTTATGGTTGTACAGGCGATCACGAACTATCCAAAATAAACAGTTGCTTAAACAATATTCGAACCGATTAAAAAGAGTTATACATTTGACACAAAAGTCTCAAAACAGTCATGTTATAAATAGTGCGGAAAATAAAATAAAAGCCACGTGGAAATTAATTAATAGGTGTAAATTGAACTTTCCCCCCGAATCTGTAAAGCAAGTTTTTATTGGTGATAGGCAAATTGACAATCCTAAAGACATAGCTACGGCTTTCAATGATTATTTTATAGATTCAGTACATCCTTCAAACAATGATACTAACGATAATGCTTCATCTTTAATTAATCACTATCCAAAAACTCTTTTTATGGCACCGACGGATGCTAGGGACATTTTTAACATCATAAATATGCTGAAAAATACCAATAGCACAGGATTTGATGAAATTTCTACGAAAATTTTAAAATTAGTGTCGCACACAATTGCACCCGTATTAAGTTTTATATTTAACCTATGCGTAGAGCATGGTCACTTCCCAAACAAACTAAAAACAACCGTAATTAAGCCCCTTTATAAGAAAGGTGACAAAGCCACCATTTCAAATTACCGTCCAATAGCCTTAATACCGGTATTTTCCAAAATCTTTGAGAAAGTGATCTATAACTCTCTTAACTCTTTCTTTGAAACTAATAATATACTTGCCAAAGAACAATTCGGTTTTCGTAAAAATAGAAACATTAACAACGCAGTCTATGAGTTAGTTGCCAATATTGTTAATAATGTTGACAACAAAAATCCTATTGCTGCAGTACTCATGGACATGTCTAAGGCATTCGATCACGTGGATCATGCAATATTACTGGATAAGTTAGAACGTTATGGTGTCCGAGGAAATATATTGAGGTTAATCGAAACTTATTTAAAAGGAAGAAAACAAGTCACAGTTTTAAATAGAATGTGTCCTAATTCTAAAACAGAGGTTCCTCACAAGTCATCCATTAGATATACAACTTGCGGTGTGCCCCAAGGGAGTGTTCTTGGACCCTTACTGTTCCTCATTTATATAAATGATTTGCCTCAGTGTACAAACTATCAAACCGTCCTATTTGCCGATGACAGTACAATTATTATACCTTGTAAAAACTTAGAGTCTTATGAAAGTGAAATAAATAATGCTATCGATTGTACTATAAACTGGTTACGAAAGAATAAACTTAAAATAAACCTAGATAAGACACAGATTATGACGTTTCAACAAAGAATGAAAAAACTAAATTTGAATATAAAATACACAGACCATAAAATACCAGAAACCAGCAGTGCCAGATTTTTAGGACTTCACTTAGATAGTCATTTAAATTGGAAATGCCATGTAGAAACTCTGTGTAAAAAACTAAACCAGTATTCATATGCGCTTTACAATCTTGCGAAGATATCTAATGAATCTGTAGTTTTGATAGCATACAAAGCGTACGTCTCATCAACGTTACGTTTTGGAATAATGTATTGGGGGAATTCCACTGACAAAGACACTGCGTTTAAAGCTCAAAAGAAGTGTGTGCGTGCTGTGTTTAAGCTTCAAAAGACTGATAGTTGTAGGCCATTATTTAAAAAATATAGACTTCTTACTTTGCCATGTATGTTCATCTACGAGACAGTAGTATTCGCAAAATCAAACTTGCATTTATTCCAAACACTTAGATCGAAGCGACGCCATGGAGAGATATGTGCTATTCCACACAAGACAGCGCTCTACTCAAAAAGCTTTTTGGGAATGGCGCCTAAGTTATATAATAAGTTACCTATTTCTATAAAAAATCTTGACAGCATACACCAGTTTAAAAAGGCTCTTCTTAATCTATTAGGCGAAAAAGCATACTACACAGTCAATGAGTACCTAGAAGACAAATTGTAATTTTTGACTTTTTAATTTTTTTTTTTTTTTATTTATTTGTAATTTTTGACATTGTAATTTTGACATGGTAACTTTGACATTGTAACTTTGACATGAACATTCAATTTTTATATTATTTTTTACTTTACTAAATGTTTTTAATCTTTTTTATAATTTTAATGTTTTGGTGTCTGATTAATTTATTGTTTATTTTAATTACGAATTTTTAATTTATATTGAATAGTTACAATTACTAATTTTGAATATATTTATTAGTTTGAATGATTTAGAAATTATAATCTGAATATTTGTACGCCGTTGACGGCAAGACATAGTGATCATATCTATTAACATGACAATAACATCTGTACTTTTTATTTACCTATGTACTACAAATAAAAATATTTGAATTTGAATTTGAATTTGAAAGCATTCTTTATATTCTTAATTAATAACAATTTTACGACCTTTCTTTAAACATGCTGTTAATGGTCTAGTTATTTTGGCAAAATCTTTTATGAATTTCCTATAATATCCGATAAGTCCTAAAAAACTTTTAATCTGGTTAACCGTTTCTGGTATGGGATAAAAAAAAAAAAAAAAAAAAGCTTTATTGACACAAAAATATTTTACAAAAATTATTTTGGTAAACAGTAGGTACAATTCTGCATTTGAACACAATTCGAATGACCACTAACACCTAAACTAGGCCGAGCCTGTACCTTAGGCGTTAGATCTTTCCCGGGTAACTATCTACAGACGTGTACACTAAGATCCAATTGTATATTGTAAACAACTTTTGCACAATAAACCAATACAAAACTTAATACTAACTAATATAATAAAATACAGATTAAACTGCGGGTACTCTTACTACGGGTATAATGTAATAGAAATATTATAACTAATTTGTTGACATATTCATTGTACAATTTTTCCAAATACCGTCAACTTGAAAAAACAAATAGTTTGACCACTGAATGTATGAACTTGCGACTTTTTACATTTTTTGTTTTTCTATTCTGATTATGTTATTTTACTTAAATTGATTTAATTGTTTTAGGGACATGTTAAGTACGGATCCCTAATGAATAGCGCCGACCCTGCAATTCCTTCAGTTTACGCCGAGCGCATAGAAACTGCATCGATGACGTCAATGCAGCCACGAGCCGCCGACGCAGCGAAATTCGACATTAGCAATTAGTTATTTTAATACATATTTTTGTCATTCCATATTCTAGCATCGAATAGGTTTCATCAATATTAATTGTAATACTTTTCTTTAAAATAAATTAGTTTAAGATAACTTTGGTTTTTTTTCGATCCATCGTCTGCAGCTTACGTAATTGGCGCAGTCGGTAGGATACTCGCGGGCCGGTTCGCGAAACGCGTTAGAGTCATCTCACATCGATAACTACGATCGCGAGTCGCCCGAGCGGCTATCAAGTCACGTCACGAGTATCCTGAATCTACAGTAAAGCTGCGGAGCCGGGTGGAGAATCCAGACATTGATTCACGGAGAAGAACCAGAGATGAAATATATGTGAGTACACCAGAATCTTTCTCGTGTTGCTTCCTTTCTATTCCTAGTTACTTTTATGTCCAAGATTTTTCATCACGAAGGATCTTATCCCCGGGAACCTGCATCGCGACAGGCGCGCCGACATAGACTAGATATTAACAGAGATTTAGAATTAGATTTTAATTTGAGTAGATTATTTGAACCTAAAATGTCACACGACCCCGACGTAATTTTTAAGGCTTTACGTCTTGTACCCGATTTTGACGGAAACCCCAATATATTGACCAGGTTTATTAACATCTGTGACCGGATAGTATCTCAGTATGCAAGCCCCGAGCCAGGCAGTGAGCTAGGGAATTTGTGTCTTCTAAATGGCATTTTAAATAAAATCACAGGGCCTGCCGCATCTACTATCAACTCGAATGGCATTCCTGAAACTTGGGCAGGTATTAGATCAGCCCTAATTAATAACTTCTCAGACCAGAGAGACGAAACGGCCTTATACAATGACCTCTCGTTGGCTACGCAAGGTAATAGAACCCCTCAGGAGTTTTATGATCAGTGTCAAACGCTGTTTAGCACAATAATGACTTATGTGACATTACACGAGACCTTACAAACGACTATTGAAGCGAAACGAACGCTTTATAAGAAAGTTACCATGCAAGCTTTTGTACGGGGACTAAAAGAACCCTTAGGCTCACGTATACGGTGCATGCGTCCAGAAACCATAGAGAAAGCTCTGGAGTTTGTGCAGGAAGAATTAAATATTATATACCTGCAGCAACGTAATGATGTCCCAAGGGCTCAGATTGCTCATGGCGCATCTAAAATATATAAACCTTCTGTTATGCCTGCTATGCCGTTTAACTCATTAAATGTTCCACGACACCCAGTACCTAACTGGCCTGCTCCAGTAGGACAACGTGGCTACCAACCTCAGCCTCAGGCCTTTAAATTCAATATTCCTAACCAGTATCAAAATCGCATGCCCACTCGAACGCAACAAATGTTCCGTGCACCATTACCAAACTACCATCCTCAAAGTAACGTTTTTAGATTACAATCCAGGAATAATCCACCACAAAATTCGGGACCGAAACCTATGAGCGGTGTTCAACATTTTGTTCCAAAACCATTACCCATGATTTCAGGGCATGATTGGCAAAGAAACGGGAACCCCCCACAGAATAATTATTTTAAGACGCGCGAGTTAAACCTTAACGAATTTGCGTTGCCCGATAATTCTTATTATTTTACTGATTACTACCATGAGCCAGGATATGACTACTACACCGACGGTACTGACTATTACAATTTTAATGACTGTGATTATAACACTAATATGACTGACTGTAATGCAACTTGTGATAATCAGGTAACAATCGAGACAGAGCCACAACAAGGCCCTAGCTGTGCAAATCAGAATCAAAATTTTCAGATGGACCCGACGTCCAAAGAGCAAAAATAGACCTCAATTTACATACTCAAAGACAGTTACCCTACATAGAAATTTCGTGCCCTCCTTTAAAATTTTTAATTGACACTGGCGCTAACCAGTCATTTATTAGCCCCGAGGCTGTGCAAAAGTTTTTCTCTGATTATCCCCTTAACTATGACCCATTCGAAGTTACAAATGTACACGGTGTTAGTAAAAATGATTACTCCATAACACTACCATGCTTTAATGAATTCAATGAGGTCGATAGTATAAAATTATTCGTATACCGTTTCCACGATTACTTTGATGGTCTAATAGGATTAGATTTATTATCCAAATGGGAGGCTAAAATAGATTTAAAAGATTTCCAGTTAATAACGCGTTCTGCTACGAATCAGATTAAAGTATTTAATTCACGCAACGTCAACCTGTACGAGGATATTATCCCTGCTAAAAGTTCTAAATTAGTTAAAATACCTATTAATGCCCCGGATGGCGATGTTTTAGTAAGCGAACAAGTCTTTTGCAATTGTATTATCCACGAGTGCCTTACCACCGTAGTTAATAGTCGTGGATTTGTAGAGTTAGAAAATCCAACATTCAATGATGTCATATTTTCGTTAGACCAGCCGACTTGTGCAGAACTGTTCAATGCTAAGTGCACGCCAGTCAAACAACCGAATCGCGTAAATGACGTTTTATCGCGTTTGAGAACGGACCATCTTAATGAAGAGGAAAAAGCTAATCTTCTAACACTTTGCTCTCGCTATACGGATGTATTCTACATTGACGGAGAACCATTGACATTCACTAACAAGATAAAACATCGTATAAGAACAACAGATGAAATTCCCGCTTATACTAAAAGCTATCGATACCCTTTCGTTCATCGGGAAGAAGTTAGAGACCAAATTTCTAAAATGCTACAGCAAGGTATAATAAGACCTTCCGATTCTGCATGGAGCTCGCCCATTTGGGTTGTGCCAAAAAAAATTGATGCTTCGGGAAAGCAGAAATGGCGTCTTGTAGTTGATTTTCGCAAATTGAACGAAAAAACGATAGACGACAAATACCCCATACCAAATATCAGTGATGTCCTCGATAAATTAGGAAAGTGTCAATACTTTACGACCTTAGATTTGGCAAGTGGTTTTTACCAAGTTGAGATGGATCCTCAGGATATATCAAAAACCGCATTTAACGTGGAACACGGGCATTTTGAATTCCTTCGAATGCCCATGGGACTCAAAAATTCACCGTCCACCTTCCAACGAGTTATGGACAATGTTCTAAGAGGCCTTCAAAACAACATATGCCTCGATAATATTATCGTTTACAGTACCTCTCTTCAAGAGCACATGGATAATTTGGAAAAAGTTCTCCAAAGGAGTCCAATTTCAAAATTCAGATGGACAAGTCCGAATTTCTGAAACTCGAGACCGCTTACCTGAGACATATCATCAGCAGAGACGGCATTAAGCCGAATCCCGACAAAATTTCTGCAGTCCAAAAATATCCAATCCCAAAGACCCCTAAGGAAATCAAACAATTTTTGGGCCTTCTAGGTTACTACCGAAAATTTATCCCCGATTTTGCCCGCATCACCAAACCTCTTACTCTATGCCTAAAGAAAGGCAGCAAAATTACTCTTAGCCCCGAATATATCAATGCTTTCGAAAATTGCAAGACCTTGCTGACGAACGACCCTATTCTACAATACCCAGACTTCAAAAAGGAATTTAATCTCACAACAGACGCTTCGAATGTCGCTATTGGAGCAGTGCTGTCTCAGGGACCAATAGGTTCTGACAAACCCGTATGTTACGCTTCTCGCACACTTAATGAAAGTGAGCTTAATTACAGCACCATTGAGAAAGAGTTGCTTGCTATAGTCTGGGCCACGAAATACTTTAGACCTTATCTTTTCGGTAGAAAATTTAAGGTATTGACTGACCACAAACCCTTCCAATGGATGATGAACTTAAGAGAACCGAATTCACGACTGACCAGATGGCGACTAAGACTGAGCGAATATGACTTTACTGTAGTGTACAAGAAAGGAAAATTTAATACCAACGCTGATGCTCTTTCCCGTGTAGAAATCTACAATGAGGAAACAGATGAGATCAACTCCTTGATCGAAAGTATTAAGGATCTCAGCTCAATGATTAACAACCCATCAGAGGCACCACCTCTACCAACAAACTCCTCAACCGACACCGTACATACCAGCAATGAACATCCCATATTGGAAGTCCCCATCACAGATGAACCTCTCAATAAATTTCATCGACAGATTCATTTTACCATAGTTGGTGACATAAAACGCCGACCGACAATAACTAAACCTTTTGAAAATCATACGCGAATTGCAGTCCAAATTTCAGAATCTAACTTAGAGAGTGACGTAATCAATGCTATCAAAGAATACGTCAATCCTAAGGTCAAAACAGCAATAATAATTAATCCACCGCTAGCCATGTACTCAATAGTACCTATCATACAAGACAAATTTAGAAGTTCCTCACTTAACCTAGTGTTAGCTAAGACAGAACTCGAGAATGTTAAAGAATACCTCCGACAACAAGACATTATCCGAAACTATCATGACGGAAAGACGAACCACCGTGGGATTAATGAATGCCATCTAGCCCTGTCACGAAAATATTACTGGCCAAAGATGAAAGATCAAATCACCAAGTTTATTAATGAATGTACCATCTGTGGTCAAGCTAAATACGACAGGAATCCAATTAGACCTCAATTCAACATAGTGCCTCCAGCTACCAAACCACTTGAAATTATTCACATGGACCTATTTACAGTTCAGAGTGAAAAATACATAACTTTCATTGACGTCTTCACGAAATATGGTCAAGCGTATCACTTGAGAGACGGTACCGCTATTAGCATTATACAAGCACTACTACGTTTCTGTACACATCATGGACTACCTATGACTATCATCACTGATAATGGCACTGAATTTACAAATCAGCTTTTCTCTGAATTCATACGACTTCATAAGATAATTCACCATAAAATTCTACCTCATAGTCCAAATGACAATGGTAACATCGAACGTTTTCATTCAACGTTATTGGAGCACATTAGAATTCTTAAACTGCAAAATAAAGACGAACCAATAATAAACCTAATGAAATATGCCATCATAGCATATAACAGTTCTATCCATAGTTTTACCAAGTGCAGACCCTTTGACCTACTTACTGGACATTTTGACCCCAGGGACCCAATCGACATAGACATGACAGAGCACATCCTACAACAATATGCACAGAATCATAGACAGCAAATGAAACAAGTTTATGAAATCATTAACGAATCATCTCTAGCAAATCGTACAGCCTTGACAATAGGAATAAAACTCGCGAGCCCGAAGTAGAATATACCCCACAGCAACAAGTTTTTATTAAAAACCCTTTTGCCAGTCGCCAGAAAGCTGCACCGCGTTATACGCAGGATACAGTACTAGCCGATCTGCCTATACACATATACACCTCGAAAAAACGTGGCCCAGTCGCCAAATCGCGACTGAAACGTGTACCTAAAGCAAGCCAATTGTTACAGGATCCTGCTGCTACTGACAATCCATGCGACACACCCTCAAGAGATAAGACTTGTGACTTTAGCTGATGGACCAGGACTGTTACCATACAGATTAGGACCGACCAGACTAACCACACATTACCACTCATTCATACAGTACATACAACTTACCGACATCGAGGATAAAATAAATTCAGTACAGACGCAACTTGAGACTTTTAGAACTAAACTTACTAATGAGACTTACATGCTTTACGAATATCAGATTGATTATCTTACTAACAAACTTAGTAAGGTACTACAACAATTGAAATCTTTGGAACCTGCTAGAGTCAAAAGAGGTCTTGTAGATAGCCTTGGGTCAGTAATAAAAAGTGTTACTGGCAATTTAGATTATCTAGATGCCCTAAAATATGATGAGGCCATTAAAATTTTACAAAATAATGAAAACAACATAGTTTCAGAGGTCAATAACCATATCAGTCTCAGTAAAGAATGGATGTCCCAACATAGTAGTATCTTAGACGAAATAACTAAAAATCAGGAAAAAGTTAATGCAACGTTACAGCTACTTCTAGAGAAAAGTGCTTATAGAGATTATAGCTTAATAAAATTTGCGAAGTTTGCCCAAATTTTAGGAATCATAACTAATAATGTAGAAGATTTAATGTTAGAGATAAATAGGTTAGAAAATATAATGGCTTTTATACGCTCATCCAGCACTCATCACTCTATGATTGATATAGAAGTATTAAGGTCTATGATAGATAGGCTAAAATCAATATACCACCAAGAACAAATCTTAAATTTAGAGTTACGAGACTATTATGATCTAATAAAACCAGGTTCCTACTTTATTGAGAAGAGAATAGTAATAGTATACAGTTTTCCCATAGTGTCTAAAGACTTTTACGAGTTATACAAACTATCCATTGTACCTAATAAGAAACAACTCGCCCTTATTCCTCCCACTCCCTATATAGCAACAAACGAGAAATCATTCGTGTATATAGAGGCTGAATGCCCGAAGTACAGTAGCATCCATCTCTGTGAAAAGAAGACAAGTCACCAGATCCGGACGAAGCCTGATTGTATCCAAGACCTCATCATCAACCAAGGTCTAGAAGACACCTGCCAATTCACCAAAATTTCACTCTCCAAAGAAGCGGTAGAACAACTGGATGATCAACACTACGTTCTCTCATTGCCTCAACCGACCAAAGTACAATTATCCTGCGGTAGAAAGGACTTTAACATTCTACAAGGAAGTTACCTCGCCACTATCCCCGTGGATTGCTATTTGCAAACAACGGAATTCACAATTATTAACGACAGCAACGAGATAAAAGGACAGCCACTAAAGTTATCAAAGATCCCTGACAACGAGATGAACCAAACAGCTAATACCACCCACATCATCGGATTCAATTCAGTTAACCTGGAAGAACTTCACAGCATCCAGAACAAAATATTAATGGAAAGCCCTATTCAGATCGACAAGACTCAGACGGTTGTCTTATATCATACAACCATACCATTCTACATCACCGTACTATGCGCAGCCATACTTATAATTTTGGTAATAAGCCGCAAATACAAATGCTGGAACCTCAGAGCAGACGATAAGGAGAAGCAGCAAACTCCTAAGACACATACATACGAAGATGTGATCAGAGATACCAGGAAACGAGATGAAGTCCCAGCAACATTTTCTCTCAACATGATCAAAAATAGTTGCTGATCTGAGGGTGGAGGTGTTAAGTACGGATCCCTAATGAATAGCGCCGACCCTGCAATTCCTTCAGTTTACGCCGAGCGCATAGAAACTGCATCGATGACGTCAATGCAGCCACGAGCCGCCGACGCAGCGAAATTCGACATTAGCAATTAGTTATTTTAATACATATTTTTGTCATTCCATATTCTAGCATCGAATAGGTTTCATCAATATTAATTGTAATACTTTTCTTTAAAATAAATTAGTTTAAGATAACTTTGGTTTTTTTTCGATCCATCGTCTGCAGCTTACGTAATTGACATTACTGTTTTAATTATTATTTTTATATTGTTTATTATTTTTATTTTATTTTATTTATTTATTCAAAGGTTCCTATTGTGGGTTAATAAGTAAATTTTCAATTTCTAGATATGTTTTCGATTTTAGCCAGGTTATTAAAAGTTTTTTGCAAGAGTGTTTATTTAGCTGGTAGAATTTGATAATTTTATTCAATTTGTTGTATAGCATTGGGCCCAAATAACATTGGAATTTGTTTATAAAGGATGTGTTATACGGAATTGTAGAACATACTCTCCCTAAACGTCTACTATTCATTATTTCTTTATTATAATTAAGTTTACTATGTTCGGCCATTATAATTTCTTTAATGAATAGCTGCCGAACTGTCATAACATCACATTCTGAGTACAAGTTAATAGTGGGATATTTATAAGGCTTGAACATCATAACCTTAAGCAACGCTCGCTGCGCTCGCTAAAGTTTCATAATATGTGTTTTACGCGCTCCCCCCCATGACGTAATACAATAAGATATTATTGATTGAGCCAACGCGAAATAAACGGTCTTGAGTAGTTTTTTATCCGCTACATGTCTTAATTTTTTGAAAATATAAATAAGTTTACGTAGTCTACCTGACAATAGATCTATGTAAGAGCACCAAGTCAACCTTTCGTCAAGCAGAATACCAAGGTATTTTATTGTTTTAAGTCTTTCCAGAGGGTAACAATTACAGGGGTTAGTCTGTACTTTAAGGTTTTGGGTAGTTTTAAGAGTAGTGTAAGTATTGGCAAAGGTTATGAACTTTGTTTTTGAGATGTTTAGGGTTAACAGGTTTTGTGAAAGAAATTTTGCCATCGTTTGTAACCCTGATTCTGCATATTTTTTTGCCTCTTCCCATGTCTTTCCATAGAAAATTAGTGCAGTGTCATCGGCAAATGAGAAGACACTGCATTTTTTTAGGTTTAGCTTACATAGATTATTAATATATATAAGGAAAAGTGTCGGCCCAAGGACACTTCCCTGAGGCACGCCAAATGAAACTGGAGCATCATTACTATACATCCCGTCAATTGTTACTCTTTGCTTTCTGTTTTTTAAGTAATTACTAAACAAATCCAGTGTTTTACCTCTTATGCCAACATTTTCCAAGTTCTTTATTAGGATAGAAATAGAGACTGTATCAAATGCTTTTGCTAAATCAATAAATATTCCAATACATTTATTTTTAATGTCAATGTGGGTAGCAACAAAATTCGTTAGGTCAGAAACTGCCTGTGCTGTTGATCTATTTGCTCTAAACCCATATTGGTTGTTAGCCAAAAAGTTATTATTCTTTTCAAGATATGAAATCAATCGTTTGTTCATTATTTTTTCTAGGACCTTAGACAGGACGGGCAGTACCAAAATAGGGCGGTAGTTGTTAGTACAGTCTCTATTCCCCGCTTTATGGATAGGATGAATAACGGAAATCTTAAAGTTATCTGGGAATAGTCCTGTTTTTATTGATAGATTTGTAACATGTGTAAGAAGTGGTACGATAATATGTTTAGCCATTTTTACTAGTTTTGTAGGTATACCATCCCAACCTATTGCACTATCAGTCTTTAAAGCCATTATGATAGATTCGATTTCAGGCTCCGTTGTTTCCAACAAAACCATGGAGTTAATTGGTGGAACCGAAGATTGTATAATTTGATCCGCATAAGGTGTAATCTTGCTTGCTAGCTCATTAGCAATGCTAGTAAAGTAGTTGTTTATTTTCTCTAAAGATTGTTCGGGTGTATCTTCTATTTGAAGCAGTTCTGATGGATTGATTTTACTTGTGTTTCTGTTTGTTATTGAGTTAATTACTTTCCATTTATTCTTTGGGTCTTTAGCGTGTTTGTTTATTTCATCTTTTTGGAAGTTGTGTTTAAGTCGTTTCAGTAAATCGTTGCAATAATTTTTATATCGTCTGTAGGTTATGGAAAGAATTACATTGTTAGGTTCCTTTTTACATCGAATGTTCATGCGATCTCGGTTTATTATACATCGAACTAAACCTGGCGTTATCCAAGGCTTAATGCAGCGCAGTCTTTTAGGTATTAATACGGTAAGAGTGTTTTTCGAGATTGTTTCATTTAGGATCCTCACTAGCTGATCGGCAGTCCAATTTACATCTTCGGATTTAATAATGCTACTGAAATTGATTGTATTTAAATGATCCATGATAGCCTCGTAGTTAATTTTACGGATTGTTTTTTGTGTCACAGATTTACTATTATTTACCAAGGCAAGACACAACAGAACTGGAGCATGGTCAGTTACTGGGGCCTGAAGAACTAGTGTAAGTATAGAGAGTTTTGTTTTTATCATAGCATGGTCCAGGCAATTGGCATCTCTCGTTGGCAATAAATGACCAGGCAAAAAACCATGACAGGCTAATAGATTTAGATAATCTGTCGAGTTGCGGTTTGTATTATCATACTTCACGTCTATATTTAAATCACTCATTATAACTATGTTTTGGTGTTTTTTATAATTGTTTAGTAAACTATCTAGCGAGTTTATGAATTGGTCTAGGTTAGGATTTGATGGGGATCTATAAATACCTATTACTACAGTTTCGTTATCTATTTTTATGACCATACAAGTAGCATCACTTAAAGATACTTCCTCTACTGAACAACTAAGTGCATCTCTAGTGTATACTACTATTCCGTCATTTTGGTTACGATTGTTTTTTGTATAATATGTCTCATAGCTTTTTAGAGATGGGAAATATAAAGCTTTCGAATTCCATGATTCCGTCAAGATAATTACGTCACAAGTTGTATTTAATCTCGCTAGAAAAATTTCAAAATGGCTAAAATTTTTAGTTATGCTCCTTATATTTTGTGTCAAAATTTTTATGTGTTTATTATGTGGTAAATGAGATGTTATTAATGATTTATATGTTTCGGGATTACACAAAAATGATGGTCCAGCTGATATACTATCAATATTGCTGGCTAAATTATTGTTTAAATTGCAATCGAATTTTGTTTTGTGGAAATATGTGACGTGGTCAAAACATTTATAAGTTTGTCAAGCTGTAAATAAAAAAACAATATAGGTATGTAATAACTTTGAATTGAGTCCAAAATATAATTCTGGACAACGACGATATATGTGGAAAATTATTTGTACCCCGCAAAACTATATTAAAGAGAAAAATGTAAGAAGCTTGATTATTTGGAATAAACCGCAGTGCATCATAGAAAAAACAAAAAATAAAAAGGTTTGAACTAATAAATAAAAAATAAGATGAGTAAGCAAGTGAAGTAACTAAGCCTAGTCACATAGCGTTTCTCAGAGTGGCAATTTGTAATTCATCCTTTATTTCAATGCGAGGAGCATCTATGGCCTTGCGAATAAATATTTTACCGCTATTTGACCAGCAGAATTTATATTCTTTGGATTTTGCTAAATCTCTTGCTAGGAAGAACAGTCTTCGACCCTTGTTAGTCAGAGCTTCAGAAATATAGATCGGTGTAGTTACTCCTTTAAAACCAATGTGGCCAGAGTTTAAGCGCTGGTCAGGGTGTTTTTCATTAAAGGCTTTAGCCCCCTGTATTATGTGGTTTTTCATGATGACAGTAGTTAGCTCAGCCACTATTGTGCTCTTTCCAGCCTTCGATGTAACTCGGAAAACATCCCGAATGCTTGTTGCTTGTATATTCACGTCAATCACTTTGCATGTCTTTTCTATGATGTTACACAAGTCTGTTTTGGTTTCAGTATCAGTTGTTTTCGGTACATTTCTCAGTTCAATAGTAGCCGACTTCAGATGTCTTTGAACTTCACCAATTTCCGATTCTAGACTAGCTATTTTTAATAAGTGTTCTTTCCGCTCACCTTCTAAATCTTCGACCTTTTTCTTCATGTCCTCGTATTTTTCATTTATGAACTGGAGACTCTTCTCAATTTCTTCGTTCGTATGTTTGATCTCGGCATTTTGCTGTTTTATTTCAGCGACTTCAGCGACGAGCTTTTTAAGTAGGGTATTCTGGGTTTCCTTCCACTCACTAAGCATGATTTTGATTTCGTCCTTAAAAGAACAGAAGCGCTCTTCACTAGACTGACGCGGTCTTTTGCGTTGAGATACAAAATTAGGCGGCGTATTTTGGCTAGGAGTATTTATGACATCGGAATCCGATACAGTCCTTTGCAAGTCCGAGTTGGTTGGTGATCGTAGTAATCTGGACATGTTTCCCAAGTTCGGAGTTTACGTAGTCGCACCGCGCGTACGTAATACAGCGCCGAAGTTCTATCTCGCTCGAACAGTAACACCGATATCGATACCGCTCCACTTCACTGCGCGCCTAGTACTTCTTAGATTTTTAATACTAATAAACATTAAATAAAAATTAAATAACTTTGTCCACACGTCTTTTCACTCCAATGTCCAAGATCCGAGGGATACTTAAGAATAGCATCTATTTTATCATTATTTGGCTTTAAACCCTCATTCGTAATAGTATGGCCTAAGTAGAGTACTTCCTTTCTATGAAAATGCGACTTATCTAATTGGACTTTTAAATTTGTTTGACGGAAGCGGTCAAAAACTGCTCTAAGTTTTTCTACATGTTCAGGCAAACTTTTAGAAAAAACGATGACGTCATCGAGGTATACTAGGCAATGTAAGCCTTGAAGGCCTCGTAAGACGTTATCCATTGCTCGCTGAAAGGTTGCGGGTGCTGTCTTTAATCCAAACGGCATTCTGTTAAATTCATAATGCCCTGAAGGTGTGCTAAATGCGGTTTTCGCTCTATCCTGCTTCTGGACCTCTAATTGATGGTACCCGCTAGCTAAATCGAGGGTTGTAAAGTAGGTACTATTACCTAGCATGTCAAATAAATCGTTAATGTGGGGCAAGGGATATTTGTCATCAATTGTAATTTCATTGAGCCGTCTATAGTCAACTACCATCCTCCATTTTTGTTGGCCTGATGCGTCTAACTTTTTTGGCACCAAATGTACGGGAGCACTCCAGGGAGAATGCGATTCCTGGATAATGTTATCCCTTAACATCTTCTCAACTTGACTCTTAATTTCGTTTGTTTGAGTAGGAGGTAACCTATGTGCCTTAATGTTTATTGGGTCTTCATTCTTTGTTCTTATTCTATGTTTAACCTGATTTGTGAAGGTTAATGGAATTTTTTCACAATAAAATATATCTTTGTATTCCCTACAAATTCCTTCAATAACCGTACGTTCTTCTGAATTCATATGATCTAACTGTAATTTTTCTAAATTCTTTGTTAGTAAACTGTCCATTTCTATACTATTATCCATGAAATTAACATTAGCAGAAGGGTTCTGTATGTATGGTTCTACTTGAAAAGGTCCTGTAAGTACTAAAGTTCTATTTTGATGACTATAATTCTGAATAACAGTTGTTGCATAGCCTTTAACACACGTAACTAATGCGGCGGGCATACTACCTAATCCCTTCCGTAAATTGTTTAAAATCTAACACAGCTTCCCCGTCCAATAAGTTGACCGGGAGTCTTACTCTAAGTTCACTACGAGATGGTAAATTATATACCTCTCTCATAGGCGGTGAATATACGATGGGAATGTCAGTATTTTTTAAATGTAATATCTGACTTTCCATATTAATCTTTGCCTGTAATTGTTTCAGTAAATTGCTACCTATTAATCCATCATACCTATCGTCAACACTGTAGACATAAAACTTATGGAACTCTTTATTTCCAAACGTAACCGGTAATGGAATAACTGCCGTTTCACTATGAACGCTCGATGCGTGAGTGCTAACAACTTCGAAGGGTTCATACTATAAATAATTTTTAAAATATTTATTCGCTATATAAGGGCTTATAAACGACCTAACACTCCCCGTGTCTATCATAAAAACTGCTTTTAATTCTGGTATAACTATATGTGGTAAATTTAAGCGTTTATTGCAATTTATTTTTATTCGTTCTCTATGGTAGAGGCCATTATGCAAAAATTTCCCGCCCTGGGATCTTCAGGAGAAAATTCCCGACACTCGTTATACGAATTGCTTGAACTCTGTTCATCATTACTATAATTATTTATGTAATTAACACGTCGCGAACTCGCAGTACGCGTGGTAACGTCAGTATTCGTACCCGACGTAGATGCTTGCGCTGCAAATTTCGACGTGCCCGGTGCATGTGCCGCGAACTGTTGGCTCTGTTGTGCAACCGGAAAAGATGACCTACTTGACTGTGGTGACGAATTATTGTTGTTTGTACGATTAAAACTATTTTGATTATTTTGAATATTATTATGCTTCTTATAATGCCTGGACTGGTGCGGATTGTTCGGTGTAGATGTGCTGTTTGTAGCATTATTCGGTACATGTGTACTTGATACGCTTTGTGAATTTTTCGTTTAATAATTATTAGATTCTGATGCATTATGGTAATTAGGCAAATTGGGTCTGTTAGTTCTACTAAAATTACGCCTATCGTTTGTTTTAGAATCATAGACTGCCTGGAAGTTTTGCTCTTCTAACACTATTTTTAACGCATCCTCTAACGTTGTAATGTTGCGCAAACGAACTAATCTAACTAGGAATGGCGGTAGATTAAACAAGAAAACATTCATCGCTCTGTTACTATAAATTATTTGTTTTGCCTTACGTAGAGAGTCGTCAATGACAGTTTCTGATATTTTAGCGAATAAAACACTTTTCATCCGCTGTATTCTATGGCAAAAATCTAAATAACTTTCGCCCTTAATTTATTCTACAAGATTCTAACTCCATTGCTAAACAATCCTCTGTGCGTCGATCACCGAAGTGTTGGTTTAACAATTTCTTCAGTTCATCCCACGTATCTATAGAGTCTCTTTCGCCTACCAAACTGGCTGCTTCGCCTGATAACCTACTTGTGACCACATGAAATAAATATTCATTTTGGGCTACGGTTCCTTGGAACTTAGACAAAATGTATTCACATTTTTTTTATATATAAAGGTAATGCTCTAGCGTCGCCACTGAATATTGGTATGATGTTAACCAATTCCTGTGGGACACGGGTCACGTTTTCCATTGTGAAAACGTTATGAAAGTAATAAAGGAAACGAGAAAAAAAATATTACATTGATGTACTACTAAAATATCACTACTCTAAAATATTAATACAATTAAAATCTATGCAAATATTATTACGGCGTTGTCCAATCCCTAATAATACACACACATAGACTTATTACAAGGTTGGGATATAAATGGAAGAGCTGAGAGGAAGGTGAAAAAGATTTACTCACAATTCCGCAGCTAGCTTCATGCTCCCTGAACTACTGCTGTGGCTGGTCCTCTTCCGTAACTCGAGGTGGCTTCTTAATGAATTTATTTGTTCGGCGATCTCTGCTAAACCGTAGACACGGACGTCGGCTGCTCCACGTAGAATTGTTTACACGGCAGACTGACTACAGAGATCCTACCGGCTGCGCCAATTAAGTAAGCGACAACGGAAGTAATTAAAAAAATAACTTTATTCCGACAGAGTTACAGCTAAACAGTAATTAATTTAATCTAACAAAATATTGATCTTATATACTAACTTTATTGCTAACGTAGTACATGCACGTCGTGATCAGATATGACGCATGTCCTAGATAATCATGAACGCTGATCAAGCAATGGAATATTAGAAAATAATACATCTAATAAATACTTATTAGCTGACAAAGCTAATATTGGTAGATTGGGGTTCCTTAACTCGTGCGGCCAACGCAGGGGTGGCGAAAGTGACGTCCACTATTGAGCCACCCTGCCACCGCACGCATGTCTGGACGCTTCCTCTGTTCAAGAGGGAGAGTCCAGAGGAGGCTGCCCACATCTCCACTGCCCGCCCGCGAGCGTCGGTCGCCCGGTTGCCCCAGGTCACCGACTTGGCATTCAGGTCTCCCAGTACGGAGACCTGACGCGGCACCGCCCTGCTGACCACGGCGGCCAGGACTCCGAGATAGTTCTCGAAGTCCTGAAGAGGGCGGTTTGGGGAGAAATAGACGCCCACCAGGGCTAATTCTCCCCACGCGGCGGCCACGTATCCCGGTCCCTTCTCTAATAGCCAGAGGGGAGGGGAGTCTGTGGAAGACCGCGCCGCTAGTGCCACCGAGCCGTCCTCGTCACCCAGCCAGCTGCCGGGGATTGAGTAGGGCTCGGCGACCACCGCTACGTTCACCAACCACTCGGCCATGACCTGCACCACCAGGTCCTGGGCCGCTCTGCAGTGGTTGGCGTTCACCTGGAGGATGCGGTAGTCGGAAACCATTATTCCAACATCGCATCCCCCTCCTCAGCTACCGCCGCTGGAGCTACAGCGGCGACGACGGCGGCGGCGGTGGTGGCAACAGGGCGAACCTGCGCCGGCACTATGCCCTTCCTCGCGGGAGGCTTGCAGCCCTTACCCGACATTTTGTGGTCCACGGGGCGGTCACTGGCAGCACACGCCGCGCAGTGTGGCGTGGTGGCGTGGCAAGTGGCGCTCCTGTGTCCCTCCTGTTCGCATCGGAAGCACGAGTCTCCCCAGTCGGACTTGGAGGGACACGTGGCTCGGGTGTGGCCGAAGGCGAAGCACTTGAAGCAGCGCATTGGCTGGACTTCAAGTGGCCGGACCACCGCCGAGCTGAGCCCCACAAGTAGCCGTCCCTTGGCCGCAGTAAGGACGGCCCCAGCCGCGGCGACTGGGCACTCGACGCGGATGGTGCCCATGTCGCGGCAGCCGAGCCGGATGGCTCCGCCTTTCACTGCGCCAGAGTCGCAGCCTCTAGCCGCCGCAACGGCCGCCACCACGTCCTCTTTCGTGACCGAATCATCGAGATCAGCCACCTTCAAGGCTGCGGCCTTCACGGGCCTGACGACCGTTGCCGTATCCGCGATGACCTCTTGCAACTTCTTTGCTAAGAGGTCCGCGTTTGCGTCGCGCTGCTCCCCCGAGAACTCGAAAATTCAAGCCCCGGTTAGGGTACGGCGGTACGTGATGCCGCCGATCCCCAGCCGAGAGGGGTCCGCACTGGTACGAGCCCGTCTTAGGACGGACTCGTACGTCTTGCCTCGCTCCGCGGCCTCCGGGGTGATGGTCACCACGACGGCCGCGGTTTTGGGGGGAACCAGCTTCCTCCCGCCGGCTGGACCCTTTTCGGCTGCAGGAACAGTCGCAGCGGGCTTAGGGGTTGAGGGTTTTTTCGCCTTCCCCCCCCTGACCACTTCCGTCCACGAGTTGGACGGGGTGGTTGAGGGAAGTAGGGCATCTTCACCCTGCGAGTTCTGGGGGGCCGCTGGGGTGGCGGAAGACCCGGTAGCTCCCTCCACGCTCGTGGTGGGCGTTTGAGGGGCCACCGTGGTCCCCTTGCCCTTGCCCTTGGAGGGCTTTGGGTCTTCGGGCTGCCCCCCCGATGCTTGACCTCCCAGTGGCGCAGGTTCCGGCTCAATTGGCGGTGGCCTCTTATCCGCCGCTAGCGGCGGGCAGAGCCGCCTTTCTGGCAAGAGCCGGTCCTCAATGCCTGCAAAGCAGCCCCTGATGAAGGCCCTCTCCTCCATCACCACTCCGCGGATTAATGCCTCAAGGCTGGCAGGGGAGGGTGACCTCAGCAAGCTTCTGGTGAAGCTGGCTGACCTCCGCCTGCAGGCGATCCACCTTCGCATGCAGCTGCCGCGTTTCGTCCGTGGCCGTCCGCTTCACCAGCTCAAGCACAATGCCGTGCATGCTGGCAGCCCGGCATTTGAGGGCCTTCTGGTAGGTCCCCTTTAAATTGGAGGACTTTGAGGCGACCTCCAGAACCTCCTCCTTGTCCTCCAGCGTCATGCGCTCCAAGTCCGCCAGGGAGTGGTCAGCATACAGTACATTAGATGCATGCACCATATCCAGCCCTCGACCTGGCGGCTTGCGCCTGCCGCTCCTTAGCAGCGACCCTGTCCTCCAGGTCCTTCTGGAGTTGCACCCTCTTTGCCAGGTTTAGCTGGCGCTCGGCGTCCACCAAGCCCACATCGTGAGCAGAGGCCGAAGCAGAAGTCGAAGACTTTTTTGGCTTCGAATTCTTCTTTGTTCTACTTCCAACCGACTCCGAGGAGCCCCCGGACCCGAGCCTCAGATCACCCCTCTTCCGCTTGGGGCGGTCGCTCTCGGCCGCCGACGTGTCCATGTTGGAACCGTCGGAGTCCGACACCTCGTCCGGCCTGCTGAAGAAGCTGGCCACAGATGGTGCGCGGTCAGCTTCCGACGCCAGGGCGCCGCCGGCGTGGCCCTGAGAAGGGCCGTTGGGTTGGCCCTGAGAAGGGCCGTTTGAATCACCCTGTGAGGAGTGATCCGGGTTAAAATTAAAACAAAAACGCCCAGAGGCGTCACGGCTTGGTATCTTCTTCGACATTATTCGCAGACGATCGCGTTGGTATCTACGAATCACAGCGCACTTTAGCCATCGGTCTGCCTCTCCGTTACGGTGGTCAGACACGGCGTTGCCCAGGGGATACTATGAGGAAGTATGCGCTGTGGGGGATCCCCCCTGTGCGAACGGCCTAACCAAACATATCCTAACCCAGTATCCCGCCAGCTCTCGTGGCGGTCGGATCGTTTGACGTTCAAAAGTGCCTTTATTGTGCTTAATTGAAATAAATTATTTGACTTTGACTTTGACTTTGTTTTGGAAGCTGATCCACGATTAATAATTCATTTGACCCGTATTTTTTAAAGATAAAAGGTAGTGTTATATACCAAAAGACGCGTCTCAGTGCAGTGCAAGTGCTGGTGAAAAATCTGTGTGCCAGAAAAATCCGGGAAAAAAGTTGGAGTGGAAAAACTCGAAAAGTTGTGACTTCGAAAAATTTCGGAGCCCTCAAACTCCGGAATAAGATCCTGAACCCCTACTCTCTTTCACCGTCAAATTACGAGGCTGGCCAAGACTTAAAAAACGACACATCTTTGGGGAAAATCAAACAGCGCGTTCCTGAGAAAATTGAGGAAAACTGTCAAGTTAACCTCAAAATCTCAACACGTGGTTTCCAAACCGGAAGTCACCGAAGGCTGAAATTAATTGTGCGGACAGAAGACCTCTGAAAGACACCAACGACGCTTCAAGCAGAATTTTAGCTCTTCCTGAAGAGATAAAATTAAATATAGAAGATCCGGACTTCAAACTCCTGTACTGGAAATTTTTCAGGCAGGACCCCCAACTTTTCAAGCGGATACTGCTGCGCGCTCATTGGAAGAGTAAACCTAGTGTAAGTTTAGATTTTAAGACTATTTTTTCGAGTAGAAAATTAAGATTTTATGTTTTTTCAGGTTTTTTGTAAAACTTTATGCTGAAAATTAGTGAAATCAGACATTTTTATTTTATTTATTTATTTATTTATTAAAGGCAAACCAACAGCTTCTGTATACAGCATTACATAAGAATAATAGTAAAAAAAAGCATGAGACTTATACAGTCGCCAATAATAGGTCGACCAACATTCTTAGTAACTAAAATAACACTTAATTGTTATTAGCTGTTAAAATCCTGATAAGGGAAAACTTAATTACGACATAAAATTACAAATAATCAAATTAAAGTTAAAAAGAAAACACAACTAAGAAAACTATTAAAGGCACGAATATTGGGTACAGTAGGAGCTAACGAGATCAAAATGACTACAAACTTTAAATAAAATAAAATAAAATCAAAAATCAAATTCAAAACAAAATTTAAATAGAAACTAAACAAGACAAAATAATCACAGTTATCAGAAAATTATGACATATTTTTTTTTAAGAATCTATAATTATAATTGTGTAATCAAATCACAATTATAAACACCATGAATTAACAATGAACAATTAATTATTCAGTTGCGTTCTTAGGTACTGTTGTATTTTGGCCTTAAAGACTTTCAAGGAATTATGGTGAATGTCAACTTCTGGTACAGATTTTACAAAAGAATTCATCTCTCCACAGAGTCTGTTAACCGAGGAATTTACCCCTATATTCGTCTTAGATGGCTGAACGTGGAATATATTAGTGATAGGAAATCTGGGCATATTGTAAGGAACTTTAAGTGCAGCACGCTCGACCAGCTTACTACAGTCTAGTCTACTATTAACTAATTTGTGCAGAAATAGAAGACCTTGCATTAGTCGACGATCGCGCAGAGAATTGACATTGAAGCATCGAACACGTTGTTCATACGGACATCTGGGAGAAATTCTAGCAGAGGTATATGCTAGGTGCTTCGTGAAAGCCCTCTGAATACTTTCAACTCTTTGCGAGTGTACTGCATAGTGCGGGCTCCACACCACGCTAGCAAAATCTAAATGGCTGCGGACCAGTGCATTATACAAAACAATTTTGGTTCTTACAAGCTTAAAACCTTTAGTGCTTCTCTTCAGAAATCCAAGTAGCCGTGCTGATTTATTTACTATGCTATCAATGTGACTTCTGAAGTTAAGTTTTTCGTCCATGATAACTCCAAGATCGCGAACCTCTTTCACAGATTCAACAGGAATTCCATTTATTTTGTATGAGTCAGTCTTGGATTGTTTTTTTCTGGAAAATGGTATGTGACTACATTTCTGAACATTAAGCTTCATAAGGTTCGAGTTGCACCATCGCTCAATCCTATCTAAATCGTGTTGAATCAGTATAACGTCTTCACTTGAACTGATAGTTCTGTAAATTTTTAGATCGTCAGCAAACATTAAATATTTACAGTGGAGGATTTCGTCTGCTATGTCGTTGATGAAGAGCGAGAAAAGAATTGGGGCTAGATGAGAACCCTGGGGTACTCCTGACTCAGCATAATATGGGTAAGATTCATAACCATTCACGACAAGAATCTGCGATCGACGAGCCAGATAAGACGAGAACCAGTTAAGCAATGAACCATGTATACCATTGTATTCTAGCTTCGCTAGTAGCAGAGAATGGTCAACTTTGTCGAACGCACTGCTAAAGTCCGTGTAGATGGCGTCCACTTCTAACCTTTTGTCAAGAGCTAGAGTCACGTCTGATACGAATTCGACAAGGTTTGTCTCTACACTGCGCCCCGTTTTAAAACCATGTTGATTAGGCGATATAATTTTATCTATATGACGAGTGATGACTGGACAGATAAGAGACTCAAATACCTTTGCAAAGCACGATGAGATTGAGATAGGGCGGTAGTTTTTAACGTTTGAAGGGTCACCTTTTTTAAAAACCGGAACGATTTTAGCGCTTTTCCACAACTTAGGAAAAATCCCTTCCTCCAGAGATGAATTAAAAATGTACTGTAATGGTAATGCGAGCACGTGACTGCAGCGTTTTATGAATGAGGGTGGCAAAGAATCCGGTCCTGGACCCTTCGAAGCGTCCAAGTGTTTGAGTTTATTTAAAATTTCTTCTTCCGTAAACCTAACAGTATTTATAACACTATCAATACCCGAGGTGCCATAAGGAGGACTATGACAGGGTGCAGAGTTTTGACTAAACACGGATACAAATTGATCAGCGAATAGGTTCGCAATTTCAGTGCCACTACTAGCCACCTGGTTATTCATGAACATTTCGGCAGGCATGCTAGAATCTCCACGACGTTTATCTTTTATGAACCGCCAGAATGCCTTTGGATTTTTGGGAATATCATTTTCAATTCTACATTTATATCTATAGTAGCAATTATCTATTAACGTATGACAGCGACTACGAAGCAGTTCAAAGGTAAGTCTGTCTCGGGGATTTTTATATTTACGGTATTTTTGTCTATATTTCTCTTTTTCAGACAAGGCCCTATTACGTGAAACAGTATACCAAGAAGGAAATTTAGATTTTTTACTTGTATATTTCGGCACAAACCTATCAATAGCACATTGTAGCACTCCGTAGAAGGAATCGACTCTTACATTAACATCAGCACATTTATGGAATGTATCATACCAGTTAATATTTTTAAGATAATTTAGGATTCCTTCATAATCAGCCTTGAAAAAGTTGTTACCAGAGCGATGTTTTGATTTTAATTGGTTTATGTATGAGAATGGAATTGTTATTAGTAAGTTTGGGTGATAGGAATCAAGTTTAATAAGCAGATCATTGGGCTGAGTGACTGTTAAGTTTGCTATGTTGGTTAAATCTAAATCTAGAACCTTTCCGTCAGAGTTTAGACTGTCATTACACTGATGGAGTTCATTCACTGATAGGAAGTCTACCAGTGAGCAACCTAGTGAATTTTCATAATTTGATGGTGAGAGATGCAATTCATCGTCTTTCCGGTTCCAATCAATAAAGCCTAAATTAAAGTCCCCAAGAATCACAACATCATCGACACAGTTCAATACATTGTTGACATTATTTAAAAAGTACTGTAGAGAGTCAAGTTTAATTGGTGGAGACATATAGATAAGACAAAGTGCAATTTTCTTATTACAATTATTAACATTTAACTCCACAGACAGCCACAAATCTTCTAAATCACTCTCCCAGTTTTTAATTCTTGTAGATTTAATTTTATTATCTACAGCAAACATGACCCCGCCTCCATCCTTTTTTGAGACCTTAGAGCTAAGTCTATCTCTTCGATATACAATGTACCGTGGGTCCAAAAATTCACCATTAGAAATGTTAGGATTCAGCCAAGTTTCTGTGAATGCTATTATATCATAACTAGTCAACAAAACATTCCTAAAGATATCTTCAGTCTTAGTTCTCATCCCACGTACATTTTGATAATAAATATCAAGCATTGCGAAAATATATGAAGCCAGGAACATTGTTTAATATAAAAATCAAAACTTAAAACTAAACCTAAACTATAGCATCAGATGTTTTCATTAGTTTCAGACTGTCCTGATCACGAATGTGTATGGGCTTTGAATAAATATCTTTTCGTACAAGGATTCTCCCATTACGTATCCAGACAAATTTGAAGGACAGTTCCTTTGCCAGTTTTCGTGTAGCCGCATGTAGTTGTTTGCTAGCTGGGCATAAATGTTCACTAACAAAAATAGGCACTGGGTTACCTGCGATGCTTAAGTGACTTGAGTTCAGTTTGTCTGAGGATTGTTTTTTGTTGAAGACTCCTACAGCAGCCAGCAAGTTGTCGCGTTGTCGGGGGCTGCGCAGCTTAGCAATCACAGTGCGTGGACGGCTACTTTCCTTGTTTCGTTTTGCAACTCTTGTAATTTGCATGATATCATTGTCGCCAATGTCGCAACTAGTGACGTCAGCTATTTTTTTCAGTGTCTTCATCAGGTTTTCAGACCTATCCTCAGGTATGCCATTGATTTCCCCATTGCTTTCCCGCATGTTTTGTTCTACGATACTTAATCGAGTAGTAAGTTCTCTAACACTTTGCTGAAGGTTTTCATTATCATGCCGCAGTTGCTCAATTAGGGTATCCTTTTCATGAAAACGATTCTTGAATTCTTCAAAATGCTCGTTAAAAAATTCAAACGAAACTTTAAACTCGGATATTTCTCCTTGTATGTTTCTCAATTGGTTGGTTACTAGCTCCTTGAAAGATGACTTCAATGCGGCAGCCAATTCTTCCTTAATAATTTCTCTTAGCGTACCTTCGCTAAACCATTGTTCTTGTTTACTTTCGACAGGTCTGGATTGACAACTTTTCTTTCTTAGCGTCACATTCGCATTGGGCGGGGTGTTTTTTGCGGAAAGAGGTTTAGGACTTGACGGTTGTTTCCCAACAGGAGAGTGACGAAGACTCGCAGCGCTGGTGGTCGGGCGCACAGGCGTATTAGTGTTGTCAGATTTTTGCTGTTTGCAGCAACATTCTGAACACTTCCAGGTCGATTTGTAGTCGAGGTCCATCAGATAGAAGTTGCTTTTTGGTATATTTACACAAGAAATGTCATATCTTGACTTACATTCACAGCAATTTAAGTATTCCATACCTTTTATCTCTTTAAGGCATCCCGCATAGATTCTTTGGTTTGGTGGCATAATTTTGCTTTCAAAGTTTAGTTTGTGGAACAACAGAAAATAGATCTTCAATTTTCATGCGCGAGCTATTTTAGCAGTTATTACTTGCAGCATAAAGCTTAATGTCGTTGAAGCTTAGAGCGGCAATAGCGCGTGCACGTACGCAATGCGCGTGTGTGCGTAGAAGCGAGCGATCTGCGGGTTGCCCTAGGTCAGGGAGACGTTGACAAACGCAGCCGTTAGATATTTTTTTTTAAAGTAATAAGCTTATTACTCACGATCCGACAGGATTCCAGGGAAGTTTCATATACCACTGCACTGTCCAAACTGACAGCTTTACGGGGATATATAACACTACTTGCAGTAATCACTTTTAACCACTTTTATCAATATTTTAACGGAGCAAAATTTAAAACAGTGTTATCATTCTGGCGAACGAAAGGTAGATGTTTATTTGTCATCTTAAAATTTGATACCAATTATTGTATTTTTTCCAAAATTTTCTGTAGCAAGTTGCCAAAGCTGCACATTTTTTAATGTTTTTTGTAATTTATTCCGAAATAAATAGTTCTAAAATTATTTTGACCACGGGATTGGCCTTGGAACAACTTTTGTGACCTGTTTAAGCCCAAAGTTGCCCCCAATAGCTCTCGAAACGAAAGAAACAGACTTTTTCAGCCATCTTGGTTTTTTAGGTTGCAACATACAACTGCGAATATCTCCAGAGTTATTGGACGCAAAAGACCCGGGTTTATACAATTACCAGCGGTAAATAAGTGGGAAAAGTTGTATATGTTTTCAGGCGTTTTCAGGACCTGAAGGTTTTCAGCGCTGAAACTAGTGTCGGTACTTCGTGGGGGTTGAGCCAGACAGTATACTCAAAACCGTGACTTTCTCCGGCAAACGGCTTCGGAGATACAGCCTTTTAAAGTTGGCTTTTGACAGTTGGGCGGCCATTTTGGAAAACTTTGGCCTACCGTAGCTCTGGACTCGGTGGTCGTGGGAGGACGCGGTTTTCACAGGGGTGTTTGGGGAGACAGCCTCTGTCTGACCCAGTGGGTTTCAGCCCTTTTGGCGCTAAAAATTTTCAGGAACCCAGAAACCGCTTTGCGCGTCGGAGCTGGACGGGCCAAGTCAGACAAGCCCAAATTCGGGGTTTTTGCGACCAGTGGGGCGGAAGCTATACCTGGTTGAAAGTTGACTTTGACAGTTCTCTAACTGTCAAATCAAATTTGAGGCCGGGATAGCTCCCGAACCGTGGGTCGTAGAAGGCTGGGGTTTTCTTTAGGGACGTTGGCAGGCCATTCCCTATCCGACTAGAGTGTTTTCAGGAGTTTTCAGGACAATAAAAATTTTCGGCCTGAAAAATATTTCGCGGGATAGATCTCGTTGAGCCCAGCCAGAGAAGCCCGAACACGGTGGTATTCGGACGAGCAGTTGCAGAGAAAACCATGAGTAACCGGGGTCTGGAAGTCAACTTTGTTCGGCAACCAGAACTTTGGGCCAGGTTATCTCCGGAACCATTCGAGCTAGAGTGGCCGAGTTTGGGTTCATTGGTTAGGGCTCGGGGAGACCTGTACAACGGACCACAGACATTGACCCTAAAAGAAAAGAAAGAAAGAAAGAAAATACATTTATTTGGCACAACAAGCAAAGGCACACAAGTAGAAAGAGAAAAAAAATAAGATAAAAGAAAATAATACAAAATAAAAAGTGTAAAAACTGCGTTGCATGATACCAGCAGGAATGTGTGCCTCGCGGCTACGCCAAATAGGCCCAGTTCAGCATATATGCCAGACAACTAGTGCCTGACGCTGGTTTTCAACTGAACCCGAATTGTGAGGTGACGGATGTAAATCAGTTTTATACCGCAACGTGTGTATGTATACTTAAATAAAATAAATTTGTGTAATATAGTAATAATAATTGATAGTTTAAAATAGTTAGATCCTAGATAATAAATGTAATTGCAATTTGCAAGACAACAAAACAAATTCAAAACGACAAATAACTGAGACAGACGCGTGATAATTCTAGATATCATTCGAAACGAAGAAAACCTGTTTTGAGCGATGCCAGACTTCCACGCTCCAACACATAATTTATTAATCCGTGCACTTCATCGCACAATACGTTGCAAGCAGCCGATCGCGATGGACTATCTACGGACCGTTTTGCAACAGGGTTTAATATATATTTAACTTATTGAATGGGTTGCATTGACATTGACCCAATACGATGGTATTTACCCACCAAATAGCCAAACATTTTTGCTCTACGTAGAGTCAAAAAAAAATTTGACTCTATTTTTTATTAAATTTGACACAGAACGGTTCCTGAATACTCCCTGACACAAGACCCGTTCTTTAGAACGGAAGACAGACCTTGACAGACTCTATATAGAGTCTTAGACTCGCCGAAGATTTTGTTAATTTATAATCTTAGGCACACTTATTTATAACTATAGAAATGATTACAAATCTTGTTGCTTTCATGTAAATTGGACTCTGTATATTTGTGTGTGTATTCTCACGTAGGTTTTTCTTGACAACTCTACCCTTTCTCACTTAAACGGCAGACTATCGGGTTGTAACCAGTTAATAGTGCCGGTAGAGTCACCTGGGGAGAATATATTATAGTTACTTGCGTTCTACTGACCTGCTGCTTAAATTACCAGTACAGTCGACAGGATCGCGCCTGTTGGCCTCCCATCCGTGTATGTAACAATAGGCACCCTAAACAGAGGGAGATCGCAAGTTTAACTGACAGGATTCGTTAAAAATTTATTATATTATTGTGTGTTGTTTTGTTTGATTTTATACATTTTATTATTAAATATTACTATTTTACACTAGACGGGGGTACTCTTTACAATACCCCTTTCGACGTCGGACTAGTTCGACCCTAAAAATCCATACAGTAGACATGATGACGGGTTTTCGCACACCAGTTAAGAAGCCGGCAAACCCGGCAAACCTGGCAAACAAAAGCCCACCAAATGCCACAGAAGAGGCAGGAACCTCCACACAAAGTGGCAGAGGAAGTGTGGGTGAAGTCGAGATAGGAAAACCAGTTAGGAACGTGACCCCAGTGAAGAAGTCGGTGGAAAAGGTTCCTCTTAAACTGACACTGGAGCCGTCACGACGACCACCTATCGAGATTGTCTGCTTGAGCCCTCCGGCAGTAAAAACCAGAGTTGCAGAGGCCAGAATATGCCTAAATAAAATAAAGGCCCACATGACAACTTCCAAGACAACCAAAAGGGAGATAAAGGAAGAGGTCAAAGCCTAAGCAGACCGGCTCTACATCCTCGTTAAGGAATCCGAGCAGGAGAAAGGACGAACTCCGATCCCAAAGACTGTAACAAAAACAAAAGGGACACAGTCACAAGAGGAAGCAGAAGAAGAACGGAAAGAAGTAGCTTCAAGCACGAAGGTGGAGATGGAGTCTCTCAAAAAGACTCTAGAAGACCACAGCCGAAACCTGCGAGAAAACAGTGAGAAACTTGATAGTCTGAAAGAGGCACTTAAAACTAGCGAAGAGCATATGGAGAAGTTCTCCTACGCTGACGTAGCGGCAAGTCGGCTTATCAAGAAGTCACCAAAACAGACGGCTCTCCATTCCATCGTTGTCACCTCCACAACGGAAACTGAAACTGGGGATGAAATCATAGACCACATCAGAAAAGCTGTAATCGTGAAGGAGGGATGGGTTACAGTCGACAGGAGTCGTAAAGCGAAGGACAGGAAAATTGTTCTGGGATGTAAAACAGAAGAAGGTAGAGAAAGGATTAGAAAAGATTGGCAAGCGTGGGGGCAATTCTGAAGGTCAAGGACGTAAAAAACAGGGACCCTCTGGTGATCTTGAGGGACGTCCTGACCTATAACACGGACGAAGACATCCTTAAGGCTCTTCGAAACCAAAACAGGGACTTGTTCGAAGGAATAACAAAGGAAGAAGACCGGGTAGAGGTACTTTTTAAAAAGAGAACAAGGAACCCCCATGTGCACCATGTTGTCCTCAGGGTCTCCCCGAAACTGTGGAACAGACTGCAAGATCAACAGGCTGTCCACATCGACTTGCAAAGGATCCGAGTGTCTGACCAGACTCCACTGGTCCAGTGCTCCCTTTGCCTAGGGTTTGGGCATGGACGACGGCTCTGTTAGGAGCAAGTGGAAAAGTGCAGCCATTGCGGGGGCCCTCACATGAGGGCTAAATGCGAAGAATGGATAGCCGGAACAACCCCGTCATGTTGTAACTGTGTGCATGCCAAGCAAGAAAATACCGAGCATAATGCATTCAGTGATGAATGCCCTGTCAGAAAGAGATGTGAGGTATTGGCCAGAGCAAGAGTGGCATACTGCTAAGGTGGACACGGGGAACAGGGCGTACACTCCAACCAGAGGATATGCGGTGGCCCAAGCCAACCTACAAAGGAAGGAACTGGCAACCACCGAACTCTTTTTAGAGGCCAGTGAGCGAGCAATCGCATGGGCAATGATCCAGGAACCTTATGTGGGAGGGGCTAGAGGTATGAGGAGCTACCGTGGTACGAGAGTCTACCAGTGCGAGGTTGAAGGAAGTGGGAGGGTAAAGGCGGCAATAGCCGTCTTCAATGATGACCTCGACGTCATTCCCTACCCAAAACCAAAACTCACCACAAATAACATCGTCGTGGTGGGGATCCGGACCAAAGCCTGGGAAATCGTAGTAGTCTCCTACTACTTTGAGCCAGACCAACCCATAGGGCCTTACCTGGATCATCTGACCAAAATAAAGCTGGAGCTGGGCACCGGAAGGCTGCTAATAGGTGGAGACGCTAACGCCAAGAGTACCTGGTGGGGAAGTACGACAGAAGACCTCAGGGGAGAAGAGATGTCCGGGACTCTGGAAGACCTGGAGCTTCAGGTACTCAACAATGGAGATACGCCGACCTTTTACACCGTAAGATTCGGCTTTGTGTACAAGAGCCATGTGGATGTCACGGCGTGCTCACTCGATCGATTTGACCTGGTAGACGGTTGGCGGGTCGACACAGGGGCAACAAGCTCGGACCACAACACTATTTTCTTAAATATTAAACTTAAAAGGGAAAAAGGGATAAGTATAACCAGAACAACTAGGAAGTACAATACAAAAAAGGCTAATTGGGAAATTTTTAATAGTAAATTAGGGGAATATAAAATTGAGAATAATATAAGATTAGATAATGTAGAACAAATAAGTAACAAATATGAACTGGAAGAGCTTGTTAAAACGTATAATAAAGTAATTGAGAAAGCATGCAATGAAGCCATCCCTAAAATAAGTAGTAAATCCAAAATTATTATACCGTGGTGGTCCGAAGCGCTCGCTGCAAAGAAGAAGGAAGTCGCCACCAAGAAGAACCGTATCCGAAATGCCGCACCGGTCCGTAGAGCAATGGTCGTGGATGAGTACCTGAAAGCAAAAGAAGACTATGAGTGCCAAGCCAAGAAAGCGCTGGTGGCTAGCTGGAAGCAGTTCTGCGAAAAGCAAGACGGAGAGGGCTTATGGGAAGGGATCTACAGTGTAATCAGAGGGACTACCAGGAGACAAGAGGATCTGACCCTGATGAGAGACGGTACATTCCTAAACCCGAAGGAATCGGCAGCTTTGCTCGCCGACATTTTCTACCCAAGGGACGCGGTGGAAGAGGATAATGAAGACCATAGGCTCACCAGGGAAGCAGCCTCACGTGTAAATGAATGGAGACATGATGAGTACCATGACTCTCCATTTACACCGTTGGAGCTAAATACAGCCGTGCGACACTTTAATCCGAAAAAAGCCCCTGGAGTGGACGGATTTACGTCGGACATCTGCGGTCGGGTGATCTGCCAGGACTCGGACGTTTTCCTTGCCCTGTATAATAAATGCCTACAATTGGCACATTTCCCAGACATCTGGAAAGGGGCAACTGTGGTAGTCCTCAGAAAACCGGGCAAGGAGAACTACACTAACGCCAAGTCATATAGACCGATAGGTCTCCTACCGGTCTTGGGGAAAGTCCTGGAGAGAATGGTGGTGGCGAGGATCAAGTGGCAGCTTGTGCCGAGGCTCAGCACCAGTCAGTTCGGCTTTATGCCATAAAGGAGCACCGAGGACGCCCTCTATACGCTAATAAAGCACGTACAGGACAAGTTGAGGCTGAAGAAGCTAATTGTCCTGGTGTCATTGGATATAGAGGACGCCTTCGATAGCGCCTGGTGGCCAGCAATTAGGGTCAGGCTAGCCGAAGAGAATTGCCCGGTGAACACCAGGAGGTTACTCGACAGTTACCTTGATGGCAGGAAGGTAAGGGTGAGGTATGCCGGGGAGGAATGTATGAGGGATAAAAATAAGGGCTGTGTTCAGGGCTCAATTGGGGGTCTCATTCTGTGGAACCTTCTACTGGACCCACTACTGCAAGATTTGGGAAAGAAGAGGTATTTCGTGCAGGCTTTTGCAGACGACATAGTCTTAGCCGTGGATGGGGACACAGCGACTGAAGTCTCCAGGACCGCCAATGCAGCCCTCGTCCATGTTCAGAGTTGGGGCATCAGAAATAAGCTTAAGTTTGCACCGCACAAAACCTGTGCGATGGTAATAACTAACAAGCTTAAGTACGACACCCCAATTCTGAGCATGGCCGGGGTCGACATTGGTATGGTAAGGAGCATGAAATTGCTAGGGCTGACTATCAACGAAAAGTTAACGTTCAATGAACACACTAAGAACGTCAAGAAGGAAACTAAGAAGTTAGTGTTCCTAAACTCGGCACTGGTGCTGGCTGGGATACTACCTCTAGACCTCCGCATACAAGAGGCAGCCGCCCTGTATGAGGCGTGGAGAGGGTCGTCTGAGTTCGTACCGGGAGATAGGGAGATTGAGAGTATGGTAAGATTTGCAGAAGCATCTCACCCTGCCAAGCGAATGACCTTGGAGTTTATGTGCCTGATAGACCAACAGCTTGTGGACAGCCAGAACGTGCAGGCAGTGCGAATATTCACTGACGGCAGTAAGATTGAGGGGAAGGTCGGAGCCGCATTATCCTTGTGGGATAATGAAGGTGAAGTCCAGAACCTCAAGCTAAGTCTTGCCGCGTACTGCACAGTCTACCAAGCGGAACTACTGGCCATTTGCAAAGCAACGGACGTTATCCTCAAGCGCAAAGAGACGAGCTATGGCTTGTACAGCGACTCAATGTCAGCATTGCAGGCGCTTGCAAACCATGGCTCCCTGCACCCTCTAGCGGTCCAATTTGGCCGAGGCTTTGGCCCAGAGGAAAGCGACACAGCTTTCCTCTGGGCCAAAGCCTCTTCTGGGTCAAGGCCCACGCGGGCTTGCCGGGGAATGAGTGCGCGGATGAGCTGGCGAAGGAGGCAGCATTGTCGTCACGGAGGAAACCGGATTAGGACCGGTGTCCGGTTTCATACATCAAGCGTCAAATTCGTTTGAACCCGCTTGATGTATGGAATGAGAGATACGTTTCTGGAGAAACGGCCTCGGTGACGAAGATGTTCCTTCCAGACGCCGTGGCTGCCTACCGTATTGTGAAACGGGTGAGGCCAACAGGCGTGCTCACACAAGTCTTAACGGGGCACGGTGGGTTCTCGGAATACTTAAACCGCTGTGAGTGTAAAAAGAACCCATCGTGCATCTGTATGTCATGACCATGACCCCAATGTGTCGGAATCGGTTCCACACATATTATTAGATTGCCCGATTTATGCCAGGGAACGCTACAACCTGGAACAAGAAATTGCCCAACGATTAAAGGCAGTAAGCGTAATTGAGATTATGTCAGGCAAAGAGAGTAGAGACAAATTTATAGCCAACTGTGAGAGTATAGCCATGAAAGTTATTGTAAGAAATAAAACATGATTAAACATAGGACATAAGTGCTAAACTGTAAGAATAAGATAAGCAGTAGGTTTAAGAGAGATGTTATTAATAGATACATAGATTTTAATTAAAATAAGTTAGACTAATAGACAATTAAGTTATTTAAAATTTTGTGTGTATGTTTTTGAATAAAACAAACCCTGAAAAAATTATTTTCCCTAAGATAAGAAGAAGAGTTAGACCATGCAGATAAAACATTAGCTCGATTTTGTCAAACGGAATCATATCCAGTTGAATATAAAGCATTATCTAATAATGAGACTATTAAAAATAAAGGTTGTTTGTCTAAATTAAATTTGTTTTTAGACGATCACAAATTAATGCGCGTAGGTGGTCGTTTAGTTAATTCTGATGAATTCATTTACGGTAAGAAACATCCAATAGTAATTCATAGTAAGTATTATTTTACCACTTTATTATTTCATCATGAGCACAGTCAGCTTCTCCATGCTGCTCCGCAGGAATTACTTTTTCATTTACGCGAATCATGGTGGCCTGTCGGAGGCAGAAATTTAGCTCGCCAGGTAGTGCATAGTTGTGTTACCGGTACTCGCATTAGAGGTAAGACGCTTAGTCCTATGATGGGTAACTTACCTAGGGAGCGAGTTACACCTAGTCTTCCATTCGTTCGGTGTGGAGTGGATTATGCTGGGCCAGTGCTCATTCTGAACCGCTAGGGTAGGGGTGCTAGGCTTATCAAAGGCTACATTTTCCTATTGGTTTGTTTCGTGACACGTGCTATACACCTGGAGTTAGTAAATGACCTCTCCAGTGAAGCGTATTTACTTACTTTAAAAAGATTTATTTCACGCCGTGGTAAGCCTGCAGATATCTACTCTGATAATGGTCGTAATTTCGTAGGTGTAATGAACGATTTTTCAAAATTTTTGACTAATTGTAGTAATGTCATTTTAGAATTCGCATCTAGTCAAAATATAAAATTTCATTTTATTCCCCCTTATTCTCCGCATTTTGGTGGTCTGTGGGAGGCAGGAGTAAAGTCGAGTAAACACCATCTTTGTCGTGTGATAGGCAACGCGCATTTCACGTTCGAAGAGTACAGCACAGTATTGGCTCAAATAGAAGCCGTACTAAATTCCCGACCTCTGTCTCCTTTTTCCCCCGATCCTCATGATTTTTCCCCGCTCACTCCTGGACACTTCCTTATTGGCCGGCCATTGACTGCGCCAGCAGGCGAGGACCTACGTGATGTTCCTGCTAGTCGTCTCCAGCGATACCAGAGGGTAGAACAACTTCGCCAACACTTTTGGAGCCGGTGGGCGAAGGAATACATCTCCGAGCTGCAGGTGCGGACAAAATGGACGGCGAATAAGGACGAGCTCAAACCAAACTCCTTAGTTGCTATTAAGGACAATAACCTCCCACCTTTGAAGTGGCATTTGGGACGTGTTCTTTGCACTATCCCAGGAAAGGATGGTATATCCCGGGTGGCCGATATACACACGTCTTCCGGCGTGGTGAGGCGCGCATATACCAAGATTTGTCCACTGCTACAGGACGTAATCGACACTGATGCAGTGACTGAAGACCATTAAAAGCCACTGCTTCCAAGGCCGGGGGCATGCTGTGGACTCCTACTCCATTAACGTACATCAGGGACTAACAGTGACATCTCGAGGCAAGAAATGATACCATACGCTACGTCATAGCTATCACTCGACTGTGATTGGTCTTCATTCGAAATATTGTTCCCACACCCCTCTCCTTGAATGTTGTAAATCAAAAATGGCTAATACACATAATTTGATCGTTAAAACTAAAGCATCGTTTTCATTGAAAATCCTCAACACAATCTAGAAATCACCTAAGTTTTCACCAAACCTCACCGCTGCTGCGAAAGAAATAAATAGTAAATAAAAGAAAAAATCAAATCAGCTATTGTAAGCTGATTTGATTTTTTCTTTTATTTACTATTTATTTCTTTTTACAGGGTGACTCTGCAAATCTCAATGATGGCGATACCGGATCGCCATCATTGAGATTTGCAGAGTCCGTATAAGCCCGTATTTTTTTTTGTGAGGTATGTATTATTTTTGTGAACATAAAAAATAAATGCTTACGGTTAATCCATTATATAGAGTTAATTTAAAGTAATTCTTTATACCTATTTACAGAAAATGAACAATCCTTATCTTGTGGAAGATAATGGTGCTATTGTTAAATCATTATATTTTTCACAAGATATGAATACATCCAAGGCGGTTGAAACTGCGCCTCAGAAACGTGAACCGGAAAAATTTAATAAGAAGGAAAAGAAAAATATTATGAATATTAAAAAAAGGAAAAAACCTCAGCTTTCTTTAAAAAATATGATAACAAAACCATTTGCTACATCCTCTTCATCTTATGTTATCCGGAATGAACCAGGAAAAGCACATCATGTGATAAATATATCTATTACTGATCTAAGTAGCAACAATCTAATCGGAATGAGTGGCAGTGAAAATGATAGTACTTGTGTTCAGTACCTAGTCAGGGACACTTGTGATTATATTATGGATGAAACTGAATATTTGATTAGTAAAATAGTAAAAAAAAATAAGTGTAGCTAATCAATTGTGAATATACGACGAACGACCTAATAAAGGTCGCAGGAAGCCGCTGGATGCAGGTCGCTTCCAACCGGCCGATTTGGAAATCATTGGGGGAGGCCTATGTTCAGCAGTGGACGTCCTATGGCTGAAATGATGATGATGATGATGAATCAATTGTGAATCTTATTTCTAAGACAATGTTCAATTTTATATAATTCTGTGTTCTATTAATTAGTTGAATAAAAATATATTATTACATATCATATCTACTTTTATTTACCTTTCAGTTCATAATAAAGTTAGGATAGGGTAATTTATAATTAAAACCAAACAAACAAAAATTTAACATAGGTATTTATTAGTTGTAAAAATAATCTTTTTTTTGTAACATTAACACAATAGAACATAATTATAAAACTTAATTAAAGTATGGTGCTATAGTGCCCCCATGGTACAGTCTCAAAACTATTTTTTATCAGTTGTCATTTATCATCATCTCTGTTATGTATCAGCTTATTTAATTTTTGAGTAAAAATCTGATGATTTTTCGATCATATAAAACATACATGTCATCTCTTAGGTTTTCTTTATAATTTAAAGCTCTTTTATATTTTTCAATGTCCAGTTTTTTGGTTATTGGCTTTGTTACTCCTTTTGCTTTTTTTATAGTATTTTTCTCAGAATTTATACAATACAACTTAGCACGTAAACCAACAAATTCTGAAATTACTTCTCCTCCCATTTCATCTTTAAAATAACCTGGTATTTGCCCGTTAGCTTTTGGTATACCATACTTATTATTTTCCACAAAATTGTTTGTATCAAAATACTTAATATTTTTTTTCATATCAGCGTAACACCAGTTTTTATATGATAAAGAAGAATATCGGTATCCGTATAACATAATTTTATATTATCTTTATAAATATTTTTCATAACAGAATAATGAAAATTATATAAATGTGTTTTGGAAATTTCAAGAATAGAAATACCAATATAAATGGGACGATCTAAAATAACTTTTGTCTTATTTAACTGAATAGCGACTAGATTTTCCGAGAAAATTGCTAAGTCTTTAAAGTTTGGAGCACTTATATATTTTTCTGCCCCACATACCTAATCTGTTAGTTGTATTTAACGCATCTTTCCATAATTGTACAAGTCGAACATCAACTTGTTTACGTTTGTTTTCAATCGTTTTCCCAAAAATGGAGTTGTTTTGCTTTTTGAAAAAGTCTCTTTCGAAATCTGATTTAGCCTTTTGTCTTAGAGAAGTATTTAAAGAAAAATATGGCTCTAAAAATTTATCTTGGTGGAATAACAGTATTCTATGTATTTTAAGTATTTAAGATTACAAAGCGATGTTTGTTATACAGATTTGCTATTAATTTTTTACATTGATTTTGTAAAGGGGAAAACTTTTCAGCTGCAAAAGGTAAGTCTTAATGAGCATTATGAATGTTGGTTGGGTAACATAAGTCTACGTCAAGAATGTACCCTTGATCACTCATTTTACATACATTCTTGATATTGAAATCGATTATTTCTCTTTCATTCAGAAATTAAAAATTTCGCATAGGCAGTTTTTGCATCATAGCAAATCCATATAAATTAACACAGTCTAGATAAATTAGATACCTTTTTTTTTTTTTTTTTAAAGCGTTCCACACTGTTACAGCATGTTGATAATCATCTGTAGAAATATTTTCTCCGGTAAGTTTGTTAAAAAAATTTGATTGCTCAGGTAGTTGAGTTTCATTATATTTTTCCCATGTATCTATATAGTCATAACAGTATAAGTACACCTTTTCTACGAACCAATTTAAAAAATTCCTCATTTGGAAAATACAATCGCATGTTATGAAAATCGTTCGAATGTAAAGTTTTAGCCAATTTATCTAAACTAGTACTCAAAAAATTTAATGAATCTATAAATTTTAACTGTGCTGTATTAGTTTTATCAATCGATATGAACTTTGTAAACGATATATATTTTTCTTTTGATTTTGGAATTAAATTAATTATACCAAGAATACCAGATAATTCTTTAATAAATAAATGACAATCGTAACTAGATAAATTATGAAAAATTATTGGTATAAACTGTCATTTTTTCAAATTTAAATTACAAGTATTATGGGCAGGACCTCTATATTTACCCGTAAAATGGTCATGGTCTTTAACTATTATATCATTCATAACAAACTCAGTTTTACATATATGACAGGTTGTAGCTTCATTATGGACAGTTAACTCCTCGGGGGTAAGGGGTAACATTGGCTAATCATCTTGTAAATTTTTATAAAGCCTTTTTAAATCACTTTTTATTGTTTCAACAAATATTTGTGCACAATTTGGACCTCTATAACTAAAAAAATCATTCAGTTCGGGGTTAGATTTCCAGCAAATGTAATAGGCAAACGAGGATGCTTTATGAGCTTGCACATTTTCAGTAAAAAGAGATTTATTTTTGTCTGAGTATACACAAAGTAAACTTTCAAAATCGCCATATATAACAATAGGTATTTTTTTGAGTTCTTTGAAAATTCATAAAATGTAATTTGCTATTTTCTTCAGGTAAAACCGTTTGTCTTTTACCGCAGCCGTGATTCATCAGTTTATCTATATGGTTGTAATATAAAAAACCGGCCAAGAGCGTGTCGGGCCACGCTCAGTGTAGGGTTCCGTAGTTTCCCGTCCGTCACAATAAGTGTTCCTGCTTACATATACGATTCACAAACTTAGTCCAGAAATTATTTTGTACAACTTTTTGTCATTTTTGTACAAAACTGTTGTTTCCATCAAGTTCAAAATGATTTTCCTAGAAAGTCCTTATAAAGTTCTACTTTTCAGATTTTTTTAATATTTTCTAAACTAATGGTTCAAAAGTTAGAGGGGGGGGGGGGGACACAATGCGCTTTTCCGTTTTTATAATAAGAAGGTTAGCATGGATAAGCTTTCGTTTACTTGTCACATATAAAGGACCAGTTACTTGATTATTAGCTTCAAGACTGTTGGATACGGGACACAAGTAAAACTACAGCGGGCTGTGAACGCACTGACGCTTTATTTTAAACATGCGTGCGCGAGACCTCCGCGGGTGGCGCGGGGTGCCGGCGAGGGCGAGGCGCTGCGTGGCGCCGTCTGCGCAGGCAGCCTGTATGGCTGCGCCTCGCACACACATACATATTATTATGCCTGTACACAACATCTCCCAACCTTATTTCTAAGGATACAATACAATATACAATAGCATAGCATGGTAGTAGGATTCAAAACATAATAAGGTATTTAAAGATCCTTACAACTACATACATGTACAACATTATGCCATCCACTGGTTACTTGCCAAACGCAAGGCTTCTATAGTCCACCTTTGGAAGCTGGCGCAACACTCTACCGGGACTGCGGTCGGGCGGCACAGGCGCGGGCGGCGAGGTCGGCGCCGCTGGCGACGTACTTGCACCCTGCCTCCCCTCCCCCGCGGCGTCCGCTAGAGACTCAGGTTGGGGGCTCGGTGGTGCCGCGGATGATACGTCTTCGTCACCATCATCCTCTAATCCGCCAGCATCCCAACTTTGTTGTACATTGCCGTTGCCCTTAAATAACACAATCTGGTTTTTGTGCTTTTTTATTACACTCCCTGTTAAATGATCGTAAATAAAATACACAACTCTACCACTCTTGTCTATTACTGTGCCTCTGCACCATGTGAACTTTTCTTTATTGTTAAATTTTTTGTATAAAACATCGTCCCCTTTTTTAAAAAATTGTGTATTTTTACCGCCATAGAATTTACTCTGCAAACACTGTTTAGATTTTACTGTGCTATCCAGTGACTCGTTTGAGGGTGACAGCGATTTTGGTGACAATAGATCCAACCTTGATCTTAGCTTGTGTCCAAAAACTAATTGAGCCGGAGAGAACCCTGTCACTGAATGTACCGAATTCCGGTAATCAAAAAGATATTTTAACAGTTTGACCCTAGTGTCTTTTTGGCTGTTACTCGATAAAATACAGGATTTAATACCCTTTTTCGCGATCTTTACGTAACTTTCGGCCTGGCCATTGCTCGCAGGATTATAGGGCGGTGACAACTCGTATAGTTTTTCTACTGCAGCTGATGAGGTCGTTGAACCACACATGTCGTAAACTTCCACCCATTTCGTGTATGCATCTACTATAATTAAATAGTGTCTATTATCTAACGGGCCCAAGAAATCTATGTGCAACCGGTAGAATGGTTGGGGTGGGTATTGCCAGGGGGCAAGCGGGGCGCGCGGAGGGGTAGGTCGTAAATGTATGCAAACACTACAAGAGTTGATCATAGTTTCTATTTCTTTATCAATACCCGGAAACCAGAAACGGGAACGAGCTTCAGCCTTTGTTTTTACAATTCCCAGGTGGGAAGTATGAAGTTCGTTTAATATTTTCATTTTTAGACTTTCCGGTAAAATCAATTTATGACCTCTCATAACACAGCCGTCTTCATAAGATAATTGATTCCTGCATGTGTGGAACGGTTTTAGATTCACATCAGACACGGTTCTAGGCCAACCCTTAAAAATAAAATCAATGTCCTTCATTAAATTAACATTTCGGGTAGTTTCCTTGCGTAATTCGTCCCGCGTAACTGGCATGTGCCCGTCTATGACGAAGTGAACATACGACGCGCGGTCAATTGGGGCGGCCGCGGCGGCAGCGTGCTGAGCGTTGTCCCCGCGTTCGCTGTCCGCGGTGGTCATTGACCGCGACCACTTATCGTTGTCGGGAAGACTTGCGCGGGACAAATAGTCCGCGCTGTTATTCTCGCTACGAACGTATTCGATTTTATAATTATATGCGCTGAAAAACAACGCATATCTCTGCAATCGGTTTGCCGAAACCTCCGGTATACCTTTGTGTGGCCCAAAAATTGAAATTAAAGGCTTGTGATCGGTGCGAAGGATGAACGGGTCTGACTTACCGTACAAGTACTGATGGAATTTTCGAACTCCAAAAATAATAGCCGTTGCCTCTTTCTGGATCTGAGAATAACGTTTTTCAGCTGTGTTTAGAGTGCGGGACGCAAACGAAATAGGACGCTCGCATCCATCCTTATCACTTTGCGATAGTATCGCGCCTAACCCATTAGGTGAAGCGTCCACCGTGAGGATTAACTTTTCATTTGGGTCGAAATGCGCTAACACCTGATCTGACGTTAAATGTCTTTTTTATTTCGACGAACGCTCTTTGATGTTCATCGGCCCAATGCCATTTAACATCCTTCCTTAGAAGATCGTATAGGGGACTTAAAATTTCGGACGCCTTAGGTACGAAATTACGGTAATAATTTACTAATCCTAAAAATGATTGCAGTTTGCCTATATCTGTGGGCACTGGGGATTTCTCAATTGCTATTACTTTATCTGATGATTTTTTTAACCTGTCTTTGTTAATTACATACCCTAAATAATTGATTTCATTCTTAAAAAATTCGCACTTTTCTTTTTGCAAAGTTAGTCCCGCATCTTGCAGCCTCTGTAGCACTGCCGTTAACCGTTGTAAATGTAAACCCGGTCCATCAGCTGTGATAAGGACATCGTCTAAAAGACATAACACACCGTCCATACCCGACAATAGGTTTTCCATTGCGCGCTGAAAAATAGACGGTGCGCTGGTTAACCCAAAAACCATACGTGTATACTGAAACAATCCGCGGTGAGTATTTATACATGTAATCTTTTGTGAGTCTTCGTCTAAAACAAATTGATTATAGGCCATGGACAAATCTAACTTTGAGAACTGTTGACCTCTGTGCAATTTTGAAAACAGCTCGTGGACTGTAGGCAACGGGTATCGTTCTACAATTAATTGTTTATTTATTGTTACAGAATAGTCTGCACACAGCCTAACACTTCCATTGCGTTTTAATACTGGCACTACGGGTGATGCATACTCCGAGTGATCAACCTGTTTAAGTATCCCTAAGTTTACAAGGCGGACTATCTCTTTATCTACCTTGTCTCGCAATGCAAAAGCGATGGGACGCGCTTTGAAAAATATTGGCACTGCATCATCTTTCAAACGTAGTTTGACCTCGAATTTATTGAATTTTCCTAATTTATCTGAAAATACGTCTCTGAATCTATTATAAATGTCATCGATTCTTTATGAAATTACAGGGTGCTAATTTTAACTTAAATAAGGATAAAAAATCTCTTCCGAGCAATGGCGGGCCTTCGCTGCGTACCACGTAAGCATCTAGTGTGTGTGTGCTCAGCCTATATGTGACTGGTAGGCGAATTAAACCGAGACACACAATACTACTACCCGTGTAGGTAAATAGCCTTTTTTTAGGTGGTAACAAGAGCAAACTGCTAAAACATTTGTTGTATAAACTCTCGGAAATTACCGTTACTGCAGATCCACTATCAATCTCAAATTTGATTTGTGAGCCGTTTATGGACACGATTTCTGTCATGGGTTCTCCCCGCTCTGACGTGATGTTACAACATAAAAACTCACCATCGTCGTCCGTCTCACCCACGTCACCGGTCGCAACACACTTTACTTTGCACATTCTACGTAAGTGGCCCTTTGTATTACACTTCCTACAAGAATAGTTCGCGAATCGGCACTGAGATGACGCATGGTTCTTTCGGCCGCACACGGAACACTTCTCCATTACCGGTTCCTTATCAGAACCCGCACTCTTGCCCTGCACCTTGAACACTGAATGTTCTTGATGTGTGATCGACGCCGTCGCTGAAACGCCGGCGGCGGCGCCTGCCCGTGCGCACCGGACGCTTTGCGCCAACTCCACTGCCTTTGCCAGGGTCAAGGTATCTGTGTCCTTTGTGAACAGTTTGTCCCTCTCAGGACCCGCCAGCATGCCCATCACGAAACGGTCTCGCAATGCCTCCTCTACGTTGGCGAACTTGCAATGTTTCGTGAGGCCACGCAGTCTTGCCGCCCACTGCGCATGCGTCTCACCGGTTTGCTGCGTTGCCGCGTAAAATGCGTACCGCTCCCCGAATCCACACGTTGTCGGGGAAAAGTGAGTGTCGAGAAGGTTATATATGTCTTCTACTGGCACCTCCTCCAGCTGTTTTGGCAAAGCCAAGTCGGCTGCGAGCTGGTAGGTGCCGTCAGCGAGTGCGCTCAATAGGATTGCTCGCCGCCTTGAACCCGTTGCGTCGTTTTTCTCGGAAATGTCGTTTGCCACGAACCATTGCCGCAGGCGACTCTTGTACGCCTGCCACTCGTGCACTGTGTGGTCGAAATTATTTATTATACCGAAGCTAAACTGGGCCATCGTGATATAGCGTGGGTCGCCCTCGTCGCCACTGTTGGATACGGGACACAAGTAAAACTACAGCGGGCTGTGAACGCACTGACGCTTTATTTTAAACATGCGTGCGCGAGACCTCCGCGGGTGGCGCGGGGTGCCGGCGAGGGCGGGGCGCTGCGCGGCGCCGTCTGCGCAGGCAGCCTGTATGGCTGCGCCTCGCACACACATACATATTATGCCTGTACACAACAAAGACCATAAACATTCACGCTAATAAATTGATTATTATTTCAAATATTTTAATGTCGTTAAAACTCGGAGGAAATGTTAAATTATTTATATGAAAGAGCGTCGTATAGTGCGGATATGATTTTATACGATTAGGATTCTGTGTAGTCGGATACATATGGGCTGCAATACACCACAAAAAACAGTGATTATCAAATCAAATCAAATCAAATTTATTTGCGAGAATGTAGGTTTACACTGTATGATCTTAAAACTATAATGTCCCTTTTACATTCTACCATTACATATGATGTGCAAATATTTAATTGTGTCCTACAGCATTAGCTTTTTTTTTTTCTAATACAGCAACTACAAACAAGATGCATGCATTACAATTTTCATATATTAATTTTTATTGATTTAATTAGATATAACATAATAATAATGAAAATAAAAGTTATAAAACTAAAACTAACTCGTAACTAAAACTATTGAAAAATTAAAATATAGCGTCGAAAAATTCATCCGCATCGCTGTCGACTGGTAATGTACCCAAGAGACTGGCCGCATTGCCACGTTGTATGGCAATGCTTAGCCTCTGCCCAAGGTAAAAACCAGCCCTTGGGTCACGGGAAGTGTCAAATAGCCGTTTTGAAATATCATTGAAGAGGCCGTGAGCACTCGGACCCCACGGCCGTAATAGATAATAGATTAATTGATGTCAAAGTTACACATAATAGGTCATTTCAAGAGATATCGTTTATTATGTAAGTAATGTCAGAATAAGACTAAATAAATAATATTGTAAATCATAACTATTATAATTAAACTGAAATTTTAACATTAATTAATTACAGGTTTACACCAATATTTACTTCAGTTTCCTTCTCCTCAATCACAATCAAACATGTATTCATTGAGATTGTAAAAGCATTTTTCTTTTAACCATTGCGTTACCTTTTTTTTAAACATGGTCAAAGGTAAATCTTTAAAGGAGTCCGGTAATTTGTTATATATCTTAACAGCATTTATGTATGAGTTCCTATTATACAATTCGAGCCTGCATTGCGGTAAACAAAGCTCATGTTTAAATTTATTTTTATTTCTAGGAGCTACATTTCGTTTATACTTTATGTTTAGTAAAATGTTCCGGATGTTGTTTTACAAATAGGCATAATTCTCTAATGTACATACATGGTAATGGCAGAATATTGTACTTTTGGAACAAGGGTTTACAACTTTCCGTATACCAGGCTCCACAGATTGCACGTACACATTTTTTTTGTACTCTAAACGCTTTCAAAATGTCCACCGAGTTACCCCACAACAAAAGTCCATAAGCGAGTACGGACGAAACGTATCCATGATATGCACAAAGAGCAGCTTCTTTTGATACCGTGACTCTTAATCTTTTTATCGCGTATACAAATCTGTCAAGTTTATCGCAAACATAATCGACGTGTGTTTTCCAGTCACAATTCTGATCCAAATGTATACCCAGAAATTTACTATTTCTAACTTGTTCGATTATAGTATCATTATATTTAACATTTAACGCCAATGGCGTTCTTTTATGGGTTTGGAATTGGATCATTTTAGTTTTCTCCATATTAATTTGTAAGTTGTTAGAACGTAACCAGTGTATTATGTTGTTTATTGCTTTGTTTATTTCTAGTTCATAGGTGTCTGCATTTTCACATTTCACAATGAGGGTTGTGTCATCAGCAAACAAGATTGTATTATGGTAAGTGATATTTGGGAGATCATTAATATACATGAGGAATAAGAAAGGTTCCAATACACTGCCCTGTGGCACTCCAAACTTATTTATTCGATAGTCACTTCTATGTAACATCTTTTTGTTATTGTGTATTTTAGAGATTTCCACACATTGTTTTCTGTCATTTAAATAGTCTCTCAACGTCGTTCGCTTTGCCTCTTTTTCCATATTTTTCTAGTTTGTGTAAGAGCAAATTATGGTCCACAAAATGAAACGCCTTACTCATGTCTAGAAAAATCGCAGCAATTGGTAAGCCATCATTTATAGCTTGGGTGACAATTTTGATCAATTTGAAACATGCCAATGAAGTGGTACTATTCTGTCTAAACCCAAATTGCTCATCTTTAAGTATACGATGACTTGTTGTAAAATTTTGAAGCCTTTTCAGCATAATTTTCTCAAAGATTTTTGACATGATTGGTATCAGCGCCACTGGCCTATAGTTATTCATGTCACATTTGTTTCCTTTTTTAAAGAGTGGTTTAACTACAGATTTTTTTAATATATGTGGAAAAGTACCTTCTTCAAATGATAGGTTGATTAAATAACACAGCGGTTGACATATGTATGGTGCGCATAATTTAATAACTTTGGTTCTTATGTCATCTACTCCTGCTGCGTTTGTGTTATTCAGATTTTTTATTATTCGGAATATTTCCATCGCATCAGTAGTTTTAAGGAATATTGTATGTTCGTTATTAGTATCGATTGTTTTGTTTATTTCGTCTATATTATATTTAAAATTATTGCGATTTGTCAATAATTGTATATAAAACTCATTAAATTTGTCACTTATCTCCTTAGGGTTTTCATATATCCGATTATTGTTGATTATTCTGTCAATCTGCGTTATCGTACTAAGGTCACCAATGTTTTCATTAATCACAGCCCATGTGGCTTTACATTTCGCTGCCCTAGTTCAACAGTAAGATATGATGAACAAAGTATGTTTTGAGTTATTCATACTTTTATGATTTTACTGTCATTAATTCACTCGTTGTTAAATGAAATGTGGTTGATTTTTTAAAACTATAGCTTTGTTTAATGTGTTAGGGAGTTATTTATATTTCAATATGAATAAAATATTTTGTATAATAGTTTTAAGGCTTTTAATAGCAAGATAACCTTATATTGAACTCGACTAAATAAAAAAATGTTTTGTGATTTTAATGTTGTCTCTAAAATGGTTTATTAAATATTATGCCTATATTGTAACTCATAGAGTTATTATTTTTTGTTTTGTTTAAGAAATACTAAAGATTTATCCAACCAAGCTTCCAAATTTATGGAAAATAAACAGAAATTGACATAATTTAAAGATATCTTAGTATTACAGTACATAGATATTTGAGAATGTAAGTTGTCCGACTAAATCCGCGGAAATGTTTGGTAAAGGGATAGGAAATTTAATTTAAAACTGAGAAATTAGTTAGCTTGTAATGTATTATTTTTTACCAAGTATCTTATTTGCACAAATCAGTCTCATATTATCAGTTAAAATCTTACCTATTATTATTATTATTGCACTAGTCAGTTTATCTAATATAATAACCAGTCAGTGCTATAATGTTAAATAAGTGAATCTTAATGGCACAAAAAGGTGAGTAGCAGCTAAAATTTAGTTTTATGATAAAATTAAAATAATATAATTATAATAAATTAATAACAATAGTGAATTAATTGTTTTAAATAATTCTATTAACACACTGAACCTACTTGTTACAGGCATTCATCATCACAATTGCCTCTTTCATTTTCCTGGTTATTAATTGTAGTTTGTAGACTTTCGTAAAAGCTGTGATGACATTGAGGTATCAAATTGGCAGTACATAATGATATCAGGAGCAGCGGTGGCCCAGTGGTGGGGGCTCGACTTACGAACAGTAAGTCGTGGGTTCGAACCCAGATAGGCGCAATACTTTGTGTAATTTATTTCATCACCACTGCTCTCAAAACGGTGAAGGAAAACATCGTAAGGAAACCGGCATGTCCTAGAACCAAAAATTCGAAGACACGTGACATCTACCAACCCGCACTGTGCACGCGTGGTGGATTATAGCCCAATCCCTCTCATTGAGAGGAGGCCGTGTCCCTGCAGTGGGAACGTTATAGGCTGATGATGATGAATGATATCAGATCTCTTTTTGTGATTTGGTATTGCTGGTGCTTCATCATAAGCATGTTCCAGATATATATTTTCTGAGATGTGGCCCCTTTGCTTCCTTCTGGTATCCACAATTTTAAAATCAAGATCTGAAAATGAAGATTTGTATGGACCCCATACAATTTTTGACCACGTTCGTCTATGTTGAAAATTTTCCCCATTTGAGACAGTTTTTTCCAGTCATACCTACATTTGTTGGTAGCCTATTTCATTGACTGTATAAGGTTTACTAGTTTTTTTGGCTGATTTCAGTACCATTGCCATTTGAGCAGGTGTAAATATTGGGCCACTTCTCAGCAATCTTCTCTTTCTATTAAGGAATTAATGTTATCAGCATAATGATGTGTCCTGCTATTAAAAAGTTGTGGGTAATTATATTTATGAGTAAAGCTTGCACTGCGTACTTATACATCTATACTAATATTATATTAATTATTAATAATTATTATAATATGCCATTTTACCTGTGTATTATAATATATATTTTTTTAAATATTATAAAGAGGAAAGATTTTTTTGTGTTTGTTTGTACCGAATAGGCTCTGAAACTACTGGACCGATTTAAACCATTTTTTCACCAATAGAAAGCTAAATTATCAGGAAGTAACACCTTATTTATTTTAAAAAAAAAGAGATCGTTAAGGAAATTGCAGTAATGTAACCCAAAGTAGCAAATTCATTATTTGGCGTGCGCTGAGAAAACTATTGATGATACATCAAAATTGTGTACTATATGATTAAAGTACTTATTGTACACTCTCAAAAAAGTCCGCGACGGAATATATCTAAATATCATAGTTAAGTCACAATAGCAGCTTTTGTGTTCTAAAATTTAATTAGATCGCCAGTAGAAACAAAAGTTGGTTACATTCGTATCGTAGTATTAATTATTATTCAAATAAATAGTCTTATCTACAAGGGTATTTATGTAGCAGTAAAATACTTTTAAATTCATTCGAAATGAAAGCGTACTGCATTTTTTTTTTAATGCAGTACGCTTTTCGACGCACCCACCGCAAAGTTCCCTAGTCTATACGTTAAGTTAGGTTAGATTAGGATTGCTACGAGGTGTAGGTATGAGTCTGATGCCGCAAGTATAGTTTTTAGATGTTTTGTCTATTTGTCTGGATGTATGTTCCAGATTGGTGCAAAAACGACTATATCAAAATATCCATTAGAAAACAAAATGTCTGGCTGGGGTAACGTTACTCCAGCCGGGAGTGTTTTTTATCAAATAATTAAAAAACTATCAGCTTACCAAATTTAAAAATCTGCTTAACAATTACAGAAGCTGTATTTCTAATTATCTATTGCACTTAGATGACGATTTTCACCATTATCTGGCTGGGGCAACGCACACAAAAAAGGTTAGGTTAGGGTAGGCTAGGTAGGTAGATAGGGTAGGTAGGCATGTGTCGCGCGACATTCGACGAACGGAACGAAAAATCAGTGCGCCTCACGCAGCCGCGTGATCACATAGTAGGTACTTTTTCGCGTGATGCGGACATCTTATTAGAAGAGTAGGTAGGTTATTTTAAAATGTCCTAGAAAGAAATATAATTTAACGATATTTTAGTTAAACACTGGGACAATTTAAGATGTCTCAACATAGAAATGTTTTTATAATTTCATATAAGGACATTTGAAGAAGTCTCTGTGTAGAAATAAAAGAAAAGTAAAAATCTTTCTGACTTTATAAATATCTTAAGATGTCAGAATCTTGAACTAAAGGTCGGTAAAAATATGCTTAAATGTCTCAGTGAGACATTGAAGTTTAAGCACTTTGGAGGCGTTTTACAAATATCCGATTTTTGAACCGGACAGAAGAGCAAATTTTTTACATGAAACAAAACTTATCTCAATTTTGATTTTTTTAAAGATATCTTACTGTTGAACTAGGGCAGCGATTTATTCTTATTAGTGTCAATATATTTCTTGCTTTGTAGTTGTCTAGATTTATATATTATTATGCACTTTTTTAGTATGAAGCTGTATGATCTATATTGTTTATTTGACTTTTTTCTGTTTGTTTTATTGTGTTGTTGGTTAAGATAGAGATACCGTTTTCTTATACAGGATCTTCTTATGCCCTTCGTCAATCATTTCTGGTCCCCTTTTTTAGTTGACTTCTTAATTGTGATTAGTGGGAAACACAGATTAAAAAATAATTTAAATAGAGCATGAAATTCGGTAAACGCTTCTTGCAAGTTACTTTTTTCGTATAATTCTGAGAAGGTAAGAGATGACATATAACTATAGAACTTATCCATGTTTTCTCTACTATAATCTCTAACTTTATCATATCATATCAACTCATCATTGTTATGTACATAGGTATGTTTAAACATGACTTTGTATTTCTTATGACTGCAGGTAATTGTAAGTAAGTTCCAGCTCTTAGAGGATTGTACTTATTTATATTTATTTCCAAAGGACGTATAAAATTAATCGTCCAACCTGATTCTGAAAGTTCAAACTCTGAACATTTAGATATTAATTTTCCAGAACATTATAAGTAAATATCAGCAATGTCAGTGCTCTGCACTAAAATATTAAATTTTGTGTTAAAAGATTTCATAGATATGTAGGGTACATACCTACCATACAACTTATTCATTTAAGTATATATATTATAAACATACACAACACAACATAACTATATACAAACACAATCATAATATTTATTTACATTTATCTAAATTAATTATTAAATATATGTACAATCAAACATTCACATTCACCGGCATCAATTAATATTATTAACATCTATATTGATGCTACGTCGGTTTATGACGTGCCACCGGTAACGTATGCTACTGGAGCCGCGCACGGCGAGCTACGTCATCGTGACGTAGCCGGCAAGCACCAGGTGGGAGTGCAACGTAGCGATTGACCCATCACCTTGCCGCGACCTTCAGTCGAAAACTTGTTAGCGCGACGCTCGGCTGCGCATGATTTTGTGATACTTTGACCACCCGCTATTGTTACGATATCGTTGATAGAACTGTTATCGTTGTGCCGTGACTATTGTGACTGTGTGCCTAACTTTCTGTGTCCGTTCTCCTTCTGACTGTTTTCTATGTTGTGTGTGTGTGTGACCTGCTCAATACAATCGTGAGTACCCAGGCAGATTGACTTTCATTTATCCGCCTACTACACAGCCTAAACAACTATACTGGTGACCCCGAGTCGAACACAATAAGGATGAGTGATAGTGAGTCCGAGCACACCGCGTCGTCACAGCCGTCGAGGCACGTAGCACAAAGACCGCGCTGCGCAAAGCTTGTTTCCACGGTACAAGATGTTTATCGTGTGTCACTGAAGCTGCCACCATTTTGGCCAGAAGAGCCGGACATCTGGTTCGCTCAAATAGAAGCTCAGTTTGAGAACGCGGGGGTGACGAATGACGTCACCAAATTTAGTTATGTGGTCGGTCACCTCGACCCCCAATTTTCAAAGGAGGTGAAGGACATCATCATGTCCCCTCCTGCTACCAACCGGTACCAAAAATTGAAGACCGAATTGGTGAAGCGCCTCTCAGCATCCCAGGAGAAGAAGGTGAAGCAGCTGCTGATGCACGAGGAGCTGGGAGACCGGAAGCCGTCGCAGTTTCTTCGCCATCTACAGGGGTTAGCTGGACCAACTGTGCCCGAGGACTTCGTGCGCACTATTTGGAGCAGCCGTCTGCCAAGCAGTATCCAGCCCCTCCTGGCATCGCAACCACAAAGCACCTTGGAGGCATTAGCTGACCTGGCAGACCGCGTCCAGGACATCGTCGTACCACCAAGCCACGTTGCTTCAACTTCGGCAGCAGGACCCACAGTGAGCGAGATGGCAGCAGAAATCGCAGAGCTCAAACGTGCGATGAAGGACCTGACGGTGCAGCTGCGAGACAGTCGATCTCGAAATCGCTCGCACAGCCGTGATCGCAACACGAGACGCAACTCACGCCAACGCTCTACAACCCGCTCTGACTCAAGCTACCGAAGTCACCCAGAGTGCTGGTACCACTCGACGCACGGTGATGAGGCCAAGCGTTGCATCAAACCCTGCGACTACAAGAAGGGAAACGCCGCGGGCAGTCGGTAATGGCGACAAACGATTGCCCCGCTTCTACTGGTCGCTTATTCGTCGCAGACCGAAGCACGAAGACGCAGTTTCTGGTCGATACCGGAAGCGACGTCTGCGTCTACCCTCGTCGTCTGCTCAGCGATCGTCGTGCTCCAACAAACTACCAACTCGTGGCCGCGAATGGGACGCCCATTCCAACGTATGGTTTCCTCGAACTCAACCTAAACCTTGGACTTCGTAGAGACTTTAAGTGGCGTTTTGTAGTAGCTGAAGTTACTAAACCGATTATCGGAGTGGACTTTCTGTGTTTTTACTCTTTGACCGTTGACTGTCGTAACCAACGGTTAATTGACAGTAGCACCAATGTTTCTGTATTAGCCTTGAATCACTCAGATTCGTCTTTATTTTCAGTAAAGGTTACTTCTGGTGATTCAAGGTATCACAAAATTCTAAAAAGCTTTCCAGATATTACCCGACCCGCCGGTACACTACGCACTACACCACATAACACTGTACACCATATCCGCACGATCCCAGGCCCACCAGTATCTTCTTCATTTCGGCGATTAGCGCCAGACAAATTAAAAATTGCCCAACAGGAGTTCCAGCTGATGCTGGCCAACGGAACTGCCAGACCCTCGGAGAGTCCTTGGTCATCACCACTACACCTCGCCCCGAAGAAGGACAACGGTTGGCGACCTTGCGGTGACTACCGTATGCTCAACGCGCGAACCGTTCCTGACAGGTATCCGATTAGGCACATCCACGATTTTGCACATAGCATTTCAGGCTGTCGAGTTTTCAGCACTATCGACCTCGTGAAAGCCTATAATCAGATACCAGTCAGCCAGGACGACATTCCGAAGACGGCGATCACCACACCGTTCGGGCTGTACGAATTTCCGTACATGACGTTTGGTTTGCGCAACGCAGGCCAGACATTTCAACGTTTTGTCGACGAGATGACGAGAGGACTGGAGTTCTGCTACTGCTATTTGGATGATTTTTTGATCTTCTCCAGGACAGAAGCAGAGCACGAGGAGCACCTACGCATCATTTTCACCAGGATGAAGGACTTCGGCATGTTGATAAACACGTCCAAGTGTGTTTTCGGTGTCCCGGAAGTAACTTTCTTAGGTTACCATATCTCCGAAAAGGGCACCAAACCACTAGACACTAAGGTTGAAGCCATCAAGAAGTTCCCTCAGCCTAAAGATGTTCGTCAGTTGCGCCGATTTCTGGGCATGATCAATTTTTACAGGCGTTTCATGCCCCACGCAGCTCAAATACAGGCGCCACTTCACAACCTCTTGATCGGCAACGTAAAGGGCTCGCATCCTATATGTCTTGCGGAGAATACTTTGCAGGCATTCGAGGAATGCAAGGAAAGCCTAGCTAATGCTGCCTTACTAGCTCACCCCGATTGCAATGCCAAACTCGCATTGGTCACTGATGCGTCGGATACTGCAATCGGCGCGGTGTTACAGCAGCACAGCGACGACGGCTGGCAACCATTAGCTTTCTTTTCCCGGAAGCTCAGCTCTTCGCAAGCAAAGTATTCTCCCTATGACAGGGAACTGCTGGCCATTTACGAGGCCATCAAATACTTTCGCCACATGCTGGAGGCTAGACACTTTGTCGTGTATACGGACCATAAGCCGATCAGTTTCGCATTCCATGAGAGGAAGAAGAACTGTTCGCCTAGGCAATTCCGATACCTAGACTTCATTGCCCAATTTACCACCGACATACGACACATCTCCGGCAAAGACAATGTCGTGGCAGACCCCTTATCGCGCGTGGAGGAGCTACAAGCTCCAGTCAATCTTGACATCCTCGCGGAATCGCAGGCGTCAGATCCAGAACTGAAGAAACTTCTTCAGGAAGGGTCTTCATTAGTGCTGGAGAAGGTACAAGTCCCTGAGGAACGTTCGATAGTGTACTGCGACGTCAGTACAGCGTCCCCCAGGCCATTTGTACCCAAAATGATGCGGAAACAAATTTTCGACAGCTTACATTCCCTCAGCCACCCAGGTGTCTCAGCGACTGCCAAATTGATCGCAGAGCGCTTTGTTTGGCCAGGCATCAGGAAGGACTGCAGGGAGTGGGCGCGAGCTTGCCTCGCATGTCAGCGGGCTAAAGTTAGCCGTCACGTTTCCGCACCATTAGGGACGTATCATCTCCCACGCGCCAGGTTTACCACGATCCACATTGACCTTGTGGGCCCGTTACCAATTTCACAAGGCTTTAGATACTGTCTGACGGCAGTGGACCGATTTACCAGGTGGCCAGAGGTCGTACCTATTGTCGACATTACTGCCGAGACAGTAGCTAAAGCATTGCTGTCCGGATGGATTGCCCGATTCGGCTGTCCTACTGACATTGTTACGGACAGAGGCCGTCAGTTTGAGTCGGCTCTGTTCGAACAATTGTCAAAAAGCCTCGCAATCCAGCACAAGCGGACAACGGCATACCACCCAGCATGCAACGGCATGGTTGAGCGTTTTCACAGGCAACTCAAGGCGTCCATCATGTGTCATGCCAATGACAAGTGGACAGAGTCTTTGCCGTGGGTATTGCTTGGCATAAGGAGCGCATTCAAAAAGGATGTCCAAGCGTCTTCCGCCGAGCTAGTTTATGGCGAACCGCTAAGACTCCCAGGAGAATTTTTTACTCCAACTGATGACGGTACAACCGACATCACGGAATTTACCGCGCGCATCCGCAAGTTTGCTGAGAAACTGCAGCCTACTCCAGCTTCCCGTCACAACAAGACGAGCATATTTGTATTTAAGGATCTGCAGACCACTGATCACGTGTTCCTCCGTGAAGACGCATTACGTGGCTCGCTGCAACCAGCATACACAGGTCCTCACAAAGTTCTGCACAGAAGTGATAAAGTTTTTAAAATTTTATATAAAGGAAAAGAGGTCACGGTCTCAATAGACCGCCTAAAGCCAGCCTACATATTGGCCGACAAAGCTGACCCGGAAGAAGATACTCCAATTCCAGGAAACTCCATAAAAGAGTACACAACTCGTTCTGGACGACGTGTCAGATTCCCAGATTTTTATCGCCCTTGACGGTCTCTGGAGGGGGGTGGTGTAGGGTACATACCTACCATACAACTTATTCATTTAAGTATATATATTATAAACATACACAACACAACATAACTATATACAAACACAATCATAATATTTATTTACATTTATCTATATTAATTATTAAATATATGTACAATCAAACATTCACATTCACCGGCATCAATTAATATTATTAACATCTATATTGATGCTACGTCGGTTTATGACGTGCCACCGGTAACGTATGCTACTGGAGCCGCGCACGGCGAGCTACGTCATCGTGACGTAGCCGGCAAGCACCAGGTGGGAGTGCAACGTAGCGATTGACCCATCACCTTGCCGCGACCTTCAGTCGAAAACTTGTTAGCGCGACGCTCGGCTGCGCATGATTTTGTGATACTTTGACCACCCGCTATTGTTACGATATCGTTGATAGAACTGTTATCGTTGTGCCGTGACTATTGTGACTGTGTGCCTAACTTTCTGTGTCCGTTCTCCTTCTGACTGTTTTCTATGTTGTGTGTGTGTGTGACCTGCTCAATACAATCGTGAGTACCCAGGCAGATTGACTTTCATTTATCCGCCTACTACACAGCCTAAACAACTATAGATATTTCATTATTTTTGGGCAAAATGTATGAAACAAACAATTCAAAATTTACTTTGATTGCTTTATGTTTTTTAATAGCATTTTCTATGATATCATACACAGTTCTCGTAATTTGCCTTAAAAATGTCTCAGGAGCAATAGTGAAAACAATCGAATTTATTTTATAACTTATAATCCTTTTTTAAATGCAGAAGCAATGACTTGAACATGGTCAAACTCAGAACTCGCCAAGCGATTTGATTTATGAATATTCGTTCTATTATGCGATGCCAACTTTGAAACATAAATACAACAGTCTACAAAAAAATTCTAAAATATATTCAATTCAATTTTTAAATGAAAATATTACTTAACAAAACTAATTTTTCATTAAAAAAATTTATTCTGCTTTAATTTCTCATGTGTAATTTTAATCAGTTTATTATCTCATTTGTAATTTATTCAGTTTTCATTTCTCTTGTGTAAAACTTCCTCTCTCCTTAAACATCATCATTACATTTAGTTCCTTGCTCTTGTTTCATGTTTATAGATTTATATTATAAGTATAACTATGTATATATATTTATATGAATAAGTTTATGCTTTATGTATGTATGTACATATTTATTGTATATGTAGATGGTACACCGCTGACTACCTGCAGTATTGTCTCCTATTACCTTTAATCCATCCAAAGGTTGTCTGTAAAAGATCGCTTTAAGCGATAAGACCGCCCATTGTGTCACCCTATGTAAAATTTCAAAATTTATGTCTGTAATTTTTATGGTGTACAATAAAGAGTATTCTATCTTCTATCAATCTATCTAAAATGGCTGTAGGACAAGACACGTTAATAAGATTAAAACAAAAATTATTCTGCTTTAATTTCTCATGTGTAATTTTAATCAATTTATTATCTCATTTGTAATTTATTCAGTTTTCATTTCTCTTGTTTAAAATGGCTGTCGGACAAGACACATTAATAAGATTAAAACAAAATTATTCTGCTTTAATTTCTCATGTGTAATTTTAATCAGTTTATTATCTCATTTGTAATTTATTCAGTTTTCATTTCTCTTGTGTAAAATGGCTGTAGGACAAGACACATTAATAAGAAAGACTTATATTTTTAAATCAAATGATAAAAAATAAATATTCAATCCTGTCTCAAGATCTTTACACCACAAACCTCAAAACTTTCTGATCTGTCTACCTTCTGTATTGCTTCAATATTTTCACATTTTTTTATCCATATACGCTAAAATAAGACTACCACCTTGTACGGTGAACCCGCACATGTCGTAACATTAAGTAGGTTAAGCTAACTCAGCGTTTGCATACGCGCGATCATTTAGCGAAGCGGCTAAGTAAAATATATCAGTGATTTTACCACACTCAACACGGGCGGTTTTATTCATAATCCCCGGGTCTCTATCGTATCACAAGTGTATAGAAAAATCATCATACGCTTGAACAAGGTGTACAGACTATCGTCATACATTTTTTTTTGGTCCTTCGAGCCTGATAACGCGTAACAATCCATCGGGTGCATAGATCAAGGTGTGTTGAAATCGCAGCCACACACTTGATTAAATTCGTTGAGTTCGCGAAAGTTCCGCAAATAGTGAAAGTCCATTCAGTGAACCATTAGTGTATCGTTCCAAGAAGACATCAATCGAGCTGAATTGACACCTGCATTGCACACAGCGTCAGCAGCCCGCAGGTGGTATCACAAGTCATCAGTGTTCAAGTAAGATTGTTCCTTTTATTAAATCATAATGGCCGTTTCGAGCGCTCGTCAATCGGAAATATTAGAAGGTCTCAATAGGATAAAGATCAACTTCGGCAAGGATCCGTTGTCGAGGAAAACTCGAGACTACATTCAAAAGAGATTGGAGTCATTGGATAACCTCTGGGGAGAGTTCGAGCAAAACCATTTGAAACTCTCTGAGTTTCCGGAAAAGGAACCTCAATATTTTGCATCTAACCTATATCAACAGGGCAAAGGCCTCTACCAGTCTACTCGAACTTTACTTACTGCCTTTAGTTCGGATGAAAAGGGCACGCAGTCAAACCCTGAAGCCACTGAATTGTTGGCTCAACAGAGAACCAATTTTAGGTCGTTCAACAGGTTGGTAAGGAGCATCAACGTAGACAATATATCCGAGAGATGGGAACTTGAAGACGAGCTTAGGGCTATACAAGCCAAGTGGAACACTATCGATACGTTACATCTGCGAATTGACCACATACTTCAAGGTGGAGATGTAACGTACGAAAATGAATTTAGCATGTTCGAGTGTAGCTACAAAGAGATAAAGCGTTCTCTTAATAAGAAAATATCGTCCATGGTTCATGTACAACAGGCAACGCCGAAGCTTGAGATTCCTACCTTTACGGGGAAATACACGCAGTGGCCAACATTTTGTGACCTGTTTACGGAAGCTATTCACGACAACAATACAATAACCAAAGGTCAGAAGATGCAGCACTTGAAAGGAAAACTCAAAGGAGAGGCCGAACGCCTCATTCAACAGCTTGGGAAATTCTAAATCATCGATACAACAATGCTCAAGTTCTTTTTACAAATCAAATAGAAATATTTTTAAATCAACCTTCCATATCTAAACAAACAGCTTATGAGTTAAGGCGGTTATATGATACGACCACGGAGTGTATCCACGCTATACACAACCTTGGTGTGAATACAAATACATGGGATCCGTTGTTAGTACATCTTCTCAGTAAGAAGCTGGACCAGGAGACTTACTGTGATTACAAAGAGGCGCGTTCATCACCTAGGGAGCTCCCATCCCTGACAGAATTTATGACGTTCCTCGAAAACAAGTTCACAGCCCTGGAACCCTTACATCGAAGAGAGAGGAGAAACAGCGAAACCTGCCTTTAAACGGGAGTCTGGTCAACAGCGTGACAAACCTGCAAATCATGGCAACCAGTATAAGAAACATTATCAAGCCGTCGCTACTCAAGGGCCGGACTGTCCGATTTGTAATATACGTCACGCGATATTCCGTTGCAGGAAGTTTACGAAGTTGACCCCGGGTGATAAATTGACTTTGGTAACAAAGAGTCAATATTGCAAAAATTGCCTTAATTATCATCCTGACAGTGAGTGTACCAGCACGAGGCGTTGTAAAAGGTGTAATAGTGATCACAATACCTTACTGCATGATGCGTGTGTATCACAGCTACAAGCCGCAGCGACGACTAGCGATACCGTGCAGCCATCACCGGGACAGCATAATGTCAATCACGTCGCAGCTGATAATGAAGAAATATTGTTAACCACGTTGTCGTTAACCGTATTATGTAAAGACGGTACATATGTAACATTGCGAGCGCTTCTCGATCAAGGGTCGCAAATTTCGTTAATTTCAGAAAATGCGACGCAAATGCTAGGCTTGCAGCGTCGACAGTATCATGCGTCTATTTCAGGTGTAGGTCCAGTCTCCAAACAAAGTAAAGGAATTGTAACTCTAGACTGCAAGTCCATTTACGGCGATTACACCCTTAAGACTCAGGCGTTGGTTGTATCAAAGGTTATAAACAGCCTACCGAACTCCTCATTCAGCAAACAGCCCTGGTCTCACCTGCAACATCTTCAGTTAGCAGACCCGGAGTACAATATATCAAGACCTATTGATCTTCTCCTGGACGCCAGTGTATATTCGGAGATTATATTAAGCGGTCTTATAAAGGGCCCAGCGCATGCCCCCATAGCTCAACAAACCAAAATGGGCTGGATCTTATCAGGAAATGTAAAAAGGTTCAACTGTCATGTCGCCATCAATAACATTGAAGAAATAGCCAAATTTTGGGAGTTGGAGGATATTCACGACTCATCATCATCAACCGTGACCATTGGTGATCAATTTTGTGAAGATTTTTACAAAACCACCACGAGACGCTTAAACAATGGCATGTATGAAGTTGGAATACCCATGATGCCAGACTTTGAGCAGCAGCTCGGGTTATCGAAGTTCAAGGCAATAGCGCAATTTAAACAGCTAGAGTCAAAAATGACAAAAAATACATCGTTTTCAAACCAATACAAGCAATTCATGAACAAATACCAAGAATTGGGTCACATGCGACAAGTCCAAAGTACAACCGATCAGTCGTACTACTTACCACATCATGGTGTATGGAAACTTGATTCCACAACAACAAAGTTAAGAGTTGTTTTTAATGCCTCATCTAAGACTACATCGGGTAAGAGTCTGAACGACTTAATGTACAGTGGACCCAACTTACAACAAGATCTATTAGCACTAATCATAAGTTGGAGGCAATACCAATATGTAATCACTGCGGATATTGAAAAAATGTTCCGTCAGATACTCGTTAGAGAGCAAGATCAGCCTCTACAAACGATAATTTGGAGAGATTCCCGAGATGATCGATTGAATCAATATCAGTTAACCACTGTAACGTACGGGACCAAAGCAGCGCCATTCTTAGCTATGCGGACTCTGAAACAAATCGCGACAGATGACGCCGAGACATATCCACTAGCAGCAGCAGCTGTAAAGAGCTCCTTCTACATGGACGATTTGCTGAGTGGTCAGAATACCGTCGAGCAAGCAAAAGAGCTTCAACAACAACTCATTAAAATGCTCCAGGGTGCTGGCATGAACCTCCGCAAATGGTCAAGTAACAAGCCCGAGCTCCTGCAAAATTTAACAACAGACAAATTGAACAGTCCCTACGAATTTAAGTGTCTCGAATCCAGAAAGACTCTTGGATTAAAATGGATCCCATCATCTGATACATTCATATTTCAAAGTCCTATAATCTCTAACAATAACGCAGTAATTACAAAGCGGCAATTATTGTCAGAAGTATCTAAGATATTCGATCCTCTTGGTTGGTTATCACCGCTTACAATCAAAGCGAAGATACTGTTTCAACAAACATGGTCCATAGAAACCAACTGGGATCAAGAATTACCAACGGACATGCAAGAATATTGGCATAAATTAAAACAAGACATAAGCTGCATCGACAAATTTCGCATACCAAGATACTCGTACTTAGGCAATACAGAAAATAATTGTCAATTACATGCATTTTGCGATGCATCGGACAAAGCTTACGCTTGCGTAATTTACCTTGTCACCAAGAACAATAAGGGCGATTACACATCGACAATTGTTGCTGCGAAAACAAAGTTAGCACCGGTCGCAAATAAAACATCGCTCCCTCGACTAGAACTGTGCGGCGCACTACTTTTATCCCAACTGGTGAAAAAGGTCACTGAGTCCTTACCCAATACAAATATGAAGCTTCATGCATGGACAGATTCCATGATAGTCTTGGGCTGGCTACAGGGTGATATATCCAGATGGAAGTCGTTTGTTGCTAACAGAGTCAAGCAGATTACAAACACTGTCCCGGCAGAGGTCTGGAGTCATGTCAGCTCGGAAGAAAACGCAGCTGATTGCGCTACACGAGGTATAACGTCTCATCAATTGTTAAACCAATCGTTGTGGTGGGAAGGACCTGTACGGCTCAAAGGTTGCGAGAGGAAGGATGCTGAGAAGATCGTATACCAGTCTCCAACAATAGAAACAAAAGTTTGTGCGAACGTCGCCTTAGTAGAAAATAATGTTACATTTATTACTGACCTACTGCAAAATAACAGTTCGTTGACACGAATCGTACGGATTACCGGCTGGGTGTCACGTTTTATCATGCGAATTCGCGACAAACAAATTGAAACACATAGTTTTCTGGACTCATCAGAAATAAACAACGCTTACCGTTTAATTATCAAAGAAGTGCAATCACAAGTATTTCAGCAAGAATTGCAACAAATTAAGTGTAAACAACACGTGAGCTCGAAAAGCAAAATTTGCAGTCTAAGCCCTTGGCTAGATGAAAATGGCTTATTAAGAGTTGGTGGACGTTTAAAACACGCCAGTATAAGCACATCGGCGAAGCATCCCATCATACTACCAAGCCACAGTCGACTTACGTATCTTGTCATTAACCAAATAAATTCTTCACCCGATGTCTCAATTGATTTATTAAGAGCGAATGTCCCAGGCTGTCCGGTTGAATTTCAATTTAAACATATAAACCCTATGATAGTTATTAAAGCCTTTCGGCAAATTAAAATCAAACTGACCGAGGATCTATGGGGACTATCTATCAAAGTTTGTACATCCATAATCGAGACTATAGCACCATACTTAGCTTTAATATTTAATTTGTGTGTGGATCAAGGAGTCTTCACGGATTTAATGAAATACAGTAAGGTTATACCACTTTTTAAATCTGGGGACAGTAAAGACACCAACAATTATAGACCAGTATCCGTGCTGCCGGTATTCAGCAAAGTGTTCGAAAAGGTAATGCTAAACCAAATGCTTAATCATTTTAACACCAACCAAATCTTACACGATCAGCAATATGGTTTCACCAAAGGTCGTTGTACAACTGACGCCGGTGTCACCTTATTAAAACACATATTTACAGCGTGGGAGGAGGCTCAAGATGCCATAGGAATCTTTTGTGACCTCTCCAAGGCATTTGACTGCGTAAATCATGAAACCTTACTCTTGAAACTTGAGCATTACGGACTAGGTAAACTTGCGCTCTGTTTAGTAAAATCTTATTTAAATGATAGACAACAGCAAGTTCAAATTAATGGTGTAAATTCACTCGGTCTAAAAGTAAAAATGGGTGTTCCTCAAGGCTCGATATTGGGTCCTTTCCTCTTTTTAGTATATATTAATGATCTACCCCATTTATTAAAAAACCAACCACAAATGGTGTTATTTGCTGACGATACTTCCCTAATTTTTAAGATAAATAGACGTGCATCAAATCTTGACGATGTAAATAACGCCCTACTGCAGGTCCAAAATTGGTTTACTGCGAATAATTTAGTATTAAATGGGAAAAAAACTAAATGCATAAGATTTGCTTTACCGAATGTTAAAAGTAGTGATTGTGATATAGTATTGAATAAGAAGAAGCTAGAATTTGTAGATAAAACTGTTTTCCTGGGGATCACGCTCGATTCAAGGCTGCAATGGGGTCCTCATTTAACATCTCTTGCAGGAAGGCTAAGTTCAGCAGCATATGCTGTCAGAAAAATCCGTCAATTTACTGATGTAGATACCGCGAGGCAGTCGAAGAACTGTCATCGCTCCGAGACCTTAAGTCGTGCTGTTACTCATTTCGTTTCGAAAAATTAATTATCGGCTGTCTATACTTTTTCTTTTCCGCTAAACATCAGTCTTATGTAGTGTAAATCCACTAATAATTGTTTTCGGTCCTCCACGAAGTGTAATACAAGATATAATAATTATCGAAAATCATTTCAAAAGTGCCTTATCACAGTGACTAGCCCGCGAGTGTACGGAATCCTAGCGGTTGTGTTAACTGCCATAACGGCCATAGTCCTGCGTACGCGCATCATATATCGCTACGCAGTCTGCAGTGCTACCAACTTTCCGACGACAAAGTGGGCGCGAGCGTTCCAGCGACGAATATAGTGTGACCAAGTGCATCGATCGCAACTGGTGGCGCCACCCCAACCGTTGAATTATCTGTTTGTTTGTGTTGGTGTCTGCATCGTTGCTCGTGCACCCCAAACCAACTCTTCATAAAAGTTGTTTATAGAAATTAGCTGACCTCTATCAACTGCCCAGCTAGCCATTTAACTCTTTACGGGTACTTTTTACGTTTTTACGGGTTTTGACCCGGTTGGCTAACCATGCCTCGCGTAACCCGCTCGCCCCCACAGGGCCCCCCAAAAGCCCTTGTTCTATTGGAGACGCAATCGGAACCCGACCTTTCTCCTGCCATGTTGGCCTCGGAAAGTAACACCTTTGATTCGGTAAATATTACCACAAGGTCAAGCAATAAGCGTTTTCGAGGCGACGACAGCTGTACAGAGCCGGATAGTTTCGGAGAATTAAAGAGCATGCTGCAGTCTTGGAAGGCCGACCAGGATAAAATACTTAATAAATTAGTGACAGATGTCTCAGAAGTAAGGCAACAGAATCGCTCTATTCAGAAATCCTTTGAAGAGATTGAAAAGTCTATTAAATTCTTTAATACAGAATACGAAGTCATGAGGACTCGCATAGATGCTGTGGAGGCGGAGCATAGGGAATATGTGCAGCGCTTCCATGAATTGGCCAGCAATAATAATTGCGAGCACAAGGTGGCCATACTTGAAGCAAAAATTGACTCCATGGAACAGCAGGCACGCCAGTGCAACATTGAGATTTGCAATGTTCCCGAAAAGCGTAATGAAAACCTTATAACCATTATGGAGTCAATAGGTAAAGCCATTCATTCGCCGGTGCCGCAAAGTGAAATCGTGTCAATACATCGAGTCCCACATGCACAGCAGCAGGATAGCAAGCCTAAGAACTTAATTGTAAAGCTCAGATCGCGGATCGTTCGCGACAATATACTCGGCGCCTACCGTAACGCGAAGAGTCTCAAGTCAGATCAGATAGGAATTCCAGGCGCTTCTACAGTATCTGTCTACTTGAATGAGCATCTAACCCTGAAAAATAAGGCTTATTTTTTATTTTTTTATTTTATTTTATTTTATTAGGATCTCCAACAAAGAATACACCTTACATGCTATATTATAAAGGACAAAAACAGAAATCTATGTGCTCCCTCAATTATAGGAGACCACATCATGCAATAGAAACAAACAAAAAATTATATTATAATATTAAAGTTATACTAATTGATTATTAATGTTGACCATTTGAATCTAAATTGAATAAAAATAAAGATTAAAAAGCAAATAAGCAAACAACACATAAATAAATAAAAAAAAAAGAAAAGAATAGCAAACAATGCATTACTAGACAGGCAGTCAGTTCAACACTTACGTATCATTTAATTGTGCACGGATTAGTGACTTGTATTTACCCAGAGTATTAGAAAAGATGTCTATGTCCTCTGATGTACATGTTAAGGCATTGTACTGCTGGGTCATCCTGGAAACAGGTGAATGTTCACCCAGATTGGTTCGGCATCGTGGGGCTTTGAGTAATGGGCGGGGATAACGCGGGATTCTGACAGGAACATTAATATTAATTTTGCTAAGTAGATCTGGACAGTCAATACTATTATTAAGTAATTTGAACAGGAATGTTAAATCAGAGACTGTACGGCGAGACTTGAGAGGAATGATTTTAAAATGATTCAGCTTGTCTGCGTATGATCTAGAATTCCTAACTCTAAATCGAAAAGCTAGGTGACGAACAAGTTTCTTCTGGACTCTTTCTATTCGACTTGAGTGAACCTGGTATGTTGGATTCCAGACCGTGCTGCAGTATTCTAATTGACTTCTTACATAGCTATTGTATAACAGAAGCGTAGTGGAAGGCTTTTTGAATTCTTTAGAAGATCGCAGTATAAATCCAAGGGCCCGATAAGCTGAGTTGAGCATTTTGTCAATGTGTTCTATAAATCTCAGACTACTATCCAAATACACTCCCAAATCTCGAATAACTGTCACTTCGTTTAATATGTTTCCCTGAATATTGTAGCTCGATTGAATTTTATTCCGCTTTCTGGTAAATTTGATGTGGTGGCATTTGGTACAGTTTAGAAACATTTTATTCTTTGTACACCACTGAGATAAGTTATCTAAGTCCGTTTGTAGCAACTGAATATCGGATTCAGTCCGAAGGCTTTATTTCGTGAGGCCAAAGTACTCGCCAAAAACATGGATTTAAGTATGTTTGGGTCAGGAACTCGACAGTGCTTGTTCGTGAGCGGGATGGAGACAAGTCATTTGCGATTCGATCCGCCGAAGATCTCAAAGGGATCACTGCTAGCGCGAAGATCGGTACCGAGTACTCAACTTAGTGACTCATTGTGCGCTGCTGTTTTGATGTTTTTTGGATTCATGTTTTCCTTGCGCTTGTTGCTTTTATGTATGGTATGTGTTCTGATCTACCTAGTTTCCTGGGAGCTATGCGTGTACTGCTGTCTTTTTTCAACTAGTCATATTTGCTTGTTTTCGTGCTATATGCAATCAATAATTGTTCTAATGTTATATTTCCTCCAGTTTCTTAAGCGTGTGTTGATACAATTTTATATTTTAATGGCTAAGCACCTGCATAATGCTCTACATAATGTTGCAATGGACCTCAAATTTGGAATCACTTTTCTGGTATCATGTATAGAAAATAAGTATTTTAAATATTATTACTATTATAAGATTTTGATTATTAATGGCTACTAATAACATTGTGATTTATTATCAGAACTGTAGAGGTGTCCGCACGAAGTTACACACACTGTGCATGAATATTATGGCGTGTTCCTATGACGTCATTATACTGACGGAAACCTGGCTTATTCCCAGCATCCAGGATAGCGAATTTATTGACGATCGTTACGTGGTCTTCAGATGCGATCGTGATCGTTCTGTGACAAATAAAGCGGACGGAGGGGGAGTTCTAATAGCTGTTTTACGTGAACTGCGTCCTACCAAGTTACCGACACAATTCGTTCGGGCAGAAGTTGAACAAGTCATTGTCCAACTGCCTGCTTCCCAGCACAATAAGCGCAATATCATCTGCGCTGCGTACTTGCCACCGCGAACGCATGAAGTAGTATATACACATTACTTAGACATGCTGCAAGACTTAGCTAACGATCCCATTACCGACTCTTACTTTTTTATCGGTGACTTTAACCTACCTGACATTGACTGGTTGGACCACGGGAATCATGCAGTTGCACAAGCTTCGAACACAATCGGACGAATATTATTGAATTTCATTAATTTAATTGGTGGTTCACAATTCAATATTACAAAAAACAAATTAGGTCGAATACTAGACTTGTTTATCTCAAACGTAGACTGCCAGTCCGTATCATGCAATGCTCTCCTTGACCCCGATGGTCATCATCCAGTTTTTTCTGTATTGACTTGTCTGAATACGCATTACACTCCACTAAAACACCGCTCGGTTCGTAGACATAACTTTCATAAAGCCAACTACGATAATATAAATTCTGACCTGAGTAAAATTGACTGGAATTTGGTCCTATCTCACCTTGACCCTAATCAAGCTGTTAACGTATTTTATGAGAAATTGTACGGTACTATCAAGTCACATGTTCCGCTTACTAGAATATGAAACTCAAGTTTTCCTATCTGGTTTACACCCTCTCTCATAAGAATCTTTAAAACAAAAGAACGGGCTTGGATAAGATGGAAGAAGTACAATAATCAATCTGACTACTTTAGGTTTTCTAACTATCGCAAGCTTTTCCACGGAGAATTGCTTATATGTTATCGGAAATATATTGATTCGGTCGAAGACGGCATCACTAAGAATATAAAACATTTCTGGTCCTACATCTCATCTAGAAAAGGAAAAGCTAACTATCCGGCTAGTATGTATTTCAGAAGTGTTTCTTCAGATGACCCCACGCACATTTGCAATCTATTTTCATCTTTCTTTTCTTCTGTCTACGAACCCTCTACTTTGGACCCCGTTACATGGCAACCACCCGATCACTATGCTAATGGCTCGTCTTGCATTGCAGAAATATGTTTATCCATGGAAGTTATACGCGCGGCTTTAAAATCTTTAGATTCCTCTAAAGGGGCTGGACCTGACGGCTTACCACCTAGCTTTTTCATAGGAACACGTGATAGCTTGTGTACTGCACTGTATATAATTTTTAATAAATGTCTGCGTGAGGGAGTCTTTCCTGCAATTTGGAAACGTGCGTTTATAACCCCTGTGTATAAGAGTGGTGACAAGAATAATGTAGAGAATTATCGCCCCATCTCTATCCTCTCTACGTTGTCTAGGGTTTTTGAACGTCTTGTGCATGGCGCCGTGTACCCCCACATTCATCAGCTTATTTTACCCGAGCAACACGGTTTCGTCAAACGTCGTTCAACCACAACTAATCTGTTAGTATTTACCAACTACTTGTTTGAAAGAGTGGATCAAAAAGTTCAAGTGGACGCGGTGTACACAGACTTCCAGAAGGCTTTTGACAAGGTGGACCATACACTGCTCTTAGAAAAAATAGCGTTCAACGGAATACGTGGTAATTTGCTTAGATGGTTTGTGTCATATATTTATAATAGGTCCCAAAAAATTGTGGTTAATGGTTACGAGTCAGACCTTATAGTTGTTACGTCTGGCGTGCCACAGGGATCCATTTTGGGCCCTCTTCTCTTCATTATATTTATTAATGACATTAAACAATGTTTTATCAACTCTAAGTTTTTAATGTACGCAGATGATATAAAAATTTACAAATCTTGCAAGAATATACAAGACTGTCTTCTTCTTCAAGAGGACCTAGATAGGTTGTACACATACTGTGAGAACAATAAGCTCTTTCTCAGTCTACCCAAGTGTCATGCGATCTCATTTACCAAAAAGAGAATTAAAATAAACTTTAATTATTCAATTAATAACGCCCTCTTAAATGTAGTTAGTTTTGTTCGTGACTTAGGTGTTACACTGGATGACAGTTTGCACTTCGACAAACACGTTGACAATATAGTAAACAAGGCGTATCAGATGTATGGTTTCGTCATGAGATCATCACGTGACTTTGTGCGGCCCTCTACGTTCTTGCTGCTTTATAAGACTTTGGTACGATCCCAGTTAGAATATGCCGTCCCGATCTGGAACCCTTTCTATGACAAATACGGCACTAGAATTGAAAGTGTACAGAAGAAGTTCTTACGGTGCATGAACTATAAGTGCTTCCGGTCAAAGGTTCCTTACGTGCAGCTATTGAAGCGGTATGGCGTACTAGATTTGGGATCTAGGCGGCTGTTACTTGATGTCATGACACTACACGGCATATGCAGTAACAAATTTGATTGTATTGACCTCACAAACAAATTGTGCTACAAGGTACCCAGAAGTGTTATTCGAAGGGGGGTCCGTGTCCCTCAACTATTCCATACAGACATTTGCAGGACTAACGCTGGGGAACGTGCACCTCTTCGTCGCCTTGTTGACTCCTACAACACGCATTTTGTTGAACTGGACATATTTTGTTTATCGAAGCTAGCATTTAAGAAAATGGCTATGGATATTTTGTTTAGCGAGTAATTTTTGTTTTTGTTGAGCTAAGCTAAGTACCTAACATAGTTATATTATTGTGGCAGCGACTATTATTTTACTTAAATATTTTCTTTTTAAATGTATTTAGCACTTCTAACCTTAAGTTAAAACGTGGACAATGGTGTGGGTTACGTGCTTGTTCAATTCTAGTTTAAGTATTTTTCTGTAATTTGTAGCATGTAACTGTTTTTTGTCCCTAATAAATAAATAAAAATAAAAAAATACTTCCCTAATTTTTAAGATAAATAGACGTGCATCAAATCTTGACGATGTAAATAACGCCCTACTGCAGGTCCAAAATTGGTTTACTGCGAATAATTTAGTATTAAATGGGAAAAAAACTAAATGCATAAGATTTGCTTTACCGAATGTTAAAAGTAGTGATTGTGATATAGTATTGAATAAGAAGAAGCTAGAAGCTGGGGAACGTGCACCTCTTCGTCGCCTTGTTGACTCCTACAACACGCATTTTGTTGAACTGGACATATTTTGTTTATCGAAGCTAGCATTTAAGAAAATGGCTATGGATATTTTGTTTAGCGAGTAATTTTTGTTTTTGTTGAGCTAAGCTAAGTACCTAACATAGTTATATTATTGTGGCAGCGACTATTATTTTACTTAAATATTTTCTTTTTAAATGTATTTAGCACTTCTAACCTTAAGTTAAAACGTGGACAATGGTGTGGGTTACGTGCTTGTTCAATTCTAGTTTAAGTATTTTTCTGTAATTTGTAGCATGTAACTGTTTTTTGTCCCTAATAAATAAATAAAAATAAAAAAATACTTCCCTAATTTTTAAGATAAATAGACGTGCATCAAATCTTGACGATGTAAATAACGCCCTACTGCAGGTCCAAAATTGGTTTACTGCGAATAATTTAGTATTAAATGGGAAAAAAACTAAATGCATAAGATTTGCTTTACCGAATGTTAAAAGTAGTGATTGTGATATAGTATTGAATAAGAAGAAGCTAGAATTTGTAGATAAAACTGTTTTCCTGGGGATCACGCTCGATTCAAGGCTGCAATGGGGTCCTCATTTAACATCTCTTGCAGGAAGGCTAAGTTCAGCAGCATATGCTGTCAGAAAAATTCGTACATTTACTGATGTAGATACCGCGAGGCTAGTCTATTTCAGTTATTTTCATAGTATCATGTCTTACGGTATTTTACTTTGGGGACGGGCTGCAGATGGAGATTGGTGGACTCGCTGCTTTCTTATGGGCTGGCGTGCTATGGTAACACTTTCAAAACATATTTAGATAAAATAAAAAAACTGCAAATCAGATTCATGAAACTATTAGTAGATAAAAACACAAAAAACCGTTGTAAAAGTAATGATTACGAAAAATTATTTTTGGAATGTAAAATGCTGCCGGTTCATGAGAGAGTAGTGTTGTCAGTAGCTTTAGAACAGTATTGTAGCAATGAATTTAAAAGCAATATTATACGCACAAGATCTCAAAGGAACAATAATATGAGAAGATTTGTTGTGCCCACTTGTAATAATAATAATTATTTTGGTCGAAGGTGTAGAAGTTTTTTAGTCCCAACTATTTTTAATAACCTTCCAGTCGATATAAACAGTTGTATCACAAAAACTGCCTTTAAAAATAAAATACATAAGTACCTCTTTAATATTTTTTGTCAAAGCCTCACTGAAGAGAACATTTAAAACTAAAATTGTACTAAGTCTGTTTTAGATGAAGGAATAGAAAGAAAGAAAGAAAGAAAATACATTTATTTGGCACAACAAGCAAAGGCACACAAGTAGAAAGAGAAAAAAAAAAAATATATATAAAAGGAAAGAATACAAAATAAAAAGTGTAAAAACTGCGTTACATGATACCAGCAGGAATGTGTGCCTCGCGGCTACGCCAAATAGGCCCAGTTCAGCATATATGCCAGACAACTAGTGCCTGACGCTGGTTTTCAACTGAACCCGAAGTGTGAGGTGACGGATGTAAATCAGTTTTATACCGCAATGTGTGTATGTATACTTAAATAAAATAAATTTGTGTAATATAGTAATAATAATTAATAATTTAAAATGATTAGATCCTAGTTATTAAATATAATTGCAATTTGCAAGACAACAAAACAAATTCAAATCGACAAATAACTGAGACAGACGCGCGATAAATCTAGACATCATTCGAAACGAACAAAACCTGTTTTGAGCGATGCCAGACTTCCACGCTCCAACACATAATTTATTAATCCGTGCACTTCATCGCACAATGTAGTAATGTGTGAATAGTAGTTAACGTTATGTGAAAAAGTGTCACTATGTTAAATATATATATGTTATTATATGTTATGTAAAAAAGGAGCTACGTCTGCCAACAAACTGCTTTGTAGTTTGGCAGAGGTAATAGTGTATTGGAAAAAATATTTCTGTGAATAAACACTCTTTTTTTTTTTTTTTTTTTTTTTTTTTTTTTTTTTTTTTTTTTTTTTTATCGACTATTTTTATTCTGAAGAAAAGAGCCATTAGAGCAATATATTGCCTCCGTAGGCGCGATTCTCTAAGGGAACTGTTTAAAAATATTAACATCATGACGGTACCTTGTCAATATATTTATGAAAACATCATGTACGTCAGGAAAAATCTTAATCTTTTCAGTAAAAGAGGTGAAAGACACAATTATTGTACTAGAAATAGGGACCAATTAGTTCAACCGGGTTTCAGACTGGCTAAAGTAGACTCATCTTTCATGGGGTACTGTTTAAAATGTTACAATAAAATACCTTCCCATATACTACAACTAAATGAAACGAAATTTAAATCTTGTATAAAACGCACACTATGCTGCCAAGCATATTATAAGCTTGGGGATTATATCGCTGACAAAAATGCTTGGCTTAACGCTGGTCCAGCTCCACAAGGGCGCATAAACTAATTGATTAGCATTCAAAAATATTGTTGGAATTGCTGCAGATTGCAAAAACTATCTTTGAATTGTATAACTTTCTAATCTCTTTTTTTTATTGTATAATTGCATAGCACATGTGTGAGCACTGTGACCATGTACCTTCTATAAAGCTACCATTTACTGGGTACGTCTTTCATTGACTCGATATGCCCTGGCGGCTAAGAGTATGTCATGCTCACTCAAACGTCTCGCTGGTGGTGGCGTGTGTGTTGGATCGTCGAGTTCCCTTCAAAATGGTTGAGCTAAACGGTGCTGATCCATGAGTCATGTTCGTGAACGGGCGCCATCAGTAGGGACTGGTCATCTCTTATCTGCCACGGCTTATTTTAATTTTTGAATTGTTTTTTTATTTTTATTTTTTATTACGGACGCTTTTTACGTACACGTCTTTCTACATTGTTCTCACATGTATAATTTCAACATGAATGATGTAAACAATATTTTGTAAGAATATAATTTTTTTTAAAGAGTGTCCGTGGAGTTTCTTGCCCGTTCTTCTCCATAGGAACCTACGCTTTGGAATGGGCAACTAGCTTCATATTTTTGACTGACTGACTCCTTGACAATTCAAAAGTGCCTGTAAATGGTTTAATTGAAATAAATGCTTTGAGTTTGAGTTTGAACCAAGCACATATAACAACATTACACGGTGGTCCCCGACTAACACTTGCCTACATAAGGGATAAATACTGGATCATCAGCGGTATCAGGACTGTTAAACGGGAGTTAAGACTGTGTGTTAAGTGTCGTCGATTTAACAACGAAGCTCAACAGCAAATAATGGCAGACTTACCACGAGCCAGAGTTACTCCGTCGAGGCCGTTCACCCATACAGGTGTCGATTTCACGGGCCACGTAGAGCTGAAAGTCAATAAGGGACGCGGAATCAAAACAACGAAAGGATACGTAGCAGTCTTCGTTTGCCTGTCAACGAAAGCAGTCCATCTGGAACTGGTTTCAGACCCGACTACGGCCGCCTTTCTTGCAGCGTTTCGTCGATTCTGCTCCCGTCGTGGATCACCAGGCCACATGTATAGTGACAATAATCATAATCATAATCATAAACTTTATTGTGCAAATATGAGACATTCATGTAACTTAAAGTAACTCACTAATCTATACTATATATAATATATATAATATTAATATTATAAAGCTGAAGAGTTTGTTTGTTTGTTTGTTTGTTTGAACGCGCTAATCTCGGGAACTACTGGTTGCAATTGAAAAATTCTTTTTGTGTTAGATAGTCCATTTATCGAGGAAGGTTATAGGCTATATAACATCACGCTACGACCAATAGGAGCGGAGCATAAATGAAAAATGTTACAAAAACGGGAAAAAATATTCCTTTTTGAGAGCTTCCGTTGCGTGCGCTGCGTAAACGGTTTAAGTCACGCAAATATCATGTATGACGGAATTGTTCCTCTTTAAATGTTCTAAAAAAAAGTCCGCGACGGTATATGTCTATCTTTTAAGATTGACTCACTATTAGTCACTATAACCTTTTTTATCGTAATCAAATTTGTTCGAAATTAATGCATTATTTGCGAAGGAGTTTTATCAACATAATATTAATCCATAGCCAAATAAATATGTTATTAATCACAAGTATTTAAATGTAAACAAAATTGTCCTTGACATCACTTGATTTCAATGAACATCTTAGGAGATATAATAATTTTAAAAGAACTCCGCAACAAAATAAATAGATATGTGCGGGTTCACGTGCGCATGACGCGCAAGACGCGGCGGGTGAGGGGGAGGGACGCTGGCCGGCGGGTGAGGGGAAGGGGCGCTGGCCTGCCGCCGCCCGGTAGTTCTGCGAGTTGCATTAGTTTTGACTGGTCCAGCAGTTGGTCAAACAGTGCTAATACCTCGCATCCCAATGATTCCCAATGATTTACCTTTTAATTTTTAAAAGAATTCAATTTCCCGTTAAGGTATCTTTTGTCGTAACAATTAATAAAGCACAGGGGCAAACATTTAAACACGTAGGAATCGATTTACGATAAGACTGCTTTTCACATGGACAAACTATATGTCGCGTTATCAAGATCAGGTTGCGGAGAAAATCAGTATGTTCTTCTACCACCAGAAAATAAAACTAAAAAATATCATTTACTCTGAAGTAGGTACTTTAAAATACCTTAAAAAAATACTACTAATTATATAATCGTTAATTTATTTACCCACATTTTTATAAGACCCCCAGTACTTTTTTTTACCCAACGTTCCTTTATTATTCCTGTTCCCGTGCCATTTTTTACAATAGTTCCATTTTTTTTAGGTTTTTCATCAAAACGCTGGTACAGCTATGTCTTAACGGTTTTTGAAGTAACTCTGTCTGTCTCTCTGTAACGTTTTCACGGCTAAACTACTGAACCGATTTTGACGAAGATCGAAGGACATAGTAATATTATTTATCCAACCACGATAATGATATTTACGCGGACGAAGTCGTGGTCAACGCTATGACTATTATGATGATATAGGAGCGGCACATCAATGAAAAATGTTGCGAAAAAACTGGGAAAATTCATTACTTAAACCACTCTGTGACGCAGACGAAGTTGCGCGGGTCAGCTAGTAACAAATAAACAAGATGACAGAAATCGTCTTAGAGTTAGTGATAATAAAAATTTTAGACAGGTCATCAGTTGGAGAAAGTGACGTGGTAGTTTGAATGTCTTTAGTCTGATTCGCCCTATCCCCTCGTACTAGTATGAAACTGTATCACGAGCGGATAGTCTTCCTCAACCCTAGAAACAACAAGATTCCCACAAGTTCCAGTTACAGGTAACATGTTTAAAAGCAAATTGAACACATTGTATAGGCAATAAATCATAGAACATTTATGAATAACATGATTAGAGTTGTCCGTGTTGTTTTGTGTTTGGGTACAGGTGTATGTATAGATATGTGTATATGTTTTTCTATGTATGTTTCCGTATGTGTACAATTATGTGTGCTTTATTATTTATGTGCCTTATTTATACCAATTTATCATTAGATTTTCAGTGTTGTTGTAGTCTAGTGTTTTCAAGTATTTATGCGTAGTTTTATTGCATGTATGGATATCAAGATTCCTTAGTTCCAGATCTTTACTCACTTTGTTGTAGAGGTTAGGACCAAGATAATTGTGAAATTTGTGTGCAAAAGATGTTCTATATTTGGGTGTGTTGTAAACTATGTCTAATCGTCGCCTTTTTGCATAGTGCGGTTTTACTTTATGTTGTGCCATGATCTCTAATTTAATAAATAATTTCGTACCGTGAGGACTCCCAGTTCTGAGTAAAGTAGGTGTGTCGGATAAGTGTACTTTTTGCGAGAGATAACTTTAAGTACCATTCGTTGTGCTCTTTCGACAAGCAATATGGTGGATTTTGAGGTTCCTCCCCAGACATTCAAGCCGTATGTCAGTATAGACTGACATAGTGCTAAGTAGATTTCTATTAGGAGCTTAATGTCACAAACATTTCTAATAGTTTTAAAAATATAAATCAACTTTCTCACTCTATTACTTACTTTCATGACGTGTTCTTTCCAATTTAAGTTTTGGTCTACGATTACTCCGAGATATCTAATAGAATTAGTTCTGGTAATTGGGTTACAATGACATGTACTTGAATTTTTGCAATTGTGAGTTTGTATAATTATTGAGTTTGGTGAAGGTCGAGTTCTGTCGTTAATTGTAAATGTAATAAATTTGGTTTTGTCCAGATTAAGTGTCAACAAATGATTGTCCAGCCATGAGGTAACTAAAGCAAAACCTTCATTTGCTGCTTCGGTCACATCTTTCCACGTATTGGAGCTGAACAATAATACTGTGTCATCTGCAAATGTTAATATTTGACCATTTTGTAAGCGCAAATTGCAGAGGTCATTAATATATATTAAAAACAGCGTAGGACCTAATACATTACCTTGAGGCACTCCGAAGGTAACATTTTCCTCGTAGCTTACACTGTTATCAATTTTTATAACCTGTTTTCGGTTTGTCAAGTAATCTTGGAAGAGTCGGAGAGGTATTCCTCGTATTCCTAAGCTCTCAAGTTTGTTCAGGAGGATGTGAATAGAGACGGTATCGAAGGCCTTTGCTAGGTCTAGAAATATACCTAGAGATTTCTGTCCCCCATCCATGTTTTCGACTACATACGAAGTAAGTTTGTGTAGAGCATCGGCGGTAGATATTTTTTCTCTGAACCCGAACTGATTGCCTGAGAGAAGTTTATGGCTTTCTAGGTAGTGTTTTAGCCTCTTATTTATTATTTTTTCTAGAATTTTTGAAAAACTAGGGAGTAAAGAAATTGGTCTATAATTCGACACTAAGGTTTTGTCTCCCGCTTTATATATAGGAATAGTGACAGCTTTTTTAAGCGCATCTGGAAAGACACCTTTTGAAAAGCAAGCATTAAATATGTGTGCTAGAGGTGCTATAAGGGAATCAACTGCTCTCTTAATAAAAAACGTGGATATACCGTCCCATCCCGAGGAATTCTTAGCTTTTAAGTTGGCAATGATTTCTTTAATTTCAAGTTGGTCTGTTGGAAGAAGCATAAAAGAGTGTAGGGGTCCTGGAAAGGATGGAGTTTGCCAAATTACTACCGACATGGACAAAGTACCTATTTATGTTATTAAGCGCGTCTTGAGGTGTAGAATTAGTGGAAAGAAGGTGTAGCGGCATTTTTGGGTAGCTGTTTAGATTGCACATTTCTTTTACCAATCCCCATTGTTTTTTTATGTTATACCGGGACTTAGCTAATTCTGATTTAAAATATTTGTTTTTAAGGCTTTTTAGTAGATTATTGCATGTATTGCGATAGCGTTTGTAAATTATAGTAAGGGTTGAGTTTTCTGGGTCCTTTCTTAGTTTTTGGTGAAGTTGATCACGATTCCTCATACATCTACATAGACCTGGTGTAATCCAAGGCTTAATGTTTATTTGTCGCCTAGGTTGCTTGACGGTGTGTGTGTGATTCGATAGAACGTCTCTAATGGTATTCAAGAAGATGTTCATCATTGCGTTTGGGTCATAATTGTGAAACCTTTCTTCCCAGTTAATCTGTTCCAAGTCTCTAATTGCAGCATCGTAATTGGTTTTTGTATGAAAAGGGTTTTTTTTGGGTCTATTTTTCATTTCCAGAGGTAGAGATACCATAACACTGAAGTGGTCAGTTAGGGTTGAATTACAAACTATAGTCATAGGTTTTAGTTTTGTTTTGACGAAGCAGTGATCAAGACAATTTGCTTCTCTAGTCGGCAGAGTGTGCGTGGTAAGAAGCCCGTAGGACGCAAGAAGATCTAAGTACTCTGTATGTTTAGGGTTCAGTTGTTCAGGTGTAATATTAATATTTAGATCACCCATTAAAACTATGTTTTTATAATTGTTGATACTGGACAAGATTTTATTTAAAGACTTCAAAAAGGGATCCAGGTTTTTGAATGCTGGAGGTCTGTATAATGATACAACAGCTAAATCGTTGTTGATTGTGGTCACAAGGCAATTTACTTCTCGACAGAAGTTTGGTTCATATACGTTCGCTTGTATGCTATCTTTTAGGTATAGTACGATACCGTCATTTTGATTAAGGTGGGTTTTAGTACTGTGAGCTGTGTAATTTTCCAGTTCAGGTATAATCGAATTTTCGGATAGCCAAGATTCTGTAAGCATAATAAGATCGTATTTGATATCTAGTCTCTCGAGGAGAACAGCAAGCCCTTCGTAGTTACGGTTTAGACTTCTGATATTTTGATTTAAAACTGAAAACGCTTTTGCACGTGAGTTAAAGGCAGCTTTACAGTGTTCTGGCATGTCAATAGCTATAGCATCGCCGACACTGACAGCATCGTCAATGTCGTTTGCGACACCTAGTATATCAACCATATTCTTTGTAGGCAAAAACAGAAACAGAACTAGTAGCAATGGTATAGCAGAGACAGTTTGCCAGAACAACAAAAGCTGCAAAATATGCTGTATTAAAGGCACATAATGAGGGGCACGGAAGTGTTTTGTGTTTTAGTAAAAATAATGTTTGAGTGTTATGTTTCAATGTGTGGTGAATGTGAGTAGTTGGACAGTAAAAAGAACAATGACAGAGATACTTAATTACTAACAATAAGAATATAAGAGACAAGTTTGATCGAATACGGAGCATGCAAAATCCAAGAATAAAAAACACATGATAGTAATACAAGTTTGAAGGATAATAGTTGCATAAATACTCAGCTAGTCATTCAGGTTGATGTAGGAGATCGATGTCTGCTTCATTTTTAATAAGAATCTGCTTTTCTTCCTCACTTCTTTTTAGAAGTACTTTGCCGAGAGAAGTCCAGCAGAACATATAGCTATTCTCTTTGGCAAATTTTCTAGCAAGGTAGAATAGTCGCTGAGCTTTTGGTGTTAAGCACTGGCTTTTGGTGTTAACAATGGCACAAACTTTGTAGGAGCTAATCGAATTTTGTTAAAAGAGTACAAAGAGATTATCCAGAACATCAATCCGGACTTCTTTAACAAAATCAGTGAGCAGAACATTCAGTGGCACTTTGATGCACCAGCTTGGCCTAATGCTGGTGGTCTTTGGGAGGCGGCTGTGAAGAGCCTGAAATATCATTTGAAAAGGGTCATAGGCGATCAACGCCTTACATACGAAGAATTTTCAACGTTACTTTGCCAGATAGAGGCGTGTCTGAATTCCCGACCTTTATGTCAACTCACGGAAAATTCAGACGACGATTGTCTTACTCCTGGACATGTCTGACTGGGGCGCCGATCTTATCACGATCTCTTACTGACCCGGAATCATCAACACTAAAGGCGCGATGGCAACTCGTCCAAGCTATGACCAAGAATATCTGGCAACGGTGGTCATCGGAATATCTGCAACAGCTACAAACTAGGACCAAGTGGCAACAGGCACGCCGGAATCTTGCAGTCGATGACTTCGTCCTCATTCGTGAAGAAAACGTACCTCCAGGTAAATGGGCAATGGGACGAGTGCACATACTTCATCCCGGAAAAGATGGATATGTGAGAGTAGTAACGGTCAAGACAAGCAATAATACTATACAGCGTCCAGTCAACAAGCTTGTGTATTTGCCTGTAAACGAGGAGATACCCATTTCCAAACCCCTAAACCAGGGTGAGTCTTCAACTCCGCAAACAGATAAAACTGAAGGCAAAAGGCGAACTTTGCGACCTCCAAGACAAAATGCTTTACAAACATTTTTCATCAGCGTTTTACTAATGCTTTTCTTTGCCTCTCCTAGTCTGCAACAAAAGCGTTGAATTGTGCTCTCTGAACACTGCCAGTTTCAGACAATCGTCGATAGGTGCTCCCGAAAACAGTAACGTGGGGAAGTCGACGATCGGGAAAGCGGCGTTGGTATTCTCGCCGAGCCGCAGCCGCGTTTCCATCGGCAAAACCATAACAAAACATAGTGTCTGCGTATTCGTTATTAGCATACGAAGCCATGGTATCCGAAATAACAATGATAATAAAAATAATAACAAGAGAAACAAGAATTAACAATAATGATCGATAACAAATTAACGCGATGAGAGATTGGTTAATAGCAAGATAACAACACACGTGCTTGCGCGGCGTAGAGTCGAAAATTACTAAGGAAGGCGACGCGAGCACAGCAGACGCCGTGTGCTCCCCCACCCTCACACCCCGCCCCATCACGAAGAATTCCGCCAGTAAAATCGGTTGTTTTAGCAAGGATCATAAACTAAAACACACATTATTTCTCTCCCCGCGCCGGTTCAAACACATGCCATGCCACGAATTATGTATTTTAAAGTTGATTTTTATACCTTTTTGGAAAGCTTACAGAATAGGCAAGTTTTTCTAGTTATTTTTACGATTAATGTCATAGAAATTTTTGTGAGGAGGCAATATTTTTGAAGCGTAAAATAAAAATATTGGTAAGATGTTATTCTTATATCGTTCATTATTTTAATTATTTTGTTAAATTAAGTAGTTTTAACTATGTCCATAGCTTAATTGAAGTGCTAGCTACAACATGATTTTTAATGGTACCCATTCAAATGTGTAGTTTTTTTTTTATTTGGAATTAAATGTCAAATTTTGGGTAAATATCGAAAAACCCTTAAAATTCAAATATCTCGAATACTATTGAATTTCGGCCATACATATGGGGGGTTCAATTTGTTGCATTTGGCCCCCTTTATCAGCCCCTGACGGATATACGTCGAATTACCAGTAATCCTGTATACTATTCGCGGTAACGAAACCATAACGACTTCTAATTTGAGGCCAACGCCATCTATCGAGCACGCAGGAAGCTTTACAAATAATCAAGTCGTTAACATACCGCCCACCAAGGACGTTATTGACGGAATGTCCTTCTAAACAGAACTAAAGTTGTACATTGCAAAATCAAGTGGAACCAAACTTTGTATTACATGACAATAATATGAGTTTGGTCGTGATGGTTCATTTATATAAATAACTACAACACTTTCGTAATGGCTAACAAGAATGTTACAATGACTTAGAACTAAACATGAATTATTCTGAATGGTAAAAGAGAAAGTACTTTAAAAAAAATTACATAAAAATTGTAACTAGTGTAAATAAAAACTTTAAAATATTTGTATTATTTGATTTTCACAGTTGATCTAAAGTTTACATAGCGTAAAAATAGTTGTATAAATTGATTCTAACAAGACAAAAAGTGTAAATTAGTTGTAAAAATCACGGTTTAAATAAAATATGTAAACAATAAATACAATACAAGTTTCTTATTCGACTACGGGTAAAATACATATTTTGGATGTTGGTCTTTTGATTGTTGAGGATTTGGTGCGTAACGTGACGACACGGGTGATGTTATCATCCCCAGGATGTTTTTGTACTATCCTACCCATCAACCAACAACTTGGCGGCAAGTCGTCTTCTTTGACTAGCACAATGTCTCCAATTTTTGGCTCAGCAACTTGGGAAGACCACTTGTAACGATTTGTCAAAGTAACGAGATATTCGTGAGACCAACGTCTCCAAAACGACTGAAGCATTCGTTGAACGAATTGCCAGCGTGATAAATGATTAATATTTGAATCTTCGTACTTGTTATCTGGTACATTCACTAAGGGCTCTCCAATTAGGAAATGTCCAGGTGTTAATGGTAACGGTTCACCAGGATCATCAACCTTAATTGTGCTCATAGGTCGCGAGTTCAAGCACGCTTCTATCTGACTGAGGAGTGTCGTCAGTTCTTCAAATGTGAGAGTCGCTTCACCAATCACTCGTTTCAAATGGAACTTTGTGGACTTCACTCCTGCCTCCCAAAGCCCGCCAAAGTTGGGACTGTGAGGAGGAATGAAGTGCCACTCCGTACCATTCGCTTCGAGCTGTTCGGCTATGGATGATTGGATAGCTGTCAACTGCTGCAACTCCCTGGAGGCACCTACATACGTGGTGCCATTGTCACTCCACAGTTTGGCACAATGACCTCGTCTCGAGACAAAACGTCTAAACGCTGCTAAAAAGGTTTGAGTGCTCATGTCACTCACTGCTTCTAAATGCAGTGCACGAGTGACCATGCATACAAACAGGCATATATAGCCTTTGTATGAACGGTGGCCACGACCTTTCGTTGTCCTCACATTAATTGGACCAGCATAATCAACCCCGCTATGTAAAAATGGTCGAGCTGGGATGCACCGAACAGCTGGTAGAACCCATGAATTGATTTTTAATACTGGCTCTTTGCCTGGCACATGCCACACACTTGATGACATGGTGTTTGACCACATTTCTGACCTCTATAATCCAGTAGGCTGTCCTCAAATAATTTATCATGAGCTGAGGACCCCCGTGAAGGGTTTTGTGGTGTGCATCAGCTATGATTAGCCGAGTTAGATGACTGGAGTGAGGTAGAACAATCGGATGTTTCATTTGTTCTCTTAGTTCTGATTTCTCCAGTCTACCTCTAACTCTAATAATGTCCTTATCATCGAGGTAGGGGCAGAGTGACCTTAATGGACTTGTTTTTGATTGTATATAGCCTTTGTCCTTAAGTTCCTTATATTCTGTTGTAAATAGTTCTTCCTGTGTTTTCCTAATACAACATTCGAGTGCTGCGTCTAATTCTGTTTTTTGTAAATATCCTTTCCTGTATGTTTTGTTCTCTGTTAAAAATCTTCGGCAGTATGCAACAATTCTAACCAATCTTCGTAACTTAGAAAATTGATCGAAGAAGGAACAGTTTGGAATAATCGCTACATATGACTTTGCTGACTCTTCCAAATCTGTACTGCAATAATTATTTGGCCTTTTATAAATTACGTTTTGTAATTTAAGAAACGATGGTCCAGAAAACCATAAATCGTTTTCTAGCAGTGAACTGGGAGGTATCCCTCTAGAGGCGCAGTCTGCTGGATTATCTTTAGTAGGAACGTGAAACCATTGCGACGCTTTCATCGAGGTCAATATTTCAGACGTCCTATTGGCCACAAACGTTTTCCATTTACTTGGGTGGCTATTTATCCAGGCCAACACCACAGTGGAATCTGTCCACGCCTTGACCTTGTCTTGGGAGATACTCAAGACCTCAGATGTTTGAGACAGTATCTGTGACAGCAAGACTGCTCCACAGAGCTCTAACCGAGGAATACTTATTTGCTTTACTGGTGCAACCCTGGTCTTAGCAACCAGCAACGACACTTGAACATTGCCATCTGCGTCTACAATCCGCAAGTAAATCGCAGCTGAGTATGCTGTTTTGGAGGTGTCACTAAAACCGTGAAGTTCCAGATAGTCGTTCGACTTGGTGCCAAGCCAACGAGGAATCCGAACCTTGGTGAGTAGTAACAATTCCTCACGATATGATCTCCATTCATTTATTAAGTCGTTTGTTAGCTCCTCATCCCAACCCACACCTGCAAGCCACAATTTCTGGATAAATACTTTCGCTAAAACCACACTAGGGGCTAACCAGCCTAATGGATCAAAAAGTCGTGCTATCACAGAAATAATGGATCTTTTAGTTTCAGGTGCGGTCGTCGGCGACGGGAGATTCACCGTGTACTGGAAGGTGTCTGCGGTGCGGTTCCAGGTAAGTCCTAGAATTTTGATGGTACTGTCCAATTTTATTTCTACTTCCCTTTCTTTGTGTTCTGGCTTCTTTGGTTGGTTGTACTCTATTACTTGTTTTATGTCCTGTATGTTTTTGTGCTTATTTGTGTTGTCCTTGTTCGTTTTGTCCTTTGTCCTAATTTGATCTATTTGTCCTTTCAATGTATTATTTTCTATTTCCTGTATCCTGTCTACTATTTCTTGGCTGTTACTGTTCCATTTTTGGAGCGTGAACCCACCCTTTCCTAATAACGCTGTCATTTGCCTGTAGATTTCCAGGCCTGCTTCTACGTTATTACAACCGGTCATCAAATCATCCATGTAGAAGCAGTTCAGAACTATATCGGCAGCTAGATTATAATTTTTACCTTCATCGTAGGTGACTTGATGTAGTGTTCTAACTGCTTGGTATGGTGCTGATGCCGTACCAAAGGTAACCGTCACCAACTCGTAGTCTTTGATTTCGGTTTCAGGACTTTCTCGCCATAATATACGCTGAAACATTGCATCTTCTTCCATAATCTTGATCTGGCGGTACATTTTTACGATGTCCGCTACCAGTGCTATGGGATGAAGTCTCCATCTTAACACTGTGTGCCTTAAATCAGACTGCAATGTAGGTCCCACCATCAACGTGTCATTGAATGAGATTCCATTGTTGTTCTTCTCGGACGCGTTGAAGACAACACGTACCTTCGAGGTAATTTTGTCTTCCCGGATTACAGCATGGTGAGGTAAATATACCGCCACTTCCTTATTCTTATCATTCTTGTCTATCTGCCTCATGTGTCCTAGTTCTAAATATTCTTCTATTACCTGCGTGTACTTTTCCTTTAGATCTGTATTTCTTTCTAGCCTTTTTTCTAATGACCTGAATCTTTTTTCAGCAATAGCACGAGAGCTTCCACCTTTACAAGAAGGATTTTCATCGCGGAAAGGTAGTCTCACTACGTACCTTCCACTGCTATCCCTTACTGTAGTTTTAGTATAAAACTCTTCACACTTCTTTTCTTCGGGTGTTAGTATTTTCCTTGAACTCTTTTGCTCTTCAATTTCCCAAAATTTCCTTAATATTTCGTCTTCATTTACTTGTGCATGCAACACATTAATTTTAAGTGAACCTTTAGATGTGTCCCTACTAATTGCACCGGACAGGATCCACCCTAAGGTAGTGCTCTGAGCAATCAGAGTGCCTGATGGACTCTTAAATATGCTTGCCTTTATAATGCATCTGTAAGCATCAGCGCCCAGTAAAACATCTATTTTATTGGGAGTGTTGAACTCTGGATCTGCAAGCTGCAGATTGTTAACTCTTAACCAATCTAAGGTAGTGTCGACTCTACTCTCAGGTAAGTACGATGTTATTTTACTTAGTACGTAAGCCTTAACTTTAAGATTAAAATTTGAATCTACCCGAGATCGGATATTCAACTGTACCATGTATGTTGCCATGGTAGAACTATTACCACCAAGGCCTGAAATAGTTCCTTGAATAGGGATTTTTTTCAGGTTTAGTAGCTGAACTACAGCCTCTGTTACAAAACATGCCTGCGAACCCTGATCTAGCAAGGCTCGGACAGTCAGAAATTCACCAGAGCGTGACTCGGCTTTTATTAGCGCTGTGGCTAATAAAACCTGTCTGGGCTTGGGAATATTGCCTGTCGACAGGCACGAAACAATCGGACTAGTATTAGGTGAACTAACACTGTCGATCGCCGATGATGTCGAAGGTTGGTCTTTTTTATCCGACTCCTGACCTAAATGCAACAGCGAATGATGGCGCCTTTTACAAACCTTACAGGTGGTTGGTTTTCTACATTCAGAAACAATGTGATTGCCTCCTAAACAGTTGAAGCAAATTTTATGTTTTGCAACAAAATCACGTCTAACTTCAACTGTCTGTTTTGATAATTTCTTGCAGAAACAAAGTTTGTGTCCTTTTGAGCAGAATTCACATTGTATTGGTGAACTCGTAGCCAACATTGCCTTTGGAGTATGAGCAAATGAACCTTTATTATTGTTGATGCCCTGCTGAACTGGTGCCCTTTTAGGCTCTAAACACTCTAACGCACGAAACCGATTTTCTATAAAAGTTTTAAACTGCTCGAAAGTTGGTAAGTCATTTTTGGAGTCATTATTGCAAATACTAAGCTCCCATTGTTTACGCGTTTCGTTATCTAATTTAAAGGTAACAATGTGTATTACAATGACATCCCATTTACTCACGTTTATCGCTAAATTACTCAACGCATTAAGACAATCGCACGTGGTATCAAGCAACTCCTTCAAAGCTGTAGCTGATTCCACTTGCATACGTTTTTGACCGAACAACCTCCTAAGAATACAATTTGTTAAGTATTTTTTATTGCTATAACGCTTCTGTAACTGAGTCCAGCACTGAATATAATTGGCATCAGTTATAGGAGTATGACGTATTAATTGCTCTGCTTCGCCAGAAAGGTGACCTTTTAAATAATGGAGCCTTTGCACATTATCTAAAGTATCATTTTTGTGTACTGATGATGTAAAAAGATCATGGAATGTTGTCCATTCATCATATTTTCCTGAGAATGTTGGAATGGTTATTTTGGGCAATTTAACAAAAGAACTATTTGATTTATTTGTACTAGTTGAAGCAATATCGGTTTGATGTACAGAATCTTTAGCTAACCGAATTTTATTAAGAGCTGTTTTCATCAAACTTTTATAAATAACATAAGTGTCCTCCGTGGTGTCATAGATATCAACCACTTTCTGTACTATATCTTCTGCTTTATAACGTTCATATAACTTAGTGTTATTTTCTTTAAACAATGCCCAATCTCGTTCTAATAATTCTTGCCTTGTTTCTATGTATTCTGGCGTTAATCTATCTTTACTACATTTCTTAAAATTTGTCAATCCCTTTGTGATAATATTCTGTTGATCTTTTAAAACGTTGATTAAACCTTCCATTTTTATAATTGCTCTAAGTACTTAATAAATAAATAACATGCGTTTTAATTGATTTCAACTTGATATGTATTTATTTTTTATAAACAGTAAATGTATAAGCTGATAAAATCAATGTAAGTATACAAATGATAAACCTTTCTCAAAAGATAAAATATGCAGAATTTCTAAGTTTGCAAACATATGTTTCTAACAGTCGACTAAAATTTTGTAAGATGTACAATTTTATCAAACAAAAATGACAAATCCAAATCACATAATTTTTTACAAGTGTTTTGGACACACAAAATCTGGTAGAAATCGGGTGTAGGTTCCCCGTTCCCCCGTTTTCTCTTAAATATTCCAAGTTCTTAATCTAACATGCACACAAATTGGTAATATTAATGAAAGTTTTCTAAGTTTAAAATATTGTTAAAATTTTACAAGTCCAAGATTAAGAAATAATTTTCTAAGTCGAAACTTCTTCACTATTTCTTCAAGTTAAACTCCTAGTTGGAATAGAGTTCAAAATCGTTTGACTCGACCTGTTTGTCCAATTCGTGGACTAAATAAATAAAGTGTACTCACAAAATTGCACTTCACACAAACACCGTTTTCAACCTGCAAGTGGCGCCCTCTATAGCCGCGCAATCTGAACTGCGCGTGACGTCCCCTGTGACGTCGCGTGTTGGCTGCGATTGCGTCACCTGACCTTCTTCCAGTGAAGTGTTGATCTGCGAGTGGCGCCCTCTGTGGCCACTTCTTGAACAAGTCCGCCAATGCTGACTCAGCTCACCGCCAATGCTGGGCAAAGCTGTCGCCGCTAGTGCGGAGAACCGTGTACCTTGCTGCAGCGATCCACTGCAAGTACACGGGCTGGAAAAGCGGCCAACGTGTGCTCCACTTATACAAAAAAACTGTCCAAATTACCCGGCTCGTAGGACCAATGTTAAATACCGGGTGGTATTTTGGGGAAAGGTTGACCTAAAGGTACACTAGCAAGAGTTGTAATAAAACTACTGTGTACTGATCTGATAAGATAGCTGCTTTATTAAAAAAATACTTTTTGCCTATATACTATTCGCGGTAACGAAACCATAACGACTTCTAATTTGAGGCCAACGCCATCTATCGAGCACGCAGGAAGCTTTACAAATAATCAAGTCGTTAACAACAATTATTTTTGTTGTTGTTGTAACAAGCATTGTTGTTGTATTTAGACACTAAGTTTCATCTAGGATTAACGTCATTCCCTCGTCTTCTTCTTTAGGGTTGGCAGTATGTACGGTGAACCCGCACATGTCGTAACATTAAGTAGGTTAAGCTAACTCAGCGTTTGCATACGCGCGATCATTTAGTGAATCGGCTAAGTAAAATATATCAGTGATTTTACCACACTCAACACGGGCGGTTTTATTCATAATCCCCGGGTCTCTATCGTATCACAAGTGTATAGAACAATCATCATACGCTTGAACAAGGTGTATAGACTATCGTCATACGTGTATTTTTTGTTTGTCCTTGTGTTTTATGATACTAATGGTGCAGATCTAGTAAATCAGTGTCTTGTGAAAATTGTATCTTTTTTTTTTTTTAAATTTGATGAAATTTATATGATACTAATTAAGTTATAATATTGCTTTATTGAAATAAGTTATGAATTAATGAATGAATGAAATGCACCGATCCCAGCGTGGTTTAACCAGACTCGATAAATCGAATGAACCCCAAGATTTGCACTATCCCTTGGAGCCTCATGTCATGTTGCATGGTGCTGCAAAGGCTATTACATATCAGAGAGTAGACCGGGGGGCGCGGTAATGGTAAGGAAGACCGTGCCAAATGTTCGGAAGTACTTCCAGATAACTGTGCTTCCAGCAGCTTTGTATCTCTAACTCTTTATATCCGTGTTACGTTGCTATGGTTTTCTTCTTGTTATCAATTTCACTGACTTGACAAATATACTTTTACAAAGAAACATTTCGGTTTTCCTTAATATGGTAGCAGACCAATATAAATATTAATGATTGTTTATTCGTTGCAATAGTGGACAAAGACTCGAATAATTATGCAAATGGCAGGCGTAAAAATCGAGATCGGTCGACTCGACGGTCCCACTTACTGGCACACATGGAGGTACAAAGTAAAGCTTTTACTTAAAAGTACTCCAGGCACGCTAGAAGCAATAGAAGGCAAGTTAATAAAGCCAAATGATCCTGGAGAAACGGCAAAACCTGAAGATATACAAAAGTATAATCATGAAATGAATTTTTTTCAAAAATGTGACAGTCAAGCGCTTCTTATCCTTACTACAAATATGACTGAAGAGACCTTACAAAAAGTAATGCATGAAACGTCATGTGACATGTGGAAAGAGCTTCATAGGCTTTATGATGGGGCAAAGGAAGACAGGAGCTACGACCTCTGTATGAAGTTTTTCCGCTACCAGAAAAGCAATGAACATGATATGGCCACACATATTTCGACTCTCAAAACTGTATGGTATGACTTAAATAATGACATTGAAGGAAATGATCTGCCTGAAATATTGTTAATATGTAAAATCTTAGATACACTTCCGGAACGATACTTCAGTTTTAAGTCAAGCTGGTTATTGATGAACAAAAGTGAGCGAAATATAGAAAACTTGACTACACAGGTATGTGCTTACGAAAGATCTCTTAAACAAAAGAATACAGAAGAAGGTGGAAGTACCCATGAACTTCTCATGTTAAGAGGAGAGAAACGGTATGAGAAGCAAGGGCAAAGCAAAAAGAAATGGAAGAAATGCAATTATTTTGGAGAAGGCTTTCATAAAGTCACATCATTCAAGAAGTGGATTGCGGACGGTAGACCCCCCAAACCTCCAAAGCAGTCTTCAAGTATTGCGATGTTGACAGGCCTAGCTTCAACATGCGAAAGTAAGAAGACAGATAAGGACTCGTTTTATGTGGATAATGGCGCTACGAACCATGTTACCAATAGAAGAGATATATTCCACATCTTCGAAAAATTTGGTGAACATCATAAGGTTATGACAGCTAACGGAGAGATAGTTGAAGCCATAGGCAAAGGTTCTGTTCAACTGGAAGCTTACATTAATGGCCACAAAGAGTTACTAGTCTTAACAAATGTATGGTACGTTCCAAGAATTGAGAGAAATCAATTTTCTGTGCTAGCCGCGCAAGATACGCTAAAGAATAGCATCTTTCAGTCAACTGCTCAGACATGTAATGTGAAGAATGATGGCAAAGTCATTTTAGTCGGGAATCGCGACAAGTATGGTGGTCTGTACAAACTTAACGTTAAAGTATTGATGCCTAAGCTTGAGATAAACCAACTAACGACGTCACAGAATCTTCAGCTCTACCATGAACGGCTGGGACACCAGAACAAGAGACATGTAGCAAAACTGATACAAAGAGAGCTTGCAGTAAAGCTAGACTCAAGTTCTGCTGATATCTGTGAAGGCTGCATCTTCGGCAAGAGCCATCGGCAGAAATTTGGAGAGAGACCAAGAGCAACTAAGCGTGGAGAGCTAATCAGTACAGACGTATGCGGACCATTCCCTTACTCGATCTCAAAGTTCAGATACTATGTTCTGTTCAAAGACACCTATTCAAAATATCGATGGATCTACTTTCTGAGACAAAAGTCTGAAGTTTTCGCACGCTTGAAGGACTTTCTAGCTGAAGCAAAAACTTTTGGACACGTCGTGCAGGAGTTATTGAGCGATAATGGAGGCGATTTTGATAATGAACAAGAACGCAATACTTTGAGACAACATGGCACTAAACAGAGGTTTACAATGCCATACACAGCGCAACAAAACGGTTCTTCTGAAAGAGAAAATCGTACGATTGTGGAGATGACAAGAGCACTAATGCACGCTCATGATAAGATTCCAGAAGCTTTATGGGCTGAGATATCCAAAGCTTCTGTTTACATATTGAACAGAACGGGACCTACTCCTGTAGAAGGAAGGTCTCCGCATGAGCTCTGGTACGGCAGAAAGCCTAGGATCAATCACCTGAAAGTCATTGGATGCAATTGCTATGTGCATGTCCCAAAACAGAAGAAAATAAGTAAGTTAGCGAGGAAAGCTGAAAGAGGAATACTTATCGGGTATGACGGTGACGAAGGATATCGAGTTTTTGATGTTAAGAACTTAAAACTCATTAGATCTCGAGATGTTGTGTTTGATGAAATGCCTGTACTTGAGAAAAACAAGATTGACATAACTTTACAATGACCTGAACCTGAAACGAATACTTACGAGCTCCCATTGCCTCTTACAGACTCTGAAACTATTTGCGAGGATAATTACTCCCGTCCACCATCATAAGCAAATTACAGCACCGAAGAGGATTATGAGTCGCTAGAAGAAGAAGAGACAGGTCATACAGAGCCTACAACACGAGAACTGCGTGATCGAAGCCAGATTAAACCTCGACAACGGTTTAGCTTTGATCAGTATGTTAATGAGGCTATAGATATATAGATAGATAGAATACTCTTTATTGTACACCATAAAAGTCACAGACATAAATTTAGAAATTTTACATAGGGTGACACAATAGGCGGTCTTATCGCTTAAAGCGATCTTTTACAGACAACCTTTGGATGGATTAAAGGTAATAGGAGAGACAATACTGCAGGTAGTCAGCGGTGTACCATCTACATATACAATAAATATGTACATACATACGTAGAGCATAAACTAATTCAACTTCAACTTATTCTTATTCTTTCTATATCTATTCCTGAACCGACATCATATCGAGACGTGATGCGAAGCTTTGAAAAAGATAAGTGGATCGAAGCGATGAATCATGAAGTTAAATCTCAACGAGACAATCAAACTTGGGAACTGACGAACCTACCTAAGAATAGAAAAGCACTACGATGCAAATGGGTATTTAAGATTAAAAAGAACCCTGATGGTACAGTTGTTAAGTACAAAGCACGATTGATTGCTGTTGGATATACACAAAAGAAGGGAATCGACTACGATTCGACATTTAGCCCTGTAGCGAAGATGAGCACAATCCGAATTTTGTTGAGTATTGCTGCAAATGAGGGTTTAGTACTCAGACAGTTCGACGTCTCTACAGCCTTCTTATACGGTACTGTGAAAGAAGAAATCTTTATGCGACAGCCGGAAGGTTACGATGACGAGACAGGTCGTGTTTGCAAATTAAAAAGAAGCTTATACGGATTGAAACAGGCACCTAAGTGTTGGAATGAGTGTGTGTATCCATGATTTTCTTATGAAATCAGGTTTCATCCAGAGTGAAGCAGATCCCTGCGTCTACGTAAGGGAAAGGGGACAAAAGAAAATGCTGCTCGCACTTTATGTAGATAAGGGATTATTGGCCGCATCAGACCAACAAAAGGCAGATGACTTCATTGAAAATTAATTAAAAATTATTAAAATTAAGTTAAAATTGATGGTTAGAGGAAAATAACTTAAGAATAAATTTAAATAAAACAAAAATAATTCAATTTAACCAACGCATGACAGATACGGACAAGCTCAATGTGCAATATAACGATAATAAAATTAACGAGGTAGCTAGTACTAAAGGAGATTGTTCTACGCCCATACATTGTTCGCCCTGGAGCCAACAGCATAGAAAAAATCATTTTCTAATTGTAAATTGCCCTTAGTAGCCCATAAGAACAAGGTTTCTTGACGGACACTTCAGAGAACAGATTTATTTTAAAAAAAGGAACAGATTTTGAGGTTATTTTTAATAAAAGAAAACTTAAGTATATCCTTCTAAAATCACTATTTTTGGTTTCTAAAAAGCATTAAACTTCAAATACAGTGAAATATTACTGTAATTACAGTTTTATTATGCCTTTTAGGTACAGATATTATTTATTGGTTGAAGTTTACATATTATGCTAGGGTGATTAATTAATACTTACTTACTTCATTGCACCAAGTCAGCCGCACAAGAAGCATTGTTTAGGTGTAGGTTCTTACATACCTATTTCCCAGTCTATGCAAACCATCAATTGAAAAAAAGTAAACATTTGAGTATCTGTATAAATCTCTTTTCATTTTATGTATTGATTGGTACCTACCTAACAGATTTAAGAATATGATTTGAAGCACTTTCATTATGCAGTTGATATGAATCCTGTCGTCAGTCGCATACTCCGACCAGACCAACATCAGGTTTTGTAAGTAGCCATATATAATCCATAGTTAAGAACAAAAATAAAACACTTATTTTTATTCATTTTCATTATCCTCTACATTTTCTATTAAAATGTTGTCTAAGAATTGTGCAGGTGGGGCGATGTTGCCTTCATATCGGGCATAACTTAAATACCATATAATGGGTAGTTCTTCAGAGACAAAATTTTCGATTTCTATGGGTATATTTTCTGTAACTAACTAACAAAACGGCTTGTTAATTTTTTTTCGTACAGTTTAACTATATCCCTAACTGGGACAAATTATATTTTTCAAATAATTGCTGTCTAGGTACAGAATAAAAATATTTGAAGTTTGTTCTTCTGATTCATATAACACGTCCGTTTGCCATCTTCCGGAACAAAATGGTCGATGTGGCATTTTCCCTTTGATAAATCAATATAAATTATAATTATATCGAAAGGAAATGAATTTTCCTCTTAGAAAAAAAATGAGTATTAGTTATACCTACGTTAGTGTGTATATAAATAAGTAAATAAGAAGTGTCCAGCGTATAATACTGATTAATGTGGCGTAAGCTGCGCTTGACCGTACTTGGTCGGGAAATAATAATTAGATTCTGGCATCCCGCGTAGGGTGACGCCAGTCGTGCAACAGACGACCTAGGAGGCGGACGTTCGGCTGGTTGGCTTAGATCCCGGTGTTACGAAGTTAAATACCTGATTCATCTGTGCTTGGTTCAGGTGGCATTCTGATTACACTGCCTACTTTATAAAATTTATTTTATTGTTTTAAAACTTCAATCTGAGTTTCATGTGATGCTCTTGGGTTATAGACTCGTGTAGAAACATGACAATACTGAAGTCTGTATGTACGATGAGTTATGCATGATTGTAGGCAAAATCCTGATTCATCTGTGCCTGATTCATATGGTCAAAACCCCATATTAATCATAAAATAAATTAGTTTTTCGCTTTTCCAGCACTAAAGGAGCGCTTTTCTTTGCATAATTCTCCTTGTCCAACTTTTTACTATGTACAAGTCAGTAGTTCTAGTCTTATTTATTATATTTTATTTATTTTTATAGAATGACATTCCAAACATTGAAATTCGTGTCAGACACCTAAGAGAACGTTGTCTAGGAGTTATTATAGAAGTGGTTCATGAATCGGGCATTTTAGAGAAAGATATGCTGATTCCCGGAAATTCAAAGGAATTCCGTGGGACCATGAGAACACATCAGGTTGTGTGGAGTGCCAATCAACTTCAGACTTTAGATATAAGCGAACTTAGTTGTAGCTTGGACAATTGTTCAGAGTCAAGAAGAACCATTCAAGTTCAAGAAGCCATTCAATGTTCTCATGGTCAACACATCGGTTTTTATACCATAGAAGACATTAATAAACAACAGAGTTGTGTAAACGTCAAATCCACAAATAAAAGAAAGGTGACATCTAAGAAAGCTACATGCAGCTCTTTGATAAAACGTAGCCAAATATTTTGCTACCGAAATTCAGACTGGAAAAGATACGGATACAGCCCAACAAGACCTCGACCTTCCCGATAACGACAGCTTTTGATGGAGACTTCGTCAATCGATGAAAAACTTATAACTCCAAAATTCACCAGAGATGTACTATCGACACTTCATCAGAAGCGTGGATGATCGCTCAGATGCTGACGATGAGGATATTTTTACGTTTAAAAGGCCTCAATATGATAAACGGACAAAAGAGTCTAAATCCATTGGTGAAGATAATATGATTATTCCATTCCATCTTCCTCCAAAAATTCAAGATCTCGTCATATAAGAAAAGACTTTAAGGATGATATTGAAAGCAGTTCGGTCCCTAGCCAAAAGCCAAGGAAATATTTATTTTAGTACCTACTTAACATTGACTTTATTACTTATTAGTTTAAAACCAGACCTAGAATAAGTATATTTCTTTAAAAGTTAATAAGGAAGAATATTGGCAAAAATTCACATTTTTTTACGTGATATGATCACTGATAATTGTTTTCATTAAAAAAAGGTTATTATTGTTGTTAAAATATAATTATTTCCTTAATACAGAGCCCATCTACATTTTTTTTTTAATTTTTATTTCTGTTTCTGATTCATCTGTAACAAATTCTGATTCATCTGGGCACAAAATGTTTGAACGTCGATATCTTGAAAAGTACTTTATAAAAACGAGTCCCACATTCAAACATATGTTATTTGGTATACCTATTTTCATATGAACATAAGTTAGAAAGCTGAAAGTGATATTAAATTTTGGCCATATGAATCAGTCGAAGAATCAAATTTCGAAGAAATACCCATAATGGTCATGATATGAGCGCAGCATCCTATGGTCCTGCGCCCAACAATACAGTTGCAACAATATTGTATTATGGATTGTCTTCCAACTTGACTTCTGTCTAGCAAAATATAAACAAAATATGTCTTACTGCTTATATGTCGGCTTTGTATTCTGCCACGTACAAGCAACATATTGCTACTGGAAGTGACTGACTCTAAGTTAGTAATTAGCTTTCTAATTACGCAACATATTTTCGTAAACGATAAAGACAAATCCGTTTCATTTTGACAGTTCAACAACATTCATTGCGATACTTACGTTGCTCTGCAGTTTTTTTTTTCGATCTTACGGAGCAATGGATTAGCAATCTGTTTCAAAACGATTCAGATTCGGATTGATTTTGCATTACGTAATTAGGGTACAGGTCTTGGTCGACCTCCCTACACAGTTCAGTAATATAGGAACCGTTCTGTCGCACATGTTCACCATAATATGATCGGGCCTGTTTAATTTGATATATACCTAAAGGGATAAGAATTAAATCATTTAAATTAATTTGTGGAAATTCTTGTAGATTTTCACTATCTACAGAAATATTTTCAAAATGAGCCCGTCTCCTATTTAAATTATTTTCTTCCACAAAATCTGCTAAAACATTAGATATAAACATTCTCAATACTCAATACTCAATTCTTTATTGCATTCCATATGTATTACATAGATGGTATAAAAAGTAAAAGATCAATATGGACCCTGTCGGGCACAGCACAATTAGGAGAGAGGAAGAGGGCTAAGTTACAATTAAAGCAATTAATATTTTTATAAATTAATTATTAGATGTGTTTAATTGAGTGTATAATTATTTATAATATATATATATATATATATATAATTATACATTATTATTATATATTACTACGTTTGTGTAAATAGGTGTAATTTTGATATTATGTATTTATATGGATAATGTAGTGAATTTCTCAGAAGTATTTTGATTATTATTATATTATATTATTAATTATGTATTCATATTTTCATATTTATATTTGATTTTCTATATTCCATATTAGATTATATTTATTTCATAATGTTTTCTGTAAGTATAAGAGAGAGAGAATAATTTTATTTTGCAATCGTTTTGTCTTCTAAAAACTCCTTTACTGAGTAGTATGACTTGGATTCCAGAAATTGTTTCAATTTATGAATAAATGTATTTGTTTTACTTAGTTCTCTAATTTCATTTGGCAATTTATTATATATTTTTATGGACATAACTAAAGGGCTGGTTGAGTGCATTTTGAGTCGGGATTGAGGTATGTTTATTTTGTTTTTATTGTGTCGAAAGGTGTATCTTGTTTGTGTTTCTTCGCAAGAAGTGTAAAAATCTGGGTGGTTTCTGACAAATTTACATAATTCTAAGATATATAGACAGGGAAGTGTCATTATTTTGTGTTTTCGGAAGTGTGGCTTGCAGCTATCTGTTTGTTCTATGTTGGTTATTATTCGAATTAACTTCTTTTGCAAAATAAATATAGTTAGTGAATCTGTACTGTTACCCCACAGCATGACCCCATAGCTGAGCCATGCCTGGGCATATGCATAGTAAGTAACAAGTGCAGTCTGTAGGTTAGTAGTTTTTTTAATTTCACGTAGTGCATATGAGAATGTTGATAATTTTGCTCTTATTTTCTGTATATGGGATTTCCAATTTATGTGGGTATCTATAGACAAACCGAGGAGAGTAAATTCATTTACTTGTTCCAGTTTTGCATTATTAAAAATGAAATTTAATTTTAATGGGGATTTTTGATGGGGATGAAAAGTAATTAGTTTTGTTTTGGTGGCGTTTATTTCTAGATTATGATTATCCATCCAGGTTACAGCTGTAGAAAGAAGAGAATTTAATTTGGCGCTTATATTGTCATCGCTCTGGCATGAGATGAGCAAAGAGATATCGTCCGCAAATAGAACACATGGGCCGTTTATAATTTTAGGAAGGTCATTTATGTATATAAGAAACAATAGGCAGCCTATTACACTTCCTTGGGGAATTGACGCGTTAACTGCTTTACTGTCGGATCTCATTTTAATTATTTCATTTGTGTTGTTATCAAAATATTCAATTTCTACTACCTGTATCCTATCCTTTAGGTATGATGCAAACCATTCATGAGCTTTTCCTCGTATTCCTATCCCATGTAATTTGTCCAATAGTATTTTAAATTGCACCTTATCATATGCTTTGGTCATATCGAGTAGCATACCAATGGCGTAGTTTTTATTATTTATAATAGTTAGAGCCTCTTGTACGTATTTGTAGACTGCTAACGTTGTAGACCTGTTTTTACGGAAACCGTTTTGGCAGTCGTCAAGTATTTTATATTTTTCACAAAAAGAGTATACGCGGTCATACATAGCCTTCTCAAAGATTTTTGACGCAGTTGGTAGCAGCGCGATAGGGCGATAGTTATTAGGGTCGGTTTTAGAATTTTTCTTATGTATGGGTTTTATAAGAGCGTTTTTAAGTTGGTTGGGAAAGGTTCCCTCTTCAAACGATTGATTAATTAATTTATAAAATGGTAGGGTTAGTTCGTCTGCACATTGCTTAAGTAGAAAGGGGGGAAGTTCGTCTACTCCATAGCTTTTTTTATTTTTTAGATTTTTTATTATTTTATTAATTTCATAGGGATCGACAGGGCTGAGAAACATGGTGTTCTCTGTGGGGCACATTACAGGGGCTCCTTTTGCTGGTGAGGTTTTTTCCCCAATAGAAGCAAAGAAGTTATTGAAAATATTAGCTATTTGCTTAGGTTCAGTTATCAAGTTATCATTTTTATGTAATTTTATGTTAATTTTTTCGTTTTTTATGGATTTGTTTGTTCTTTCGTTTATTATATTCCACATAGTTATTACTTTAGTTGATTTTTTAATTTTATTTATATATTGTAGTTTTTTTGCTGTCATTACAGATTGCTTTAGGGTTTTTTCGTATTTTTTATAATATTTTGATAATATGAGATTGTTTGTTTTATTGATAAGTATTTTAAGTAGTCTTTTGTTTTTGCAAGATAATTTAATACCCTTTGTTAGCCAGTACTTCTTATATACCGTTTTTATTTTTATTTGCTGCAGCGGAATACACTCATTTAAAATTTGATTTAATATATTATTAAATGTACTGTAGTTTTCATCCATATTTTTATTTGATTGTATTATTTCATTCCAATTTTGATTTTTTAATTCAGATTTAAAGTTTTCTACATTTTGGGTATTATATATTCTTTTTTTCGCGAACCAGTTTGTTTTTTTATTGTTGTCGCTAAGTAATTTCATGTGAAAGATTGTTGCACAGTGGTCTGAGAAACCTAATTCTTCTACGGTGGTATAAGTATGCGTATAATTAAAATTTGTAAAAATTAAGTCCAAGCATGTTGAGGTAGTTTGTGAGATTCGTGTGGGGACTTTGATATGTTGTATGAATTTATGTTCCAACATCAGATCTAAGAACAAGTTAGTTTTTAAACAGCTATCTAAGATATTTATATTTAAATCTCCTCCTAATATCACGTTATATCTTAAATATTTATTATTTATATAGTACATCATTTTTTTTAATTGGCGAGTAAATACTTCCTCCTCTCTTCTATTCCAATAAATTGTAATTATAAGTAGATTCTTATAAGGTAATTCTATTGCACATAACTCTATACAATACTCAACAGACATATTACTAATATCACAAATTTCTTTGTACTCGAAGTGGTTTTGTAACAAGATACAGACGCCGCCGCCTCCTCGAGTACTGCGGCAGTAAGATGCTGCAATTTTGTAGCCGCTAAACTGTATGTTATTCAATTTTTCTGGTGATAGCCAAGTCTCACATAGGCATATAGTGTTATACATTGTTTTTTCATGGATGAAGGCTTCAAGTAGATGTTGTTTGTTATAGATGCTTTGAATATTTTGATATAAAATTTTAAAATGTTGATCTGTGGTTACGGAAAGTATTCTATTACTGTTCTTATTTTTCAAATTTACGGCAAAAACATCAGCTTTTACATTTTGTTGAAGTTCATTTATTCTGTCAAATACGAAAAAAATTGCTATCATTAAATTTATCATTTACGACTAAATTCAATGTATCATCAGATTGTATTAGTTGTTTACATGCATCATCTATATTCATTGTGTTTAATTCTAGGATTAGGTCTTGTAAATCGTTTAAAATAACATTCAAGCCTTTATTTTTTAAGCTTCCATACCTTTGGTTATAAGTTTCGTAGGTGTACGGAAGATTTAAGTTGGAATCTAAAATATACGCATATCTATATGTCTCAACATCCATGTAGATTAAATTATTAAATGTGTCGATTCTACTATTGAACATTACATTTTTGTTGACCATATATTTAAAAGTCGGCAGACATACTATAAAGTTCGTGTGTGTTAAGGTTTGTAATTGTTCGCGAATGAAAGTTACTAATTCAATATAATTATGCGTCCTTCTGAAATCTTCTTCCCCAACATAGATAACACAGTAGTCGGAGTAAGTGAAGTTTTGTATTTTCTTATCAAGATTATCTAATAGCTGCTTCAATCCACAACTTGGCATGCGATAGTGACATATATTAAAGTTACTTAAATTAGTTCTTTGACTGATTGTGTACAGTCTATTAGAGGTTTCACTACTTAAAATGCATATATTGTTCTTAACAATCGGCAACGATGGGTTATTTTTATTGATATTCCTGTTTGGTGATGTTTTGTTTTGCAAGTTTTCAGTAATGTTTTCAGTAGGGTCTTCAGCAGTGGATGTGGAGCAATCAGGAATTTTTAAAGTCTGCAGTTTACTGGTCTTCTTTTCCGTAGAACTAATTGTATTTCTCTTCGGTGTTTGTGTTTTCTTCTGTAGAGGACTACTGGTGATCTTTTTATACATCTCATTTTTCTTGAATAAATTGGCGTTTATTTGCTTCAGGGAGCCATTTTCCAAAGATAGTATTTCTATTTCCTGATGTGCGCTTTTTAATTGAGACTTTAGGTTCTCAATCTCAGTTTTAAAGATGTTTATCTGCTTATTCTCCTCGTCCTCTGATATTTCCGGCATGCTATTTATAGTCTCATCCAATGTTTGAGAAATCATTTCGCTGGTGTCATTAGTCGGTTCCGATATAGTACGTGTGCGACGAAAAGTTATATTTTCTAGGAAGTTCATGATGATTATTCAAATAAATTATGACACAAAAAGTCTCACAGCAACCGTCGGATTTGAACGTGCATTCACGTGGTTCAAATTCAAGTATGTCAGTTTGTACGCCGCTAAGCCACCTGTACGATGAGAAATCGTGTCCAATTTTTAGACCTAATGACGTTGTAACTACGTAGACCCTTGTATTCGTAATAGATGTCGCTATGTGTTATCTATTAGTCAGTCGGCGATTTGTTATCTATTAGTCAGTCCGGTAATACTGTGAAAACAATATTAGTGGTTGTTTTATGGGTGTTTAGCTAGATGGCGTTGGTGTTGACATAACTTCAAGTCACATATGTGCAGTGTTTGAATAAAAAACGGTTTTTTGCCGGTAACAATTTTTGTTTAGATCACTGTTTTATCACCACTGTCTAGAAATTGTTAGTAATTATTGTTGTTATGTTTAATGTTGTCTTAAAATTTGGATATTTACACTGGTATAACTTAGAGCACTGAGTTTGTTGTGGTTTTTAATTAATGTTTACACAATATTTGAGAATCAATGTTAGTCTAATAACCCGGTGTTTTTGGTTAATGATAACACTTTCACTGCTAGTTTACTAGTCTAGCTTCGCTTTTATGTATAATACACTGTTTAAATACTGGGTTTACTATTTTTAATAATTATTTAATTGCGAGCACAATCACATCTAATGTTAACTTGTCAGCGCCATCTGACGTTCTTTCTTTATTTAGTGTGTGCCTTCTCAATCTTATTAAATTGATCCCACAATTGGCACATCGCAAGGGATTGCTTCTTGTTGGAGTATGTGTAGATGACGACGGTTCTGAATAAGACCTGGCAGCACGATCTGCTCTCTGCCAGCAAGGATGGCAAATATGGTGAGAAGCATGTATCTAAAATAAAAAGTACATTTTGAGCTGGTATATCACTATGATATTTCTAAGTAGCTTATCAGAATTAGACAATAAAATACCTCCAATGGCATTAATCTTTTAGTGATAATATTCTTGATATTAATATGATGCTGTGTGTCAGTTCGCAGAGCAACAACTTGATGAGAACGAGTTCGAGGTTCCAGTGTTCTATGGCATAGTGCACAATTTCTACCAATGTTGTCTGATGTTGGTTGTATGCTTTGTTGTGCCGTAGACCAGCATATTGTGCATATAATATCACTTGCTTGAATCTGAAAGAACGTATACTTAAAATGTAGGTATATATGTATGATTGCACTATCAGCATAAAACAAAAATAAATAACAATTTAATATTACACGATATGTCTTCTACAAAATGTCGCTATGTTAAATACACGTTAACAGTTATTTACCGAAAGTGATGGAGCTCTTTCCTGTATATATCAACGAATCTGTTCATCTTCCAACAACATAGAACCACCAGCAGAGCCACAGCTGATACAAAATCTACTTTCCATTTCGTAAGCAAAGTCCGTTATCCGTTGTCAAAATGCTAAGGTGTCGTTTAAGCAGATCACAGAATCAGTTATTCGAAGCCAGGTCACGTTGAAAGCAATCCAAATCGTAGTCCGTTAAACAGAAACCAAATAAAAAACGCTGATATATCTATGGACGCATTGTCAAATGTGACTTGCAATAATATGTCATTCAATAAAATCATTCTTGCTTTAAAATGTGATACATTTTATTGGCGACGAGGATTTAAAAGACTTAAACAATGAACAAAGAACAATTTGAGCTGTTCTTGCGAGCTCAACAGGCGCAGCAAGAACAGACGACACAAATACTTACATTGTTGGTACAAACAATGAAAGAAGATACAAAACCAAAAAGCTCAACAAGCGTTTCATCATCGTCGGTCACATCGTCAGACAAGATGATGGTGATTAAAAACTTTAACATAGACAAATACAACCCAGACAGCTGCAGAATTGAAGATTTTTTAGACTTCTTTGCAAACAAATGTCAAATCATGAACGTTACGGAACCAAACCTACGAAAGGACATCCTGTTAAATACCTTAACACCAGAGATTTTCCGTGAGTTAAAAATAGCACTTACACCGAATTTTACGAGTAGTTATAACGACATTTGCCTCAAACTTCTTGACTTGTTTAGAATAAAGAAAACCAGGTACCACGCATTGACAGAGTTCTGGAACTGCACCAGAGAGTCTTCAGAATCTATGGAACGGTACGCTAACAGACTCAAAAGTCTAAGCAGGGATTGCGGCTACAAAGACGAGATGTTGGAACGACAGCTACGCGATCGTTTTGCTACAGGGTTGAATCATACAGATTTAGAGACAGACCTCAAGCAAAAGTGGCCCGATTTGCAGGAGTCAGGAAGGGAGGTTACTTTTAGAGAAATTTTTTCAATTGCACAATCACGAGAACAGGCAGAACATGACACACCAAGCACAACTGCAAATGTTAACAGAGTCAAGAGGAACCGTACTCAAAAAACAACAACACCGAAGTCTAATTACAATAGACAACGCAAGTTGCACTCCACTGATCAATGCCTGAGATGTGGGAAATTCGAGAAGCATGACCTCTCAAAATGCGCAGCAAAAAACCACACATGCGCCGATTGCGATTTGAAGGGGCATTTTGAGAGCTGCTGCATTAAAACTGGTCGTGCTTACATATCGTCAGCCAAGGATAAAAACACTTCCAAACGAAGAATACAACGGATAAGCGATAATCAAGCTTCTACGTCAAGCTCCACAAACGTTTCAACGGAAAATAGTGAAGATGACGATGAGTTTGTCCACAACGTCACAAGCACTCGAGTCAAGGATTGCAAACAAATCGACATTTTCATAAATGGAGTTCACTGCACTATGGATTGGGACCCTGGCTCTACCCACTCTATCATTAGTTTGGAAAAAGGTTGGATCACCAACGTTAACAAAGGGGCCCAAACTAAAAGCATATGGAAATACCAAGCTGAAAACCAAAGGAATCGCAAATGTAAATGTGGAAGTGAACGGACGATACGAAATCTTACATGTCGAATCGTAATGAAAAACGCAAACCCATTACTTTTTGGATTGAGATGGAGCGAGAAGTTTGGAATGGAATTTCCAAAACCAGTTTATTCAATCCAAGAGAAGCCTGTTACTCCAACGTCATTAAAACATATACTAAAGCAATACAGCGAACTTTTCGACGGAAAACTAGGCAAAGTCCATAACTACCAAGTTAACATACACACCAAACCCGGCGCAGAACCAGTACACCTACCTGCACGTCAAATCAAATTCAGCATGAAGAAAAACGTCGAACGGGAGTTGGATCATCTTGTCGATACAGGTATCATTAACAGAATAGATCCAAACCTTACTGCTTTGGAGTGGGCCACACCTACTGTAAATGTCTTGAAACCAAATGGTGACGTCAGAATTTGCGGAGACTACAGCACTACACTTAATCCTGTTTTAACAAAACATTTACATCCAGTGCCTGTCTTTGATCAATTACGACAGAAACTAGCAAACGGCATCGTCTATTCTAAAATTGATCTCAAAGACGCGTATTTACAATTTGAAATAGCTCCAGACTCAAAAAAGTATTTAACAATATCCACACACAGAGGATACTACCAGTACAACAGGATGCCTTTCGGTATTCTACAGCACCATCAATTTTTCAAAATTTTCTTGATCAACTACTTGGAGACATACCAAACGTAGCAGTGTATTTTGATGACATTGCATTGACAGGAGAAAGTGTGAATGCACACTTACGAACACTTTGCACAGTGTTAAGCCGGCTAAAACAGGCTGGTTTGAAAGTTAATTTGAAAAAGTGTAGTTTCCTGAGTAAAGAGATTGAGTATCTGGGTCACATAATTGATCAAAACGGAATACGGCCAACAAAAGCGAAGATTAGCGCTATAACCAACGCATCACAACCCACAAACGCAAAGGAATTACGCTCTTTCCTGGGCCTTATAAATTTTTATGAAAGATTCATTCCACATCTTCATGGCTCATGTGCAGACCTGTACGAACTAACAAGCGGCAAAAAAAATGGCGATGGTCTCAACACGAAGAACAAGTTTTCGAGAATGCTAAAGGTAACATAGCTAACTCAAATTCATTGATAGCTTTCGATGAAAGGCGTTCCCTTTTCCTAGCGTGTGATGCGTCAGAAAAAGGAGTTGGGGCAGTTCTATACCACAAACACAAAGATGTCGAACAACCGATAGCATTTGCGTCAAGAAAACTTCGACCAGCTGAGAGCAAATATTCTGTTATTGACCGTGACGCACTAGCCATATTATTTGGAATACAGAAATTTGACCAATATCTAAGAGGAACGAAATTTACCTTGGTAACTGACCATAAGCCTCTGATGCACATTTTGGGACCTCAACGTAACCTGCCGAAGCTTGTTAATAATAGGCTTGTAAGATGGGCTCTTTTGATTGGAAGCTACCAGTATGAAATTTGCTACCAGAAGGGGGAAAACAATATTCGGGCCGATTGTCTGTCCAGATTACCAAATCCCAAGACAAAACCCTCACACGTGGAAAACGTTGTTCGTAGAGTAGTATCACGCCTCCAAGAAAACAAAATTGTTGACATACAATTAACAGAAAAAAAATTGAGTCTGGAAACATCTAGAGACCCAAATTTGTCACTCGTTTGTCAGTACCTAAAGACCGGGTGGAGAGACCTGGGTTACGGGCAAGACATGAAACAATACTACAAGAAACGTTTCGAACTGTCTGTAGAAAGTAAAATTTTACTGTGGCAAGGCAGGATGGTCATACCTGAAGTTCTAAGAAAGATAGTCTTAGGCTATTTGCACCGAGGGCACCCAGGGATATCGGCCATGAAAGCACTCTCACGTTTCTATGTGTGGTGGCCATCACTTGACGAGGATATCGAGAATTTTATCAAGAGATGCACCAGGTGTCAAGAAAACAGACCGTCTAATACCGAACTACCGGTATTCTCCTGGTCTATACCCGAGCAAGTGTGGGAAAGAGTCCACATAGACTTTGCAGGTCCATTCGAGGGCAGCTATTGGCTGGTTTTGTGTGATGCGTTGTCGAAATGGTGTGAACTAAGACCAATGAAAAACATAACTTCAAAAAGTCTATGCGCAGTTCTGGATGAAATTTTCAACACCTTTGGACTTCCACAAATGATTGTATCTGACAACGGCCCCCAACTAACATCACAGGAATTCAAGGACTACTGTAAAAATCAGGGCATTCTACATGTCACCTCATCTCCGTATCATCCCCGAACAAATGGGTTAGCTGAACGGTTTGTGAGAACTTTTAAGAACAGATTGACCTGCAGTGACGGAACCCCACTTAAGCGTCGATTGTTGGAGTTTTTATTCACTTACCGGAACACTCCACATACCACTACCGGCAAATCACCAGCTCAAATGATGTTCGGCAGGCAGTTGAACTGTGTTCTGTCAAATATCCGACCGAACAAGAGAAGAAATTTGCAATACCAACATGTGAAGGCAGACATCGTGTCATCTACACCTACATACCAGACAGGCGATTTGGTCTACATAAAAACAAACTGGAAAAAAAGTGGCAGCCTGCTACAGTAGCCACCCGTAAACACCGATACTCTTACGTGGTCACTACATCTAATGGGGTGGAGCAAAGGAAACATGCAGATCACATGAGGCCGCGACTTGCTCCTGCAGCCGCGTCACCTGAAAGTGTTGCGACAACCTCTACGTCCTCACCATCCACATGTTTCGCACCATCACCTATGTCAATTTCTTCTCCATCTACACCGTCCTCTCACATTCCATCCACACCAGAACCATCTGCATCTACATCATCATCCTCATCTCCAGCGTTTGAAACACCGACTGCGTCAGTTGCTGCACCTCTTCGGCGCAGCCAGCGTGAGGTGCGACCTCCACGGCGTTTGATTGAAGAGATGTGAATCAACCATAAATGGGGAGGAATGATATATCTATGGACGCATTGTCAAATGTGACTTGCAATAATCTGTCATTCAATAAAATCATTCTTGCTTTAAAATGTGATTCATTTTAAACGCCAAAAGAAATCGCCAAATAGGTAGGTAGTCACAACACAACACAACGACAGCCAGCGCGTGAGACGAACCGACTGACGTAGTGACATAGAGATGCTCTCTCGAAGATCGATCATTGTATATCGATTATCAATGACCACCTATTTTAATCTGTGGTTTTAATTTAGGAGACCAAAATGACAGATCAATATGTCAAATGTAAATTAATTTGTATCGTTTCAAGCATAAACACGTTGTTGCTTTGATTCAACTTCACATTAAATTAATGCTAAAATAAAATATTTTGTACTTAAAAAGTAAAAATATGGCTATTGAAGTCGTGAAATCGTTGTGAGAACAATTCACTAGAGTTGCGTCGTAAATGACATTTCAATCGTTAAATGAGAGATTTTCTGACAATTGAAAAAACATATTTCAACAGATGGCTTGGCTAAAAAATACATCTTTGTTTTACTGGCTACTGATAACAAAAATAAGATCCGTAAGAAAGCTTATGGATATCAAAAACCAGAGAGAGTGACGTATTTTTTACCAACGCCTTTTTTGAACTAATATTTTCTCACTTGTCAGAAAATCCCTCATTCGACTAGTAAGTACATTTTGTGAGTTTGTTTTATTCATGATATTTTCATCATAATCGTGCTAGGCCATATTCATCATAAGTCCCATTAAAATGTTCACGGAACTAATTCCATGAAAAAAATATGCATGAAAAACTTTTATGTTGCACATTTTCAATGTTTTGGAAGTGATAAATATCGAACATCCATTATTTTTAAATACTAGATATTATGGACATCGTCGTCGATATCGATATTTATGTAATATGAGCGAGAGCGACACTATCAAATCTTTTGTGACATTCACAATGACAATTCCATGAAAGATGGCGGGTTTGGTTGGTAATAAAATCAATGAGGTCACTTTTAAAAACCTTTATGAATTGAACAGTGTCCGCTGGAATTTATTATTTTTAAAAAGTATATTAAAATATAATTAAAATTAACGTACACGTCAAATGTTTGTTGGTTATAGGGCGGTCTAGAGCAATCTCCTTTCTTGGTCTAGAAATAGATTAAAAACTTAACTGGAAACAACACATTGAGTTACTTTGCAAGAAACTAAGTTCATCGGCATATGCTCTATATACCTTATCGGCTATTGTAAATCTGGATGCATGCCTTACTGCGTACTATGGTATAGTTGAATGCCATCTGCGATACGTAATTATCTTTTGGGGCAACTCAACAGAAAAAGAAACTGCATTTAAGGCACAAAAAAGATGCATACGGTCTATTTTTAAATTGAAAAGCACGGATAGCTGCGTGCCATATTTTAAACAATATAAATTATTAACCCTACCAAGTTTGTACATTTTAGAATTGGCAGTGTTCGTAAAATTAAACCCAGATCGCTTCGCACGAATGGCTGACGTATTTCCACGGAATAGGCGTGACAATAGTAGCCTATGTATCCCTAGTGCTAGAACAACTCTGATGCGCAAGGGTGTCTGCTGCATGGCACCGGTGATATATAATAAAATACCAAGTTGTTGGAAGGACTATAATTTTACACTATTCAAAAAAAGACTTAGGAACTTTTTAGTAGACAAAGTTTATTATAGGGTTGAAGATTATTTATTGGAAAAAGAAATTGTTTGACTATTTTATATATTGTATTAACTATTAGAAATTGTGACATTAATTTTATTATTGACCGATGAATCAGAATCATTTTATGTAGGTATTGAATGAATTGATAATTATTAGTGAATGATGAACTAAAATTGTATTATGTAATGGAATAGTAAATATTTAATTTTAATTGTAATCTCTATACTTTTGCATGCCCTGTAATTGGCTATATGTAGTTGGATATGGCTGTTTCTGTATTTATATTATGTACCACCATGACTTGTACCTGTATTTGCAAAATAAAATATCTTTATCTTTAAAAGGGCGTTTTAAAATCACAACGAAAGTACCGTCCTATTTTCTTAGCCTAGAAATAGAACAACACAAAGATTGTACTGTTAAAGTCCACCGAACTGCGTACACTAAGAAATTGCTTGAAAAGTACGGAATGAGCAATTGTAAAAAAGTTGGGACACCCATAATAAAATCTGTAAAGTAAATGGAGGAACAAGATAGTCCTGACGAATCTCAAGACTTTCCTTATCGGCAAGCTGTTGGGTCCTTGTCGTATCTAATGGTTGGCACTAGACCAGACATTGCGTATGCAGTTGGGGTAGTGTCTCGGAAGCTGGATAAACCGACCAAAAGTAATGTGCAGCAGGTGAAGAGGATATTTAGGTACCTGAAAGGAACTATAAATACAGGACTCGAGTACAAGAAGGGTGAAAAGCGTCTCGTCTGCTACAGCGACGCCGACCACGGTGGCGACGATGCGACTGGATGCTCCACGAGCGGGATCGTATGTTTGTATGCTGGATCGGCAACATCCTGGCGCAGTTCAAAGCAATCCATGGTTTCGCTATCATCCACTGAAGCGGAGTTAGTAGCGGCCAGTGAGGCGTGTCATGGTTAAGAAGATTGTTCCAATACCTAAAAACAACCCTTGATGTACCTATCTTGCGAATCGACAATGAGTCTGCAATTAAATTGGCTTACAACCCTCCATAAGAGCAACACCGAAAAACTAAGCACATAAAGTTAAAACACTTGTATGTGAGACAATGTGTTTCAGAAAGGGACGTAACTATTGAGCAAGTACCGACAGTAGAACAACTTGCAGACATCTTTACCAAGCCGGTTTACAAACCAAGATTGGTGAAACTCAGTGAAGAGTTTGGATTGAAAAAGAAGAGGGAATGTTCGGAAGTACTTCCTGATAACTGTGCTTCCAGCAGCTTTGTATCTCTAACTCTTTATATCCGTGTTACGTTGCTATGGTTTTCTTCTTGTTATCAATTTCACTGACTTGACAAATATACTTTTACAAAGAAACATTTTGGTTTTCCTTAATACCAAAAGGATATGGAAGGATTCGAGCCATACCGGATATGCATCCTTGAGTAGGCAATGGACTAGTGGATTGGCATCTTTTAACGACGTTGCCGCCAGATTGATTGTACCATCGATTACTGTTAGTAGTGGTACTAACACTACTTTTGATACGCCTAGTAGTTTAAACTATTAGGAGCGACAACGGATGAGCCGCATATATTGAACGTTGTTCATCAAAGAGCTAGAATTAAGTTTATTTATGGAGAACTATGATGTTCAGGTGTTATGTTTGACTGAACACTGGTTGAAAGAACATGAAGTGGTGTTTATTAATGATGATAATTTTACTGTACAAAGTGCGTTTGTAAGAAAAAGCGCCATTCGCGGTGGATCTTTGGTTCTTGTTTCAAACAAGTTGAAATGTAAACAACGTTTAGATTTAGTTAATCTTTCCATCGAGCGCAATATTGAGTTGTCTTGTGTTGAACTCGAGCTATACATTATAATTTGCGTTTATCGACCCCCCTCTGGTGATTTTATTAGTTTTGAATCGGTAATGGAGGATTCGCTCAATAAGTTAAAATCAAGTAATAAAAGTATCATTAAATTTTATGTGGAGATTTTAATATTAATATTTTAGATGTTACTCCATTAAGTATTAGACTTCTTAATCTGTTTAGGTCTTATAATTTAATTAACTTGTTTTTTGAAGCTACTAGGATCACGGCATCTTCATCAACTTGTCTTGATAATATATTTAGTGATTGTGATGCCAAAAATAAATTAGTGTTAAGTGACTTAACGTCTGACCACTGTGGTTTATTAGCTAGTTTCCCCATGCCATTACATAAAAAGCCGCATAAAATAGAATGTAGGCCATATACAGCTAGTCGTAGCAATAAATTTAAAAATAATATCGCTCATAGAATAACACCATCTATAATAGAACACGAGAATCCCAATGAAATGTATACAGCCCTTTTTGATGTTGTGCAAAAAGAGTACCAATCTACTTTCAAGACTAAAACTATTGACATTAATGGCACCTCCTGGCTTTAATCAATGGGCCACTCCGGGTATTTATAAAAGTAGAGCGAGACTATACGAGTTATATGGTTTGAAAAAATATAGATTTGATACTCCTTTCCTAGAGTATGTCAAAAATTATTCAAAATTATTTAAAAAGGTTAGTGTTTTTGCTAAATCTGAATTTTTAAGCGATACAATTAAAAATCCCAATAATAAAGTAAAAACCACTTGGAAAATTATTAACAATGAAACGGGTAAATCGGTTAAGCAAGATAAACAACTTGAGATTAAGGTCGATAATAAATTAGTTACTAAAGCAGCTGACGTAGCTGAGGCGTTTAATGAGTTTTTTGCCAACATACCTATAACTACGACTCGCTCCTTGAATTCGTCCCCATCTAAAGCTGAAAACCTTTTGTTTAGTAGTGTGTCTAAAAGTAGTCGCTTATTTAGCTTCGAACATGTAACGCCTCGTGATGTAGTTAATGTTTTCAACACACTCAAGTCTAAAAACACTGGTGATTACTGGGGAATCTCCATTAAACTTTTGAGTAATATAATAGACATCGTAGCCCCCTATCTAGCTGTTACTTTTAATAAATGTGTTGATTTAGGAACTTTTCCTGACCTCATGAAGAGTAGTAAAGTCATACCATTATTTAAATCAGGTAATAAAAATGACGTTGGCAATTTCGAGGCCTATTTCTATTTTACCAGCATTAAGCAAAATATTTGAAAAGTTAATACTCAAGCAGTTTCTAAGACATTTTAATTTAAATAGCCTCCTTCATAATGAACAATATGGCTTTACAAAGGGTCGTTCGACTACAGATACGGGGGTTGCTCTCCTGAAACACATATTTAACGCATGGGAGAACGCTCAAAATGCTATTGGAGTTTTCTGTGATCCAAAGCCTTTGATTGCGTGCACCATGACAAGCTTTTGCGTAAACTGCGTCATTATGGTGTGCTAAACGAAGCTCTCAACGTTTTAAATTCATATTTAAATAATAGGTCGCAATGTGTAGATGTTGATGGTGTAAAATCTTCCGGGCTACCAGTTCAGTTAGGTGTACCCCAAGGCTCAATACTGGGTCCATTCTTGTTCTTAGTATATATCAATGACTTACCATTCTATTTAAAGGGTATCTGTGAAGTTGTACTGTTTGCAGATGATACCTCTCTTATTTTTAAAGTAGACAGGAATAGAAAAGATTTTGACGATGTAAACAGTGCACTGTCAATGGTTACGGATTGGTTTACGACAAATAACCTAGTTCTCAATGCCAAAAAAACGAAATGTGTAAAGTTTGCCCTTCCAAATGTTAGAAATCTAGGACCCAACATCGTCTTAGATAAAGAGGTGCTTGAAACTGTAAACTCGGCAGTTTTTCTGGGCATAACAGTAGATGCCAAACTTCAGTGGGGCCAACATATATCGAGCCTAGCGGGAAGGCTCAGTTCGGCCGCCTACGCCGTCAGAAAAGTAAGACAATACACTGACGTTGATACAGCTCGGTTAGTCTATTTTAGTTATTTTCATAGCGTTATGTCCTATGGTATTCTGCTGTGGGGCAAAGCTGCAGATATTCAAAATATATTTGTCCTCCAAAAACGAGCTATTCGAGCAATTTACCAGCTAGGTGCCAGAGTTTCTCTGAGAGATTTTTTCAAAGATATCGGTATTCTCACAGTGGCATCACAATTCATCTTCACCAACATCTTATATATTAGGCAAAATATACACTTATACACTAAAAACAGTGATATTCACAATGTTAACACAAGAAGTAAGGATAAACTACGTGCTCCCTTTCACCGGCTTCATAAGGTTCATAACTCATTTGTTGGGCTTGGTATAACCTTTTATAACAAGCTACCCTCTTCTTTGCTAGTTTTGCCTTTTAATGCGTTTAAAACTAAATTAAAGTCCAACCTTTGTTCAAAGGCATACTATTCTATCAACGACTACTTAAATGATAAGAATAGATGGTCGCTGTGATTAACTCAAGACAATGTTTAAATGTTCTTTCTCCAGAATTAGTTTACCTACTGACAGGTTATATGAGTTTATATAATTGTTTATAAATTTATTTTATAAGTCAATTTATTTAAATTTAGTGCTGACATAATCTACTCATTACAATGTTTTTTTATGAGTTGTATTGCAATATGTGGTTAGCTAGCGACCTCGACAATTATTTATTTTACCTCGATGGTCCTAGTTTATCAATTGTAACTTCTAGTTACAGCTATATGTAAGCGGGCACGCCCTTTATGCCTGGAGGCTTTTTCTTTTGATATTGTTTACTTTTAGTTATTTTTATTTCTGCTTGAGTATAGTTCTCGATGCTTTTGGTTGGTATATTGGCATGTGCTAGCTGTCATATGGCTATTAATTATAGCTATTTAATTTATAATTTAAATATTTTTTTGAATATTGTAAATTGTCTTGCATACTGTTGTATAGAACTAACAGAACAGACAGCTGTGCTGCTGGGGAGTTTGTTGCGCCACTTCTTCTTCCCAGCTAAAGCACTAGGAAGTGGTGAAGGGTGGGCGTTTTGGGGGACTGTCTTATGTAATTTTGACGTTCGAAAAGTGCTGATTCTCAGCCTAGTTTGAATAAATGACTTGAATTTTGAATTGGTTTATGTCCAGCTTCACCGGTGCATATTTTGTCGGGGTTAACTGCTTTTTCAACTCCTTTCTATGTCACTGCTATGCTGTGTTACACATTGCTGTTTCCATTGTCTTCTTCTGGTTACTATCTGTTTCAGGTTTCTTGTAAATCTCGCTAGCAGCCTTCTTAATCTTATCTCAGTCTTCAGCCATCTTGAACTTCACAATTATTAAAATACGTAAACTTAAACACTTCATCACAAAAATAACTTTACCACCACACACAAAACAACACTTGCCTTCGAAGTTATAGGTTTCAAAATCCAATGAAACTAAAACTAAAAGGATTTCTTTGTTGGTCAACAGCTAGCTACCTGCGACCCTCGACTCACACCAAATGTCTAACAAAAGAATGCGAACTCGCAAAAAACATACCCTTTTCGAACACATTTTGAGCACTACACAAATATCACACGCGTATAATACGAGTAGTTTAAGGTTAGTCGAATAAATTGAAAGTACAGCATAAAAATCTATGGATTTATCATGAGACCCACTCTAGACTTTAGGCGGAACTCTTTAACGGATTCCTGAAATATATGGAAAGGTCTCACCAGGCAGCTTGCAATTGGGTCCTGTGGCAGTTATTCCCTCGTACTTAGGCACTAAATCTCTCGCCTTATACGCTTATTCCACCGACTTTTGTACTATTTGAATGTATTTTTGACTATGTATAGTTACAACCACAGCAAAACACAAAAAACACTTCGATTTCGATGCCTGGCTTGTAACGCAATATCTGGAGTGCACATTTCACTAAAATTATAATAAAACTTGCGGAGCACAGTTGGGAGCGTCCGTGCTCTTCAGTGACTGGCGACTGAATACTGATTGCTTAATTGAAATAAGTTAATAGATTCATCATTCAAAAAATGTTCTGATACAAACATAGTCCAAGTCTTTACAAACAGTTTCAAAATATGATTCAAGCTCAAGTTTTTTATTAAATAAACCACATACGTTTTGGTGAAATAATTTTAAACACATCGTCTCTGATAGCAAGGGTTCTGAAAGATTTTTGTGATTTCGTGATCCTACTTTGACAAACGATATTGCCAAAACTAGGGGAATTATTAATCTGTGTAGAAGTAGAAGAACCTATTAATAATCGGGGTCTTCTTCTTTTCGTGTGTTTAGTAAACTAACCTGGTGTCAGAGTTTTAAAGACGCCCATGGGCCTCTGACTTGGCTTCACATGCCGTCGAGAAATATCTCTCAGGCATGCCGGTTTCCTCACGATGTTTTCCTTCACCGTTTTGTGAGCAAGTGATAATTATACAACATGTCCCAAAATTCAACGATAAGCCGGCACCAGAGGATGGACCTACTAAAGACTACTCGAGAAAAAAAAAGAAAAAAAAATACCTCTACTTTTTTTAAAATTACTTAAAAAAATGGAAATTCTTCGAAAATGTATACCCCTTATGACACTTTTAACTACCATGACCACAATTTTTCAAATATTTCCGATTTTTTGTTTGTATAGGCAACCTAAGTAGTACTACTATTCACCATAATCTTTGAAAATTACAGAATTTTCGTAGTTTTATACAAAAAAACAACCAAAAAAAAATATTTCCCTAAAATTTTGAAAGATTTTAACGTTCAGTACACTTTAACTCATCGTAGTGTAAAAAAAAAATATGGACACTACTATGGCAAGTTTTTAAAAAAATTAGCGCAACTAACCTAGATTTTAAAATGGTATAATACTTTAGGAAAACTAGCCACAAAAAAAAAATAATGACACTTTTTCTAATCAAGAACCAAATTTCATAAGTTGTTGTTAATAGTAATCACTTCTACTATGTGCCCAAAATAGATTTTTGTTGTCGGAAAATGTTGAATGAAGGAAACAAATGGTGTCAATAAATGTAAATTTATTGCATTATTAATAATATTATAATAAATCTTCGAACTGTTTACCACCGGCATTAATACAGGCACGACATCGCCTTAAAAAAGATGCATGCATCTCGTGATTGCATTTTTAACGTTTTTTTCTTATTATTGAGCACATTTTTCCTGTAATTTGAGTAGGTAATTGTATATCTCACATGGAGTGTCTCCCTAACTTGCATGCAATTTGCTTATTAAAAGTTCTGCGGTAATTATATTAGTTTTATTGTACTGGTACATTTTAACATAATTATCATTTAGTTTCAAAACATTTAAATAATTGTTACGATATACCTTGCCGGCTAAGAGATTTGTGTTTGTCATAATTTGCAAAGTGTGATGTAGAGAGCTTAAAATTTGTAGGGGATTATTGTCATTGGAACCTGCCATAAATAACACGAAATCTGAATCGGTAAAATCCTTACACATAGACAAACTTGAGCAACCCTTAATTTAATAAAGTCCGATGTGACGGACGTCAACAAAAAATAAATCCTACTAGTTTTTTATTCGATTCTCATCGATTTCAAATCGACAAAATATTTCTTAATTTCATAAACTAATAGTAGAAAATATATTTTGAGCGTGACAACTGTAGCGTTGTGAGGATTCACAACTAATAATAGTCGAGTGTTGCCGAAAAATCACAATTAGTAAGCTCCTAATCACATCACTAGAATCGGGGCACAACACTAATCTTCCGGAGACTCTCTGTCATTTCGTCTCCGCTTGCAGAACTGGTGAATACTATTCCCTGTTCCTCGAAATCCTGTGTGCCCCGACCTAGGGTGAGTTCCACATTAGTTTGGTAATAATACCAGACCCTCTGCGCTGGATAACCTATATTGATTTTACCACCTAAGTGATATTAGATTTCGCGTGTCATTGTCGGGCACGCGGCTTAGTCATCCAGCGCTCTGGTAATGGTAATTTATATGTACTGCTGCTGCATCAAGGTGGTGTAGTGCCTTGCTGTGTTATTGTTAGTGATCCATCTGCTAGGATCACGTTACTTTGTATTTTGTGCACGCGTGCTCGCATACTTAACCTAATCTTGGCATCTGTCAATGCGCCACACTGTTGTGCGCAAACTCTCTGCCTGTAAACCGCTGCGATGTGCTGAGCGTCTACTTACTATGCTTCCCACACCGTTCCTTGGCTGGTAAAGGGGAAGAAGCTGGCACATCGCATGCGGCTTGCTGCTATTTTGCACCGCATCTAACACGCGCTCCCTATGGCGCTTCCAGGGTTCCTTGTACGGGCTGAGGGAAGGCCCTTACCAATTGCTGCTGCTGAGCGTTTCGTTACTGCACGCTACCTGCAGACGAATTGTGCTGACAACCCTTGGTCTGCCGCCACGTGCCTGTGCTGACAGGCCTGTGACCTGTGCTGACAGGCGGCGCGTGCCACGTGCTACCGACGCTCTCTACCAGCGGTCTTACGAAGGCCGTCCAACCTCTGCAGCCTGTGCTGACAGGCCTCCGCGGCCACGTCTGCCACGTTCCTCTGCAGCGAGCCTGTGACAGGCCCCCCACGTCTGCCACGTGTAGCCAAGGACGGTACCCTACCTACCTCTCTTAAAGTGTGCAAGTGCTCAGAACGTTACAGTGTCTAGGACCTTACCCGCGACCTAGCCGTGTTACTAGTACTAGAATTATCAATATATGTACCAACCTTTCAAGCTGTTTTTCTATCCAACTTACCAATCCATCTACCTATCAGTTAACGGCCTGCATAGTCTACCCTAAGCAGCCCTAGCCGTTACACAACAGTGCATTATGTCAGTCGTGACACAAAATGTCTGCGCAAAGTCGACCACCTGCTTTGCTCAAGGTATTTATAATTCGTTTTCTTCTTTTTTGCCTATGAATGCCTTGAAATCTCGACTCGGCTATTAGAAAATCATTCTAATAATAATTATAACCCAAAAACAAATACGCTCTTTTTCATTTTCATGGTGTTTTTTGTTGCTAAACAGCCTTATTTATAAAAATCTCGCTAATCACTGATTAGCCACTGTTTAGCTAAGCAAATGGTTAGCTCTAAATATGTTCGGTACAATATTTGCAAACCGAACAGCTCAGCACTTTTGCCTGCGTGCGTTTCCATAAATGCATGTATCGCAACGATTACCATTCAGTACGTGTTCGGGTACCAATCGCGTAACTCAAACCAAATCAAATCAAACCATCTTAGTGCTAATTTAGCTTAGATTTATCGTCAACCAATATTCAATATAGCCTTTAAACCAAAGTATTTCGTATCATTAAACCAGTGGTCGTAAACCCACACCCCAACCATAACCAATCTATTATAATATCAAATCAACCAAATATCAACCAACTCAGAAGTTAGTACCAAACCACGCAGGTACTAAATTCTACATGGTCCTTCGAGCATTAAGGGCCTCGGTTCGCGAAGTACAGTGAAGTGTTTGTGCGCCGGGACCTTGCAACCAGTGTTTTATATTTTACCAATTTATAGGGAAAGTAGGTAGGCAGTGAGATCAATTTTGAAGAAATTGGGCAGCTGTCGCGTAAGGAGAATATAAGGTCAGACCAAACCATTTTATACACTTTATTTTCACTTGCGTATTTAATTGACCGTGGGAATAATGGAGCAGTTAACAGTCAGCCAAACGGAGATTTACGACTCCTTGGTTAAACTTCTAACTAACATCAAGAAAGACGGAGCTGAACGAAAAACCATAGATTACTGCAAACGTAAGTTGGAGATATTGGAAAATTATTGGAGAGATTATCAACGCAACCATAGAAAGTGCTGTGAACTTGCTGAATTTAACCATGTGTATTTCATAAAAAATTGTTTTGATAAGGCGGAGGAAGTATATTTGTCGATCAAGGAGCTAATTACCAAAACCATGGAGCAGTTGCTGTCAAAACAGCACGAATCTCAACAGCCGCCAGCAGAGGCGGGGACATCAAAACAAGCACGGGATTCGTCTCATTCGCAGGCACCACAACAGATGCGTGAAGACAGTAGATTAGAAGGAATGATTAAAAAGCAGACTATCAACTTTAGAGCTTTCATGAGAACAGTAGCTACCACAGAAATCGACCAACTACAGAACAAGTGGGAGTTCGACGATGCATTAAAGTCTCTTCAGAGTCGTTGGGCTATTATCGATAGCCTACACTGGGATATAGAAGGTGAAAACGGAGATGAGGATGTCTGGTACCAAGAGGAATTCAACAGATATGAGAAAATGTATAACGATTTGAAGAAAACCATCAACTCTAAAATGTGGTCTGTATCTCATCGCGACAAATCTACTCCACAGATGGATATTCCGACATTCCATGGCAACTACCACCAATGGACGTCGTTTAAAGATTTATTCACTGAAACCATCCACAAAAACCCATCTTTATCAAACGCACAAAAAATGCAGTTTTTAAAGAGCAAGGTAGCAGGAGAAGCTGAGCGTCTGATCCACCATCTTCAGATCAGCTCGGAGAATTATGAGGTATGCTGGGAAATACTAAACCACAGGTATGGGAACAGTAGACTTATTTTCACGTCACACGTCAACATACTACTGAACATTCCTAGTATGCAGCAACAATCGGTCGGGGCGATCAAAAAACTGCATGATGTGACCAAAGAATGTCTCCACGCAATTCAGAACCTAGGAGTAGATATCACCACCTGGGATCCACTGTTAGTACTCTTGTTAGGACAGAAACTTGACAGTGAGTCATTCGCTGAATACATTGAGTCAGTGAAAAATCCCAGGGAACTACCAGTCCTTCAAGAATTCCTAGATTTCTTGGAAAACAAGTTTACCGCCTTAGAAGCATCGCGGCGGAAACAAGAAACAAATAACCAAAAGATGACCACCCAACCACAAAACCATCAAAATTATCAAGCAAACCAGAAGAAATATTATAGTTCTAATAATAACCAGCAACCATCAAATAAAATCTATTCAAACAACATGAAAAACAATATAAAATCGTTACATGTGTCGCGGTCAATCACCTGCGTATTGTGTAATGCTGACCACGGGTTATGGATGTGTACCCAATTCTTGCAAATGTCGGATGAGCAAAAACTAAAAACTGTCAACCATCTAAACTGTTGCACAAATTGCCTATTCAACCATTTAAATAAACCTTGTTTTTCTAATAAAACATGTCGCAAATGCAACGCTAAACATAATTCATTATTGCACGACGCAATTTCAACCAAAAACAGGCCAAACACATCAGCAAAACCAAACCATAAGGCTGCGCACACACTTGCGACATCATGCGTGACCAATGATGAACAAGCAGCAGCTTCAACACATGTATCTTGGGATGACGTGTCGGAGACACTTTTGGCAACGGCGTTAGTAGAAGTTCCAGGATACGATGGTACCTTCCATACCATGAGAGCTTTGATTGATCAGGGTTCTCAAATTTCTTTAATAAGCGAGAAGGCGGCACAGGTTTTAAAACTACGAAGACACCCTTGCAAAGGAACCATATTCGGCGTAGGAGAAAAAGAAAACAGCTGTAAGGGAGTAATAACCATCCGAATTAAATCAATTCATAGTGAGTTTGCCTTAGAAGGAGAGGTCCTTATAATGAATAATCTCATCAAAAGTTTACCAAATAAATCATTTATAAAACCATCTTGGCCTCATATACAAAACATTAACTTGGCAGACCCACAATTTAATACCAGTCGCTCAGTGGACCTACTGCTTGGAGCAGACGTATACTGCAAGATAGCTTTAGGTGGCCTTTTGAGAGGTGATAGCGACGACCAACCGATAGCCCAACAAACGCAATTAGGATGGTTGCTTTGTGGGACAATGACACCAAGATACAGATGTAACGTCGTTCTTCACAATACGGACGATTTACGAAGATTTTGGGAAAACGAAGATATCAACCAGCAGATTGAAATGTCCACCGAAGATCATGAATGTTTGCAATATTTTCTGTCTACAACAGAGAAATTAGAAAATGGGAGATACCAAGTCCGACTGCCGATCAAACCAGAAACCAAAGAACAGCTAGGGTCAACTAAACCATTAGCATTGGCACAATTTCGTAACTTGGAGAGAAAGTTACAAAAAGACCCAGAATTGAAAACAGAATATACCAAGTTTATGAACGAGTACGCTAATTTAAACCATATGATACCGTCAGCAACAAGTACGAAACACGAGTGCTACCTACCACACCACTGCGTCACTCGTGCTGAGTCAACCACTACTAAGTTGCGTGTTGTGTTTAACGCGTCAGCTAGATCATCATCGGGACTTAGCTTGAATGAAGTCATGTACCGAGGTCCCAACCTACAACAAGATCTACAGGAGCTGATTTTAAAATGGAGACAGTATCAGTTCGTTTACACTGCTGATATCGAGAAAATGTACCGACAGATAATGGTACATCCTGAAGATCAGTCGTACCAGAAGATACTATGGAGGGACACACCATACCAACCTATTCAGACATACCAACTTACAACTATAACTTACGGCACAAAGCCTGCACCATTTTTGGCTATGATGTGCTTAAAGCAACTAGCCGCAGAGGAAAAACAAAATTATCCCAATGCAGCAAAAGCATTAGAAGAGTGCTTCTATATGGATGACTATTGTGGCGGAGCCAATTCAATCGAACAAGCAAAACAACTTAAATCAGACCTAATAAAACTACTCAGCAAGGGCGGGTTTAATTTACGAAAATGGGCCACGAATGAACCAAAACTACTCGCTGACCTAGAAAAAGATTTGTGGAACCAGCAAATATACGAATTTAAACAATCAGACTCAACGAAAACATTGGGACTTGGATGGAATCCTCAACAGGATAAATTCATCTTTGATTCGAAACTGGAGCCAGTATCATTATCAAAACCAACCAAGAGATCGCTTCTCTCCGACATATCGAAAATATTCGACCCATTAGGTTGGCTCACACCATTAACTATCACCATGAAGATGCTATTCCAAAGCGTTTGGTCCTCAAGTTTAAATTCGGATGACGCGCTACCAGAGGATATCAAAATCAAGTGGCTAAACTTAAGGGGAGAAATAAAAGACATAAACACCATAGAAGTAAAACGATGGCTAGGAATTAAGAAAAACAATAACTTGCAATTACACGGATTCTGTGATGCGTCAAACAAGGCGTACGCCGCTGTCATATATTGCAAAGTCAGCAACCAAAATAATTCTAACGAGGTAACTCTGGTCGCTGCAAAAGCAAGATTAGTGCCCGTTAGTAAGGACATATCAATACCAAGGTTGGAGTTAATGGGTGCCCAACTATTATCACAGCTGATGCAAAAAGTTCAGAGTTGCTTGGATTCCTATAACCAGGAAATATATTGCTGGAGTGATTCAACAGCAGTGTTAGGATGGATTCAAGGAGATCCAGCGAGATGGAAACCATTCGTCTCAAACCGCGTGAATGCTATTACTAAAATAATACCAAAAGAGAAATGGAGTTATGTCAAAACCACAGAAAATCCAGCTGACTGTGCCAGCCGTGGATTAAGAACCAAACAATTAAGAAACCACGATCTATGGTGGCAGGGACCATCATGGATTCAATCATTCCAAAACCATAAAACACCACAAACCACCTATGAAACCAGTTTAGAGATAAGACAGTCTAATGCAGTAGTTGTGGAAAAACACCAGAACACAACCATGACCATACCAAACATTATTCACCATTTACTACAAAAATTGAATTCCTTCGCAAAAATCGTACGCGTATTTGCATGGATACTAAGACTACCTACTGCAAAGGCAGGCCGTCAACCCTATCTCACATTACATGAACTCCGTCGCGCAAAACTGCTGATTATTAAAAGTGTGCAACATATGGAGTTTACCAGTGACGTCAATTGCTTAAATGAGAATGGAAACGTGCATTCGAAAAGTAAACTTTTACCATTACACCCTATCCTAGACCAAGATGGTGTCCTACGGGTAGGGGGTAGATTAAGAAATGCACAAATAAGTTCAGAGATGAAACACCCAATCATACTACCACACAACCATCGAATTACCACGCTAATAATTAAATACGCCCATGAGCTAACCTACCACGGTGGAGCGCGCCTTACTTTATCAAACATTCGACAAAATTATTGGATAATCAGCGGATATGCAGCTACAAAGAAAGTCATACGACAGTGTGTTATATGCAAGAAGCAAGAGCCCATCCAACAATACCAGCTCATGGGTGATCTACCATCATCCAGAGTGAACCCTGAAAGCGCCTTCTATCATTGTGGTGTTGACTACACAGGCTTTGTGGAGGTGAAAGCAAACAAAGGGCGCGGGATAAGAACTACCAAAGGCTACATCGCACTTTTCGTATGTATGGTGACGAAAGCTGTGCATTTAGAACTCGTCTCCGATTTAACCAGCTCTGCTTTCTTAGCTGCAGTTAACAGAATGGCAGCACGACGTGGAGCTCCACGTCACATCTATAGCGATAATGGAACCAATTTTGTTGGAGCCAACAGAATGCTGCAAGAAGAATACAACCATCTTCAAAATGTTTTCAATGAGTCCTTCTTTAAAGAGATAACAGAACTAAAAATTGAATGGCACTTCAACGCACCTTCTTGGCCTCATGCGGGAGGACTTTGGGAAAGAGCTGTGCGAAGTCTCAAACACCACCTCAAACGCGTGATTGGACAGCAAAAATTTACGTTTGAAGAATACACCACACTGTTATCAAAACTGGAAGCTTGCCTGAATTCACGACCACTTTGTGCGCTATCAGAAGACCCGGAGGATTTAAATTTCCTCACACCAGCCCATTTCCTATCAGCAAGACCAGGTTTAACCATAATTGACACAGCAGAAGACGCCAGAACCAGGTGGCATCTAGTGTCAAAACTATTTGAAGATTTATGGAAGAGATGGAAAACAGAGTACTTAGCTCAATTATCAACCAGAAACAAATGGATGAAATACCAGAAGAATGTCAACGTCGGTGATTTAGTAATGATACATGACGACAACTTACCAGCAGGGAAATGGCCAATGGGTCGTGTGATGGAAGTCCATCCAGGAAAAGATGAACTTGTCAGAGTAGTGACTTTAAAAACCAAAAACGGCTACATAAAGCGCCCTATAGTTAAACTATCAGTTTTACCTATAGACCAAACGGAACAAACCTTACCAGAAAAACAAAAAGGCGAACTACAACAACATCAAAGTACGAAAGCCGAAAAGGAACCACGTAATCGCCTGCAACCAAACACCAGAACGTACAGTACCTATCCCAAGATAGTAAACATTGCACTGGCATTGTTCCTGATCTTAAGTATAATATTACCAACAACAGCTTCATACAATATCACGCAATTTGATACCAATAAAACTTTGTACTTTGACAATGTGGGAAAAGTACAATTGATTCGGAATAAGTGGAAACTAGTCACATACTTTAACATGTCTCCATATTGGCAAGGAGACAAAGCCATCAATGACTTTACAAGCTATCTCGAAAAAACATGTGAAACAATTATGGAATCAAGTCACTGTCATATGATACTCCAACAAATACGTCACGATTACAATGAACTGCAATACTACAACCAGCTGTTGCTTAGCCAGCACTACGGCGAGCGCATACGAACACGACGCGGCCTTATCAACGCTGTCGGCTCAATTGCAAACTCATTGTTCGGAGTATTAGACGAAAATTTCGCAGAAAAATACAGGCAAGACATTGAACTTGTGCACCGTAATCAAAAACACCAAGGTCAGTTATGGAAGAACTTGACATCCATCGTCGAAGCCGAGTACAATGTACTACGAAGAACTGAAGACATAATAGCAAAGCAACACAAAACCATAAATAAACATTTAAATGCTTTGGACAAGGTTAACAGTAAGCTGCAACAAGACATCGATGTTATGACAACACAACAGGACTTCACATTAGTCTCTATAGCTACCATTAACATGATGCAAAACTTGAAGCAGATACAGGATTCTTTGATCGATACAATATCGGAAATCTACCATGGTCAAATCAGTCTGCATCTACTGACACCAGCGCAGCTCAAACGAGAGCTACAAATTATCTATGGCCAAATGCCTCAAGATTTGGGCCTACCAATCGAAAACATAGAGACAGACCTTCAGCATATCTACAAGCTACTGAGAACAAAAGCTCGGGTCACCGAAAAATATATTATCTTCGAAATTACATTTCCGCTCATAGCAAGAGAAAGTTTTCAATTATACAGGATAATACCAGTTCCGAAACAAACCAATCACAGTATGACCAGTATAATACCAATATCGGAATACGTTGCTGTGAACCTAAAAAAGGATGCATATTTCGTACCAACCATACATGAACTTGACACATGTTTGTATCACGGAGAATCCTTCATGTGTGAGCTCTTCAAACCCATCCTAAATTTGGAAAATGACGAAAACTTTTGCGAAATAAGTCCAATAAATCAAAGGTGCAAAACAGAAAGAACAGCGTGCAAAAACAAATGGGTAGAATTACACTTAACGTCACAATACCTATATTTTTGCTGTGACACATATTCCATCAAAATCATATGCGACGATCAAGTCACTGTCCGTCAGCTGACTCGAGCAGGGGTCATTAGCATGACTCAGAAATGCTTTATTAAAAGTAAAGATTTCACGCTGTATTCTTTACAGCAACAATCCAACCAACTAAATTTTTCACCAAGCATGCTCGTACCAGAGCTAGACCAGATAAACCATATTGTGAATATTAAGATACCAACAGAAACAGCATTACCAGAGGACATGAGTCTCAATAGATCTCTATCCATTCTTGGAGATCAGATCAAAACACTGAAATCCACCAAAGCAGAGGTCGATGACATATCAGTCCATGACATTCACCAGTACACCGTCGTCTACATACTGCTGGGAGTTGTCCTATGCGCGGCAGCAGTCTGGGTCTGGAAAAGAGTGAGATGCCATTCGCTTTCTACAGCCAACCGGGCGGAGCCTCACCACAGACAAGAGTCTGTGGCGACTACATCGGAGTCAACCAGAGTGCTTAGCGAAGGGCAACCGCGAAAGCAGAGTACAGCTGACCGTCAGCAAAGTGAGAGTGAATCATTAGGTTTAAGTGCATATTTCGCCAGACGGTGGCCCAGTGCTATGCGTAGTGCGGGTAAAAAGGAAAGGGCTACGTTGCCTAAAGTGCGAAAGGAGCGTGTGCTTACAGTTGAAGACTCATTAGTGTAAAGAATGTATGTTTTTTAAGGACAACCGTAATTTATACTTTATTTTAATTAATCATTTTATAACACTTTTACTTTGTTTACCATTTTATAAAATTTTTACTTTGTTTACCATTTTATAACACTTTTTACATTTGTTTACCATTTTATAATTACTTTACTTTGTTTACCATTTTATAAAATTTTTACTTTGTTTACCATTTTATAACACTTTTTACATTTGTTTACCATTTTATAATTACTTTACTTTTGTTTACCATTTGACTTGTAATATTATCTAAGGTGATTTGATGATTACTTTATTATTTCCTTATCTCATCTTGTGCTCGGGAATATGTTCGGTACAATATTTGCAAACCGAACAGCTCAGCACTTTTGCCTGCGTGCGTTTCCATAAATGCATGTATCGCAACGATTACCATTCAGTACGTGTTCGGGTACCAATCGCGTAACTCAAACCAAATCAAATCAAACCATCTTAGTGCTAATTTAGCTTAGATTTATCGTCAACCAATATTCAATATAGCCTTTAAACCAAAGTATTTCGTATCATTAAACCAGTGGTCGTAAACCCACACCCCAACCATAACCAATCTATTATAATATCAAATCAACCAAATATCAACCAACTCAGAAGTTAGTACCAAACCACGCAGGTACTAAATTCTACAAAATAGATGGTTAACTTTTCTTTATTTATAAACGCTAGTTAGCAAGTGATTAGTTGCGAAACGAAATAGAGGAGAAATTACGCGTTTGGCACAGATTATAATCAAAATAGTCGACTAAAAAACAGAATTTTATGAATAAAGTTGTCAAAACCACGATTTCTGTATCTGTCGTAACTTTGACAGACAAAAGTCAAAAATTTCATCGGTTTTTTTTTATAAATAATATAAATATTTAATAAGTTTATTTAATTGTTTTTGCGATGGTAGCAATGAAAATACTAAGCTCCAATAATTGGAGTAACCAGGAAAAGGTATTTATCTCTGGATTTATATCTACTTATTAATGTAAACCATTATAATCTGACCAAGTGAATAAAAAAGCAATAGCTATGTATTTTCATGTCGTTTTTTTCGTGGGTTGTTCGAGGAACGATGTCGTCATCATATCGTATATAACCACTAAGTAAAACTATACCTAACCAGGTACAAAACTATCAATTTAGGACATGAAAATACATAGCTATTGCTTTTTCATTCACTTGGTCAGTTCTTCTCAGTCAGTCCTTCTTAACATGAATATACTACCTTAGAAATGTTTGTTTTGTCAGTTTTATTGGATTTTTCCATTTCGAATTTCTCAGTAGCAGCCCGGGGTCTGGATTTGTGCCAGGTTGATGGCAATAGGCTCGCCCCCTATTACATGGGACTTAAACATAACTGGTGAAATGTGGGTGTACTATAGGTAGGTACACCTCTGCCTAACCCTTCGGGGAATACAGGCGTGATGTTATGATATGTTATGTTTTGTGTATGTTGTATGTTTTATTACTTCCTATTGCTTTTGCACCAAGGCCAGAGTTTCAGTATCTTTTAATAACAATTACTACTTATTTGACATTTCTTTACAGCAAGTTTGACTGCTGCTATGAGCCACTAGCACCTAGCACAAATATTATTCAACCTCGCAAAGATTAGGGAGGACACCTTGCTCCATGAAAACGATGAGGAATGCGAGTGCCATGAGAAAAGAATGACACCCGTCTTTGGAGGAAGAATATTGGAAATCAATAATAATGAATTTATAACAATAATGTTGCTTTATTATTTATCAAAATAAATTATTTTCTATTATTTCTATATCTCTTGTTATTTGTGTGTGACTGCTACAACATAGCTTTTATTTAGTTCTGGCCCTTAGCGCTGGCACAATAAGATGACGGGCTGGGACATTAATGAGATAACATAAGATAATAACAATTTCGTTGGTTTTCGTTGGTCTGGTGGTCGCAAGCGCTACTGCTGAGCATGAGCTCCTGGGTTCGATTCCCGAGTCGGGCATAGTGTTTAAGTTTTTTCATCTGGAATTGCTCATTACCAGCCCGGAGTCTGGATTTGTGCCCGGTTTATGGCAATAGGCTCGCCCCCTATTACATGGGACTTAAACTTAACTGGCAAAATGTGGGTGTACTATAGGTACACCTCTGCCTAACCCTTCGGAGAATACAGGCGTGATGTTACGTTTGTTTGTAACAATTTCCATTGAACTTCCTCACGAAATCGATTCTCTTCAAATCTTCTGAACACAGTAGGTACTGAGCCCCCTCCTAATTAAACTTCACTAACTATCCTTTCATCATGACTGTGTACTTCGAATGAAGAATATTATCTAATAGGTAATTATCCTGGTAGTGAGTTTAAATGAGCTTTGTAGGTCTTCCTCTCCTTTGTCTAGTTCCCGCCAGCGTTTCGAAATGATTGAATTCTTCTACGTCATTCTCAAATCCCGTAAAAGATTGTCGAAATCAATATTTACTAAGGCACAACTCGTTATTAGAGAAAAAAATAATATCGAGCACAGAAAATCTTGTATCGATCAGCTGATTCAAATAAAATCCGCCATCTTGCCGCATAACATCCTCTTGTAAATGTGTTTATTATCTAAAATTGTAATGACCTGTTTACCTAACTGACATATTTTAAATTTAATTATTATTATTTTTTAATGTAATCTATAGGCATGCCACCTTTGTAATTGCTTGTTTAGGTAAATTTTGTACGCCATATATTGGCAAAACATAGTGCACATATTTTAGACAATATACTATCTGTAACCATACCTATGTTTAACAAAATAAATGATTGATTGATTAGCAAGCTCTAAACAGGGCACCGGTGGTGTTTAATTTTGACAGCTACTAATCATTTGCTTAGCAACCTATTAGCGCTAAATAGCGTTTATGAATAAGAATTTTGCAAATCAATTGTTCTAGCATTTGATTAAAATTTAACTAGCGTTTATAAATAACACCAATAGTGTTTTGTCCGTCACAGCAAACATTGCTAATTGTATAGAGATTTAGTACTTTATTCCTATGTCGGCTGTGGCGGACAACGCCAAAAAGCTTAATTATTTATTTATTTTTTTGGCGCTGACTGGTTTATTTTTCTTTGTCAACAGCCTAACCTATCTAGTAAAATTCTCGCCTTAGTCAAAGTCAAAGTCAAAGTCAAATAATTTATTTCAATTAGGCACAAAAAAGGCACTTTTGAACGTCAAACTTTACAAAAAATAATAAAACTGATTCTAGTCGCCCATTCCAAAAGGTAGTTTTCGTATGGAGAAGAATGGGCAAGAAACTCCACCGTTACTCTTTTTAAAAAAAAACATTATATCTTGTATACACTTATTATATAATTATATGTGAAGACAATGCACCTAGAATAAGATTACTATACCACGATAGGTAAAAAGAATGAAAAATGAAGGAATGACATAATTATGTGATAGATGCATGGTGCTCACATACTTACAAACATTGTAAAATTATACTATATTTCTAACATTATAATAAGTAATACTAATAATAATAAGTCAGTGTGTGAGTTCAAATAATCACAAAAATAAAATAAAATAAAAGTTTAAAAAAATAAAAAATAATAATTATACAATTAAATTAGCAACCAGTTCGATTTTGTCTAGATTCTGAATTGTCCTATGGAGCAGGACCAGCATGTTTCCAAGCATTTTTATCTTGGATATAATCCTCTAATTTGTAATATGCTTGTTTACAAAGTGTACTTTTGATATGATTTTTAAATTTTCTTTCATTTAATTCTAATATATCACAAGGTATTCTGTTGTAACATTTAACACAGTACCCCATAAAAGATGTATTTACTTTAGATAGTCTGAAAAATGGTTGATCTATTTTATCTTTATTTCTAGTATTAAAATTATGTCTATCACTTATTTTATTAAAAAGATGTAGATTTTTTCTCACATACATAATATTTGAATAAATGAATTGGCAAGGTACCGTCATAATATTAATCTTTTTAAATAGTTCCCTGAGAGATTCGCGACGACGTAGATTATAAATGGCTCTGACAGCTCTTTTTTGTAAAACAAAGATGGATTCAATGTCAGCAGCCCGACCCCACAGTAAAATGCCATACGACATAATACTGTGGAAGTAGCTAAAATAGACCAAACGCGCGGTTTCTACATCTGTTAACTGTCTTATCTTTCTAACAGCATAAGCGGCCGAGCTTAGCCGCCCCGCGAGAGATGTTATATGGGGTCCCCATTGTAATTTCTCGTCTAGCGTGATTCCAAGGAAAACTGTTTGATTAATAAATTCCAGTTTTTCTCCATTCAATACGATGTCACATTCGCTACTTCTAACATTTGGTAATTTAAATCTAATGCATTTGGTTTTTTTATTATTTAGTACCAAATTATTTACCGTAAACCAATCTTGGACCTGAACAATAGAGCTATTCACGTCGTCAAGATTTGGTGACCGTCGGTTTATTTTAAAGATCAATGATGTGTCATCTGCAAATAACACCATCTTTGGCTGATTTAGAAATATTTGGGGTAAATCATTAATATAAACTAAAAAGAGGAATGGACCCAATATCGAACCTTGAGGAACGCCCATTACCATTTCAGACCCTAATGAGTTTGTGCCGTTGACTTGAACTTTAACCTTTCTATCTTTCAGGTATGATCTTAACAAATCATGAGCTGTGTTCCTAATCCCATAGTGGTCCAGTTTCAGCAGAAGTGTCTCATGGTGTACGCAATCGAACGCCTTCGAGAGGTCGCAGAAGATTCCAATGGCATCTTGTGCTTCTTCCCAAGCGTTAAAAATGTTCTTTATTAGGGTGACACCGGCGTCAGTGGTACAGCGCCCTTTGGTGAAACCGTACTGTTGGTCATGAAAGATGGAATTTTTATTAAAGTGACGTAACATTTGATTGAGTATCAACTTTTCAAACACCTTACTGAGAACTGGCAGAATTGACACAGGCCTATAATTGTTGGGTTCCTTACTATCACCGGATTTGAACAAAGGAACTACTTTACTGTGTTTCATGAGATCCGGAAAGACGCCTTGGTCTACACTAGTGTTAAATATGAAAGCTAGATAAGGCGCAATGGTTTCGATTACTGATCTACATACTTTTACAGACATTCCCCACAGATCTTCTGTTGATTTAATTTTAAGATCTTTAAAAGCTTTTATAACAGCCTGGGGGTCTGTATGCTGAAACCTAAACTCCAAAGGGCATGCCTTTACATTCTTTCTAAGTAAGGCAGCAGAAAGCACGGGTGAGGAATTTAAAGCTTCAGTGGTTTTATGGGGAATATTAGCAAAAAAGTTTTCAAATTCCTGAGCTATTTCTACATCTGAGTTGATGGGACCATGTGCAGTCTCTAAATTAAATTCAGTATTACGCTGTTTTTTCCTACCGGTTTCATTATTAATTATTTGCCAGGTAGTTTTTATTTTATCATCAGCTGATTTTATTTTATTGCTAATGTGAAGAGCTTTAGCCATTTTGCACACACTTTTAAAAGTTTTAGAATATTTTGCAACATACTGATGAAAGCTTGTATTATTCATATGTTGCTTTAGGCCATAAAGTTCAAAAAGTTTTTCCCTGCTTTTACGAATACCTGGAGTCGCCCAATCACTAAATAAGAATTTTGTGTAAATAGTTTTAGTCTTTAGTGGAAAAGTGTCAATGAATTGTTTGTTTAATAGTGAAAAGAACTCTGTGTAGAACTCATTTGGGTCACATATATTATCAAAACTCTGAATACATAATTTACTTGCCAAAACATTATTTAATTTCTCTAGATTTCTACATGTAATTGGCCTAAACCTTATTTGAATTTTTTGTAAAGGCATGTAGGAGCAAAATGTTATTGTTTGTCCACTGTGATCAGATGGCAACTTATTTACAATTTGTTTATGTAAGTAATCACAATTACAGAAAATATTATCTATACAAGTGGCAGAAGAAGCTGTCACTCGGGTTGGTTCATTAAAAACATTTGACAAGTCAAATGACCTGAAAAGACTTAATAGTTTGACAGTATTAACGTTATTTTCTAATATATTAATATTAAAATCACCACATATGATTATTGACTTACTACTACCATTTAGTTTATTTAACACATCTTCCATTACAGAATCAAACATAGATAGATTCTGGTAACTTGGAGGTCTGTATACACATACTATAACATGCTTATCTAGCTCAACACAGGACAATTCAATGGTGTGTTCAACAGACAGCCCGATTATGTCTTTTCGTTCTTTCGATTGAATAGAATTTTTTACTAATATTAATGATCCGCCATGTATCATACGTTTTCGGCTGAAATGGCTAACTACATAATAATTATCATAGTTAATTGACATTACTTGATGATCTTTTAACCAATGTTCTGTTAAACAAACAACATCAAACTTGGTATTTTCTAAAAACAATTCTATTTCCAGTAATTTGGAAGAGCAACCTTGGATATTTTGATTGAATAATTTTAAAGTATGTTGCCCCCCTTTTGGTTTTTTCTTATGTGTAATATTGCCAGAAGATACCTTTTTATTATTCTCTAATAATAATTGGTTATTTGAAGGGGTAACTTCTGTTGTCTTACTAACTAGTTTAAAAAGTTATCCGGAGTGACCTCCACAACTACAATGGAAGAGTCTAGAATGTCTGTGTGAATTCCAGCAGGGAGAGAATACCCTATCTGACTGGTAGTGGCCTCCAAAGATGTTGGTATTATAGGTGGATCCTCCTTCGTACATGATGACTCATAATTAATCACTATGTTGTTAGTATAGCTAGACAACACAGACTCGTCACTAACACTACAATTTGTTATATTAGCTATAACCTCGTTAATATTATATGCTATTAACATAGCAATCATATGTCTACATTCCCAAGACAGAGATAAAGTTCTCTGAGTTAACTTAAAACCACTAACAAACTTGTTAGTGTCAAAAAACAATAATTTGTCACTATGACAACATGTCAGCCTGTGAATAGTACTATTCAACTTATAAATATAATTATTTTCATAAACTGATAAAGTATCAGAGTAAGGTAAAGCACACAACATTAGCTTTCCTATATTTAACTTTAATAAGGTGTCCACACCATCCACTATGTCCTTTCTGGTAATACCAGTACTATTACCTAATAGCAAAACCATTGTAGAATAATTATCTAGGTTTGTGTTTGCAATTCTTTTAATGATTTGTTTGAAAGTTATGTTATGATAACTATGATTGGTAATACTATGGCTAAGGTAATTGAGTAACATTTTCCCAAAGCCCGAACCTAATGTAGTGCCAAATGAACATGCACCTTCCGATGCTAGTGAAAATTCTGATTCTGAAACAGAAATGCATGGTAACCCGCGTGCTTATGTTTCTTCCCCGCTCTCTTCTTCTGTACCATCAATAACGTCTTCCCTTGCAAACCCAACAATCAGTACATCTGAAGACGAAAAATCGAACACTGATAATATTGATGTTATATCAGATTCTATCTTGCGCGAAATTGGAGAGTGTAATTATGAGAATGTACCATCCCTGTCTGCTATTCCCTCACTGCCATCAACGCCTATAGCACCAAAGAGAACGAAGAAGGGTAAAAAAATTCAGCTGGCTTATAAATGGAAAGTAGCACAATTCCGTCACAGAGCGACAGTAGAAGAGCATGAAGATGGAGATTAAGTATATTGATTTTCCAGAAGATGTTGACTCACCTTTGAGTTACTTTTTTTTTTTTTTTCAAAATGTCTTAACTAATATTGTAGAACAGACAAATTTATACTCAGTCCAACCAACGGGCAAGTCAATTCAGCTGTCAGAAGAAGAATTTAAAGACTTTTTTGGATATTCACATTATCATGGGTATTGTTATACATGTTAGCACAATATAGCTATACCAGTTAGCCATATCATTAATCTCAGCATTAACTCTGGTGTGTTCCCTAATAGCTTAAAAACTCTTATAGTCAAACCTCTTCACAAGAAGAATAAAAAGGAAGAAATAGTTAATTACAGACCAGTAGCCTTAATTCCGGTATTCTCCAAAGTAGTCGAGAAGTTAATCTATGAATTACTTAACAATTTTTTATTTAAATATGACATTTTATGTAATGAACAAAAAGGTTTCAGGAAAAACCAAAGCATTAATACAGCTATTTTCAAGTTATTCAATATTATAATAAAAAACGTAGATAACAAAGTACCTATTTGCGCAATCTTCACAGATATGACGAAAGCTTTTGATTGCGTCGATCACGACATTCTACTAAACAAATTAAGCGTTTATGGGCTATGGGGAAATGTACTAAAACTAATTAAATCATATCTTAGCGATCGTAAACAGTACACGGAAATAACCAGAATTTGCCCTAAGACGAAGACTGAAATAAAGTACCGATCCAAAGGACGAACAATAAAATATGGTGTACCACAGGGCAGCGTCCTTGGCCCACCCCTTTTCTTAATATTTATATCAACGATTTGCCACATCATGTTGATAACCCAATGGTATTATTTGCCGATGACAGCACCACGTTAGTAAAATGTAAACATCCGGATAGCTATGAAGAGGACATAAATAAGACCCTGGAAGATGTCGTACATTGGCTTGACAAAAACAACTTAGTGATAAACTTACAAAAAACTAATATAATGCACTTCCATCAACGCACAATTTTAAAAGAAGTATCTATAGACTACAATAAGCAAAAAATTAAACAAGTTAAAGTAGCAAAATTTTTAGGGATCTACATTGATAGACAACTAAATTGGCAACCACAAGCAGTGGAAATTTGCAAAAGGATGAATACATCGGTATATGTCCTTTCAAAGTTGTCCAAAAAAGTTGACATTCAAACAACATTGGTAGCTTATCATGGTCTGGTTGCATCAGTTCTAAGATTTGGAATTATTTTCTGGGGCAATTGCAGCTCAAGGGAATGCATATTCAAGGCGCAAAAACGTTGCATTAGAGCGATGTGTGGTTTGAAGACCACAGACAGTTGTGAACCGAAGTTTAAGTCCCTAAAAGTGCTTACATTTCCATCATTGTATATTCTAGAAGTGGCCATGTTTGTAAAGACCAATAAAAACCTATTTCCCACGATGTCAGAAACTAGAAAACGACCTATCAGAAACCAATACAAAAATTTATTACAAATCGAGTCCTGTAACACAGCGCTATTGAGAAAAAATGTTATTTGTATGGGTCCTACTATAAAGTCAAAGTCAAAGTCAAATAATTTATTTCATTTAGGCACAAAAAAGGCACTTATGAACGTCAACATAAAATATATACAATAAATTGCCAGATATAATGAAAAGTGATACAATTATGAACTTTAAAAAGAAATTAGTGGCCTTCCTAATAGAAAAATGTTATTATTCGATTAATGATTTTTTGATGGACAAAACTTTTTAATCAGCAATGTGTATGATAATTATTATTATCTTGAACATTTATGGACATAATAACAAATATAGAAAAAAAACCTGGGTTTATATTTTAGGAGCTGCAAGACTTAAAACCCCATGGCCGCGCCATTGAAACGGTGAAAAACACGATATCACCGATATCTCGCTGAAAAAGCATCGCAGAGGTCTGAAGTTTTTTGTAAAACCTAGATTTGAATTTGTCAAAATAGGTAAAAATGCAGAAAAAAAATCCTAGGTTTACATTTCAGGAGCGGTAGTACGGTATCGCGTAGAAATAAGTCGTGATTATCTTTCGATGACAGTAAGTGGTAGCGAGATCTTTTATTTTGTAAATAACACCTATGAATATGTAGAACTACCGACAGTAGGGATTTTTTTTTTCATAATAATATAATTTTTAGTGTAGTAATAAATTTAAAATGCCAACAAGTACTCCGTACGAATTAACTGAGAGTAAAACGACGACTGATCGAGAAAAAGCTTTTCGCGGGGGAAGACGGGGTGCGACGGCGGGATATCTCTTTTTGGACTGCTGCTGCTATAATTGGTTAGACAGTCAGCCTTCGTCTCCCGCGCTGCACCCGCGTCCCGTTCTCTCCTGAGTACTATGAGTCTGCGGCCATGTTAATTCCTTCAGTGCTATTCAATGTTGGAATGTATGACTTATTTACAGGGGTTATTTCTGGCAGAATTTACCCTATGTCCGTCTCCGTACACCTGACAATCTATATGCAAAGTTTCAGGATGATCGGTTCAGTGGTTTAGGCGTGAAAAGGTAACAAACAAATAAACTTACTTTCGCATTTATAATATTATATAATAGTAAGGATTTTCATTTAATTTAGAATCCTTGAGTTATTCTAAATTCAAAAGTCATTTATTCAAACTAGGCTGAGAATCAGCACTTTTCGAACGTCAAAATTACATAAGACAGTCCCCCAAAACGCCCACCCTTCACCACTTCCTAGTGCTCTTGCTGGGAAGAAGAAGTGGCGCAACAAACTCCCCAGCAGCACAGCGTCTGTTCAGTTAGATAAATAAAATAAAAAATAATTCTATACAACAGTATGCAAGACAATTTACAATATGCAAAAAATAATTTAAATTATAAATTAAATAGCTATAATTAATAGCCATATGACAGCTAGCACACGCCAATATACCAACCAAAAGCATCGAGAACTATACTCAAGCAGAAATAAAAATAACTAAAGTAAACAATATCTAAAAAAAAAAGAAAAAGCCTCCAGGCATAAAGGGCGTGCCCGCTTACATATAGCTGTAACTAGAAGTTACAGTTGATAAACTAGGACCATCGAGGTAAAATAAATAATTGTCGAGGTCGCTAGCTAACCACATATTGCAATACAACTCATAAAAAAAACATTGTAATGAGTAGATTGTGTCAGCACTAAATTAAAATAAAATTAAAATAATTGACTTATAAAGTAAAATTATAAACAATTATATAAACTCATATAACCTGTCAGTAGGTAAACTAATTCTGGAGAAAGAACATTTAAACATTGTCTTGAGTTAATCACAGCGACCATCTATTCTTATCATTTAAGTAGTCGTTGATAGAATAGTATGCCTTTGAACAAAGGTTGGACTTTAATTTAGTTTTAAACGCATTAAAAGGCAAAACTAGCAAAGAAGAGGGTAGCTTGTTATAAAAGGTTATACCAAGCCCAACAAATGAGTTATGAACCTTATGAAGCCGGTGAAAGGGAGCACGTAGTTTATCCTTACTTCTTGTGTTAACATTGTGAATATCACTGTTTTTAGTGTATAAGTGTATATTTTGCCTAATATATAAGATGTTGGTGAAGATGAATTGTGATGCCACTGTGAGAATACCGATATCTTTGAAAAAATCTCTCAGAGAAACTCTGGCACCTAGCTGGTAAATTGCTCGAATAGCTCGTTTTTGGAGGACAAATATATTTTGAATATCTGCAGCTTTGCCCCACAGCAGAATACCATAGGACATAACGCTATGAAAATAACTAAAATAGAATAACCGAGCTGTATCAACGTCAGTGTATTGTCTTACTTTTCTGACGGCGTAGGCGGCCGAACTGAGCCTTCCCGCTAGGCTCGATATATGTTGGCCCCACTGAAGTTTGGCATCTACTGTTATGCCCAGAAAAACTGCCGAGTTTACAGTTTCAAGCACCTCTTTATCTAAGACGATGTTGGGTCCTAGATTTCTAACATTTGGAAGGGCAAACTTTACACATTTCGTTTTTTTGGCATTGAGAACTAGGTTATTTGTCGTTAACCAATCCGTAACCATTGACAGTGCACTGTTTACATCGTCAAAATCTTTTCTATTCCTGTCTACTTTAAAAATAAGAGAGGTATCATCTGCAAACAGTACAACTTCACAGATACCCTTTAAATAGAATGGTAAGTCATTGATATATACTAAGAACAAGAATGGACCCAGTATTGAGCCTTGGGGTACACCTAACTGAACTGGTAGCCCGGAAGATTTTACACCATCAACATCTACACATTGCGACCTATTATTTAAATATGAATTTAAAACGTTGAGAGCTTCATTTAGCACACCATAATGACGCAGTTTACGCAAAAGCGTGTCATGGTGCACGCAATCAAAGGCTTTGGATCACAGAAAACTCCAATAGCATTTTGAGCGTTCTCCCATGCGTTAAATATGTGTTTCAGGAGAGCAACCCCCGTATCTGTAGTCGAACGACCCTTTGTAAAGCCATATTGTTCATTATGAAGGAGGCTATTTAAATTAAAATGTCTTAGAAACTGCTTGAGTATTAACTTTTCAAATATTTTGCTTAATGCTGGTAAAATAGAAATAGGCCTCGAAATTGCCAACGTCATTTTTATTACCTGATTTAAATAATGGTATGACTTTACTACTCTTCATGAGGTCAGGAAAAGTTCCTAAATCAACACATTTATTAAAAGTAACAGCTAGATAGGGGGCTACGATGTCTATTATATTACTCAAAAGTTTAATGGAGATTCCCCAGTAATCACCAGTGTTTTTAGACTTGAGTGTGTTGAAAACATTAACTACATCACGAGGCGTTACATGTTCGAAGCTAAATAAGCGACTACTTTTAGACACACTACTAAACAAAAGGTTTTCAGCTTTAGATGGGGACGAATTCAAGGAGCGAGTCGTAGTTATAGGTATGTTGGCAAAAAACTCATTAAACGCCTCAGCTACGTCAGCTGCTTTAGTAACTAATTTATTATCGACCTTAATCTCAAGTTGTTTATCTTGCTTAACCGATTTACCCGTTTCATTGTTAATAATTTTCCAAGTGGTTTTTACTTTATTATTGGGATTTTTAATTGTATCGCTTAAAAATTCAGATTTAGCAAAAACACTAACCTTTTTAAATAATTTTGAATAATTTTTGACATACTCTAGGAAAGGAGTATCAAATCTATATTTTTTCAAACCATATAACTCGTATAGTCTCGCTCTACTTTTATAAATACCCGGAGTGGCCCATTGATTAAAGCCAGGAGGTGCCATTAATGTCAATAGTTTTAGTCTTGAAAGTAGATTGGTACTCTTTTTGCACAACATCAAAAAGGGCTGCATACATTTCATTGGGATTCTCGTGTTCTATTATAGATGGTGTTATTCTATGAGCGATATTATTTTTAAATTTATTGCTACGACTAGCTGTATATGGCCTACATTCTATTTTATGCGGCTTTTTATGTAATGGCATGGGGAAACTAGCTAATAAACCACAGTGGTCAGACGTTAAGTCACTTAACACTAATTTATTTTTGGCATCACAATCACTAAATATATTATCAAGACAAGTTGATGAAGATGCCGTGATCCTAGTAGCTTCAAAAAACAAGTTAATTAAATTATAAGACCTAAACAGATTAAGAAGTCTAATACTTAATGGAGTAACATCTAAAATATTAATATTAAAATCTCCACATAAAATGATACTTTTATTACTTGATTTTAACTTATTGAGCGAATCCTCCATTACCGATTCAAAACTAATAAAATCACCAGAGGGGGGTCGATAAACGCAAATTATAATGTATAGCTCGAGTTCAACACAAGACAACTCAATATTGCGCTCGATGGAAAGATTAACTAAATCTAAACGTTGTTTACATTTCAACTTGTTTGAAACAAGAACCAAAGATCCACCGCGAATGGCGCTTTTTCTTACAAACGCACTTTGTACAGTAAAATTATCATCATTAATAAACACCACTTCATGTTCTTTCAACCAGTGTTCAGTCAAACATAACACCTGAACATCATAGTTATCCATAAATAAACTTAATTCTAGCTCTTTGATGAACAACGTTCAATATATGCGGCTCATCCGTTGTCGCTCCTAATAGTTTAAACTACTAGGCGTATCAAAAGTAGTGTTAGTACCACTACTAACAGTAATCGATGGTACACTACAGGTACCAGTGTCACTGTGTATATTTTTCTTCTAATGTAATAAGTGCAAAGTTTTCTGTAAAAAATAAGCCATGGTCACCCTATCGAATTATTCAAGACATATTGATGATTCCGTCCGTACCACAGCTCCTGAAATGTAAACCTAGGATTTTTTTGTGGATTTTTACCTATTTTGACAAATTCAAATCTAGGTTTTAAAAAACTTCAGACCTCTGCGATGCTTTTTCAGCGAGATATCGGTGATAACGTGTTTTTCACCGTTTCAATGACGCGGCCATGGGGTTATAGTCTCACAGCTCCTGAAATATAAACCTAGGATTTTTTTTGTGTTTTTACTAGTTTCGACAAATTCAAATCTGGGTTTTACAAAAAACTTCAGACGTCTGCGATGCTCGTTCACCATGACTTATTATTTACAGAAAACTTTCCAACTATTTTATTAGAATTTATATCTCAAGGATTCTAAATTAAATTAAAATGAAACGATAAGGTGCAAAAAATATGTTTATTTCTTTAAAAATCACATAAATCGCAGATTGTTTGCTTACACTAAGATACATTAAATTTCAAAATCACAGATTATTTTCTTAGATACCTATATTTCTTATTAATACGACCTCATGACCAAAGACTTTATATAAATGTAAATAAATGTTAAATTATTTAAATGATGAGCGAGCTTACCTGAAGTGAAGCTCAATCTTGATTATACTGCCTTCACCGAAGAGAAATTCTTACTTGTAGTACGTAGGTACGGTAGACTATATCGCACAAGTGTTTATAGGTAGACAGAGAACGAAAAAAAAACCCGATCCCTGCTACCTGGCGTCACCGCTAGCTTACTCATTATCTTCAAAGCAGAGTTACAGCAACGTTGATCTTCCTGGGTAGTTGTCAGGGTTGGGAGGGACCTTTCTCTTCGGTGAAGGCAGTATAATCAAGATCGAGCTTCACTTCAGGTAAGCTCGCTTGATCATTTAATTATACTGCCTTCACCTTCAGAGAAATTCTTACTTGTAGATGTTTAGAGAACATGATCAATGTTGAACAAAAGAAATATGAATTAAATAATAAATTTATTGTAAACAATAACAGTAAAAGCTTGCTTGAGTACATTATTTTCTTTTAAATAGTTACAGAAGACCAAAGCAATAACTAAAAATCAAAATAATTGTCTTATCCTTAGCACAAAACCAAACTTATTCCTTATTAACTTTAGTACCTCCTATGTAAATAATTTATTTCGATAAATTTAGATCACTAGAATTCGTTTTAATACTGTTAATAATTAGGTTAATGAACTCAATAAGTTGGTTGGCTCAACAATCGGCCTATTATAAAAATTTGCAAAAACAGCTGATTGTGCAGACCAACCAGCTGCCTTCCTTATAACGTCAATACTAAGTCCAGATCGAGAAGCAGCTGAAGTAGAGGCATGCCTCGTAATGTGAGCTCCAAAAACAGAAGTGTCGATACCGCTATCGGTTAGCGTTTGTTTAATCCAGCGTCCGATAGATTGCGGAGACGCAGGTTTCTTAGGTTTTTATGGGTTAAAATAAGACGATCTTCTGTTTCCGATCTGATAGGAGACGTTATCAATAAATATTTCTGCAATACAGAAGCGGGACAAATACCTGGTCTTTGATGAAAATAAGGTAAATTTAAAGAAGGTTGCATTCTACCAACCTCGGAAGTTTTAATTAAATTTGTTATTGATATGACGATTCGATCATTAAAGCATTTAATATTTGAAATTAGAATCAAGGACAATGTTTGCATTCTCTCTCTGATAATGCGAGTAGCATAACTAATTTTTTGGTCAAAGCTTCTAAATTAATTGTATCATTCTGAAGTTTCTCTAAATAATCTAAAACTATACTCGGATTCCAAATAACATCATAACGGGGAAAAGTTGGCTTCAATTTAAAAATGACTTTAAAGAACCGCTTGACCCTTATATCTTCACCTACTTTGTTTAAGGATATTAAAGAAATAGCAGATCTATGATTATTTAAAGTACCAATGATGAACCTTTTTTAAAACAAATTGTGAGAACGTCCAAAAGAGATGCTACATTAACGTTATACAAATCATTATTATTTATTAAACAAAACTCCCACCATTGTTTGATACTACCATTATATTGTGATCTGGTATTCAGAGAAATTGAAGAGAGCATCACGTCTAATGCCGATTCCGGGACAGATTGTCTGCGGAAGGCTTCCCTAATAACACGCACACTGCCAGGGAAAGCTGATGATGCAACGGGTGTAATGATCTGAAAGGAGAAAGAAGAAGATATTTACTTGGAGGAAGTATCAATATCTCTTCAACGCATAGTGACCTGTAGAGAGGGTACCATGGTTGGGACGTCCAGAGTGGTACCACAACTATACCCGTGGCTTGATCAGATACAATTTTATTTAGGGTTTTTAAAATTAAAGCAAATGGTGGGATCGCATAAAAATAAAATTGAGACCAATTTATCGTAAAAGCATCAATGCTCTAAGCAAAAGGGTATTTTTTCCATGAAATATATAAAGAACATTTTGCGTTGATACGCGACGCGAACAAATCTATATTTGGTTAATGAAATCTATTTATAATTTCTTTAAATTCATTTGATCCTAATTCCCACTCTGTATCCATATTAAGTTTCCTCGATTCCGCGTCAGCTTCTGTATTTTCAGCGGAAGGTATGTATGAAGCGAAAACAAATATTCTTCTTTCCTCACACCATTTCCAAATCATGTTAGCTACCTTGTTAAGATGTGGATATTGGACCCCACCCATTCTATTAACATAAAAAATAGCGGTTGTGTTGTCCACCCTTAAAAGAATATCACAGTCTTTTTTATCCTTAGCAACTATTTTAAGACCGAAGTAAACCGCCATCAACTCGAGGTAGTTAATATGATTGGAACGCTCCGTGGTAGACCAATGCCCCCCAACTCGTTCAGAGCCACAGGACACACCCCAACCAGTGGTTGAAGCATCCGTAAAAACTTCACAATCATACACATGATGCCGGATAGGATTAACCACTATCGAAATATTATTTTTCCACCAAATCAGATCATCACGAAGGGTAACTGGGATATCCATCAATCAAAACTCAAAACTCAAAACTCAACGCATTTATTTCAATTAAACCATTTACAGGCACTTTTGAATTGTCAAGGGGTCGGTCAGTCAAAAATATGAAGCTAGTTGCCCATTTCAAAGCGTAGTAGGTACCTATGGAGAAGAAGAAATATTGGTTACATCATTCATTTTGAAATTATGCATGTGAGAACAATGTAATAAGACGTGCACGTTCGTAAAGCGTCCGTAATAAAAAGAAAAAAAGAATCATTCAAAAACTTAAAATAAATTAAAATAAGCCATGGCAGCTAAGAGATGACCAGTCCCAACTGACGGCGCCCGTTCACGAACATGACGCATGGATCAGCACCATTCAGCTCAACCATTTTGAAGGGAGCTAAATGATCCAACACACACGCCACCATCAGCGAGACATTTGAGTGAGCATGACATACTCACAGCCGCCAGGGCACATTCAAGTCAATGAAATACTACATAATTATTACCCGGTAAATGGTAGCTCTTTAGTACATAGTACTCACACCTGTGCTATGCAATTATATAATACAAAGGAAATTGAGTTTATACAATACAAAGATGGTCTTACAATCTTCAGCAGCTCCATCAGTATTTTCAAAATGTTAATCAGTGTGTATATGTCAATTAGCTGTGGAGTTTTTATCAGTGATGTAATCCCCCAACTTATAATATGCCTGCCTACATAGTGTGCGTTTTATACAAGATTTGAATTTCGTCTCATTAAGTTGAAGTATGTGGGGAGGAATTTTATTATAACATTTTAAACAGTACCCCATGAAAGATGAGTCTACCTTAGCCAGTCTGAAATCTGGTTGTACTAATAGGTCCCTATTTCTTGTACTATAATTATGTCTATCACCTCTTTTACTAAAAAGATGTAAAATTTTTCTTACGTACATGATGTTTTCATAGATATATTGACAAGGTACCGTCATGATGTTAATATCCTTAAACAGTTCCCTAAGAGAGTCGCGCCTGCGGCGATAAATGGCTCTGATCGCTCTTTTCTGCAGAATAAAAATAGACTCGATGTCTGCAGACCGTCCCCAAAGTAAAATACCGTAAGACATGATACTATGAAAATAACTGAAATAGACTAGCCTCGCGGTATCTACATCAGTAAATTGCAGGATTTTTCTGACAGCATATGCTGCTGAACTTAGCCGTCCTGCAAGAGATGTTAAATGAGGACCCCATTGTAGCCTTGAGTCGAGCGTGATCCCCAGGAAAACAGTTTTATCGACAAATTCTAGTTTCTCTTGATTCAATACTATCTCACAATTACTACCTTTGACATTTGGTAAAGAAAATTGTATGCACTTAGTTTTTTTTCCATTTAATACTAAATTATTAGTAAATAGTAAATAGTAAAATAATTTATTTGCGTAAAACATGGTATACAATGGTGTTAAACATAGGTCAGAGTGGCACAAACATGTTTAGCTAAGATAAAACAAAGCATGCAAAAATTTAATGTTACAGGGTAATTATAATTAAGTACATTATGTTAGTTTAAAATGTCAATCTTTTTTATCCATAAATTCTTTCAAGCTATAAAAGCTACATTCATTTAGCCATTTGTATAAATTGTTTTTAAATAATCTTACATTTAATAGTTTGAGATTGTTTGGTATTTTATTGTAAGTACGCACACACATTGCTAGACAGCTTTTACTATATTTGGTTAGCTTTGGTAAATCATTTAACACCAGTGCATAAGGATCACGTCTGCTCCGAGTACATACATCGCTTGCTGTCTTGAATAATTGCTTATTCTTGGTCACAAACACACATATTTCGTAAATATACAGAGATGGAAGCGGTAACAAACCAAGTTTTTTTAAATATTGGCCGACATGTATCATCCGGCTGAAGTCCATAAATTGATCTTAGGCACTTCTTTTGAGCGATAAACGCTCTATTTAGATCAGTGCTATTTCCCCACATTATAAGACCATAGCGTAGTAACGATTCAACATAATATGCATGGTAAGATATAATAGCAGTTTTTATGTTTGTTACATTTTTGACTTGCTTCAAGGCGTATACGAATTTATTAATTCTACCACTGACGTTATTTATGTGTTCCTTCCAGTTTATATCTTGGTCAATTATTACTCCTAAAAATTTTGTATGTGGTACTTGTTTAATTTTATTTATATTAAGTTTGATATTATTTTTATTATTATTAGATTGATTAAATTGTATGTATACTGATTTGTCTAAATTTATTTTCAAATGGTGTATGTCAAGCCAGTGTAGTAGTATATCAATAGTATTATTAATGTCAGTCTCGTGATCTATAACGGTATTTTGTTTTTTTATCAGATGTCACAATTATTGATATATCGTCAGCGAATAAGATGCATTTATGATTAGTTATTTTTATGATATCATTTATATATAAAAGGAATAATATTGGGCCTAGTACGCTACCTTGGGGGACGCCATATTTATTACGTCTATATTCCGATGCGTATGATGTGATGTCTTTGGTTTCGTTCATTTTACTGATAATAACACATTGTTGCCTATTACTTAAGTAGGATGATATCCACTGGTGTGCAGGTCCCCTAATCCCAATTGTTTCCAACTTTTGAAGCAGTATGTCGTGTGACACCAAATCGAAGGCTTTAGACATATCAAAGAATAGAGCTGTAGTCAGATAGTTATTATTAATATTTGTGAGTATAATTTTCATAAGAGAATAAATAGCTAACGTAGTGGATTTGTCTTTTTGGAAACCAAACTGTTTGCTACATATAATTTGAAATTTGTTGCAGTAATCAATTAGCAGTGAACCAATTTTGGACCTGCAGTAGGGCGTTATTTACGTCGTCAAAATTTGTAGCACGTCTATCTACCTTAAAAAGAGGAATGGACCTAATATCGAGCCTTGTGGCACACCCATTATTAATTTTAAACCTAGTGAATTGATACCGTTTATTTGAACTTACTGTTGTCTATCATTTAAATAAGATTTTACTAAATTGAGTGCAAGTTTTCCAAGTCCGTAATGCTCAAGTTTCAAAAGTAAGGTTTCGTGATCGACGCAATCAAATGCCTTAGAGAGTTCACAAAAAAATCCTATTGCGTCTTGGGCCTCTTCCCACGTGTTAAAAATGTGTCTTAATAAGGTAAAACCAGCGTCAGTGGTACAACGTCCTCTGGTGAAACCATACTGTTGATCGTAGAGGATTTCATTTTTGTTAAAATGATTGAGCATTTGATTAAGCATTACCTTTTCAAACACTTTGCTAATAAAAACCGGCAACACGGATACGGGTCTATAATTATTGGTGTCTTTACTGTCCCCGGATTTGAAAAGTGGTATTACCTTGCTGTATTTCATTAAATCCGGGAAGACTCCTTGATCCACACACAAATTAAATATTAAGGCTAGGTAAGGCGCTATGGTCTCAATTATGGAGGTACAGATTTTAATGGACATTCCCCAAAGATCTTCAGTCAATTTGATCTTGATTTGTTTAAAAGCTTTTATTACTGTTATGGGGTTAATATGATTAAAGTTAAATTCAATCGGGCATGTTGAAACGTTCGCCCTTAATAAATCAAAAGACAGCGAGGGCGAGGAATTTAAGGTTTCAGTAGTTTTAAGTGGGATACTGGTAAATAAACTTACAACTTACAATGCTTCATAATTGTCATTATTTTTGAGTAGGGCCAGGTACTTGGCCCTTTCCAAGGACTTTGTGTATAACCAGCCATATGGAATGGCTGGGCATCCATATGGCTGGGCATGCTGCAGAGAGGAATCCTAAATACCGCGCAAAGGCTCTGATCTTAATTTTTTTAATGTTTATTAGCATATTAGTTTCTTTTAAAATCCTTTGTCTTTTCGAATCTGGGAGTTGCAAGGTCATTGTCTCAGTTTCAATTATGAAGCCTAGAAACTTGCATGAAGTTTTTGGTATTAAAATACTCTTTTTATCATTGATAACAAACCCTAAACGTATTAAGCAACTAATAGTCGCTTCCGCGTTTTCTAGGCAACCAATTGCTGACTGCGCTATACAAAGTATATCATCGAGATACCTTACTGAAACTAGCCCCTGAGATCTTAGATGGGCTATAACCGGTTTTAATAGTTTTGTAAAAACGTAAGGAGCCGAGCACAAGCCAAATGGAAGGGCCTTAAATTCATATAAAAAACCTTGAAAATAAAAACGTAAATATTTAGTAAAATCCTTATGAATCGGAATCAAAAAATAGGCTTCCTTTATATCAATATTTATCATGTGAGATCCTTGAGTTACGAGTTTAGTAGCGGTTCTGATGTCCTCCATCTTAAAATGATCAGTTTGAACATACTTATTTAAATTCTTTAAATTTAGTATAAACCGACTACTACCATCGGCTTTGGGAATTAAAAATACATCTGAAATAAATTGTCCTGCAGTTGGATTACACCTTCCAATAGCCTGAATATCAAAAAGATGATCTAGCTCGGATTTTATTGCTGCAATTTCCATCTTAGAATACCTACGTCGTGGATAATATTTTAGGTTTTGGTTAGGTATTTTTATAAAAGGTATTTTATAGCCAGACACAGTATCTAGAATAAATTTATCATTCGTGATAGCTGTCCATTCTTTCAAAAAGTACTTGAGACGGCCTGCGTGTACCTGCGGTGGTGAGTCTACGATCTCCGATGAGTTGCCGGGTACCGCTGCGCGTAGCCGGCCGGCTGGCGCCGCGCTGGCGGCGGGTGGCGGCGGGCCGCCGGCGGCGCACGCGGCGCGGCTTGCGCGCGCCGCTGCTGAGTTGGGTGGTGCGGGTAGGACGTCGTTTGTCTCGGCCCACGTTTATGTTAGGTTAGGTTAAGTTATTTTTTTTTTTAATAATTTGCTTTTATTTTTAATCATACAATAGTTTACCATTTATTGTTATTGACTAATGATCACGTTTATCTAATTACCCTCATTATGGTACGTATCCTTTTAACAGGTATATAGGTATTAAGTTTTATTAATCATTAGCTAATGTGGACTTGAGGCATTAGACAAGATTACGTATTACGTAATTCATAATTACCATGTCATTTCAAATGAAAATCACAAAGTAGGTAGGTAATACGACTTTGTGATTTCTTAGAAGGTTTTGGTCTAAGCATACAAAATATTGTAAGTTACACTTGCTAAAGCCATATTTAAGCATTAAAAAATATCATATACTTTTTTTTTGTTTTTTAATTTTGAAGATTTTTAAAACAAAAATCGCAAGTGACGCCGCGCTATTAAGTAAGTCAAAAATTCACAAATAAATAGTACTATAACAGTGTGCAAGGATATAACGGCCAACCTTGTGATTCCAGAGATATCCTCATTTTTCATGTCAGCTCTATACATTTTTTTCTTATAAAAATTATAACTCTTCCATTTGTGCACACAATTACTTCATGTGACATTTTATAGATCAGCAGAAGTCATTTCCAGCAAAAAAAAATAACATTTAAGAAATCGAGATCCTATGTCTTCTACAGCCGATTTTCGATCCACTGTGCACCGGCTCGGTTGAACGTCGGGGTGCTCGCACCGCGCTGGGTTCTCGCACCGCGAAACGATGGGCCTCTTCCGTTTAAATTCCCACTAGATGAAACGGCAGGTTGAATCAGCTGACTATGTTTTCCTTATGCCTCTGGAATTTTTTACTAGATCGGCTAATTTTTCTCCAAAAAAGAAGACTATCCCTTTTTTGATCTTTGAATGAGTCCATCAGGGACTTATCTATTAGCGGGATGATCACGGATAGACGAGTATTGGTTTCTGCGTAATGAGAATAGGCTAGAATTCTGCCTGCATCATTTAGCGTACGGATGACATCCGGAATATCAGTTCTTTTTCATGAGATTTGTCAATGCCTTACTTAAGATTGAAAGTGCTTTACCAAGCTGATCTTGCTTAATAAGCAAGCGTTGGTCTCTAAGTTTGCATGTATCGACGAGCATAGCACCAATCTCCGGGTTTAGAGAAGGACCCTTAGCAAACGATAAGTTTTTTGGGTATAGATACCTTTTTAAAATCTCATCTTTTGTTTCCTTTGGAAGGCCGAGTAGCAAAATTTTTTGAAATCTAGAAGCTAATTCAGCTTGAATATCCTCACCATATTCCACAACATCAGCTTCTGAATCGCCGAGGGCCTGAAGCAAATCAGGGTCAAAATTGTCTTCGTCGGCAGTCTCCTGCGCCACCGTAAGACCAACCTGCTGTTGGCCTTCTGTACTTGGCCCGGCCTTGGAGCTTGACATATCCACTATATCCTGTACCGGTGATACCCTTTCAAGCCTTTCCTCAAGATTTATATGAAGGGAACTGTCAACCGATGGATTGATATGTTCTGAAATAGCAGACAAAAATACCCGCATAACAAAATAAAAATAAAAATAAAAAGTGGGTAACTCGCAAACGGAGTGCTGCTAACGTGATTTTTCAAATACTTTCCGATCGAACGGTTATTCGTAGAATACAACGAACAAAAAAATATACCATTTTTGCATAACCCAAGAATACAAGGGGACCTTGGTGTGCGTTATCGTTGAATGCAACGAAACACAGCTAGATATTACACATTATTATAGTGCAAAGACTCGATGAATGCATCGAGAATATCCGAAGAATACAACGGATACTTAAAAGTAGGTCAGTAGATGAACAAAATTCACCTTGAGAGTGTACATCGTCCTCATCATCGGAATATATAACCCGTCTTCTTTTCCGCTTTCTCTCCAGCTTCTCTTCATATTTCTTCATTTTCCTGGTCCACCTGTCTTCCTTGGTTTCTTCACGACTACGTTTGGGCATATTTTGTTGCTCGAATGGGAAAAAACAAAAAAACTGTTATCACCTGTGCGAATGCCGTGCGCGCACGAACAAGAATGAGTAAGCTAGCGGTGACGCGAGGTAGCAGGGATCGGGTTTTTTTTTTCGTTCTCTGTCTACCTATAAACACTTTTGTGCGATATAGTCTAGCGTACCTACGTACTACAAGTAAGAATTTCTCTGAAGGTGAAGGCAGTATAAGTATTGTCATAGGTTGTTCAGAACTTGCGTGCGTTCCGGTTTTATTATCGTCATAACAAATCATTGTAGAATTATTTAATAAGCAATGACACTTATTGACCAATCAGACCTACAACCGGAGGAACATACTCCACAGCACCTATCAGTTCATATTTTCTTTGTTTTATTTTGATACACACATCAACACGGTCTAGGGATATTTCATACTCAATTAAATAACTCGAAAAGTACTGGCCGCATTGGAATCTTTTATACACCGATTTGTTTGTAATTTATCTCAGACTAATTACAAATTAAAATTTTTGAAAATTCTTTTGTTTCGGTGGCATAAAAATGTCTTGATGTATAGGAGAGGGAATTTTCATTTGTGCGAAATTTAGAAAACAATACGAATTACGTTTAGTTACAGTTTTTTTTCATTTTTAAACGAAAGATAAAGTTAAAATTGAGGTATTGTAGCCATGCAACGCCGACATTTGACGAGGGCGGAGATGTTACGAGCTGTGGGAATGCTGGAAGCTGGATCTGTTCAGCGTAATGTTGCTGAGGTCATAGGGACCCATCAAAATGTAATTTCAAGATTGTGGACACGCTATCGTGCCACAGGTGAAGTAGCGGAGAGGCACCGGGGGCCAAGTCGCATCACTACCCCCAGACAAGACCGATTTTTGCAAATTACTGCGCGAGCTCAACCAAATGCAACGGCGACTCAATTGGTCCAAAGGCTGCGAGTGGAACACCAAGTGCTTGTGAGTGACCAAACTGTAAGAAGGCGACTGCATGAAAGCAATCTACGCTCTCGTAGACCACTCCGGGTCCCACCTTTACGGAGAGGCAATCGTGGACGACGATTAGAATGGGTTCGGAACCACGTGGACTGGGGCCGTGAGCAATGGTCCAATGTGCTGTTCACGGATGAATCCAGGTTCGGCTTCCATCCAGATTCACGAAGGACGCGTGTTTGGCGAGTTCCTGGACGATGGAGCCGGCACCAGAACCCTCAGGAAGTTCACCCATACCAAGGAGGAACAATTATGGTTTGATCAGGAATTCGTCTTGGAGGACGGACGGATCTCGTTTGGGTGCGGGGCAATATGACGGCAGAACGATACGTCCAACAGGTGCTGGGGCCCGTAATCTTGCCCCACAGAACACAAATGGGGCAAGATTTCCTGCTCATGCACGACAATGCCCGGGCACACACGGCGAGAACGGTAGCAGCTTGGTTACATACACATAATGTTAGGGCCTTAGACTGGCCTGCTCAATCGCCAGATCTAAATCCCATTGAGCATGCGTGGGATATGCTGCAAAGAAGAGCTCTGAAGGAAGTTCCTGAAAATCTGGCTACAGAAGATCAACTTTTTGCGCACCTCAGAAGGACATGGGACAATATTCCGCAGCAAGACATTGACAACCTTGTTCTGAGCATGCCGAATCGTTGCCGATGTGTTATGAACATCATGGGCGCTTTCTCAGACTACTAAGTTCAAGTTTATAAACTTTCAAGTACTTTCATATTTTCTATAATAATAGATGTATTCGTAGTTGATAAATAACCAATTATTATTATTGGAGCGCCTTTATCTAAAAATAAAATAAAAATAAAATTTATTGGAATAATAATAAGTTACAAAAGTGTACAAATGGTTCAGTAGTATACATATTAATCTAGGCCTATAATAGTATTATAATAATCTGGATAAAAACTATGGTATGACAAATGTATAAGATTACAGTTGCATATAAAAATAGAATAGTGTAGTGCGTTGCCCGATTTAGGTTTATTTAAACCTGTGTTTCAGGCCATCTCTACGACGACGGTAGTTTCGAAATAGAACCTTGAATTAAATTAACATAATATATTTTAAATATCTAAGCAGAAACAATATTTTGCGAAACCTTATTAACTAGGCATAAAGGATATATTTATATCTAAAACTAAAATTATTATAAATATTAGGTTAGGTAATTACAGTCTAGTCAGCTACTCTATGTCAGCACCTCTAGTAGTTTTTCCGTGTCTGCGTAATTTAGTTTTGCTAAATAATCGACTAACATTATACTACACCTATTATAACTTACATTATATATCTTGAGCAATTTGTTCAATTTATTATATAAGAAAGGTCCTAGAAATAAATAAAATCTTTTAATGAATGCATGTTTAGTCGGAGGATTTGTGCAAACCAGATCCTTTCTTCTCTTGTCTGCAGGTACTGGTTTAAAATCTAGTTCAGTGTGTTGCAGTAAAACTATACTTAAAACAAATAGTTGTCGAACTGTTAGCACCTTGCATGCCATATAAAGCTGGTGTGTAGGAAATCTGAATGGGCGACAGGTGGCAACTTTAAGAATTGCTCTTTGTGCACGTTCTAGGGATAGTAAACTTGATTTTGCGGCACCACCCCAGGAAGTTATGCAGTAGGTAAGGATAGATTGACACAAAGCCAAGTAAACCTGTTTAATTAATTTAAAGTCGGCTATGTCCCGTAAACTCTTAAAAATGTATATTAATTTCCGCACTCTAGTGCATAATAAATCAATGTGTTTACGGAAGTTTAGATTTGTGTCAATTGTGACGCCTAGATATTTGATATGGTCGGCTTTAGTTAAACTGGGACAAGTGCATGCTGTGTCAGCGTATGTATTACAATTGTGCGCGTGAATGTTTTGGTTAGTAAGCGTCGGGTTAGTATTTCTCATTTCAAATAGAATAAATTTGGTTTTATCTGAATTTAACGTTAATAGATTGTTATGTAGCCAATTACACACAGTATCAAAACCATTCTGAGCTAGTTCATAGACCTCAGCTCTTGATTTTCCTGAGAATAGTAAAGCTGTGTCATCCGCATATGACATAATTAAACCATTTTGGAGTTGCAAGCGACAAAGGTCATTTATATATATTAAAAATAAAGTGGGCCCCAAAATACTGCCTTGTGGGATTCCATAATCACTGTTTTTATGTTCAGAGCTCGTGTACTGACCTATTTTTAGAGACTGATAACGGTCGCTGAGATAATCAGATAACAATTTTAACTGTGCTCCTCTTATCCCAATATTTTCTAGTTTAAGCAATAGTAGAGAACAAGAAATGGTGTCAAACGCCTTGGCAAACACAAATTAAATGATTTTTCTATTTTTTAAGTTTTTACTCACAAATTAAAAGTTAATTCATATACGGTTTCCGTCTATGCTTCATTTTTTTCCATAAAATCCTGAAATTTTAATCTAAGTACCTTAACCATTATTAAAAAATGGTAGAATATTAAATAACGTATCTTTTAAATATATACATGTCATATAAATAATTAACACATTGATAGTAATTCGCTTTTTTTAAAATATCCCTAGACCGTGTTGATGTGTGTATAATGCGGTATTTCTTCGAGCTTGATTTTGTCTGTGCCATTATGATCAAATAAAATAATGTTATTTAATTCGTACTAAATTCCCATTTCGCAACAATACTGAGATATTCTTGTTCTTGTTCTTGCAAGACTCAAACCCCATGGCCGCGCCATTGAAACGGTGAAAAACACATTATCGCCGATATCTCGCTGAACAAGCATCGCTGACGTCTGAAGTTTTTTGTAAAACCTAGATTTGAATTTGTCAAAATAGGTAAAAATGCACAAAAAAATCCTAGGTTTACATTTCAGGAGCTGTGGTACGGAATCATCAATATGTCTTGAATAATTCGATAGGGTGACCATGGCTTATTGTTTACAGAAAACTTTCCAACTATTTTATTAGAATTTATATCTCAAGGATTCTAAATTAAATTAAAATGAAACGATAAGGTGCAAAAAATATGTTTATTTCTTTAAAAATCACATAAATCGCAGATTGTTTGCTTACACTAAGATACATTAAATTTCAAAATCACAGATTATTTTCTTAGTATTTCTTATTAATACGACCTCATGACCAAAGACTTTATATAAATGTAAATAAATGTTAAATTATGTACTGTCATAGGTTGTTCAGAACTTGCGTGCGTTCCGGTTTTATTATCGTCATAACAAATCATTGTAGAATTATTTAATAAGCAATGACACTTAATGACCAATCAGACCTACAACCGGGGGAACATACTCCACAGCACCTATCAGTTCATATTTTCTTTGTTTTATTTTGATATAATGCGGTATTTCTTCGAGCTTGATTTTGTCTGTGCCATTATGATCAAATAAAATAATGTTATTTAATAAGTACTAAATTCCCATTTCGCAACAATACTGAGATATTCTTGTTCTTCCTGTTCAGCGAGATATCGGCGATAATGTGTTTTTCACCGTTTCAATGGCGCGGCCATGGGGTTTGAGTCTTCAATCTGTTATTTACCTAAATTTCAGGTCTCTGCAATGCTTAGTTTTACAACCCTTATAACTTTTTAACCATAGCTTTGACAAATTTATGGTTTTGGGAATCAACTTTTACAAATTGTTACAAAATATTGGCAAGTTTTTTTTTTTTTTTTTTAAAACGTGGTGGCCGCGCCATTGAAACGGACACACATGAGAACGGCAGCGACACGTCTGAACTGTATCGCGTGGAACTGTTAGGAACGAGTGGCGCTTCATGCGGAAACGCCTCGCAGCTCGCCGGTGTCGCGCGGCAGTACGTCGTCGTCATCGGTGAGGTCGGCGTCAGCGTCGCTGTCGGCGTCCACTGCGGGCGCCAGCGCCGCCAGCAGCAGCGCCTGCGCGGGCGCCACGAACACGCCCGGCAGGCGGCACAGGCCGCGTGCCGCGCACGACATCGACCAGCCTGCCACAACACTCACTGTCTGTCACCTATCAGTTGTTCGCGACACTTCACACACGTGGCGGGAATGGTTATCATGAAAAACAAAAATCTGTTTTTTTCTACTCATAATAATTGCAAGTAACTATGTACATCAGCACGTGGTCAAGGTTCGCGGGACATTTGTAATAAAAATAACGAGTTTTGGCGATCAAACTCTTTTGTTTTACCAAGATATTGATACCCGCCACGTCTACAAAGTTGTGCCAGCATCATTTATTTGACCGTCTGCGGACAACACTCACGCGTGTCCAGCGAGCGCGGCAGCGCGCACAGCGCCACGAGGCGTGCCTCCGAGCGCGACAGCAAGCCGACGCGCGCGTACAGCGCGCACCACGCCGCCGACACCAGCACGCAGCACACCTCTGTGGAAACACGCGTGAGCAAGGAGCAGCTGTGACACTCGGCCACAGCCAGGCGGACACTCACCGAGCGCGAGCGCCACCAGCACGTCGCTGATGTACAGGATGGCCTCCGCGTCGCACAATCGGTCGCAGCACTCGGCGTACAGCAGTGCCAGCGCCGCCAGCTGCACGCCGCGCGCGGGCCCCGAGCGCGGGCCGGCCAGCCGCGCCGGCGCCGGGCGCGGGCCGGCCAGCCACGCACCCGCCGCGAACGGCGCCGCCGCCGTGCACAACGTCACCAGCACGCCGGCCAGCACTGGCAACGCCGCGCGCCCGCACTGCGCACACACACTACACTAGGCGCCGCCTCTCCAGCTCTACAAGCCAGCGAGGAGAGCTCCAGCTACAGTCGGTCGCCACTAGGGAATGCAGAACCGGTTCTGTTTTAAAGAACCGGGATTTTTGGTACCTACCTTCTGGCTAAAGAACCGGGATTCCCGGTACTTGCGATACTTTAAGTAAGCCTTAGATATTAGAGTTAAAAGTGTTGAACCGGACAAAGTAAGAGAAAGACGAAATGACAGGACAAAATCTCATTAACTGTGCACCTGCCGTACTCAATAAATGGACTGCCCGTCTGGCGGAGTGTGCTGTTGAAACAGGCAAAAAAAACTATGAAATGATCAATAAGTATGATATTATAGTGTTTTCTATTGTATCTGTGTATCATTTTTTGGAGATTCCAAATGAATAAATACCTATATATCTTAGAAACTTGTCATGCTCACTTAATGTCTCGCTGATGGTGGCGAGTGTGTTGGATCATTCGGTTCCCTACAAAATGGTTGAGCTGGATGGTGCTGATCCACGCGTCATGTTCGTGAACGGGCGGCGCGTCAGTTGAGACTGGTCGTCTCGTATCTGTCAGGGCTTATTTTTCTTCAAAGGCATACTATTCTATCAACGACTACTTAAATGATAAGAATAGTTGGTCGCTGTGATTGGCTCAAGACAATGTTTATGTTCTTTCTCCAGAATTAGCCTACCTACTGACAGGTTATATAAGCTTAGGTAAATTGTTCATTTTATTTGACTTTATATGTCAATTTATTTTAATTTTATTAATTTTTTGTTGACATTAACTACTCATTAGAATGATTTTCATGAGTTGTATCGCAATATGTGGTTAGCTAGCGACCTCGACAAACTGATCATATTTTTTTTTTCCTGAAAAACTGGCAGTAAGTTCGTCATGCTCCCTTAGATGTCACTGCTTGCGGTAGCGTCGGGGGTCGGGTTGCCTCCTTCCCTCAAATATGGCGAGGGGGGTAATGGCTGATCTTTGCGTTAAGCTCGTGAACGGGTGCTGCTTGTGGTGACTGGTCGTCTTGCTGATCATGGTTTTGTTATTGTTATTAGTAATTAACTGTTTATTTATTTTACCTCGATGGTCCTAGTTTATCAATTATAACTCTAGTTACAGCTATAATGCAGTTAATGTCATATAAATGTCCGACGGAGGGTCAGCCTGGTGATCTATAATACAGGTTTTACCTAAAACAGACACCAGTCTCTTTGTAGTGAACATTGACTTTGTACTGTTTATGATGATCAGAGAAAAATAAATAAATGAATTTGAATTTGAATATGTAAGCGGGCACGCCCTTTATGCCTGGAGGCTTTATTTTCTTTTTTAGATATTCTTTACGTTTAGTTATTTTTATTTCTGCTTGAGTATAGATCTCGATGTTTTTGGTTGGTATATTGGCGTGTGCTAGCTGTCATATGGCTGATAATTTATAATTTAATGTTTTGTGTTGTGTTATGTAAATTATTTTGCATAAGTACTTATTGTATAGAATCATTTTATTTTTCCTAATTGAACAGACAGCTGTGCTGCTGGGGAGTTTGTTGCGCCACTTCTTCTTCCCAGCGAAAGCACTAGGAAGTGGTGAAGGGTGGGCGTTTTGTGGGACTGTCTTATGTAACTTTGACGTTCGAAAAGTGCTGATTCTCAGCCTAATTTGAATAAATGACTTTTGAATTTTGAATTTAATCTTATATTTTTAATCGTTTTTGTTTTTTATATTTTTTTACATTGTTCTCACCTCAGATTATAGATTCTATCATCTGAGGTTCTCACATATAGAATCAACAAGAGTAATGTACCTACCCAGGATTTTGTAATTTCTATATTTAAAAGAGTGTCCTTGGAGTTTCTTGCCCGATCTTCTCCATAGAGATCTACGTTTTGAATGGGCAACTAGCTTCAACTTTCTGACTAACTGACTGACTCTTTGATATTTCAAAAGTGCCTGTAAATGGTTTAATTGAAATAAATGCTTTGAGTTTGATTTTTAATTTTAAAAATGCTTCTCTTTCTTTACACGATTTGAATGTTTGGAAATGATATAATATCAATCGACAACTGACATTCGGGAACCCATAAGTTCCATGGAAGGATTTGCGTCAGATTCGTAGTAGGTAATCAGTTAATTTCGCTTTTATTCACTAGTCGCCACACACAGCGGTGGTCGCCGATCATTCGGCTTTCCTGTCACGCTGTGACGAACGATCCACCTACCTGCCCCTAACCCAAATACCTGTCATGACTCAGCCGTTTCGACATCAGCAGTCCACGGTTAGCACATAATAGGTGGTATAGCACTAGTCAGTTGCTCACGAGTAGCGCGGTGTGCAGCGGCGTGGCGAGGAGCGAGGCGGCGTACACGAGCGCGCAGCCGCCCGGCGCCGCGCCGCGCGCGCTCAGCGCTAGCGGCAGCCACGCGCAGCCGCCGCCCAGCGACCACAGCATCACGCTACGCACGACAAACGGATCACTACACTCTACACGACACACAGCGACACGGTGCGACACTCGATACTCACCCCTGCACGATCCGGTAGTCGACGCCGTCGGTGAGAGCGCTGATGAGCGCGGCGGTGAGCGCGGGCGACACGAGGTGCGCGTGCGCGACGCAGGCCGCGAGCACGCGCGCCTGCACGCGCACCCACCCGCAACGCGAACGCCGCCCGGCGCTGAAGTGCACGTAAGACACCAGCGCCCAGGATGTGTACTCCGCCCGCAGACCACCTATACACACACGCGCACGTCAAACTACCGCACCGACAAGTTACCAACTGAGCGAGCCAGTGAACACTTCACACAGGAACACAATGTGGATGCTAAAAACCAATAAAATATATGTCTGGTGCTAAAGAGCAATATTCATTAAATTTTTCTATATATAGTGAAAACTTGTCTGAATATAAGATAGGTATTATGCCAAGGTATTCTGATTTTCCCTGAGCAATGGGAAGCTGGAGCTCATGATTGTGTGCACAGTGGCTGGTTCATCCACCATCAGGCGGTGGACAGCCGTCTGCCTGCCAGCAGGCTGCAGGACCTGTTGCTCCACCAAGGAAGACAATGTACACCTTTCATTACTCACTTTCAAAAGGGCCAAAAAAAAAAAATCATTTAGGTATGTACTTAGTGTAAATAATAATAGTCTTATAAATGTATTAAATCCAAAGAAATATAAGATTTAGTAAATGTTAATTTATGAATAATAAAATGTGTGAAACTAGTGACTATCAAAATGCTAACTGACTAGCAGGAATTCGTCCGTTTAGCAGACACTGTTAAGAGCGAAGCGGCCGCTCGCCTCTCTGCAGTCAGAAGTGCTACCAAGCTGTGAGCTATCTCTAGATTTATTTGCTTTAAGCAGTGTCATGATTTTTTACTCTTCATGAAATATCAGGTATGCAACTACTGGAGAAATAAATACTTACATAGGTACTTACACACCTATCCATTTTAAGTAATAATAAAAATAAGCCTTTTAGGCACAATTGGTCTCGGGAGGTACCTGTTTCGGATAAGGCGGGAGGAAACGCCCGGGTGTCATCACTGCGTGGATCGCCCGGAGGACACGGTGGAGCATACGTTGGAGGTATGCCCGGCTTGGGCAGAGCACCGCCGTGTCCTCGTGGAGGCGATCGGTGGCGGGGATCTCTCGCGTCCGGCCCTGGTCCAGGCCATGGTACGGAGCGAGAGGGCATGGGAGGCCGTCACCTCCTTCTTCGAAGCAGTAATGCCCGCAAAGGAGGAGGCGGAGCGCGTGAGGGAGAGGCAAATTTCGCGCCCTCACGCCCCTAGCCGCCGCAGGAGGAGACGCCCTGGGCGTCGGGAATCTATTGCCGATTCCCGGCCACCGTAGGCGCGGGCTTGCGGACGGTGAGCAATTGGTAGCTCGCCGTCCGGTAAGGACCAAGCCCGGGTCGACGGCGCGTTGTGTTCCACGCGCGCCTCAATGAGTGTCAGCGAGTGAAGGGGTCCGATGAGACCATTGCCTGCCGGGGTTGCGGGAAAGTCCGAAAGGGATACCGTGGCCCCCTGGCATTGCACAGGCAAGAGAAGGAACACGGGTGGGTTTTAGTCAGTAAGAGTCTGACACGCCCTCCCGCTCCACCCAGAGCGGGAGACGTCATTTGATGATTTCACACCCAACAAAAAAAAAAAAAAACAATTGGTCCAATTCGCGATTGGTCCAATTCACCTTATTCGCCATTGGTCCAATTCGCGGTTGGTCTAATTCGCTATTCGTCCAATATAAAATATTTACACAAAATTAAACAACGTAACACATTTTTATGTACATACTGTGTACTATATTTATATAATATTAAGTAGGTACTTTATTTTGTGTTACAAGCTCCTACCAATAATTATTAGTTTTGTAGGTACTTTCGTAAAAAATCAACCAAACGAAATAAAAAATAAGTGTTTAATAATCCTACCTACTTGACATTATGATTTCCTTTATTTAATATATACACATAATAATTTACATTTTTAAATATTTTTATAAAAACAAAAAAAAATAACAAAAACATTTAAAAATATAAAAAATAGTAGCCCACCGGTATCGGGAACAGGGTCCAAGCTACCGGCGGTCAGGGCTCCTGAGAGAGGAATCTCCTAACGATACGCGCCGTGTCCAGGAGTACCGCTTTCTGGATCAAGCCCTTGATCCAGCTGCCCAACGAGAGCCTCCTCAGATATTTGTCGAGAGGCTCTTGGCTATTATGCCATTAGCTGTCACGACTATCGGCACAATGATTGCTGTAACCACATCCCACATGTCGAGCAGGCGGCCAAAGAAACGCTCCTTCAACGATTGCTTCATGTCAGTAACATTGATTCAAAACGCTTCCGACATACCCAAATACTTATAGGTTTCGGATGCGGAGAGGGCTCTAAGGTTTATGGAATCCGAGAGTTGGGTTCCCACGGATTCCACAATCTCCCCTCGCTTTACATGCTTGACCGCACATTTTTCCACACCAAATTCCATCCTGATGGCTCTACTGAAAGTTTCAGTTACTTTCAGTAGCTCCATCAGTTGCAAGTTGTTGGGGGCAAAGAGTTTTGGGTCATCCATGTAGAGGAGGTTAGATATAACCTGACCACCTCTCCTCAGCCGATAGCCTAGGCCTGAATACTCCAGCAGTGTGCTAAGAGGATTCAAGGCTAAGCAGTTTTATTTTTCTGTTCCTTTTTTTCTTGTCTTTTTATATGTGTGTACATAAACTGTTAAATAAATAAATAACCTATAGTATCGAGCATGAGTCTTGTCCTGTGGGGCTTTGGGCTTTGTCACAGCATGCTGTGGTTGGTACTGGTTGTATTGTTCTTTGATATTTCCTTGCTTGATATGCGAACTCTGGTTTCTTGTGTCCCGGCCTCAAATTTGTCCTCTGCTGGTTGTATGTTTGTAACCAAGTGAACCACTCAAGTTTCCCTGACGGGTTGTGGTAAAAGTAGTTGCCTTTTTTATAGATTGGCCTGTTCATTGGTAAGCTTGTAAGACTCTTTATCTTTTTAAATAGGCTGTTACCATAAAGGTAAGATACAAGTGTTGTTACAGTAAAGGTGATTATCTGTTTCTAATTCTTTGACAATATCTAAGCATTTTTTGGCCAGGACATGGAAAATAAGGTTTTTTCCAAGATTGTGATTGCGTGAAGTGTAATTCTGTTAACATCCGTCTAGCGTCACTGAGCTGGGTGATCTCTATCATTACTATTGTTGTTGATTAAAATGGATAATGCATCACCTAAATTGGTGAGTCCCTTCTTCCAATTTATATACATATTACTGCATCAAATCCCATAATGCTTGCAGCACATTCAGGGATAAAACATTAGTAGGCGCAGTGTCTAGCACAGGTGCTGGGTCAGGCTCCGGTAGAGCGTCAGTTACAGTCATTTCTGTATTAGTGTTATCTGGATTTGTGTTAAATGGAACTGGTGAATCGTCAGTCATCAAATACCCCTAGTTATCTGCAAAAATATAGATTTGACCCCGACAATGTACCATAATATACATCCCTAAGCGTAGCCTCTCGGACTACACCATTAAAATAGGTAAATGATTAAAAACTCGTGCGTTTATCTGGTAAACGCCCCGAATTTTTGTTCGCGTCAATGCATCTCGTACATTACCCGCGAGGTACAATAAATATCGTATACAAACCATGTAAGATACGTTTTACTGTATAACACTTTTAAGACAATGATAAAACTCGTGCGTTTATCTCGTAAACGCCCCGAATTATTTGTTCACGTCAATGTATCTCGTACATTACCCGCGAGGAACAATCAATATCGTATACAAGCCATGTAAGATAAGTTTTACTGTATAAAACTTTTAAGACAATGATATAACTCGTCCGTTTATCTCATAAACGCCACGAATTATTTGTTCGCGTCAATGCATTTCGTACATTAGCCGCGTCTTACATTGTTTTATCTTGTGAAGAAAAACTGATAAATCGGTTTTGTACCGGTGTGGTTTCATGTAATCGCAATTGCTGTAGAAATACCTAGTGGTCAAAAACTAAAGCATCATGTCGTGGCTGCTGCATATATACCTCCTAAAACTCCCCCATTTGTGTATGAAAAGCATTTCGAATCACTTTATAAGGCTTTGTGTAAATGTCGATTTTTTCTGTGTAGCTGGAGACTATAATCTCCCAGAAGCAACGTGGCACACGTCTACTACCCTGAATACTTCAGTAAGTTCCCCTCTGTGCTCTGGCTCAACTATGTCTTGTGACCATCTTAATAACTTTATATCCCTTCTAAGTGCCTCTCAGTATAACAGCACACTTAACTCTAAAGGCAAAATATTAGACCTTTTAATATCCAACTTACCCTGCTGTGTGCAACAAGAGTCATCACCCCTGCTACCTGCTGACATTTATCACCCTCCACTGGTTTGTGATGTAAATATTAAAATTCAAAATCCCTCCCTAGACAGGAAATCGCTACAAAAATACAATTTCTACAAAGCTGACTATGATAAAATAAATGACACGATACAGAGAACCGATTGGCTAGAACTTCTTACACACGAAAAACCTGAAGACGCTTTATCATTGTTCTATGACAAACTAGACCAGATTATCAAGCCACATACTCCTTTAGCTTGTTCTAAATCTTCCAACTATCCAGTTTGGTTCTCGAGTCCCTTGATCAACACATCTAAAAAGAAACAGAGGGCCTGGATCAAGTGGAAGAAGTATGGAAACCTATCGGATTACGAAGCTTTCTCTACACACAGAGCCAGTTGTAGGGAAATGTGTGGAAAATGCTTTTCTAAATACATAAACTCAGTAGAAGATAGCCTACAGACAAATGTAAAACACTTCTGGACATATGTTTCAAACCGAAAAGACAAACCGTGCATCCCAGCAAAAGTCCACTACAAAGACACTCAATCCAGTGAGCCAGAAGTAATCTGCGATATGTTTTCGAATTTCTTCCACTCCGTTTACGAACCTGCGCCGCCACTCTTGTCACAATGGCAACCACCCACGGAAACTTCCTCAACTTGTGACATTATCTCTAGGTTACACTTTGATGAAAACAAAGTCATAAAAGAACTCAGGTCTCTGGACCCTGCCAAAGGTCCAGGACCTGACAGCATACCTGCTTACTTTTTACGCTACACTGCTGCTCACATCTGCAAACCGTTAGTCATAATTTACAATAAGTGCAGTGCTGAGGGAGTATTTCCAAAAGAGTGGAAGCGTGCAAACATCACACCCGTACACAAGGGTGGCTCGAAGGGTAATGTGGAGAACTACCGTCCAATCTCGATCCTCTCTACTTTGTCAAAGGTCTTTGAGAAACTCGTCCATAATGAAATATATCCATCCTTACACAATGTCATTATACAACAGCAGCACGGCTTCGTTAAACAGCGATCTACTAGTACAAACCTCCTGTCTTTCTCCAGCTTCTTATTTGATAGTTTTGACAACGGCCTGCAAGTAGACGCTGTATATACTGATTTTTGCAAGGCCTTTGACAAGGTGGATCATAGCTGCTACTTAGTAAAATTGCCTTTAACGGAATTCGTGGCAATTTATTGCGATGGTTTGCCTCGTATATTTCGAACCGCTGTCAAAGGGTGGTGATTAACGGATACAGATCAAATATTGTCGAAGTCACATCTGGTGTCCCACAAGGCTCTATCCTTGGGCCGCTTTTATTTAACATATTTGTTAATGATATAGGTTACTGTTTCCGCAACACTGAGTTTTTGTTGTACGCCGATGATCTGAAGGTTTACAAGTCGATCAAAACTGTAGACGATTGCATTTTATTCCAAAAAGACCTTGACAGACTTACAGACTACTGCCACAGTAACAAATTAAAACTAAGTTTACCGAAATGCAACTACCTTACTTTTACTAAAAACAAGCATATTATTAAGTTCGCCTACACCCTTTATCATGTGCCTCTATCTCAATTGCATTCAATTCGCGACCTCGGCGTTATACTTGACTCCAAACTATGCCTAGACTCGCACATTAATAAAATTGTCAGCAAGGCCTTCCAACTATTTGGTTTTATCATGCAGGCCACCCTTGATTTCAAGAGAACCTCGTCATATTTATGCTTATATAAAGCCCTCGTTCGTTCTCAACTAGAGTATGCAGTGTCAGTGTGGAATCCTTTCTACAAAAAATATTCAGAAATGGTTGAGAATGTACAGTACAAATTTTTGCGTGCTATGCACTATAGATGTCATAAATCCTACTTATCATATTCTCAATTGCTCAGTAAGTACAAGCTCCTCCCCCTTAGCTCTAGAAGGAATTATCTCGAAGCCACAGTACTATACCGTTACCTAAAACTAACAATCCTACTTTATTAACTCACTTTAGACCTATTTCTATTCTCCCATTTCTCTCTAAAGTTCTCGAGCACATGGTTCATAGACAGTTATCTTTTTTCTTGGCGTCAAACTCGATAATTACCCCTTTTCAATCCGGTTTTCGCTCGGGACACAGTACTGTAACCGCGCTTTTGAAAGTAACTGACGACATCCGCTGGGCAATGGAGAATAAGTCCCTTACTGTTCTTGTATTGCTTGACTTTAGTAGCGCCTTCAACTCAGTGGATTTCGACATTTTACTAGGTATCCTCAAATCAATCAATTTCTCTTCTTCCGGTTTAGCTTGGTTCAGTTCTTATCTTCGGGGACGCTCTCAGTGTGTTCGCCTGGAGGAGTCCTTCTCTGATTGGTGCAGCCTCACTGAGGGTGTTCCTCAGGGTAGCGTTCTTTCTCCTCTACTTTTTTCAATTTTCATCAACTTTGTTACCAGAGTAATCTCCTCTAGTTATCATCTCTACGCAGATGACTTGCAGCTCTACCGACATTTCACTGTAGCTGACGCGGGTTCAACCATTGCTGCTATGAACCATGACCTGGCTTCCATCAGCGTTTGGGCTAAGTCGTTTGGTTTGCAAATTAATCCAAGTAAATCCCAGGCTATGATTATAGGCAGCAGATTCGTTCGCAATGCGGTTGATGATGCATCTCTGATGCCTTTACATCTCGATGATGTTCACATTGATTATACCGAAACCGCCAAAGATTTAGGGGTCATTATTGATTCCAATCTTTCGTGGCGTGCTCAGGTCAATGAGGTCAGTCGAAAGGTACATTTCTCCTTTCATTCGTTGAAAGGCCTCCAAAGTCTCCTGCCCCTGAAGACTAAAATTTCTTTGGCACAAACACTTATTCAGCCGATCATAGATTATGCCGACTCCTGCTACCTGGATGCTACTGAGGAGCTATTAAACAAGCTTGAGCGCTTGCAAAACTTGTGCATTCGCTTTGTTTTCGGACTTAGAAAATATGACCATGTTTCCCATCTTCGCAAGGAACTCAAGTGGCTCCCAATCCGCTTTCGCAGGAACACTCGGATCTTATGTCTCCTCTTTAACGTCTTACACAACCCGTCTTATCCTTCCTACCTGCGTGAGCGTTTTTCTTATGCTAGGGCTAGCGACACACCGTGTGGATCACACCTTAGATCCCTCCTTAAATCTCATCCTCATAAAACAAGCTACTATTCCTATTCTTTCTCTGTCCATGCATTACTGCATGGTGCATGGTTGTGGAACTCACTACCGCCTAGCATTCGTGACTTAAAAACTGTTTCACAATTCAAATATCGAGTAAAAGAGCATTACCTTTCCGCTCAACTGTGAGTATTTCGTGTATTGCCCGTGGGCCACCCGCCTGGTTCACCTAGGTGGACTATGGGAAATTATTTTTCCCATAGTCCACCAGAAAGTCCATATTATGTTTTCTAGGTGGACTATGGGAAAAATAATTTGCCATGGTCCACCAGAAAGTCCATATTATGTTTTCTAGGTAGACTATGGGAAAAATAATTTGCCATAGTCCACCAGAAAGTCCATCTTATGTTTTTATCGTAGTATTACGAATGAATAATTAGTAATATTAAATTGTAAAGTCAGCGTCAAAATGTTTAAATATATTTATTTGTACCTCATTATACGTCAGACATAAAAAAAGTTAACTAATTTACCTAATTATACAGGCATTGAAATAAAATTAGGATTGCACGTGTTGTGTCCTATTAACGGAGTTTTTCCAAAGCCTCTCCTACAGTAATTTCCCCGGATACGAGTTGCATCTGAATACCAGTGATGTAGTCATCATTTTCAATGTCCATTTTTCGCCTTTTGGAATTTAGATTTTTAATTTCGAACAGGACATTTAATAGCCTGAGTAGAATAGTCGTGTTTTTATTAATTTTTTTGTTCAATTTTGAATGAAACCCCTCCAATACGTTATTTGTTCTATGCCTTTCCCCAAAAACTGATAAAATTTTGCTAAAATACTTTTTTTTTCAGAAACTGTCAATGTATTTGAAAAATATCTTCATATTCAATTCGCAGCCTTCCTTTTTTATATACTCATAGCCATCCAACATAGCTTCAGCTGGTAAAAGTGGAAGAGCTGTAGTGAGACCGATTATCCTCGTTTGGCCTTTTGATTTTAGTTTTAATGATTTGCGTTGACGCCATAAAGCTTTATGCCAGTGATAATAGCATCCGCGTATTTCTATCCCCGGGTAAACTTCTTGGATGGCATTCATGGCTCCTTTTTCGAAATCAGAATGGTATTTTATAGGATTGAAATTTCTTAATGCAGATTTTTATTAAATTAAATAATATGTTGTACGTGGCTTGTGATTTGTTAGGTAACAATGCAAATATTAAGGGCGTAACGTTTGTGGTTTCAATAGAACTACCAATATCACCGTGAATAGAATACATTTGATAAAAGGGTTTTGGACAGCATTTGAAGGTTCCGTCACCCATAAACTCGCGAATTACTCCGATTTTTTTTCTGGCGTCTGGGGAGCAAAATACTATAATGCGTGAACCTTCGTAGTAATAGTCGGCCAGTACAAAGCTTTTAAACTTCAAAGGCACTTCAACTTCTTCCAAATTCGTAAAAGTCGTTTTGTTAACGCACAACGCCTTATTTCTTATATCGTATAGACTATGTTGGATGCTTGACATACTTGGTACTGCTAAAATATCTAGTCCTTTATCTTTGATTTTATTAATAGTTCTCTCATATAACTCGGGTACAGGTCGGGTAGATTCCTTTACTTTATCTTTTAAAAGAGCAATTTCTTTAGCGACTTCGTTTGTGGATAAATCAGGCGAGCACGTATGATCTTTAGTCTTGAGTATGCATTTGTCCTGAAAGTATATAACATTCGGATATAATAAATATTTCACCTCGGTGACATATGGGTCACAGTAAATATAAATCTTTGTGATCTTCTACAGTGAACCGCCCACTACTGTCCTCCGAAATCATTTTTCATAATTCTCCTGCCCTTATCCCAATTCATTTGTGGTCGGCGCAACATGTCTTTTTCTTCCATACTTCTCTATTGGTCGTCATATCGGTAGCCACCTCTTTCTAGCCATATCATCTTTCACACAGTCCATCCATCTTTTCTTTGGTTTTCCCATACTCTTATAGCCATCTACATTCATACTCAAAATTTTCCTCATTCCTCCGCGTCGCATGCTCATACCATGACAACCGATTTCCACGTAACTTTTCAGTCACCGGTGCCACTTTCAGACTTCTACTTATATGTACTCATTCCTTTTTCTATCCATTCGCGTAACACCACACATCCCTTTGTTAGCATTCTGATCTCAGCTGCATGCAATTGCATTTTATTCATCTCTTTTGTGGCTCAACATTCTGACCCATACAAGACAGCAGTTTGACTAATTGTTTTACAAATTTTCCCCTTAACTTTAAGGGGCTTGTGGTAGTCGCAGATTGTTCCCGTGAGCTGCCGCCATTTCATCCATCCGCAGTGTTTATTTTGTGCTTAACTACTTAGGCTGCGTTCAGTCGACACGCGCCGACCACGCGTTGTACCCGGCGAAATTCAAAATTTCTATCGTTCTTTGCTATTTGCAGGTCAGTGGCAGGTTGTATGTTGATTAAAATATGATTCGCGACCGTAACAAATACATTACACCCGCGTTCGGCACGCGCCGCAAGGTGGCCGTGTATATAATTTGAGTCCTAAGTCACATCAATAGATCTCTAATTGCATTTATCAAGTCCAACCGCACACGCACTCGCGCCGACTTGAACTTGACTGAACACGACATTACTGTCCTCCGAAATATATAGAAAAATGTTACTTACTTTTACATTGAAAATTATATTTCCTCTACACTTTAGCTTTTTATAAGACGAGCATCTCCACATTTCAGAGCCATTTTTAAATTGTTTTATTTTATAATATTGATGTTGTGCACACAAAAGAACTGTGCCTCCTTTTCTACTAATAAAGTTAAGTTCTTGCTCAACAGACATCGCTGCAGTGTGATGTACTCGTAGACAAGATGTTGATGAATTATTTATCAATGATATAAATTGTTTTATTACTTTGGTAGTAATACAACAATTTACTTAAATTTACATTGACAGTTTTATATATTTTATGTCAAATCATAATGACCAGTACCTTAGAAACATCAAAGAGGAAAATGCCATAATTATACAGTCTATTTTGTTATGCACTATACAAAGAACTGAACTGATGAGCTTCCTTATATTAGTTACTGACACTATGATTCATTCGTAATACTACGATAAAAACATAATATGGACTTTCTGGTGGACTATGGGAAAAATAATTTCCCATAGTCCACCTAGAAAACCTAATATGGACTTTCTGGTGGACTATGGGAAATATAATTTCCCATAGTCCACCTAGGTGAACCAGGCGGGTGGACCACGGGCAATACACGTCCGAACCGTCTAGGGATTACATCAGTAAAATTGAAGATAGTGGTATAACTCTGACCTCCGGATCAGACATCGCTAATAAATTCAATAATCATTTCATTGACATTGCCACTAATCATTCCTCTAATTTTAATAATCATAATATTGACATGCACAACATAGAAACTCATGATAATAGTATATTTTTAACACCTACAGATGCTTCCGAAATTGAACGTATCATAATGTCTCTAAGAAATATAAAATCGGTAGGCTATGATAATATCTCAACTGAACTTCTTAAAAGTATATCAAAATACATATCATAGCCTTTAGCATATATTATTAACCTATCCTTGGAACAAGGCTGTTTTCCTGACAGATTGAAATTGTCCATAATTAAGCCATTACATAAAAAAGGCTCCCAATCTAACGTCGACAACTATAGACCTATAGCACTAACACCCATACTTTCAAAAATATTTGAAAGACTAATTTACAGGCGGTTATTAAGGTTCTTAGATAAATATAACATTCTAGCCAGTCAACAATATGGATTTAGATAAAATAAATCGACTAATTTAGCAGTTTATACGTTTATAAAACAAATTATGAACAATATTAATAAAAGGATCCCTTCATGTCAAACTCAAAGCATTTATGTCAATTAAACCCTTTACAGGCACTTTTGAATTGTCAAAGAGTCAGTTAGTCAGAAAGTTGAAGCTAGTTGCCCATTCCAAAACGTAGATCTCTATGGAGAAGAACGGGCAAGAAACTCCAAGGACACTCTTTTAAATATAGAAATTACAAAATCCTGGGTACATTACTCTTGTTGATTCTATATGTGAGAACAATGTAAAAAAAAAATATAAAAATCAAAAACGATTAAAAATAAGCCCTGGCAGATAAGAGATGACCAGTCTCAACTGACGGCGCCCGTTCACGAACATGACGCGTGGATCAGCACCATCCAGCTCAACCATTTTGTAGGGAACCGAATGATCCACACTCGCCACCATCAGTGAGACATTTTTGTGCAATTGTGCACTATTTTTAGATTTAAGTAAGGCATTTGACCTCGTTGACCATGTTAGGCTATTGAATAAAATGGAAAGGTACGGAATAAGAGGTCCAGCTATAAAATGGTTTCAGTCGTATTTAAGTGACAGGAAGCAGATAACAAGAGTAGCAAAGTTAAACCAATTAGTAAATAGTATGGATAATTGTGAGTCCGAACCAAGAATACACTAAAAACAGTGATATTCACAATGTTAACACAAGAAGTAAGGATAAACTACGTGCTCCCTTCCACCGGCTTCATAAGGTTCATAACTCATTTGTTGGGCTTGGTATAACCTTTTATAACAAGCTACCCTCTTCTTTGCTAGATTTGCCTTTTAATGCGTTTAAAACTAAATTAAAGTCCAACCTTTGTTCAAAGGCATACTATTCTATCAACGACTACTTAAATGATAAGAATAGATGGTCGCTGTGATTAACTCAAGACAATGTTTAAATGTTCTTTCTCCAGAATTAGTTTACCTACTGACAGGTTATATGAGTTTATATAATTGTTTATAATTTTACTTTATAAGTCAATTTATTTTAATTTTATTTTAATTTAGTGTTGACATAATCTACTCATTACAATGTTTTTTATGAGTTGTATTGCAATATGTGGTTAGCTAGCGACCTCGACAATTATTTATTTTACCTCGATGGTCCTAGTCTATACATATAATAAATCTGTAGTCGAAGCGTTTCTGTACATTAAAAAAAAAAAAAAAAAGTACTTGGAGTGTTCAATAATAACTAACAGATACCATTTCTATCATTTTTGGAATGTTTGTCTGTTTGTCTGTTTGTCTGTTTGTCTGTGAGGTTTGTTTTTTCCAGTATCACGTAAAAAGTACAAAATCAATATGGTTAACTTTTACACTCAAATATTGTTTGTAACTTGAAGTTTCATTTAGTTTTTGTTTCATCGCAATCGCTTCAAAATATCAAAAGATATATGATTTAAAGTGTTCAAGAAGAAATTGTCATTACGTAATGTAGGGTCACTTGTTCTACAGTGGTTATACCAGAAACAGTGGCTCAGTTCAAGAATCTAAGAAACTACCAGAGATATATATCTGTCTCTTTCACACAATGTAGCCGTCGGTACATGAACTCGTCGAAACCAGTCGGGAAGCGCGTAAGACGCGTGGTGTTTGTGTGCAAAGAAAATTTTGTTTAAGTGACAAAAAAAATAAAAAATAAGGTAAGTTTTCTTTTGTTCCAACACGTGTCTAGTATGGTATTTGAATATTTTTACATTTCCATTGTAGTTTGTACTTATTTAAGAATGTTTTCCTGTTCTATTCCTCTCGAAATATAGGATAGCTTTTTTTTTGTGGTAGTTTGTATTCAAAATGTCGGCAACGTCCACATCGGCTCAGATCACGTAAGTGCACAGTGGATCATGAGCCACTGTGTACTAAACTGGTTTTTTTTGTAATATTTTGATTAAAATACAGATTCTCAAATCAGTACTGAAAGTATGTATGTTGCAATGTTTTGGTAATGAATTAAATTCAAAAACATATTCTTATTACAGAATGCCTCGTCCAGAAAAGCCTCGCACCATCGGGAATCATTCGGAAGAAAGTATGAAGCAAGCTCTTCATAGCATTCAGGGCGGAATGAGTGTTAGGAAAGCTTCTAAGATCTTCAATATACCTTGGCGTTATTTTAATAAATTTAAAAGTTTTGGGTCTATGGAAACAATGCGCTTAATCCCTAATTATGAAGTAAGAAAAGCTTTTGATAATAAACAAAAAGAAAGCCATAAAGAATATTATAAATATTGTTCCTCAATATTTTACGGGTTGTCGGAAAAAGAATGCAGGAGAGTAAGCCTACCAAATGGCGGAAAAAAATTATATAAAGATGCCTGATAACTGGGTGAACAATAAAATAGCTGGAAAGGAATGGTTCAGGAAATTCAGGCAAAGGCACAAAGACCTCAGTTTGCGAAAGCCCGAGCCATGCAGTCTTGCAAGAGCCACGGCCTTCAACCGAATTAATGTGGAGATTTTTTATAAAAATCTAGAAAGTTTATTGCAGAGGTTTCCCGCTTTTAACGATGGAACTCGTATCTTTAACCTGGATGAAACATCGACCATATGATGTATGCTCGATGTTAAGTTTTCGAAGATTTTTACATTAAAATTTATTAGAAAAAGTTTAAAATTATTTCTATATTAATACATGTTGACATATTGCCAAATAAATAATGAATAACTATCGTATTATTTGTTTTATTACTTGTGATTAGTACAAACTATCCACTGTGTACCACTACGGTCCACTGTGTACTCTGGGGTGAGCCAGTGTGCCATACCTATGGTACACAGTGGCTCATTTATGTTTTTTTTTTAAAGGTACAATATTTACATTCTGTCTTACATTTTGTTTAAAATGACTGTACATTTTAAAAGCACATTAGTTCCACTATATTCATTCCGAATTTCGATAACCTAACTTAAATAGGTGTTAAAAAATACGCCTCGGAAAAAAAGTGAGCCACTGTAGAACAAGTGACCCTACATACACGTAACGACATCTATTGACGCAAAATAATACTAACGTAAATTCAAGTAGATTTGTGAGTTCGTAATGTTGTTTTAGGATAATTATTTTCGCATACTTCGCGCGGTAACTTAACACGTTACATTGTGAATAAAATAAAACTCCCAATGACCCAATTTAAACTTAGATTAATTCAAGTTTTCCAAAAGCGATGTTTATTAGTTTAGTAGTAGTGCGATAGGTGGCGCTCCCTATCTTTCAAATCATGATACAACTTAATTATTTAAGATATGATATGATATGAAACAATAGTGATAAATGTTAATTTCTTAAAAACAAAAATATTTTGTACTTTTGGACTTTTCTACATAGTTTAGTTAGCTTATTGAGTGTTCGAACGTTTTCCAATATATTTTGACAGTATTACTTCGTGCTCGATAGATTCATTTAACGTAATTTTTTGAATCGCGGTGTTAAGATTCTCCGTAGAAGAATGACCTTAGCCCATTTATAGTACTTTCTCCTTGAAGAATTGGGTTTCTTTGTTCTTGGTCTCTTAATTGTCGGAAAAAGTTTGTTGTGGTTTGATCGTTTATTCGTTGAAATTGTTCTTTTGGTTGTTTCGTTTCGTTCGTTGGGTCAAATTACGAAGTCAAGAAACGAGTCGTTACTTTACTTCGTAATTCGTTCGAATTGGTTTCGTTTCGTTCGTTGGGTCAAAAAACGAGTCGTTACTTTACTTCGTAATTCGCTCGAACTTTTGGTTGGTTGGTTTTAGATATTTTCTTGAAAATGCCTTCTAGAAAAAAATCTAACCTTTCGCAATGTAGTCGAAAAGCTAAAAAAATGAGACTAATTATATCTCAAGAATCCGAAGAGGATCGTGAAGCGAGGTTAAATGCTGTCCGAGCACGGCAAGTTAGAATTCGCGCATCTGAAACGCCTTTCCAGCGTGAGTCTAGACTAAGAATACAGCGTGCTCTTACGGCGGCTTCTCGGTCACGGGAGAGCACAGAGGATCGCGAAGCGCGGTTATCGGCTCAGCGTGAGCGCCGTGCACTGTCACTCGAGTCTGAGGCGACTTTACGCTCTCAAGAGAGCATTGTGGAACGCGAAGCGCGGTTATCGTCTGACCGACAGCGCCACGCACTGTCACGTGAGTCCGAGACTTTTACGGAAAGGGAGTCACGCCTTAGTACACAAAGTCTCCGGACCGCGACTTTACGCTCTCAAGAGAGCATTGTGGACCGCGAAGCGCGGTTATCGTTAGACCGAGAGCGTCACGCACTGTCACGGGAGTCCGAGACTTTTTCGGAAAGGGAGTCACGCCTGAGTACACAAAGTATTCGGACAGCAACTTTACGCTCTCAAGAAAGCATTGAGGATCATGAAGCGCGGTTATCGGCTGACCGAGAGCGCCACGCACTGTCACGCGAGTCCGAGACTTTTACGGAAAGGGATTCACGCCTGAGTACACAAAGTACTCGGATAGCGACTTTGCGTTCTCAAGAGACCATCGAGGATCGCGAAGCGCGGTTATCGGTTGACCGAGAGCGCCACGCACTGTCACGCGAATCTGAATCTCTCTCAGAGAGAGAACGAAGATTAGTGTCAGCCAGAGATAGCTATGTACGCGCTCGGTTGAATGATGAAAGGTATTTAGCGTCCGAAAGGGAAAGAATAGACGACTTGCGACAAGCAGAAACAGCACAACAGCGTCAATCTCGCTTAGAGGCTGACCGAGCTCGGTACAATCTGAACAGAATTACAACTGAGGACGCTGACGAGTCTCTGGAATATGATTTCACAAATGTTATTACAACTTGGGTCAATAAGGAAAAAGCAGGTTTTACTTATTCACCTAGAATTGACTACGCTGATTTCGCCTCTGTTGGTGGTATGACCGAAATTTGCAATTTTTGTGATGCTCTGAAATGGAATAAAGAGACAAATGGAATGTGCTGTTCAAGTGGAAAAGTTGTCATTACAAATTTTCAAGATCCTCCAAACTTTATTAAAATCCTTCTAAATGGCGATCACCGCCAATCTAAACATTTTTTAGATAATATCCGTTCATATAACAGCGCATTCCAGATGACATCTTTTGGGGCAAAACAAATAACGGAGGGACCGTTCATGCCAACCTTCAAAGTGCAAGGCCAAGTTTACCATCTCATCGGATCGTTACTGGCAGAAAATGAGCCCAAATTTCTCCAAGTTTATTTTGTGTCTGATTACACTGAACAGCTCAGTGTCAGAAATCGTCATTTTCCCCAGCTTAATAGTGACCTTATATCAGGACTACAGAACATGCTGCATCAAGCAAATCAGTATGTGCATAATTTTAAAACTGCATTGGAGTCCATTCCGCCTGGCAGCAATGATTTTAAAATAATCATCAACGCAGATAGACGTCCTGTTGGTAAACACCGCGGGAGACACAATGCACCTGTCACAGATGAAGTTGCAGTTGTTTTAGTCGACCAAGAGTGTGAGAGGCGTGACATCGTGTTGCGCACTCGCGACGATCGCCTTCAACGAATTTATGAAACACACCGAGCATACGACGCCCTGCAATATCCGTTAATATATTGTCATGGTGAAGATGGATACAATTTCGGGCTCTACCAAGTTAACCCTACTACCAGGGTAGCCAATTTTAATAAAAAGATATCGGCTCAGCAATATTATTCATACCTTTTACAAATAAGGCGCAATCGCTTCGTCTATTTGCAACGATTTCGTGGTTTGTTCAGCCAATTTATTGTAGACATGTATGCAAAAATAGAAACGGAACGTTTAGTTTACATTCGCACTAACCAACGTCGTTTACGCGCTGAAGAATACGTTCATTTGCGGGACGCGATGCAAACGGATACTAACGTCGAAAACTTGGGGCGATTGGTCATCTTGCCATCCAGTTTTACAGGCGGTCCACGATATATGCACGAAAGAACGCAAGATGCTTTTTGCTGCGTCCGTAAGTACGGCCGACCGGACCTTTTCGTAACGTTTACAACAAATCCAAAGTGGACCGAAATTTGTCAGGAACTTCTTACAGGACAGGCGTCATACGATAGGCATGACATAATTGCAAGGGTCTTTCATTTGAAGCTCAAAGTTTTGATCAATCTCCTTACAAAAGAGAAACTATTCGGTTCAGCTCTATGTTTTATGTACAGCGTCGAGTGGCAAAAGCGTGGTTTGCCCCACGCCCACATTCTCCTGTGGCTGGAAAACAAAATTCGTTCCGATGCTATTGACAGTGTCATAAGTGCTGAATTTCCAGACCAAAATGAAGATCCAATTTTGCATGACATAATTAAGACACACATGGTTCACGGGCCATGTGGTGTTTTAAATAGGGAATCACCGTGCATGCAAGATGGTAAGTGCTCAAAAAAATACCCTAGAGCACTTTTAGCACAGACTATGTCGGGGGAAAATGGGTATCCGTTGTATCGGCGCAGATCAGTCTCGCAAGGTGGTTTCACAGCTTCTACCAGGTTCCGTGGGCAAGAAATTGTTTTGGATAATAGATGGGTGGTGCCGTATTCGCCAGTATTATCTAAAACATTTCAAGCTCACATTAATGTTGAAATATGCAATAGCGTAGAGTCGATAAAATATATTTGCAAATATGTTAATAAAGGTAGTGACCAAGCAATGATCGCGCTGAGAAATCGCAATGAATATGATGAAGTCACGAGGTATCAATCTGGCCGGTACATAAGCTCCTCGGAGGCAGTTTGGCGTATTTTAAGTTTCCCGATTCATGAGAGACATCCGCCGGTACACCTTGAGGGCGGGCGGTATTCATCTCGATGTACACCTTGAGGGCGGGCAAAGAGTGTATTTTCAGTCTGAAAATGTCACAGCAAGGTTAGACAATCCAAGACAAACCACCTTGATGGCATTCTTTCGCCTCTGCCAAACAGATAATTACGCGAAATCCCTTCTATATAATGAGGTCCCATCTTATTACACGTACAACAAGCAGCAAGGTGTTTTTAACCGTAGAAGACGTGGAACTGCTGTGGAAGGCGAGCCTGGAGTTTTCAAGGAACACGTGATTGGACGAGTGTACACTGTGCACCCGAATAATTCAGAGTGTTACTATTTACGCCTTCTTTTGCACGTCGTGCGAGGACCTACTTCTTTCACTGAGCTCCGTAAGGTGGATGATATTGAATATCCCACATACCAAGCTGCTTGCCGCGCACGTCATTTATTAGATGGAGATCAGCATTGGGATGAAGCTTTAGCCGAGGCAAGCGTCAGCGATAGTCCATATCGCTTGCGTCATTTGTTTGCCATCTTATTGACCTTTTGTGGATTAACGGATGCTGGGCAGTTGTGTGTGGGTCTATCTGGCAGGCCCCAACGAGATTTATCAACAGGTGATAGGATTACATAAGGACATTATTTTGTACCTATAGAAAATAAATAAGACATAATTTGTACCTGGTCAGTTTATTATTAAATGACGTTTATACGAAGTGTCTTGCTAGCGGGCCCCTTATGATTATTTTTATTGTTATTATACTTTCGGATCGCCCAGTAGTGCTCGGAGTTAGAAACTATTATGTACCTTACAAACCCAAAATTTCGACTTTCTGTGAGCTTATACTTTTTAAGATATTCGTTAATTAGGCAAACGACCAGCGCGGGCCCCTTTTTAAAATACTACTCTTTTATATCATACAATAGCTTTAGGAGCTTGATACTATTATGTACCTTACAAATCCAAAAACTTCAAGTTTCTGTGAGCTATACTTTAGAAGATATTCGTTACTTAGACAAACGTCCAGCCAGCGGGCCCCTTTTTAAAATACTACTCTTTTATATCATACAATAGCATTAGGAGCTTGATACTATTATGTACCTTACAAATCCAATATTTCGACTTTCTGTGAGCTATACTTTTGAAGATATTCGTTACTTAGACAAACGTCCTACCAGCGGGCCCCTTTTTTAAATACTACTCTATTAAATCATACAATAGAATAAGGATCTTGATACTATTATGTACCTTACATATCCAAAATTTCGACTTTCTGTGAGCTATACTTTAGAAGATATTCGTAAAATAAAAAAGTATTCAACCAAAACGGACCCAGTTAAATTTGCGTTTGCCTACGTACATTGCATTACTAAATAATTTTTATGTTTGCGGATTTTTTTACAGGAAAAGGACAAAATAAGTATTAATTTGCTGTAATGTAATAAATACTTAGTAAGTATCGTAACATAAATGTGTCTAGTTTGTGTTCATTTTGTAGGCAACTTATAAACAATTTACGAGGGTACTTGTGAAGTTTTAGACTTAAGAGTAGTATTCAAAAAAAGGGCCCGCTGGTTGGACATTTGTCTAAGTAATGAATATCTTCGAAAGGATAGCTCACAGAAAGTCGAAATTTTTGGATTTGTAAGGTACATAATAGTTTCAAGCTCCTAAAGCTATTGTATGATATAAAAGAGTAGTATTTAAAAAAGGGACCCGCTGGCTGGACGTTTGTCTAAGTAACGAATATCTTCTAAAGTATAGCTCACAGAAACTTGAATTTTTTAGATTTGTAAGGTACATAATAGTATCAAGCTCCTAATGCTATTGTATGATATAAAAGAGTAGTATTTAAAAAAGGGGCCCGCTGGCTGGACGTTTGTCTAAGTAACGAATATCTTCTAAAGTATAGCTCACAGAAACTTGAATTTTTTGGATTTGTAAGGTACATAATAGTATCAAGCTCCTAATGCTATTGTATGATATAAAAGAGTAGTATTTAAAAAAGGGGCCCGCTGGCTGGTCGTTTGACTAATTAACGAATATCTTCTAAAGTATAAGCTCACAGAAAGTCGAAATTTTGGGTTTGTAAGGTACATAATAGTTTCTAACTCCGAGCACTACTGGGCGATCTGAAAGTATAATAACAATAAAAATAATCATAAGGGGCCCGCTAGCAAGACACTTTATAGAAACGTCATTTAATCAAAAACTGTCCAGGTACAAATTATATCTTATTTATTTTCTATAGGTACAAAATACTGTCCTTATGTAAACCTATCACCTGTTGATAAATCTCGTTGGGGCCTGCCAGATAGACCCACACGGCAGTTGTGGCAAAAATATCGAGAAAAATTTTCTGAAGATTTTTTGAGACATGTACGTCAAAACAGTGATGGTGAAATTCCTGACCGAGTAGTTGAAAATTGTCATAATAGATCGTTGTTGGCCATTCAAGATATAGTTACAAGTATAGGAGGGAACCCGCTCACTCAATACGGCTTGCCCACACCGACAGTCGATGGGGAACGTATAAACAGGGAGTACGCCTCGGAGATAAATTACAATCCCGTGGAATTAGCAGAAACCCTGCAAAACGGCTGCTCAATTTTGACAACGGAACAGCGTCAAATATTTGATCGAGTATGCTGCAGTGTGGATAATAAATTAGGAGAAATCCTGTTTTTAGACGCGCCCGGTGGAACAGGCAAAACTTTTCTAACCAAAGTTATTTTGGCACGAATAAGGAGCCAAAATAAGATTGCTCTCGCTGTTGCCTCCTCAGGAATAGCAGCCACATTGTTGCCCGGAGGAAAAACCGCACACACAATGTTCAAAATTCCCATCGACTTGGAACGAACAGAAAGCCCGGTTTGCAATGTGTCACGCAATAGCGACAAAGCTAGGGTTTTACGCGATTGTGACATAATAATTTGGGACGAGTGCACGATGGCAAACCGCAAGGCTGTTGAAGCAGTAGACCGAACTTTGCGCGACATTAGGCAAAATGACCGGCCGATGGGAGGCATTACGGTACTTTTCTGTGGTGATTTTAGGCAGACACTCCCGATAATACCGCGAGGTACCAGAGCCGATGAAATTAGTGCCTGTCTAAAGAGTTCGATTCTATGGTGCAATGTCATATCAACTCATTTGAGTTTAAATATGCGAGCACATCTGGGTGAGAACCCAAACGCACAAGAGTTCTCAAATTTACTTTTGAAAATTGGTGACGGCACATATCCTACACAAGATGGCAAAGTAATTTTGGTGGAGAACCTATGTTGTTCCGTTGCTTCACAGCTGGAACTCATTTCTTCTGTGTATGGGAATCCCACTGATATCGGTAACCACGCTGCTGCTTGGCTGTGCCAGCGAGCTATTTTGACTCCCCGCAACGACCAAGCGGCAGCAATAAATTCACAAATATTGGCACATGTTTCTGGGGAAAGTAAACAATATACTTCAATAAACACGGTTACCGAAGAGGAAGATGCCACACACTATCTAGTAGAGTTCTTAGAATCCCTTAACACACCCGGTCTTCCAGCACACAAAATTTGTTTAAAAGTCGGAGTGCCAATAATTCTTCTCAGAAATTTAAGTCCTCCCAAACTTTGCAACGGCACTCGGCTCAGAGTCACCAATCTCCAACACAACGTCATCGAAGCCGAAATCTTAACAGGTTGCGGCGCCGGTGATGTTGTTTTTATTCCCAGAATTCCCCTCATTCCCAATAATTTCCCCTTTAGTTTCAAACGTGTGCAATTCCCCGTCAGCCTATGTTACGCCATGACCATTAACAAAGCTCAGGGCCAGACATTATCCGTTGCGGGGGTAGATCTTAGTGTTGGTTGCTTTTCCCACGGCCAACTTTATGTAGCTCTTTCGCGTGTGAGCAACCCTAGCAACCTTTTTGTGTACGCTCCAGGTGGTTCCACGTCTAATATTGTATATAGAGAAGCATTTTCATAAATAATTATACAAGTTTTTGGCAGCATCTTAGTTACAAGGAAAAATCACCAGGCCTGGTCGAAAGATTCTCCCTTTTTAAATGAAGGTACACCTTCTCTAAGTGACACATTATTGTTTTCCGACATCCACGCGAACGAAGTCGCGGGCACAGCTAGTTTATCAATAAATTGTAACTTCTAGTTACAGCTATATGTAAGCGGGCACGCCCTTTATGCCTGGAGGCTTTTTTTTTAGATATTGTTTACTTTTAGTTATTTTTATTTCTGCTTGAGTATAGTTCTCGATGCTTTTGGTTGGTATATTGGCGTGTTCTAGCTGTCATATGTCTATTAATTATAGCTATTTAAATTATAATTTAAATTATTTTTTGCATATTGTAAATTGTCTTGCATACTGTTGTATAGAATCTTTTTTTTTTTTTTTCTAACTGAACAGACAGCTGTGCTGCTGGGGAGTTTGTTGCGCCACTTCTTCTTCCCAGCAAAAGCACTAGGAAGTGGTGAAGGGTGGGCGTTTTGGGGGACTGTCTTATGTAATTTTGACGTTCGAAAACTGCTGATTCTCAGCCTAGTTTGAATAAATGACATTTGAATTTCGAATTTGAATAACCCATTGCGGTGTGCCTCAGGGAAGCATTCTGGGGCCGCTACTGTTCCTTATACATATATATAAACGACCTACCAAAATCAATAAAACATCAGTGTGTTCTGTTTGCTGACGACACCACAATTATTATTGAATGTAAAGATCAACAAAACTATAATAATGAAATTAACCAAACATTGCATGATATTATAAGATGGTTAGATATTAAAAAACTGAAATTAAACTTTGCTAAAACGAGCGTACTTCACTTTAAAACATCGAAAAGTAAACCTGCAGTGCTATTCTGTAACCATCTCACCGTGAAAACTTAGGTGAAGTGAGTTGTCATTCCAACAGGGTGAGATGACACTGACAGCTCACTCCACGCTCACTTCACTTGTTTTCACGGTGAAGTGGTTACGGGAATCGACATGCAGTTCATCATCATGTCACGTATAATAACATTAGCGTAAAGCAGGTTCAAAACACACGGTTTCTTGGGGTAACACTTGATGAGCACTTAGCATGGAAAGTCATATTGAGATACTCGGCAAGAAAATCAACCAATTTGTATTTGCGCTACGAAAAGTAAAAAATGTAACGTCAAGAGAAACCTCCATAATGGTGTATCATGCCTATGTCTGTTCGGTTATTCGCCCAATGCCGATAGCCGGCAGAAAAGTGTATCCGCGCAATTTTTAATATGGGGTGGCCTGATTCGTGTAGGCCTATATTTAAGTCACATAACCTTTTGACAGTACCCTGCATATATATATTTGAAATTGCCAAGTTCCTAAGATCCAATCCTGAGTTATTTGAACGAAGGGATAATACTAATAAGAGGAAAGCTGCACATTTGGATTTCGAGATTTTTTTGGTTCCTAAGTTGCAACTCTTCCGAAAGAGCTGTATCTACATGGCTCCCTTAATCTACAATGCTTTGGCGAGGACAATTACCCAACTACCCTTCAAAAAATTTTGTACGGCATTACGGAATTGGTTGTTGCAGGAATGTTTCTATTCAATTCACGAGTTTTTTGTAAAAAGTCCCTGTAAATTCTTTTCTCTCGATCTGGCATCCAAATATAGGCATAAGTAATTATTTAACTTAATGGTATTGTATTATGTTGAATTTATTGTTTAATTTTATAATATGGTAAAAATAGAAGTGTGTGCAATATAATAATTGAAATAATGTAATGTAACTAATGTTAATTGAAAAACGAATGACGATTGACGAATGTAATACGAGTATAATGTTAATTGAAAATTCATGTAATTATAAGCTGATTTTGCATACCGTTAAAACGGTGAGACATGTAGCACTATGCAATTACGAACAACTTTGTAACATATCGTGTTTCTGGCAAATAAATAAAAGCAGATCATCACTGAGGCCTGCTCCCCTAGACATGACACCCCAGGGCCAACTTTCAACGCCAAGCCGCTGTTCGCCGGGGAGGTCATCAAACTGTGGTGCGGTAACGACCACACCTTAGCCTGGCTAAGGAAGACAGTCTCCGGCCTGGCTCTCTCAACTAGCACCTCGCTAGTCGTCGTGAGTCAGTCGGAGATTCAGAAGTGCACGGTGTGGCATCGTGGTCCCGGAGCATGAGCAGAGGGTCTACGGAGAGTCGATCAAAATTGGTCGCGCTCTCAGCTACCAGAACCCTTGGGTGGACATCAAGCGGTGGGTACTGCTGCACGCGGATAAGCAAGCCTCGGCGTGGTTTATAGTGGTCGGTGTCCCAGTGGACCAAATCCCGACTCTGATGGAGGCCGGACGCCGCCTCTCTATTGGTTTAGGGGCAGTGGACGTGAAATTCCAGGGTCGGAACGGTAGGGACACCGACGTTCCACAAGGTTGGGACCCTGCCACGCGAACCGTCTGCGAGGCGACGAAACAACTGCCGCAGGCACCTGCAGGGGAGTCCACTCCCCCTTCAAACAACCCGGAAGCATCCGCGGCTGAACCTGCTGCTGCAGAGTCGGCCGCCCCTGCCGCCGCCACCGTGGGTGCCGTCCCCTCATCGGGCGAGGAGCTGGACGGCATGATCCTGTCCCCGGCTTCGGGCCCGGGGGAGGACGGCTTTGACGAGGGCGACCTATTTGCTGGGCTGAGACTTGGGGGGGGATGAAGAGGGTTCGACCAGCGATGGCGTCCCTTTCGTTGGCCTGTAGAGTCCTCCAGGCAAACCACCACAGTCAGACCGCGACGGCTCAGCTTCGCAAGTGGCTGGAGGTACAACACACTGCCATAGCCTTAATCCAGGAGCCGTGGATTAGGGCAGGCCACATACAAGGACTCTCCAATCTTGGCGGTAAGCTCCTATTCACCTCAGATCACGATCACCCCAGGTCGTGCATCTATGTCACAGGTATCCTTAAAACACAGCTCTTAACTGACTCTGTTGCAGAGATGTCTCTGCAGCTAAGCTGCTTATACAGCGCGACGATGCCATAGAGGTGGTTTTCGTCTCGGCCTACATGCCCGAGGCGGAGGCGCCGCCTCCTCATGACCATTGCGAGAGGTGTGGGTTCGAGCTCGTCATCGGGGCCGACGCAAATGCACACCACCAACTGTGTGGTATGGACACGCAAAATGAAAGGGGTAAGGCCTTGGTTGAATACTTATTCTCGACTAACCTATCCCTACTAAACACTGGCTCCGAACCAACATTCGTAACCAGGCGAAGCCGCACAATCATTGATCTCACTCTGGCAACAGAGAGCGCGGCGGAAATCATCACCGGGTGGCGGGTATCCAAAGAGGCCTCCTGCTCTGATCACATGGATCCGCTTCGACATCCAGGTCTGTGTGCCACCAACACCACCACGGCGCTATCCGCGTAATACGGATCGAGCCACCTACACACGCAACCTTGATTGCAAGCTTTTGACAATAAACAACCCGTCGACATATACGGACACGACACAGATTGAAGAACAAGTAAGCCATCTTACTAAGTCAATCATAGACAGCTATCAGACTGCATGCCCAGACACCACGCCGCGGAATACACCGGGTAAACAACCCTAGTGGGGCGCTGATCTGGAACGCAAGCGCAGCAAGGTAAGAACTGCTCTGAATAGAGCCATGAACACATGTGCGGATGAGGACTGGGACAATTACTATGCAGCCAAATCCAGTTACAAAAAATGCATCAGATTCAGGAGCACCTCGGAATGGCGCAAGTTCTGCGGCAGCATTGAATCTTGTCAGCAAGCAAACAGAGTAAGGAAGGTGCTGGCGCAACAGAATACGCCAGGGCCCATCACCCTCCGCAAACCGGATAACACATTCACGACGACACTTAAAGAAACAAGACGCGTCCTAATTGAGACTCACTTCCCAGGTTGCGTCTTCGCACAGGTATTCAACTGGCAAGATGAAACTCTAACACTATCGGACAATGATTGGCGTTACACACACAGGGTGATCACGTTGGAGAAACGCCAATGGGCCATCCGGAGCTTCCATCCTTTTAAGGCAGCTGGTCCAGACGGTGTGTTCCCCGCCTTTATTACAGTGGGGGGGAGCTGCTGTAGCAACGAAACTGGTGCCCTTAATGAGAGCGTGCCTGGCCTTTAGATACGTTCCCAAAAGATGAAGGGAATGTCATATTCATCCCAAAGCCAGGTAAGGGTGACTACACAAACGCCAAATCCCACCGGCCAATCAGTCTGACCTCCTTTCTACTGAAGACTCTGGAAAGGCTTTGCGATAGGGAACTGAGGGATGGCGCTCTGATAACAATACCGCTGCATAGTAATCAGCACGCATACAGCTCAGGTAAGTCGACCGAATCTGCTCATCTAGTGGTCAGCCAGATAGAGGAAGCGATTCATCAAAAAGGCACCTGCTTGGGCACTTTTATAGACATCGAAGGTGCCTTTGACAAAACCAACTTCTCCAGCATCAGCAGTGCCCTCTCCAGACATGGAGTAGAACAGGTACTAACGGACTGGATTACGAATATGCTAAGCAAGCGAGTGGTTCGCCTTGAGGACGAGCAGCAGCTGGCCATGATAGCCATAGGCTGCCCCCAGGGAGGGGTGCTGTCCCCTCTTTTATGGAATCTGGTGATTAATGACCTCATCACCAAACTCAACGCCAACGCCGCCGGTACTACACAATAGGGTATGCAGACGACCTCGCAATCCTGGTCTCGGGGAAGGTGACGGGAACGATCTGCAACCTCACTCAGCAGGCACTACGTATCGTAGAAAATTGGTGCAGGGAATTTGATCTATCGGTGAACCCCACTAAAACCGAACTAGTCATGTTTACCCACAAACGAGCTATGGGCCCTTTCCGGCTTTTTTTTTTTTTTTTTTGGTCTCGGGGTGGAAAATCCTCATGGATGTCCTCCGCCCTGGGGCGGGCGGAGGGGTCTGTCAGACTCGTACTGGCTAAAAACCACCCCGGTGTTCCATCTCACACCTACGTCGGGGGTCGCGGGAACGCAGATACTTCCGCGACCCTCGGCTGGTGCCGGCCCGCCTCTGCGGGCCACCTCGAGTTTGGGGGGAGTGAGGTGTTAAACTCCCCCCTTACATCATAGAGAGGCGCGCGTGGAACACTACGCGCCGCCATCTCGGGTCCTAAGGAGTAGGGGGCGATGGATTTCCCGAGCCAAGTGTCGAGCACCGGCCGGACCGCCTCATTGGTGTTGAGGCGGTCCGGCCGGCGGTAGGGCGTGAAAGCTTGTCCCGCCATTCCGCCACCAGGACCTCGCAAAGCTGCGACCGACGCAGCTCTAAATGTCGCTGCGTCAGCCGCTCGCCTCGCGCCCTCGAGTCCTCGCGCCACCGATACAGTGACGCGAGTACCTTCGCCTCCAGGTCCCAGGGCGGGGATCCGGCCAGTGCGCAAGCCGCCTCGTAGGAGATCGTGCGATACCCCCTGATGACTCTGACGGCCATTGCTCGCTGCGGTCTCCGCAGAACTGCGATTCTACCGGCCGTCAGGTCAGCCGCCCAGATCGGGGCCCCATACAGGGCCATCGATCGCACGATCCCCACGTAGAGTCGCCTACAGGCGACGCTCGGGCCCCCCAGATTAGGAAGCAGCGTTGACAGCGCCCCAACCGCGCCCATCAACTTGGGCGCCAGCCGCCGGAAGTGGGGTCCAAAGTCCCACCGGCTGTCGAGCACCAATCCCAGATACTTCATGGTAGACTCGACAGCGATCCGGACCCCGCCGACCACTATGTGTGATCCAGGCGGCGGCGCGCGCCGGGGTCCATGAAACACCATGGCCTCCGACTTGTTGAGGGCCACCTCCAGGCCAAGGCGCCGTATGCGGCCCACCACCTGTGAGACCGCAGCCGTCGCCAGCAACGCTGCCTCCCTGTGCGAACTCCCCCGGGCCGTGACCAGCGTGTCGTCCGCATAGCATGTCAGGTCCACGCCCGGCTGGAGTTCACCCCTCAGCACCCAGTCGTACCCGATGTTCCACAGGAGGGGTCCTACGACCGAGCCCTGTGGAACACCGCACGACATGCGGCGCTGGTTTGCGCCATCACGTCCCACGTAGGTGACACACCTCTCCGAGAGATAAGCCCCAACGATGCGGCGGAGGTATAGAGGCACACGGTGATACCGCAGTGCCTCCCTAATACAACTCGAGGGCAGGGTGTTGAAGGCGTTGGAGATGTCCAACGACACCGCCACCATCACCCTCCTCCGCCAGGACTCTCACCCGCGACACAGCGTGTATGGTGGAGCGCCCGTACCGAAACCCGAACTGACAATCGTCCAGGTCCGGCCCCTCTCCGCGCAAGTGGCCGACGAGGCGGGCTGCGATGATTCGCTCAAACAGCTTACCCACCTCGTCGAGCAGCACTATGGGCCGGTACGCTGACGGCGAGTCGGCAGGGCGCCCCGCTTTCCTGAGCAGGACCAAACGACCAGTTTTCCACAACCTGGGAAAGTGGCCCCGCTCAAGGCACGCCGTGTAGAGTCCTCTCAGCTGGGGCTCTAGCTCTTTCAGAGCGAAGGCCAATACTAGGCCGTGAATCCCGTCAGCCCCGGAGCTACGTTCTTGGCCCGGAGCCGCAGCACGGCCACCCTCATCTCTGTTTGTGTCACCTCTGGGACGCTGATGGCGTTCTCATCTTCAGGCTCTGCGGCTGTGGGCAAAGCCATCGGCGGCGGAGTATGCTCCGCTCTAGCCGGGAAGAGGGCTGCGACTACCTCCTCCAGCAGCTCAGGTTGGAGACTCTCCATGAGTGGGGGCGCCGCGGCTCTGAGTTTCCCTCGAACCGCACGATAAGGGCGCCCCCACGGATCCCCGTCTAGAGTCTCCAACATCTCTTCCCTGGCTCGCGTTTTCGCCTCGCCGATGGCCAGCCACAGAGCCTCCTACGCCGCGCGGTACACCTCAAATAGCACGGCTTCTTCGTCAGGAACCCGACGACGTCGCCTCCGGTATCGGGTGTACTGGCGTCTAACCGTCACGCACGCGATGCGTAGCTGCGCGATCTCGGCAGACCACCAGTACACCTGGCGCCTTCCCGTCTGTGCGTGGACCCGGGGCATGGACGCATCGCAAATTTGCGTCATCGCCCCACGGAACCACAGCGCCTCCTGTTCGACGTCGACGGGTTCGGTCGTTGCCGACTCCCGGATCCAGGCCTGGACAATCGCAGCCTCCTCGAGAAGTTCCCTGTCGATGCGCTTGCGTGACCAGCGCGGGCCGTCCGCTAGTGTTCGCAGGGCCGGCAAACTACGGCCGCCGGCGGTCTGGGCGGAGACGTCGAAACGGATATATCTGTGATCCGACAACGTCTCCACCGCCGCGGCGACACGCCAGCCACGAACACGGCTCGCGACAGCAGGGCTAGCGAACGAGACGTCCACTATGGATCCGCCCCGCTGTCGCACGCACGTGTGTACCGAGCCCTGGTTCAGGACGACCAGGCCGGTCGTGAGCGCCCACTCCTCCAGCGCCTCACCCCTAGCATCGGTCACAGGGGATCCCCACGCCGCAGATTTGGCGTTGAGATCACCCAGCAACAGCACGGGGCGAGGGTGGAGTTGGCCTACGACGGCACCCAGCTCGACAAGGAAGTTCTCGAAGTCGGCGAGACTCTTGTTGGGCGAAAAATACGCACCAATCGTGCCAACGCCGTCCGCGAGGGCGGCTACCCAGCCGTGACCTCGGGACAGGCTGACGAGAGCCCCGCCGATGATGGCCACCAAGCCGTCTAGGTCCCCCACCCAGTTATCCCGGGAGGGGACGAAGTACGGTTCGGCGACCACAGCCACCCGAATCGACCACTCCGCCATGCTCTGGAGCAAAAGATCCTGAGCTCTAGCGGAGTGGTTGAGATTGCCCCGGAGGTAATGGTAGACCGCCATTTATGCGGAATCCATACTCTCCACATCATTCCTAGGCCGGGAGTCGGCCGAAGGGCAGCCAGGCTGACGGGGGGGGTAAAGAGCCCCCGGCAGCCTTGGCCCCCTTTCTCTTCTTTGTGGCGGTGGCGCCACATGCCTTGCCGCCCATTCTGTGTCCGGCGGGCCTCCCTGCAGCTGTACAGAGGCTGCAGTTTGGCGACGCGAGGCACTGGGCCGCCTTGTGGCCGGGCTGGCCTGTTTCGTTTCGGCGGTGCACTGCGCCCGGACATGCTCAACGTCCAGGCATCGGTAGCACCGCATAGCCCTGGGCTGCAGCAACTTGACCCTCGCTGCAGCCCCCTCACCAACAAACGCCCCCCATCGGCAACCTTATTCGCCGCCGCCACCGGGCACCACACCCAAATCGTGCCGAGCCCGGAAGCGTCGGCGCGAATGTCACCCGTCCGCACGTCCTGGGGCGGACATCCACCGGCTTTGGCAACGGCCGCCACGACCTCAGCCGGGGTTGTCGAGTCGTCCAGGCCATCGACGCGCAGCTCTGTGGTCTTCATCGGCCTGGCCACCCGGACGTCCTCTGGATTGAGGACCTCTCTCAGCCTGGTGGCTAAGATGTCTGCTTTTTCCCCACTGGAGGCACCCGACACCTCAAGCAGTCGCGCCCCCGTCATCGCCGGCTTCATTCTGAAGCCGGACGGTGTGCCAAGATCGGGGAACGCGACTTTGGCTTTAGCCTCCGTGAGGACCGCCTTGTACGTTATGCCCCTTTTGATGGCTCCAGGCTGCAGTGTTATCACTACAGCCGCGGAGCGTGGGGCTCTGACCTTAGGCGGTCCCTTTGCCTTCTGGGGTGCTCCAGCGGGTGCTGGTGCTGGTGGCGCCTTCTTCTTCTTCTTGCGGCCCTTCTTGACGACCGTTGTCCAGGCCTCCGTGGAGGGCCCGGGAGTGGTTGCCGGGGGACCAGCCGTCTGGGAAGCGAGAGCAGACGCGGTCGCTGGGAGAGCGCCCGTCCGGGCAGTGGGCGCAGACTTGGCCTTTGCAGGCTTACTGGCCCCCTTCCCGGAGCGCTTGGCTCAGCCGCCACGACGGCTGACCCCAGTTGGGCGGGGCCAGCCAACCTCCGCTTGTCCGCAGCGAGCGGTGGGCGAAGGGTTTCGGCCGGGAGGAGCCTCGCCTCAATGGCCTCCAGCCGAGCCCCCACCATTTGCCCGCACTGCATCATGCAGATGCGAACAATCTTCGCGACCTCCGCATCCACAAGTGCAGGGGCCGATGATGGGGTTAACGACGGAGGCGACGGCGGGACCGGCGATCCGGTGTCCGCGGGAGCTGCCTTCTGGGCGGCAAACTGCCGCTTGAGGTCCTCCAACTCGGATTGGAGACGGCGGTTCTCCTCCCATAGCTTCGCCGTCTCCTCCGTGCTCGTCCGACTTAGAAGGACCTCAACGGCCTCCTTGATGCCGTCAGCCGCCTCCTTTAGGGCACGCGTGAAGGTGCCCTTCAGGTTGCCCGTCAGGTGATTATTAGTATTACTTATTATAATGTTAGAAATATAGTATAATTTTACAATATTTGTAAGTATGTGAGCACCATGCATCTATCACATAATTATGTCATTCCTTAATTTTTCATTCTTTTTACCTATCGTGGTATAGTAATCTTATTCTAGGTGCATTGTCTTCACATATAATTATATAATAAGTGTATACAAGATATAATGATTTTTTTTAAAGAGTAACGGTGGAGTTTCTTGCCCATTCTTCTCCATACGAAAACTACCTTTTGGAATGGGCGACTAGAATCAGTTTTATTATTTTTTGTAAAGTTTGACGTTCAAAAGTGCCTTTTTTGTGCCTAATTGAAATAAATTATTTGACTGATTGACTGACTGACTGCCCGATTCGGTGGCAACCTTCAGGACGACATCCACGCCGTCCAAAACTTGGCGACTGAGCGCCACCGCCGAAATGCTCCCCCCGGTAGCCATCCGGGTTGAGCGCCGCTCCCGCGCTTGACGGGCCAGCTCGCTGACCTTGTCAGCCGCGACAGCCCTATGCTGCGCCCGCTTCGCAGCATTGGTCTCCGCCTTGTTGGACCCCAGCTGCAAACCCTCGCTGAGGTCCGAGATCGTGACCCCGGAGTCGGTCCCCACGCTCTCCATGCTCTCCGCATGATCGACCGGAGCCGGTGTATCGGGTTGGGATACCGACACGGACCGGTCCCGCCCACTGCGCTCCCGCAAACGAGCAGAGGCTCCACTCACCACTGCGCGACCTCGCCCGCTCCTGCCCGTTGGCACTTTAGCGGCAGGCAGGCTCTCCTCACTGTGTGAGCGGGGCGAGCGCTTCCTCCCTCCTTTGGAGGGTCGCCCTGCCATTCCCTGTTCATGTTGCGAGCGCTCCGAGCCGATGCTCGAAACGCTCGCAACACGATTCCTCTCGGACACGGTGTCGGAGTCAGTCACCGCACCCACACTCATCCGCTCGACCAAAACGATCGGCCTCTTTTCCACTTCATCTGGTCGTCCAGTGTTTTTGTGTTCATTTTTTTCCATATTAATTCCCACGAGTATGGGGGATCTAAAAAGTCCTTCCTAGGGTTACCCCCTGTCCCTAGGTAAGTGTACATTTGTTTCCCAACCAGGGGGTCCACTAATCCCTGGCTGGGGGTGCGCTCGCGACTGATGCGCCACCTACAACTAAAAATCTGTAGGTGACACTACTCCTCAGCCATTCATACCCTCGCCGCGCACCAGAACTTGGTATTAGAGAATTTTTTATAGAGTTTATCTTCCTCGCGATCCGGGCGATCAAGCCAAGATCCTCGTCCCGTTCCGAGTCATAAAACATGACCATGATCTCTTTACGGATTACGATTTCGACGGTTGCAGATGAGAGAATCAGATCCCCCGCTGCAGCTCGTTGGCAGGGTGAGTGCACAACGAGCGCCGCCCATGTTTCTCCACCATCCAGAAACGTTCTACATCCACTCAGCCCACCCTTTGTAAGCAGAGGGGGTGAGTGGACGACCAGGAGCATATAGCTCCCCCCCCCACGCAAAAATTCGCCACATGGAGAGACTATTGGCCGTACCCAGGATGCACCGGCCCGACGACTGCCCTTTCCCCCGAACGTATTCGAAAGGAACGAGCAGCACTCAGGCACACGAGGAGGTTTTCTGCACGCACCCCGGGCCCTTTCCGCCTGCCCAAACTGTTCGATACAGAGCTCCAGTTAACCAACGAAGTCAAGTACCTCGGGGTCACTTTAGACAGTAAGTTAAACTGGAGTAGTCATTTAGACAATAAGCTAACCAGGGCCTGCATCACCTTCTAGCAGTGCAGGAAAATGATAGGTAAGAAGTGGGGCCTATCCCCCAAAATAATACTATGGCTGTACACAGCAGTGATCCGCCCCATGATAGCCTACGCGGCCGTGGTCTGGTGGCCCCGCACCGAGCTGGTTACAGCCTCCAACAAACTTCAACGCATGCAAAGACTGGCCTGCATGGCAACCACAGGCTGCATGAGGACTACTCCGACTGCTGCAACGGAAGCCTTGCTGGGACTACCACCGCTAAAGCTGTTCATACAGCAGGAAGCGACGTTGGCGGCAGTGCGCCTAAATGCAGCAAATCTCTGGGGTAGAAGAGATACACAACACACCGCGCTGCTTGAGGAACTCTACAAGGAGTTCCCCATTGCGAAAGCCATAAATGACCGGGTACCCAAACAATTTATCTTTGATAAAAAATACAGAATCCAACTTCACGAGGATAGCCGATGTGAGGGAAAAAATGTGTGAAAAAATCTTGCAAAAATAAAAGATTATTAAAAATACTAACAAATAAAACAGACAATCCGATACTAACACGACTTTACAAAAACTATGAAAAAATTCTAAAGAAAACAGTAATGACAGCAAAAAAACAAAACTACAAAAATAAAATGACTACATCGAATAATAAAAGTTAAGACAATGTGGAGCATAATAAATGAACGTACTAATAAAAAAATAGCAAGTAAGAAATGTAACACAACCCTACAATCAAATAATAGCGTGTAGTGGCATACATGCAGCATAAACATCCGACCACGTCGGCGCGCGGCCACGCACTGAGGACCGTGACTGATGATGGTACATCGCTCCAACGGCGCGCCGAGTTAGTGAATGAAGACGACACCGCGGCGCTGCGCGTATATATATGAAGACGTGTATCAGCCGGGAACCGAAATACGAAAGAAGCAAGTCTCTTCTGATTGGTCCATTATAAATGTTGTAGTAGCGCGCGAGACACTATGTACAAAATCTAAAATGCTATAAACCTTAGGAAAATAAATAATTATCATATATCACTATCAACGTATTTTTATTCCATTTCTGAGTCAGCACGAAGTTTCCCTAAAGTGGTGACCCCGCGTTTAAAATGACCGAAGAAGCGATCGAAATGATTAGTGTTAGGTCACGCATTCCACAATTTTGGCGAGACAAACCCCGTTTGTGGTTTGCCCAATTCGAAGTCATGATTGCCAACCAGAAGCTTGGAGACGAAGCGAAATTTGGACTGGTAGTTGCGAATCTCACGAAACCAGAGGTGGAGCAAATAAGTGACATAATCATGACCGCTCCAAACACAGGAAGGTATGAAGGAGTCAAGAATAGGCTGGTGTCTGTCTACGAAGAAACAGAAGGGAAACAGTTTCAGCAGTTGCTCAATGAAATGGAGCTTGGCGACCAACGGCCGTCACAACTACTGCGCCGGATGCGAGACCTGGCACGTGACAAAATGCCTGATGCTACGCTGCGCATGCTATGGATCGGACACCTGCCTGCCGCGACTCGCGCAGTACTAGCCGTAAGCGACGAGTCGAAATTGGATTCGCTTGCCGCCATGGCAGACAAAATGCACGACCAAATGAAGGAGGTAAATTCCGTGTGTTCCCGCCACAGTCAGCCTTCGACGGTACAACAACAAACGTCTTCAGAACAGAACATCATCAGCATGATCGAAACCCTGACCAAGGAGGTAGCTGCGCTAAAGATGGATCGAGAAAAGAATTACCGTCCGCAAACCCAACGCTATAGAAGCCGATCACGTTCGAAATCCCGTGATCGAAGAAGTGGGTACTGCTATTTCCATCGAAAATTTGGCAAAGAAGCTTATCGGTGTAGAAGTCCTTGTAATTACAAGAAAAATACGCAGCCGGGAAACTAAAGAAGACAGAAGCCGTGGCGGTGGCTGAAGTCGACAAATTATCTACATACCGCCTATTCATAAGAGACGTAACAAGCGGCCAACAATACCTCGTCGACACGGGCGCAAATGTTTCGGTTCTACCCGCAAGTGTGAACGAAAAAAAGAACCGAGATCCGAGCAACTATCTTTACGCAGCAAACGGAACGCAAATACCTACATTCGGTGAGCGAACCGTCGTATTGAATATTGGATTAAGGCGTCAGTACAAGTGGCGATTTGTGATCGCAACCGTCAGTAGGCCGATCATAGGCGCTGATTTTTTGCATCACTACGAACTAATGGTGGACCTACACGGACGGCGACTGGTGGACCAAAATACAACCTTATCAACATCTGGGTCCCTTCTACCTGCATCAGAAGGAAGCATACGCACCATCGACGACAATCTTCCATATCACGACCTACTAGCCAAGTATCCTGATATCACAAGACCAAGCTCGTGGAAATTGTGCAACAGTGAAGTCGAACACTACATCGAGACAACCGGCCCACCAACGTACGCAAAAGCTCGCCCTCTCGCGCCACACAAATATAACGCAGCCAAGGAAGAAATACAATTAATGATGGACCAAGGCATCTGTCGACCTTCGAACAGTCCATGGGCAAGTCCACTACACATGGTGCGGAAGAAAGACGGCAAATACAGGCTATGTGGCGACTACCGCAGACTCAACGCGGTAACCATACCAGACCGCTATCCAATCCCACGTCTGCATGACTTCACCTATAATATGCAAGGCAAGAAGATTTTCTCCAAAATCGATCTCCAAAAGGCATATTATCAGATAAGAAACAGAGAGGAAGATGTAAAAAAAACAGCTGTTATTACACCGTTTGGTCTGTATGAGTTTACGAGGATGTGCTTCGGATTAAGAAATGCCGGCCAAACATTCCAGCGGCACATTGACAACGTGCTACGAGGATTGCCAGTTTTCCCATTCGTCGATGATATTTTGGTGGCCTCTGAAAACGGAGAAGAACACAGAAGAAATCTTGAAGAAGTGTTCCAGCGACTCAACAACAACGGTTTGCAAATCAACGTCGCTAAGTGTTCGTTCGGACAAAACAAACTCGATTTTCTAGGCTACTCAATAAGCTCAGAAGGCATTCATCCTACAGAAGAGAAGATAAAGACCATCAAATCATACCCACTACCAACAACCGTTCAAGATCTTCGTCGTTTTGTCGGAATGTTAAACTTCAATCGTTCAAACATTCCACACGCGGCCACCAAACCCAAACCCAACCCAAACCAAACCAACCCAAAGAGGTAGCAAACATATTTAACATTTTTTTTGCTTCTATCGGGGAGGCTACGAACAACTCTACCGAAAAACCGAAAAAATCTCCAGTTATATGCCCTATAGAAAATTCAATCTTCCTCAGTTCCATTGATCCTTACGAGGTAAACTTATTAATAAAAAACTTGAAAAATAAAAAAAAGTCACGGCGTTGACGAACTTCCACCTACCTTATTAAGACAATGCGCAGATGAATTGACTTTACCATTTTATAAATTATTAAATCAATCGTTTGAAGAAGGAGCTTTTCCCAATATTCTAAAAAAAGCTCTTATAAATCCAATCCACAAAAAGAATGATAAAACCGACCCTAATAATTATCGCCCAATTGCCCTCTTACCGACAGCTTCCAAAATATTCGAAAAAGCCATTAATCGAGTTTATGCTTTTTGTGAAAAATATCAAATATTTAATGACTGCCAATACGGTTTCCGGAAAAATCGCTCCACTACCTTGGCCGTTTATAAATTTATTCAAAAAGCTCTAGATATAATAAATGACAAAAAGTATGCAATAGGACTTCTGCTTGACATGACAGGCTTATGATAAAGTACAATTCAAAATATTATTAAGTAAACTTTATAGTATAGGACTCCGCGGCAAATGTTATGACTGGTTTGTATCTTATTTGGAAAATAGGGAACAAATAGTCGAAATTGAACATTGCAACAACAGTACAAATGAAATAGAATTAATCAGATCAAACAGCAAAACAATCACCGCCTCAATCCCGCAAGGAAGCGTAATTGGGTGTTTCCTATTTCTAGTTTATATCAATGACCTTCCAAATAATATAACTGAACAATGTGTCCTATTTGCGGATGACATATCTATCCTTACCTCATGCGAAAATAGCACCAATGTAAATGATAAATTAATCTCCATATTAGACTCTACAATGAATTGGATGACTGAACATAACCTAGAAATAAATTTTAATAAAACTAAAATAATTCCATTCCACCCTCGCCAAAAAATCCCAATAAATATAAATTTAAGCTTTAAAAATAATAAATTAGAAGTAGTTGACAAATTCACCCTACTGGGCTTAGACATTGATACACATATAAACTGGAAGTCTCACATTCAGAAAGTAAGAGCAAAAATATCAAAATTTTCATACGCCCTCCGCGAGATCAAAAAAACCACGGACCTTAAAACTGCACTTGTAATGTACTACGCATACGCCTACGCATGGCTCAAATATGGTGTTATCTTATGGGGAAATAGTACTGACGCGCCCACGCTATTTACCCTGCAGAAAAAACTAATTAGGATTTTAGTAAATATTGAAGCCACCGACAGCTGTAAACCCCACTTTCAGGAACTAAAGATTTTATCCCTACCATGTCTCTATATATTTGAAGTTTGTAAGTTCGTGCGTAAGTACCCAGATTTCTTTACAAAAAGAGAGGACATACAAACAAAAATTATTTTAAGACACAAAAATAGATTAAACCTGCCAACATCACGATTAAAAATGCACTCCGATAGTAGGTACCTTTGTCATGTCCGTAAAAAATTATAATAAGTTACCTGCATGTATTAAGAATTTAGAGAAATATAATATATTTACTAATAAATTGAAAATCTTCCTAGAAAACAAATGCTACTATAGTATAGGCGAATACTTAAATGATAAATTATAAATATGCAATAAATAAAAAACTTAGCCATAAAAATAATTAAATCACATAGGTACTTAATAATAAATGAAAGAATAATTAATTAATAATTTAAAAGAAAATGGTTTCTTTTAAAAAAAAAATTGCTAAATACAAGTACCTAACTGGTTATTTGACTTCCTACCTATAATAACACCCAGCGTTCTTCCTCCTCTCTCCTACTTTTGATCTATGCTGTGCCCGACAGGGTCCATAATTGAGACTTATGTAACTGTTTCCCTACCAACTGTATACATTATGGTACGCAATAAAGAATTGAGAATTGAGGGCTTGCGCCCAACAGAGCTGCGCATCTTCACGGATGGATCCGAAACAGGTAGTGGTACAGGTGCTGGAGTCTTCTCGGAGGACTTCAACATCCACATAGCTACGCCATTGGGAGTCCATAATACAGTGTTCCAGGCCGCAGGCAGGCTCTTGCCGCTTCAGCTATTCTGACTAGGGAAGTTAAGGACCACTCGATACGTATACTCTCAGATAGCATGGCTGTTCTGCAAGCGCTGAACAGTCACACTGTGGACTCTGGGCTGATATACGAGTGTCATCAGCGCCTTAACCAGGTGGGTGACCTCAATAAAATTACCATTCAATGGATCAAAGGACACAGCGGTTCGCTAGGGAACGATGCTGCCGACGAACTTGCCAGAAGGGGATCGAGCCTGGCACCAGTGGGGCCCGAACCCATCGTGCCACTCCCCTTCGGTTACCTACGCACTCTGGTAAGGAAACGAACTAGGGATCAGCATCACAAACTATGGTCGGACCAAGGAGAGTGCAGGCAGGCTAAGGAGGCACTCCCTTCAATCGATGGCCGCCTCACGAGAAGGGTTCTTCGACTAACTAAACAACAGCTGCGTACGGTAACAGCAGGTATACCTGGCCATGGTTCATTTAATAAACACCTTTTTGTCATAGGAGTCACAGACAGTCCGCTCTGCAGAGCCTGCATGGAGGACGACGAGACAGCAGCTCATGTGCTGTTAAACTGCCCGGTGGTCGCCACTTACAGGGCAAAGTACTTCGGTAACCCAGGTACCCTACGCGAGATTGCCACATTGCCAGTAACACCCAAGGCGTTGCTGGCCTTCTTTGAGGAGCTGGGGTGGATCGAATAACCGATTTTTCCCACCTTTGTGTGTGAGTGCGGAAACCAGCCCGTTTTTACCTTACCTTACCTTCCCTACAAATCAGTATCCATCTAAAGTATTCATTTTATATAGACTAAGACCCGATTTCACCAAACAATTCTTAACGAGCCATCAGCAAATGCTCTGTTAAAATTGACGTCGACGTCAAAAAGTTTTACGTTCTATGGAGGGATCTTAACAAGGCGTTGCTAAATCAAACATCTAGCAGATGTTATCTATCATCGAGTGAACAAAAACGACCGGTCTGACTTTTCATTCACTCTCGTTTTTATGCAACCAAATTAAAATGTCATGGCGTCTAAGCAAAACGTTCTATAAACAGTGTAATTCTCTATTAGTCGTTTTAAACGTCAATTCATAAAAATGTTTTCAAATGATTTTGTTTTGTGGTATTTTTTGCTGGCTGAGCTTGCTAACAATGAAACTAAGATATCATTGTAACACAGTGGTTTAATAAAGTACATTTTATTATAACATAAATTAACTTCATTTGTAAAACACAGGATGACAGAAACAACAGTTGCTAGGCAACAACTAAAGAACACTACTCTTAATTCATAGTGCATTATATATAACCTTTATGGTACTTACAACAATTTTTGATTCTTCTAAATTGTAATTTTTACTTATTTTGTGTGTTAAAATGTCGAAAAAAAGTCGCCGAGAAATTTTAATAGGACTCATTACAAAACATAAAAATGTAGTTGAAAACGAAAAAACAGATGCAGTGACGATTGCTCATAAAAATTAGGATTGGAAGGTACTCTCTGTGATGATGGGGCGGTCCTATTACTAGTGGGAACCACTGTGAGCTTTTACACTACGTTAGGTAACAAACATTTCTAATAATATTAAACATCATGGGTGGGTACCTACTTACGTAAGAAGTTGTAAGTCGAATCATAGGCATATTTTTATTACAATTCACATACCTAATAAGGCAATTTTAAGGTAGGTACTAACCGATTTGATGGATATTGAAGTTTATCTTCAATCATTTGCAAGACCTCTATAGGTATGTACAAGATTCTTTCGATAAACGAAACCTTGTCCTGAAATCTAGATCGTCATATTCTTCAAAATCATCACGTCGATCTTTGTATGTTTTAGGACGTTGAACTTTATTGTCTAAAAGTTGTAAATTTTCGAAAATATCATCATTTCCGTGTTCAAAAATAAAATTTTACGCTGCTTCCATTTTATTTGACCAACTTACAACCAATTGACAGCCGTTAAAAGCATTAACGGACCTTTGGAGCAGTGATTAAGTTTGACGCCTTGTTAAGAGTATTAACGATTCGTTAGTACTTGGTGAAACACTCACTACGCTTAACGGGCCGTTGTCTATTACTAGGTCTAAGACCTAGTTTCACCATACACTGTTAGTTAGTTTTGACGTCCCGTTAAATAGACAACGGCCCGTTAAGCGTAGTGAGTGTTTCACCAAGTACTAACGAATCGTTAATACTCTTAACAAGGCGTCAAACTTAATCACTGCTCCAAAGGTCCGTTAATGCTTTTAACGGCTGTCAATTGGTTGTAAGTTGGTCAAATAAAATGGAAGCAGCGTAAAATTTTATTTTTGAACACGGAAATGATGATATTTTCGAAAATTTACAACTTTTAGACAATCAAGTTCAACGTCCTAAAACATACAAAGATCGACGTGACTTATATTTTGAAGAATATGACGATCTAGATTTCAGGATAAGGTTTCGTTTATCGAAAGAATCTTGTACATACCTATAGAGGTCTTGCAAATGATTGAAGATAAACTTCAATATCCATCAAATCGGTTAGTACCTACCTTAAAATTGCCTTATTAGGTATGTGAATTGTAATAAAAATATGCCTATGATTCGACTTACAACTTCTTACGTAAGTAGGTACCCACCCATGATGTTTAATATTATTAGAAATGTTTGTTACCTAACGTAGTGTAAAAGCTCACAGTGGTTCCCACTAGTAATAGGACCGCCCCATCATCACAGAGAGTACCTTCCAATCCTAATTTTTATGAGCAATCGTCACTGCATCTGTTTTTTCGTTTTCAACTACATTTTTATGTTTTGTAATGAGTCCTATTAAAATTTCTCGGCGACTTTTTTTCGACATTTTAACACACAAAATAAGTAAAAATTACAATTTAGAAGAATCAAAAATTGTTGTAAGTACCATAAAGCTTTTATATAATGCACTATGAATTAAGACTAGTGTTCTTTAGTTGTTGCCTAGCAACTGTTGTTTCTGTCATCCTGTGTTTTACAAATGAAGTTAATTTATGTTATAATAAAATGTACTTTATTAAACCACTGTGTTACAATGATATCTTAGTTTCATTGTTAGCAAGCTCAGCCAGCAAAAAATACCACAAAACAAAATCATTTGAAAACATTTTTATGAATTGACGTTTAAAACGACTAATAGAGAATTACACTGTTTATAGAACGTTTTGCTTAGACGCCATGACATTTTAATTTGGTTGCATAAAAACGAGAGTGAATGAAAAGTCAGACCGGTCGTTTTTGTTCACTCGATGATAGATAACATCTGCTAGATGTTTGATTTAGCAACGCCTTGTTAAGATCCCTCCATAGAACGTAAAACTTTTTGACGTCGACGTCAATTTTAACAGAGCATTTGCTGATGGCTCGTTAAGAATTGTTTGGTGAAATCGGGTCTTAGACCTAGTTTCACCATACACTGTTAGTTAGTTTTGACGTCCCGTTAAATAGACAACGGCCCGTTAAGCGTAGTGAGTGTTTCACCAAGTACTAACGAATCGTTAATACTCTTAACAAGGCGTCAAACTTAATCACTGCTCCAAAGGTCCGTTAATGCTTTTAACGGCTGTCAATTGGTTGTAAGTTGGTCAAATAAAATGGAAGCAGCGTAAAATTTTATTTTTGAACACGGAAATGATGATATTTTCGAAAATTTACAACTTTTAGACAATAAAGTTCAACATCCTAAAACATACAAAGATCGACGTGACTTATATTTTGAAGAATATGACGATCTAGATTTCAGGACAAGGTTTCGTTTATCGAAAGAATCTTGTACATACCTATAGAGGTCTTGCAAATGATTGAAGATAAACTTCAATATCCATCAAATCGGTTAGTACCTACCTTAAAATTGCCTTATTAGGTATGTGAATTGTAATAAAAATATGCCTATGATTCGACTTACAACTTCTTACGTAAGTAGGTACCCACCCATGATGTTTAATATTATTAGAAATGTTTGTTACCTAACGTAGTGTAAAAGCTCACAGTGGTTCCCACTAGTAATAGGACCGCCCCATCATCACAGAGAGCACCTTTCAACCCTCATTTTTATGAGCAATCGTCACTGCATCTGTTTTTTTTTTTTTTGTTTTCAACTACATTTTTATGTTTTGTAATGAATGAGTCCTATTAAAATTTCTCGGCGACTTTTTTTCGACATTTTAACACACAAAATAAGTAAAAATTACAATTTAGAAGAATCAAAAATTGTTGTAAGTACCATAGAGGTTATATATAATGCACTATGAATTAAGAGTAGTGTTCTTTAGTTGTTGCCTAGCAACTGTTGTTTCTGTCATCCTGTGTTTTACAAATGAAGTTAATTTGTGTCATAATAAAATGTACTTTATTAAACCACTGTGTTACAATGATATCTTAGTTTCATTGTTAGCAAGTTCAGCCAGCAAAAAATACCACAAAACAAAATCATTTGAAAACATTTTTATGAATTGACGTTTAAAACGACTAATAGAGAATTACACTGTTTATAGAACGTTTTGCTTAGACGCCATGACATTTTAATTTGGTTGCATAAAAACGAGAGTGAATGAAAAGTCAGACCGGTCGTTCTTGTTCACTCGATGATAGATAACATCTGCTAGATGTTTGATTTAGCAACGCCTTGTTAAGATACCTCCATAGAACGTAAAACTTTTTGACGTCTACGTCAATTTTAACAGAGCATTTGCTGATGGCTCGTTAAGAATTGTTTGGTGAAATCGGGTCTTAGACCCGATTTCACCAAACAATTCTCGTAATTTCGTTCTATAGACAGTGTAGTTCTCTATTAGTCGTTTTAAACGTCAATTCATAAACATGTTTTCAAATGATTTTGTTTTGTGGTATTTTTTGCTGGCTGAGCTTGCTAACAATGAAACTAAGATATCATTGTAACACAGTGGTTTAATAAAGTACATTTTATTATAACACAAATTAACTTCATTTGTAAAACACAGGATGACAGAAACAACAGTTGCTAGGCAACAACTAAAGAACACTACTCTTAATTATTATTCATAGTGCATTATATATAACCTTTATGGTACTTACAACAATTTTTGATTCTTCTAAATTGTAATTTTTACTTATTTTGTGTATTAAAATGTCGAAAAAAAGTCGCCGACCGAATTTCAGCGCTAGTGAAAAAGAAATTTTAATAGGACTCATTACATAACATAAAAATGTAGTTGAAAACAAAAAAAACAGATGCAGTGACGAATGCTCATAAAAATGAGGGTTGGAAGGTGCTCTCTGTGATGATGGGGGGGTCCTATTACTAGTGGGAACTACTGTGAGCTTTTCCACTACGTTAGGTAACAAACATTTCTAATAATATTAAACATCATGGGTGGGTACCTACTTACGTAAGAAGTTGTAAGTCGAATCATAGGCATATTTTTATTACAATTCACATACCTAATAAGGCAATTTTAAGGTACTAACCGATTTGATGGATATTGAAGTTTATCTTCAATCATTTGCAAGACCTCTATATGTACAAGATTCTTTCGATAAACGAAACCTTGTCCTGAAATCTAGATCGTCATATTCTTCAAAATATAAGTCACGTCGATCTTTGTATGTTTTAGGACGTTGAACTTTATTGTCTACAAGTTGTAAATTTTCGAAAATATCATCATTTCCGTGTTCAAAAATAAAATTTTACGCTGCTTCCATTTTATTTGACCAACTTACAACCAATTGACAGCCGTTAAAAGCATTAACGGACCTTTGGAGCAGTGATTAAGTTTGACGCCTTGTTAAGAGGATTAACGATTCGTTAGTACTTGGTGAAACACTCACTACGCTTAACGGGCCGTTGTCTATTTAACGGGACGTCAAAACTAACTAACAGTGTATGGTGAAACTAGGTCTTATTCTATTAAACAATGTTGATAATAATGTATAACCTCTCGTCCGTTACAAAGACTCCAGGAGTTCGATAACAATTAAAATTTTATTGTATCTCATTAGTAGCAGTTGAACTCATATAAGTTAATTAACAACTTGGTTTGGGAGACAACACTTAGCACTATGCTCAATTTATTTTTTATAATCCTTATCTAGGGAGGCAAACTGTTTCTCCTTAATACAGGTTACTCAGCTACCTAGCTAAGAGAACAGTAGTTCACCCCTACAAATATTTTGTTAAGTAGAATAAGTTCTATGCTTTAAAAAAAAAAAAAAAAAATATATATATATATACATATATAAAATATCAAGCTCTCTGCATCCTACTAAATATTATAATAATAGCTAGGGTGGAGGAACAGTGCAGACCATATCTTTCCGACGTTTCGAGAGACTGTGATAAAAGGCGTAAGTCGGTGTTGTAGAAGAATTGTCTGCAAGATAAAGTGTTGTCTAACGTTAAGGACCTTCCAATTTTGGTAGAGGGTTGTTGTTCGGTACATAATTGGTTTAAACGTGGCTACCTTCAATATTGCTCTGTGGGCTGTTTCTAGGTGTTTCAATGTCGTCTTCGTCGTTCGTCGTCTAGCGGCGCCACCCCAACATGCAATGCCATACGTCAGAATAGATTGGCTTATGGCGTAGTAGACAGAACGTATTACAGCTGACGTGGCAACGTGTGGAAGATTTTTAAAAATAAAAATGAGTTTTCTAACCCTACTTGTAAAAAGATTGATGTGAGTTTTAAAGTTAAGAAAATGGTCTAATGTAATGCCCAGATATTTTATATTGTCAACGCAAGTAATTAATGGGCACTGACAGGGTTGAGCTGTCTGGGGATGTTTGTGGCAGGAGTGGGCTATTATGACTATTGGAATTTTGGTTTGTGACTTAGGTGAAGTAGAAAAGGTTATAAGCTTTGTCTTTGACGTGTTTAATGTGAGTGTGAGAAAGTAGCCATTCATTAGCAGAGTGGAAGCCAATTTGTGCTGAATTCTGAAGCTCTGACCACGATTCGGCTGAGAAAGTAAGAGCAGTGTCATCTGCGAATGACACAATTTTAGCATTATTGATATTTAGATTACAAAGGTCATTAATAAAAGCAAGAAACAGGGTCTGCCCAAGGATACTGCCCTATGGCACACCGTAACAAATAGGAAGATCATCACTTATATGATCACCTATTTTGACTAATTGTGTCCGATTTGTAAGGTAACTGTGAAATAACTGTAACTGTAAGCCTCTGATACCTATTTTTTTCGAGTTTATTTAGAAGTGTTGGAAGTCAGAATGGTATCAAAGACTTTGGCCAGATCAAGGAATATCGTGAGAACTTTTTTGTGGGCGTTAAGTTTATTCACAATATACTCCGTTAACTCCTGCACCGCGTCAGTAGTACTTTTATTCTTTCTAAAAACCAAACTGCTGGGGAGAGATCAAGTTAAGTTTTTCAAGGTAATGGACTAGTCTCTTGTTGATCAAACGCTAAGAACCTTCGATATAGAAGTAAGAACCGCGATGGGGCGGTAATTATTTACGGACTTTTTATCCCCACCCTTGAAGATTGGGTGTATTATCGCCTTTTTTAATGAAGTTGGGAAGGTCGCAGTCTGGAAACAGATGTTAAAGATGTAATTTAGGACGGGTGCCAAAGTGGATGAATATCTTTTTAATATGGAAGGTGAGATGCCATCAAATCCGGGGGCTGAATTAGCCCTGAGAGAGTTAATCACAGATATAATCTCGAATGGGTCTGTTTCATCTAGAATTAATGATGATGGCGAATTAGTGCTTTGCCCGCGCCCTGTCACAACCAACCGTGTCAATGGTTGGTTGTGACAGGGCGCGGGTATGTGTAATTTTATTGGCGAGGTTTTTACCTATTTCTACATAAAAAACTATATACTAAGTTACAGGACTGGGAGGGTGTGTCGTGTGATAGTAGATTTGTGGATGAATTTGGCGTTTTTTGAGTGTTTGTGATTCTTTTTATTGTTTCCCAGAGAACTTTTGGATTATTACCAGCCTTATTGAGCTCTTCACTATCAAACTGCCTTTTAACTTTTTTTTAAATTTTATTACAAAAGTTTCTGTATCTTTTGTAACTAATTTCGAGAGTAGTAGGGCGATGTTTTAACTTTTTTATGTAGTGAATCTCTGTGCTTCATACAACGTAGCAGCCCAGGCGTGATCCATGGTTTTAGAATTTTTTTCCTGATTGGTAATTTAGATACCGTAGTGCTCTCGGAAATAGCTCCGTTCAGAGCATTTAGCAGAGTATCGGTAGCGATGTTAGCGTCTGCTATGGAGTAGATGGGCGTCAGGTCAATTTCTTCCATTGATTTGTCAAGTTTAACGAGGTCTACTTTAGTAAAGGTAGTGGTAACATTGTGTGCGGTTTTTTTAAGATACATACCCAGTAGCGATGAGTAGTGGTCAGTTGCTGTAGTATTGAAAACGAGAGATTGATGATCTTTTAGTTTTTAGTATGATGTGATCAAGGCAGTTGGGGCCTCTTGTAGGTAAGGTATGAGCGGGTAGAAAACCATGGAAGGCTAACGTATTGAGGTATTCTTGAGAGCGCAAATCAAGAGAAAGTGGTTTTTATATCTAGATTAATGTCACCAGTAAGAACAACTGTTTTAAATTTAGAGAAAGTGGGTAATACCTATGTCATGAAGAGTAGGCAAGAGGCAAAGTAAAGCTATCTCTAACCCCACTTCCAGCACCAACCCGCTGGCGGAATTATTCAAAGATAGTTCTGTACAATTGCAGTTAAGGTCAGTTTTGACATAAACTACGACACCATTGCTCTGGTTTATATGTTTGGTGGTACGGTACATAGTATACTTATCTAATTAGGGGATATTTGTGTTACTGGAACACGAGAGCCACCATTTTTAAATAATCGTTTGTAGGCTTAAAAAATTATGATTTATTGATCTTATGTTCTGTGTAAAAAAAAATAGGTAGTTTATTGGATGCCTGATGTAGAGTTGTGCCTCCTCTGGACTACAAGAGTAGGATTCCGATACAGAGGTTAGGTCAATATTATCCATGAGTGCATTGATATTATCAACCATTTTTAAAGATAAAGGCGAGGATCAAGAGTTGTTCGTAAGGCTGGAGTATTATTTTTAAGTTTCTGGGGGGGGGGAATAGTATGTGTGCGGTATGAGTGTTGAGTATGAACGTATAGTATGAGTTATAATACGTGTGTGTAATTTTGTGAGAGTGTTAAAATTTACAAACAAATTATAAGTAAGAATTAAATTAAAATTAAAATTATAAAATAATAACAGAGCAAAATATGAACATCTGCAATGTACTACTACTAGTCATTCATTATTTTGCGATGAAAGCTGCTGTAATTGTTGTTCACTTTTAACTATAATGTATTGGGTATCAACATTTTTCTTAATCATTACGCGTCCATTAGATGTCCAGCAGAAGGCATAGTTGTTTGCCTTGACAAAGTTACGTGCAGCGTAGAACATTTTTCTGGACTGCGAAGTAAGCTGCTCAGTGATGTCTATAGGCGTGCGTGGAACATCAAGGCTCAGGTGTGCAGAATTATTTTTTTTGTCCGGATTCTTGTTGTTGAAATGTTTAGCCGAAGTCAGGAAATTAGTTTTTTGAAGGGTATTAGAGAACTCAATACTAATGTTAGAGGTCTTGTTTTCCTCTTTGGATGGCAACCTTGTGACATCAAGAATATCAGATAGTTGAACGTCTGTTTCTAGTTGTTTTGAAAGATGCTGTACGAGAGTATAAAGAGTGTTCTTGTTTTCACGTGGTAATTTCGGAACGTTACGTAGTTCAACGCAGGTTTTAATACAGCTTCGGTCCAAAAAATCTATTTTCTCTTCGAGCATGCAAGAGCATGGCCGCGTTCATTTTCTAAGCCCGTTATTTTTATTTCTAAAGAGGTTAACTGGTCCGATATGCATGTTACAGATTTCTCGATTTCGGAGTTCGTTTCCTCTATTTTCGTGTATTGTGATTTAATGTCTATTATATGTGTCTCTAATTTGTCCAACCGTGCATTCTGGGAACTTATCAATTCAGTAATCATTTCCTTCAAATCGTTCCTGAGCTCATTAATTGAGTCAGATTGGTCACCTGAAGGGCGGCGACGCTTTGCACTCTGGTTAAAGCTTTTGGCTGTTAATTCCGTCGTAATACCTTCATCTGCACATAATTTTTGGATATCGGACTCTGAACGAGACGGCTTTTGGTCGCCGGAAGCCTTAGGCGGTGTTTGGAACATAATGAATCGATAGAAAAAAGAAGAATACAAATACGAATATTATTACTGATACTGTATACTAAAATTTCAAAATTAAATGTAGGAAAATACACTGGTCAGCAAATAAACCGAGCCACCCGCTACCTAGGAACTCTGATTCGATTTTCTCAAAAAGTATAAAACTTACAACTATCAACGTTATACCTACAAAAAGTGCGTTTCATGGTGATTAAAATGACTACAAATTAATTCGAAAGTACCGTCAACTCACATTGTAACACAATGCTAACGATTTGCTCTGTTTTCACCAGAGTTTGAAATTAGCGTTCTTTTTCTCTACAATGAGGGTAGTCGGATATTTCTTATCATTTCTTTAGTTTTTGTCCATCGTTTGCTCAGACGCGTGTGTTTTTGCTACTTTTTTCGATTAATAATGGATACAACACCTCAGGAAGCAGCTCAAGCTGTAGCATTATTTCAAGCAGGCATTGCGCAACGTGAAGTCGCTCGAAGGCTTCGAATCAGCAGATCTTCGGTGCAACGAGTTTACAGACGATACCTAGAGACTGGAGCATTCGATCGCCGTCCAGATCGTTATATCCACCTTACTGTTCTGCGAAATTGCCACCTCAACGCAGTTCAAGTCCAACAGTCTGCGTGACGAACGCCAAGTGGTCATAAGTTCAGATACCGTCAGAAGGAGACTTGCTGAACGGAACCTGACCACAAAAAGAACTGCAACAGGCCCAGCATTAACGGTAGAACACCGTCGAGCACGACTTGAATTTGCTCGAGAGCATAGGGATTGGACATTAGAGCAGTGGAATAATGTACTCTTCACTGATGAGACCAGGGTGAGTCTACATGGAAGTGATCGACGTCAGAGAGTATATCGTCGCCCTGGAGAACGTTATCCTCAGTGTTGCATCGAGGAAACTGTTACTTATGGAGGAGGATCTGTAATGGTCTGGGGCGGCATCTCGTTAACAGCACATACAGCGTTAGTTTTCATCGAACCAACGGGCCGTACACGTGGACTGACTTCTCATCGCTACATTACTGAAATCCTCGCAGACCATTTGGTACCTTACGCAGGATATATCGGACAGGATATGCAATTGATGCATGATAATGCACGGCCTCATGTTGCTCATGTGGTGACCCAGTATCTACGCGACGTCAGCATTCGTACGACGGACTGGCCAGCTCGAAGCCTGGACTTGAATCCGATAGAACACTTATGGGATGAGCTGAAACGTCGGGTTCGAGCCCGGGTACCTGCTCCAACAAGGCTTCCAGAGCTGCGAATCGCAATTGAAGAGGAGTGGAATACAATTCCTCAAGATTTTATCGTCAGGCTCGTAAGGTCGATGAATACAAGGATGCTGGCAGTTATCCGAGCAAGGGGAGGGAATACGGAATATTGATCAAAAACTTTTTTTTGATTTTATCTTTGTTTTTGGCTTTAATTTTTTTTTTCACTTTATCATTACTAACGATTGTCACGACTGGAAAACGACTCTTCTTTGTAAAATCCTTAATAAACACAGAAATATTGACTAAACCCAATGAGTTTCCTTTCATTTTAATCACCATGAAACGCACTTTCTGTAGCTTTGATAATTGTAGGTTTTTTAGTTTTGAGAAAATCGAATAAGAGTGCCTAGGTAGCGGGTGGCTCGGTTTATTTGCTGTCCAGTGTAGTTTGTATGCAGCTATTCTAGCTCCACTGTACTTTAGGGACCGCGCGTGCTAAGCTTCATTTTTTTTTTGCTTTAAGATGTCTTCGTATAGAACATTTTTACAAAATGACACAACTAGCAAATACCTAGTTTCTGAGAAAAAAATCCTAGTTTCGAAAATTAAACATATTTACATAATAAAATTGACATTTTGTCACAAATAATGTAGGAATTCCACTCCAAGGTTGTTCCGTTTTAAGTTCAGACAAAATGACAGCGGATTTTAATGGTTTTTAGTATAAATATAGTATATATGACAAATTACGAGTAGGATGCAAGAGCGAGTGAAGCGAACTCGGGACTTGAGGCACCCCGACTCAGACAGGTTAGGTTAGAAGGGGATAGGACAGGTTAGGTTAAAATAACCACGAAGGGGATGGCGGGGTCTATGTTGCGTGGCGTTTTTTTTAAACTACACAGAAGTTTTTTTTTGTTAGACCTTGACTTTTGGGGTCTAGACCTTGCCCTTGAAGATGTCATTGACCTCATTATTGCTCGGAACCTAATTTAGACCCGCCACGTTAACTTCCCCACCCTTAATACTAAATAAAAAAACAAAAAAATACTTAATGCTCCCATAAATCCCGAAATAAACTTTCAACAAGTGATATTATGTCAAAGAGAAATCGGTGTATTTATTAATTATCAAACCAATTATTTTTAAAAGAGTAACCGTGGAGTTTCTTTCCGGCTCTTCTCCATAGGAAACGACCAATTGGAACCGTGCACCAAGCTTCGGATGTTTCATAAGTGCCCATGTAGGTTTATGTGAAATAAAATATTTTGAATTTTATCTACCACTCTGTAGATGGAAGGTTACAGAAATAAGAACCTCACAGCGGTTGTTCCATCAAGTGCGTGGGCTGCAACATTATTGTGTAATGTGTGTACCACTACAATAAGATTAGATGCAACTGCTGTCTACCTGAGAGTTCACGAACAAGGGATAAAATATTAGTTCACAAAAGTTTGTAGTTACAGTAAACCTGCTATGAGAATATAATGTAGTACAAGCAGACAGCATGTCACAAAGAAAAATCCGCCCCTAAGACGACCCACTGACCAAAGAAATAATAAAATGTATGTATGTAATTACATGAGGTGCAATGCGGTGTATGATGTCTAGCTAGTGAGCTCTGAGCATGCGGTAGTTGCCTCCGGGCGCGCCCAGCCGCGGCGCCAACACGGCCGCCACTACAGCCACCAGCACGCCGCCCACCAGCCAGCGCCGCAGCGCGCCTCGCCAGGCACGCGCGCCCACCGCGCGGCTCCAGCCCCACGGCACTGGCGCATTTACACTCTTCATTATCACTAGATCATATCATTATAATTTACTAAATTAACGTTTTATGCGGTATATTTAGACTACTAATTATACTCTAAGCTACACAAGAAGAACTATCAAAGATATTTCAAATCAGCACTACATTAATAATGTAGCTGATTTCAAAATACGCGCAGAGTGCAAATTGTGCTGCAAATTCTGCAATGCCGTAATAGCCACAGATGGCACAGAGCACTATATTGAAATAACCATTGACATATAAAACAGTCAATGGAAATAACGGACAGGTGACAGCCGTGACAGGTGACAAACAAATCAAAATGTCAAAATGACATTATTGGATTTCTTCCAGTGTGACCATGTGGCAGGTTCCTGCCTTTCTGGCCAACAAATGACGAAAATGATTATATAGATGGCGCTGCCGTCACGTACAGCTCGTCTCCGCGTTTATAAAATAATTAAAAATACTTTCAAGCTTACTTTTATGAATTTGATAGGCTAAGTGTGATAAACTAGAAGCAGTGATCTAGTACCAGTGTAATCAATAGTTATTTTTTCCATCCATCATGTCTTTGGACCAAAACAAGAGTGCTAAGTGATTATAAACAAATGAAGTGATAAACCAACATTTCAATAAAAATTCAACAAAGTACAGACGCCAGCACATCAACCTACTACATCTGTCAAATTTTTATTGGTTTTCAACTTTATTATCTAAACTTAAGGTTCAAAGTTGATTGGGAAAATTTGTCAGTTTTGGATAGGTTGACCTGCTAGCGTCTGTACATCTTAAAACATAAATTCTCATATAAATAACATAAACTAAGTGAACTTTCATGTAATTTTATCAAAACAAAGTGTAAACAACAACAGTGCAAAACATTTCAAATAGTGCGCGCGCTTATAACTTTAGTTTAAAAAGAAGCGTCGCACGTAAAGTCTTCTGTATTCACTGGTGAGTGTGTGGCTATATTGGAAGCTTGTCTTTTACACACTCACACCATAATATTGAGAAAGCCATTATTTTCACAGATTCCCTTAGCTGTTTGCAAGCCTAAAGCTTCATGCAGACTAGCGCGACGCAACAGCACGACGCTACAGCGCGACACGACAGCGCGACGCGACATCGCGACACGACAGCGCGACGCGACACCGGCTATTGTTATACATGTCTTATGTAATTTTGACGTTCGAAAAGTGCTGATTCTCAGCCTAGTTTGAATAAATGACTTTTGAGTTTTGAATTTTGAACCGTGAAGTTTTCTTAGAAATACTACTGTTCGAGTCGCGTCGCACCGTCGTCGCGTCGCGCTGGTCTGCACGAGCCTTTAGTCCAAAATCCCTTTAAAAGTAAAGTGCACAGTCAGCTTATTTTAAAATTAAAAACTCTTTATTTTCCTGCGCTAATAATCAAAGAGACGTTCAGCTAGTTTGGATAGCTAGTCATTGTGGCAATAAGGGTAACGAATATGTTGATGCTTTGGCTAAAGATCATCTTCATCGTCAGATCTCACAATAAATATCAAGGTCGACCTATTGTTCCTTCCAAAACTGAATCTGCAGTTTCTGGCAGGAGCAGAGGAATACGTCCGGCAAAAAAAGGCGGTTTTTTTTATGCAGTGCAACTGACCATAAAACCAAAGCCGTGGTTTTTCGGTCACAAAAAAGTACCGAAAACTATTATTTCTGTTCTCTGTAGAAACCGCTTAGGTTTTTGTTGCACTCCGGTCTTTTTACACAAAATCCATGTCCGTGACTCCTCTCTCTGCGAGTGCGGGTTGGAGGAACCCTGGATCACATATTTTTTTAATGTCCCAACAACATCCCACCTCTAGATTTATATAGCCATCTCCATAAATTCAAGATCCCTCTTCCTATTAATTTCCCCTCCCTTTTAACATATTCCTCTCCAGAACTGCTTGTGGCGCTGATAATTTTCATCCGTCACATTATTATAAAATATTCCCAAATTTTCTGTCTTTGTGGATGTGGTATATGTACTTATAATAAATTTTCTAACAATTATAATATTTAGTTTTATTTAACAAAAAATAGAATAGAATATAAAGATTGATTTGAGATACGTAGTATCCCTATGTAGTCTGTGTATCCCTATGTAGTCTGTAGATTTGAGTTTGGGTTGGTTGTTGGACTTGTTGGTTTGACTTCTGTCAAAGATGACTTGTTTCTTCCATCCATGTTTCCATCCAGTTTTCTCCGGTTTTGGTACACGAAAAATTATGTGATTATAATATAGTTGTTCACTTCAACACAAGTTTAGTGCAGATTGTAGAGTTATTTCCTTAGTTAATTGATCTGGTGCCACAAACGTAAAGTTTAATAGCAATCGACACGGCAATTGTTATTGTTTTGCTATCAATGCGGCTGGTCGGCTGATTGGATAAACACGCACAGTGACGCAGTATAACTGGTGAGATAAGGAGACGCGGCGCGACGGCAGTGGCTCAGAGGGGGCGTCCGGCTACACATCACTACACCAGGCTGCGTCCAGTCGCAATCGCGAGCCTAGATAGCGAGCAAGCAGACGGTTGGCAGTGAGAGCGTGCACGCATCGTCCGCAGGCAGTTCAGCGAACACATTCCAATCTGTAAGTACTTACTACCTACACTTTAGCGACATGTTACCTATTTTATCTTCCCTCACATAGTACGCCCGTCCCATTGGATATTAAGTGTACTGTGGATTCAACCAGCTAATAAAAACGAGTGATCTATCACGTGAATAATGGGTCAGTCTCAGAATCCACAGTACATTTAATATCCAATGGGACGGGCGGACTATGTGTGGGAAGAGAGAGTGCACCTGTGCTGTGTCTGCATACACACTTATGCACGATAATATCTCCCGCGCCCGAATGCTAGTTTCCGTTGAGACTGGCCGCCGCCGTGACCGAAATACGGTCTGGATGAATAAACATTAATTAAATAGAGAAAAGATTACAAACAATGAGATTATGAGTGATAAGGCCACCTATTGTATGTTTTGTAGTGTTTAATTTATTTTTTGATAAGTAGTTTTCTGGTGTACTATCGAAGAACTTCATATCTAAGCAGTTTGAAAACAAAATCCCGTGAACACGATGCCCACGTCTGTTACCGCCCCGGCTCTATAGCGGCTGAACGCTGCAAGCAGAAATAATCCTTACGGTGCATAGATATGAACTTCTTCGATGGTACATTATAGCATCAATGTCTAGCATCATCATATATGTAGCATCAATCAATTTGTAATATTTATTAACAATAATTATATTAGCATTTCATTATCAGTGTGTCTCACACATTGACTACTAGCTGGACTTAAGTGATGAAATAAAATGAGCTCAAATGAATGATGCTTCTGACAAGACTGGTGTGCAGTCAGTCAGTCAGCAGCTTCTGTAAGGCAGTGACACACTCAAGGACAAGGAGACTAGATTAATTAGGTATTGTATTAGAGCTCTTTCAGGTAGATTAAGTTCGGCTGCATATGCAGTAAGAAAAAAAAAGGCAGATGACTGATGTAGCCACAGCTAGGTTAGTATACTTTGCTTATTTCCACAGTATTATGTCTTATGGTGTTTTGCTGTGGGGATCGGCAGCTGACGTAGATTCCATTTTTATTTTACAATAGAGGGCTATTCGCGCTATCTATAAAATGGGTCCTCGTGAGTCCCTTAGAAATAAATACAAAGAAATTGATATACTAACTCAGCCTTCTCTTTATATCTTAGAAAGTATTTTGTATGTTCGGAAAAACTTAGGACTTTTCAAAATCAGAAGGGATTTCCATAATATAAATACACGTAGTAAACATGAAATTGTGATACCCAAATTTAGGTTATTATAGTAAGTCATTTGTTATAAACAGTATTCGATTTTATAACAAGTTGCCAAAGTCGGTTTCAGAACTTAGTGATGGAAAGTTCAAAACCCACATCAAACGTGTCCTTATCAAAAAAGCATATTATACGATTAAAGACTACGTTGAAGAAAAGAAAGTTTGGCAATAATTCCTTCTGCAGATGTGCCTTCCCTGGTACCTCAATAACGGCATTACTATGTAATTATGTATATTAACTGCTCCCAAATTATTTGATTTTACCTATTTTTCTTTTTTTTCATTTACATACTTTTTTGACATAATCTTTTCATTATTTGACATTATTTAACTTCACTATACTATATTTTTTATAGATTTGTTACAGCTTTAGTGGCAGTCATGCCATTTGGTTTAAATAGGTTTATAATTGTTTTTTTTAAATATAGATTCTCTTTTATATTTTGTGAATGTGAGAATGTTGTAGGCATAACCGACTTTTAGATCTGTCGATCGTTTTCTATCTTGCTAAGTTACCTGGTACTTATTGATAGTCCTCTCATACCTATAAACACTGTAACTTGAAAAGATTGTAAATACCATTTACTTTTAAAAGAGTAACCATGGAGTTTCTTGCTGGCTCTTCTCCATAGGAAACAACCAATTGGAACCGTGCACCTAGCTTCTGATGTTTCATAAGTGCCCTTGTAGGTTTATGTGAAATAAAATATTTTGAATTTTGTTTTTTTTTTTAAAGATATTTATACTCACAAAACACAAATACACACATAACACAATAGTTCACTTAAAATATGAGATTATAAATAGATCATGCACTTATTACATCATGACTCTGTGAGTCGACAATATATAGACTGAGAGTGATAACAAAAAAGTGTTATGATATTTGGGTAATTCTAAGTTATGAGGTAATACGTTGTATGAAGTACATGGCACAGCATAATTTTTAAATATTTTTGTTTATGTATACATTTTTTTATGGAAACTTTTGAAAACGTTTACAAAGTGGCCAGTCAATTTGTTGGTTTTATCTCGTTTTATAAGTGACCAGGGGAAATACTCAGTACAGGGGGAGGACAAGATACACAGGGGAAGATACTTTATGAACAGGGAAGAGATACAACATAGAAAAACAGGGTTATTTTTAAGAATCAACTTTATTTATTCATTATTTTTTTACTTATGATTTATTTTTATTTATAATCAGGCTTTTCCTTTCTTAGCAGTCTTTGTTTATAAAATTAAATGTTTCTTGAGAGGGCTTATCCTAAAAGTTGGCAATGTCGCAAATAGCTGTCAAATATTTACCTGTTTTGATTAAATTGGCAATATTACTGTATGGAATTAAGAAATGTGGTTAACTAGCAAACACGCCACATTTCGTATTTCCATACAGTAATATTGCCACATTAATCAAAATAGCGAAATATTTGACATCTATTTGCGACGTTGCTAACTTTCAGGATAAGCGCTCATAAGCGCTACGTACAAAACATGAAAAGGTTCTTAATGCGTACACTTAATTAAACCCTTTACAGGCACTTTTGAATTTTCTTATGGCATGATTCAGTATTCACGCGCGACGGCGCGATGGCTTATTAGCGTATTTCATGTATTAAGTTGGTGATTCTATACCGATTTCTATGATTCTTTTTTTATTGAATAGGTAATAATATTAACTTCTTTTAATTAGGGATGAGTGAGAGTATTATAAACGTAAGAGTAAACAAATATAATCAGAAAGCTCCGAACTGCTAAGCTATCGGGAGTCAACCTTAAAAGATAGACATATTATGCTGTTGTGGGATATTTTTTAGATAATTTTATGTAGAACATTTCCGTCATAAATGATTTCTATGTAGCTTTAACCATTAAGGCTGCACACGCGACGGAAGCTTAAAAAATGGAGCAACTTCTCCCGTTTTCCCAACATTTCCCTTCACTGCTCTGCTCCTATTGATTGTAGCGTGATGAAAAGTATACTATAACCTCCCCAGGAGTATGAAGAATAATTGTACCAAGTTTCGTTAAAATCCGTCGAGTAGTTTTTGTTTCTATAAGGAACATACAGACAGACAGACAGACAAAAAATTTACTGATTGCATTGTTGGCATCAGTATCGATCACTAATTACCCCCTGATAGTTATTTTGAAAATATATAATATCATGTACAGGATTGACCTCTACAGATTTATTATAAGTATAGATTAGAAATTAGTACAAATGAAATAACTCCTACAATCAACCTAACAACGTACGAGGGTCATTCAATAAATACTTAGCCTACAAAAAGTAAACGAAAATTTTGGAAAAGTGGCAATTTATTTTTCAACATAGTCTCCTTTTAGTTCGATACACTTAGCCCAGCGATGCTCCAACTTTTTTAACCCGTCCGAAAAATAGTTTTTGTCAAACTCTGCAAAATAGGCCTCCGTGGCGGCGATGACCTCCTCATTCGATCCATATCTATTCCCGGCGAGTGATTTTTTCAGATTAGGAAACAGAAAGAAGTCACAAGGGGCCAAATCTGGAGAATACGGTGGATGGGGCAGCAATTCGTAGCGTAATTCGACCAATTTGGCCATGGCAACGGCAGACGTGTGAACCGGTGCGTTGTCGTGGTGAAACAGCACTTTTTTCTTCGCCAGATGGGGTCGTTTTTTCTTTAATTCGGCGTCGAATCGGCCCAATAAATCGGCATAGTAAAGCCCTGTAATTGTTTTACCCTTCTCGAGGTAATCGATGTAGATCACACCTTGTGAATCCCAGAAAACGGTGGCCATAACTTTTCCGGGCGATTTTACAGTTTTCGCTTTCTTTGGAGCACGTTCCCCGGTCTGGATCCATTGTTTTGATTGCTCCTTGGTCTCTGGTGTGTACCAGTGGATCCAGGTTTCATCGACGGTCACAAAACGACGCAAAAACTCCGCTGGTTTCCGCTTAAGCAGCGCCAAACACGTCTCCGATGTGGTCTCACGGTTGCGCTTGTTTTCTGGTGTGAGTAAACGCGGCACCCATCGCGCCGACAGCTTTCTCATGCCGAGTTCCTCGTGAAGAATATGATGCACTGTTCCTTCTGAAATGCCTACAGTCTCAGCTAGCTCCCGAACCTTCAATCGGCGATCTGCCAATACGAGATCATGGATTTTTTTAATGTTTTCCTCCGTAGCAGCTGTTTTCGGTGCACCTGGACGTGGTTCATCAAAAACCGACGTACGGCCACGTGCAAACTCGTTGAACCAATTCTTGACGGTGGCCATCGAAGCAGAAGAGTCACCGTACACAGCATCCAAGCGCTCTTTGATTTCGATGCGCGTTTTCCCTTCCAAAAATAGGAATCGAATCACCGAACGATATTGCTCTTTTTCCATTTTTGTAAAACCGATCGACACGTTCGCTTCCATAAGTTGTCAAATTAAAACAAATGAAGGGATTGGAATGAAAATTTGAAAAAAGAATTAAAAAAGAATGTGCTACACTGTGGTAAAACTCTTTTGAAACTACAGCGCCCTCTGGCGATGAGGCTAGGTACTTATTGAATGCACCTCGTATATCCACGCCTTGAAAACTGTGTGATATACGTTAAACTAGATTGTAAATTCTATAAGTTACGTTATAGTAACACGATATTTAAAAAAAATAACGTAACCACCATGTCATCTTCGAAACTACAATTCTTTCAGATAGCAACATTTTAAGAGAAAAATGCTCTAAACAGCATTGCAATAGGATGAAAACACACAAAGTTGAGTACAACTCTTTTTGTGAATAGAATTTAGTTTTTTTTGCTTCTGTAAATTCAAGTTAAGTCCTGGTTACATTAATTGATATTACAACTGACGATTATAGTCTGGCCATAAATACTGTTAAAATTAAAAATAAGAAAGATATTAATTACATTTGAATTTGGAATCTGTCATTTTTATTCGATTGTTCATTGAGTTTTCTAATTTTGGCGCCAATACATTGTACAATATTTTGCGATATTAAAATGGAGTGGGGTGATAAAGAGAACCGAATCGCTGTGATTGCATTGCACAAAGTTGGTATGGAGCCAAATGCAATTTTTAAAACTCTCCATACGCTTGGTATTAGTCAAATGTTTGTGTACTGGGCTCCTTAGTTTGTGACAGATAAAGATCTGGCCGTCCACATAGTGTTCGTACGAAAAAGGTGGTCAAAGCAGTTAGGGATAGAATTCGAAGAAATCCTGTCCGAAAGCAAAAGATTTTATCTCGGGAGATAAAGATAGCACCCAGAACCATGTCGCGTATTTTAAAAGACGACTTAGGACTTGCAGCCTATAAGAGACGCACTGGTCATTTTTTAACTGATAATTTAAAAAAGAATAGGGTGGTAAAATCGAAACAATTACTGAAGCGGTACGCAAAGGGAGGTCACAGAAAAATGTTGTTTACGGATGAGAAAATCTTTACAACTGAGCAACATTTTAACAAACAAAATGACCGTATTTATGCTCAAAGCTCTAAGGAAGCTTCCCAATTAGTCGACAGAGTGCATCGTGGGCAATAACCGACTTCAGTGATGGTTTGGTGGGGTGTTAGCTATGAAGGAGTGACAGAGCCATATTTTTGTGAAAAAGGTATCAAAACAGCACAAGTGTATCAAGATACCATTCTTGAGAAGGTAGTTAAGCCCCTTAACAACACCATATTCAATAACCAAGTATGGTCCTTCCAACAAGACTCTGCGCCGGGTCATAAAGCTCGGTCCACGTTTTGGATTTCGTTTCGTTTCGGACGTTTCGGACTTCATCAGAGCTGAAGACTGGCCGTCGTCGAGTCCCGATCTTAATCCGCTGGATTATGATTTATGGTCAGTTTTAGAGAGTACGGCTTGCTCTAAACGCCGTGATAATTTGGAGTCCTAAAACAATCCATACGATTGGAAGTGAAGAATTTTCCCATGGAAAGAGTGCGTGCTTCCTGTATTGCAGCCAATGGAGACCACTTCGAATAAACTTTTTTTATTTTAATTTGTTTTATATTTATATAATAAACTAACACACTGTAAAAGTAATAAATATCTACTAATTGCAATAAAATAAAATCTTCGTGACAATATTTATGGCAAGACTAGGTATAGGTAGGTACTTACTGTAGGTATCATTTATATTTCCGATGATCTCATATTATATGGTCACCCTACTGCACTTTTCCCTAACAATAAAATTAAACTCAAAACTCAAACTCATTCAAATGTAATACCTCGTAAATTAAGCTGTATAAGTAAATTATTTTTATGTAAAACTTGTCATAAAGTTGTACAAAAATTAATCGTAGTTTGTGTATGAATACGAATTAGGTAGTTCTATAAGTAGGTATTCTTATGGATCACTCAGTTCAGCAAATTTAAAAACATTGAGTCGTAAATATTTTACAAAAGGTATTTTTGTTATGATATGTATTGTACAAATATATTCAGAACATGTTCATTTTAGGATAAACAATAGATCTATAGAAAAAGTAATCCGAAACTTTATCTCAGACAAAATGGTGTCTGTAGGTACTGAGTGATCCAATGATACTGTCCAAAGAATAGGTACTTGGAAGAAGCTTTAAATGCCTTGATGGGTTTAAAAAATGTTGTGACACATTTTTAACGAATTTTTGAGATATGAAGGACATTGCTCGTCGTCCATACATAGTTGGCCTAAGATCCAACAGGGAGGTGTTTTTACTTTTTGGATTTTAGATAATGTATACTATATTCGATTGAACCTAAATTAAAACTACGGACACTTTTGAGAATTCGGAAAAAATCAGAACACTTTCGGATTTTGAGGTTATAATTACGTTAATAAAAACATTCGGTATGTAGCAATAACTTAGCATTTATTACTGAATGTAAGTTCGTACTTACATTGGATTATAAATTGTAAGTAAACGTTTTATTGCCGCACTGCTTGGTCAGTCATAATATTTCAAGAGCTCTATATTTCAAGAGAAAATCACAGTCCTTTGTTCACGCCAAGGTGTTTGATAAAATCGGAAGGAATAATATAAAAATGCAAACGAATTCAGTACGCAACCAACGCAAACTCAGATCGAGCACAGAATGCGCGCGCCAAGTGACATTACTACCAAATGTCAAATGTTGTCATCTGTCAATTCATCAACTGTCAATGTCAATATTATTGCTCGTTTCAAACAGTGCTTTCAATCGAGTTTTTTGTTAGGCCGTATTATGGTTCCGCGACATCATAGCGGACTGTTTGTAACTAAAAACCATTATCGTTTATCAAGTGTTGATAATACTGACGATTGTCTGTGTCAAACTCTTAGTACTGTTACAAAGACTTGGCTGTATGAGCTATAATACCTTCGCCTAATAAAAACCTCAAATTGAACCAAAAAATAATAACTTCGAGGATTATGACGGAAGTGAATACTTTTTAAAATGTTTTCGAAATTAAGAAGTGTCCGTGCTATTGAAATATTTGTAATGTACATGACAAAATAAACTAGTAATTATAGTAAATGTTTCTTGCGTGTTGATTCATAGGCCATTTTTTACAATGTCCTTTAGTCAGTAGAGTTGAGATTTAGCTCACAGTCGCACGCAACATGCAGCAGGCATGGTTTGTGTCACGGCTCCGGCGCTGCGGGGCTCCGGCGATCCCACGCGAGTTTATCGTCGCAGATGGGTTTAACGCTCCACCTGCTCCTCAACTCGCGGGCCGCCTCGCCCCTCCGCGCCTACGCGATTTTAAATACACTCTAGGGGTAGAGCAGACAAGACTGCGTGGAGTCGGATTTACAGCGATTCGTTTCTGTCACTAAAACCTAAAAAAAAATTAACTTCCAACTTATGGGAAGTTTATCCGACGCTTGAGAGTGACAATTTTTTTTCTTTGGGCTATGAGTTTTGACTATTTTTGACTAAATGTACAATCACATTTTGTCACGAAATAAAAAAAGATCACTCAATACAAATGCACATCAGAAAAACTGCCAAGCCAGAAAAACTGCTATCTGACTGAAACCTGCAGTTTGCCACCAGCATGTTTTCACTGGTCATTCCATTGTACATTATTTTGTAAGTATGGTAGTATGTACTCCGGCAGGTGCAGCGTGCTAAGCTCTCGTCGGCGATGGGTATCGAGCGCGTGGTGCACGGCGTGCGCGTGGCGGCCGTGAGCGAGGTGAACAGCGTGCAGTACGACGCGCTAGTGCTGGTGACGTCACCCGGCGTGGCGCCGCCGCAGGTGCTCGAGGACTTCGTGGCCGACGCACGCCAGCTCGACGCCGAACTCGATAAGGTGAGTGTAGCGACCCGTGCGGTGCTTCTATGACTTCTTCATTGATTTGAATATGCCCTTGGAGTTGAGATGAGAGTATTTCATCTCACTCAAATGTCTCGCTGATGATGGCGCATTATGTACATGATCATTCGGTACCCTACACAAAATGTTTGAGCTGGTGCTGATCCATGGGTCAAGTTCGTGAACGGGCGCCATCAGTTGGGACTCGTCATCTCTTAGCTGGCACGGCTGTTTTTTTTATTTTTATTGTTTACTATGAACGCTTTTAACGTGCACGTCTTTCTACATCGTTCACACATGTATAATTTCAACTTGAATGATGTAACCGATATTTTGAGCAACTAGCTTTATCTTTCTGATTGACCGACTCCTTGGCAATTCAAAAGTGCCTGTAATCGGTTTAATTGAAATAAATGCTTTGCGTTTCGAGTTTGTTTTGTCGTGTGGTATGTGAGAGAGAGCGACGCGTGTTGTAGACGACGTGCGTGCTGCGCTGCGCGCGCGTGTCGGGCGCGCGGCTGGTGCTGGCGGGCACGGGCGCGCTGTCCGCGTACGACGACGTGCGCGCGCTGGGCGAGGCGGCGCGCGCGGGCGTGCTGCGCGCGGCGGCGGCGGGCGCGACGCGGCCGGTGCTGGTGCTGCAGCCGCACCCGCGCTGGCCCGACGCCGACCTCGTGGCGCTGCTAGCCGCGCTCGAAGTGCTCTACGTCGTGAGTCGTCTGCCCTTATTTATGCCATAATAACCGACCCGACAGACGTAGTCCTGTCCAAATTTCAATCATTCATACAAAAATCCCATAAAAAAGCACTTACAGTTTTCCAGAATTTTCCAATTTTCTGGGCTTTTTTTTCCAATTTTTCTTTCCCTAAAAACCTTATTCGGACTATTATAATGAGGAACAATAAAAATAAAAACAAATGTTCTATCGTTCTCAAGTGAAGCGTTCGAACAGCATTTCATTTTTAGGGCTCGATAGTCAACAAGGAACCCTTATGGTTTCACCATTTTCGTCTGTCTGTCTGTTCGCGGTTTAGCTCAAAAACTATTGGTACTAGAAATTTGTAATTTGGCATGAGTATACATGTTATTGACGACGAAAAAGTGGTAAAAAAAAATTAGAAAAAAACAACCATTTAGGATCTCCGCTACATGTAAAGTGGGGATGATACTTTTTTTTTCGTCCTGTCCATAGTGTGGGATAACGTTGGACAGGTTCAAAAATTTAGGGGTTTGGTAAGACCGTTTTTTGGTTAAGTAAACCCTTCGTGACATATCAAGCTTTAAAGTACTTACCAATTTTCGTTAGTCAAGTGTCCCCCCCCCCCTCTTCCAACTAAACCGTTGTAATTAGAAATTCAAATGTTACGACAGTAGTACCTATATACAGGCTGATTTTTTTGTCACCATCCAAATTTTTTCTAAGCATTAGGTATGATTCACTAACTCCATTTTTGGAAAAATATTTAAAATCATCAAAAAAGTCCGAAAGGTGGCTGCAATACTCCATGCAGGATCGGACTTGTGCTTTGTAAAGGGTTAAAAGCTGTCCAGGCGTATAGTATCGCTTAACTCTATTTAGGACGCCCAGTTTCTTGGCCGCAGTTTGAGCTTTTTACTCGATGGTGGAGCCGAAGTTGAGACCAGATGTCAACGCCATGCCTAGGAGCTCGAGCCGATCAGTTACAGGAACAGATGTACCCCGAAAAGTAGGAGTCTGGTCAAAACGACTCCTTTTGGCGGTAAAAAGACACGCTTGTGTTTTGGTGGCGTTAAAAGAGACCAAATTGTCATCACCCCACCGGGAGACAAGGCTGAAGGTCAAATCTGTCCGCTCTACCAAGGCCTCTCTCAGGGAACGAACTTCAGCCCCGCCGGTTTTTGCGCTGGACAAGTATCTCTCTGAATCGGTACTGTCGTCCGCGTACCCAACAATACCAGGCAGAAGCAGGTCATTGATGTGCAGCAGGAAAAGAGTTGCAGAGAGAACAGACCCCTGAGGAACTCCGGCATCAATAGACATAAGGTCAGAGGAGCAGCCGTCCACGACTACTCCGATCGACCGTTCACTAAGGAAGTCTGATATCCAGCTACAAAATACAAAAATCAGCAGGGATGCCATAAGCAGGAAGCTTGCTGAGTAGTCCAGCGTGCCAGACCCTGTCAAAGGCCTTCGAGATATCAAGCGATACAGCAAGTGTTTCGCCGTGTTTCTCGATGGCTTCGCTCCAGCAGTGCGTGACATACACAAGAAGATCGCCAGTTGACCGTCCCCGTCGAAAACCATATTGACGGTCACTGAGGAGATCATTGTCTTCAAGGTAGGTCAGCAACTTACTGTTCAGTATCCTTTCCATAACTTTGCATAGAATGGAGGTAATGGCGATCGGACGGTAGTGGGCAGGGTCTGCACGGTCGCCCTTTTTGGGGACTGGTTGTACATTGGCAAGCTTCCAGGATTTTGGAACCGTTATTTTTAAAAGAGAGAGGCGGAACAAGCGTGTCAACATAATAAGAAAAAAAAAACCAGAAAATATAGAAACAAAAAAGAATATGGATGGTTTTAATATAACTTGGCAAATCTCTTAATATTGTTCATACAAATTTACATTTTGCAATTGGAACGTATGGGAGAATATGTCTGGCATCCCTGGTTTGTGCAACAATACGTCCATGAAGTTGCCATTTTTTTTTTTGTTCGCGCAACAGCTTCGCGCAGCGTGGTGGCAAATAACTTCAATAATTTAGACACATTCACTTATTATAGTACTTTATTGGAACTGTTAACAACTTGGTAAATCGGTACTTAATTAGCAACATTGCTGCTTTGCCAGTCGAATAATGTCAGGCCGCGTGCGTTGCGCACCGCGATCATTGTTGGACAAGGTCAGGAACCCGGAAGCAAGTGCGCTCGCGTCGATGCGCGCTAGTGATGCGCCACGCGGATAGTGATGTGACAAATAGTAACAATTGTATGAACAGTATATACCTTGCCATACATTTTTCACGAAGATTTTTTTTTTTATATTTCAAATAATATTACTTTTATAGTGTGTTAGTTTAATACATAAATATAAAACAATTTAAAATATAAAAAGCTTATTCGAAGTGGTCTCCATTGGCTGCAATACAGGAAGCACGCACTCTTTCCATGGGAAAATTCTTCACTGCCCATCGTATGGATTGTTTTAGGGACTCCAAATTATCATGGCGTTTAGAGCAAGCCGTACTCTCTAAAACTGACCATAAATCATAATCCAGCGGATTAAGATCAGGACTAGACGACGGCCAGTCTTCAGCTCTGATGAAGTCCGAAACGTTCACTTCCAACCAAGACTGCGTGGACCGAGCTTTATGACCCGGCGCCGAGTCTTGTAGGAAGGACCTTACTTGGTTATTGAATATGGTGTTATTAAGGGGCTTAACAACCTTCTCAAGAATGGTATCTTGATACACTTGTGCCGATGTTTTGATACCTTTTTCACAAACATATTTCTCTGTTACTCCATCATAGCTAACACCCCACCAAACCATCACTGAAGTCGGATAATGCCCACGTTGCACTGTCGACTAATTGGGAAGCTTCCTTAGAGCTTTGAGCATAAATACGGTCATTTTATTTGTTAAAATGTTGCTCAATTATAAAGATTTTCTCATCCGTAAACAAAATTTTTCTGTGACCTCCCTTTGCGTACCGCTTCAGTAGTTGTTTAGATTTTACCACCCTATTATTTTTTTAATTATCAGTTAAAAAATGACCAGTGCTCTTATAGGCTGCAAGTCCTAAGTCATCTTTTAAAATACGCGACATGGTTCTGGGTTCTATCTTCATCTCCCGAGATAAAATCTTTTTTTTTCGGACAGGATTTCTTCGAATTCTTTCCCTTACTGCTTTGACCACCTTTTTCGTACGAACACTAAGTGGATGGCCAGATCTTTTTCTGTCACAAACAGAGGAGGTCTCATTGTACCTATTAATAGCCCGGTACACAAACATTTGACTAATACGAAGCGTATGGAGAGTTTAAAAAATTGCATTTGGCTCCATACCAACTTTGTGTAATGCAATCACAGCGATTCGGTTCTCTTTATCACCCCACTCCATTTTAATATCGCAAAATATTGTACAATGTATTGGCGCCAAAATTAGAAAACTCAATGAACAATCGTATAAAAATGACAGATTCCAAATTCAAATGTAATATCTTTCTTATTTTTAATTGTAACAGTATTTATGGCCAGACTAAGTATTATATACCTACCATTTCTCAATTACTGTACGAATACTATTTGTTGAGTAATTGTGGTACAGTAAAGAATTATTAAAAATCGTTTAAATCGATTTATTAATCGATCTTGTGACAGAGTAATGAGATAGACAGAGCTTGCTTCCTCAAAATGTACTTAACATAGTGCTATGCTTTTTTGGGAACCAATCTTTATTTCCCGTCGCTTCAATCCATTTTTCTTTTAAATTGGGTTCATGTGGAAAACTAAAAAAACCAAGAAACGTTTCGATTATTTCTTAAAATTGTCTACATAATAAGTACGTATAAAATACAAAATCATTCCTCTGTTTCAGAAATCGATTCTCGAAAATCGATTTGTGGTGCATAGGATGAACAACACTAATCGCTAAAATTGACAGAAAAATTATAAAAGCGCCTGTACTACGAAACCGAAGCGATATACGATAGTATCACTTTTATTTCGATATTCATCACTTGACAAAACAAAAAGTCGCACCAACCGCTCCAGTAAAAGCCGCAATGTAATACAAGTATGCAGCATACTTTTGATGACCTATGTTTTTCTCAAATTTAGTATTACCGGACCTATAAAATTAAAAATAATTGATTTTAAAATGAATTACGCATAATATTAATCACAAAATGACTTAACGATGGGAGGAAACGTTTACTTTATTTGTTCTCGCATTTGTACAGTTTTTACAATTTATAACAGCGCAATTGACCATTTTAATTTTTTTACGACTAGCGCGCACACCGATGCAGACTGAGCACGAAAATAGTGGCTTATGATTTTTGGTCATAAGCTGGGCACGCGATCGCGAAGTAGTTGCTCTTGCGTTTATCTATGTCTATCTATATCTGTCGCAAATCCTAACCAAACGCCCAGATATTTGAGATCAAAGTGGTAAATTCGACAAAACGCCAAAATTCAAAATTCATGTCATCTATTCAAACTAACTTTTCGAACGTCAAAATTACATAAGACAGTCCCCCAAAACGCCCACCCATCACCACTTCCTAGTGCTTTAGCACTGATAGTTTAGTAAGTAGTGTTGGCTATGAATATAAATTGTCGTGAGATTCTGAATAGAAGTACGGTTAAGATGTTCATAATACCCTACGTATTTATTTATTTCGGCTTGGCGATAGGTATTGGTGCACCTGTGCACTCGTGTACTATGTAACGCTGCGTGTGCGTGTGACAGCCTCTGCAGATCCGCGAGTCGTTCCCGGAGCAGGCGCACAAGCTGACCGCGCTGGGCGTGTACGCCGAGGGCCTGCGCGCGCCACTCGACGACCTGCTGCGCGACGCCGCTGCGCTCGACATCGCCAGGTAACACCGCCACGCTCCAATCACTCACACTAGCCACTACACGACACCACCGATCAGTGGGACCAAACTAGCACCCCACCGTTACAATATAACTACTGCGTTGGTTTTAACTACACTTTCCACGAAACAGGCATAGGTACGAAAAAAAAGAATTACTAATCCTGCTTCTTTACCCTGTAGGAAGAACCATAATTCAAGGAAAAATCGATGCACAGTACTCGTATGTGTACAAGGGACTAATAAAAGTCAAAACAATATGTTTTCTAAGAAAAGAAATAACAAACCTATGATAATTTATAACGGTTTAACAACCCTGATTGATCGATTTCGATGAGAATGGTAATTAATTTCAAATTAATATCAAGTAACAGTGAATGGCTTAGGTACTCATGTTTCGTTATGTAGTTAGACGAAGCTAGTTTACTATACTCTCCTTTATTAGAAGATTAGTTCTTTGCATCATCGTATAGAATAGGTATGTTAGAGCTGCAATACATTTGTCTCGTTTTTATTGACATTTGTATTCATATTATGATGCCAGCCTTCAAGGACTGAGCTGGTTTCATCCAAAACGTGAAGAAATATATTTTTAAATTTATTAAAAGCTTTGTTTTCGGGCATTTTTTATATATTTCCAACCTTCTTCGATTTTATTTGGCGGGAGAAACGCTAAATTGCCACAAAGAGAAATTATCTTTTTGTTTTTTCTGCTACTGTTATACCCCTTTTTTGATGTAAGGCCCAGTTTGGTTGCTTTTCGAAAAAGGTTGTTAGTATAATGATAAGGACAGCCTTTAGTATCTAAAGCAACATTGAATTATAAAAGAGCCTTTATTGTGGCTTCCTCAAAATCGATCATTACTTTAGTTGGATTCCACTCCGAAATTTTATAAGAAATTACAATAATTATTACAAAAAAATATTTTATAAGAAAATTTATTTATATTTGTCATAAACGCATAAAGAACTAGCACGCCATTAGTAAAATTACTATTGCTGCCAATGTCAGCATGAATAGTAAACATTCGTGAGAAAGGTTTCGGGCAAGATTTAAATGTGCCGTCCATAAAAAAAATCGTAACATTTCCCATGTGCGTTTTCCCCTCGGGAGTACAAAATACCAGAATTTTTATTATAGTTTGTTTGAAATCAGCTAGCAGAAATTTTCAAATTGTTTTGGCACCTCAACTTCTTTTGTATCATTTGTATTAATTTTTATAACGCTTGCATTTTTCTTTTTCGCTTTTGAATGGTGGAACAGCATTTTTTGTAGCTAAATCAAATCCTTGATTTGCTATACGAACCAAGCCCCGTTTGTAAACCCTAGGAGCTGGTTCTCTGACTTGAGCTTCTGGTCAAACTTCCTCAATTTAAAAATCTACCAAATTTTGCGTTTCATCAGGCTCACAATGATTGTCGTGAGGTTTTTGTTTAATAATGCATGTTTGGCCCTAAAAAAAAAAACATAAAATGAAACATTAAAAAAACGAAAAAAAAAACAATTAGGTAGGTACATAAAAGGAACATACATACTCATATATCATATATATTCTGGTAAAAAAAACACTTCCTCTCTCCTTAAACATCATCATTACACATAGTTCCTTGCTCTTGTTTCATGTTTATAATTTTATATAAGTATATCGATGTATATATTTATATGAATAAGTTTAAATGCTTTATGTATGTATGTATTTTTTGTATAATGTAGATGGCACACCACTGACTACCTGCAGTATTGTGTCTCCTGTAACCTTTAATCCATCCAAAGGTTGTCTGTAAAAGATCGCTTATAGCGATAAGACCGCCCATTGTGTCACACTATTTAAACTTTCTAAATTTATGTCTGTAATTTGTATGGTGTACAATAAAGAGTATTCTATCTATCTATCTATACATTAAGGGGGGGGGGGGGGGAATAATTCATGTCGGATTCTTCAACACTCGGCTTATATAACATTACTCAATAATATACTATGTAGGTACAGCGCTTTATCTAGTAACAGCTAGTAGCGGCCCTAGGTCGATAAGACATTATGCCGTTTTTAATTGTAACTATTGTAAGTGACTGTGCTGTTGATGTGCTTATGATAAATAAATGAATAACATTAAACAATTGTTTAATGGAAACAATGTTGTTTGTTTTATGGAATAGTCACGCCACTTAAATATTTTGAATGTACCAAAAGTCCCGAAATTTCTATAGCAATGGGATCATGTCCCTACCTACAAGATGGCAAAAAGTTATCGAACAAAATGGTACCTAAATACTTTAGTTAAATGTAAATAAATGTTTTGAATTTTCTTAAAATATGCGAAGCAACTTTATCCCCAATCTATTATGTGATAGATGCATGGTGCTCACATACTTACAAACATTGTAAAATTATACTATTTTTCTAACATTATAATAAGTAATAGGTACTAATCATAAATCAGTGTGTGAGTTCAAGTAATCACAAAAAAAAAAAAAAAAAATGTAAAAAAAAAATACAATTAAATTAGCAACCAGTTCGATTTTGTCTAGATTCTGAATTGTCCTATGGAGCAGGACCACCATGTTTCCAAGCATTTTTATCTTGGATATAATCCTCTAATTTGTAATAATATGCTTGTTTACAAAGTGTACTTTTTATATGATTTTTAAATTTTCTTTCATTTAATTCTAATATATCACAAGGTATTCTGTTGTAACATTTAACACAGTACCCCATAAAAGATGTATTTACTTTAGATAGTCTGAAAAATGGTTGATCTATTTTATCTTTATTTCTAGTACTTATTAAAATTATGTCTATCACTTATTTTATTAAAAAGATGTAGATTTTTTCTCACATACATAATATTTGCATAAATGAATTGGCAAGGTACCGTCATAATATTAATCTTTTTAAATAGTTCCCTGAGAGATTCGCGACGACGTAGATAATAAATGGCTCTGACAGCTCTTTTTTGTAAAACAAAGATGGATTCAATGTCAGCAGCCCGACTCCACAGTAAAATGCCATACGACATAATACTGTCGAAGTAGCTAAAATAGACCAAACGCGCGGTTTCTACATCTGTTAACTGTCTTATCTTTCTAACAGCATAAGCGGCCGAGCTTAGCCGCCCCGCGAGAGATGTTATATCTGTTAAATGTATACCCTTTCCGTTACACGTTGTATATGTAGCATCAAGTAGCGACACCTGTCGTGCGTATCGGCGGGCGAAAGTCATGGTTGTTTACGTGACACAAGATGGCTGGATGGGATCTTTGTATTTAGTAAGTTAATTCAAGTTTATTAGTTAATTAAAATAAATAAACAAACATACATAATTTACCATATTTTAATTAAAAAACAACGTAAAAACAAAAAATAAATTGAAGATATAAATCAATAAGAAATCTATATGGTTTGTGAAAGATTAAAAGAAAGTCCGGGGTCCGGCTTTTGACGATCGAGGACACGAGCCTAAAGGATGATTGAGATTGCAAATACTATGTATGTGAGAAAAAAAACTACATCTTTTTAATAAAATAAGTGATAGACATCGTTATAATACTAGAAATAAAGATAAAATAGATCAACCATTTTTCAGACTATCTAAAGTAAATACATCTTTTATGGGTTACTGTGTTAAATGTTACAACAGAATACCTTGTAATATATTAGAATTAAATGAAAGAAAATTTAAAACTCATATAAAAAGTACACTTTGTAAACAGGCATATTACAAATTAGAGGATCCAAGATAAAAATGCTTGGAAACATGCTGGTCCTGCTCCATAGGACAATTCAGAATCTAAACAAAATCGAACTGGTTGCCAATTTAATTGTTTAATATTATTTTTTATAACATTAATTTTATATACTGTGATTACTTGAACTCACACACTGAGTTATTATTAGTATTACTTGTAAAAATGTTAGGAATATCGTTTAATTTTACAATGTTTGTAATATGTGAGCACCATGCATCTATCACATAATTAATTTATGTCATTCCTTCATTTTTCATTCTTTTTAACCGACTTCAAAAAAAGGAGGAGGTTCTCAATTCGACGGTATGTTTTTTTTTTTTTTGTATGTTTGTTACGCGATTACTCTGCCAATTATGAATTGATTTTAATGATTCTTTTTTTGTTTGGTAGGGCATACTTCAGGAGTGGTCCCATATAAATTTGGTCAAGATCTGATGAAGGGTTTTTGAGTTAGCTTCAATAATACATATTTTTCTCACCTAGCATATGTGGATGATATTCTAATAGTCCCTGTCACTGTAATTTACTTGGTATTTAAATTTTTGTGTGGGTTTTGTGTAGGTACCACAACTAAAAAGTGAAACATAAAAACTTTTTCACAAAAAATAAAACCGACTTCCAAAAAAAAAACACTACAAAGTGAAAAATAACTGATTTCGGAAGTCGGTGGCAAAAAAAAACTAAAATAAAAAACCCAAGACACCGACTTCCGAAATCAGTTATTTTTCACTTTGTAGTGTTTTTTTTTTTGGAAGTCGGTTTTATTTTTTGTGAAAAAGTTTTTTACCTATCGTGGTATAGTAATCTTATTCTAGGTGCATTGTGTTCACATATAATTATATAATTAGTGTAGGTATACAAGATATTATGAAAACATTTTAAAAGAGTAACGGTGGAGTTTCTTTGGAAGGGGCGACTAGAATCAATTATTATTATTTTTTGTAAATGTTGACGTTCAAAAGTGCCTTCTTTGTGCCAAATTGAAATAAATTATTTGACTTTGATGCGATCAATATTTACTTTTGCAACGTCACAAGTGATTCGGGGTAGCGCTGCGTCACGATCCAGTGAGTCGGATGTGGTATACCGCCGGGTTGTGGCTGACTGCTAGCGTCGACCAGGAGAGAGTAGGAACTCTGCTTGTGAGACCGGCCGAAACCTCAGGTGCTGTGCCAAGGTTGCTGATGAGGCTCAGCCTGAGTGATGACCAGGAATGCGCGTTCGCTGCATGCTGGTGGTCAGGATACTTGTTGAAGCCGTGGGTGCTGGCTGGCTGTGTGACTTGCGTCACGAAAGCTTGCGGGAGTGATGATGATGATGACGTCACGCTGAAATAGTTGCACGAAGGTAGTCCGTATGTAACCGCTACACTTATTTTTGTTTTCGGGCTCGGCCGTGTAGTGTGTGTGGTATATAGTATATACGAGGATTTCACTGTAAGTTCTTAGAAAATCAATAACTGAACAAACTAGCAAGTTTTTTTATTATATATTTTCAAAATAGTGTCCATTTGCATCAATACATCGCTGCAACCACTGAGGCTTAGCAGTTTGCTCACTCGTCCTTAGGGGTCTCATCGACGGCAATTTGAAACGCAGCCCCTGCTTCCTCGGCGTCCATAAAACGTTTTCCTCGAAGTTTTTCTTTTATGTTCGGAAATAAATAAAAATCGAAAGGTGCGAGATCGGAGCTATAGGGCGGGTGACTCAGTAATTCCACGTCTGACGTCGCCAAGTAGTCGATTGTTTGCTTGGCGGTGTGCGACGAGGCGTTGTCGTGGTGAAGGAGGATCCTACTGCGAGGTCGTTTCTCCCGAACTTTTTCCAAGACAAGTGGCAAACAATTGTTAGTGTACCACTCTGCAGTAACTGTGTTTCGATACTCTAAAACAATTGTTGCGTTACGACCTGTCCTTCCGAAGAACGAGGCCACCATCCTTTTAGTTGGCAACTCCTCGGAAGGAAACACCCAGACAGCAGACTGTCTCTTAGTTTCAGGATCATAACAATAAATCCAGCTTTCGTTACCTTCAGTTGTACATAAACACTTGTGGCGTTCCGCCTTCCTTATGTTATTTATAATTTCCACCTGTTTGCAACAGGTTTTATAATATAAGTATATTATTTAAGACCGGCAACATTTCGCCGTCCATAGACACATAAAACTCACGCTCTACAAGGAGATAGAAGGAGTCTCTGCCCCTCGCGCGCATGGACAAGAAGCAACATATATATTGTAACTGAACATATATTGAATATATATTGTATTGTAACGTGTAACTGAACAGTGTATCTCTATATAACTATTCACTTAACACTATGCAGCGTTACAACTATGGAAAAGAGTGTTTTCGATTAACTCTGTCACCCAAAGTAAGATTGAATATTGTGTTTAGGGTGCCAGCGTCCTCGCCTATAATTTGAACATATCTCAGTAGTTGTAGGACGAACACAGCATTTAAGTCAACTCCGTTAAATCTTTGAACCATTTCACGACATCAATCAACACGACGGAGTTTTTGTGCCTCTGTCAAATTATGATGTATCACAAAGCTTCATGACCGCTAAATGTTCATGGAGGATTTTGTGCACTTGACTCATACCGATGCCTACTCTTGTCCGAATCTGCTGATAAGTCACTCTTTTGTCAGTCTATCATACGCCGCACAACACTGATCTTATATTCAGTCGTCGCCGTAGAAAGCCGTCCCTCACGCAGATCATCGGTGGGATTAGTGTTTAAACTCATTAAACCAGTTGAAAACAGTGGCACGAGATGGGGCTTTATCGTGAAAGGCCAATCGAAGTCTATCATAACTTTCTTGTTGACTTAAATGACATCGAAAGTCATAAAAAATCATTGTACGAAAATTGTCTCGCGTTAAATTCATGCTGACGTGACAAAGAATTTTCAATTTGCCGCCAAATCGTAAACAAATGACAAATTAATAAAATACATACACAATAATATTGGCAGAGTTCCATTTTCAAAATTTGAACGTGTCGCCCTCGTAGTAGTTCTGAAAGTCCTTGCGAGGAATCCTATACGCTTTAGGTTTAAAGAATTTATTTCTCACAAGTTGAGCCCCGCGGTTTCTCCCGCATAAGTTTCGATCCCGTGGGATTATCTGGATAAAAGTATCTTATGTGTTAATCCAGGTTATAAACTATCTGTGTGCCAAATTTTATCCAAATCCATTCAGGAGCTTTAGCGTGAAGAAGAGACAAACATACACACTCACAAACTTTCGCCTTTAATATATGTGTATAATATTAGTGATATATATATATAGTAAGATAAGAAGTACCTAAGATATAGTGTGCTACGAACTTTATCAGTTCACTTAGAATAAGATACAAAAGTGCTTACATCTAATTAATTGTAGTTATTATATTTGCCTCTGGTGACGTTACAGGGTACATACATGTTTCTTAAGATTATTTTTAAATTTGTTTATACTGTCACACTTCTTTTCTACAATCTCCCTGTGTTCTCTCTGCCAGGGCCTAACAGTCAGACAGCTATTTGTTTCTCAGGTAGTGTTACGTCAACATACCCAGCTTCCCTATGAACCAGCCAGATGTAACAATAGACGCCTTTTAGATCGAGTATGCGATATAAAACCTTGTACAAATGTAGCAGCACGTCGTCATTGTACCTAAATAAGCTCAAAATTATACAATAGAATTAACAAAACCATCAACATCCATTCTTTTACCAAAAATAAATGCCAAATTTACATATGATGCAACTGAAAAACTTGTGGAAGTGTAACACATTCACACACACATGCTAACACACATAAAAACACATTCTCGCACACACACATAAAACATACCTTCGCGCAAACACACACACCCTGATACACACAGTCACACACTACCAACACACTACAGATTACTTATCCCGTAATTTTGTTCTTTGTTTTTTACTTTTTTCCTTTTTAATTTTATCTTCTTTAACTACTTATAAAATATATAGTTTAAAATATATTTTTCTTATCTGGAACGAACTACCCTCTCACTAGATCGTTAACTAACTATTTTTATGATTGTATTTGTTTTTGTTCCAAAATAAACGATTTTATTTAAAATATATGGCGCTGCAGGGGCGTGGCGCGCGACATCGGCGGCGCCGACCCGGAGCGCATGACGCCGCTGCGCACGGCCGAGTACCTGCGCGCCGTGTTCGCGGACTCGGCCGTGCGCGTGCGCGTGCTGCACGAGCGCGCCGCGCTGGAGCGCGAGTACCCGCTGCTGGCCGCTGTGGACCGCGCCGCTGCCTCCGTCGAGCGGCACCGCGGTAAAATAAACTGCATGCGCTTAGCGTAAAATCGCATTTCCTATTACAATAATGCTAAACTGGGAAACGGATCTAGAGAAAGGCTCCGAAACAGAATTGCGCATCAGTCTTAAAGGCTCGTGCAGGCTAGCGCTACTTGTCGTGCGACGCGACACCGGTAATTGGTCTACCGTGAAGTTTTCTTAGAATTTGTTTTGTTAGAGTCGCGTCGCGCCGGTCCGCAAGACGCTTAACGCATTGCAAACGTATAAGAATATAGATATTTAATTAACAGGTCCCTATAGTCACGAGCATAAATATATTACTATGGACAGTCCGGAAATAATACCTGATTTCACAATTCATTCATAAAAATCTGTTCTCAAGAAGACAGCAAAGCAAAGTAAGTATGTATGATCATCACTTTGACAGCATAAAAATCTGACCTTAAAATGATTCGAGTTTTTTTCTTTTAAAACGCAATCAGTCCCGCTCGAGAGAGAATTTAACCTGCTTTATAATAAACATTTTTATTTTTTGATTAAAATCCATAATTACATACTACTAATCCATACACACACACATTTAAAAACTAATTCACATCAAAATAAAATAAAACATCACATAAAATAAAAACGGTTAAGGACACAGTTACACACTTTAGGACCGGGAGGGACTGACCACTGCTCACAGTGCAGTATGCAAACGCATCCAGTGGCGCAGCAGCGGTGAGTCACCTGTCGGCGAACACGCTTAACAAACTGTTGCTACTGGACCTAACACGACTCAGCAGCGACGCACACTGCTTCCTTATAAGAGCATGGAACCCTTCAGTGTGCGCTTCTGCGAACATAGTCGAAGCACTGCAGAAACGTGGTAGCCCCAGCAGCACCCTAAGTTGTTGTATTGAACACGCAGGGCGTTGTATGACCCAAGTGTGTAATTAACCCGCAGGCGGCACGTGTATAGTGTTTGGCAGTAAGGCTTTATGGCATGCGATTATTGCTCTTGAACTTTCCAGAAACTTGCACCGTCTTAATGGGGCTTATGTAAGTATTAATTTCAGTCAATCCAATAGGTAGGCAAAAATGTTGTCAAAAGAACTCTCCGTCATAGTTTTGGTACGGCTTGCACAAGTTTGCGCTACCTGCCGGCCATCGAAATCGAACAGTGTTTCTTCTGTTTTGATGTGGTGTGTGGCCTTATGTCGCCTAAAAATACATTAAAGCATTGCAAAAGGTGGATTGTACCTACAATCCACCTCCAGTATAAATGCATACCCTAACTAAAACGATCATGTCCAAAGCTACACATGTTGTATTTAAAAGCACATTAGACCTAGATTTTGAAAGGATTCTTCCTGTTAATATGCAAGTTTTTGAACAATCAAAAAAAAATGGGGTGTTGCTGTGTCGTGGACATGGCCGAGTGTTTTACTATCCGGATAAAATTAATAATACATTGCTGCCGCCGGCCGGCCTTCACCAGTGAAGGGCCAATCGGAGCGCCGAACGCGGTCGATGCGTAAAGTCGACATGGTTAAAAGAAACTCACACTAAATGGTGTGAGTTTCCGTACAAATTGAAGTTTACGTTAACGCGATCAACTACGTATAAACTTTGGTCCTTTGGGCTTTGGTCTTTCTTCAGTGTCAAAATACATAAATGCCACATATTTCTGCCGCTACTTTTAAATGCCTTCCACAGACAATCACAATATGTTTGCCGTCTTCTTGAGAACAGATATTAATTAATGAATATTAGTTTTAGGCTACCTTTTTGTTTTGTAAGCTGCATGTTACTTGTTAATATTTATTTTAGGCTACTTTTTTATTTTGATAACTGCATTTTACTTGTTAATATAAGTTTTAAGCTACTTTTTTGTTATATCTACTAACTTAAAATAGCAATCGTTTAGAATTAAAATTATTTTATTTGTTTAAATGCTTTAATTACTAACCTACTATCGAACGCGAATCGATTTAACGCTACGACGGTATGTAAATTACAATTCGAATTTTACCATCGTACGGCGATGCGATAATAATGTTTTTATTTTGTTTAAATGCTAATTAATAATTTCCTAGAGTTACCCACATACTGTCGAACGCAATGAAATACCTACGCCCGAACACTTCGATAACGCCGGGATAGGTAACTAGGTAGGAGGTACGTACAATTCCAAGTATTTCTTCTTCCTACTTTAGCGTGCTTATCTCCTTCAAAATTAAAACCTACAAATTATACAATCTTGTATAACTAGTAGGTATTCAGCAGCAGTAGAAGAACGAGTGGGTATTTTAAAATGAAATCAAGTACTTAGGGTAGGTATTTTTTTTTTCTTGCTTCCTTTATCGATACTAAACCTACCCCTAAGCTATGGCACGCAATTACTTTATCACCCTGTAAATTATTTACAATAAATGTATCACAGAGGGTACTTTTCCAGACATCTAGAAAAACGCTAATATTACGCCGCTGCATAAATCTGGGAAGTGGAAAACTATCGTCCAATTTCTATTTTGTCTGCTTTGTCGAAGCTTTTCGAAAGACTTGTCCATGGTGAGATCAATCCTATTTTGCATAACATAATAATTAAACAGCAGCATGGATTTGTCAAAAAAAGATCTACAACCACAAAGGAGATTGACCATTTTTGTATGGACGTTGGACCAAGTGCTGCCCAACATTGAATCATACTGCATAGTGTTCCTTAGACTAACACTAGTCTGTAACCCAAAGCGCTTTAGAATCTATCCGAGGAGTATTGAGAAAAAAATAGTCTATTGTACAGGTTTTACATTGACGAAAAATCATAACCAGCATCTTATTTTTTTTTTTTTAAACGGTATATTATAAACACTGGATTCATGGAACACATCGATCAACTTCTAGGAATTGAAATCTATTGTTTACAATACGCAAAAAATAATTTAAATTATAAATTAAATAGCCATATTACAGCTAGCACACGCCAATATACCAACCAAAAGCATCGAGAACTATACTCAAGCAGAAATAAAAATAACTAAACGTAAACAATATCTAAAAAAAGAAAATAAAGTCTCCAGGCATAAAGGGCGTGCCCGCTTACATATAGCTGTAACTAGAAGTTATAATTGATAAACTAGGACCATCGAGGTAAAATAAATAATTGTCGAGGTCGCTAGCTAACCACATATTGCAATACAACTCATAAAAAAACATTGTAATGAGTAGATTATGTCAACAATAAATTAAAATAAAATTAAAATAAATTGACTTATAAAGTAAAATTATAAACAATTATATAAACTCATATAACCTGTCAGTAGGTAAACTATTTCTGGAGAAAGAACATTATTCATTGTCTTGAGTTAATCACAGCTTTACGAGGCGACTTATGTTACAAATAGAATTCAGAAGGTGGTGATACAGGGTCATGAGTCTGAATCCATTAATGTAAATTCTGGTGTGCCTCAAGGTGCCTTGGTCCCCTAATCTTTGTCCTGTTTATAAATGACATTAACAGCTGTTTTAAGCACTCATTTTTTTTACTTTATGCTGCAAGTTTTTAGGAAAATAAATTGTGCTGATGATTGTATTCCATTTCAAGACGATCTTAATATATCATCAACTAACTGCAATAATAATAATTATAAGCTTCAACTAAGCATTGCTAACATTTACAAAAAACAAAAATATGTTCTCTCATACCTACTACTTAAATAACACCGCTTTGAGAAAAGAATCTTCAATTCGAGACCTCGGAGTACTGTTGGACAGTAAGCTTCATTTGGATCAGCATATTGATAAAATTATTAGCAACGCATTCCGAATGTATCGATTCGTAATGAGAGCGACCAATGACTTTAAACGCACACACACATACACACTCTTATATAAATCCTTGGTAAGGTCACAGTTGGAATATGCAGTTACGTTATGGAACCCTTTATATAAGAAATATATATACAACCTAGAGAAAGTACAGTAAAACTTTTTGAAAGCAACACACTACTGATGCTATCGTAGAACCCTAACTTATAAAAAATTACTCACTCATTACAAGTTAACAAAATTGGAGGCCAGGCGCACTTTTCTGGAAACTATGTTTCTTTATGACCTTTGCGCTAATAGATACGATTGTTCGGATTTAACAAACAGCTTGTTGTACCTAGAACTGTAGTGAGACGAGAGGTGCGCGCGCGTCCCCTGTTTGCAGTGTCTTCTTGTCGCACAAATGCTGGTGTCCGTGCACCTCTTCGTCGCTTGGCACAAAATTATAATATATACTTTTCAGATGTAGACATATTCTCTCTGTCTGCTAATAAATTTCGAAATACTCTGAACAACAAAATCAAAGACTTGTATAATTAGTTATTAAGAAATTGTGTCTCACTTGTAGATGTTCCCAAAATTGTATGTCATATATAAACTGTGGATAACGTAGTGAGTTACACACTTATAATAATATGTATTATGTCTACCTACTGTTATGTTTATTTCTAGTGTGTAATTGTTTGTTTTCCCAAACTAATCAATAATAGTAGATTGTTTGCCAAGGGAGCAAACAACTATTTTTAAGGCGAGAGTGTTTTTTTGAATCCAGAGTAGAGCGAAGGATTCTAAAGTAGAATCCTGAACGCAGCGAGGGATTCAAAGTACGTCACTCGAGCTTAAAATAGTGTTGCTCCCGAGGTGAACACTCTACTTTTCATCACCCTCTATGAGAAAAAGAAACGTGTACGGTCCTACCCTCATCTCTCACGTATGATTTAAAACCAAAACAAAATTATCGCAGCCGAAATCTAGGATTTACATTTTGAACTCTTTATCGACTTTAGCAGCTTTTAAAACTCCTGCCTTCACGTCTGCACCCTCAAAAACTATGATAACGACACCCATGACGAAAAATTTGAATTTATTTGTAGCTGCCATCTTGGATTTACATTTTGACCTCACTATCGGCTTTAGAACCCTCGAAAACTGAAAACGACACCCATGACGGAAAAATTTAAAATTATCGTAGCTGCCACCTTGGATTTAAGTTTTGACCTCACTATCGGCTTTAGAACCCACGAAAACTATTAAAATGACGCCCATGACGAAAAATTTGAAAATTTTCACAGCCGCCATCATGGATTTACATTTTGACCTCAGTATCGGCTTTAGAACCCTCGAAAACTATGAAAACGACACTCATGACAAAAAATTTGAAAATTTCCGTAGCCGCCATCTTGGATTTACGTGTTGACCTCACTATCGGTTTTAGAACCCTCGAAAAGTATGAAAACGACACCCATGACGAAAAATTTGAAAATGTTCACAGCCGCCTTCTTGGATTTTCATTTTGACCTCACTATCGGCTTTGGCGCCCTCGAAAACTATTAAAACGATACCAATGACGAAAAATTGGAAAATTTTCGTCGTGTGTCGTTGCCGCCATCTTGGATTTTCATTTTGACCAGGCTTGTCAAAGTGTGAATAATAATTCACACTTTCTCTCTCTTTCTTGCCAGCCTGTTACTTGTTCATACAATGTTCGTGATTGATATCCTTGGTGATTGGAACTTTTTCTAACAATATCCACATTCCAAATTCAAATCTACTTTGCTCCCTAGGGATCAAAGTGCTATTTTGGTCCCTGTTTACGAAGAACAAACTAGCTCTTTTTGAATAGATGTGATGAAAATAAATAAATTACCGATATTATTGCCGATCTGTCCATAGTAATATATTTATGCTCGTGACAGTAAAGAAACGGTACTTCTCAGTTTTGTACTAAGTATGTTTCTGAGGTCATTTATAGCGCTTTAGTGCACAATGTATTTCTGTAATATCTTGATTATAATAAAAACATATCTGGTTATACACGCGTGTGCTGACACTGACGTGTTCGTGTCGCAGGTTGCGTGATCTTCCTGGAGTACGAGCCGCAGAATTATGAACGCACTGTGATGCTGGTCGGGAAGGTGAGTGCTGCCGAGGTGTCGAGAGAGACGCGTGTGCGATGTGCGAGGTAGTGACGCGTGTGTGTCCGCAGGGCGTGACGTACGATACGGGCGGCTGCGACATCAAGGCGGGCGGCGTGATGGCCGGCATGTCGCGCGACAAGTGCGGCGCCGCCGCCGTCGCCGGCTTCCTTAAGGTGAGGCCCTTCACATTTTATTAAGGGGGATGCGCTAAGGTAGCTCGCGATACTCAAACATTCTTACGTATTTTGCAACTTGCAGGTCACTGTCAGGTTTTATGTTGATTAAAATAGGATTCCCGACCGTAACACATATGGCATTACAGAATTATAATCATGAGAATCAGCAATACAACTCCATAAGTGAGAACCATCCTCAAATGTCATGATTTCATCAAATTGTCATTCAATAGGGTTACATGAACTTAGAGAGTTGTATTGATGATTTTTATGATTATAATTCTATAAATAAATATATACGGCCGCGAATCATAGTTAGATCAACATAAGGGTTAAATAGCCCTAGGCATTGAAGGAAAGACGTCATGGCTGTGTGCCCGCAGGCGTGCGACTCGCTGCGGCCGGCGCTGAAGGTGGTGGCGGCGCTGGGCATGGTGCGCAACTCGGTGGGCGAGGAGGCCTACGTGGCCGACGAGCTGCTGCGGAGCCGGCGCGGCCTGGCCGTGCGCGTGGGCAACACGGACGCCGAGGGCCGCATGGTCATGGGCGACCTGCTGGCCGAGATGTGCGAGCGCGCGGCCGGCGAGCGGAGCCCCATGCTGTACACCGTGGCCACGCTGACCGGCCACGCCGTGCGTGCCTACGGGCGCGGCTACACGGCGCTGCTAGACAACCACGCGGCGCGCGCGCGCGGCCACGCCGCCGCCTTCCGCGCCGCCGCCGAGCGCCTCGGGGACATGGTGGAGCTGTCGACCGTGCGGCGCGAGGACCTGGCCGCGCACCGCGGCCGCGCGCCCGGCGAGCACGTGCACCAGGCCGACAACGCGGCGTCGTCGGCCATGCCGCGCGGCCACCAGGCGCCCGCCGCCTTCCTGCTGCTGGTGTCGGGGCTGCACGAGGCCGACGTGCCGTACGCGCACCTGGACGTGGCCGCGTCGGCCGGCGACCTGCCGCACCCGCCCACGGCCGCGCCGCTGCTGGGCCTGGCCGCGCACTACGGCCTCGTGGCCAAGCGCTAGCGCCGCGCACTACGGCCTCGTGGCCAAGCGCTAGCGCCGCGCACTACGGCCTCGTGGCCAAGCGCTAGCGCCGCGCACTACGGCCTCGTGGCCAAGCGCTAGCGCCGCGCACTACGGCCTCGTGGCCAAGCGCTAGCGCCGCGCACTACGGCCTCGTGGCCAAGCGCTAGCGCCGCGCACTACGGCCTCGTGGCCAAGCGCTAGCGCCGCGCACTACGGCCTCGTGGCCAAGCGCTAGCGCCGCGCACTACGGCCTCGTGGCCAAGCGCTAGCGCCGCGCACTACGGCCTCGTGGCCAAGCGCTAGCGCCGCGCACTACGGCCTCGTGGCCAAGCGCTAGCGCCGCGCACTACGGCCTCGTGGCCAAGCGCTAGCGCCGCGCACTACGGCCTCGTGGCCAAGCGCTAGAGCTGCCGAAATCGGTATAAAAGGACAGTAGCGACGACTTTTATAAAAAATTAAGGATATATATGTATAATAATAAGACTTGAAGTACATAACTACATAATAATCATAATTCATTTATTTTTGGATGTTTTTTTTCCTTAATCTATCAAAGCATAATAATGATAGAATATGTACTATCGAAGAACTTCATATCTAAGCAGTTTGAAAACAAAATCCCGTGAACTCGATGACCACATCTGTTACCGCCCCGGTTTAATAACGGCCAAACGCTACAAGCAGAAATAGTCCTTACGGTGTATAGATATGAACTTCTTCGATGGTACCTACTATTATATTGTTACGTTGCTTTATAAATAAAGTTGTACGTTTTATAGCGTGTATTTTATTTAAGTAGTCGTCAATCTGGAGCCATCATCAGCCCCGTGGTTGGCTGGTGCCACCATCATTGCCCCGTGGTTAGCCGGTGCTACCATCCTTGCCCCGTGGTTAGCCGGTGCTACCGTCCTTGCCCCGTGGTTGGCCGGTGCTACCATCCTTGTCCCGTGGTTGGCCAGTGCCACCATCATTGCCCCGTGGTTGGCCGGTGCCACAATCCTTGCCCCGTGGTTGGCCCGTGCAACCATCCTTTGTAACATAAATAAACATCGACAACTAAATCCAACTAAACGTTAAAACTGATCTTACTAGTAGTGCGCTTCTCAGGTGGTAAAGGAGCAAAAGTGGCTGGGGGTCGTAATAATAAAAACATTAGTTCACAGTGTGAACTTTTTGTTTTCTTGTTTTCGTTGTGTGGTGTGAAGTTCACAAAAACAAAAAAAATGGTGAATGAGCCTGAACTCTATTAAGAACGTTTGTGCACTGCATCCGATCCGAATTCGACATCGGAGTTCAATAATGAGAGTGAGTTTAATTATGGACTTTGTCTGAATAAATAAATAAATAATAATAATAATAAACGAATTAGGTTCTAGTGCGCTACCCCTCATACCTTAAGTTTCTCGGATTCGGATCGCTTGCATTGCTCGAGCGCTCAATTTCGAGGACTGACGGCAGTCACAAAACCGACGTCAGAGCAATCCGGACGCACACCTCAAACCACGTGCGCATAGCAACAATATGTGGTGTGTGTACTGTACGAGATAAAAAAGCCACACCTGGCGGCGGGCTGCTGAAGTCTGTCGCTGCGCCCGTCACGCTCGGCACAGCTGGCGGCGGGCTGCGCGTATCACGTCCATAACTGTAAATCTGTCTAATATCAACATAGAATACGAATGAAATAAAAATGTCAAATCCGGAGCCAAGTTTTGAACTCACAATATTAATCTTAGTTAACTGCGGGGAAAACTGTGCATTCGATAACTTCGGAAACACCCATACCCCGACAGGGTCCACATTGATCAGGTTTTTTAAAAACTGCCACCAAAGTTGAAATTGTGGAATTCTAATAAATATTGAGTATTGACACAGATTAATGCAGATGGTTCACTGCAGCATCATTTAAATAAAAAGCGACTCTTGCTACGACACAATCAAGTGCAATTCAGTTCGCACAGCGCACCTACAGTTGTATTCACGTAGAAGTAATCTTGTAAGCCCACGTTCTCAAAAATAAACGATGAATAATTATTTATAGAGCAACACCAGCGCAGTTTAAATACAAATCATAACTTCTAATTATCCTGTCTTCGTCCTCAGAGATTTAATCCTTGACTATGTAGTAGCCCTGCTACGCGCTGACCATATCGCACAAGTTTTTAGAGTAGAATTTTTAAATCCTACTCTGGCAACACCCTCTCAAACCTGCAACGGCCAGAGGCCCCAGCAACCCTCCCAGCGGTCATCTCATTCTTGTCCGTGCGCGCACGGCGTTCGCACAGGTGCAAAAAAGTTAAGTGAATGTATCGTTTGTCGAAACGACCAAATGAGGAAGCTCGAGAAGAGAGATGGTTACGAAAAATGAAGATGTACGAAGAAAAAATTGTGGCGAAAAGACTTCGACAGGCTGAACGTGAACATTGTCTTTCTGTTATTTGAGTTTTTTCTTTCTATTCGGATTTCAGAACATCCCGAATACGAGGGTTTTATTCCTAGGCCTGTTGAGCCTGACGATGCGGTGTCACCCGCTATAAATCTTAACCAGGAAATGTCTCAGGCTCAAGACGACGCCTTTTTTTTTTTTTTTTTTTTGGGTGGGAAATCATCAAATGACGTCTCCCGCTCTGGGTGGAGCGGGAGGGCGTGTCAGACTCTTACTGACTAAAACCCACCCGTGTTCCTTCTGTTGCTTGTGCAATGCCAGGGGGCCACGGTATCCCTTTCGGACTTTCCCGCAACCCCGGCAGGCAATGGTGTCATCGCCATGGTGGCCGGGAATCGGCAATAGATTCCCGACGCCCAGGGCGTCTCCTCCTGCGGCGGCTAGGGGCGTGAGGGCGCGAAATTAGCCTCTCCCTCACGCGTTCCGCGTCCTCCTTTGCGAGCATTACTGCTTCGCAAAAGGAGGTGACGGCCTCCCATGCCCTCTCGCTCCGTACCATGGCCTGGACCAGGGCCGGACGCGAGAGATCCCCGCCACCGATCGCCTCCACGAGGACACGGCGGTGCTCTGCCCAAGCCGGGCATACCTCCACCGTATGCTCCACCGTGTCCTCCGGGCGATCCACGCAGTGATGACACCCGGGCGTTTCCTCCCGCCTTATCCGAAACAGTTACCTCCCGAAACAGCCGTGTCCGGTGAGGACCTGCGTCAGGCGGAAGGTGAGGACGCCGTGGCGCCTCTCCAGCCACTCCTCAAAGAGGGGACTTATCGCCGCAATAGTGGCGTGCCCAGCACTGGGTTGCGACAATCGCACTCTCCATGACGCCATGAGATCCCGTCGGAGCTCTGTCCGCTGTGCCGCGATTTCTCGCGGCATCGGAGTCAAGCCCCGGCGTTTCGCCTCCCCGCGCCACTCCCAAATATGCGCGAGGACTTTTGCCTCCAGATCCCATGGCGGCAATCCGGCAAGGAGGCTCGCCGCCTCACCGGAGACCGTGCGGTATCCCCGGACCAGCCGGGTGGCCATGACCCTCTGTCAAGACGACGCCTACTTTACTGATTATGCCCAGCATAATATTGCCTTTGAGGGGGAGAGTATGACTACAGAAACCACTGCGTGTACAAGTCCGAATTCCTCCTAAGACCAAAATCCAGATAATGTGGAGAGAGTCGCTGCCGTCGCCGATGATTTCGACCCCGATTTGTTTCGAGCATTGGGCGATGTTGAACCGGAACCCGCTGAATTTGGCGAAAATTTACAAGTCGACGTTGCCGCTAGATTTCAAAAAAAAATACAAGACGGCATTAAGAAAGATACTAAAGAAGAACTTCTTAAGAAATACCCTTTTCCAAAGAATGTTCCTTTGGCAAAAAGTCCGACTCTGAACCCGGAGATTGGAGCTATGTTAGCCGAAACCTGCAAGCTTAGGGATAAAAGACTACTTACCAAACAAGATCAGCTGGGAAAAACGCTTTCAGCTTTAGGAAAAACGCTTTCAGCTTTAGGAAAACCGTTAACTGACCTTTTGAAAAAAGCCCCGGATATTCTAGAAATTATACGTACGTATGATGCAGGTATGTTACTGGCCGACTCACATTATACTGAGACTGATACTCGTCGCTCCGTCATAATTCCTTTAATAGACAAATCTTTGACGAATCCTTTCAAAGACAGAAGGAGAGATTCTTTTTTATTCGGAGAGAAGTTGGGTAATCTGGTTAAAGACTCTAGAAGCATAAAGAAAACAGGCCAGCTAATTCAACCTTCTACGTCAGCTAGCTCGAATTTAAATGCGAGAGGCCCATCGTCTCGAGGAGCTCGTCACCAACGCGGCGGCCAGGCGTACTCGTACCGAGCCGGTGGGCCGAGGGCTACAACCTTGCACCCGCCGTACCCGTACCCAAACCGACGCCGGGCCGCTGTTCAGCTACCGCCGCCAGCCCCCCGCCGACAACCAGCGCCGCCGCCGCCCGCCTCCGCCAGCGCAGCGACCGGCCACCAGTCGTCAAGCGTAACTACGCAGTCTCAGGTATTTGCCGGGCGATTAAAATATTTTCATAAACAATGGCGAGATATTACAGATGATGAATTCATTTTAAAAACTGGTCGGGTTACAAGATCCCTTTTATTACGGAACCTAAACAAAATTCAAAAGATTATCCGCAACGATCATTTTCATCGTCAGAATTAATTGATATTAGCATCGAAATAGACCGTTTACGGCAAATAAAAGTAATTAGGCGTTGTAAGCCATTACCAGACCAGTTTATTTCTGATATTTTCTTGATTCCAAAAAGTGATGGGAGCAAACAATTTATTTTAAACCTAAAGAGCATACTCAGAACATTTTAATGTGTAAAGGTAGTTATATGGTCAACATAGATTTAAAAGAAGCATATTTTTTGGTCCCATCACTCACGTTTCACAAAAGCCACACAAGATTTTTGCGTTTTTACATAGACGAGAATCTTTACGAATTTGTTGCACTTCCTTTTGGTTTATGTTCGGCTCCGTACATATTTACTAAGATTTTACAACCTGTTGCTGCTCACCTACGATCTCAGGGCCTGTTATCAGTAAGGTATTTAGATGATATTCTTTGCTTAGGCAGTTCCGCAGAGGACTGCTCAAAAAATGCTAATGCCAGTTAAGTAATGTTAGGTTTCGTTATTAATTATGAAAAAACTAGTTTGGTCCCTTAGACTACTTGTAAATTTCTGGGCTTCTTATTAAATTCAGAAAACATGTCATTACAACTTCCTGATTCAAAGAGACAAAAACTGCTGCAACAAATAATATCAATTAGTAAATCAACCAGAATTCAAATTCGGAACTTTGCTCGTTTCTTAGGCTCCCTTACCGCTGCATGTCCAGCAATTGCTTATGGATGGCTTCATACCAAGGCTCTAGAAAGGGCTAAATATTTGGCTTTGCTCAAAAGTAATGACGTATATGATGCCTTTATGGTAGTGCCAGATAATTTACATAATGATCTTCTTTGGTGGACAAATAATATTTTGGTTGCTGTAAATCCAATACGGAATCAAAATTATGATTCCGAAATATTCACGGACGCAAGCTTGACGGGCTGGGGTAATGAAAAGACGGGAGGCCACTGGACTGCCACTAAACGATCCAATCATATAAATTATTTGGAACTGCTTGCTGTCTATTTCGGGCTTAAATCTTTTGCTGGTGGTAAAAGAGATTGTAATATCCTTTTACGTGTAGACAATACAACGGCTATCTCGTATACGTGTTCCAGAAATCAACGTCAAGCCGAAAACGGTCAATAGGCCAAGTCGTGACAGTTCTTAGAAAAAAATTTAAAAAAATCTTGGTCATGTACTTTTCAAATTTTATGGATTCAAAAATAAATCTCAAAAAGTGACACCCTGTGATGATCTTTCAAGTCCTGTTACTACACACATCAACACGGTCTAGGGATATTTTAAAAAAAGCGAATTACTATCAATGTGTTAATTATTTATATGACATTTATATATTTAAAAGATACGTTATTTAATATTCTACCATTTTTTAATAATGGTTAAGGTACTTAGATTAAAATTTCAGGATTTTATGGAAAAAAAATGAAGCATAGACGGAAACCGTATATGAATTAACTTTTAATTTGTGAGTAAAAACTGAAAAAAATAGAAAAATCATTTAATTTGTGTTTATAAACTTGAATTTAGTAGTCTGAGAAAGCGCCCATGGTGTTCATAACACATCGGCAACGATTCGGCATGCTCAGAACAAGGTTGTCAATGTCTTGCTGCGGAATATTGTCCCATGTCCTTCTGAGGTGCGCAAAAAGTTGATCTTCTGTAGCCAGATTTTCAGGAACTTCCTTCAGAGCTCTTCTTTGCAGCATATCCCACGCATGCTCAATGGGATTTAGATCTGGCGATTGAGCAGGCCAGTCAAAGGCCCTAACATTATGTGTATGTAACCAAGCTGCTACCGTTCTCGCCGTGTGTGCCCGGGCATTGTCGTGCATGAGCAGGAAATCTTGCCCCATTTGTGTTCTGTGGGGCAAGATTACGGGCCCTAGCACCTGTTGGACGTATCGTTCTGCCGTCATATTGCCCCGCACCCAAACGAGATCCGTCCGTCCTCCAAGACGAATTCCTGCCCAAACCATAATTGTTCCTCCTTGGTATGGGTGAACTTCCTGAGGGTTCTGGAGACGGCTCCATCGTCCAGGAACTCGCCAAACACGCGTCCTTCGTGAATCTGGATGGAAGCCGAACCTGGATTCATTCGTGAACAGCACATTGGACCATTGCTCACGGCCCCAGTCCACGTGGTTCCGAACCCATTCTAATCGTCGTCCACGATTGCCTCTCCGTAAAGGTGGGACCCGGAGTGGTCTACGAGAGCGTAGATTGCTTTCATGCAGTCGCCTTCTTACAGTTTGGTCACTCACAAGCACTTGGTGTTCCACTCGCAGCCTTTGGACCAATTGAGTCGCCGTTGCATTTGGTTGAGCTCGTGCAGTAATTTGCAAAAATCGGTCTTGTCTGGGGGTAGTGATGCGACTTGGCCCCCGGTGCCTCTCCGCTACTTCACCTGTGGCACGATAGCGTGTCCACAATCTTGAAATTACATTTTGATGGGTCCCTATGGCCTCAGCAACATTACGCTGAACAGATCCAGCTTCCAGCATTCCCACAGCTCGTAACATCTCCGCCCTCGTCAAATGTCGGCGTTGCATGGCTACAATACCTCAATTTTAACTTTATCTTTCGTTTAAAAATGAAAAAAAACTGTAACTAAACGTAATTCGTATTGTTTTCTAAATTTCGCACAAATGAAAATTCCCTCTCCTATACATCAAGACATTTTTATGCCACCGAAACAAAAGAATTTTCAAAAATTTTAATTTGGAATTAGTCTGAGATAAATTACAAACAAATCGGTGTATAAAAGATTCCAATGCGGCCAGTACTTTTCGAGTTATTTAATTGAGTATGAAATATCCCTAGACCGTGTTGATGTGTGTACAAATATTAACTTTTCGTTGACCGTTTTCGGCTTGACGTTGATTTCTGGGACACGTTGTATAAACAGAATGGGTGGCGTATAATATCCTCATCTAAATTTTCCGCCGCGCGCACTGAGCGGACGTGTGTCGTGTTCGTTATCGAAAATTATTATAGCTACGGGTAAAATGTCGCGGAACTGTAGTGGTTGTTGTGAGGATATTGCAGCTGGCATGCTGTTTATTAAGTGCTCTAGAATGAGCTGCAACAAAGTGTATGATTTGAAGTGTATTGGAATACCTACAGGGGAATTTGAAACTTTGACCCACGATTATAAAGAAAAATGGGTATGCCCTGAGTGTGTTTGTTCGCAACGAAAGCCTATTCTCAGTGCAGATACTCCTGCAACTCCTGAATCTGGAATTGAGAAGACCTTTCCTAGCTGCAGTAATGTTAATAATAAGCGCGGCAGTCGCTTGAAGACCGCCGAACAACCGAGGGTAGCAGAAACAGAGAGTAACCTAATGGAATTTATTAAGGAGTTTCGGTCTGAGGTACTGTTAAACTTTGAAATACAAACAAAAGTAATGAGGAACCTGCAAGAAGTATGTAATTGTTCGGAAAAGGAGCTACGAGAATTGCGTACGTACGTACAAGTACTCGAAGAAAAAGTTGATCGGGTAGTTTCATTAGAAAAGCAACTTAATGAACAAATTACACGAAATCAACATCTAGAACAACAGGTTAACAATTTTAAAATGCCGATGCCAATGGAACGGACCGAACTTACAAATGACATGGAGGTAGAAAAGAAGAAAGATGATATGAAAGAGTGGAACAAAGGACCTACTCGAACATTTGCAGCGGCAACAAAACAAAACCAAAATCGGGTAATTGGAAATAAAGTTCTGACAAAAGAATCTGTGGCCATGAAACCATCTAACAAAGAAGGAATCGCAAAAACTCCAGTTGTAAAGGAGATAAATGGACCAGAAAAAGGAAGGAATCAGTCTGGGAAAATAGCAGAAACAGAGGAGTTAGCATCTCAAAAGGAAGGAAACTGGATAACAGTAAATAAGAAGAAAAATAGATATCCAAACACTGAAGTAAAAAGAGGTGGGAGCACGAGTGCAGTAGACATAAAGGGAACTGAACGGAAAAAGTTTTTGCATGTATGGCGCCTTTGTAAGGAAACTACAGTAGAAAACTTGGACAAATACGTCAAGAATATTTGTGGATCGTTAGTACCAGTCACGGTAGAAGTAATAAAACATAAGACTGAAAGGGATTATGCTTCTTTTATCATTGGTGTACCTGAAAGCAGTTATAATACCTTATGTCAATCGGAAAATTGGGCAGTGAACATTGAATTCTGTGAATGGGTGTGGTTTCGTAGAACAACCAAAAAACCATAAAATAACTAGTACAGCTATTGAGATATACTATCAAAACGTGAGAGGTTTGCGTACAAAATTGGAAGAGTTCTATGCAGGTGTGTCATCTTCAGAAGCTGATTTGTTCGCCATTACTGAAACAGGCTGCAACAAATCTATTCATGGCGCAGAAATAGTGCCACCTGGTTATACAATACTGCGCTGCGATCGCGCGGACGGACGAAAGCAGGGCGGCGCGTGTCTTGTGGCCACACCGCGTTTAGAACTGAGGCGAGTGTCCGGCCCGAGTGACGACAACATAGTTCGAGTTGGTTTGTGCTACCGTCTATTTACAAAGTAGACTTTTATTTTTATTGTGTGTTACTTACATTCCGCCAAACGGTTGTGAGAATGAGTATATGATATTGTTTAGGATTATACACTCGAGAGCAATGAATCCGGGTCACTTAAAGAATCCTAAAAATCTCGGAAACTAAAAATGCTAGGTTAATGCAATAAATTGTATTTAATAGACAATGTAATACTCCTTAAATGAAGGTATTAAAACTTCTTAGTTATTGTAAAGTTATATCATAAAAAAATCAAATTTGAAAAAGGGCCACTTTCGAAGATGGAACTACGAAATTACAGCATTTGGTTTTGCTTTTGTTTGTAATCTGTCATTTATGTGGGTACATAAACCATGTTGATAGTGCTCTATATTCATTATTCAAGCTGAAATTATGTCGCTTACGCCTGAAGAATGCACCAGAATACTTACAATGCTGGAAACCGGCCGGAGTCAGCGCGATACAGCCAGGACTGTCGGTGTGTCGCTGTCAACAGTACAAAGAGTTCTCCGACGTTACGAAGAAACTGGTTCTAACCTACGCAGACCAGGAACGGGCAGAACCAGGTGTACCACAGCACGAGAAGACCGATACTTGGTGAATACCATGCTTCGAAATCGCTTTCTTACAGGAACTGAACTCACAAATCAGTTTCGACGCCTCGGAGGAAGTAACCCAAGTGCATGGACAGTAAGACGTCGGCTTGCTGAATCTGACTTAAAACCCCTTAGACCTGCAAACGGCCCTAAACTGGAGCGTGGGCATCGTATTTCAAGACTAAGATATGCCCAGAGCCACGTAAATTGGAGTATTGAAGATTGGTCAAAAGTTATGTTCTCCGACGAATCAAAATTTATGCTCTACAAGCACGATGGAAGACACAGAGTGTATCGAAGACCAGGGGAAAGATTCAAGCAAGCATGCATCGAAGAAAAAGTAGCCTACGGTGGTGGGTCTGTACTTGTGTGGGCCGGAATTTCTTCTGAAAGTCGCACAGAGCTGGTGATCATAGAAAACGGCTCTTTAACTAGCGAAAGATATGTGGAAGAAATCCTCAATGATCACGTTGGTCCATTTATGGTCAATTTAGGTGAGGATGCTATATTTATGCATGACAATGCCCGACCTCATACAGGTAGGATTGTGAATGACTACCTTCAAGAGATGAACATTACTCGTATGGAGTGGCCAGCGCGCAGCCCGGATATCAACCCGATCGAGCATGCTTGGGACGAGCTAGGCAGATGCGTAAAACAACGAAACCCTCCCCCAATCACGCTTCGTGAGCTCAAAATTGCTCTCACAGAGGAATGGGAGAATATTCCCCAAAATCGTATAAGGAACTTGGTGTACAGCATGCCAAACCGCGTAAACGCAGTAATGGAAGCACGAGGAGGCAATACGAAGTATTAAAATTCAAGAAAATCGTAATAAAGTTCAAAAATTTCATGTTTCCTATTTTTGTTTTAAGGAGAGATCAGCAGTTTTTTTCTTTATGTAATTTTGTGTTAATAAAATGTATGGTGACTCATATTTTTTTTACTTTCATTTAAGGAGTATTACATTGTCTATTAAATACAATTTATTGCATTAACCTATCATTTTTAGTTTCCGAGATTTTTAACATTCTTTAAGTGACCCGGATTCATTGCTCTCGAGTGTAGAACAGCTGTGTAGTAAATATAGTGATATCGTCGTAATTGGTGATTTCAATATGCATTCTTGTTCGATAAACGTATGTAATTATTTTGAATACTTTTTATCATATTGTGGATTTACTCAGTGCAACACGATCGTTAATTGTAATAATCGATGTCTGGATTTAGTGCTAAGTACGCTTCCGAAGGGAGAGAGTGTGAATGTGCGCGCGGATGGGGCGCCCCTCGTGCCTATGGATGCGTACCATCCGCCGCTCGACGTGTTGGTCGAACCGCGGGCGCGCCGGGTTGCGGATTCATTGGCGTACGAGTCCAGTGCTGTACCCACAGGTTGGAATTTTAATAAGGCTAATTTTTTTATGTTGCACTCATCAATAGCGGCAATAGATTGGACTGATATTTACGACCTTGATTTAGAAATGAGTTTAAATTATTTTTATGAAACAATTAATGCGGCAATACTGAATGACTGTGTTCCCAGAAAACGGCGAAGTCGTGTAAGCTCGAAGTACGTTTACCCCGAGTTTTACACCACTGAAATAATTCGCAACATACGTTATAAGGCCATTCACCACAAACGGTACAAGGCTAGTAAGAGCCAGGATGATTACGAAGCGTCCGCTCTGTGTAGGGCTAGAGTAAAACAGTTGATTAATTTAGCGCAAGAACAACATAGCAACAGGGTTCAAAATCAACTGCAAAAAGACCCAAAATCATTTTGGAACTATGTAAAGTCCAAAAGGGGCAGTCGAAGTCCACAAAGAATTTTAAAAGATGGGGAGGTTTTGTCTGGTGATAAATGTGTGAAAGAGTTTGCGCAGTACTTTCACTCGGTCTATAGCGCGAGACAGCCCGAGTTGAATGTTGCTGCGGCAATAGAAGGAGCGGGTGGTGAGAATGGAGCGGCGCGGATTCATCTGCAGGAATTGCAGTTGAAGGATGTGCAAAGTGCACTTGAACAACTTAAGCCGAAGCGATCTGCAGGACCTGACGGTATTCCGCCTTACATATTCAGAGACTGTAGATCTGTGCTGGCTGTACCGTTGCTCCATATATTCAATAAGTGTCTGAAGGCAGCCGTGTTTCCAGAGAGATGGAAAACCACTCGTGTCGTGCCAGTGCCGAAAGGAGGTACAAGTGGCGACCATGTTAATGGATACAGACCTATTGCAGTACTGTCATCACCGGCTAAAGTGTTGGAGTGCGCTTTTCACAACAGTATTTTTATGCAAGTGAGAACGCAACTCTCAGATGCGCAGCACGGTTTTAGACCAATGAGGAGCACCACCAGTAACCTACAGAGTTACATGGCTCACGTGTTGCCGATTGTAGACAGTGGGTTGCAAGCTGACGCTGCTTACTTCGATTTCAAAAAAGCATTTGACCTGGTCGATAATGACGTGTTGCTCAGGAAGTTCGCAGCCGTTGGCTTCACTCCGCACCTACTTCTTTTTTTCGCCAGTTACATGAGGGATAGGCAGCAATACGTGGAGTACGAGGGACACAAGTCAGAGCCGTACTTTACGTGGTCTGGTGTAAGCTAAGGGAGTAACCTCGGACCTTTGCAATTTATAATTATGGTAAACGATTTGCCCAAAGTCGTTAAGGATGCAAATTGTTTATTATTTACAGACGATCTTAAATTATCCATGGCAGTGAGGGGTGATGAGGATTGTGAACGCTTACAGAAGGCCATAGATAGCGTAGTTACTTGGAGTAAGGAAAACCTTCTGCAATTCAACGCCCAAAAATGTGTCACCATCACTTTCTCGCGTGCACGTAATCCTATTGTACATGATTACAACATTGATGGGATGCCGATGATCAGGGTTACAGAGGTTAGGGACTTGGGAGTTAGTCTTAACGCGGGGCTAGCGTTTCGTGATCATATAGTCAGGTGCTGTAAAAAGGCCTACAGAAATTTGGGGTTTATTATGCGTACTGTTCGTGGTTTCACAAATATTAAGGCGATTATCGCTTTATACAACACTTTGGTGAGAAGCCAATTAGAATGCAACGCAGTCATCTGGGCCCCACATGAGACTAAATATGGTCTCATGTTGGAGCGAATACAAAATAAAGGAGAATGGGCGCTCTTGTATGGGCTCCGTCCCCAGAATTTTCCAGACTGTATCAAATTGAGCGATACGTCTTTTTAAACCTTATAATAATGGCTTTATTTTATTCTATTACACTAACCAGCGCACTCGTGCAGGGGAAGAACTACGAATGATTTAAAAAAAAAACAGAAAAGAACATTTTCGCTTAGTTTACCATCGTCCACCTCTTTTGCCTTGCAAATATCCTGGGGTATGTCTAGCTAGACTATTCTATCCATCCAAAGTTCTATGGGGATAGCTATGATCTAAGTCTTGACATGTTTGTCCTCGAGGTTATGAGTGTTATGACTTGCAGCTAGTAGCATAGTGGTAGTAGCGTACTAGTATGGTAGTAGTTAGTAATGTTGTATGCTCTAAGCGAATCTTATTTTTTTCTTAATAATATTATTTGCGGTGTAGCTACTTGTCTTGTGTTGCGCCTTTAGCGCCACACCCGCACACTTGAGTTTTTTTAAACTCTAGTTTATCGAATACCTAGTTTTAACATTAATTAAATCGGTGTTTCCTGTATTCACGCAGTTTAACTTTACTATTGTTATTTTACTGTGTCATGTAAATTCAACAAACAATGCAATAAAACAACAACAATGGCAGTTACTATATTTATTTTTCACAAATAACACTAATCTAAATCTATAATAACTTCGTCTAGAAAAGTTGCTGGTAACAAGATGTCATTTTGGTGCCTTGCCCAACCCAAATACCATATAATACTCATTATATGAGCACATGTGCCTATTGTTCTTCGTCCTGTTAGGCACGAACAGTAATAATTGCGGACCGACTCCCTTCCTGTCGTTCTTGTATTTACTACGATGTAGGAGTAATATATTCGATTGGATACATGACGGGATTGAACACGGCCTCTCAAAAGCACTCCTTCCACATTGAGCCCGTATTGCGCTAGGTCGGGAATTATGGTTTCGCATACTTCGATGCAATATATTCCGTTTCTTATATGCTCGCTCAGGTAAGACCGGGCGAGCTTTATTTGATAGGTGCCTATTGCTATTAGCACTAGATCCTCCTCGCTTAATACTGGGAATGCCAACGCTCGTACAGCTTCATCCGTAATAGTATGGAACGCTGCCCTCTGTCGATTGAGATTGTTTTCCACAACATAATCACCCAAACTATTTGGCTGATGAAGTCTTACTTGAATTTCTCTGATTATTTGGTTGGCAAGTGGCGTGTTTGTCACAGGATCTTTAAACGTGTTTGTTAGAGCGGCCGCAATTCGTACATCTTCGAACATATGAGGCAGTGCTCTGTTGAAATATTCTTGCCGTAATATTTTAAAATCACGTTTTAGGCGACCATTTATTACTTCCACGACCCATCTGATTATTGTCACCAGCCGGGATTTATTTGCATCTTCAGTACTGAGTTGAGATTCAGCCCTACTCTTTGTGGGAGGCATATGAGCATTATAACCATGCTCTTCTATATCTCTAAGAGAGTCCCTGAAGCCTCTGTCTAAAATGAGTACGTCGCACGGTGGATCGAAAATGGGCTGTAGAAGACATAGGATCTCGATTTCTTAAATGTTATTTTTTTTGCTGGAAATGACTTCTGCTGATCATTACTGTTCTATAAAATGTCATATGAAGTAAATGTGTGCACAAATGGAAGAGTTATAATTTTTATAAGAAAAAAATGTATGGAGCTAGTATGAAAAATCGAATTATCTCCTAAACGGCATGTTTAACCGTACCATCCTTGGAGGTGGTCATAGTGCTAATTATTTATAATTTTTTGGTTGCGGATTTGACGAAAAATTTAATGCCGTTTTTTTAAAAAAAATCGTCAAAATATTTTTATTTGTTTTTTCATATAAAACTATTCATTTTAGTGTTTATGTTGAAGAACACGGACTTTTAACTACACGTAACATAAAATAGCATCACTCCTATATTTCCGAAGGAGTTGGCAGAGGTTTATAGTACACCCACACGTAGACAACTATGTTTGAGCTAGATATTTATCAACACATCATGAGTTTTAAAACCTTTCATACAACCAAATTACCAATTGTTTACTCTTCTAATGAGTCCGAAAAGAAGTGATTAAGTAACTACACTGATTAGGTCTTCTAATGAGTCTTTATAGGTGATTTAATGATTTTCAATATCTCACGACAATGCCAACTATGGATTACATTCAACTTTTCTTGATAAGTAAGCTAATTTGTTAATTAGCAGTGCTATGAGTTCTAAGAATAGTTAGTGACAATTATAAATTTTCATTAGCTAATGAGAAGATAACGAATGAGGGTAGTTACCTAATTATTGGCGTTTTGCAATAAAAGGGCTAAAGTTTTGTTTTATAATTTAGTTTGTTCATAATATAACTTTATATGTTACTTAAATAAGAGTTTGGTAATCTTTTTTTATTTAAATTAATAAAAATGTGTCAAAAAACAGCAATTTTTTTATTTAATTTTTCTTGTTTTGTGTGTTCTTAATATTTGGGTTAATAACATATCGAACTTTTTAACTTGGACACTAAAAGGGATCGTTTTACATGTAAAAATAAATAAAAATATTTTGACGATTTTTTTTAAAAAAACGGCATTAAATTTTTCGTCAAATCCGCAACCAAAAAATTATAAATAATTAGCACTATGACCACCTCCAAGGATGGTACGGTTAAACATGCCGTTTAGGAGATAATTCGATTTTTCATACTAGCTCCATACATTTTTTTCTTATAAAAATTATAACTCTTCCATTTGTGCACACATTTACTTCATATGACATTTTATAGAACAGTAATGATCAGCAGAAGTCATTTCCAGCAAAAAAAATAACATTTAAGAAATCGAGATCCTATGTCTTCTACAGCCCATTTTCGATCCACCGTGCGTCGTTAGCATGAAGGACTACATGTATTGGAGCCTCATTATGAATAGATCTCGACATAATCGTAGCATCTGATGTCGTTGCTGCGTGCGGTCCGGTAACATCAACAATATATCCATCCGTGCAGACAATTAAATATGGTTTAAGAAGGTTACGGAACTTATGCAGACTATAAGACTGCTTTTGAAATAGAAAATTGCTGCTTTTTTGTATGAATATATAAGTACCGTCAAAAATTAAAATGGCTCTTGTACCATTGGCTCCATACAATGAGTTTGGAATAGTCAGGTTCCGGGAAATAATTTCTTGACGACTTATATGATCCCATCCTAAATGCCTAGGAACAAAGTCGGCCAACAGACACTCACGAGCTTTAGTTAATTTTCTCTCCAATGCTCGACGGCTCATGCTTAGGCGCGCAGCCAATCTTTCGTTAGGTTCTCCAGACCTTACCTTCATCAAATATGCCCCCAGCACTGTTTTGGGGCGCTGTGATTGTTCCAAGCACGGAGTTTCTTCTAGAATCCTCTGGAATTGTTCGTGGGTTAGCCCGATACAGAAGTGTAACTCCGTAGCTGTGATATTTTCGATCGTATCGAAATTAAATAATCTGGAGTAAATGAAGAATTATTTAATTCATTCAATTCTGTCCATGAGTTCTCATTTAAATGGTCATTACACACACGAGCACTTACTGGGATGTACAATTTATTTTCAATCAACATTCTTACTTTGATGAATTGAGGTATTCTCAAAAGATTTTGCATTATGCAGTTTGGAAATACGCAACGTCGAGATGTATTCGCTGCTTTCCTATACTCTCCAATAGACATTGAAGAAGGTTCAACCGCAGGTGGATCGACCCCAGGTGGTTCGACCCCAGGTGGTTCAATCTCTCTAACATCATCGCGTAGTTGATGACGGCCGGCTGCTATCCAACATCTATGGCACATCCACTGCTCGTCGTTGTTAAGAGCCTGTGAAAATAAAACAGAGATTGGGTTATTGAGTTTTGAGAGTGGCTTGAATGAACAGAGTCATCTCTCACGCACACAAACACACACACTCACGCACGCTCATCTCTATATTAGGTCAGCTGATGTGTTATGGCATTACTATGAGATATAATGTTTTGCGTCTAACTAGTTCACAAACTACAAACGTGTGGCCTTCGTGGCACGTTGGCTTGCCGTCTGGAGTTTCTGAGTTTGAATCCCGGTTGGGACACTGTCGAGCAAAATCACATTGTGAGACTTTCCCCAGTTTGGCTAAGACATCGCAGGCTGAATCACCTGATCGTGAAAAGTAAGATGATTCCGTTCTTTGGAAGGCACGTAAACCCGTCCCTGCTACTGTATCTACGATAGTAGTCGACAAGCCAAGTCGTGAGCTATGGGTTTTGGCTGCTCAATAACTCTGAAAAACTCTCGTGAGGTAGGCTAATCTTACAACCCAGACGATAAAAAGAAGACTACAAATAACCATTATTTTAGTTCGATTCACTTCGTAAAATAAAAACTTACTTGTTGTATTCGTAAATGATCCATTACATATTCCGCAAAGCTAGGTCTTGCATCTAAGATTTCTCTTGTGAGCCGATGGCGTTCTCGCGCTCGCGCTAGAGAACGGTCACATAGAACACAATGATGGTTTACACGTAACATCTTAACACAACTTATCCTACACTCTTGCAATCAGGTCCATTCAAGCTAACCAAAATCAAATTAAAAACAGAAATCAAGTCCATTTAGCGTGCCGAAGTCAAAATATACAGTGTAGAACCGATGAAGGAGCAAAAGGTGCATGCGACGTGCGTATCGTAAGGCAATATCAACCGAACTATCATTGCAATGCAAACCATTAAGAGAAGACCAACGAGTACTGTAAAAAAATATTTTTTGTCTTTATCCCCCTCGCCTCCGTATCATTGTTATCTCGCTCGGGTTCCCCACCTGCATTAGAGACAATAGGTATGCATTTGTGGGAATTAAGCAAAACTGCAAAACATTTGAGATAATCATAAGGTAATAAAATAATATACCTACCTTAAAAATATTTGGTTATTTTTTCGCGAACGGCCTTTGTATTAAGCCGTCCTATTGTTTAACCGGATTACCAGATATTCCCACTAAATAACAATGGGAGCCGTGCTATGCGATTATCGCCTTTAAAGTGAGCATGCGGAACGTTGGCCCACTGTACCTTTGCCTTGCGCACAAAAATTGTTTATGTGCGAATCTAGTAACCAAGTAGTAGAAGTAGTAGTCTGTCTGTATATAGGTGTGTAGGGCAGCAATAAAGGAGCGACGGCGCCGATAGGTACCCGCACCGCACTATACACATAACATAGTAATAAATACGTAAAATAACAGTTGAAGCTAAAAAAAAAAACATTATATTTTTTTTTTTTTATAAATCTTGGTTCCTTCCCTGCACGAGTTTTGTTGTTGGTGTCATACAATAAAATAAAGCTATTGTTATGATCTTCAAAATGACGTCTATCTCATCTTGATACACCACTGGGGACAAAACGCCCATTCTCCTTTGTTAGATTTTTATATTTTAGGCTCTATGGAGTATATCCTTTTTACCCGCTCATGTATCCCACCTTGTTTATATTAGGCATGGTTGGATACAATGAGCTGAGAGTTAGGCGTGAGTTCGCACTTGTCTCATATTTATTTAAATTAATTAGAGGCAAGATACATAACGCGAACATATTAGAGTTGGTGTCTTTGAGTGTGCCCGACAGATATGTGGCGGCGACGGCGGCCTCAGCTGCTAGCTGTACCTCGTGGCCGCACTAATCTGGTAAATGAGGCGCCCCTGACTCGGGCGCTTCGCACCCTTAACCTTGTAGCGGAGGAAATTGACATTTTTGCTTGTACACTGAGTGAATTCACAAGAATAACGTTCTATGTAATAAGTTTTAGAAAATAAGTTGTTAATTATTATTAAGTTTGCTTCACTATTGCATTGGGTTGTACCTGTAATAATAGTTGTACCTAAGTGATGATATAAATAAATAAATCATAAAAAAAAAAAAACTAGTCACGAGACAAATTTGGGAATGGTGTGAGGTAAAAAATATATTTATTTTTGCTTCTTATATTCGTTCATCTTTAAATACTATATAGAACTTTTTAAGAACTACTTGAGTGAGCGTACCCAGTGCGTTAAGATAGGTGAACACATTAGTGACGAACGAACAGTCTCATATGGCGTTCCTCAGGGAAGCGTGTGAGGTCCCACTCTGTTCCTTATGTATATTAATGACCTGGGTATGCTCACACTCCCCAAAGGTAGGATCATAAGCTTTGCAGATGACACGGTGCTCCTCTTTAGCGCTGATACATGAGACGAAGTTTTTTCATACTCGCAATTCGGCTACAATACTGTGTCAAAGTGGTTACGCTGTAATGTCCTAACACTCAACGTGGAGAAAACCAACTACATGACCTTCTCCCTTAGAGCAAATGGTAACGTCCCAAACTCCTCAGTACCCTACACAATTACAACACACAATTGTCCGGAACCACACGATAACACTAGGTATATGTACTTGCACTCACCTTCGCGGCACTAGACACGTCAAGTATCTGGGAGTTATAATCGATGGTAACCTTAGATTCCAGGAACACATTGATACACTTAAGACCAGGTTACGCAAGCTCATATATATTTTTAAAACCTTGAGACAGGTAGCTGATGACAAACTAAAGAAATCAGTATACTTTGCCCTTGCTCAGTCACTGATAACCTACTGTATCACTGTCTGGGGAGGTGCTCCGAAAACCACAATTATTGATTTGGAGAGAGCTCAGAGAGCTATCTTAAAGGTGTCCTCATTCCTGCCCTACCGTTACCCCCCTTCTATATAAGGAGGCTAAAGTTTTAACAGTGCGCCAACTTTTTATCTTGAATACCTTACTAAAACAGCACTCATTAATTACCTACCATCCCACGACCTCACATCTCAAAAGACGTTACGACCCCGTAGACCGCCGCCGTCAAATACACCAATGTACTACGAAATTTTCAAAGCGGTTTTTTTGCCACCTTGGTGGTTTTCTCTATAACAAAATTAACAGGATGTCATCTATAGTCAACCTCACTAAAACTTTGTGCAAAAAGCAAGTTACTGGTGCCGATTCTCTTGTCACAAAGGCGTCTAAACTAGACTAAAAATCACCAAAATTTAGTTTACTCCAGTCAAACGATGATTTCCCATTCTGAAATAGACTAAAGTGGCACAACTTAACTATATTTTAGTTTGACAGCACTAAGATTGTACTGAGATTTTAATTTAGTGAAAATGACAATTTTGCTATTCTGAATTTGACGTTTTTCACCTAAAATTTTAATTTTCTAATTAATTCTGACCATTTTTAATCGCCACTGAAAATGGTGTGGAATATTATTAGTTGTCATGAACTAAAATTCACACGAACATCTCGACTTCGGGTGCAAAAACAGTACTGTACTGGATTTTTTTCTTTTCTTTTGCTTATATCTCGAAAATGGTGTATCCGATCGCAAAAATAATGAAAATTTCGACCCCCTATATTTAAATACTAAATGATTGAGGATACAAGTTTTATTAAATTATTTTGTTAAGAATATCTAAGAGATTAGTTTACGTATAAATTATATTTTTGTAAAGGTATTATTACAGTTTATAGTTTAAAAGTATTTGTTTTGTACTAATAGTTCAGTTCATTTTATATGTGGCAATATTCATGTTAGATAGGGTAAGGTAGACAGACAACTGTCATTTGAAATGTTTTAAAAGGTCGTGTAACTTAATTCTTGTTCTTGTCCCAACTTGCTGTCCTCCCCCCAGCGACGCCCTAAGCCGAGGTCCGTACCCCACAGGGGGTGCCCTTAGCGAGCGTTCGCCTAGTTTTAATTTAGAATAGTTTTGCCCCTGGCTGGAGGCTTTAAGTTAGTAGCTTAAGGCAGCCGCAGGATTGACCGGTTAAGTAGTCATCACCTCAGAGGTGAGCTACGAGATGCCCTAGACAAAAAAAAAAAAAAAAAAAAAATTCTTGTTCTCTTTTCTGTACGTGTCACTGGACTGGTAACAATATAAAAGCTTATGTTAACATCTAAGAACAGACCCTGAGTGATGTCCATGTCCGTAATATTGAGTTGCTAAAAGCTAATATAAGGAAATAATGTTGCTTATCAGAAGTTCTGCTTTTATTGTAAAATGGATTGAAATAAGGATCATCAGATCACTTCTGATGAAAGATCGACTAACTACTCAAAAAAAAAACTCAAAACTCAAAGCATTTATTTCAATTAAACCATTTACAGGCACTTTTGAATTGTCAAGGAGTCAGTCAGTCAGAAATATGAAGCTAGTTGTATCTATTTGTATCATATGAACATTGTAAGTTAAATAATGTTCATGTAAGTTAAATTGTCATTATATCTTGATTATTGCTGATAACTATGATGTTCTGTATGTATTAAAACATTGCTAATATTGCTACATAAGTGTTAAATCGAATTAAGGAATATTCATATTCTATTTGTCATTGATAAAGTTGTTAGCTTTAAGAAATGGTCCAAGAGATTAATGTAATAACAAAACTAAATGCTAATGTAAAAATATGTTGATAAAATACTTCAAAACAAGCTTCCGTGGAGTTTCTTATCCTTCTTCTCCACGAAGACCTAGATTTGGAACGGATAACTAGCTTTCTCATTAACAATACCTATTTATTGACAAGTCTAATTGAAATAAATGCCTAGTCTTGTCTCCATGTGCTTTCTTATAATCCTTTTCCCTACACACCATATTCATAGATATTAAAATACATAACATAACATCACGCCTTGTTTCCCCGAGGGGTTGGGCAGAGGTGCACCTGTAGTAGGTACACCCACATATTAAAATGCCTACATGATTAAATAATTAACTAATAGGTAACCTGAAAATCCTGACACTCAAAAGTTGATAGTTAAGTGGATATCAATACCTCTAAATGTAGTATATCTAATAATCTTTTTCTCACACGTTCATCCAAGATTTGAATATTTTCCTGTATGGATATAGATTTATTGGTAATAGAGTCAAGCATTTTTGAAATTATGGGTATTTTCTTATCTACGTGTGTTTGACCAATTTTTAACTGGGTTATTTGATCATCGTACTTAATCGCGTCCTCATGGGCTAGGTTACCGGTAAGTATTTTGATCATTGCGCCAACAGGATCAATGTGGCCGCATTTGAAACGTTTTGACGGAATAAGCTGTCTGAATTCTGAGGACAGGACGTGGGAGGCTGAACCAGAATGGACCCCAACGGATCAGGACTGGTCAAGAGCCCGCAACATAATAACAGAAGATCGAGTAAAGTGGGCTATAAACACCTTTCAGCCGTACAAGTCAGCTGGACTGGATGGCATCTTCCCCGCCCTACTGCAGTGGGGGGTAGACAGTCTGACACCATGGCTGGTAGAGATTTACCGAACCTGTATAGCACTCAGACACACACCTCTTGCATGGCGCGAGGTGAAAGTCATTTTCATACCCAAACCTGGCAAGACTGACTATACACAACCCAAGGCTTATAGACCCATAAGCCTCACATCCTTCCTACTGAAAACCCTAGAGAGACTCTGTGACACATCCGAGACGGACCTCTTCGGGTAAAACCACTACATAAACAACAGCATGCGTACTCCACAGGCAATTCGATAGAATCATCGCTGCACAGCGTGGTTTCTAAGATCGAATGTGCAGTGGACCACAAAGGCTCAGCACTGGCTGCCTTCATCGACATCGAGGGCGCCTTTGACAAAACAATGTTTAACAGTATAAATATGGCCCTCGAAAGACACAACGTAGACCCGACCCTGAGTGGCTGGATCACCAACATGCTCAAGCGAAGGGCTGTACAAGTCACAGTAAATGACACTACGAGAGCCATCGTTGCGAAAGGCTGCCCGCAAGGGGGCGTCCTCTCCTATGGAACCTAGTAGTAGACAGCCTCATCAAAATACTCAATGACAAAGGTTATTTCAACGTAGGCTACGCCGATGGCATAACCATAATAATCAACGGGACCCACGAAAACACACTATGCAATCTCATGCGTCAAGCCCTAAAAATAGTAGAGGAATGGTGCAACAAGCACCAACTCTCAGTGAACCCAACAAAAACCGAACTGATTCTCTTCACAAAAAAGAGAAAACTGATGGATGACACTACAACTACCACAATTCTTTGGAACAACCCTAAGCCTCTCAACTGAAACCAAATACCCCAGGTATTTGGTTTCAGTTGAGAGGCTTAGGGCATCTATTTGGACAAACAACTGAACTGGGCAAAACACACGAACTATACTATTACGAAAGCCAGTATATCCCTGTGGCAATGCAAGCGACTGCTTGGCAGGAATTGGGGGATCAGCCCCAAAGTCACCTTCTGGCTATACACCACAGTCATCCGACCAATTATCACATACGGCTTACTGGTCTGGTGGCCCAGGACAGACCTGAGCACAATCCAGAGGGATCTCGAGAAACTACAGCGGTTTGCTATTGTCGCAATCTCTAGCTGTATGAGAACTACACCGACCGCTGCCCTACAAGCAATGCTAGGGCTGCCACCTCTACACCTAATCGTACGGGAGGAAGCGGCCCTGGCCGCCTTCAGGCTCCACTTATCGGGAACCCTAAGTAATGACTCCAGAATTAAGCACACACGCATAAAGGAGGATGCGATCAAACGAAAGCCAATGATGGCATCACCCTGAGACAAAGCCCCGAAAACAATCCACTTTCAAAGGCACTACAACATATCACTCACCGAAGAACAGTGTGACTACTCAGGTCCCAATGAAATGAGAGTATACACCGACGGTTCGAAGACCGACTCCGGCACCGGAGTCGGAGTCTTCTCACATGAACTCAACATAAATATATCTAGACCGCTGGGAAAGTTCAACACCGTCTATCAGGCGGAGTGTGTGGGCATCATACATGCGGTCCACGCCCTAGAAGCCAGGAGGGTTACGGATACACACATACGTATACTCTCCGATAGCACCTCAGTTCTCCAATCATTACGGAAAAAAAATATTATCTCAAAGTTAACTCTAGAATGTCACAAGGCATTAGAACGAATAACGGTCTCTAGCCGCAACATGGTGACACTGCAATGGATAAAAGGACACAGCGGGTCACTAGGTAATGACGCAGCTGACGAACTGACGAGCCTGACTGACGGAGCCAGACGAGAATCCAGCACGGCAGTCTGTGGACCCGAGCCTATCGTACCTATCTCCTTCAACCAAATACGCAGGTGGTTACAGGAAATCACCCACACACAAACAGGGCAGTGGTGGTCCTCGACACCGGGCTGCCGGCAGTCAAAGGAAGCTATGCCATACTTGGATAGCAGGCTGACCAGGCGTCTTTTACGCCTGGACAGGAACGGCCTGCGCCTGGTGACAGGGACCATCACGGGACACTGCTCGCTAAACAAACTGTAGCGTAGGCATATTACTTATGCATCTTTAGTCTTAGGCCATGTATGACGTAACTCGTAAGTTTACTCTAAGCTCTCAACCACTGTATTATATTATAGTAGTCTTTGTGTCAGTCGTCCATTAAACCTTCAACTGAGAACACGCTCTTTAATTTGCCGAACCTTCTGACCGCACACACACATAAAACCACATTAACGGCAAAAAACACTTCCACACAATAGGCATAACGGACAGTCCTCTGTGCAGGGCGTGCATGGAGGCTGAGGAGACCGTTGCGCACGTGCTCTTTGAATGCACGGGCGTTACCCAGATCAGAACAAAAACCCTCGGGTCACCCAGATCATACACAGATAGGAGGAGGAATCCGAATTGCCTTCTGGAGGGAGGTGGGCTGGATGGAATAATCCCCCCAAACGGCCGCTATGGCCCACGCACAATGGTCCACCTGACGGACTGAGTGCGGAAACATAGAACATAGAAGCTGTCAGAATTTTCTGATTGTCGAATTGCGTAAATATTCTACCTGTAATTTCATATTCTGGAACTCATTTTCATAGGGCTTATGAATGTCGATTATATTACTAAAGTCTTTATAACTATTAATATTTAACGTTAAATCATAATCTATTGTCTTAAAATCTAATATCTTAACTATGGTCCACTTATCTTTCTCTATTACTGCCTGTCCTTGTTTAACAGGTAATATGCCTGGGTTGTTTTTAATCTCTTGACGTTGAAGGCCTTGGATCTTGACCGATGTCAGGACGATCAGCCACATCCTGTGAAGGGAGTTTAACGTTCTTTAAAGGTTGTTATGTGAATTTCTATTTTGTAGCTCGCGCTACTACTATTGTTTGCCTACTTGCAATTTCAATAGCCCATCCTAATTTGCACAATGCGTCTATCAGCGTTAGGTAATATTTACTTTCTATATTAAATAAATCAATGAATATTTCTTGGAAAGAGGCATCCTGTGTTTGCGTTAGTTCTAACATTGATTTTATGGGCTTTCTATCATATTTCATTAGTTTGCAGGGCTCACATATGTTTATAGCTGCTGCTACCGTATCTTGCATGTTTTCCCAATAATAGCTTCTGCGAACTCTAACCATAGTTTCTTTAATTCCTCTATGGCATGTTTTTCCTTCGTGATGCTTTAGTATAATAGACTTTTGTTCTTTTTCGTCTTCTATATATATTACTCTATCTGTATACTCAAAGCACTCTACTGAATCTTTCTTAAAAATGTCTATAATAATTTTAGTAAATAACCGTCTATGTATTTCGTTCTCAAAGTAAATAAAATATTTACGCTTGGGTATAACATATTCTTTTAAAATTGCTTAATAAGTTCTTCATTATCTAAGGGAAGAAATACTTATAAAACTTTTTGATTCTTTCTAGATAAATTTTGAACTTGTATTTTTTTTTTTTTTTTTTATTTTTATTAATAGGAGAACCAACAGCAACTATGCACTTGTAAAAAAGTCAGCGTTTAGCCGAGCGCGTGCAGAATAGGTTTTGGTGGTAAATGGGTCAAATGAGAACTCTTTACAAAGAATATTAAAGTCTTTACTCGCTCGCACCATGTATGAGTTTTGGCTGTAGTTAGAAGAGGAAAAAGGAATAAATGATCTCTGAGGTACATTGAAACGTAGTTTATGAAGGAGATCAGTACCCTAATTACGTAATGCAAAATCAATCCGAATCTGAATCGTTTTGAAACAGATTGCTAATCCATTGCTCCAAAAGTTCAAAAAAAAAACTGCAGTGCAACGTAAATAACGCAATGAATGTTGTTGAACTGTCAAAATGAAACAGATTTGTCTTTATCGTTTACGAAAATATGTTGCGTAATTAGAAAACAGGACAGTCAATCTCGTTGGATATAATTTTTAAGAGGAAAGTGCAATCAGCTAGTCGACGGCGATTTATGAGTGGCTGTAAATGAAATTTCTTGCAAAGATTTATGTAATTATCAGAATGGTATGGTATACGCAGCCGAAAACATAGAAAACGAATAAATCTTTTTTGTATATTCTATAAACGATCAATGTACTTGCCATAACACGGGTTCCAGATTTGTGACGCATTTTCAAGATGACTTCTCACAAAAGAGCAATAAAGAATCTTAAGGGTCTTGGCTTTCTTGAAACACCCTGCGAGTCTCATAACAAAACCCAGTGACCTCGAAGCTTTGGCCACTATTTGCTCAATGTGCACGTTAAATAAAAGTTTGGAATCATGAAAAACGCCCAGCTTTCTAATTACGCAACATATTTTCGTAAACGATAAAGACAAATCAGTTTCATTTTGACAGTTCAACAACATTCATTGCGTCATTTACGTTGCTCTGCAGTTTTTTTTTTTCGAACTTACGGAGCAATGGATGAGCAATCTGTTTCAAAACGATTCAGATTCGGATTGATTTTGCATTACGTAATTAGGGTACAGGTCGCGTACACCATCGCGTCTATGTAATAGCTGCCCTTTAAGTTTATAAGTTGTAGGGAGAGGGACGCGTTTTCTGCTAAAGGAGATTACTGGACAATACAATATTTTATTTTGAAACCAGGTACACTAATATTTGGTTTGGTTTGGTGTCAATTGCCTCTCTTAATATTGGGATCCCTAATGAGTCTGGTTCTATGTTGGAAGCTACTGTATTTGTTTTACTGCTACTTGCTACTGAACGAATAGGGAAGTTGTCTTGAAATAGGTCCTCAGGTGTAGTCACGTCAGAGTCAGAATCTAAAATGGTTACTATTTCTGTTTTATCTTCTATTTCGGCTTTAGTTGTAAATTTTTCAAGTTCTTTTAGTTGTTTTATTACCTTTTGTATTTCAGATTCATCTACGTTAACATTCATTGTGTGTACCCGATTTGAAATGTAATTTTGTATTGTGACACTATTTGTTTATTTTAAGTTTTGACTACCTACTCGTTTACCTAATTAATTAATGTGTGCCTGCCTAATCTAAGGTAGATTGCACAAGGATCATAATTGTTTTTTTAATACCCTATGTCATGTACCTACCTACAATCTATGCAAATAAATAAACTTACTTACTTACTGTCATCTTCGGAATCTATAGCATTAAGTTTTATGCGCGACAATGCATCTGTATTACTATTTTGTTTGCCATTTTTATAGATAATTGTGAAGTCATATTCTTGAAGACGGAGGCGCCAACGAGTTAATTTACTATTGGGTTATTTTAGGGAATAAAGCCAAGCAAGAGGTCTGTGATCTGTAAAAATTTGAAATGTATGTCCATACAGATAGGGTCTAAAATGTTTCACGGCCCAAATTATAGCTAAGAGCTCTCGTTCAATTGTACTGTATCGCGTTTCAGTGTCGCTAAGGGTCCGACTAGCATATATGCGACTGGTTTGTCTGCTCCGATAGGTCCTTGGGATAAGACAGCACCGAGTGCCACATTAGAGGCGTCGGTTGTTAAAATATAGGGTTTAGTCGAGTCAGGGTATTATAATAGAGGAGCATAAGTAAGTACTTCTTTGCATTTTTCGAAGGCTTCTATGTAGTTTTGGTCTATTATAATTTTGTTTCGTTTCTTTAGACAAGACGTTAAGGGCTGGGTGATTTTAGCGAAATCTTTTATGTATTTTCTATAGTATCCAACCAGCCCAAGGAAACTTTTTATTTCTGTTGTCGTTCTAGGGAGGGGGTAATTTATATCAGCTTTAATTGCGTCATTGTTTGGTTTTAGTCCATCTTTTGTTATCTTATGGCCTAAGTATAACACTTCTTTTCTAAAAAATTCAGTTTTGTCTAGTTGTACCTTTAAGTTAGTCTGTCGTAGTCTGTCAAAGACGGCTCTAAGTTTCTGTAGATGGCCCTGAAGGCTAGAAGAATAGATAATGACGTCATCTAAGTATGAGGCAATGTATTCCTTGGAGACCTCTCATAATGTTGTCCATGGCTCTTTGAAAGGTTGCTGGGGCTGTTTTAAGTCCGAAAATCTTAACCTTGAACCTTATGAAGCCGGTGAAAGGGAGCTAGTAGTTTATCCTTGTTTCTAGTGTTAACATTTTGAATATCACTGTTTTTAGTGTACAAGTGTATATTTTGCCTAATATATAGAATGTTGACGAAAATGAATTGCGATGCAACTGTGAGGATACCAATATCTTTAAAAAAATCTCTCAGAGAAACTCTGGCACCCAGCTGGTAAATTGCTCGAACAGCTCGTTTTTGGAGGACAAATATATTTTGAATATCTGCAGCTTTGCCCCACAGCAGAATACCGTAGGACATAACGCTATGGAAATAACTAAAATAGACTAATCGAGCTGTATCAACGTCAGTGTATTGTCTTACTTTCCTGACGGCGTAGGCGGCTGAACTGAGCCTTCCCGCTAGGCTAGATATATTATTGTTGGCAACACTACGACTGGTAGCAGCTAAGCAGCGCCCCTGCCGGACGAGAGTGGCAGCATACAAGAATCCCCAACCCTTCCCGTTCGACACGGGATTATAAAAGGGCGAACACGAGCTGCGCGCGTCGCCAAGGGCCTCATTCCAAATGAACAGTTTGGTTTTCGAACCCAGCACTCCAGCGTGCATCAAGTTCACCGTATCGTCGAATTTATCAGTGGTGGATTCTACCGCGGTATGTCGACAGGTGCGGTCTTCTTCGATATAGCGAAAGCTTTTGACAAAGTCTGGCACAATGGCTTAATTTTTAAGCTATACAAGCTCAATGTGCCCGACAGACTCGTACTCATCATACGGGACTACTTGTCGAATCGCACTTTCCGCTACCGAATCGAGGGAGCACTATCCTCCCCTCGCCCGATCCGCGCCGGAGTGCCCCAAGGCTCCGTGCTCTCCCCTCTCTTATTCTCGCTATTCACAAGCGATATCCCTAAATGCAATAAGGCACAGTTGGCTCTGTTCGCAGACGATACGGCCATATACTGCAGGGGCAAAAGTCCCACCCAGATGACCCAGAATCTACAACGAGCCGTCAACAAGCTTGGCGCCTGGTTTAGAAAATGGAGAATCGAAGTAAATCCCGACAAAAGTCAGGCGGTGTTCTTTATGAAACCGCGCTCTAGACCCCCCCGCCGCCCCCCTGAGCTCACCATGCTAGGCAAGCCTATCCCTTGGGAGAAGCGAGCCAAATACCTAGGTGTCATCCTAGACAAAAACCTAAACTTTGCAGAGCACATAAAGTCGGTCCGCTCGCGAGCCGCTTTCGCTCTCAGTAGGCTCTATTACATCCTGAACGCACGTAGCAAATTGTCACTAAAGTGCAAATTGCGTGTCTACACAGCGTGCATCCGCCCCATTATGACATATGCGGGCCCCGTATTCGCCCAAGCATCCCCCCATAACATCCACAGGATGCAGACGATCCAAAACCGATTCCTTCGGAAAGCCACAGGCGCTCCCTGGTTTGTCAGGAACATTAATCTCCACCTAGACTTAAAAATACCTACCATCCACCAATACCTAAAACGCATGTCCAAGCGTTACTTCGACTCCGCCGCCAAGCACCGCAACCCTCTGGTTGTTGAAGCGGCCAATTATACCCCTTCACGCATTAGTCGTATCCGCCGCCCTAGGCACGTTCTATCCGACCCCGATGATCCCACCACCCTCCTTCAAGAAAGCAGTAGGGCCACCAGTACAGTACACAGAAACATTCGACATAAAACTTACCGACCTCGCCGCCGAGGTCCTCCGCGATCGCGACCCTCCCGAGTAAATAATACCCCCGCCCGACCCTTGCTCGCAGAAGCGCCAGCCCGCGTTACGCTGAGAAATGTAGAATTAAATTCCCCGACTAATAATAATGAAAACATAAATTCGATCCAGCCTGTCCCACCTTGCTGCCCTCCCCTCAGCGACGCCCTAAGCCGAGGTTCGTACCCCACAGGGGGTGCCCTTAGCGAGCGTTCGCTTAATATAAGTTAGAATAGTTTATGCCCCTGGCTGGAGGCTTTGAGTGTAGTAGCTTAAGGCAGCCACAGGACAGTCCGGTTAAGCAGTAACTACCTTAGTGGTATATCTGTGAGATGCCCTAGTTAAAAAAAAAAAAAAAAAAAAAAAACTGCGCGCGTCGATTCTTATTTGAAAATTAGTCTCATAGCCATCAAATTGTAAATTAGTAGGTATTTAAAAAAAAGTACCTATTGTTAATTGTGGAAGGCAGTTTGCTTCTGTATAGACCTGTTCCTTAAAACCTGCCTTCAGTTAGTTAGATAACATCAGAAGTGAGCATTCACGTCCTAAAAATGGGTAAAAAGAAGGGTAAGAAACGCGCACCTTCTTTAAGCTCCAGCAGCAGCAGCACCAGCAGCAGCAGTGCGAGGACTCCGTCACCATCACCCACTAGGAGACGAAGGAAGGGACGAAAGGTATCTCGCAAAAATAATCAGCTGACTGTGAGTACAAGCACCATTACCTACTCTTCATAATATGATTCCTACATTTGGCCCGTTAAAAGATAATATTACAGCATGGCTAAACATAATAGAATCCTACGCAAAGACATTCTCTCTTGGACCGATAGTACGATCGGTTATCAAGCTTTAAATCAATTGTCAGGCTCTGCAATTTGCCAATGTAAACAGTGTCTTGTGTCATAGAGACCCTATTCTATTTTAGTTGTATCGTTGTATATTATCAGGCTAAGAACATTCGAGTAAATTTTTATGAACGTTGCTTACGAACTTACGCGTGTTGTACGAACAGCTGTCGAACTTTAGTGACGAGCTAGGTTACCTAGGTACACCGTTACCCATTTGTTGTTTTGGAACGTTTATAGTGCTTATACGACATGGTGCTAACACGGTCGCGTACTAATAGTGCTTCGCGTGCTACGCAGCAGTCTGTAGACACGGATACTACGGCGGGTGAGCAGTTAGATGCCGTCTACTTCAGATGGCCGCGCTATTTTCGTTGACGTGCGATCGTCTACGCCGCCGCTGGCTGGACCTCCGTCCGCCGGCGCCCCAGCTCCATCACCACCGCCGTTGTATGGGCGTGAGCGGCCTGGGTACTCGCAAATGCCTCAGCACCGGCAATGCTCCGCCCGTCACCACACCTCAACCACCGATGTCCGCACCTATCGTGGTGACGGACCAACAACTGGTATAGGTACCTATTGCAAGCCTTACGGTCGCAGCCGCCTACACAGGGCGCGCCACTACCGCCGACGATGCCTGTGAGTACAAACTTGGCTAATTGTACGGCGAGATTTAATGGTGCTGGCGATGTTATGGTGTTCGTGGATGCTGTGCAGATATATAAAGACTGTGTTGGCGTTCACGACGAATATGGCTTTAAGAGGCCTGCCAATGCTGCTCACTGACTTTGCGGCTACCTGGTGGCAAGGCGTCAAACATTCTATCACAAGTTGGCAGGAGGCCACCCATCTACTTCGTCAAACATTCGGTCCACGCCTCTCACCTCATAGATTATATAGAGAAATGTTTAGTCGAGAGCAGGGTGATGAACGGACAGATGTCTTCGTGTGTAGGATATGAGCTATAATAGCCCAACTACCGTTGCACATGCTACCTACCTGAAAATCCAGTGCAGCTGGATATGGTTTACGGCGTGCTCCATAGGAGAATTAGGGAGAAGGTAACAAGGAGTGCCTTTTCTTCGTTCGCCGAGCTGCTTCAACAGGCTCGAGTAGTAGAGGATGTGCTCGAAGAAGTATGCGCCGCTGCGCCGACAAAAAGGCACACTCCTGCATCTACTGTCCCGCCGCCTCCCCCGCCGTATGCCACTGGACATGTATCGACGTCTTCACCAGCTAGTGCTGCGGTGAACAAAGAAGAAAAAGCAACGCCAAGCAAGGACCTTGGTGCGCATTTTGCAAGATGTTTGGACATGTCAAAGATGACTGCCGGAAACTAGAAAATCGAAATAAGACGACTATTGAACCGGTCAAGATCGAGCCAGTTACGACCCGACCGGAGCTGCGCCCGTCCGTAGCGTGCTCGGATGTGGTGCGCCCGGGATGATACGGTCAAACTGCACAGTGTGTAAAGGGAAACGCACTGCATCGCCGACCAATACAACCGCATTCCAATCGGTGACCGTAAAAGGAAAAGTGTTAAACCCACGTATGCGCCCTATTTTTAAAGAGCAGGTGTTCGGTGCAGTAGGTACCGCGTTACTAGACACGGGCGCGAAACAATGCGTTGCTAGCGATAGTTTAATAAGACATTTGCGGGCTAATGGTCAAATATTTAATAGTTGCGACACAGATTTAAAATTTGCGGACGGAAACCAACGTTCTCAAACCGTAGAAACTGCCTTAGTAAATGTAAAGGTGCAGGGAGCTGCAATAAGCACTCTTTTTATGGTATTGCCCGGCGCAACCGATTCCTTGCTAGGTATGAACTTCATAGAGGACGCTGGCTTATACTCTAGCTTAAAAGGAGGCTCCAATCACTACCTAGTAATGTAAGTAAACTTGTTAATACTAATAAACATTTTTCATTTTTTTATACTCGATTTCGAGAGGAATTGTTTCTCGTTACGCGCTAACGGCTTTCATGAGCTACAGTATGAACGCGAGGACCAAGCTGCGGTCAGTTCGACGATTGGCCTCCGCGAGTGCGAGGGCATTCTCCTATCACCATCTGATAGAGACAAGTTGGCTGCACTATTGGAAAATAACGCTGATATCTTCAGTGCAGGGGGAGGGCCTACACCCTTCGCTTTGTACAGGATAGACACGGGTGACGCCACGCCTATCGCAACAGCCCTTATCGACTGACTCCTGCTAAGAAGGAGAAGATAAGAGCTGAGATTGATAAGATGTTGGAACTGGAGGTAATAGAAGAAGCTCAGTCAAAATGGGCTTTCCCAGTTGTATTAGTGCCCAAAAAGAATGGTGAGACCAGATTTTGCGTCGATTATAGGAAACTAAACACTGTAATTAATCGACGACATCCTATGTTCCAAAAAGAGTAATTGTGTGATGTCCACTATCGATTTAAAATCTGGTTACTGGCAAGTGGAAGTAGCTCCAGAAGACAGACACAAGACTGCATTCGTTTCACCGTGCGGAACGTTTCAATTTAGACGCATGCCATTTGGCTTAAAGAATTCGCCGTCGACATTTCAACGATTGATGGATCGTTTTCGGTCTGGAGTAAAGGACGTCACAATTGTGGCATATTTAGATGATATCCTCATTATTTCTGATAACCTGGATGTGCACCTACAGGATCTGCATCAGGTATTTGATCGCCTTCGTCAATTCAACCTCAAAGTAAACCGCGAAAAGTGTGTATTTGCCTGGGAAAGAGTTACTTATTTAGGGTACGTTATTACGGTCCAAGGTATCGAACCTGATCTAACCAAGATCCAAGCAGTCGTGGAAATGACACCTCCTAACAATGTAAGGGAACTAAAAAGTTTTTTACATACCTGTTCCTGGTTTAGAAAATTTATTCCACAGTTCTCGGAAGTAGCCCAGTCGTTGACCGACCTAACCAGAAAAAGTAAAGCCTAAAAATGGGGTGAGAAAGAGGTCGGCCTTCAACGAGCTCAAACGGAGACTCACAACGAGTCCAATCCTGAGTCAACCAGACTTCGACCAGCCTTTTATCCCACGCACAGACGCCAGTGGCTATGCCCTAGGTGCAGTGCTCGTGCAAGGTCTGGATACTAAGCCTGAGACTCCTATCGAGTATGCAAGTTGATTATTGACGGCAGCAGAACACAATTACTCAACGACGGAGCGGGAAGCATTGGCTGTGGTGTGGGCCCTAGATAAGTTTCATGGTTATCTCAAAGGCGCCCAAGTCCGTGTTGCAACCGACCATCAGCCGCTGAAGTGGCATGTCGAGCGCCAGCAGGATATTCGTAAGGACGCAGCCGACAAAAACCGCCGTCACGGACCAGTTTCAGGAAGGTGACCTCGTATTCGTGGATAGCCATCGACTTAGTCAAGCCGCGAAAGGCTTCACCGATAAGTTTGCCACGAGACGAGAGGGTCCATATCGCATTAGTAAAGTGGTTTCCGCTACCACTTACGAGGTTGTAGATAAAGAGAGCGAACCTCGAGGGAAGTATCATACCAGCCTCCTAACACCGTATGTAGGTGACGCGGACGTTGTCGTACATGGTAGGAAGAAGGGCAGACGCCGTAAACTATCGGTTGCCAAGCCAGCTCCAGAGCCTTCAGCTGACTTGGAGGGGGAGGATATAGCGCGACCCCTATTAGAGTCAACTCCCCGCACTTCTAGAGTTGGTCGTGTACCGGCCAGATTACGTGACTAGATACGGTCGGCACAACACTACCGATGTCACCCACGGCCCGCGGTTAGTGAGTCGTATACACCCAGCGACCGTACCGGACCGCGAGCCGTCCATTTTTGTTTATTTATCTAAGTTCTGTGTTATTTCATGTACCTTTCGTTTCTTACACCAATATACTCAGTTTACACGTACAATAGTTGGAGTTTTCTTTAGCTAAAGTGACTATAATTTTATATTTTATGACTTCTCTAGGGTTACCAAATACGAGTAGTGCCTTAACCCTTTAACGGTTATAAGGATCTAGATGAGATAGAAAGATTTGGTTTTCGGATTTGTGTTACATAAGATGCCTAAAATAAAAATTGATATAATTTTTTTTAAGCTTTTTTTTTAAATTGGTGGTAAGAATATTCCCTCTACCTGTTTGAGAGTAATGAAATAGAGGTATGTTTTTTCAAGAAACTAAAAAAACAACATAAATCTTACATAATAACTTTATTAAAATCACACAATTGAATACCAATAAGAAAATAGAAACAAAAATTAAAGAAAATTACATTTGTTTATGAAAATTCGAAAAGCATGGTGTTATGCATAAAGGCACTCCACATTTGCTGCACTTGATCTTAGATCGCTTATCCTTTGCTTTAGTGCTGCAATATCGGCATCTTTGATACGACGGTATATCATTGGAACACTATCAAAAGACTCAAGCTGTGGCCTAATATCAGTCCACGGGGTTCTTTTCCACGCTTCTTCATCTCTGTCAGAATCACTTGCTTCTGACTCTGCTTCTGATTCTGGTGGCGTATTATCTTCGGATGAATCGCCGTCTTCATGTCCAGCCCCACTTCCTAGCCTCGTCCTAGCTCCACGTCCCGTACCAGTTCCAGCTCCTCGTCCTGTTCCAGATCTACGACCCGTTCCAGATCCACGTTCCGTCCTAGCTCCTCGTCCTCTTCCTTTTACAGGTAACTCACGTGAAATAGGAGGCTCAGCAGGCAGTAGTACAGCTGGTTGCGGCACATTAGGTAACGGCACGACAGATGAAGACGCAACAGGTTCTGTCACAGTAGGTGGAGGTATTACAAGTAAAGGCTCACCGCATGGGACCTCCGCATCAGATGATGTAGATGTTTGAGGCGATAAAGATGCTCGTATTGTTGCAGTAGATCGAAGCTCTGGTTCATCTAAATCCCCTAAAATTCGCTGTAATTTCGTGACATTGTACGGAACGTCATCCTCTTCTGATTCTTCGCCATCTTCAGACTCTTCCGGTTCTGACAAGCCGAACATACCGTACAACTCCTTCTCAATATCGTCATCTCCGAGTATTTTCATTTTCAATCAATCTGCAAATAAAAAACAAAAGCCATGCAAAAAGCCCCGCGGAAAAGCAGTAATAAGACCACCAAAACCTTTTTTCCTTAGTCGCAAAACAATAAAAACAGTTACCATAACCACAATGAAGGAATATTTTCTCTAACCTTATTAGTAGAAAATCCGAAAGCAGATACACGGTTAGAGGGAATATTCTTCCCACCAAAAAAAATCGACATAAATGAAAATTCGTTGCAGATACATAAAAAATACGTCTTACATCTATGAAATAACATTCAAAAGCACAACGTCTAGAAGAACTTACCATTTTTCACCACTATATTGCAAAGATATGTACCGATTTCTCTCGCAGTACAAAAAAACGCCAGTTTTGAAAATTCACCTCAAGAACTTTGAGAAAAAATAAATCTGTCAATGTCAAATAAAAACAGAAACAAACGTCATAATGTTACGTTAGTGTAGTCAGGTCAAAAAAAAAATCGCAAATAGAAATTTTGTTTTTTTTTTAGTTTTTTATTGGTGGGAAAAATATTCCCTCTAACTGCAAAAGGGTCTTGTTTTCAATTAAAGTAAACTGGCACGGTTGGCGCAGTGGTTAAGCGATTGACTGCTGCGCTGCGTGTCGCGGGTTCGATTCCCGCACGGAACAAATATTTGTATGACCTACATGTAGTTGTTCCGGGTCTGGCGATAAAAAAAGACTGCCCGAGTCGTGTGTGTCCTTCTAGTGCTTGATGAATTCCAGACTAAATTGAATAGCTTTTCTCTTTGATACATTAGTAAAACAAAAATGCATTGTTTTGACTGTCTCGAACTGTCAAGTGGTAAACTAATCGGAACGAACCTTTTATTGTAAGTACCTTCTTGTAACAGACCACAGGTGCTATGTAGCAGTCCACATGTGCTATGTAGCAGTCTACACGAGCAATGTATCACTCCACACATTCTATGAAGCAGTGCGGACTGCTACATAGCTCGTGTAGACTGCTACATAGCAGTCCATAGGTGGTATGTAGCAGTCCACACGTTCTATGTAGCAGTCCACACGTGCTATGTAGCAGTCCACACGTGATATGTAGCAGTCTACACGAGCAATGTATCACTCCACACATTCTATGAAGCAGTGCGGACTGCTACATAGCTCGTGTAGACTGCTACATAGCAGTCCATACGTGGTATGTAGCAGTCCACACGTGCTATGTAGCAGTCCACACGTGATATGTAGCAGTCTACACGAGCAATGTATCACTCCACACATTCTATGAAGCAGTGCGGACTGCTACATAGCTCGTGTAGACTGCTACATAGCAGTCCATACGTGGTATGTAGCAGTCCACACGTGCTATGTAGCAGTCCACACGTGATATGTAGCAGTCTACACGAGCAATGTATCACTCCACACATTCTATGAAGCAGTGCGGACTGCTACATAGCTCGTGTAGACTGCTACATAGCAGTCCATACGTGGTATGTAGCAGTCCACACGTTCTATGTAGCAGTCCACACGTGCTATATAGTAGTCCACACGTGCTATGTAGCAGTCCACACGTTCTATGTAGCAGTCCACACGTGCTATGTAGCAGTCCACACGTGATATGTAGCAGTCTACACGAGCAATGTATCACTCCACACATTCTATGAAGCAGTGCGGACTGCTACATAGCTCGTGTAGACTGCTACATAGCAGTCCATACGTGGTATGTAGCAGTCCACACGTTCTATGTAGCAGTCCACACGTGCTATATAGTAGTCCACACGTGCTATGTAGCAGTCCACACGTTCTATGTAGCAGTCCACACGTTCTATGTAGCAGTCCACACGTGCTATATAGTAGTCCACACGTGCTATGTAGCAGTCCACACGTGCTATGTAACAGTCCACACGTGCTATGTAGCAGTCCACACGTGCTATATAGTAGTCCACACGGGCTATGTAGCAGTCCACACGTTCTATGTAGCAGTCCACACGTTCTATGTAGCAGTCCACACGTGCTATATAGTAGTCCACACGTGCTATGTAGCAGTCCACACGTTCTATGTAGCAGTCCACACGTGCTATGTAGCAGTCCACACGTGATATGTAGCAGTCTACACGAGCAATGTATCACTCCACACATTCTATGAAGCAGTGCGGACTGCTACATAGCTCGTGTAGACTGCTACATAGCAGTCCATACGTGGTATGTAGCAGTCCACACGTTCTATGTAGCAGTCCACACGTGCTATATAGTAGTCCACACGTGCTATGTAGCAGTCCACACGTTCTATGTAGCAGTCCACACGTTCTATGTAGCAGTCCACACGTGCTATATAGTAGTCCACACGTGCTATGTAGCAGTCCACACGTGCTATGTAACAGTCCACACGTGCTATGTAGCAGTCCACACGTGCTATATAGTAGTCCACACGGGCTATGTAGCAGTCCACACGTTCTATGTAGCAGTCCACACGTTCTATGTAGCAGTCCACACGTGCTATATAGTAGTCCACACGTGCTATGTAGCAGTCCACACGTTCTATGTAGCAGTCCACACGTTCTATGTAGCAGTCCACACGTGCTATATAGTAGTCCACACGTGCTATGTAGCAGTCCACACGTGCTATGTAACAGTCCACACGTGCTATGTAGCAGTCCACACGTGCTATATAGTAGTCCACACGGGCTATGTAGCTGTCCACACGTGCTATGTAGCAGTCCACACGTGCTATATAGTAGTCCACACGGGCTATGTAGCTGTCCACACGTGCTATGTAGCAGTCCACACGTGCTATATAGTAGTCCACACGGACTATGTAGCTGTCCACACGTGCTATGTAGCAGTCCACACGTGCTATATAGTAGTCCACACGGGCTATGTAGCTGTCCACACGTGCTATGTAGCAGTCCACACGTGCTATATAGTAGTCCACACGGGCTATGTAGCTGTCCACACGTGCTATGTAGCAGTCCACACGTGCTATATAGTAGTCCACACGGGCTATGTAGCTGTCCACACGTGCTATGTAGCAGTCCACACGTGCTATATAGTAGTCCACACGGGCTATGTAGCAGTCCACACGTGCTATATAGTAGTCCACACGGGCTATGTAGCTGTCCACACGTGCTATGTAGCAGTCCACACGTGCTATGTAGCAGTCCATACGTGGTATGTAGCAGTCCACACGTGCTGTCGCCCGGCTGCCCGGTGAACTTCTTGGTCAACCTACGTCAGCTCGGTAGCTGTCGAAGGTTTCTGATCGTGTGATGGCCACACGAATGGAAGCCCTAGCGAATAACAAATCTATGTAAGTAGTACCTAATAAAACAGCGGCGTATTGTCCAACTTTTTATTTCCTTACTGTATATTTTATAATATTCTTTTCAATTTGTAATTTTACAGCTCGGCGGGCGACGCGCGCTCGCCGCGTTATTTCTATACAAATAGTTTATAACTCTCAATTTAAATCGAGTTTATCACTCACATATACAACTCATAAATACAACAAATACAATTAATAATAATAGTAATTTACACAAACAACAACATAATTTGACGCATCCTCTCGAGCCAGGCGGCAAACCGTTCCCTCCATCACAATATACATTATACTTAGCACCTCCAACATATTTTTCATCCGTCAGGATGTTAACTGAACAGTTTTCATCGAAAGCCAAGAGTGTTTTACATAACAAGTACTTAACTGCAATCGTGGACTGCGATAACAAACAAATCATTTACAAAAACAATGGAAAACAAAGTCGCCACAGCGCACTCGTCGTTCTGGCGCGCTCGCCGTGCCACAGCGTGCACCGCGACACGGCGATAGTGTGACGGCGACACCACAATACTGACGCGATAGCGTGACGACGACACCACTACACTGACGCGACAGCGTGACGGTGACCCCACGACACTGACGCGACAGCGTGACGGCGACACCACGACACTGACGCGACAGCATGACGGCGACACCACGACACTGACACGAAAGCGTGACGGCGACACCACGACACTGACGCGACAGCGTGACAGCGACACCACGACACTGACGCGACAGCGTGACAGCGACACCACGACACTGACGCCGGCACGCGCCGGGGACTAGTGCGAGCGGGCGGCGGCGTGTGCGTATCAAACGTACATAAAAGAATATACAGGACATGTACACACTAAACTAATCTCACTAGAATCGAACAGCATCTCACTGTGTGCGGCCAGCGAGCGTGCAACGAAATGTTCAGAGCGCGGGCACGACGCACTAGGAGGGCACGGCCGGCACGTCGGCCGCGCCCAGGCGCAGCAGCGGGGCCCCGGGGCTCTCGCACTAGGAGGGCGCGGCCGGCACATCGGCCGCGGCCAGGCGCAGCGCCGCGCACGCTAGCGGCGGGGCCCCGGGCCCCACGCGGTCCTCCTCGGCGCTCGCGAGCGCGTGCTTAAAGCTCTCGTAGGTGAGCCAGCAGATGGCGGCAGCCGGCATCTGGTAGAGCACACGCGCCTTCACTCCCTTAAGGAACCCGCGCGGGCCCGACGCGCGCAACACGTGCGCGGCCGCGTCCCACAGCCCCGTGGCGCGGGCCGCGTGCTCCTGCGTGTTGAGCACGGTCTTGCACACGTCCAGCGGCGTGGTGGCGAAGGCGGCCAGGGCCCCGCCCACGGCCCCCGACAGCGCGTGCGCCAGCGGGTCGTACGCGCGCAGCGGGTTCAGCTTCTTCTGGCACGCCTCGTACGTCACGAAGTGCAGCGCCTGCGGACACACACACTCGAGTCAGGCTTCTGATTTACCTCCCATCTACTTTATATTAAAATCTTAATATTCATTCCATAACAGATAACGCACAGCCTGATTCGCTTACAAGAGGACAAGACCAACAACAGTCTGCGACGAAATTACTATTACTCGAAAAGACAGCACCCGAGGTTTTAAGTTAAACTTTTTTGATGTGAAACACTAATGCGGCGACGACCTTACGCTGATAACCAAGTACATTGATTTTCTTTTCCAAAACAATACCTACATTTTTAACATTTCTTTAAAAGCAGAGAGCCTGTGCAAAATTTGTCAGCAATAAAGGAATGCGAAGTTTTTTGGCTATAATTAATATATCAGGCGCTTAAGGTTGCTGGAGTTCTATAAACAATAATGTGGGTGGATTAAGAATTGTAACGACAAGAAATATAATTGCATTTGTATAGTGTTAATCGTTTAGTGTTATAAAAGAGTTCACTGATAATTGTTTATTGCTAAAATGACTGACTCTGTTAACATAGAAAAATCGAAGCGCGGAAATGATTTAATAATCAGTAAGTATGTAATTACTGCGCTTCGATTTTTATCCACTAATGTGGATATGTGAATGACAAATATTATTGGTGTTGTGTGCTTAGTCAAAGTCAAATAATTTATTTCAATTAGGCACAAAAAAAGGCACTTTTGAACGTCAAAATTTACAAAAAATAATAATAACTGATTCTAGTCGCCCATTCGAAAAGGTAGTTTTCGTATGGAGAACAATGGGAAAGAAACTCCACCGTTACTCTTTTAAAAAATCATTATATCTTGTATACACTAATTATATAAATATATGTGAAGACAATGCACCTAGAATAAGATTACTATACCACGATAGGTAAAATAATGAAAAATGAAGGCATGACATAAATTAATTATGTGATATATGCATGGTGCTCACATACTTACGAACATTGTAAAATTATACTATGTTCCTAAGATTATAACAAGTAATACTAATAATAAGTCAGTGTGTGAGTTCAAGTAATCACAAAATATAAAATAAATGTAAAAAAAAAAAAAAACAATTAAATTGGCAACCAGTTCAATTTTTTCTAGATTCTGAATTGTCCTATGCAGCAGGACCAGCATGTTTCCAAGCATTTTTATCTTGGATATAATCCTCTAATTTGTGATATGCTTGTTTACAAAGTGTACTTTTTATATGAGTTTTAAATTTTCTTTCATTTAATTCTAATATATCACATGGTATTCTGTTGTAACATTTAACACAGTACCCCATAAAAGATGTATTTACTTTAGATAGTCTGAAAAATGGTTGATCTATTTTATCTCTAGTATTAAAATTATGTCTATCACTGATTTTATTAAAAAGATGTAGATTTTTTCTCACATACATAATATTTGCATAAATGAATTGGCAAGGTACCGTCATAATATTAATCTTTTTAATTAGTTCCCTGAGAGATTCGCGACGACGTAGATTATAAATGGCTCTGACAGCTCTTTTTTTGTAAAACAAAGATGGATTCAATGTCAGCAGCCCGACCCCACAGTAAAATGCCATACGACATAATACTGCGGAAGTAGCTAAAATAGACCAAAAGCGCGGTTTCTACATCTGATAACTGTCTTATCTTTCTAACAGCATAAGCGGCCGAGCTTAGCTGCCCCGCGAGATATGTTATATGGGGTCCCCATTGTAATTTTTCGTCAAGCGTGATTCCAATGAAAACTGTTTGGTTAATAAATTCCAGTTTTTCTCCATTCAATATGATGTCACATTCGCTACTTCTAACATTTGGTAATTTAAATCTAATGCATGTTTTTTTTTTATTTAGTACCAAATTATTTACCGTAAACCAATCTTGGACCTGAACAATACAGCTATTCACGTCTTCAAGATTTGGTGACCGTCGGTTTATTTTAAAGATCAATGATGTGTCATCTTCAAATAACACCATCTTTGGTTGATTTAGAAAGTTTTGGGGTAAATCATTAATTTAAACTAAAAAGAGGATTGGACCCAATATCGAACCTTGAGGAACGCCCAATACCATTGCAGACCCTTATGAGTTTGTGCCGTTGACTTGAACTTTAACCTTTCTATCTTTCAGGTATGATCTTAACAAATCATGAGCTGTATTCCTAATCCCATAGTGGTCCAGTTTCAGCAGAAGTGTCTCATGGTCTACGCAATCAAACGCCTTCGAGAGGTCGCAGAAGATACCAATGGCACCTTGTGCTTCTTCCCAAGCGTTAAAAATGTTCTTTATTAGGGTGACACAGCGTCAGTGGTACAGCGCCCTTTGGTGAAACCTGGGTTTGTATGCTGAAACCTAAACACCAAAGGGCATGCCTTTACATTCTTTCTAAGTAAGGCAGCAGAAAGCGCGGGTGAGGAATTTAAAGCTTCAGTAGTTATAAGGGGAATATTAGCAAAAAAGTTTTCAAATTCCTGAGCTATTTCAACATCTGAGTTGATGGGACCATGTGCAGTCTCTAAATTAAATTCAGTATTACGCTGTTTTTTCCTACCGGTTTCATTATTTGCTAGCTAGTTTTTATTTTATCATCAGCTTATTTTCTTTTATTGCTAATGTGAAGAGCTTTAGTCATTTTGCACACACTTTTAAAAGTTTTAGAATATTTTACAACATACTGATGAAAGCTTGTATTATTCATATGTTGCTTTAGGCCATAAAGTTCAAAAAGTTTTTCCCTGCTTTTACGAATACCTGGAGTCGCCCAATCACTAAATAAGAACTTTGTGTAAATAGTTTTAGTCTTTAGTGGAAAAGTGTCAATGAATTGTTTGTTTAATAGTGAAAAGAACTCGGCGAAGAACTCATTTGGGTCACATATATTATCAAAACTCTGAATGCCAAAACATTATTTAATTTCTCTAGATTTCTACATGTAATTGGCCTAAACCTTATTTGAATTTTTTGTCTAGGCATGTAGGAGCAAAATGTTATTGTTTGTCCACTGTGATCAGATGGCATCTTATTTACAATTTGTTTATGTAAGTTATCACAATTACAGAAAATATTATCTATACAAGTGGCAGAAGAAGCTGTTGGTTCAATAAAAACATTTGACAAATCAAATGACCTGAAATGACTTAATAGTCTGACAGTATTAACGTTATTTTCTAATATATTGATATTAAAATCACCACATATGATATTGACTTCCTACTACCATTTAGTTTATTTAACACATCTTCCATTACAGAATCAAACATAGATAGATTCTGGTAACTTGGAGGTATGTATGCACATACTATAACATGCTTATCTAGCTCAACACAGGACAATTCAATGGTGTGTTCAACAGACAGCCCGATTATGTCTTTTCGTTCTTTCGATTAAATATATTTTTTTACTAAAATTAATGATCCGCCATGTATCATACGTTTTCGGCTGAAATAGTTAACTACACAATAATTTTCACAGTTAATTGACATTACTTGATGATCTTTTAACCAATGTTCTGTTATACAAACAACATCAAACTTAGTATTTTCTAAAAACAATTCTATTTCCAGTAATTTGGAAGAGCAACCTTGGATATTATGATTGAATATTTTTAAAGTATGTTGCCCCCCGTTTGGTTTTTTCTTATGTGTAATATTGCCAAAAGATACCTTTTCATTATTTTCTAATAATAATTGGTTATTTGTAGGGGTAACTTCTGTTGTCTTACTAACTAGTTTAAAAAGTTATCCGAAGTGACCTCCACAACTACAATGGAAGAGTCTAGAATGTCTGTATGAATTCCAGCAGGAAGAGAATACCCTATCTGACTGGTAGTGGCCTCCAAAGATGTTGGTATTATAGGTGGATTCTCCTTCGTACAACATGATGACTCATAATTAATCACTGTTGTTAATATAGCTAGACAACACAGACTCGTCACTAATACTACAATTTGTTATATTAGCTATAACCTCATTAATATTATATGCTATTAACATAGCAATCATATGTCTACATTCCCAAGACAGAGATAAAGTACTCTGAGTTAACTTAAAACCACGAACAAACTTGTTAGTGTCAAAAAACAATAATTTGTCACTATGACAACATGTCAGCCTGTGAATAATACTATTCAACTTATAAATATAATTATTTTCATAAACTGATAAACTATCAGAGTAAGGTAAAGCACACAACATTAGCTTTCCTATATTTAACTTTAATATGGTGTCCATACCATCCACTATATCCTTTCTGGTAATACTAGTACTATTACCTAATAGCAAAACCATTGTAGAATAATGATCTAGGTTTGTGTTTGCAATTCTTTTAATCATTTGTTTGAAAGTTATGTTATGATAACTATGATTGGTAAAACTATGGCTAAGGTAATTTAGTAACATTTTTCCAAAGCCCGAACCTAATTCGTCACAGAAAAATATAGATTTATTTTTATTCTGTGTAATAACACAGGTCTCTGCTGGAAGAGCCAACACCGGAGGAGGCAAGTCAGGCTGAGTCTCATGCAGCTGTGCATATGCACAGCTGCATGAGATATTATTAGTCAAAGACCTCTCAGCATTGCACTTCACCAAATCCAGTAGTTCCCCAGCCTCAAACAAGCGCTCACTTAGTTGCAGTTATGAATTTTCATATTTCTCAAAAATATCCTTCAGCAAGCGCTCCTTGTGTATTATATCATTATACTTCAGGCTTCGTTCTCGATATAACATTTACAATGCAGCTTCGTCACGTAGTCGACAACCATACGCATATTTAGAGCTGAAAGCAAAAACTAAACGCACAAGTATAGCTACTACACTCTATATGTCATCTGTCATTCTTTACGTTTGCGCGGCAACCAATACGTTGTAATTCCCAAAGAATATTAATTATAGTGTTTAAAACTAGTTTAAAGTGTGTTTAAAGTTGGCATAAGTTATCATGCCGAAACGAAAACAAAAGGAAAAGAATATTATCTTCAAAAAATCCGAAGACTACATGAAACGACACCGGTACAACACCGATTCATCAGTTTTTCTTCACAAGATAAAACAATGTAACACGCGGGTAATGTACGAGATGCATTGACGCGAACAAATAATTCGGGGCGTTTACGAGATAAACGGACGAGTTATATCATTGTCTTAAAAGTTTTATACAGTAAAAACGTAAGTATCTTACATGGCTTATAAACGATATTTATTGTACCTCGCGGGTAATGTACGAGATGCATTGACGCGAACAAATAATTCGGGGCGTTTACGAGATAAACGCACGAGTTTTATCATTGTCTTTAAAGTTTTATACAGTAAAACGTAAGTATCTTACATGGCTTGTATACGATATTTATTGTACCTCGCGGGTAATGTACGAGATGCATTGACGAGAATGAATGAATGAATGAATGAATGAATGAATAAATGAATGCATTTGAATGCATTGCATTTATGCATTTGAATGCATTTATTTGTCAGAATATTGTACAAAGTTGTTATGTGCTACAAGTATTACGATCATAATATTCTGCCGTTTCCGGCGTACAAATATGATTATGGACCATCATTACATTAAAAATAAATGATTAAAATTAGATTTACAAATAGTTTAAATAAATTAAACAATAAAATAGATTAGGTAATTATATAATGCAAAATTCAATAAGGTCAAAATATTTAGTAAATGTCAAATATTTAGGTAAATTTTTCGTTCATAAAATCTTCAGTCGAGTAATAACATTTGCTAAGAAGAAAGTTAAATAATTTACATTTAAATGTTCTGAGGCTGAGAGTTTTGAAGCTATCAGGTAATTTGTTATATACCGTAATGGACATGCAGTATACATTATAAGAAAACAATTTAATTCTACGCCTAGGAACATTAAGCGTATGCACTCTGCGGCTGGGTCTGGATACAACATCATTATACAAGTCAAATTCATGTCTGTTTTGGTGTACAAAGATACAAATAATTAATTCGGGAACAAATAATTCGGGGCATTTACGAGATAAACGCACGAGTTTTATCATTTACCTATTTTAATAGTGTAGTACGAGAGGCTACGCTTAGGTATGTATATTATGGTACATTGTCGGGGTCAAATCTATCTTTTTGCAGATATCTAGGTACTTAATGACTGTGTCGAACCACCAGTTTTATTTGACACAAATCCGGATAACTCTAATACAGCTATGACTGTAATTGACGCTCTACCTGAGCCTGACCGAGCACCTGTGCTAGACACTGCACCTATTAATGTTTTATCCCTGGATGTGCTGCAAGCATTATGGGATTTGATGCATTAATATGCATACAAATGAGCATTAAACAACGACTTAACCTGTATTTGAAATACAATTTTGAAGAAGGGACTCACCATTTTAGGTGTTGCATTATCTATGTTAATCAACAACAATAATAATGATAGAGATCAACCAGCTCAGTGACGCTAGAAGGATGTTAACAGAATTACACTTCACTCAATCAAAACCGTGGAAAAAACCTTATTTTCCCCGTCCTGGCCAAAAATGCTTAGATATCGTCAAATAATTAGAAACAGATAATCACCTTTATTGTAATCTTACCTTCATGGTAACAGCCTATTTCAAAAGATAAAAAGTTCTACAAGCTTACCAAAGAACAGGCCAATCTATAAACAAGCCAACCACTTTTACCACAACCCGTCAGGGAAACTTAAGTGGTTCACTTGGTTACACACATACAACCAACAGAGGACAAAATTGAGGCTGGGACACAAGAAACCACAGTTCTCATATCAAGCAAGGAAATATCAAAGAAAAATACAACCAGTACAGTAGTACCCAACTGATATGGCTTACCGATGTACCTGCGCAGAAGATGAATTTTCAAAGCGCGGGAAATGCTATTGACCAATCGGCACGCTCCACGCGCCGCGCTTCTTTTTCCTGTACCGCTATTGGTCGGCAGCTGCCGCCATGTTAGCGCGCGCCGCGTGGCATGTTAGTCAGCCGCCATACTTCTGATCGAGTGCACGCGCAGCAGGCGAAAGTACACGTAGTGGCAACAAAAGTGTTTTCTTTTTTATTATTTAAAATGAGTTCTTTTAAAAGGGGGAAACCGCTTAAATATAAAATAATTTCCCGAGCTTGACGCTCGGGAAATTATTTTCAATGTCCACGAGTTTATGAAGAAAGAAGCTCAGAAGTCTAAAAAACAACATTTATAAAAGATCGATTTTTGAAAATTATTGACCGAACGGCCGAAGCTACACAAATTTCAAAACGAACAATAACGAGAATTCTTAAAGAGAAGGATCAACATACAGGTGAAAACACTGCGGGGCCTTCTTTTAGAACGCCGAAAAAGGGTAAAGTGAAAAAAACTTATCGTAAGGAATTGGACGATTTTTCATACCAAGCCATACGCAGGAAAATTTATGACTTTCACCGCGAAGAAAAACAGGTAGTCACAATGAGAGCGCTATTGGAGAAATTAAAAAGAGATATCGACTTCGAAGGGGGCAGAGAAACTCTGCGCCGAATTGTAAAAGAGATAGGATTTAAGTTTAGGAAAACGCAAACGAACCGTAAGTTGCTGGCGGAAAAACACGAAGTAAGGCTATTAAGAATACGATTTTTAAGAAAAATAAAAAAGTATCGGCATGAAGGCAGACCTATTGTGTATGGCGACGAGACCTATGTTCATTCGACCCACACCAAGGAACAAGCGTGGTCTGACGGCAAAGGCATAAAAAAACCAATTTCGCAGGGACCGAGGTTAATTATAGTGCATGCTGGGGGTGCTAATGGATTCATACCAAATGCTTTGCTCATGTACAAATCGGCTCAGACCACAGGAGACTATCACAGTGAGATGAACAAAGAAAATTACGAGAAATGGTTGCAAGAGAAATTAATTCCCAACCTCCAACCGAATTCTGTGTTTGTCATTGACAATGCGTCATACCATAGCACATTAGAGGACAGGGCACCGAACAGTAACTCTGTAAAAAAAGATTATGCAGGATTGGTTAAAGGATAAAAACATACCTTTCAATATCAAAGCGTATAAACCGGAGTTGTACGATATAATTAAACGCCATAAGCATCTCTATGTAAAGTACTCGCTTGACACCATAATGGAAGCTCACGGCCACACAGTGTTAAGGCTCCCTCCATATCATCCGGACTTCAATCCAATAGAAAACATTTGGTCGCAGGTGAAAGGTCACGTAAGCAAATTCAATATTGCCATGAATTTGACCGAAGTGCAGCGTCTTTTGTCTGAAAAATTCGCATCCATCGGGCCAGACGAGTGGCAAAAAGTTGTAGATCATGCTATCAAATGTGAAGATGAATTTATGACATTGGAAGAGGCCATCGACGATAGATTGGACCACTTTGTAATAAACACCAACGAAGATACATCATCCTCATCGGATAGTTCGAATCGTGATAGTGATGGTAATAGTAGCGACGCTCAGAGTGATATTGGGATAGCAGGAGTGCGGCCTTTAGATTAAGTTTTTTCTATTGTTTACTAAATAAATACCTATTTGTTTATTAAATAAATCGTAAATTTTTAATAGCCTGTATTTTTAATTGAATATACTTATTTTTGGTGAAAACTGATGGCCCGATAAAATTGGCACGAAGTGTAATTGTGCGGAGGGGCGTGACTTGCGAGTGAGACGGAACTAACGGCTGCAGTGTATTATGAACCTTATATTAGTGATCTAAGGTTGATTGTAACTTTTAAGCATTCTTTCGTTAATCTTCGGGGCCATACTTTCTTTTCTGTGCGAACGAAGATTCACGACGCGCCTTATAAGTTGGGTACTACTGTACCAGCCACCGCATGCTGTGACAAAGCCCAAAGCCCCACAGGACAAGACTCGTGCTCGATACTAGAGTTAGTCATGCTGGAAGATTAAATATTTTTTACCTTGTTGGCAAAGCATCTGATGATGTTTCAATATTGAAACATGTCAATGGATACTCAATACCTTTTATTGACACACCGTAAAAGTCACAATCTCAACAGTCATTATAAAATGATATTATAAATGATCCTGATATGCATACCGCCATTAATAATCTGCTGGCATTAGGTGCAATTTCTCCTTGCATGCTTATGTGTTTTGTTTCCAAACACTGAAGGGTAGCAAAAGATTTATTATAAACCTTAAGCCTGCTAACAAATTTGTAACTGCAGTAATAATAATGCTGTGTAATTTCTACAGGAGACTATTGATTTAAAAGAATGCTATCTAATGGTAAATAGTAATCCAGTTCACCGAAAGTATTGATGCTTTGAGCATGATAAATTATACAGATTTAATGCATCCCCATATGTTTGTGTTCTGCACCTTATGTGTTCTCTAAAATTATGAGAACTGTGGTTAAACAATTTAAAAATCAGTACAAGTCTTTGATGACCTCTTGTGCATTGATTCTGATTATAAAACATGTTTGGAAAAATGTTAATGAAACAATTGCAATTTCCAAAATTCCATATTTGATATAAAAATAAAAAAAAAAAAGTTAATTAGACCATAGGTACTCAGTTAATAGGAACATTGACTGCCACATGCCTGATACCTGGCAAGTACATATGTTTGGCTTAACACAAAACTGTTAGACCACCATAGTTTTGAAAACTATTACACCATAATAATCATAAATATCATGGTTTACTTTAAAGTAAAGGCTGATAAAAAGATTATCATTCACCCAGATATTAAACTAGATCTACAGCAGTGGGCTGATAATATTAATAGTTTACACATAAAAAGTATTGCATACTCAATATATGATTCGGAAATATTTACAGGTCAAGAAGTGGGTGGGGGGGCATTTGTAATGATAATATGGTTCATGGATTCTGGAAAGAGACTAAAAAATTATAAGTACTTATCACATAAATCATCTAGAACAACTTGTCATATTTTTACCTTAAAAATGAGTGTTAAAAATATACAATATTCACATATATTGTTACATGTTGATAATAAGTGCCATATTAACCAAATGGGAGGTATTCAGTACCTACATTTAAATATTCAATTCAATTCAATTTTTTATTGCATTCATGTGTACATTTTGTTGTTACAATTTAAGTAAGTTCCAACATGAAACCCGGTTAGGGCACGGCAACATTATAATAATAATAATTTTAACATAATGATAATAATTTTTACATAATAATAATTTTAACTTAATAATAATACATTTAAAATAATAATAATCATTTTTACATCTTAATAATTATTTTATTTTAGAGTAGTGTGCGTTTTATATGTATGTAATTATATAAATAGCTATCATACTAAATATTTTGTTCTAGGTATTCTGCGACCGAGTAATAGTTATTTGTTATACAAGAGTGCAAAGTTGCTTTTTAACCGCGTGTTCAATTTTGATGACCGAGCAAGCGAAGGATTCTAAAATTGAATCACGAGCGCAGCGAGTGATTCAAAATTAGAATCCTGAGCGTTAGCGAGGGAATCAAAAGAGCACGAGGTGAAAAATCTTTGCACTCGAGTGCAACACGTAACTTTTCATTCCACCTCAGCGAGGAAATGACTAAATGCAAAAAAAAAAACGTTTGCGCATTATTAACAGTTTCAGTCAATTCTGTTGGCGTCAAGCAAACTTCCTCGTCGCTAGAATCACTCATTTTAGTTTTTTCACTTGTTTTCAAGTTTCTTGTTTTTAATATACCTAAGGTTTAACAATGACGTGAAAAAATGCCGCGTAAAGAACCGCGTACAAAGCAAATTGAAAAAAGAACACCAAGAAGGTTCCGAGTCTGAGTTTTTAACAAATTAAAAAAAAGTTGTATGATATATTCGGCACCATAGAGGTAGCAGTAAATAGGTTTAATGTTTTTTTTAATTCACAAACTTAGTGCACACGATGTTCTAAATTCAATTTACTTTATCCTCTAGAGAATAAAAACGGCTTTTCCACTCAGATACTGAAGATTAAAAATACTCTTTCCGAGATGGTGGGATGAAAAAGCATTTTTGTGTTAGATATTCTTTTACTTTCCTGTTAAATTTATTGAGTTTGGTTTCTTCTTTTATTTGTGCCGGTAATTTGTTGAAATTTTTTATTGCCATGTAATATGGGCTATGATAAAGCATTTTGATCCGAGAGGGTGGGAGATGTAATTTATTTTTATGGCGTGTGTTTATGTTATGGATATCATTTGTTTTTGGAAAAATGTTGCTATTTTTAAATACAAATGTGCAAAGGTCATGTATATATAAAGACGGTAAAGTTAGAAGTTTTAACTTGACAAAATATGGCTTACAGCTTTGGGTATTGTCAATATGGGCCAGTATTCTAACACATTTTTTCTGGATTATAAATACTTCACTTGCGTTGACGCTGTTTCCCCATAACATCACTCCATACTTTAGCCACGAGTTTGCGTAGGCGTAGTATGCCGATAGTGCTGTTTTTGTATTTGTGCTGTACTTAATTTGAAACAAGGCGTAGGTAAATTGAGATAATTTAGATTTAACTGTTTCTATGTGCTTTTTCCAATTGAGGTGTGTGTCTATGTTTATACCGAGCAAGTTAAATGTAGTTACGGAATCTATAGGCGTGTCATTAAAAATTATATTTGCACTTAAGGGGGGGGGTTTTATACGATCTAAATTGCATAATTTTAGTTTTTTTATAGTTAATTTCTAAATTGTGATCTTTTAGCCAAAGTGTTATTGTCTGAAGAGTATTTTGTAAGATTGTATTTGGGTCGCAATTTTTGTCAGATTTCACAAGTATGGAGATATCATCGGCAAATAGTACTGGTAATGTAGTTTGTTTATTTAGAATTTTTGGGAGGTCATTTATATATATTAAGAATAGTATACAGCCTAGAACGCTGCCTTGAGGGATGGAGCATGTGAGATTTCTCATCTGGGATCGGACTGTTATTGTCTCCCTTTTTTAATATTGTGGTTTTCAACCTGAACTATTTGTTTTCTCTCGCTTAGATAAGATTCAAACCATTTGTAAGCAGGGCCACGTATGCCTGAACCGTAAAGTTTTGTTAATAATATACTATATGCTACTTTATCATAGGCTTTTGACATATCGAGTAGCAGGCCTAATGCATACTTTTTGTCGTTTATTTGTTGGAGAGCTGTTTGGACATATTTGTAAACTGCACATGTTGTGGATCTTGTCTTCCTGAAACCATTCTGACAGTCATCAAGAATATTGTATTTTTCTAAGAAAAAGTTTAGTCTATTACACATAGCCTTCTCCAAAATCTTTGAAAAGGTTGGCAACAACGCTATGGGTCTATAGTTGCTAGGGGTGTGAGTATCATCTTTTTTATGTATGGGTTTTACTAGGGAAATTTTTAGTAAGTTAGGAAATTCTCCAAACTCAAAGCTTTGGTTTATTAAGAATGTGAGTGGAGCTGACAATTCTTCAGCACATTGTTTTACTAATATGGGGGGTATGTCGTCTATTCCGCAGCTATGCTTGTTTTTAATTATTTTAATTATATTAAGTATCTCTTTTTGGTTTACTGGGCGTAGGTACATTGATGTGGTTGGTGGGTTCATTACTGAACGTCCAGTTTTTAAGGGGATATTTGTGTTTGTATCTATTTTTGTTTCACCTACTGTAGCAAAAAAGTCGTTTAATATATTTGATATCTTTTTTGGGCATGAAATTGTTTTATTGTTTACTTTTAGTGAAATATTTTCATACTGCCGTGTCTTACTTTTGCCAGTTTTGTTATTTATAATATTCCACATAGTTTTAGTTTTATTATCCGACTTATTCATTTGTCTGGTGTATTCTGTTTTCTTAGAAAGTTTTATGCTACGTTTTAATGTTTTGCTAAATTTGTTGTAATATGTTTTTATAATATTGCTTTTAGATTCATTTAGTATAATTTTTAGTACTCTTTTGTGTTTGCACGATATTTTTAGCCCTGTTGTCATCCATCCTTTAGGTTTTTTAAATTTTACTTTCACTTTCTGTTTTGGTATTATTTTATCTATTAGCTGTGTTATAGTTGTGATAAATGTATTGTAGTTTTCGTTAACGTTGTTATTTGTATTTATCATTATTTCCCAATCAATTTCTCTTAATGCATTTATAAAGTTTGTTATGTTTTTATCTGTAAATAGTATTTTTTGTGTATACCATATTTTGTTGTTGTTTGTATATAAGCAATTTGTATTCAATGTCAAATTGATAGATTTGTGATCGGAGAGTCCATAATCTTCGACATATTCTTTATTTATTAAGGATTTATAATTTGTGAAAAGTAAGTCAATGCAAGTGGAAGTAGTTTTTGTTATCCGTGTGGGTTCGCGAATTATTTGTTTTAGGTTATGTGAGCGCATTAAGGTAAGAAGGTTCTGTGTTTGTATATTTTTGTCAAGGATATTAATATTGAAATCTCCACCAAATATGATATATTTATTTTTATCTCTAGTATTTAGTATATTTAAAATATTTAATAACTTTGCCAGAAGCCTATTTAGCAATGGTGTGAAGATAAACTTTGGCTATTTGCTTCTTACATGAAGCAACTTGGCTATTTGCTTCTTAAATACAGCCAATACTGACATAAAGTAGAAAATAAATACCTCCACATTCCAGTACAATTTGTGACTCATTTAATCAGTTTGGTCAACCTGATAGGTATTGACTTTTACTTCAAGAATTAATGCAAAAACGTCAATCTTACATATCCTGAAAACCGGCCCTGATGACTGTAGTCTATGCTATTACCATGTCTTGGTCAAACTACATTTTTACTACGCGTTTTTGTGCCCATTTTGCCTATTATTAAGATATTAACAAAAAAATAAGAATGGAAAATTGACAGGCATTATGGTTATGGCATACTAGCCGTCATAAGCCTGACAGAATCACCCTCTACATCTCCACCGGGATATTATCCGGAAGGCAGGGCTAAGACTAGCTATCTAAGTTAATTTTTTTGTAGTTAATTTAAGTTCTCTTTCAAATAATACCATGGAACAATACAATTTTACCTATAAATTATGGTGGGCCATTTGTCAAAAACAAAGTAGGTACTTACCATTTACAACATCTATAGGTACCAATCTAAATCAAAATTATATAATTTTTTTTAACCAAGCAATTCAAGATAGGGGCCTTGTATGGGGTCTTTAAATTAACTTAAGTCAGCTCTTGCTATCGCAGTAGACTCAAACATGGGGGTTATGACTGCATCAAGAGGCTACCTACTTAAAGGTTTCTATGGGGCCAAGTATGAAACTAGCTGGGACCCCAAGTTAAGTCTTAAATGTTTTAAAAATAAACTTTGACTTTTTAAAAATAATTATAAAAATACCTAACTGCACAGTAAATCATGCAGGTCTGGTCCTGGGTCCTGGTCACAGCCAACTGAACCTTTTTTATTACCTTTCTTTGAAAAGTCCGAAAGTCTAGCTAGTACATTATGTGATTACATTAACTATAGGTAGGTACTCAGGGCATTAGAAGGAAATAATACTCACTTAATACCTTCATTGTATAAGCCTCCACAAACCAGTTTCTGCCTCTACCATTCTCTCACCACCACCACCTCTATCATTTGGTTTCTATAATATAGGTAATATACCAACTCTCTGTTTGCATCATAGATATTAGTGCTTTTTCAGGACATAGTACTAGACATACCTCGACATCCACTACGAGTAGGTACTAACGCTAATGGAGCGTCATTCGATGTAATAATGGCAAACGTCAGGCTAGACAAATAGCTCTTTCACCTTTCGGTAGACTTTAATAGAGCATTTGTCAATAATTCAAACGAATTTACTCATGCTGTGCTTAATACTGAACAAAATACTTGAGTATTATGAATGCGAATAATCATTATAACGTACCTTAAAAAGTATAAATCTAAATTAGACCAGAAGTTCAATATTAAGATGAATAATTTGATTGTTTATCTACTTATATTGGTATCTTATTAAAAAAGTATAAAACAAAATTTGACAAGTTCAATAATAGGATGAATAATTTGATTATTTATCTATAATGGTATATTGTTTATCTATAGATATTTGATTAAAACTTGTTTATAAGTTGGATAATAAGTCCGTTATTAAGATGAATGAGACTATCTATTATTTTTTATTATGTCATTTGTATCCAAAAAACTAAAAGATTTAATATGTTATTGAAATACGATTTATTTATAATTTCATATTGGAAATCTCAATTTTCCTCATAATCTCTTAACATCTGCATTGTAAATGTTATATCGAGAACAAAGCCTGAAGTATAATAAGTGATCAAACGAACTTACCTGTTGTGAAGTTCGATCATTATTATACGAAGGGCTTCGTTCGAAGATATAAGGAACCCTCCCTACCCTACCCCAGAAAAATTTATATTCTCTTCTTACTCTAAAATAATGACAGATGACATATAGAGTGTAGTAGCTATACTAGTGCGTTTAGTTTTTGCTTTCAGCTCTAAATATGCGTATGGTTGTCGACTACGTGACGAAGCTGCATTGTAAATGTTATATCTTCGAACGAAGCCCTTCGTATAATAATGATCGAACTTCACAACAGGTAAGTTCGTTTGATCACTTATTATAAATGAGCTTAGTATCAATATCATACTTTTCCCTACATTCATCTAACTCGACAGTACAACTATTTAAACTTTTTGAAAGGATAACACGTTATTTTCTTAGGGAAAGATTTAATTTTAAGAGATTTTGTTTATTAATAGCCCTTTATGACCGTTTAATTATTTTCCTAAATTTTATGTATTTCTTTAATGTAATACGACTCATAACAATAGGACACAATGGTATGGTATCGTCACCAGTCAAATCTATTGTTATACGAGTAGCTGGCTTACACACTGATTTTGACTTACTGCCTACCAAACCATAAAATAGGTTATTGGTGGTAGCAACCTGTTCTCTGACCTTGACAGACTGAGATAGATAACGCCTTATGGGCTTCACATAACTTCTGTTTAAGTTCTACTTCTGTTTAAGTTCTGAAATATTATTTATTTATTTATTTAAAAATAAATAAATATGGTTCAAAGCCAGTTCATGGGTGTCACTGCACTCTTGAAATGTTGACACTTGATGTTGTAAATGTCTGTACTGGTAGGCTAAGTTTATGTGTTCTGTGTGTAGCTCAGCCAGCTCATTTTTGAGGAAGGTGTTTTTGGCAATAATGTTCTCCACTTCCACTTCACTGTATTCCCTTTCCTGGAGCAGTTGTTTACATTCAGCTTGAGAAGCTTCAAGATCATTCAAAGTAGTTCTTAAGCAAAGGAAGCAGTGTTCAAGTACTATGACGACTGAATTTTGTACAGGTAACGCATTCGGTAATTAAAAATATAACTGAACATTCTCACGCTTCTAAAGCCTCACCGTTGCAATCGATTTCATTTAAAAACAAGTTAAAACAAGCTGCGGCTACCACTTCGATGACACCTGTACAGATAATTCAGGCTAATTTGGAGGCTGTTCCCAGTACAAGTGCATCAGGTCTGCTGAATAAAAATGCTTTGAGGCAAATAATTCATCGTGTCCGGAAGAAACATAAGCCTAAAGAACCGCAGACTATAGATGAAATTGAAATACCATCTGCATATAATTTCGTCGAAGGAGAACACTTTTTGGCTCGTGACACTAAATTCGGTGATAAAAACAGCTAGCTCTAAACAAAATATCAAGATACTTTCTGATTCATCAGTTTGGTTGATGGACGGAACTTTTAAAACTTGTCCAGCCTTGTTTCGTCAGATGTATTCTATTCACGCTATGATAAAACCAAAAAGTCAGTACCGTTGGGTTACTGTCTGTTGACCGACAAAACAGAGGAGAGACATTTGGCTTTTATAAGAGAACTCAGATTATATGCTACAGAATATGAATATGATTTGAATCCCCAGCATATTGTAACAGATTTCGAGATTGCAATCATAAACGTGATCAGGATTGATTTCCTGATGCTCATCATCAAGGTTGTTTATTTCACCTTGGTCAAAATTTGTGGAGGCAAATGTAACGATCTGGGTTAGCTTCGCGCTATGGCAGTGACAGTGACTTCTCACTGAAATTAAGATACTTAATTGCTCTGGCCTATCTTCCGCCTGAAGAAATTCCTGACGCATTCAAAACTCTTAAGGAAAGTGTACTACCAGAAGGAGCGAGAAGCATTACAGAGTGGTTTGAAACGGACTATGTTTTGGGAAAACTTATGTGCCAAGCTAGTAATAGTACTTCAGTCTCCATTTCAAGATCTTCTCCAATGTTCCCCCCTCTTGTGGTCTATAAATACGAATAAAGTACTGCGATTACCCAGAACCCAAAATAAAGTAGAGACATATAGTCTATTAAATAATAATCGACATGGCCTGTATGTAACTATTCGGGAAATGATGAAAGAGCAAACTGTTACCAACCATGCCGTTGAAAAAGCCTTATTTATCGTGTATTCCGAGGACACCGCCCCGAAAAAAAATTTGAGATCGTTCACAGGCACTTTCGAAACAGTGCGAAAAAGGCATACTATGGATTTACTTACGTTTTAAGAGGTGTGGCAAACAATACCGAATTGTAAATAATTTGTTAGTGTAGATACAGTACTGTGCGTAGCTAATTTCGTTTAACGTTGATTATCTTTATTTCTAATTAATTACTTTTTGTGATTGTACGTGGTTGTACCTTTATTTTGTCGTTAATTAATAAATAGCAAGGAACAATTTGTTGTTAATGTCCAATGACCTCAAATTTAATCATTTATAGCTATACATCGATTGAACAAGGCTTCGCAGTATGATATTTACCTACGCAGTAAAATCGTTCGCAGTACAGCTTTTCGATGCAACGAAATATCGCAGTTACAAGACGTCGAATTAACAAGCCGTCGCAGTATACAGATGTTATTGAAAGGTTTTCGAACAAAACAAAATTCGATGACACGGCTTTCGCACTCAAGTAGGTATTCCTTTTTAAATTAGCTGAATGGTGCTAATCCACGCGTCATGTTCGTGAACGGGCGCCGTCAGTTGGGACTGGTCATCTCTTAGCTGCCATGGCTTATTTTAATTTATTTTAAGTATTTGAATGATTATTTTTTTCTTTTTATTACGGACGCTTTTACGAACGTGCACGTCTTATTACATTGTTCTCACATGCATAATTTCAAAATGAATGATGTAACCAATATTTTGTATCAATTTTATATTTTATTTAAAAGAGTGTCCGTGGAGTTTCTTGCCCGTTCTTCTCCATAGGTACCTACTACGCTTTGGAATGGGCAACTAGCTTCATATTTTTGACTGACCGACCACTTGACAATTCAAAAGTGCCTGTAAATGGTTTAATTGAAATAAATGCTTTGAGTTTGAATTATATCAATACAATTATAGCTGTCAAATATTTAAATAATTAGGCAATATTTCTTGTATGGAAATATGAAATGTAGCTAACTCTAGTGAACTAAAATATTGATGATGAAAAGCAATAATTAAGGCTCCACTTCGATTCTCTCCCCAATCGTGCGGAGCTTCAGAATTTTATAATGTCTTCAAATAAAACGTTTTCCCAAAATGTCACACTGAGCAAACGCCTAGATTTTGAGAAAAAAAAATCCTAGTTTCAGAAATTTTAACCAATTTGCGTAAATTAATTGTCATTTTACCACAGATAATGTACGAGTTTCACTCCTAGGTTGTTCCATTTTACGTTCAGACAAAGTGATAGCGGACTCTTATGGTTTTTTGTATAAATATTGTAAGTTTTTAACTTTCATTCGCTTTTAAATAGCTGCTACCGCAATGAACTTAATTATGAAGTAAATAATATAGTAAAAGAAATTAAAAAGTGATAGTTTTTTTGTACTCTTCAAATATTATCTGTAACGAAACATAATCGAATGTGAGTGAAGCTCATGAGTGAAGCAAACGTTTGACAGTTGTCATTCATCGTATCAGTCGAGAGCGTATACCGTACTCCTGTTTGCAACAACGATTGATTGACACCATGGCGTCCCCGATGTTCCCGTTCGTGTTCTGCTTCCTCATCTCCAGTTCGCGAAGTGTTAAGTGTCGTGCAAGTTTTTTGGATGTAAAAGCGAGAGTCATCCCGTCCGAGTCGGGGTGCCCCAAGTCCCGACACGACGTAGGATGCAAGAGCGAGCGAAGCGAGCTCGGGACGTTGGGCGTCCCGACACGGACAGGTTAGGTTAGAAGGGGATCCCCTTCGTGGTTAATTTTTTATAAACCACCCAGAAATAGGAGCCCCGGGGTTCCGTCGAAAACGCTTTACTAAAAAGAACCTTGACCTCAGAGCTTGTTACAAGGTAATATTCCAAGATTTAAGCATTATTTGGTTTGACCTTGACTTTTGAGGTGCATGACCTTGACTCTTGGGTGCTGACCTTCACCTTGAAGATGTGTTTGACCTTTGTATTGCTTGGAAACTAATTTAGACCCGCCATGTGATCTTCGCCACCCTTAATACACCGGCGATTTTTGGCCATTTCTTTGAAACTTTGGCAATTTTTTTCTCGGCACCTATTTTGGGGATTTCAAAAATACAATAGAAATGGTCTACCTACTCTATCCAAAAAAAAATACCTACTATAAATAAGAGCTGGGGAGGAAACCGCAGTGCCTCCATAATTAATATCGTAACACCGATTATTTAGTTAAGAAGTTTGTTTGCTTTTTATTTAAAAGCATCTCTACCAGTTCGCTAGTTGCCATATTTCATATTTCCATACAGTTAAATTGCCAAATTAATCAAAACAGCGAAATATTTGATTTCTATTTGCGACGTTGCCCACTTTCAGAATAAACGTTCTAATAAAGTGTTGAAACTACCTACTAACTGTGTGTAAGCTGAGGTGACGTCACCCTAGCTGCTCATGTCGTATCTTCCGAACGAAAGAAGATATGATTATGTATTAAAGCTCAAAAATTAAGGCATAATAGCGGCCAAAGGCAGCATAATGTTCAAATCTCTAAGCTTCGTATTTTCCACGCAATCAAGAAAATACCAACCATGGTCGTGTCGGACCACGCACAATGAAGATTTCCGTATTTGGGATGAATTAATCCGAAAAAAAAAACAACTTTGTAGTTGAAAAACATGTTCTCCCATAAATCGATATTCGATATACGTCACGGTCAGATCTCCAACTGCAAATGTGTTAGGTTTCAATGTATTAACATATAATTGTTGTATATTATACTGGCAACAACAAAAGATTCGATAACCCAAAATGGCGGCCTTCTGGGTCGAGCGCTCATGACGGTACGACGTGCCAGCGTCTGTGTCGGTTAAAAATATAGATTGGCTTCTATTTGTTGGAGATGTACTTTAAATTAAGTTAACCTATTAGTTTTACTGTTATTATTCGAATTTTAAATAAATAGTTATATTATGTTGGGAGATGTGATGGTATGGTGTAGATAGAATATTTAATTTGATGTTGGCAAAGAAACATATGACAAAATATCTTGGTGTTTTAATTATAATTAGTATGAATTATAAATATGTAAATATTATAATTGGTATCTATTTTGAAGTACTTGTTGTTTTAGAAAATTAGTAAAAATATAAAAAAGTACAAGAAACTCTTGAAGTCACAAAGTGTTTATAAGTTTAATATTAATCTTAGGAAAGAACGTATTAACTTAAAATGCCAACTAGATTCATGTAATATTAAGATGGAAACTAGCAGAAAAATGTATGAAGTTGAGACACATAACCTTCAACAGGAATTACTGAGCAGGGAAAATACACTTAAGGAAATATCTTGTAAGCAAATGTTAAACGAGCGCTTGCAGGAGGCCTGTGAGTTGGTGGATTTGGTGAAGTACAACGCAGAGAGGTACGAGTTGCTGACAAACAACCTCACCTGTAGTTGTGCTCGCACTCCGTCACCTCTCATGTCACAGCATGTTGTTCCTGCCACTTCACCCACTTTAACTCATACCATAGAAACTGTCAATCCCACTCAAAGTAATGTTTTGGTGTATTCTGATAGATTAGGAGCAGGTTTTGGATCCTTGTTAAATAACCGATCTAAACATAACATGGTAATGTTACCATAACCTGCATTTTAATAAGCTTGTTCATAAAATAAAAAAACACAAAAATGAATGAGCAGACTACGTAGTGCTTTTAATTAGAAACAGTCTGAGCATCACTAAAAGGGACACAGTTAATGGTGTCGACACCCTACTTAAGTTAAAATTAATATTATGTGCAATGCCATAATCAGATTATTTGCATGCTGAAGGAAACGATTACATTTGTAGTTTAAACAACCTAATGCATACTTTGTCATGTCGTCTTGACCGTTTATTGTATTTTGTTACTAACAATTTTGTTAGAGATTTTGTATTAAATCGGGAGCATATTATGTTTCTTCCCAAGAAAAGTCAACATTGTATTGGCTACTTTGTTAGCTTACAATATACACGCAGTTATTGATAATTTAACTGAGACTAGGTTAAGTGACGAAACAGTATTATCTAGTAAATCTAATAATAATGTAATAGATTCTTTAAACTTTTAGACTCGACAATAGAGAAGCATAATAAGAATATTTTACTGTATCATCAAAATATTAATCGCTTCTCTGGCAAAATCCTAGAAGTGGAATTGTTAATAGATAAATATCATATGGATATCTTATGTTTTTGTGAAACCTGTTTAAGACCGGATAGGATGCTTTTTAATGTAAATAATTTTTCAGTTGCCAGTGCGTATCCTCAATAGACGGTGGTACCTTGATATTATGTAATAGTTGCTTCATAAGGAAAGGAAGGATATCACTGCTTGCTCTGTTGATCGCTTATGTGAGGTAGCATGTGCAGAGGTTGCGGGCCTACTTTCTTATGTGTTTATAGACCACCAGCCTCAAACTTGTCACCTTTTTTTAATAATTATGGACGAAATACTATGCAAACTTTTTAAAGATAATAAATTCGTTTTTGTTTGTGATGACCTAAATATTGATCTATTAGTTAACTCACCGGATAAATGTAAGCTTATATCATTGTTTAAATCATTCAATTTAAAATGTATATTTAATGAAGCGACTAGAATAACAGCAACCTCAGCTTCATTCATTGACAATATATTTACTAATTGTAAAGTACAAGACTCGTGCTTAATTAGTGGCGTCAGGTCTGACCATACTGGTCAACTTGTATCATTTGACTTATATAAAAAGTTACACCTAGACAAAACCATTGAACTATGACCTCTCACTAAAAATAAATTGAAAACGTTTAATAATAATGTTCTTAGCAATCTCTCAACTGCTAGTTTTGATTCACAAGACCCCAATATAAACTACGGTACATTATTTTCTACAGTATGCCATAAATTCAATAAAGGATGTCCTGTAAAAAAAGTAACAATCAATGCTAACCCAAAATTTAATGAACGGGCCACTGCTGGCATTAGAAAAAGCAGAGATATTTTATATAATTTGTACAACGAGAAATCATTGACTTTCTGATCAAGCCCTTCATAATTATGTCAGAAACTATTCTAGAATATTGAAACGAGTCTGCGCTCAAGCTAAATCTAAATAAGTAACTCATGCTAGACCAGATGTTGTCACAATTTAATTCAAATGGGATTTTACATAGTCACCAGTTTGGTTTCACGAAAGGTAGGTCGACGACTGACGCTGGAGTAAAACTCATCAGTCACATTTTGGAATCCTGGGAGAAGTCCCAGGATGCAATTGGTATTTTCTGTGACCTCTTAAAAGCGTTTGACTGCGTTGACCACAAAACACTGATCTGTAAATTACACCACTACGGAATTCGTGGTGAAGCTGGTGATCGTGTTCTTTCCTATCTATCAAACAGGCAGCAAAAAGTAAACGTTAACGGGGCGACATTCTTGGGGTCTAGTTAAGATGGGCGTGCCTCAAGGATCAATTCTTGGCCCTTTCCTATTCTTAGTTTATATTAATGACCTTCCTTGCATGATGGCTAACTTATCAGATATAATTCTATTTGCTGATGACACTGCTCTTATTTTTTAAATTGATAGAAAAGATACGGATGTTATCCATGTCAACGATAGTCTAGCAGTTCTTTCGAAATGGTTCGCAGCTAATAATCTTTTACTTAATGCGAACAAAACTAAATGTCTTAAGTTCTCATTACCAAATTTACCTCAAATAGGTCTAAATTTAAAACTTGATGGTAAGAAACTAGATTTTATTACGGAAACCGTATTTCTAGGAATTACTTTACATTGGAGATTGCAATGGGGGAGGAGCTCGTGGCTAAGTAATAACTGCCGCACGGGTCGATCCATCAGGTTAAGCTACGCTTGCCGGGGTTGGTCTGTGGATGGGTGACCATCTTTACATACCGAGACTCCTCCGTGCCTCGGAAAGCACGTTAAGCCGTTGGTCCCGGCTGTCATTCGTGGATCTATGATAGTCGTTACGGGTCGTCAGAAGCCCGAAAATCTGACAACCAGTCTTACCAAGGGGTATCGTATTACCCAGTTACTGGGTTGTGGAGGTCAGATAGGCAGTCGCTCCATGTAAAATACTGGTATTCAGCTGCATCCGGTTAGACTGGAAGCCGACCCCAATATAGTTGGGAAAAGGCTAGGCAGATGATGGAGATTGCAATGGGGCGCCCACATTGATGTCCATCAGAATCGCGAGTGTACTTTTCAGATCTGCCTATATTTATTGCAGTTATTTGGTACCTTCTTTGTACCTTTACGTGCCTCTTTTGAAAATCTGTGTACCTACACCCGTACAATGATATTTTAAAAATTAGGTACACCCGCCTTCCGGATGTCAGAACCGCGGGTTTACTGCTCACCAATGCGTGTAGCTACGTGCACGCTATATGTAGATTTGGTACCTCTTGTGTACCTGCAGAAACAAGTATTAAATAAACAAATTACTGTAAGGTTGCTGCGAAAAGCTAAAAAAACGATTTTATTTCTATGACGCAATTATTTTATAAAATAACAATATTCAGTATTAATAACTTAAAAAAATAAGTTAAATATTTAAAAAAAACCTATTAGAAAAACAAACAACAGTTTGGGATTTATAGAATTAAGATGTTTGTTGTCAGTGTTTTCAGAATCAAAATGAAACAAGAGACAGTTTTAAAGGATTTTGGTTAATTTTAATAGTAACGAATTATGTAATGATTAATATGAATAACGTATTGATTCAATGTGCATTTAACTCGGCCAAATAATTTGTTACAAGACTTATATAAATTAATCTTCGGTCCTGTATTATCTAAGTAGTATTTTAACGTAAATAAATGTATTAATGAAATGGTCTTGGAACTGAATGGAAATAATTTTATATTTTATTATTATTGATATCAGGATAAAGGAGACAGTAACAAGGAAATATAATGACTGCGTCCTTGCACCAGAGTAATCCAAATGTAACCAAAAAAAAATGTAGTTTGACTGCCTCGGTGGTTCAGTGGTCGTAGTATGCGACTGCTGAACACGATGTTGTGGGTTTGATTCCCACATAGAACAACAATTTGCGGATCACACAAAGTGTTATACTGAGTGTGTATAATTTCATGTTTCGATTCCCGGTATGGGCACACAATCACTCACACTAATATTATAAAGGCCAAAGGTCGTGAACCGCGGGGCGCAGCTAGTGTTGACTAAATGTTATGCGGAGTATCTGGATTCGGGATTCCTGGTATGGCCACAATACATGTTTAATGGACATGTTTAGTATGGAGGTTCTGGGTTCGATTACCGAAGATTGTTATTTATTCTTTGACGTCGTTACTATTTTATAAAACAGTAAGAACGTCAATGAATGAAAATTGTTTTTTTTTTACTTTGCGCAGCAACCTGACAGTATTTTGTTTATTAAATACGTGTTTCTGCAGGTACACAAAAGGTACCAAATCTACTTATAGTGTACTTAGCTATATATATTGGTTAGCAGTACACCCGCAGTTCTGACATGCGGAAGGCGGGTGTACCAATTTTTTTAAATATCATTGTACGGGTGTAGGTACAGAGATTTTCAAAAGAGGTACGTAAAGGTACACAGAAGGTACCAAATAACTGCAATAAATTTAGGCAGATCTGAAAAGTACACCCACGATTCTGACGTATACAATGTGGAGCAGGACGATTGACATTCCTTACAACCACATAAAGAGTGTCATGTTCTTTACCCGTATACAAAAAATCAATCAAATCCTATGAATACTTTAGCCACAGGAAATTATTTTTCATTTTCTTATTTTTCAACATGATGTAGATCTGAGTCCGTAATAATAGGTAAACATTGTAAGGTCAAGAACCTGTGCAAAACGTACGATTCTATCCTCTACGTCTCAATATGCTTGAGAGACAGAGAAAGGTGTCATACGATTCCACTCTGACGCGCCCCGCCCAGTCCCACAAAATAATACTACAATTAGAAAGAAAAATAAATATTACTTACGCAAATTATGCATTAGTGGTGCATAGACGATTGCGAGTGTGTGTGTGAGCGGAATTTTTCCGGCAAAAAGTCTCGGGACTCGGTCACTATGTCAGTCAGTGCATAGCGGCGCCCTTTGAGGAGCGCACACGGCTACTTTTTTATTACGGGACGAGCCGCGCGCGCATTGTCGTGATTTTGTGAAAAAAAATAATTGTTGTTGTTTGTGATTAAAGACGATTTAGTGTGACTTATTGTTCAGTGTTAGTTTAATATTAGTTAGTTAATTAGGTATCGATGTCGCTTGTGCATAATGAACTACGGTGGAAACCTTGAAAATTTAAAAATTTTACTATTGATGTAAATTCTGATTGTGATGTGATATTATGTGATTAATTATTCAATCAGTGATCTTTTAATTAACAACGCGCAACTTAGTGAGTTTTAGCCGCTAATTTGTTGTTCTCCGACTAAACTACCTACCCACGTCCACCTACGCCCCGCACCGCAGCGCAGGCGCCGCCCCCCACCGCGACCCGCATCGGGCCGCGCAACAGGTTAGTGACTTGTCGTAGATAAAGCGTGTTTACTTTTTATGCAGTTGATTCTGCTATTTATTTTGTTTGAAAATTGCAATTTTTTAATTTTCCATTAACTACTAATCTTCGTCTTTTAAAATGTTTCTATGGACTAGTACTGTGCTTGTTTTAATTTAATGTCGTAAGTCCAGATCCACATTGTATAAAGTATGAGCTCTACGTTCAGCTTCAGCGTCAACCCTGGCAAGGTGGGCTTGATCTACTGGTTGAGAGCCGGGAGAACATCGGGATTCTACGACGGCCTGGACGAAGTAGTTTTTATGAACGTACTAGAACATTATTTTGTTCTTGTACTTTTACAGAGGGGGAAGTGTTCGTAAGGCTTCTCTGAGATGGAACACGTTGACAGCCCCCGCGCCCTAGCCCCTCGCTTGCTCGCACGTCGCGTCGTAGATTATCACCGGCCAGGTATGCGGAGTAACAATTGTTGTTAGTTTGGTATATGTTATATATGCTTGCATTATCCGTTATAATTATAAAAAATGATGATTAGTTTGTTTTGTTTTTCGTAAAGTAAAGCTTCGTTCAGACTAGCGCGACGCGACACCGGCTATTGTTATACCGTGAAGTTTTCTTAGAAATTGTATTGTTCGTGTCGCGTCGCGCCGTCGCGTCGCGCTGGTCTGCACGAGCCTTAAAACGTAATGTTATATATACCTATGTTTTTGTAACGAATGATTTTTAGTCACAATGACACAATTCTTGTTTTAGATCTAGCTTTTTTCTTGAGACATACCAAATGACAGCCATGAAAAGAGTTTTTCAAGGACATACGTCCGGCCGTTACTGGTCAGTTGTGACATCCTGTCACATCAGCCTTAATATAAAAAGGAATATCATTTTTCTTTCAAAATAACTCAATATTTTGTTTTTGATTATGCCATATTTATTTCCTTTCGGATGGCCTTGTCGAAAAGAGCGAATATGTTAGAGCGCATCCTTAGTGAGCAGGGTGCGGACCAGCTCCAATACTGTCCTGAAAATGATCGCTGAGCGACTTGACTGCCCCTACCCTACATACGTAAATGCTGTAACAGACATGTATAGCCAGGGCACTTAATTCTGATTGACACTGACCTATATTTTTAATTACGACTTGTTTGATGATTTTTTTTAAATTTATTTAATATTAATTCTGTGACCCTTAAAATTTGACATAATTTAATTTCGATTCTCTGACCCGTATAATTTGTATTAGTCATTAGTTTATTTTAATTGCATTTGACATTTTATTGTAATTTGTATTCTGTGACCTTTGTAATTAGTACCCATTTTAATTGCATTGATATTTTATTCTGTTCTATTTTGATTTATTCTGTTGCAGTATAGTGTGTATAGTAATTTTATTTTATGTAATATGGGTTTTGCTTGAAATAATAGTTTTTTTTTTTACTAAATCATCCTTTCATTTATATTTTCTACAGAAAATAGTTTCGATGTTTCACATCTGCCAAGGGTCCCTCGACGGCTCAATAAAAAAAAAAAAATTACAGTTCGGGTAGTTCCTGACCTAGACAGGAGCCGAATGAGCCGAAATTTTGCTGAGCAGTTTGTTCTCACGTAGGGATGTCACGTGAGGTAGGTCGATGCTATACAGACGGGCGTGTTGCTGGGTGTCGCGCCAACTCTACTTAGCTTAACACTAGGAAGTGGGGCCGGCCGGGCGTCGGGTGCTGTCTTTTGTAACTATTGACGTTCAGAAAGTAGTTCTCACCCTAATATGATGAATAAGTGATTGTTATTAGAATACCTGGAATGGCACGTTCATGGCGATCTGCGTGCCGTAGGAGCGGTAGAAGGCGCGCGCGCCCTCGGAGCGGTACACGTGGCGCGCGCACTCCCACACGCCGCGGTACGGCGAGTTCAGCATCTGCATGCGCTGCTTCACCACTGCAACCACAACACAGCATTGATTGTACAGTACCATCCGAAATGTGTTCTACACCTTGAGGGCTTTTGTCTGCTCATTGCACGATAGAATCTGTTTCACCGACTCAGCATTATTTACAGCGTAAAGTCAATACCGCAGAATGACATTCAGCCATCTTCTTTACATGTTAAACCGAATTAAAAATGGGACTGACAATAAATAAAAACAAAAATAATTTATTTCATAATTTATTCATAATGCCCAAGCCATTAAAAACGATTTTTGGTTGATGTCAATAGACCTTAGACCATTGTCGACATTGGTCTAAGGTGCTATTTTGATGCTATTTTGGTCTTTGTTTCAAGTAATTTTGTATTAAATAGTGTTTAACCGACTACAAAAAAGAGGAGTTTTTATGTTCGTCTGTATGTTGTTGTGACTATAAATATCAATAGGTATTGTACACTGTAGTACATAATGTGCATTTCGCTGGCACTGATTCAGTGCGGGGGATTTTCTCGCCACAGCGCTGACTCACGCGTCGCCTTCGCCACATTTTCCTCATTGGAACGTGCCGAGAAATAAGATGACATACCGCAGATTCAACATATGAAGTAGAAGAGCTAACGTGCAACACCCTCCTGCCCTCCCCCCCACCACCACCCGTGAACTGATGCAGAGCAGCAGAAATAAAATATTAGATGCTTGTCGCGAACGAAATCTTCGGTCGTTCTAAATTATGCTCTCTGAATAGTATGTTGGTTCGTGATCGTGACCGCCGCCCATTTAGTTAGTGGATCACTCATTCATAACTATTACGCCTGAATGCCGCTCGGCCTGAGTGGGAAATAGCGAGTGTAACAAACAGATCGCGCCACTTCCGAGAACATGCGCTAATAGGAAAACAATGCTGCAATTCTTGTTATGATTCATTCATCTACAACCTATTCGAATGATAGAGACCGACGACTGATATAGAGCAATACATCCAACCTGTCAGGTGTTCGTATTTGTGTAGGAGCCGCGGTTGTTGTTCCACGGAGCAAGGGTCATGTGTAACGTTTCATATGCTTATCATATGAACCAGAAATACGAACGACCATGAACGTAAGAATACGGCGCTGAGGCTAATTCAATCGAAAGATAGATGAGCGGACCATTTGCTGACACAGTATCACCTGAACACGTCAAACTAATAAATTATCAAATATAATAATACCACCTGTACAAATGGACACCGAAAGTGACATGCAGAAAGTATTGATTCCAAGGACATGCTAACTACCCAACATATAATATCGTTAGCAAGTGAGTTGACCGTACCCAGTAGGCTACTCGGTGCACTGCGCTTAACGAGACAAACTAATTTTTCGATAGTGCCACCTGGGCGAAAAAAACGCATGGCTGCATCGTTTTCCGCCATATTTTTCTTCCAATTTTGCCAAGTCTACTCGTTGCTTGGCAAGTCTGCTTATTGCTACGCATCAGCATACATGCTCTGACAGTAAAAGGAACTTGTAAGGCTAACCGCGACTGAATCCAGCTTGTCTGCTTACCTAGTGAAGACTGTCCTCGTGCCCCTCGCTCGTCCGCTTCCCCGCGACGCCTAGGGTCCTGTCTTGTGGTCGTGAACCGCAAAACTAAACTATCTACAATATCTACCTATTCTATCATTTCTATTGTTTTATAAATACTATGCCAACGCGTAAATAGCTTCGTGATGTATAATGTAACAGGGAGCGCATCATGAGCGCTTTATGGTGGCATTGGTTTTTTGTCCTTAATAAATAAAATTAAATTAAATTAGCAGGGTGATTAGGTAAGTCGTGTTTGTGAGCAGCCAGTCACGCTCGCAGCCCCTGTTACATAGTTACAGACAGAGAAGCTGTGAGGATCTGCTACGAAATACAAAGCCTCAGTGGTACATCTGGTGCACGTGTGTTGTCATGACTGGTTTTTCTGTTTAGCCGTCTGTCAAAGCTGCTTGAGCATGAGCTTCAAACTCAAAGCATTTATAAAAAAAAAAAACAATTAGGTACCTACTTTGGAATTGTTAAGGGGTCGGTCAGTCAGAAAGATGAAGCTAGTTGACCATTCCAAAGCGTGGTAGGTTAATATGGAGAAGAACGGGCAAGAAACTCCATGGACACTCTTAAATCAGAATATTGGTTACAAAATATTGGTCACATCATTCACGTTGAAATTATACATGTGAGAACAATGTAGAAAGACGTGCACGTTAAAAGCGTTTGTAATCTATATACGAGTATATAAAAATTAATCCCCATCACGCGTGAACTCTGGCTGGACGGATTTCGCTAATTCTTTTTTTGTTGTGTTTGTTATTGTCAGATGATTCTTAGGATAGGTAGGTAAAGGTAGGGTAGGTGGGGTAGGTAGGGTAGGTAGGTAGGGTAGGTAAGTAGGGTAGGTAAGTAGGGTAGGTAGGTAGGGTAGGTAGGTAGGTAGGGTAGGCAGGTAGGTAGGGTAGGTAGGTAGGTAGGGTAGGCAGGTAGGTAGGGTAGGTAAGTAGGGTAGGTAGGTAGAGTAGGTAGGTAGGTAGGGTAGGTAGGTAGGGTAGGTAGGTAGGGTAGGTAGGTAGGGTAGGTAGGTAGGGTAGGTAGGTAGGTAGGAAGGGTAGGTAGGTAGGGTAGGTAGGTAGGGTAGGTAGGTAGGTAGGTAGGGTAGGTAGGTAGGTAGGGTAGGTAACCATTTTGAAGGGAACTTAATGATCCAACACACACGCCACCACCAGCGAGACATTTGAGCTGCGCTTGATGGGCGCGGTGTTGCGTGGTGCGGTCGTGTGGCGCTCAGTCCGTAGTAAAGTGCACGTGACCACAGTTTCCGGTCATTGTGGGTACGGGCCGTGCGGGGTGCGAGTGCACCGACCTGCCACCGTCTGATGTTGCTCCAACACTTCCGGACCGCGCGTACAACATCGCCGGGATGTTGTTCGCTGCGCGCCGTCAACATGACTACTCACAACGGCAATCGTCAAGCTTACTGCCAATATTTACATCTGCACTTTCATAGCTACTCCCTATGCGTGTTCAAGTCAGCTTCTATTATAAATTTTAGAAGAAACGTGCGCAAGGGAACAAACGATCGTTTGCGATAGATCAATCAAGGATAAATTAATGAAACCGCTCAGCTGCGAGTATCATGGAGCTAAGCATAGTTTTATATAGAGGCCGTCGCCAGTCGGGTAAGTAGGTACCTACCTGCTGATTGTATAATTATTCATACTGATAAATTAGCCAGTAAAAGACGCATTAATTAACACTTGTATTGTATTTGCAATATATTCAAAGAACACTAGATGTAGATTAGCAGCTGAATACTTGTGTAGTCAAGTGGGTCGTACTTGTAACATTTACGTCAAGTACGGTACTTTACAAGCACAATTAATTTACCTACACGTATTTATGGTTTCAGATGTATTTGAAGCCAATTATTTGATTATTTCGCTATCGACACGTTACGAAGAAGAATGGCACCTGCGCTAATTGAGCACTGCCACCCTGCACGTGAGAGCATGACTTAGTATCTGAGGATGCACATACTAATGTTAGAGTCACAAACAACCCAAAAGGCCAGTTTTACCAAGAGTTAATATCGGCACTTGCAAGTGAAGAAACCAAGAAGAAGGTGACGGAACAAGTAAGTCAAGCCTGCCCACTGCCACTGCCCAGAGGCCATGCACGAGCCTGCCTCCGACCGCAGTCAAAAGGTAAACGCAGTGGCCTGTCCCTCATGACATTCAGAACCCGAAGAAGATGGAGTACTTTAAGTAGAGCCTACAGACTAGACACAATCTTGAGAATGCTAATAGTGCTCATGTAGGTATAACATGAACACGCAATGTCGCGTGTTTCAATTGCCTCTGTACAGCAAAATAGTATATTTATTTATTCGTATTACATGATAGTAACAAGTGCAAATAAAACATGTTTAGGGGCAACCATAGAGTCACCAGACTATTGTGGTAAATTGATAACGCCGCCTATTTGCATAATTATACTTCGTGTTTATAGTAGAATCATTGAACTCCGCCATTGCTCCTGCGTTATCTACCGCGCGGGCGGCCTGCGACACACTCGACAGACAGGTTGCCTGCTGCTGTAGCCCGCAGTTACAATCTTTTACAATAATGGGCTCATATCTCAGGGATATCCGTGTTTGGACATCAATAACCTATGAGTTCCACTGGAACGTTTTGCATACAAATAGACAATTGATTAAATCGTTGTATGTCGTATCTTTTTCTCAAGTAGTTGAGCTATTGAAGGTGGCGGCTATCGCAGCGACTACAAGGAGCCTTCGCGACTCTGTAGCGACACGCTCAGCTCGTGACAACAGACAGCGCACACCTGATAAAGAATACACGTTACAATATAAGGCGCGCGGAGCAGACGGGTAGCTGTCGAGACTATACACACGGTACTGTTCGCCGCTATCCTCGCTGATAAAACACAACAACACTGACCAACTTGTGTGCATATGTTACATAATATTGTAAATTTCACGGAACACTAATATGACCGAACACTTGAATTCTTAAATGACTTGAACTATTGTACAATTAGTAACATTCGCGGAATTTAATTAGAATGTTTCCAGCTCAGTGTGCGGCGCGCTCATCGCTTCATCCTGCATGACGCCATGTTTTCTTAAGACCTCTTTGAGTAATTTAATGGTAGAGGGCCAGAGCAGGCATTATTGCTGTTATCAAGTATTGGATACGAAGCATGTTCAGCGAACGAATATGTTTGATATTCAAAGCAGACGGGTGAAAAGCATATCATAGGCTCATTTGTTACGTATGTTTAGTTCACACGGCAAGGCCAGGTGTTTCGGGTTTGACCGATTGTTTAACTAAAACTGAAGTAGAAGTGGCGGTACTCACCCTCAGCTGGATTGGAGACCGCGTCGTGTATGAGCGACGCGATGCAGCCCGACAACCCTGCAACAGTCAGGACACTGGTTTCAGCAAAACATCACACTACAGCACTTTTACGTTATAAATATAGACAGAAGTATGCGTCCACTCAAAGAAAGACGTAGCCTAGCTGACTCACCGTGTGTGATGTGGTCGTGCCGGTGCCTGGTGAGCTGTGACAGCGAGTGCTTGCAGTACTCGTAGGTGGCGAAGAAACAGGCGTGCGCCGGGCCCGCGCCCATCACTACCGCCGACATGCCGCGGATGGGCCTGCGGCAATACAAGACGGCAACATGTTAACACCAGAGCTGCTACGCACTGCTGCTACCATTACCACCTAAATACAAAAAAGTTAAACAAAAAGAGAGCGTGTTTAATTTGCTGAGTACATGCATGTTCTCGCCATCGTCCTTGTAAGGGCGATGGCGAGAACAACGATTGTAGGCGTCTGTAGTCGGCTCCTCAGAAAATCTGGTCCAACAGATACCAAAGTTAAGTCAGAGTCAAAGGTACTCTAGTTATCTAGTATAGTAATATCTGTGTGATTATGCCAATTAATCAAAATCTTCATTGTTATCTGTGTAAAATGGAGGAATGATGATAATTTATCAGAGGGTTGCTGACTAGCCGGACTACACTACTCGATGCTCCTGCGCGTTACAATAAAACACAACTATGCACAACCCGATTGTAAACTACATATGCGAGTATATAGGGCGTATTGCCTGACATTTTTTAGTGATAGGTTTTAAATATTGTATAATGCCCATGTTTACCAGTAGGTACGTGCCCGGACTGACATTTGAGGTAAACATTAATAGTGCGAAAGCCGGCTGCAAAAATACCTACCTCATCGGCTACCCCAATAGGCTATCTTTAGATCGTTAACCAACACTTTAACAAGTAAAAAAAATCAGGTCTGCAAGAGCGGATCCTGCCGGGTCATAGAAATAATCGATATTTTTGACGTATTTTTTTTTCCTGAAAGTTACGTCATAAGGTACCCCGAATTAAAGTGCTGGCAACAGTTTACCATTGATTAATTAGGTAAAAAAAGTGGGTCTGCCACTACGCACCTGCAGGAAGTAGTTGGCAGACCCCTAAAATATGCGGGCTTCCGACACCCTAAGTCTACCTCATCAAGCACACGGATGGAACCTACGCCAAATAGATTCTGAAACATTTCTCGACATTCGTTTCGCCGTTGAACGGATCACCGAAAGAACGATTGACTTTTCATTTTTACACCGATCTTTGTCTGCCCTTGGGGTATAAAACATAGGTATTCGACATGTAGTCCTGTTTCCGTTTACTTTAAAAAAAAAAACACAAAATAAAAAATAATAATACAATATAAAACAAACACAAAAACTAAACATAAAATTAAACTTTGCCCTCATAGTCATTGCGAAGGATTTTATAATTTCCGGCTAGCTTATCATTTAAGGCGATGTTTTCCGGGCCTGTCCGGCCTTTGAAACGCTACTTCCGCCTCCCCCAAATGCAGAGTGACGTATTTATTTACGATTCGCCGCCGACCATTTTGCGGAAAATCCATGCCACAGCATAAAATATTTGCAATTGACCAACTGAACTAGTTTTTCTTAGGTTCGATTATTTCAATAAGTTTTCATTTTATGGAACTGACGGTGTAGTGAACTAAAATGATTACTTAAAATGTCCTGTGTACCTCATAAGCGTTTTCACATTAACAGGTAACGACACCAGCCCGATACCGATGTGTCGGCAGCTTATTATACCGACATCGATTCGATACCGATATAATTACTGTCGGCCCGATGATATTGGTGACCATCGTGACCACCTTGAAGTCGGCAGTGCGAAAAAGTGTGTTCAAGTGAAAGAATGCCGCTACTCTCGCCGCACTGTGTCTTCGCCGATAGATATCGTACCTATATCGGTGTCGGTCGCTGTCTGCGACGATATAGGTGACAATAGCAGGACAGTGTAATAGCGTTTGGTAGGCACTAAACTTACCCGATCATCTGACCGCCGATATCGTGTCGATGTCGGGTCTGTGTCGTTATAGGCTAATTACGGCTGTGTTGTGACAGTCAATTCATTTTATTAATTAAAGCACGGATATCGAGGGATATGCCTTGGAGGCGTGGCACGTGGCGCCTCGACATTGCTAAATTGGGCTTATGTTGGAACGGCGGCTGTACGCTTCATTCAGTCGCTTTGCAACTGCGTAGTGTACTATTGATGCGTAAATAACCAAAATGCCGAGCTGTGCAGCAATAATTTTTAAAAATAGGTCTAGTACCATCAACCTGAAGACAAATGTCGTGTTCTATGACCGGTAAGTAAACATTTAAGTCACTGTTTAATATTTTAAATCAATTTTTAAATCATTTACTAACTTACGTCCGGAGCGATACGAACTAGCCCGAATCTTTCCGAACGGAACGAACGTTTTGGATTTAGAGAGGTGCAATCGAGTGCGTGCGGCTAATTTTATCGACATGCGTATTATTGCAGTCGAATATTTTTTTACAGAAGTCAATGGATATTCTCGTATTACATGTATAGTATATGAGTTAAATTTGTTATTAATTTAATTTTGTTTGAAGCAAATAAAGACATTGTTATTTCAATAGAGTTACTCGTGTATAGCATAATATTTAACAGAGGGTTCCCTTTACCCGGTAATACAATATTAAAAAAAACTCATTTTATTTTAGTAAAAATAACCCATATTTTCGGATAGGTATATAAAAACAAAATAAATTATATAAAGAAAATTAAACGAAGTTATAATAATACAAGAATGTGCTAAAGTAAATATCGATAAAAATTATCGACCATCGCTTTCGACTCCCTAATTGCATGCGTGTGCATTGAATGTTCGCAAATAGCAAGTGTTTACAAGTGAATGCCCCGCCCATTCTATGTATGTGTGCTATTAGAAATTGATTTAGTGTAGCTGCTTTCTTCTTAGTGTGCGAGTTCAAATTTTAAGTGTGAGTCGTAAGTACACTATTTGTTAATGTTGTAATTATTTTGGTGGGAGATAAGCGATCGCACTAGGATTTTACCTTTTGATATAGTGTACACAGAAAAACGTTTAGACGTCTTGAGAAATGAAGTTTAGGCGTCTTCTGTCATCTATGGTTTTAATAAAAATCAATATCTATGGTTAGGTGACTGTTAATGAGAAATTCCGTGTACATACTGCACACTGGTTTTTTTTTTGTGATCGCAGAGGTAGTCATGAATAATCTGTAAGAATCAGTTAGTGTATCAGTGTTTTGCCATTAGGTATTATATGAAGGAACGCAGGCGTTTAATAATTCACTTAAAATGAAAAATTTCGCAAGCAATGGGAAATTGCTACTAAAGGCTACGCGTTTAGACCTCAGGAGGAGCTGCTTCTTTCACGGATAACTCTTTCGCTTTCTCGCTAGTCCAGCCAGCCAGCCAGTCGCGTCACCAGTCCTAACTCTCTGTATATTTTGGTCGCCGAGACCAAAACTACAAACATAGTGTACAGTGAAGATTTATAAAATATGGCTGTTATTTTAAAATATGGCTGTTATTTTAAAATATGGCTGTTATTTTAATATATTGTGGTATCTTACGAAGAAAAAAATGGCAAATTTCCATACAAACTTTCATCTTTATTTCTTCAGGATTTTTACTAAGTTGAGTGGGCTAAAAATGTTCTTACTGTTTCCCTTATACTGTGACCATATTTTTTTGTTTCGGATGTTTCCCACCGCTCATGAAGATTCGTAAATATTGACAGCTCTAAATGAAGTAACAATTGCCGTACTTTATTGGCAAGTGACGTACCTATTGCTACAGCTATAATTTATTGAATCTATTATTTTAGGACATCAGCATTTTATCGTATACAGTAGTGTACTATCGTAACCAGTGACTTTTTTTTCTATTCAAAACTCAAAATGGTTCGTACTGAGCCAATACGATATTTTCTATGCAACCGACAACCGAACAAATTGTATATTATGTGTTTATTAATATAGGATATGATATTAGCAAAGACAGTTCGGTGGAGAGTAAATATAGTACACGAATGAATCTGATTAAAAAACCTTTAAAAAAATTCTTCATAGGTAAACGACGATAAAAAAATATATGTATAAGACTCGCACTTGACTATAATTTTATCGATAATAATTTGTAATTGTGTCTAACACTATTGTAAGATGACAATTAAACGTCATCATACGCATAGAAATATCACACTATCGAAAACAATATTATGAATTAAAACTATATTAAAATATTTTTTCTGAGCTGTCGCAATTTCGTATATGTGATGTTTTTTTAACAACTGCAGAGCGTATTTTTTAAATTTTTGACACAGATCCACCCTTGATGACGTCCCGCAAGACTTGAGCGCGAGCCGGTTTAGCCCGATCTATATTTGGGTTTATTTTAAAATTCTATTTGCTGTTACATAATCCCTTAAAGTCTTTAATGGTGAACGTAATTTTATTGAAATTGCTTTAATTACAATCGAATAAAACCGTTTTTTCTCATAAAAAGCTTCATTTTGAGGAAACTGCGTTTTTTTGTATAGAGCCAAATTATGTCCATCGTGTTTTGGTACTCTTAATTCACTAAAAAAATCAGGTAAGTAAATTGTAGTTTTTGAGGACAAAATATTGATTTTTCGTGCAGCCGAAATGCGTCAAAACCTCTTCTTTAGGACCCATTTCGCCTTAACTGATTATAATCAAAATTAAATGCCCAATGCATGCTAGTACTCCTACTATTGTGGTAATTATAGACATACATACTTGACATTAAAGCACGTTCGCATATTTCTAAACGAAAACAATTAAATATGAAAATGTGGGTAGTCCTCAGTTTTTTACCTGTCAACGTCCCTCATTACGTTCTTATGCCTGCCCGGAAATTTAGGGATTGCAAAATCCGGATTTGTTTGAAATCCGGATTTCTGTATTTTGTCAGATTTAAATCCGGATTTTTCGAACTTTTGAGTGTTTTAAGTTGATTTGATAAAATTGGAATAAAATAGCATAAATTATTTAAAATCAGTATTTGTTCGCTCAAATCACAGCACGACGACATAATAAAATCAACTAAAATAATCAACAAAACTTAGGGTGTCATTTTTCCCGTTATAAATTTACATAATCATAAGTAACATAACATAAACTGTTCTTACTTTAGATAATTAGGTAACATAACATAAACTTAAGATAATTGAGGTATCCTCCTCTTTTTTATAAAAACGCATTCTCAATAAAAAAGTTTAACGTAAGTCAGTTACAAATAAGAAAATAATTACTCAATAAATTATATTTTTATCTAATCAGTCAGTCATATCATAATAGTAATACGTATTTTATTTTAATCAGTCTTCTTTAAAAAACGAGATCTTAAAAACATAAACGCGTCAAGTGTCTCATCGTTTAGGCGCGATCTTATTTTATTACAGAACATGCCAGCAGTAGAAAAAGCTCTTTCGGACTCAACACTGGTCGGTGGTATGGAAAGCAACCCGTTCAGAGCTCTTTTTAGGATTTCTCCACGACCTCACCGTTTTCAAATAACGCCATTTCAACGTGAATCATTGAAGGCAAATCAGTTGCGTTGATCACACTCGTTGACTGGTGATGGTGCTCACTACGATTGAGCTTTTCTTTAAAACTGAGTGGCGATGGATCGGAATCAGTTGAGTAGGTAGGTAATATCGATCTACCGATTACTTACACTGACAATTTGTGGATAAATACAAATATTATCTGTTAAAATCGGTTTTGAATGAAATCCGACAAAAACGAAGTCGTGTCTTAAAACCGGATTAAAAAAATTCAAGAAAATCCGAATTTTTCAGTTATTTTCGAATTTCGAAGAATCCGGATTGCAATCCCTACCCGGAATCAATCACCGAATGAGTGATTGTGTAATGATAAAGTCAAAACGCGGTAAAGATATATTGATTCACGAAGGATATTCCTATCATTTAAACAGGATACGAAATACGAAGTTCTACTGGCGGTGTACGAAAAAAGATACTACCCGGTGCAATGTGGCTATCACTTCAAGAGTGTTGACGAATAAATCTCATATTTTTATTTCAAAAAATTTTGAACATGTTCATTTACCGGATCCCAATAAGCAGAATTAACTGTAAAAGCTAACATCAAAATATATTTTTTCTCTTCTTGTTCGCACACACTATTGTCTACGTTTCTTTCTCATTTCTCCTGTCGCAGGTCAGCTGGGAGAAATTTCTTAAGAAATAAGCAGTACCTTTGTACTTATAATTATGATTATGTGTTATCTGTATCTGTTTATCTGTGTGTACATAAATAATAAATAAATCAAACAAAAAGCCCACCATTCAATGGATGCACCCTCACAAATTGTTCAACGGTGCATTCAAGATTGACCAAGTATTAGTGTTCCTTACATGCCGACTAAGGACGCCATGAGAATGATGGTTCATCGGGTAAGGAATTAGGATTCACCAAGTATTCCCAAAGTTATACATGCTGTTGTGATTCCCGATGAATTAACCAAAATTAGCAACGATGAAAATTTCCCTATCGGTCACTATTTGGCACAAATGAGAATTGCAGACTCTAAGTGTAGCAAATTATTGGCTGATGGATGAAACGTTTCACTGTTGCCCTCCCCCGTTTAGACAAATATATTCTGTACCTGCATGAAATAGTCGGAACTCCTCCACACGGTACGCATAAAGTACCTCCTTTAATTTATGGTTTACTTTCACAGAAAACTGTAAAATGTTATGAAATATTTTTAGAAATATTATAACGACACACACTAAATACCTTGAATATCGATTTGTGCCCAAAATTCAAAAGTCATTTATTCAAACTAGGCTGAAAATCAGCACTTTTCGAACGTCAAAATTACTTAATGTTATACCGTGAAGTTTTCTTAGAAATTGTATTGTTCGAGTCGCTTCGCGCTAGTCTGCACGAGGCTTCAACCGTCCGAGTATCACCAAAACGTTCGTCTACTAATAGACAACCGACCGAATTGAATAAAGTTTATAAAAAACCCTTTTTTTTGCGTCGCGTCGGACAGTACTTGTTCAAAGGTCGAGTTTCGAAGACTGACATTGCGTACCTGTGGGTACTTTTCAAGTAACTTGTTTGAAGCCAATCAAACACTTCAGAGTTCAAATTTCAACTGGCTCATACTCGTAGTTTTACTTCTCTTTTTTTTAAAGTTCGAAAACAGAAAACGATGTCGTAGCTGCCGAAATTATATACTTCTGTTGTATGTAAGTTATTGGAAGTTGTAGTAAGGAAGGACTTGATTTGCATAAAGCCTCTAACTATACAAATACTTTTTCTAATCGATTTTATGTGTTTTTGGAACCTTTTTAGGGTTCCGTGCGTCCGAATGAAAAAACGGAACCATAATAGGAACACTCCTAGTGTCTGTCTGGTTGGCTGGCTGTATGTCTGTCACAGCCAATTTGCTCCGAATCTATAGAGCCAATTTGCTCCGAATCTACAGGACCAATTTAGTTGAATGAATTTCTGTGACCACCAAAAATTAACAGGATTAATAAGTAGGGTAATATTTGTATGACCTATAAGTAGTTGTTGCGGGTCTGGCTGTTTGTGTATGTGAGTTTAAATGTTTGTAAACGCACCCACAATACATGAGAAATTCCTAATGTGGGCCAAGGTTTCTGTAAAAAAAAAAAAAAAAACTGTACCTTTCTCAAGGATAACTTGTTAATAAGTGAGATGCTTTCCTCATATCAATATCAGCCGATATGATGATGACAATGAAGGCATCCTACTTCATAGCTAATTAATTTCAGGTAGCGATGTGGAGTGGAAGAGGATGACTGAAAGAGGAGAGGAGTTTTAAGCATTAAAATAAGTGTATTGACACACAGAAAGGATTGGCTCTCATAAGAAATCTTAGGCGTCATAGTATTGATATTCGGCTTTATTGACTAACGAGTTTGCAGACCACTGATATAAGTTATAAAAAAAATAGTTTAAGTAATGAAATTTTGGCATGATGATAATATTCTTGATAATATACAAAAGTAGATACTTAACTTTTGTATATTTATATAGGCTAGTTTTATGGTAGGTAGATACCAATTCAATTAAATTCAATTTATTCAGGAACAATAAATTCACATTGTGAGAGCTTAAGAGTCCTATTACATTTTTTTACGGAAATTCATGATTTTTGACCATGTAATTTTCAGCAGCAGTAAGATATTTTAATTATTTGATTATAATAACTATAGTGCCATTCTCTTTCTTGTAAGTTGGAGTTACACATTATTTTCGTGTAATTTGCTGAATTGACGCGGAATATATAGTACTTTAATTTAATTTATTGTAATTTTGTCTTATTATATTGAGAAACAAAAACTAATGAAACGTATTCACTGTAGATCGAAGTTTTATATCATATTAGTTTATTTGATTTAATTGTGTTTATTTGGAATATAATGGACATGAAAATCAAGACATTTATTGGTTTTCTTTACGACTTTTCCCTAAAAACTCAAGGAATTTAAAGAAATTCTAGAACTCCAATAAACAAGTAAAACATTCAAGTTATCGTTTAGTAACTTTCGCTTTTATTAGAACTGAAATGTGAATTTGAGCGTCAAAGTTCCATTGCCGACGTTTTTCCTTGTAAACTGAGTTCGTAAAATATTCATAGTAAATTACACGATAAGAAAAGTTAAAATGTGCAACTCCAACTTACAATAAAGAGAATGGCACTATCGTTATTCATAATCAAATAATTCTAATATCTTACTGCTGCTGAAAATTACAACGTCAAAAATCATGAATTTGCGTCAAAAATGTAATAGGACTCTTAAGCATAACATAATACAATAAATTATAGAAAATTACAAATTAAACATTCAATACAATTATGTACCAATGTGCTTATTTTCATAGTTGATAATAGACTATTTTTACTTTCCTAATTCTTAAAACTTTACTGTCTCAATTCAATTGTTATGTAAAATGATGGCTTTAAACACAGGTTTGTAACATTCTTAACATTCTAATTCCGAACTATCATTACTTTCACCTGTAATAACTTTTTTGTAATTTAGTTCATTTTTAGTCACTAATAAACCATTGTACTTATAGGAAATATTACTACTCTAGATAAATGTACTGTAAGTATACGTTCCTGAAAACGATTTTCTCACGTTCTGAAAACGTTTATAAATAAAACATATTTTTATTATATCATTATTAAATGACTCACGACTTAACCACACATGGAGAAGATTGGAAAATATGGGACCCTGCAGGACGCTCACAAAAACAGTGTGTCGCGTAAATATAAGTCTTCATTTTGAGGAAGCAATTTCTTAGCTTCTAAAACCTTAGTGAAGTATCAGCTTGACGGGGTGGGAGCTCATGCAAGACGCAGTCAAAGGCTTCACACGGACTCTTCTGTCAATACAATGAACGCTTTAAGGAAGTGTCAATGTGGCAATAAGGCACATGTTGCAAATATTCCAATATGATATTTTTATATATACAGGTGGCAGGGACATCGACGCTAAAACTGTTACCATGGATCCAGTACGTAATTCTGAACCCCCAGCGTTGAAATTTTGCGTCGGTTATTAAAAAAAAAACTCGATGTCCCTGCCACCCTGTAAGTATGTGTTTTAAAAAGGTTGTCCCTAAGGTCCTCACCACTGAACGTTCCTTAAGTCCAGTTTGATCTTCAATCAGTCGATCACTGTTTAAGTATAGAATCAGTACTTGAGCATCGGTCTTATTCCAGAACGGTAATTAAACAATATTCATTACTCAGATAAATCGAGACTCAGATCGAGCCTCAAGCAGAGATGTGTACCTATTGTCTATGCTTATGCTTCGGATACAGTTGTATTTTTTGTTTATTACGTTTTAATAATAATTGATTTAATCATATATCTATATAATTATATAAAAGCGAAAGGTCACTCACTCACGAAAACATGACATGGAAAACACACAATGGAGACTATCATAAAAAAACATCAATTTTGCTATGCCTTACAGAATTTGAATAAGGTTGCAAATCGTAATACTGTCCTCACTGCATATCATGCATATGTCTCCACAACTCTTCGTTACGGCATAATATTTTGGGGCAACTCGACCAATAGAGAAATGGCATTTAAGGCCCAAAAACAATGTCTTCGAGCCATAATGTTTGTTAAAAACCACCGAAAGTTGCAAACCATTTTTCGTTAGTTTAAAAATACTTACGCTTCCATCCCTCTATATTTATGAAATTTCAATATTTGTTAAGGAGAATCTGTCAAAATTTGAAAAACTTGATAATAGACGTCACCAAAGCCCACTAAAATCAAAAAAACACAATACTGCACTTTTCTCAAAGAATTGTTTCGGCATGGGTCCAAAGATTTACCAATAAATTACCAATAACTTTAAAAAGCATGACCAAAATAAACCATTATAAATAGCAACTTAAAACAATCTTGATGGAAAAGGCTTACTACTCTATCAATGAGTTTTGAGATGATAGAAGCATAAAATAAAAAATGTCCGATGCACTTGTTATTCTGTCTTGTTTGCGAAGTTACTTGTTTGAAACAGTTTTATTTAGTTTGTAGTATTTTACGCCGAATTTGTACGCCTTACAAGGCAAAACATAGTGATACAACGTAAATTTTATACCATGTACCCCATATTACCTATGTTCAACAAATAAAATACTTTGACTGAATCATTCATCACGAAATATCGAAAACCGCTTGACGTATAAAGATGAAATTTGGCAGGGAGGTAGTTTATAGTTAGTAGACGTCCGCTAAGAACGGATTTTTGGAAATTCGACCTTTAAGGGGGCGAAAAGGGGGGATTTTATTTGTATGAAAAATCTTATTCTTTGAGTTAAAAAACTTGAAACTTGGCACGAATACTTATGTATGGAAATTAATTATCTTTAGCATTTTTAGTTTTTCTAAACTACCCCCTAAAGGAGGATTGGGGGGTGTCAACATTTGTATGGAAGAATTTTAACGCGCGGTCTGATGAACTCGAAACTCAGTATTTATACTAATAACTGAAAATAAATAAAAACGTATAATCAGGGTTTTTTTTAATGTATTCCTAACGGGGTGAAAAGGGGTATTAATTTTTACAGCGGAGGATTTTACTGTGCGGCTGGATTACCTTGAAAATTGGTATAAATAATCTATAATAGTCACGGCCCCAGAGACATCAGGGAAAGTGGTGCTTGATGCCATCAAGCCGAAATTTGGTTAGAAAAACCGAGATACGCGTCATACTTTTATATTGCAAAATAGTTGTAAAATTGGCTCCTTTTTTGTTTTCTTAGTTATCTCAAAAGTATTGGTTTGACAAAAAAAATATCTAGTAAAAGTTGTTCTGAAGATAATTTTACACAGGGATTAATGATTTTAAAAAATTCAAAAAAACGAATTCTTGTTTATTTTTGGCCCTGAAACCTAGAATTGGAAAAACGAAAAAGTGGGTGAAAAAGTATCGTTAAAGACGTTCGAATTTAATAAAAATCGGGTATTTTGTGGCTATTTTTGTTATTAACAAAGTCCGATCGCGAAATTTCTAAATACTGCATAATTGTTAACTAAAAAATTGAATGAGCAATAACTTTTGTTGCAGCGGCCAGATCCAAACCAAAAAAAAGTGAAAATGCACCTCCGTATTTTTGCGAATTTTGCACTGAGATTTGAAATAAATTGCATGTTTTTGCTCGCAATTTTTTATGAATTTACAAACAAAAAAAAATGTTCTACTATCAATAGGATAGGGAGATAGGTTTTTTTTTTTTCAATTACGCATAATGATCGTTGTGTTTTGTATTTTTAATTCGGACTGGGCTTGTTCTTTTCTTCAATACTTACTTTAAAGTGAGAATTTTTTTCCGAAAGGTTTACGGCGATCCTTTTGCTATAAACGATGTTAACAAACTACGCAAAATAACACGCCAGCTGCTACTGTGGGCTTCGGCCAGCAGCGTGACGCGCATGCGCAGCAGCTCGAATTTGCCTGCGCCAAGACCTGTCAGTTAAATTAGTTGCGTAGTCAATTGAGGAACCAAAAAATCACTCACGACGATGCAGATTTCTCCATTCCTATGTATTTTTTCCTCAGCTACACGCTGGTGCTATTTGTTTTTTCGTACAATGTCAGTAAAACGGTCAAAATAGCACTTTTTGGCCGAAGCCCGCAGTAGCCGCAGCTGGCTCGTGATTTGTCGTCCAAGGTGGATTTTGAGATAGGGCAATAAGGGCACGTACATTAGCCGTTGTCGCTACAAGAAAACAGTTTTAGGAGACTGTACTTAACTTTTTGAAACATGTTGATCTGGATTCACAGATTTTGAAAAATAAAATTACAGTCAACAATAAAATGGTCAATTTTCACAAAAGCTTTTTTGATGCCAGTCGATCCTATTTCTTATTACTAGGATTAAAAAACTATATCGGGCCAACTGAGGTTTGAGTACAAGAATGTCATGTCATGTGTGTCTGTATGTTAGCTTTTCACGCCTAAGCCACTGAACGGATTTCGATAAAATTTGGCAAGGAGATAAATCGCATCCTAGGGTAAGACATAGGTTACTTTTTGGCTCAAAAATAATCCTAAAGGGGGCGATAATTATATAGGTTGACACGAAGGTAGGTGATAGTTAGTGGACGTCCGCTAAGAAAGGATTTTGCGAAATGCCCAGATTATGGAGGTTTAATGGCTCTCGCAAGTTTGCATGACAGTCCTTAATTTTTTGTGCTACAAACTTTAAATTTCACTGGGAGATAAATAATAGGTAGTTAGTAGACGTTTGCTAAGAACGGATTTTGCGACAGGGCCGGATTAAAGAGGTCTAAGCACTCTCGCAAGTTTGTATGAAGTTCTGACTTTTTTTTTGTACTACCGACCTGAAATTTAGCAAGCCTAGAGTTTATGCATAGGAGACAGTAGCTAAGAAAGAATTTTGTGACAGCCTGGACTAAGGGCTCTTATGAAATCTTTGTCATTTGTACCTTAAAATTAGTTAACGATCGTTGCCGATAAAAAAAATCGTAGGTTTCGTGTTGACAAAGATTATAAATTAGAAAAAGTTGCCGAAAACTTCGTGGCTTGGCCGGTGCGGGAAACTTAGTGTGATAGGCATTGTCTGTTGATTGAAATATAAAAATACCTAGTTAGCGTTAAACATCATTAATCTTGATATCTTCAAAACCACGCGGTCGAAGTCGCGGGCAACAGCTAGTTATCACTATAAAATGGCAGAACGATAAAAGAATTTCAGTCCATTGGAAAAAACTTATTACATAATAGAAATTCTAATGGATTTTAAGCATACTAAGTACTGAAAAAAAAAAGTACCTGATTGACGCTAAGGGTTCAACCTTCTATTTAAATCATCGCTGAATAAATTATTGTAATGATCTACTTCTCCAAATATATCCATTTTTATAGTAATCATTCAAAATAACATCAATATTTAAAACCTCCACAACGCAGACTTCAACAGAACAAAAATTGACATGACAGTCTATGCTCGAGCGCGGTCTCGACCACATTTCGGTGATTACAGATCAAATCACTGCTCGGGTTCAATTCACGAACTGAGAAACGATCTAAAATAAAGCCAAACACAGCTGGGCCATGATCAATAAATCTATGCTTGAGGAACGTTCTAATAAAACGAGAGGGACCCCCTTTAAAAGGAAAAGTTGCGGAGCCCCCCCCCCTTTTTGAGTTTTTATTTTTATTTTTAATTCTGAGGAAATTTCCCTCATTTTAGGGATTACAATTAATAATAAGAGTAAAAGCCAGAGGGGACCCCTTGGGGGAAGGGACGTTCCCCCCTACAGAAAAGGGGAACCCACTACATCAAAAAAAAAAAGGAGGGACACTGATTCAGAGGGATTTCTGTATCTATTTTGAAACTGCAACTTCTCCGGCACTGCGGGGAGAGCAGCCTCCGCCTGCTGTAACAAACCGTAGGCATCGGACAAGCAGAAGCTGCGGAGGCGAGGATGTATGCCTGCGGTTTGTTACGCAAGGGCGTAGAGGCCTACGTGCCTCCGGCTGTATAAAAAGACTCTAGAGGTAGGACAGACTCGTACCAGGTGGAGTCGGGGTCAATCAATTCGGTTCTTTGACATAAGTTGAACCTAACCTATTTTTTTGCGTCTGTCTTACGTTTCGTTCCACAAGCCGGCAAAAGACGGTAAACACTAAACATTATAATTTTAATAGCTTGTAATGAAAATAGCGCTCTAATTTAAATATAAACTGTTAAATATATGTGTGCATGAAAGCTATTGAAAATATAATTATTTACGTAAATAAATATGAAATAAAATGGTACCGAACGTATGACAACTTAACCGTAGGTAAAACGAAACGTTCAATGGCGAGAATTCTATATGATCTGTGGTAGGGATTGACATAAATATTGCAAAAATAATTAATTTTCAATATTTTTTTTCTCAAAAAGTACACGTATCCGCGTGTTGAAACTTTGCATGAGTGCTTATACAGTTTAATAAAGTAACCTTTCTGTAAAAAAAATATCAACCTCCAACTCGTTGGACGTCAATGGAAATGTATGCCGATAGCCGTACTTTTGAAGAAGAAGATTAATATTAATATCTTTGAACCAAAGGCAATACAGGAGAACCTTTTTTTTTGTGTGTGGGAAATCATGAAATGACTTCCCGCTCTGGGTGGAGCAAGAGGGCGAGTCAGACTCTTACTGACTAAAACCCACCCGTGTTCCTTCTGTTGCTTGTGCAATGCCAGGGGGCCACGGTATCCCTTTCGGACTTTCCCGCAACCCCGGCAGGCAATGGTGTCATCGGACCCCTTCACTTGCTGACATCTGTTTGAGGCGCGCGTGGAACACAACGCGCCGTCAACCCGGGCTTGGTCCTTACCGGACGGCGAGCTACCCATTGCTCCGCAAGCCCGTGCCTACGGTGGCCGGGAATCGGCAATAGATTCCCGACGCCCAGGGCGTCTCCTCCTGCGGCGGCTAGGGGCGTGAGGGCGCGAAATTTGCCTCTCCCTCACGCGTTCCGCGTCCTCCTTTGCGAGCATTACTGCTTCGCAAAAGGAGGTGACGGCCTCCCATGCCCTCTCGCTCCGTACTATGGCCTGGACCAGGGCCGGACGCGAGAGATCCCCGCCACCGATCGCCTCCACGAGGACACGGCGGTGCTCTGCCCAAGCCGGGCATACCTCCACCGTATGCTCCACCGTGTCCTCCGGGCGATCCACGCAGTGATGACACCCGGGCGTTTCCTCCCGCCTTATCCGAAACAGGTACCTCCCGAAACAGCCGTGTCCGGTGAGGACCTGCGTCAGGCGGAAGGTGAGGACGCCGTGACGCCTCTCCAGCCACTCCTCAAAGAGGGGACTTATCGCCGCAATAGTGGCGTGCCCAGCACTGGGTTGCGACAATCGCACTCTCCATGGCGCCATGAGATCCCGTCGGAGTTCTGTCCGCTGTGCCGCGATTTCTCGCGGCATCGGAGTCAAGCCCCGGCGTTTCGCCTCCTCGCACCACTCCTAAATATGCGCGAGGACTTTTGCCTCCAGATCCCATGGCGGCAATCCGGCAAGGAGGCTCGCCGCCTCACCGGAGACCGTGCGGTATCCCCGGACCAGCCGGGTGGCCATGACCATCTGGGACACGTTCAACCGGCGGGCAGGCCGTCGCCTCTAAGAACGCGCCCACACCGGTGCCCCGTACAGGGCCATTGCCCGCACGATCCCCGCGTGTAGCCTCCGGCAGGAGGCGTTTGGACCCCCTAGATTGGGCAGGAACCGCTTCAAGGCAGCCCCGGCCGCCTCCAGTCTGGGAGCCAAACGTCGGAAATGCTCCACGAAGTTCCACCGACTGTCGAGGACGAGTCCCAGGTACTTCATCGTCGACTCGACGCCGATGTGAACCCCTCCTACCGTTATTTGGGAACCCGACGGTGGCGCGTTCCGAGGACCATGAAAACACATGGCCTCGGACTTGTGCAAGGCCACCTCGAGTCCCAACTGCCGGATTCTGGCTACGATTGTCGCAACCCCGTGTGTCGCTAGTTCAGCCGCCGCCTGATGCGACCTCCCCTGCGCCAGGACCAACGTGTCGTCAGCGTAACAGACGACGCTGACGCCATTGGGGCGGTCGACGCGCAGCACCCAGTCGTATCCGATGTCCCACAGATGCGGCCCCAGGACCGATCCCTGTGGGACACCGCACAACATCTCTCGCCGGTTCTACTCTCCCTGGTGACCGGGGTAGATGATGGCCCTGTCCGTCAAATAGGCCTCGACCACACGACAGAGGTAGGTCGGCATCCGGTGATACTGGAGTGCCTCCCTGATGCAACTCCAGGGCAGGGTATAGAAGGCGTTGGCGATGTCTAGAGACACCGCCAAGACGACCCCACCCCGAGCCACCGCATCCTCCGTCGTGAGGGCTCGCACGCGCATGATGGCGTCCACCGTTGAGCGCCGCCTGCGGAAACCAAACTGGCTCTCTGCCTTATCCGACCCCACCCGCACTAGCCGCCCGACGAGGCGGTCTGCAATGACTCTTTCAAAGAGCTTGCCTACCTCGTCGAGCAGCACTATGGGCCGGTAAGCGGACGGAGAGTCCGCAGGGCGCCCCGGCTTCTTGATGAGGACCAGTTTCCCAGTCTTCCAACGAAGCGGGAACTGGCCCCTGGATGATGCGTATCCGGATGTTACGGCTTAGGAGCCCCCTTAGTCGAGGCCCGAGAGCCTCTGAGGCTTTCCCAGAGACCCAGGCTTTCCCAGGTAAGCCGTCGGGTCATGGGGCGGTATTTCTGGCATTCAGCCTACGTACCGCCACCCTCATCTCTACCTCGGTCACCTCCAGAGCATCGTCGTCGTCGTCGGCGGTGTGGTCCGCATCGGGCACCGCAGTAGGCGGAGCCATGGGTGGGGAGGCATGTTCCCTTCTCGAAGGGAACAGAGCGCTCACCACGTCCCCCACAAGTTGCGGCCGGAAACTCTGCGTCAGCGGGGGAGCCCATGGGCGGAGTTTCTCTCGCACCATCTTGTATGGGCGTCCCCACGGGTCTCTGTTCAGTCTCCAGCGACTCCTCGCGAGCCAGTGCCCTGACCCGCAGGATTTCCGCTTGGAGGGCGGTCTTCGCCGCTCTGAACCCCTCGTACAGCTCCGCCTGAATGGCTTCCGTATCCGGAGGTCGAATACGGAGCCTGCGGTGCCTGGTGTACCGGCGTCGCGCACACAACGCACGCATTGCGCAGTGTCGTCAGCTGTCGCGACCACCAGACCAGTACACCTGGCGCGAAGCACGTCCTGGCCGGACCCGAGGCATTGCCACGTCACATATCTCGGACATGGCCTCCCGGAACCACTCTGCCTCGTCATTGATGTCGGCCCAAAGGCAATACAGAAGTACCTACGAGTATGATGTCGCATTAGGCCATGCAATTATAAAAAATTAATAAAATCAAATTAGTGGTGTTTTCTAAAATGTCCTTTAAAAGTCAACACAGTAGGTATGGTATGTATATCTGAGTTTTAATGTTTCCATAATATATACCTTGTCTACCTAATGTCATGCTAGACATGATAAGAATTATGGAAAAGTATTACGACGGAAGTAAATCACAAAATATATCATTTATACATGTTAAATTGGCTATAGCTCCTGAACCGGCCGACGAATATCGTCAGTTTTATACAGTTTAGATAGGTAATGGTGCCTATTCTCTTGTACATCGAACTAAACTAACTAAACTATCACTAAAATCCCTTGCTTTTGGCTATGAGAATCTTAAAGCTATTCTGCAATAAGTAGTCTCGAAATTTAAAAATTATTTTGACACCACAAATCGAATTTGACAATTTGCGACTCCTCGTGGTACTTTTTTGCCCTACCCCGTGAATTTTTAGCGCTGGAGGCGCGCTGGTTGGTCATCCTCGACGTTTTATATGGAATTTTTCACATAAAACATAAATGTGTTGTATTAGGTGTGTGCTAAAGAGGTGGCGAAATTTTCATTAATTTTGCTAAATAGAACACACCATTTTCGAGATATAAGCAAAAGAAAAGAAAAATATATACAGTAGTGTTTATGCACCTGAAGTCGAGATGTTCGTGTGAATTTTAGTTCATGACAACTAAAAAAGTATTCAGCAGCAATATACCATTTTAAATCGCGATTTAAAATGGTCAGATATAAGTTAGACAATTAAAATTTTTGGTGAGAAACGTCAAATTCAGAATAGCAAAATTGTCATTTTCACTAAATTAAAATCTCAGTACAATCTTAGTGCTGTCAAACTAAAATATAGTTAAGTTGTGCCACTTTAGTCTATTTAAGAATGGGAAATCATCGTTTGACAGGAGTAAACTAAATTTTGGTGATTTTTAGTCTAGTTTAGAGGCATTTCTGACAAGAGAATCGGCACCATTGTGCATACTTTAATGCTATAAGTATCAGCCTTCCTAGGGATCGTTAATTTTTTGTAACCATAACACGCCTTTTAGCGGCCATATCTATTAACCGGCCGATGAACATCGTCAGTTTTATACTGTTTAGATAGGTATTGTGCATACTTTAATACTATAAGTATAAGCCTTCCTATGGATCGTTCATTTTTTGTAACCATAACACGCCTTTTAGCGGCCATATCTAGTGAAGCGGCCGATGAACATCGTCAGTTTTATACTGGGTAAATAGGTATTGTGCATACTTTAATACTATAAGTATAAGCCTTCCTATGAATCGTTCATTTTTTGTAACCATAACACGCCTTTTAGCGGCCATATCTAGTGAACCGGCCGATGAACATCGTCGGTTTTATACTGGGTAAATAGGTATTGTGCATACTTTAATACTATAAGTATAAGCCTTCCTATGGATCGTTCATTTTTTGTAACCATAACACGCCTTTTAGCGGCCATATCTAGTGAAGCGGCCGATGAACATCGTCAGTTTTGTACTGTATAGATAGGTATTGTGCATACTTTAATACTATAAGTATCAGCCTTCCTATGAATCGTTCATTTTTTGTAACCATAACACGCCTTTTAGCGGCCATATCTAGTGAACCGGCCGATGATCATCGTCGGTTTTATACTGGGTAAATATGTATTGTGCATACTTTAATACTATAAGTATAAGCCTTCCTATGGATCGTTCATTTTTTGTAACCATAACACGCCTTTTAGCGGCCATATCTAGTGAAGCGGCCGATGAACATCGTCAGTTTTATACTGTATAGATAGGTATTGTGCATACTTTAATACTATAAGTATCAGCCTTCCTATGGATCGTTCATTTTTTGTAACCATAACACGTCTTTTAGCGGCCATATCTAGTGAACCGGCCGATGAATATCGTCAGTTTTTATACTGTTCGCACAGGTACTACTCATATCATAATGCCGTACTAGTATCAGCCTTCCTAGTTATTGTTCATTTTTGGTAACAATAACTCGTCTTTGAGCGGCGATAGATAGTCACTTGGCCAGCCGCGTGCTGGCAGACCGTCACTTTTCAGATTCTCGCCACAGGAGGGCCCTACACCCACCAAATACTGAATGAGCCTTCCTAGCGATAGTAACCAAAGGCACGGCTATCTCTTAAACTATAATAATATTTTTTCATATGAATTCGATATCATCGTCACCGTCACCCAACTTAGTTCATTTTTGTAAGATAAGGTGCTGGTCTCATAGTTAACAATTAACATTGTTAATTACTGTACGTGACTGAAGCTTCGTTCAGAATAGCGCGACGTGACACCGGCTACTGTTATACCGTGATGTTTTCTTAAAAATTGTATTGTTCGAGTCGCGTCGCGCCGTCGCGTCGCGCTTGTCTGCACGAGCTTTTATTGGTAGCTTTTAAACGCAAACTATTGTTTAGTTAGATAAACGCTACAATAACAAGCACATTACCTACTTCAAGAAAAACGTTGACCAACAGAGCGCTGCACAGATCGTAGAGCACATCATTAGTGTCGAGTGGCTCGCACACTTGATGACGCAAACTTCTCAAGTCCTAATTACATTTACATAACACGATCTTCTTAAAGGTTACAGTCGTATCGCGACACATCTTTTATGATGTTTATCTCATTGTATGGCCCCCACAGCTAACGTTTATAATATTTAGTTCAGTGGTTCGGTGACGGACTGCGCCGCTCCGCGTAGGTACACATTAAAGCGTCACGTCATCATCATCACAGTTCGAACAACAGGAAACTGCGACTACAGCCATGATTGCATTCACATTATCTAGTTTTTATAATACATAGGATGATTCAAAGGTTTATCTAGTTAAAAACCTGAATGTGTGCGCCGAGTTGGCACAATGGCCACAAGCACTTATTCGAACCAATCTTTATGAGGGCTGGTCCCTGGATCTTGGTTTTAGCCTCGCTGTTTTACGTAATTCGTTTTTGGGAGATTGGGCAAAAAAAATAAGAAAATATATTTGGAAAATCCAAAAGTGCACGCCTCATAATCATAACGCTCTCATTGAAAAACAGAAAAAATGTAAAAGTAAAAAAAGTAAATTTATTGTTTTTTATTAATAAAAACTGAGACATTATTATTTAAACAGAGTATCTAATTTTAAATATCTGGGTCACTGGGTCTCAGAGGATCTATGTGATAACATGGATTTGGAGAGGGAGCGCAGGGCGTTGTCTGTGCGCTGTAACATGCTGGCCCGCAGGTTTGCACGGTGTACCGAGCAAGTCAAGGTGACATTATTTAAGGCCTTCTGTCAATCTTTTTACACCTGTAGCCTGTGGACTAAGTACACGCAGCGTACATACAGCGCCGTGCGAGTACAGTATAATAACGCGTTCAGAGTACTTTTCGGGCTGCCGCACCACTGCAGCGCTTCAGCAATGTTTGCGGTGAAAAGTGTGGATGGTTTTCATGCCATCATGCGGAAGCGTTGTGCGTCACTTATGAAGCGCATGCGGGCCAGCTCGAACAGCCTTCTGAGCGTGTTCGTGGGCCGCTGGGACTCGCCGATGTGGCGGCACTGGATGCGACTACACACTGCGGGGGGACGCGTCCAGGGCTTGGCATAGACTGGCTCTCCTGTGCGGTGCCACTTTTTTATTTTTTATTTTTATTGTGTAGTTTTGTTTTGTCTATACTAACAATAGTTTTATAGGTTCTTGTGTGACTAACAGTATATGGACTACGTCTGAAATAAATGTTTTTTTATTTATTTATTTATTATAAGACGTTATTATTAAAGGCCGACCGCCTAACGGAGACCGCGCCTAAGGTAGGTGCGCGGTGTAAGGTAAGGTACCGCCACTTACTAGAAGCGAAAAAGCCCGGCTTGCCCTAGTAAAATCATAATTTACAAGAACAAACGTAAGACTACCAATAAAAAATAAAAAACAGAATGAACTCTTACTCAATCATGCATGTCATAGGAATAATCATAAGAATAAAATTTAAATTCCGCGCTTTATCGCGGTTGATTGCTTTGATTGTCTCGCAGTTTTCGCCTACAAATTGCTATAGAAACGTTTACATTTGTTGTTAATTATATTGGTAAGTACTTTTATGCAGATTTCTACTAAATGAAAAGCCCGGCTTTTGATTGCACATGCACACAGAGTACTTTTTATTTTGACAGTCATTAAGTTCGCGCAAATGCACTAAGCGCTTTGTTGACCCGCATAAAGCGAGTTGCAATTCCGCGCGATGCGACGACGAATTTGTTATTCTTTTGAAATTAATATTTTGAGAATAGTATTATTTTTTCTACGAGCTGAATTTGTTTTATTGTTTAATGATGTAATAGTTATTGCGGCGATGTCATTCCACGCTTTTATAAGCGATTCGTGTTATTTTTATTATCGAAATGGGAATTCGGAAACTATGTTCGAAAAGATATGTAAATTGAGTTAAGTACGAGGATGAATCAAAAAATTCTTGGAATCAATATTAATAAATGCAAAGATTTAAACAAAAATATTTTATTTTTGTATATAATCTCCCTCCAATGCAATGCATTTAGAATAACGCGTTTCTAACTTCCTTATTCCTTGTGAAAAAAATTGTTTTTCTTGACTCTCGAAAATCTCCTCTACGGCAGCCATAACCGCGTCATTAAGTATCGTAAAATTTTGTTCCACGAATGTACTCTTTTAATTTTGGGAATAATTGGGGCTAAGTCTGGAGAATATGGTGGGTGGTCAAGGAGATTGAAGCCAGCACAGCGGATTGCATTGAGCGCAACTTCCGATCGATGAACAGGAGCGCTAGCTTGAAGAAACAACACGCCCAACGATAGTTTTCCACGACGTTTTTCTTTAATCGCTAGTTAAATTTGCATAATAGGGTCCAGTAATCGTCAGGACTTTTGCCATGTGTGAGTGTTCAATAAAAAGGATTCCTTCACTATCCCAGAACACTGAGGCCATAACTTTGCCAGCGGTAGGAGTAACTCGAAATTTCTTAATGGATGGAGAGAATGGTCGTTTCCAAGACATGCTTTGTCTCTTAGTTTCAGGATGGAAATGGTGGACCCACGTTTCATCCATGGTGACAAGGCGACGGCAAAAATTATCCGAATCACGCTGGAACATTTCGAGATTACGCTTAGAAATTTCCGAACGTCGCTTTTTGTTTTCGTCGGTTAACATTCGTGGCACCCATCTTGCCGACACTTTTTTGAACCCCAGTGAATCAACTAAAATCATAGACATATTTATATAGTAAGGACCAGGCTAAACGCGCGATGAAAAGGCACCAACGCGCTGGCCCTAAAATATCAGTTTAGGGCCAGCGCGACTCAGTCGAACGCGGTCCGCACGCGGATGAGTTAGTCGGCACAGTATTATCATTAAAATGTAGTAAAAGGCAGCAAAAATTATGATATTAGGGTTAAAAAGGAACATGGGATATCGTATCATCGGAAAGTAATCTTACATTACTTTTGTTGCAATTAAATTATTAAATAAACATATTTTTAAAGTGATCTGAAATACACAATGGCGGCCATGTCGGCAGTGCGTGAAGTAACCTTGTACGGACGTAATTCTTTATTTGTGTTTTATTTTTGTCTTAGGAACTTAGTAAGTAATTGTGAATTTTTTTACGTACCTAATATGTTTTATATTCAACATAAGAGTGAAACAAAAAGAGTACAAAAATTTAAGAGGAAGTTTAGAAATGATATGAAAATCGAATTCATAAAATATTTGGAAATGCTGTTTTCATTTATTCACGCAAACTGAGCAAAGCTACTGCTCTCATCAATGACGGTAGCAGCTTCGCTCAGCTTGCGCCATTTTTACCGGAAGCTTGCTTCTGGTAAAAATGGATAGGAGGAGATTTATAAAAATACAAATATGCGATGGCGAATTAGGATTCAAATAATTTTAAATTACAGATTTCCAAATGATTCAACGCGTAAAGAGATTTAGAGTCGCATTATTAGGAAACAACGAGGAGCCTTATTTCAAGCCTCATAAAAACACAAGAGTATGCTCTGCTCATTTTTATGACGGAGATTAATATGTTTAATTTCTAGGTATGTAATTCGCAACCTTAAGGGGGAAGCGCTAAGGTAGCCATATTTGTTACAACCGCTAATCATAGATCAACATACAACCTGTTACTGACATGCAAATTGCGTAAGAAAATTTTAATTTCGCGGGCTACTCTGAAGCTTTCGCCTAACTTATTTCCGATAAAATGTGATTAAAAATTAATCATGTTCGCACGTACACACGGCTACATATCAAGCTATAATTTCCAGTTTCGCATTGTGTAGGATTAAATCAATGTAGCCGTGTGTACAAGGTTACGTCGTGGACCTATGCAAAGCGGCATTCACGTAGTTCGTATGAGTTGTCACAGATGGCGCTAGTTTTTTCTTGTATGAAGAAGGTTTATGTGAAATTTTCTGATGGGCGTATCCTTCCTTTTGAAATCATTGATTAAAATGGATTGAACGCTACCAAATTATATCTTTAGGATCTCAGCTATATGTTTTATAGTTATTCTTCTGTCTTCCAAAATCAGATTCTCAACTTTTTTGACATTTTCTTCCGTAACGAATGTTGAAGGCCGCCCAAAACCCGGGTCAACTTTACAGCTTGATCTACTTCTTTTAAATTCAGCCACCCAGTACGCAACCGTAGAATAGGGTAAAGCATCATCCCCTAATGTCTGCTGAATGTCCAAATAAATTTCCTTCATAGACTTTTTTTTCCAACTGAGATATTTTATCACCGCACGTAACTCACTTTTATCCATAATTTTGGGTTTTTAGCAAATCGTTGCACAAAACAATTTATTACGTGCCAGCGAACTGACAAAAACAAGTGACAGTTTGCATAAATATTGTGTGATTGACACTGTAATTTGAATATCGAACTTCTCCCAAAAAGGTTTTATATATATGCAATATTCTAAGAACTTTTTGATTCACCTTCGTAACTCTTTACTTCACCGTGACTAGGGAATGCAAAACCGGGCAAAATGAAAATCCGTTTTTTTAATAGAAACGTATCTATTAAAAATAAATACATATTCTAAATAACAATGAAATTCCTGAAAGTTCAAGCAAAAGGTTTATTTGCTTTTTGTGCTTCAGCCAAGTAGGTACTATATTAATCAACAGTATTAAAAAGATCAACGAAACATTATTAAGTCATTCTATCTATCATGAATAGAGAGTAAGAATAGTATTATAAAATAGAAACCAAAATTTAACCACATTATAAACTCTTAATTATTAACTAATTTTTAAAATGAAACCATAATGACAGTCTCAATAGCATCCAAAAACTTTAATTAACATGTACTATAACGTAGAAATAATTGTTTTAAAGAGGTCAATAATAATTGCAATCAGGTTACTACTTTGTTCTAATTAATCACTAGAAATAATCATTTAAAAAATAAAAATCTAATAAAGTTATCTCTTATACATAGACTAATAAACCAACAGATATTCTTTATAAACAATTAACTAAATATATATAATAAGACCCCACACGCTGTTTTGATCCTCAGTCTTTCTGATGTTTTCTACAAAGTCATCCATAGTAATCTGAAAGCGACAAGGAACAACAATAACTTGTCTGTTTAGTTATGAAATTAACAAGAATTATATTGGACTGGGAGACGAAGAAAAATATAAAGTTCCAGGCTGTTCCAGGCAATTCCTGGGCATTCTGTAAGAGTTAGGTAAGGAAACAAAGACTAATCAGTTTGGTGGGCGATGGACAGACGACCTATGCCTATCAATACAAAACCGTTGTTTTATAAATTAACTACTACCTTCTGCCCGAGACGTCGACAGCGTAGAATAAGTGGAACATCATTTTTTCGGGATTAAAATTAGGCTGTGTATATAGCCTAGCTATCTCTATTCCAAATTTCATCTACATCTATCTAGATTCTAGCCGTTTCTGCGTGAAAGAGTAACAAAAATGCTAACAATCAAACTTTCGCGTTTATAATATAAAGCGAAAGTTTGATTGTGGCACACTGTGTGAATATCTTAACATTAAAAAATAGCAATTTGTACCTAATCTAAGTACATACTATAAATGTCAAATACTTACAAAAATAACTGAACTGCTCGACAAATTCACTGAACACCTTTACTCAACTATTGAAAACAATGACTTGTGACCAAATTACTAATGCTACAATAAACAAACGTCTTTTCACTAGCAACCATTGGCAACGTTTGGTAAAACAAAATGGCTGACAACAAATTCATAGTTTTGACTGACACATGGTGTAGCCATGTGTTGGGTATAGCCATTTGAAAATAATAAAAAAACTCGAAAAACCGGAAACGTGAAACAAACCCGTTTGTTTTAAATAGTTTCAAATATGCTGAAAAACCACCGGTTTTTCGGTTTTCGGTTAAACCGGTTTGCATTCCCTAACCGTGACTTTGATTTGACGATTATTCAGTGAATTATTCAGTGTGAGTGTGATTTGTGTGAGTTTAATTAAGTCATTTATTATTTTACACAAAATTTAATGCATCAGGTTCTCAAAATGTCCACCTCGTTGTACGCCTCGAGAGCAACACAACAAATTTTAATTCGCTCGACTTTGTGCCTACAACAACGAGGTGGACATTTTGAGAACCTGATGGTGCGCGTTACCCCAGCCAGATAATGTCGAAAATCGTCATCTAAGTGCAATAGATAATTAGAAATACAGCTTCTGTAATTGGTAAGCAGATTTTTAAATTTGGTAAGCTGAGTTTTTTAATTATTTGATAAAAACACTTCCGGCTGGAGTAACGTTACCGTTTTTTTATTTTGATATTTCCTTGAATTTAAGATAGTAAAAGATAATTGTAAAAATTGTAGATACTCGTATCTCTATTTACAAAAATTCATAATTGATTTTTTTAAAAATAGGTAAAATTACGTAAGTAGTTAGGGAATTACGGAATTGGAGAAAAAAGTTGCGTAATTAATTACGTACCTAATTGACGTTTCCGTAATTTTGGAAGCCCTAGGCGCAATAAGCTCGGGTCAGAGCTCGGTGCGCGAAGTGGTGGGGGCTGCAGGGAGGAACAGAAAGTTCCTCCGGAAGCACTCCAAACCGGGGGGTGGCCAGGGGTCGTCCGCCAACGAGTGGGTCTCGGGTCAAGGCCAAAGACGGAAAGTCCCCTCCAGACCGCGGGGTGGGGCCCAGCTCAGCCGAGCTGCGAAACAGTCGTTCGGCAGTCACGCACAAACGTGGAAGGTTTATATACCGAGCGGTCGTAGGTAATTATTTCAAGGTCACTGCCGAGATAGAATACTGTTACTTTAATATACTGTGCCCGTGGGCGCCCGACACGGCCTTGACGCTCAAGGTCGCCGCGATTCGTCGGCGGCGACCTCTCCGTGCCTACAGACGTACAGACTTGAATCGATTTCGTCGCTCAAACTCCATAATATCTATTATTTACAATCGCTTAAAGTTAAGTAGTGATTAGCGACTGTTTAACCATACATTTTTGACGTTTGAACGTCACTTAACTTGAAACAACGGTTATAAATTAACCCCACAGAGACGTCTATATTAGTTATAATACAAATTTATAGAATATGTATTTGTTTTTTTGATCCATCGCCATGACGGCCTGCCATGTGATTTTTTTCGAGGTACATCTCAGTTAGATCCGCTTTTTTAATGATGAAACGAGACGTAGATTTGATCTGCTTGCCACGCGGCCGCGGGGCAGAATCTACACGGGTATTTGAATGGGTTTGACGCAGAATGTGCACTTCGCAAAATGTGCATTTGACGCAAAATGTGCACTTCGCATAGTGTTCATTTCGCAAAATGTGCACTTCTCAAAATGAGCACGTCTCAAAATGTGTGTGAATTTTATCACAAGGGGTCAAAATAAAAACTAAAATATTGTAAGTTTTTTTTTTGCACGATTTTTAGTACGATATGTCGATAACAGTTGGTTATTTGTAAAAAGTAATCACGTCAGGAAATGTTTGATTATGTAATAGTAATAATAATCATCATCATCAGCCTATAACGTTCCCACTGCAGGGACACGGCCTCCTCTCAATGAGAGGGAGTGGGCTATAATCCGCCACGCGTGCCCAGTGCAGATTGGTAGATGTCACATGTCTTCGAATTGTTGGTTCTAGGACATGCCGGTTTCCTCACGATGATTTCCTTCACCGTTTTGAGAGCAGTGATGAAATAAATTACACAAAGTAATGCGCCTGTCTGGGTTCGACCCACGACTTACTGTTCGTAAGTCAGGGCCGCCACCACTGGGCCACCGCTGCTCTATGTAATAATAAATCGATATATTGAAAACAACCGACTTACCGAACCGAAACTCCGCCCATGAAGGGTTCCGTAGCAGCAACTAACATACTTAATATAAAAGTAAGTACCTAATTATTATTTACTTAGGCACCTTTATCAGATTTATTATTAGAAAATAATGGTTCACGGTTTATGCATAGGGTTTATGTTTAAAAAATACAATGTTTTTTATTTTTTTTATTTGAGTTGAATGAAAGTTAAATTGCGGTTTACGATTTATGACATACTAACGTTTGCCCGCGGCTTCGCCCGCGTAAATTTCGGAAAATATCCCACAGGGACGTACTACCGGAATTCAGAATATCCTATGTCCTAGCCCAGTACCCTAGTTACGTAATGCAAAATCAATCCGAATCTGAATGGTTTTGAAACAGATTGCTAATCCATTGCTCCGTAATTTCGAAAAAAAAAAAACTGCAGAGCAACGTAAATGACGCAATGAATGTTGTTGAACTGTCAAAATGAAACAGATTTGTCTTTATCGTTTACGAAAATATGTTGCGTAATTAGAAAGCTGGTCGTGGACTATCCGTATGCAACTAAATCCGTTCTGCCGTTGCGGCATGTAAAGGTAACAGTCAGATTTCAGAGTTGCGCATTGCGCACCTCAAAATGAAAAATTTAAACCCATAAAGGATGACTTCGTTGTCTGTCAAGACCCTTTTCTCCGGAACGCGTGGAGGCATCAAGTTGAAATAGATATAAAAGACTAGATCTACGGTCCCTTGAATCTTGTAACGAAAATCAAGCTTAAAAATCATCAAAATAAAACAAAGGTCATTTATGCCGCATATTTTGTCACTCGCAAATAAACCAAAGCCTATTTTACTTATATTACTTCCCGTCGGTCCAGTAGCCAGAAATTTGGCGAGAAGCATGGTCAAGTAAAAAGAAAAATCCGGAAATTGGTAATTTATAGTTATTATTATGAACTGCAAAGAGAAGTTTGTTCTTCAATCTGGGATCAAAAATTCATAGGCCGTGTCTTGAAGTAACATTTAGTCTGTATTTCATTCAAATCGGTACTCTCCAATCTATTAAAAATATTTTTTAAGTGAAAAGTTAAGTTTGTCCTTCAATCCGGATTTAGGAATTCGGGCAGCCGAGCAAGCACAGTTTTGAGACGGAACCCTGAGAGGGCGAGTACTACTCACACCTTGTCTGGTTTTTAAAAACAAATAAAACAGGTTTATATGATTTTAAATTCCTTCTAATTATTAATTTTACTATTATTATCACCATTAATTTGTAATACCTGCTCAGTGCCGTCATTGACCACGTACTCGGTAATAAATATTAACCTACACATTACAAAGGTTGGTTTATGACTTTAAATTGTAATAACTTTTGACAGTGGGCCGATTTTAATTAAATAAAGACTAAGGACTATAACTATATTTCCAATCCCTTAAATCTCTTGAAAAGAAGACACAATAAAAAAACATTACATGTGTATTTTAAAATCAACGCCTATTTTACCCCTTTGGGGGGATGATTTTACAAAAACGCTGATACGCATAATTCTTTAATTCCTACCCAAAGCATAAATTTGAATTTTTTTATCCCTAATTTTAGAAATGCTTGGTTGCTCATACAAACTTTCATCCTTTATATCCCTTCAGGGTTATTTTTGAGACAAAAAGAACCCTATGTCCTTCTCCAGCAGGGCTAACATGACCAACGCGAGAAAGCTCTTTATCTCGTTTTGTCGAAATTTGTCGACGATTCTGACGTCATTCTAATCCCTAACATGACCGTCAACGACGAGATATCTCGAAAAAGGCACTTTGACACTTCTATATCTCGCGACGAGAAACCGATGTTGCAAGTTATTAAAAACAAATTATTTTTATGATAGCAACATCGGCTTGAGATTCCGTTTCATTCATTCAATGGTGCCGATTCTCTTGTCACAAATGCCTCTAAACTAGACTAAAAATCACCTAAATTTAGATTATTCTTGTCAACCGACGATATTCCATTCTGAAATAGACTAAAGTGACACAACTTAACTATATTTTAGTTTGACGACACTGAGCTATTAATTTTGTGAAAATGGCAATTTTGTCGTTCAGAATTTGATGTTCTTCACCTAAAATTTTGATTTTCTAAGTATTTAATCGCTATAAAAAAATTAACTAAAATTCACACCAACACCTCGACGGTGCAAAAACAATACTGACTTTTTTTCTTTTCTCTTGCTTATATCTCGAAAATGGTGCGTCCTATCGCAAAAATAATGAAAATTTCGACCCCCTTTATGAAACCCATAAACCCCTAACACTCAACATGTAGGTAATATTTTTTAAAATTTTCCATACAAAAAACGAAAAATTCCATATAAAACACGTCGTTCCAATATAAATAGTAGTTTAAAACTAAGTATTTTCATTATTATTATATTGTAAAATAAAATGATGACTAAAATAAGTACAATTATGAAACTGCCATGTTATTTTGGAGTTTTTTTTTGTATCATAATTTTGTCTACTCTTCTCGTCGTCAAAATCGACGACGAGTAAATACGAGTAAATGATAGAAAAATCGGAGATTATCTCGTGTTGAATTGTCAAAAATCGAGATAACTATGGTGCCATGTTAGGGTTTGTCGAGTAAACATCAATTTTGACAGAAGGAGTCGACTATTTTGTATGGAAGCACTGTCAGAAAACGAGAAAGTGACCGAAATAGACAAAAATTACTCACGCGAGAGCGAGTAATTGTCGCGTGTGTCATGTTAGGCCTGCAGGACGCCATCTATCTCCTTGCCAAATTTTATCAAAATCCGTAAAGTGGTTTAGCTGTGAAAAGGTAAAGTAAGTAAGTGGTAAAGTAAGGTAAGTATGGATAAAAAAAAAAACTACTTACTAGATCTCGTTCAAACCAATTTTCGGTGGAAGTTTACAATGTGGTAATGTACATCATAATATTTTTTTTAGTTTTATTATTCTCTTATTTTAGAAGTTACAGGGGGGGGGGGGGGGACACATTTTACCACTTTGGGTCTCTCGCGCAAACTATTCAGTTTAGAAAAAAATGATATTAGAAACCTCAATATCATTTTTGAAGACCTAGTGAGATGGGTTGGATGAAATAAAAAATTGAGTTTCAGTTCTAAGTATGGGCACGTCCAAAATTTATTGTTTTTTTTTTTTTCTATTTTTGTTCGAAAATCTTAATGCGGTTCACAGAATACATCTACTTATCAAGTTTCAACAGTATAGTTATATAGTTTCGGAAAAAAGTGGCTGTGACATACGGACGGACAGACAGACATGACGAATCCATAAGGGTTCCGTTTTTGCCATTTGGCTACGGAACCCTAAAAACAACGCTACAAAGTGAAAACTAATTTTAAGTCGGTGTGTTGGCTCGGGAGGAGGCACGGCTCCCTGTCGTTTCGGGTGACGCAGGTACTCTCGGGGCACGGTTGCTTCGGGAAGTACCTGTGTCGCATAAACAGTGACGAAATTATGCCCGAACATACATAATTGAGGAAGGTAAGGTCAAGGGGCATGACGCCCGAGTGGCGAGCTGCTGGTATTGACAGTGAGGTCACTAATCCATTACAAGCAGAAATGATTCCACGGCGTAACACATGGTAGTGAGTGATATTATTATTGCTTCATATACCTACGCTCATTTCAATAGCTTTTGGAGCCAGTTTAGGAATAATTAGATCTCGGGAAAGAATAATTAAATATATCGGCCGATCGATCAGTCGAGTCGGATCAATATTGCACCAACACAGGACTGTGGCGGTCGAACAGCTCGCGAGGATCGCGTGAACCGCTCCGGCACTTGCGCGCAATTTCTAATGACCGTTGAAGCACAAATCCCTTCATCATTCACTATTAGCAGTTTCCTTTACGCGTTCCTTCAATAGTTTGTAATTTATCGACTTTCCGGTGGGCCGTGATTTTTAATTGTTATCATTGTATGTACCAAGAAAATCAGAGATAGCTGATGAAGAAGCAGTGGAATAAGCAAGCTATGACTTGCTAAAGCTGCCGCTATAGTAAAGACGGCAAGCTGGCGGCTCGGTGATCGATAACGAGGGCGGCACGGCCCAGTCCACGGCGCCTCCAGACGTCAGCACGACGTTGAAGCACGCAACGTGAGCGTTGTGTGCATAATTGCACATCACCTTTTGTGTCCACCTATAACGTACAGATCGTTGATATGACATGTGGTTGGGTGAAGTTGGGTGGCCTATTACGAGCTGGGCATGACTAGTACCTGGGACTGTGGCACTAGTAGCGAGCGACACCGTACGTCTAGCACATTGACATAGTTTTATGTCGAATTTCTTCGAGATGCGCACGGCTCTAAAAGTATTGCATTTAATATACCAAATAATACTGTGAATATACTCATTGATACCGGATCAAATTGTACGAGATGTGTACCTAATACAAAACTCTAAAACTCTTGACGGGGCTATGTTACTAATTTTATTATTATTGGGTCTACCCTTTACAGCTGAACTTTTTATGTCAAAATATTATTTTGCATAACAGCGGATAGTATAAACTTCATTTCGCAGTAAATCGAACATTCAAAACTCATAATTTTGTAAGTCAGAATCATCTTTAGGCATAAATTTCACACAAACATGCAAACCAGCATACACCATGCATGCAGCAAGCATGCAAGCGAGCATGCAACATGCAGCAGGCATGGTTTCAGTCACGGCTACGGCGCTGCGGGGCTCCGGCGCACAGTGTTCGGAATTATTATATTACGAGCTACTTTAGGTACAAACATCATGGCAATATAAATTGAAATTTGCAAGTGATTAAGGTACATTATTAGTCGTACAACTCGTTCCCACACCAAATTTTCCGATTCCGGGAAATGTTCACCGCTCAGCACTGCACTAATCCCACGCGATAACAATACCGGTCAGTCGCTTATGTTAGCCGCTAATCATAGCATGTGTTTACGCTCTGTTCTTACAACTATTTTTGAGTTTTTTAATAAAAAAATTGTTTCATCATGGGTTCCACATCCACAGGTAAGATATACACCAATTTGTTAATCATATATAAATTCGTATTATGAGAAAATAAATAAAATATGAATTGAAAAAAATAACGAAATTTACAAAAAGTTTAAAAGTTTAATAGATTCCAACTTTTTCCCAGCCAATTCCAGCCATCTATGTTTTTTTGTGAAACTCGAGTATTTATCTAGCTTTCGAATGAATCTAGTCTTAATATTCGACTCGCCGCGACTTTTGAGTAATTTATTTTTTTCGTTTACTAGGTGATACCCGAGGAATAACTCGCCTTCACCTTTTCGACCTCTTATGTCGTCATAAACTGGTCAATCAAGCGAATAAGGAATCTTCTGTTGCTCGGATGGTGGACTATGTCTCTTCAGATATTCCAGGACATCGAGTAGAAGTTATTAAAAATAAAATAAAGGTGTTTTCTGCTGTGCTAACCAAGAAATGGAGTGCTATCAGGAACAAAAAGAAGTTTGTTTTAAAATGCAACGACTGGCTGCAAGAAGAGCTTTGGTCAGTACAAAATCAAGGTGATGGACTATCTGAATGTACACTTGCTCGATCTGCTGTAGCTCGAAGGATGGATTTTGTTGGCTTAAGTGCATCAGCAAAGAAAAACCGGAGATGTTGGTGGCGGGCCATTCTCCGGAGGAGCTTGTTTATAGGGCAGTATCTGTGTCGTCACCTAAATCACTTCGGATGATTAAAAGAAGGAAAATAACGCAGAGATTTATAGGTACGTCCATAAACTCCCGATGAAGCATTAGCTCTGATAACAAATTCCAAACTGAGCGTGGACCAGTATAAACAGATTCGCAGAGGAGCTAAAGAAAGAGGGTGTGATATATACCCATCATATGATAGAGTTCTCAAAGCCCGAAAAGAGTGTTACCCGAACGACATAATAATAACTGAGACGAAAAGCGAAGTTAAGCTGCAAAGTTTGCTTGATCATACAGCACAAAGACTAGTTAAAGTTCAGCTAGATGTAATAGCAGGTGTAGTGATCGAAGATGGAAACAGCAAATTCTACCTTAAATGAAAGTGGGGATTTGACGGAAGCAGCAGCCAGTCAGAATATGAGACAATTTTTTGACAAAACCCGAGATCCTCCTCCACTCGCTTCTGCCACCCGATACGTTATGATACATCAGACCATTGCCTAAGAGAAAATCGAGTACTTTGGCGCCAGAAGTATTACAATTTATTATTGAAAGGACGCACTCATCCGATGAAGAGGTAAACAGCGAGTAGACAAAGGCCTTTTTCAGGGCCGCCTATTTAAATGTCTTAAACGTAAAAAAACTTTTATTTATTTAAAGACTATATTTATATGTACACACACTATTAATACAACATATACTTAGTAATATATGTGTTTTTATCGTATAAGTCCACAAACATGTACCTACCTACATTTAAATTAAAAATTTCATATAAAAATCAAAGTGGCTTGTAATATAATCATTCCGAACACTGTGCGGCGGCGGTCCCACGCGAGCTTTTCGTCGCAGATGGTTTTAACGATCACCACCGCAGCTTCGGCTTCGGCTTGCTAGCCGGCAAATCGGCGGGCCAGCCTCAGCCACGGCGGTGACCGAAAGCCACCTGCTCCTCAGCTCGCGGGCCGCCAGGCCCCTCCGCGCCTACGCGGGCTTAAATTACACTCTAAGGGTAGGGCAGACAGAGTGTAATTTAAGCCCGCGTAGGCGACTCCAATGCCACAAGACATCGCGGCACAGCTCCGGCGGGATGTCATGGCGTCATGGAGTGCGATTGACGCAACCCAGTGTTGGGCACGCCACTATTGCGGCGATAAGTCCCCTCTTTGAGGAGTGGCTAGAGAGGCGCCACGGCGTCCTCACCTTCCGCCTGACGCAGGTCCTCACCGGACACGGCTGTTTCGGGAGGTTCCTGTTCGGTTTCAGGCGGGAAGAAACGCCCGGGTGTCATCACTGCGTGGATCGCCCGGAGGACACGGTGGAGCATACGGTGGAGGTCTGCCCGGCTTGGGCAGAGCACCGCCGTGTCCTCGTGGAGGCGATCGGTGGCGGGGATCTCTCGCATCCGGCCGCGAAGGAGGAGGCGGAACGCGTGAGGGAGAGGCAAAATTCGCGCCCTCACGCCCCTAGCCGCCGCAGGAGGAGACGCCGTGGGCGTCGGGAATCGATTGCCGATTCTCAGTTACCGTAGGCGCGGCCTTGCGGACGGTGAGCAATGGGTAGCTCGCCGTCCGGTAAGGACCAGGCCCGGGTCGACGGCGCGTTGTATTCCACGCGCGCCTCAAGAAGATGTCAGCGAGTGAAGGGGTCTGATGGGACCATTGCCTGCCGGGGTTGCGGGAAAGTCCGAAAGGGATACCGTGGCCCCCTGGCATTGCACAGGCAACTGAAGGAACACGGGTGGGTTTTAGTCAGTAAGAGTCTGACACGCCCTCCCGCTCCGCCCAGAGCGGGAGAAGTGATGTGATGATTTCCCATTCAAAAAAAAAGGGTAGGGCAGACAAGACGGTTTTGCAGCGATTCATTTCTGTCACTAACTTTCGTACAACATATTGACCTATCAAGACTTAAAAAATTAAGATTAAAAATGCTATTTTATAGAAATGGCAATATGCCTGATAAAATTATCTATATCTATACAGTAGACTAATATTATAAAGAGGAAAGATTTGATTGTTTGTATTGAATAGGCTCCGAAACTACTGGACCGATTTGAAAAATTCTTTTACCATTAGAAAGCTTAGTTTTCGGGGAGTAAAATAGGCTACTTATTATCCCGGGAAAAATAACAGGTCCTGCGGGAAAGACCACGGGAGGAAAGCCGCGGGCAAAGTGCTAGTTCCAAATAAAATTCTGCCATCTTAAAAGTATGTCATTGTAAATTCGGACATATAAACATTCGGCCAAACAATAATTATATTAAATATTTTTGTCTTTAAAATATTCGTTAAAAGAAAATTATGCCAAGTGTGTTATGCCAAATAAATTTCGGAGCATCAAGATTCTGCCAGATAAGTAGAGGGAACCCATTATTATTAATCATAATTTCACTATACGAACCGCTTCCTCAAATGTAAGTCGCTTGTACTCACACGAATAGAACACTGCGAGAAGAATGATTTCAAGGTTGGCAAGTGGGCAACACGCCTGCAGAGAGGAAAACAATGCCTAGGAGTCAACAGTCAGCAACGCGAACAGTTACTGAGACTGCCGTTTCGGGCCCGCGAAAATGTTGAGCTGGATACGAGTGGCGATTACAGGAACAAGGAAAATGTCATATTCCAAGAGAAGTATAGGAATATAATGAAACCAGTGGAAGATATTGTCAACCGGTCGCCTGACGTGTGTTGCGATTGCGACTCAATCTTATGCAGGCGAAAGCTTAACGCAGCTATTACAACATTATTGTATCGCCGGTTATCAGCCGCGCCCATGTGCCGAACCAATCTGTCTTGTGCTGCGATATCGCGACATTATTCTTAGTTTTTTCTAATCAGAAAATATATACACGTATATATACAGGTATACACGTCGCACGGTGGAGTATTTGACCCAAAAAGTCGATCAAAAGTCGAAACTAACAAAGTAATAAATTCCAGGTACCAATTGTTACCTATTATATGGTAGGGAACCAAGGAACAAAATCCCCATTTTAGTCTTCTTTTCAGCGCATTGCCAAACGCACGTCTAACCTATTAGTGACTACCAAGTTAATACGTTTAGTGGCGGAAATTGTTATGACTATGAATCAATGTGTAAACTGATGGCTGATTTTTCTTATCAAATAATGATGTTCACAAAGAGTTTTGCTATATTTCGGGACCTTTCCCGACTCTTATCTTATTTAGTTTATTTAAGGCCAAAAAGTGCCAAAAATCATTACAAACCCTAATAAAAATTAGAGAAATATTACCACAACAAACTTGTTTTTGCTGTCAGTTTTATTGATCACTATCTATTTATTTATTTAAACTTTTCACACTCAAAAAAAAGTACAAAGGCGGACTTAATGCCTTAGGCATTCTCTACCAGTCAACCAAGGGTGGTGAAGAGATTAGATGGCAGGTGCTCTGTTTGAGAGGAACAAAGAAAAACATCTTTTATTAAAATATATCATTAGAAATAGTTATAATACACATACATACATATTTAATAAAATATATACCTATATTATATATATATACCTATAATCTATCTTTTCATTATACCATCTGGGTTGACCATGTGATTCGAGAATACATCTACTGCAAGACAAAGTAGTTCAAAGCAAAGGATTTTACAAAAAAAAAAAAAACTCGTTTGAACGCATTGGCTCCGAATGAGATCCAATGCGCCAAAACCGTCAAAACCCGGGAGCCCGTATAGGGACCAGTGTCCCACGCGGCATTAAGCTCTATTTCTACTATGAAATAAGGGCTAATCTGGCCTGTGAATAATTTTACCTAATGGCCTGTAATAATCGACTAAATCATTCGAACACAAAAATATCTATGGGCAAATAAGTTGAAACTGACAGTTTCGTACGTCTAACAGTTTAAAATTCATGACCGTAAGTGCGCGCTCGGCAAAGAAAGTGGTGTTATTTCGATTAATTAAGTATTTTTTACATCGTGGTAGATAACATTTGCACTAAATAACATCGTATTATACCAGTTTTGAACCAACCAAAAAAATGTAAACAAACCATTAGTGAAAAAAGTGTATATTGTGATAGTTTGAGTTTTGTGTGTAATCGGAAGGTCAGTCAATAATTATCATTTACATGTAGTTATTTTATCGTTTAAGATAATATTTTAACCAAAATACACAGTAAAAACATTTTTTTGAACCAAATAATGTTACGTAATCAAACGGTTCGTACCTAAGGTAAACGCGGGTGAAGTCGTCATGCCCCAATAGTCGACAATTAATCTAAAAACTTTAATTTTTTTTTCTACTGAACTTAAAATGGGCCGGTTTATATGGCAACATATTGTGGGTAACATATTGCACAATTGAAATTACAACACTGAGTTTTAACGGTTTTGACGTCGGAGATATGTTAGTCGAAACGTGTGTGCCCTAACAAAATCGTTTTTTCGTGAAGTTCAGCTGTCAAAAGTGAAACTCAGCACGTGGTTTTGTGTTTTGATTTACATAACTCCAGTGGGGTCTGCGGTAAGTTTCTTTGTTTAATGAGTTAGTTAAGTTTATTTGCTAACGATGTAATATGCAATTTGGAATACTTTTAACATAGAAGATATATTTTTTTAATGTGACATCTATTGGCACTTTAAAACTCCCATTTGACCCAAAACCCGTCATTTTAGAATTATTATGACGACTACTGGGACAAGCTCAAAAGTTGCACCTAAACTCGTCATAATGAGGATATTTTGTGTTTTACAGTACAAAATGCGAATAAATAGCTAATATCGGGACTTTTACAAAATTGTTAACTCTCTAGAACAAACATATTTAAGGTTTAGACTACATTTGTTGATAAAACTGCGTTTCTTTTAAGCTTTTTCTTAGGGGTATATTTTACTCTGCTGGTTCTAGATGCACGTACACAGTCATGTTATTCGATTCAATTATTTTGTTTCTTAATGGTTAAACCCCCTGTTTTCTATAAGTATGCACTTTCTACGAGTGTTTTTTTTTAGGTATATATTGGCCGCTATAGGCCTCCGCCATATCTACCGCTTTGGGTATAAGTAGGTCTACCACTTGTCTTTGTTTCTACTACGCTTGGATTACAATTTGTGGCAAGCAAAAATTGACTGTTCTTACACTATGCTTATTGTTCGAAATAACTGCATGTCGTCACGCGTATTGTACCGCGTCTCCCTAACGTGCCTTAATAGCGCCTGTATAAAAATTATGTCATTCAACTAGTTTTGACGCAAAAATTATTAAAATCAGTTTTAAAACTAAGATGACATAGCTTCCATCGCTGTCACTTCTTTGCTTGTCGTATTCGACATTGATGGGTAAAGAGTAATCTTAAGTAAGATTTTTTTATTTAAGATTGTATGTACCTAGTGATTGCATGATCGTAATTTTAATTACAGATCATGACTGAAAGAAACTTCAAGCAAGAGGACCTTTTAAAAGCCATAGAAGCTGTAAATCAAGGGGCCACAACATCAGATGCAGCAAGAAAATTTAAAGTGCCAAGGACCACATTAAATGACAAGATTAAAGGGCGTAGTTTAGTCGGCTGCTCTAAAGGACCAACGACTGTTTTAACTCCGGAAGAAGAAGAACATTTAAAGAACTGGTTAATTTTCATGGCAGAAAGTGGTTTTCCTGTAACATCAGATCAGTTATTAGATAGCGTCAAATTATTAGTTACCAAATTCAAACGTAGTAACCCATTTACTAACAATAGACCAGGTCGACATTGGTTCGAGTCATTCATAAAGCGTCACCCTGAAGTGGGTCGGAGGGTGTCCCAAAATTTGACACAATCTCGAGCATTAGTAACGGAAGATGATGTTCGTACCTGGTTCAAAGAAGTTAAGGATTATTTTTGGACTGCTCAGCTACAGGCAACTTCTGAAGACCCGCGGGGAATTTTTAACTGCGATGAGAGCGCCTTTTTCTTGTCCCCCGCTGACAACCGAGTCTTAGCGAAACGTGGGTCTAAAAATGTTTACAATATAATACCAAGTGGAGAAAAAGAGTGCGTAACAATTCTACTAACAGCTAATGCATCAGGTGAATTGGCACCGCCGATGGTTCTTTTTAAGCTTAAGTCAATCCCTCACAAAATTTCGTAATCAGCACCTAATGATTGGGGATTAGGGCACACAAAATGAGGCTGGATGCTACATATGCACATGACTGCATGGTTATTATGATTAAGAAATATAACATATATTTTATAGACTGATTTTGTGATTCCAAGCGTTTGATTTTAGGAATATAAATTAAAATGCAACTATGTATCTGTTTTATTGAATACCTGCTCTTCTAACAGATTATAACCTGCTATTCTAAATAGGGATTTGGTTTTCTATCTATCTACCTAATGTTTCAAAGACACAAGTATGCTTAACAAATTCAAGCACAAAAAAAATGTACTTATCTTGAACTTTATGTTCAAGAACAGAGAGTTTATATTAGCATTAAAAGTTGACGAGTACTGGGAATATTTGACGAGTATCCGTACAAATCAGACGACTATTGGTACAAATCGCCCTTTTTTTACTTTTGCCTTAATAAGTACATAAACCCATCAAAATGATTAAAAAAAATTAGTTACTTAGAATAACGAATAAATTCTCTATCACGTCATGCAAAAATTGTCATTTTCTATTAAATATTTAACACACAGTAGCGCTTCAAAGTCAGTGATTTCCGAAATCCGACGAGTATTGGTACGTTTACCTTACTCAATATTCGTAATTTTTTGTGTATTTTCTCGGGTTAAAATTTTGTCGGGTTCAGTGCAATATGGATATAATTAACAGATTATTACTAACATCTGTACCCTAATTACGTAATGCAAAATCAATCCGAATCTGAATCGTTTTGAAACAGATTGCTAATCCATTGCTCCGTAAGTTCGGAAAAAAAAACTGCTGAGCAACGTAAATGACGCAATGAATGTTGTTGAACTGTCAAAATGAAACAGATTTGTCTTTATCGTTTACGAAAATATGTTGCGTAATTAGAAAGCTGATCCATATTTAAACTGCACTGCATGTTTATATACTAGGAGATTTGAATGCCCATCCTAGCGAATGTTTTGGTAAGGAATTATTAAATTTTTGTGACGAGCATGGATTATTGTGCTGAGCTGACCATAGCCATGCTTGGTAGAGACAATAATAGCTATACGTTTATAAGTGATGCGCATGGGTGTAGGCGATGGCTCGACCACTGCGTGGTTACTGAGGCAGCGCGTTTAACAATAAGCGATGTAAACGTCATGACGTTTCCATTGACCATTTGCCATTTCAAATTAATTGTAATCTACATAATAATCCCAAATAATAATAATGGAGAGCGAGAAGTATTATATTTCCAATACGTATATACACTGCGACATGCTCAGCTTTATTGAGACTGATAGACTTTCTTTCAGAACTGAATGAGTGTTGTGATAGGATGTGTTCTTGTGTGGAGCATAGGTCGGTTATTGACGAGCCGTGCCGGAAAACAATCAAGGCTCTACAGAATATATGGGCAACAACCGGCCCGCTGTAAGTTATGATCCGGCCCGCGACACATTTTGAAAAAACCCAATTGAAAAAATATTACATTAGGTACATATATTCACGGGAGTGACAGTGCCGCCTCACTCTGATAATCGCCGCCACTCGGCTTGCTCGATCAAATTCTTTGAGGTTTGCCGCCTCACGGGCGACACATCAAAAGATTTATTGCTTCTCAATTATTCTAAACTAGTTTATTCCAGATTATTCCTTCATTTTGCCTATATAAGAGGGTGGATGGCCCGAACGTTAGTTCAGTTCTATTTGAGCTACCGAGGTGATAACTTGGACAAGCGATATCCTAGCGAACTGCTCGAGCCGTCAACTTGCTTTGTGACTGTGTGCATCTTGAGTGGTTACTAACTATAGTTTGTTATTAAGTTTATTGAACGAAAAGTAAACAAAAATGATGTCTGGTTGAAAGAAACGAAAAGTAGGTAGATACAGAGGGTCGCCAGTTTCAAGAAAAATGGACTGAAGAATTCTTTTTTATCTTGCACAATGGTAAGCATATTTGTTTGCTGTGTAATGAATCCATTTCAGTAATGAAAGAATTAAATATAAAAAGGCATTACTCAACTAAGCATGCTACGCTGCACTCACTGACAGGACAATTAAGAACAGACAAAATCCAGAAGCTTACCGCAAATTTGGAAAAACAGCAACAAATGTTTCATACACAAAGAACACAACTTGATAATGTTGTGAAAGCTAGTTTTATAGTTAGCTCAAAATTGGCAAAGGCATTAAAACCATTTGCCAAAGGAGAATTTATCAAGGAGTGTATGTTAGAAGTTTGCAGTATTTTGTGTCCTGAAAAGAAAAATGAATTTGAAAAAAATAGTTTGTCAAGACGAACTGTTGTTCGACGTATAGAAATGATGGCTAATGATATAAAACAACATTGACTGACCGTATGGCTGATTTTTAATCATTTTCCATAGCATTAGACAGGAGCACCGATTTGTCTGACACAGCTCAACTGGCTATATTTATTCGAGGTGTTGATAAGGAGTTCACTGTTACTGAGGAATTGCTTGCTTTACAGCCGCTTAAAGGAACCACTACAGGAGAGGATATTTTTATTGAAGTTCAAAAGGTATTCACAAGTTTTGGCTTGCCATGATCAAAATTAATTGGAGTATGCACTGATGGTGCACCTTCTATGGTCGGCTTACGTAAAGGTTTCATCGGAATTTTGAATGAAAAAGCAACAGAACTAAAGGAGATTGCCACGGAGCAGGTCCCTTTTGTGGTATCGGGTGCCTGATTTTAATAATAACCAAAAAATATAACTATTTTTTTTGTGTACAGGGTATTTTTTATACAATTTATTTCACCCTGGGAATAAAGATAAAGTTAATTAATAGTTAAACATTACGTCGACATCCGTTTGATTCAATGTAGTCTGTGGTTTGATTGGCATACAAAAAAAAGTTGCCAGGTATCAAAGAATTTAATAACTAAAGCTATCTTTTAATCAATTGAGTAATCGATATTAATTAAAACGATATTAAATAATAAAAAAAAACTATTCTTTTTTATTTAATTATATATAACCTATGGGCAGTTTACATCTCAATTAGATCTCAACATTTGACAACTTCAACGGTACTGTGTTAGTATTTTGTTTTAGGACGATGAGATAGAATGATGTTATCCCTGTCCTTTTATACGTATTATTGTACCATATATATCTGAAATGAACAACAATACGTGTACGCCAAATATGAGTTTATGTAAAGTATTCTTGATGACGAACACTATTGGATAAATAAACAATGCTCATAGTCGATGCGAGTAAAACCGATAGAACAATGACAATAATAGGTTGCTTAAACTCATAATACTCATTGATAAATAATAAATGTTCAGAAAAGTAATACACACAAAAATAATAGCCATGTTTATTTAGATAAGTCCTTAGTAGAAAAGTAGTTTTTATCGATTTATTAATAAATTATAAAAAAAAATATCTGGCAACATTTACTTGTGCATGTCACAGAACTCGCAGACTTCGTTCTGTACACAGACTACATAGAGATACTTACGTATGTTCTGTGGTTCGTTACGTGCGTCATTGCTTTGTTTAGATACTTTGAGTTTTGAATTCCGTAATCTTTTACTTAGTTATTATTTACGATACGTGCTTTTTCTGCTACTACCGAGTTGAGCTATTAAGTTCCTAGAGTGCATTACGTTTTGTGAGTTATTTGACTCTTAATAGTGCTGTTCTTTGTGAGATATTTGACTCTTAGTGCTACAACAGAAAAACAATGATATCTCTTGAACCAGGGTGAATAAATGAAAAATGGTTTCTGATTATGAAAATACTATGTTTTTACTATTATTTAAAATTAAAATCTTCAGGGCACAACAATTTTCCAGTGGGACCCAACTTTCCTTACAAATCGGGCAATCTCCTTTGCAAAAAGATGATTTGATAGTCCTTCGTTGCATTATCCACCAACAGAACTTGTGTTCTAAGTCCATTCGACTCCAGAATGTTATGAATGTGGTAGTAAAAACCATCAACTTTATTCGATCCAGAGGGCTTAACCATCGTCAGTTCAAGGCGTTTTAGGATGAAATATCAGCTGAATATAACGACGTAACATATTATTGTGAAGTCAGATGGCTGAGCAAAGGAAAAATGTTAAAACGGTTTTACGAGCTTAGAAATGAGATAGCAGACTTTATGAAAATAAAAGATAATAATGAATGAAGTGACCCAAAATGGATATGTGACTTAGCATTTCTGGTCGATCTCTCAAGCTATTTGATTGATTTAAATTTGAAACTTCAAAAACCAGGACTGTTAGTAAATGATGTGTACAGCCATTTGAAAGCGTTTCAGATCAAACTACGCTTGTGGGAGTCATAGATGCTGTCTGGTAACAGTTACCATTTCAACAATATTGCTTATGCTCAATATGCTGAAGAACTCAAGTTACTGCCGGAACTATTTTCGAACAGATTTAGCGACTTCAAAAACATGGAAGACTGTTTCAGTTTATTTGCTACTCCTACAAAATGTAATGTACAAAATGCTCCAATACACTTACAAATGGAGTTGATCGAGATTTAAGAAAACTCACTCCTAAAATCCAAATTTGAAGACGTAGAGTTGTGCGAATTCTACAAAAAATACCTAGAAGAAGAAAATTTTCCGCAGCTTAGAAAATTCGCAAGGAGATTGATTTGTGCGTTTGGCAGTACTTATAAATGCGAACAGTTCTTTTCATTGATGAAAGTTAATAAATCAACACATCGTACAAGACTGACTGACGATAATTTGGAAAATTCTTTACGTCTTTGTATGAGTGGAATTAATCCAAATATCGATGGATTAGTTTCCCAAATTCAAGCTCAAGTGTGATTTCGGTGTATTTAACTTTCGTAGTTTGTAACAATTGCAAATTTAACGATTTAATTATAATGTACCATTTTTTAATTTAATTTTGTTATTTTAATAAATTGTACTATAATAACATTGTCGTATTATTTCATGTCTAATACGAGGGCTGCACTAAAAGTATCGGGAATGGAATATTTCCACTGTTCCTATCATATTAAAATCTTATTAATTGAAAACTCCTTGGTTTTAAAAATCGAATACCATTTATTTATTTCAAAAAAGATTCTCGGTCTTCTCACAAGGTTTTGTCAAACTTGTTTAGTCGTTGAGAAAATGGAATTGACTCGAGAAAATTCAAGAGCGATGATTTATTATGACTTTCGAAGTGGTTTAACACAAAAACAGTGTTGACCGGATGATTTCTGCATTTGGTGATGAAGCCCCATCCAAAACCACAATTTATCGCTGGTTTGCTGAATTTCAACGTGGACGTGTCAAGCTCAGTGATGATCCCCGTCAAGGTCGTCCAAAAACTGCAGTCACCCAAGAAAACGTTGATGCTGTGCTTAAAGCTGATTGAGGAAGATCGACATGTGACATACCGCGAAATTCAGGCAACTTTAGACATTAGCATGAGTCAAATACAAATAATCTTGCATGAACAATTAGGTGTAAAAAAGTTGTTTTCCCGATGGATACCGCATTCGCTCTGTGAAGAGCAAAAAGCGGCTCGCGTTACTTGGTGCGTCAGAACTCTCGAAAGATCCCACGCAGGATCCTCAAATGCTGTATACAACATCGTTTCAGGTGACGAATCCTGGTTATATGCGTACGAAACCGAAACAAAAAACCAGTCAGGAGTTTGCGTGTTCGAAAATGAGTTAAAGCCAACAAAAATTGTTCGTTCACGGAGTGTTGCAAAAAAAATGGTGGCCACGCTTGTCTCCAAAACCGGCCATGTTACGACTATTCCTCTTGGGGACAAAGAACGGTTAATGCAGAATGGTATGCTAGCATTTGTTTGCCACAGGTCGTTTCTGAACTCCGGAAAGAGAACTGCAACCGCCGCATCATCCTCCATCACGACAATGCGAGTTCTCACACCGCGCACAGAACAAAAGAGTTTTTAGAGCAAGAAAACATAGAATTATTAGACCATCCGCCGTACAGCCCCGACCTAAGCCCTAATGATTTCTATACTTTCCCTAAAATAAAGAATAAATTGCGTGGACAGAGATTTTCATCACATGACATGGTGGGAAATCATCAAATGACGTCTCCCGCTCTGGGTGGAGCGGGAGGGCGTGTCAGACTCTTACTGACTAAAACCCACCCGTGTTCCTTCTGTTGCCTGTGCAATGCCAGGGGGCCACGGTATCCCTTTCGGACTTTCCCGCAACCCCGGCAGGCAATGGTCTCATCGGACCCCTTCACTCGCTGACACTCTTTGAGGCGCGCGTGGAACACAACGCGCCGTCAACCCGGGCTTGGTCCTTACCGGACGGCGAGCTACTCATTGCTCACCGTCCGCAAGCCCGCGCCTACGGTGGCCGGGAATCGGCAATAGATTCCCGACGCCCAGGGCGTCTCTTCCTGCGGCGGCTAGGGGCGTGAGGGCGCGAAATTTGCCTCTCCATCACGCGCTCCGCCTCCTCCTTCGCGAGCATTACTGCTTCGCAGAAGGTGACGGCCTCCCATGCCCTCTCGCTCCGTACCATGGCCTGGACCAGGGCCGGACGCGAGAGATCCTCCACGAGGACACGGCGGTGCTCTGCCCAAGCCGGGCATACCTCCACCGTGTCCTCCGGGCGATCCACGCAGTGATGACACCCGGGCGTTTCCTCCCGCCTTATCCGAAACAGGTACCTCTCGAAACAGCCGTGTCCGGTGAGGACCTGCGTCAGGCGGAAGGTGAGGACGCCGTGGCGCCTCTCCAGCCACTCTTCAAAGAGGGCACTTATCGCCGCAATAGTGGCGTGCCCAGCACTGGGTTGCGACAATCGCACTCTCCATGACGCCATGAGATCCCGTCGGAGCTCTGTCCGCTGTGTCGCGATTTCTCGCGGCATCGGAGTCAAACCCCGGAGTTTAGCCTCCCCGCGCCACTCCCAAATATGCGCGAGGACTTTTGCCTCCAGATCCCATGGCGGCAATCCGGCAAGGAGGCTCGCCGCCTCACCGGAGACCGTGCGGTATCCCCGGACCAGCCGGGTGGCCATGACCCTCTGGGACGCGTTCGACGAACGCGCCCACAAGCTGTGGACGCCTACAAAACGGCCATTTTGGAGACCCCAACTTCCGAATGGAATGGTTGCTTCAATGATTGGTTCCATCGTATGGAAAAATGTGTCAAATTTCGCGGAGAATACTTCGAAAATAATAAATACATTTTTAAATAGTAATGTTGTGTCACTTCCTTGATTCCCGAAAATTTCCCTCGTATCTATCGCAAAAAATATTATCACTACTTTAAAATGCACTAAGTCGGTACTTTTAAACGCGGCCCGAGAACGTATTTGCACGCTACGCTAGTCGGTTGTCGCGTTTATCCCTGGCCTCCCTGGCCAGGGATAAATTTATGCAATGGAAATTAAATGGTATGCCAAGTAAGTTTAAAAGTAGGTTAAAATATTGAATTGACAGAATCACAAAGATCACATAAAGATGGATAATATCGCGCTAAATTATTCTGTTTTTTTTTGTAGTTTGGAAACAGACTAATAGGCTGAATCCAAAACCGGGCCTTTTCCTGAGTGTGGATGGGGCGATGGACGCAAAATGTATTAGCTAATATTTTTAAAGGGCACTTTAGAGTGCAGTCCACGTTGCCTCAGGAGCAAGGTGCGACAGAGGTAGGTCTGTCTTACTCGGAGGCTCCCCGGGGTTTCACTGCTAAGGAAATAAAGCAATAGTGACTAATTTATCAAAGGAGAAGTCTCCGGGGCATGACGGATTAAGTGTTGAGCACTTGTTGTACCGCTGTACGCTAGACCTCATATATATACCGCATACTTGCGATACTTTATACATTTTGCGTCCGTCACACCTATCTTCCAGCAGATTTAGTGGAAAGTGTGGTAGTACCTGTAATTATAAATTAAACCGGTGATGTCTCCGATAAAAACAATTACAGGCCTATCTCCTTAGCTAATGGGAACTGCTCGTAGGGAAGGTACTTGATGGTCTGCTTGAGCGTCAGCTTATTAGCCGCATAACATTTAATGATGCGCAGATTGGCTTCAGAAGCATACTATCAACGGAGAGTGCATTCCTGGCGCTCAAGCAGACTGTGAGGTATTATACGGACAGACAGACGCCAGTTTATGCTGCCTTTCTTGACCCTTCCAAGGCTTTTGATCTCGTATCCTATGAGAAGTTATGGACTAAGCTCCATAGTTTAAATTTGCCTACAGAGCTACGTAGTTAACTTGTTGAAGTTCTGGTACAGCTCGCAAACAAATCGCGTTAGGTGGAATACTGTGTCTTCCGAGCCATATCTGTTCGAGTGTGGTGTTAGACAGGGTGGGTTGACATTGCCTACTATGTTTAACCCGTTGAAGGGTTATGAATGACCTGATTGATGGGCTCAGCAGAACTAATGTCGGCAGTTCAATGATGGTGTAATGGTTAACAATCTGAGTTATGCAGACGATATGGTGCTGCTGAGCCCATCAATCAGTGCACTCCGGAAATTACTTGTGGTATGTGAGTCTAGTGTGAGTGTTATGCGGCGACGCATGGCATACACACAACGTCAAGACACCACAGATGATGATTTTTTAAGTGCAAACATGTATCGCTAGGTAACGTTCCTCGAGTACCTAACTGTAAGCGGAACACCATTGCAGCGTGAAGCTCAAGTTAAATACCTAGGACATCTGGTTACGGAGGACTTATCTGATGATGCAATTTTGGATAGAGAGCGTAGGGCGTTGGCGGTTCGGTGCAATATGTTAGCCCGCAGGTTTGCACGTTGTAGTGGGGATGTGAAGGTGTATATTTTAAGGCCTACTGCCAAACCTTCTACACGTGCAGCTTGTGGGTGCCTAAAACGTTCTACACTACACGTTCAGTATAATAAAGGGTTTAGGACGATTATGGGGATTCCGCGCTTCTTCAATTAGTTGATGGTCTGGCAGTTTGAGTAGATCATGCGGCCTACCCAAATGTCCTTTCTTTGGTATTGTTCGTCGAGTTGAGCTCCTTAAGTTCTGATTTGAGCTCCACGATTACTGACAAATGCTTGCACTGACTGGACAGGTCCACTCAAATCTGTGTGGTTCTTTCCTCAAAAGGCCATTTCTGACATTAATCTACATGGTCCTCATATGGCCTGACCAAGATTATGTCTGGATTTTAAAAGAGACTGACCTCTGAGTTTGTTTCGGCCTTTCTTCTCAGAGTGGTCAGATAGGAAACGCCGAACTCGAAATAGCATTTTATTTAATATGTGTAAAAGTGATTGCAATATCCTATTTACAGAATAAACAATTTCATTTTAATTCTTCTTCAGATTAGGTTTTTTTTATGTAACAAAAACATGATCTTTTTTTTTTAAACCTATATTTCTAATTTTTCAACTCCCTAATATGTTTTGTATTTATATTTGTTAATAAAAGAGCAAATAAAGCTAAATTGTTAATTTTGCTTAATAATTTTGATCGACTTTTTTGGTCAAATAAACTACTGTGCGACGTCGCCTCCATTGCTGGTAATTGGTGTTTATTTAATTTACAACTCTTACTGTTTGTAAGTATGTTTGCACGAGAGTCATGTACCGAGACTGATAACTGGCTGCTACTATGTAATTAAGAGCGAGCGCAATGAATGAGTGTGTGCGAAGTAATCAATGCGTCGCATTGGTAGGTACCTATGTCCCAGTCCCAGTGCGTCACGCACGACGCAGGCGCGGCGAGAAATTGTGTGGTTTGTCAAACGTATAATTAATTGAATCGTTTATATTTAGTAAGTATGACAACCAGCCTGTAATTTCCCTTCTAAAAGGACTCTCTTGAGACAACAATCAATAATCTTGACCTTGAAACTCCATCGCTTGCTATACGGAACGATACGATAGTGGCACTTGAATACTTGAGATTTGAGATTATGGTCGACAATAAATTAGTTACTAAAGTAGCTGACGTTGCTGAGGCGTTTAATGAGTTTTTTGCCAACATACCTATAACTACGACTCGCTCCTTAAATTCGTCCCCGTCTAAAGTTGAAAACCTTTTGCTTGGTAGTGTGTCTAAAAGTAGTCGCTTATTTAGCTTCGAACCAGTAACGCCTCGTAATTTAGTTAATGTTTTTATCTACGCCCATGCTATAAATCCTCTATAAAAGTTTCTGAAACAGTTAGCTAATTGCCAACATTAAAACACCCAGTGTCATAGTAAACATAATAGCATCCAAACGGGAGTTATAATATTGAACTGAATTTCACTATGCATCTCCTTTTCAAAAAAAGAACATTGTCATGCCCGCGCGTTTCACTGCCATAGCGCCATAATTAAAAAAAAACTTATTGGTTATTCGAATAAACGTCGTACGAGGGCTGCACTAAAAGTATCGCGAATGGAATATTTCCACTGTTCCTGTCATATTAAAATCTTTAAATTGAAAACTCTTCGGTTTTAAAAATCGAATACCATTTATTTAAAATTTAAATCAACACATTTACTTTTAATAAATGTGTTGATTTAGGAACTTTTCCTGACCTCATGAAGAGTAGTAAAGTCATACCATTATTTAAATCAGGTAATGAAAATGACGTTGGCAATTTCAGGCCTATTTCTATTTTACCAGCATTCAGCAAAATATTTGAAAAGTTAATACTCAAGCAGTTGCTAAAACATTTTAATTTAAATAGCCTCCTTCATAATGAACAATATGGCTTTACAAAGGGTCGTTCGACTACAGATGCGGGTGTTGCTCTGCTGAAACACATATTTAACGCATGGGAGAACTCTCAAAATGCTATTGGAGTTTTCTGTGATCTCTCCAAAGCCTTTGATTGCGTGCACCATGACACGTTTTTGCGTAAACTGCGTCATTACGGTGTGCTAAACGAAGCTCTAAACGTTTTAAATTCGTATTTAAATAATAGGTCGCAATGTGTAGATGTTGATGGTGTAAAATCTTCCGGGCTACCAGTTCAGTTAGGTGTACCTCAAGGCTCAATACTGGGTCCATTCTTGTTTTTAGTGTATATCAATGACTTACCATTCTATTTAAAGGATATCTGTGAAGTTGTACTGTTTGCAGATGATACTTCTCTTATTTTTAAAGTAGACAGGAATAGACAAGATTTTGACGATGTAAACAGTGCACTTTCAATGGTTACGGATTGGTTTACGACAAATAACCTAGTTCTCAATGCCAAGAAAACGAAATGTGTAAAGTTTGCCCTCCCAAATGTTAGAAATCTAGGACCCAACATCGTCTTAGATAAAGAGGTGCTTGAAACTGTAAACTCGGCAGTTTTTCTGGGCATAACAGTAGATGCAAAACTTCAGTGGGGCCAACATATATCGAGCCTAGCGGGAAGGCTCAGTTCGGCCGCCTACGCTGTCAGAAAAGTAAGACAATACACTGACGTTGATACAGCTCGGTTAGTCTATTTTAGTTATTTTCATAGCGTTATGTCTTACGGTATTCTGCTTTGGGGCAAAGCTGCAGATATTCAAAATATATTTGTCCTCCAAAAACGAGCTATTCGAGCAATTTACCAGCTAGGTGCCAGAGTTTCTCTGAGAGATTTTTTCAAAGATATCGGTATCCTCACAGTGGCATCACAATACATCTTCGCCAACATCTTATATATTCGGCAGAATATACACTTATACACTAAAAACAGTGATATTCACAACGTTAACACTAGAAGTAAGGATAAACTACGTGCTCCCTTTCACCGGCTTCATAAGGTTCATAACTCATTTGTTGGGCTTGGTATAACCTTTTATAACAAGCTACCCTCTTGTTTGCTAGATTTGCCTTTTAATGCGTTTAAAACTAAAGTAAAGTCCAACCTTTGTTCAAAGGCATACTATTCCATCAACGACTACTTAAATGATAAGAATAGTTGGTCGCTGTGATTAACTCAAGACAATGTTTAAATGTTCTTTCTCCAGAATTAGTTTACCTACTGACAGGTTTTATGAGTTTATATAAAAGTCTATAATTTTACTTTTTATGTACATTTATTTAATTTTTATTTATTGTTGACATAATCTACTCATTACAATGTTTTTTTTTAATGAGTTGTATTACAATATGTGGTTAGCTAGCGACCTCGACAATTATTTATTTTACCTCGATGGTCCTAGTTTATCAATATTATTATATCTTCTAGTTACAGCGCTATGTAAGCGGGCACGCCCTTTATGCCTGGAGGCTTTATTTTCTTTTTTTTTTTAGATATTGTTTACGTTTAGTTATTATTATTATTTATTATCTCGATGTTTTTGGTTGGTATATTGGCGTGTGCTAGCTCTCTTAAGGCTATTAATTTATAATTTAAATTTTATTTTGCGTAATGTAAATTATCTTATAAATTATTGTATAGAATCATTTTTTTTTTAACTGAACAGACAGCTGTGCTGCTGGGGAGTTTGTTGCGCCACTTCTTCTTCCCAGCAAAAGCACTAGGAAGTAGTGAAGGGTGGGCGTTTTGGGGGACTGTCTTATGTAATTTTGACGTTCGAAAAGTGCTGATTCTCAGCCTAATTTGAATAAATGACTTTTGATTTTGATTTGATTTGATTTATTTTTAAAAAGATTCTCGGTCTTGTCACAAGGTTTTGTCAAACTTGTTTAGTCATTGAGAAAATGTAATTGACTCAAGAAAATTCAAGAGCGATGATTTATTAAGACTTTCGAAGTGATTTAACACAAAAACAGTGTGTTGACCGGATGATTTCTGCATTTGGTGATGAAGCCCCATCCAAAATCACAATTTATCGCTGGTTTGCTGAATTTCAACGTGGACGTGTCAAGCTCAGTGATGATCCCCGTCAATTAAGGTCGTCCAAAAACTGCAGTCACCCAAGAAAACGTTGATGCTGTGCGTAAGCTGATTGAGGAAGATCGACATGTGACATACCGCGAAATTCAGGCAACTTTAGACATTGGCATGAGTCAAATACAAATAATCTTGCATGAACAATTAGGTGTAAAAAAGTTGTTTTCCCGGTGGATACCGCATTCGCTCTGTGAAGAGCAAAAAGCGGCTCTCGTTACTTGGTGCGTCAGAACTCTCGAAAGATTCCACGCAGGATCCTCAAATGCTGTCACAACATCGTATCAGGTGACGAATCCTGGATATACGCGTACGAACCCGAAACAAAAAACCAGTCACGAGTTTGGGTGTTCGAAAATGAGTTAAAGCCAACAAAAATTGTTCGTTCACGGAGTGTTGCAAAAAAAATGGTGGCCACGCTTGTCTCCAAAACCGGCCATGTTACGACTATTCCTCTTGGGGACAAAGAACGGTTAATGCAGAATGGTATGCTAGCATTTGTTTGCCACAGGTCGTTTCTGAACTCCGGAAAGAGAACTGCAACCGCCGCATCATCCTCCATCACGACAATGCGAGTTCTCACACCGCGCACAGAACAAAACAGTTTTTAGAGCAAGAAAACAGAATTATTAGACCATCCGCCGTACAGCCCCGACCTAAGCCCTAATGATTTCTATACTTTCCCTAAAATAAAGAATAAATTGCGTGGACAGAGATTTTCATCACCTGAAGAAGCTGTGGACGCCTACAAAACGGCCATTTTGGTGACCCCAACTTCCGAATGGAATGGTTGCTTCAATGATTGGTTCCATCGTATGGAAAAATGTGTCAAATTTCGCGGAGAATACTTAGAAAAGCAATAAATACATTTTTAAGTAGTAATGTTGTGTCACTTCCTTGATTCCCGAAATTTTCAGTGCCGCCCTCGTATCCCGCCATTTGTGTTCAATATGAATAGCTTCAATATTATTAGCTCCCTTCAAAATGGTTGAGCTGAATGGTGCTGATCCATGCGTCATGTTCGTGAACGGGCGCCGTCAGTTGGTGCTGGTCATCTCTTAGCTGCCATGGCTTATTTTTAGTTTTTGAATGATTGTTTTTTTCTTCTTTTTTATTACGGACGCTTTCACGAACGTGCACGTCTTATTACATTGTTTTCACATGCATAATTTCAAAATTAATGATGTAACCAATTTTTTTGTATCAATTTTTTTTATTTAAAAGAGTGTCCGTGGAGTTTCTTGCCCGTTCTTCTCACATATTAAAATACCTACATGATTAAATAATTAACTAATAGGTAACCTGAAAATCCTGACACTCAAAAGTTGATAGTTAAGTGAATATCAATGCCTCTAAATGTAGTATATCTTTTTCTCTCACGTGCGATAGTTTTCTACAACTTTCAAAGGGGATTAACGCGACTTCAGTGCTTTGAGGAGAGATCACTTCTGTGTTTAGTGATGAAGCACCATGTCTTAGGGCTGTAGAACGCTGGTATTTAGAATTTCAACGTGGGCACTCTAGCTTCAGTGACAAGCCACGTGAAAGTCGTCCAAAAACCGCTATGACGCAAGAGAATATCGACACCGTGCGGCAGCTAATTGTCGAAGATCGTCATGTGACATACCGTGAAATAGAGGCAGCCGTGGCATCACAGGGACTACTATCCAAAAAATCCTGCACGAAGAACTCAACCGAGGAGTCAAAACACGGTTATGATATGGTTGGTGGTGACGAGTCTTGGATATATGCTTACGATCGATTCCAAGCGGCAGTCAACTGTCTGGGTATTCCAAGATGAGCCAAAACCGAACACTTAAAACAAAAATAGTTATAAAATAGCGTCGTTTGTGGCAAAGGGTGGTCACGTCGCCACTATTGTACTAGAAGATCGTAAGACGGTTAATGCTGACTGGTATACCACTGTTTGCTTGCCGCAAGTCATCACAGAGTTTCGAAAAAACAACTCAAGACGTCGTATGATACTGCATGCAAGTTCGCACACCGCCCGCGATACAAAGATGTTTTTGAGCACCCAAAATATCGAAATTTTACATCACCCGCCTTACAGCCCTGACTTGAGCCCTAACGATTTTTTACGTTCCCCAAAATTAAGCAGTCTTCAGTTTCAGCTCACCCGAAGAAGCTGTTGATGCATACAAATCGGCCATTTTGACTACCCCCACTTCGGAGTGGAATAAATGTGTTAAGAACTGGTTCGATAGCATGCAAGAATTCTCCGCGATATTTTTAAAACACTTTTGTATTAAATATCGCGGAGAATTCTTTGAAAAACAATAAATGGTAATAATCTATTAGATTGTCTATACTTATTTCAAACGACACAACTCGTCGTCTTGCTGATCATGGTTTTGTTATTGTTTTAGTAATTAACTGTTAATTTATTTTACCTTGATGGTCCTAGTTTATCATTTATAACTTCCAGCTACAGCTATATACAGAGCGTTCCACGGATATGCCACATGAAGGGAAAGTACCTTGAATATTGTTGATGGAACATTTGACTGAAAGAAGACAGTATTTGAATTAAAAACAATTTAAACTGCATTCATAGATATTTAATTAATTACATTAATGGTTGAACCGGAAATCAATCCCGTTACACGAAAAAAATAATCAGCCTGTAGCTTTATCATACCGATCGAAAGGCTTCATCATAAGGATTATTTTTTGCTACGTAACATAGTGTCAAAAACAAAAAAGGAAGACTTTTAACATTTTTACTACAAAATTAATCAATTGATCAAATGCTGAAATGAGTCCCTTCCTGTTGAATACAAAGTCGCACTATTTTGATTATTTCGCTCCCTGACGATTTTTTGATCTTGTTGTTAAATACCCACCTATTTAGAACCGTAGACCGGGGTTACTTTGATCAATATTAAACTTTGAAGGTTCATATCTTTTAAATTTGTGGGTGTAAAAAAATACTAAAAAAATCTAGTGATCGGTTTTTTTATTACTCTCGATTCCTGTAATAATAAGTGAAAAAAATGGGGTTACTTTGATACCCCTTATTTTATTGCGTAATTACAAAGTAATTATTGCGTAATTGCAAAGTAATTACGCAATTAAATAAACCCAATTACAATGCCAATACAATTTAAATATAATTACCCAATTATAATGCCAATACAATTTAAAAAATAAAAATCTATCAACGAGAAAAATAAATATTGTCGCACGGGGTAACTTTGATCTAACAATTGATTTGATTGTTTGAATGACATTAAAATGATTGGTGGATTCCCAGCGTGTCCTCAGGAAAGGATTAAACAGTTGTTCAGTGTTCATAACTCAGAAACAAAAACTACCTAATTGCGTTTCGTTTTACGTAATTCACGATTTTATATGAAATTGAAGTTTCTGTCAAAGTTACCCCGCGAGTCAAAGTAACCCCGGTTTACCGAATAATAATAGGGGTTAAAGTATGAAATTGCCGTTTTATTGTAATAGGTACTTCGAATTGACATAGAACTTACATGGTTTGAGATTTTTGAGTGAAACTTTTTTCACATGGTAACTATGAAGTTCTTCTTTTAAAAAATGTGCAACATTCGATTATCGACTTTCAGTTGTTTTTTTTTTTACTCAGCTTAGACAAGAAAGATGGATACTTCGAAAATTCGAGTTATTTTTGAATACGAGCTCCGACGCGGAACTAACGCGGCAGAAACAGCTCGCAATATCAATGTTGCGTTTGGAGAGGGGACTGCTAATGAACGCACCGTGCGATTTTGGTTTAAACGCTTTCGTCATGGAAACTTTGATTTGAAGAACGAACCACGTGGAAGGCCGCCCACACAGATGATTAACAATGAATTGAAAAAGATGGTGGAAGCCGATCCGAGCCAAACTAACCAGGAATTAGCGGCATGGTTTAACGTTACCTTACCAACAATATTGACTCATTTACGTCATCAATAAAATAAAAAAATATGAGAAATGGGTGCCTCATGATTTGACTGATAAGCAGAAAGAAACGCGTGTTGAAACTTGTGTTGCCTGGTTGAATCGATACAGAAATGAAGGAATATTGGATCGAATTGTGACATGTGATGAAAAGTGGATTCTTTAAGATAACCATAAGCGAAAAATGCAATGGCTGACCCCAGGTCAAACGCCGCAACAGTGTCCTAAAGCAAAGCTTACCAATAAAAAGGTAACTGTTTGGTGGTCTCAGCATGGTGTTATTCACTATAGCTTTCTGCGATCTAAATGCGAGGAAAAATCTAAGTATTTTCAGTAAAATAGGTGATAGACACAATTATAGGACTAGAAATAGGGACCAAATTTCATGGCAGAAAATAAGTCGCCTTTCAGCATCACCGGGCAGTAATTTTTGTACTAATCGCCCTACAATGTAACTTTTGAAATTGTATTTTTTTTAGTACACGGTGTAGGTATTTTGCTTTTCGAAATTCCGATTACTTCTTCACCTTCCCTCACAAAACTTTTAGGATTTGCCTCAAATTATATCAAAATGTCGACTTCATCGTCAGTGTTTATCATTTGGTGCCGCGGTTGTGGTAAGCGATGATCGAAACGTCCCAAATTTTGCAGATTATCCACCAACCGTTACATAATAAATCGAGATGGTGTATTTCTATCAGGATATTTTTCGCGGTGCCATTGTAAGGCTAATGTTATGTTTTTGTGGTTCAATAAGTATGCTTCCATTAAATCAAAATTATTTTGATATGGCGTATGGGTTATGTAAAAAATTCACAATACAATGCAAAAATCCTACAATGAAAATCACATAAAAAAAGAAAAAAGTATGAAAATGGAACACATTTTTGAATTATTTCTTTATAATCAGCCAGCCACATCGCGATGGACAAAATAATTTACGCGTCCTTCGGCTCAGGATACGGCTCGATTTGTTGCATACAACCAGGTACCTATTAATTACGTAAGTATCTCTTTATTTTTTTATTTTATTTATTAGGTCTACCAACAATTGTTTACACAAATTATAAACAAAAATAAAACATGCGTTTAAACTCTACACAGTGCAACAATTACTTAAAGGTAAACACCAGATGAACAAAAAAGAAAACAATATTATGAAGTTATTCTGTAAGCTACATCTATGCAATATTAATTTTCAATATCTAGCACGTGTTACTGAAAATAACCAATAACACATAGGTATGTCAAACATCAAAAGTATTACTTCTTTAAAAGTTAAGAACACAGTACAAAAAAACTTACAACAAAACTGATATACACTTGAGAAAGGAGACTGAAACGATTACATACAATCTTGGGCCTGGTTGTAAAAAGATGAAAGTGGTGTCAATTAATAGCTTATATATTATCAGCCTTTCACTGAAAATTCTGCGGATTTTGTCAATCTGAGAACAGAGATAAAAGAGATTATGTAAAAGTGAGGTTATGTTACAATCTTTAACTAACAGCTGATTCCTGAAGTGCAAAATATGTGCTTTTGCACTAATAGTTATTATATTTAGTAGGACGTATTTGATAAATCATATGAATGAACGTCAATGACTTCAGTCCTACCTACCTATGTAGGTAACAGTTATGGAGTTACAGAAAGGATGTCTAAAATAAAATAAAAAATCATTTAAGTATTATAGTGTTATACTCGTCTTCAATTATAATTGAAATGTCGTCTAGGAATTGTGCAGGTGGTACTATATGATCGTGCTACCTAGCCCAGCTAAGATACCATATAATGCAGATTACCTATATGAGCGCAGTAGCCTACAGTTCGTCTCCCTACAATACAATTTACAGTAATGCATTACTATAGCCTCCCTTCCTGTACGAGAGCCATTGCCGAATCACTGACAGAATTGTTTCATCGGGTAAGGGTCGTCGACCCAGTGTATTGCAGTGATCAGTTGTTGTCCCACAATTCACACAGCGATCCATAGTTTCACTGTTTTTTCTATTCCGTGGTTTCAACAATACCCAATATACAATCCGGCGGTAAAATCCAAAATAACAATTCCAAGTCAAACGTGTGAGCCATCTTCGGTGTCCAGTGTGAAAGCAAGGGTCGTACGAGGTAGACAGGGTCGGAATCCGTAAAATACAAAGCAAAGGTCGTGAAAAATGAAGAACAATTGGGAAAGCACTCAAAACGCATCGGAAAACACGAAACGAGTAAGCAAACGAGATTATTAGAGCAGTTGGCAACCACAGACTACATAGGGATACTACCACAGACTACTTAGAGATACTACGTGATACTACGTTGGCAACTGTCTAGTGTCCGTGTCAGTCAGCTGTCATGCCAGTGACATAGACTAAAAATAGAAAACAAATTTTAATCGATATGAAATCGATAATCATTAATATTGTTTTTTCAGTAATTAATTGATATTTTATTTATTAATATGACTGTAATTATATGCACTATATTGCACATAAGTGTATAAAGTGCATTTAATTACTTTGAGTTAATTATTTAGTGCAAAGGTTTTATTTTCGTAACTGTGTAATCGATTACTCAATCGGTAATCTCACGAAAACTATCTTTTCCATATTACTCCGCTTCCAGATTGAGAATTGAGGTGATTTTTCATATTCTAAGATAGAAAAATATGACAAATTTTTTAGATCATATCTTAACTTATTACATTTAGGCCCACCGTTTTCCATCTCCTTTACATTTCTGCTTATTGAGCGAATCAAAGTGAAAATCAACCACATCACTGCAATTATTCAAAACCCTACAGAACCTAGCACACACATGGAGAGTTTGATCCTAACACCGTTCTTCTCATTGGAGGACAAAGTGGAGTAATAGGTTTGCGCGGAATCCTCGACGGAGCACGAAAGTTAATGAGTGCGAGCAGCGGCGGTGAGTCGATATTTCCCTTCAAGATTTTGCTAGCAAACATTGCGTCATTCAAACATCTTCGTTCATCCAAGGTGTGCATGTTGAAGAGTTTTAATCTCTTTTTGTAAGAACGCACTTTCTTGGTTATTCCCACAGAAAAGGCCAGATGCCAAACGAAGCGCTTTTGGACACGTTCTAGACGCAAACTATTTGTAGCGTAGTGTGGCCGCCACACCACACTGCAATACTCCAACATGCTACGTACTAAACTCTGATAAAGCAAGATTTTAGTTTTAATTTGACGAAAACCCTTACATTGTCTTATGACAAACCCCATCATCCTGGATGTTTTTTTAGAAATAGAATTTAAGTGTGGTGCAAAGGTTAGTTTTTGGTCAAAAATAACTCCAAGGTCACGAATAGTATCTACTTCATTAACTTTGTCCTCATTTATGTAATACACTGTCTTTATTGGATGATTTTTTCTTGTATATTTAATGGGGTAACATTTCTTGGAGTTCAAATATATTTCGTTACTTTTACACCATTGAATAAGACTATTAAGGTCCATCTGCAAAAGTGAAGTGTCTCTGTTTGATTTAACAATTCTAAGAAACTTTAAATCATCAGCATACATAAAAAATTTAGAGTGCCGTAGACTCTTGGGAATGTCGTTAATAAAATAGTTGAATAATATTGGTCCTAGATGAGAGCCTTGAGGGACTCCAGCTGAAATATTATATACGTTAGACTGATAACCGTTTACCACAACATAAAAAGATCTACCTCTCAAGTATGAAATCACCCATTCAAGCAAGCCACCAGTATTACCATAAGCTCGCAACTTACAAGATAAGATTTTGTGGGAAACTTTATCAAAAGCCTTGCTGAACTCAGTATAAATGACGTCAGCTTGGTGACCAGAGTCAACGGCTTCAATCAAAAGTTCCGTGAACGGGACCAAATTAGAACTTGCGGATCGTGATCCAACAAAACCGTGCTGAATCTAATGAATAATTTTAGATGGTTTTGGAAATACGGGCAGAGCAGTGACTCGAACACTTTAGCGAATGTTGAAAGGATTGAGATAGGCCTATAGTTAGTTATGTCATCGTTGCTATCTGATTTATAAATAGGCACCACCTTAGCCATTTTCCATGGTAGAGGGAATACGCCAGAAGATAAGGATTTGCTGTATATAAGAATAAGAGGGCACACTAACTCCTCCGCACAAGACGTAATAAATATTGGCGGTATGCCGTCAGGGCCAGCTCCTTTGTTAATATCTAAACTTTTAAGTTTTTTTAGTAATGTCTCACTGTTAATTGTTGGACTTGTTAAACATAAACTACTATTTTTGACAGATTTTAATAATATATTAGTATCATATTCCTTGCTCAATTCTTGCTCGCGGCTATAAACTGACGAGAAGTTGGTAGCGAACATCTCACATATTGTTGTACCATCAGACGTGGACATTGATCCATTTTTCATGGTCATAGGGTAGGTACTAGACCCTCCTCTTTTATTTTTACGTGCGGCCAAAATAACTTAGGGTTCGTTTTTATTAACCGACTTCAAAAAAAGGAGGAGGTTATCAATTCGACTGTATTTTTTTTTTAATGTTTGTTACCTCATAACTTGCGACTGGGTGAACCGATTTTCATGATTCTTTTTTTATTTGAAAGCTGGTGCTTCCCGTGTGGTCCCATTGTCACCATTTCAATATCTGATGATGGGATCTTGTAGAAATCGGGGGAACTCTTCAACAGCAGATTAACCGCGATTGTTGCTATAGCATATCTAAGCATTGTTTACGCCATCACACAACATAATATCATGCCTGTACTCACTACAAAGGTTATAAAAACTATTTCGAAAAAAATATATGTTTTTTTTGTATGTTTGTTACGCGGTTACTCCGCCAATTATGAATTGATTTTGATGATTATTTTTTTGTTTGGTATACTTCAGAAGTGGTCCCATATAAATTTGGTCAAGATCTGATGAGGGGTTTTTGAGTTAGCATCAATAATACGTATTTTTCCCATCTAGTATTATGTGGACGATATTATAATAGTTCCTGTCACTGTAATTTACATAGCAGGTAATGGGTATTTAAATTTTTGTGGGGGTTTTGTGTAGGTACCACAACCAAAAAGTGAAAAATAAAAACTTTTTCACAAAAAATAAAACCGACTTCCAAAAAAAACACTACAAAGTGAAAAATAACTTTGATTTCGGAAGTCGGTAGCAAAAAAACGAAAATAAATCCCCAAAGACATCGACTTCCGAAATCAAAGTTATTTTTCACTTTGTAGTGTTTTTTTTTGGAAGTCGGTTTTATTTTTTGTGAAAAAGTTTTTTCATTTTCAAGACCCTCAATATAAACATTGTAACAAGAAGTGGCCAATTCATCAACGCTTACTAATTTATTTTAACTCAATCAAATCCATTGGGTATTTATATTTATTGTATCGCTTTCTAATATTATTCTTAGAATTTAACATTTTAATTAGTTTATGGTTAAACCACTGAGGATATTTACGTTTCTTTGATACACGTGAGGGAATAAACTGATGTATAGCGTCGTTAAGCGTTTTGTAAAAAAACATTTAACATCTCATTCACACTATCGCTACCCTCAAATAATTTAACCCAATCAACTTGTCTTGAAAAAAATTCGAACTGTTTCATAATTCGCGGAACGAAAATTAAGTCTAATTCTGTCACTGTTGTATGGCAGATTGGCGTCCCTACTCAAGGAAACAACTATGTCAAGAGGTGGATGTTGCTTTATCATTTTATTATGCGCTTAAATTATAATAGGGAAATGATGCGTACTTCTCAAGTGGGTACATTTTATTAGTAATAGGTACTTATAATAATATCTAGTAAGCAGTTTACTCATGCTTGTTCTAAATCTCTAAAGAGGTTTCATTTGTACAACAGATTTAAAAAAAACTGCTCTGAATTTAAAAAAAATGTAAGATTAGGTTTTTTGAAAGCGAGCTGTCATTATAAATGATTCCTTGGATTGATCAGAGTATTCAGTGCAATATCGTGTCGTTAACACCTGAAGAATGTACACGGATTATTACCATGGTACAAGAAGGAAGTAGTCAGCGTAGCACTGCTAGAACAGTAGGAGTATCTTTATCAACGGTCCAAAGAGTACTCCAGCGATTTCAAGAGACAATGCAGGAGCCCAGGAAATGGCAGGCCAAGGTGCACAACTACACGAGAAGACCGATTCATCGTGAGCACTATGTTAAGAAATCGACATCTCGCGGCTGTTCAGGTCCGAAACAGTCTTCAAGAAATTCACCACATCAATGTGAGCTCTGATACGATTCTGCGACGTCTTCGTGAAGCTGATATAAAGTCTTATAGACCAGCAAACGGCCCCAAACTGTTCAGAGAACATCGAGTTGCTAGGTTACGGTTTGCTCAAGAACACATTCGATGGACAGATGAAGATTGGTCCAAGGTTACTTTTTTCCGATGAGTCCAGATTTTGTTTATTTACGCATGACGGGAGACGAAGAGTATTTAGACGACCAGGAGAACGGTATCATCAACCGTGTTTTGAAGAAAAGGTGCTATTCGGTGGATGATCAATAATGGTTTGGGCTGGGATATCTTTAGCGGATCGCACGGAGTTAGTGATCATAGAAAACGGTTCTCTGACTGCTGTAAGATACGTAGAAGAGGTTTTAAATGAGCATGCTGGTCTTTTCTTAGTGAATATGGGAGAAAATTCCATTTTTATGCACGATAATGCGCGACCACATATCGCTCGTTTGGTCAATATGTTTGTATGTTCAAGACGTCGGTATTACCTGCATGGAGTGGCCAGCTCGCAGCCCAGACTTAAATCCCATAGAACATGCATAGGACGAGCTCGGGAGATGCGTGAGACAACGCTCTCCTGCTCCCGTTACTTTACACGAGTTAAGGAATGCGCTAGTGGAAGAATTAGCAAACATATACCAAAATCGTATTAACAATTTGGTTTACAGCGTGCCACATCGTCTTAATGAAGTGATACGGGCTCGTGGAAGAAATACAAAATATTAAATTGACAGTAAATCTTTTATTTTTTAGATTTACTGCGAAGTGTATTTTTGTTGTCATAAGTTACAAGCGAAATTTTCTTATTTTTTAGTATTTAATTAAAGTTATATAGTGTACAAAACGTGTTACACAATTTTTTATATATATTAATGAGTCATCTACAGTATACTATAGTTTCGTAAATTAGTCGTATGTATTTAAGAAACTATCACGCCATTTATTAGCGACCCGGAATTTTTGCGATCCAGTGTATTACATAGAATCATTTTTTTCTAACTGAACAGACAGCTGTGCTGCTGGGGAGTTTGTTGCGCCACTTCTTCTTCCCAGCTAAAGCACTCGTAAGTGGTAGAGTATAGACTGGAGTAAACTATGCAAATATTTTATTATAATAATATACTTGGAGGTTGTCTGAAACGTGTGACGTCATTGGAGTTATTTAAGCAACGTTAATTAGTTCGGGTCGACCACAACAATCGCGACACTTTGTACTCTGCGACCTCTGAACTTGTACATAAAGATAAAATTAAATAAACTAATTGCCATCAGTAACTATCTGATGGCAATTAGTTTATTTAATTTTATCAGAGCGGTGTGGCGCTGAGCAGATGACGATAAAGATGCTCCCTCACCGGGAGCATTTGCCTGTAATGTAACGTTCAGGGTCGAGCATTACATCAGAGAGAACCGAGCATTACAGTGCGCACCCTGAATGATACAATTCGAGCATAACATCAGTGAGGGAGAACAGAGATTTACAGTGCGCAACCTGAATGATACAATTCGAGCATAACATCAGTGAGGGAGAACCGAGCATTACAGTGCGCAACCTGAATGATACAATTCGAGCATAACATCAGTGAGGGAGAACCGAGCATTACAGTGCGCAATGTCTGTAATAATATTTAATCTGAAATGTTACTTTACAGATGAATGCTCGTCAGTCAGAGGCAGTATTGTAACGTAATGCTCAAATCGAATCTGTAACGTTACATTACAGGCGAATGCTCCCGATGAGGGAGCACCGCAAAGGAGCAAGGGATCGACTGCGAGTTGGTTTATATTTCACACTGCTACTGAACCTTTTACAAGAGCTAGGGAAGATACTAGATAAGCTCAAAATAACACGTTTCATTCCCAACTAGGCTTAATCTGCACAATTTAGCACGGATAGACATTGTGGATGCTGTACAGTGCGAAGGACCTAACAGTTGGAAACTGGAACAGGAGAAAAGACTGATGAAAAGTCGGAAAAAAGACCCAGATAGATCAGATTGTCATTCTAGTAAAAGTTAGGCGCGGGACTTACACAAAGGGCGAGTGGCGCGGGCGTGGCGACGGTGTGGCGCGGGCGTTGCGCCGCTCGTTTCATATAAATTTCATACAAAATGTAAAGGAACGACGTGGCACGGAACATACCCACAACGCCCGCGCCGCACCGTCTCGCTTCGCCTGCGCCCCTCGCCACTTCGTGTATGTCCAGCGCCTTAGCTAAAGTATTATTAGAAGGCGCGTAAGTCGCATCGAAGACGCAGCGACGATCGATCATCGATCATTGATCAATGATAATCGCGCGGCACTTTCACTGTCCGTATCGACGCACGCGACGTAATAATGTGTGGTTATAAGATCAGCGAATACTAGACGAAGGCGGCTCCGAATCACGCTCGAGATAACGCACTAGGTTACGTGTGTGAGTTGTGTGACCCAATGACCTGCACGACGTTATCGCGCGCCTGGCTCGCGGGGGGCGCCGCCAGCGTCACTGACCGCACCGCTACACGCTTGTGTTCCCAGAGCCTCGCTGATCAAGGAAAAATGTGAATCAGCATCCATGCTAACGGTGCAATCAATGCAGCCATCAGAAGTCGCAGCTCAGTTAGTAACTGGTTTGACATGGACGACTCTCGACTGGGCTACATCATTTGTACTTTACGAGGGACTAGGCTAGCATTACTTGGAATAATTTAGCACTAACTTGGTAAAGCTAGAGAAAGCGACCAAGACCGAGTCATCTGGGCAACCATTCGCACAGTCTGCAGTAGGCCGCGCTTAGCAAGAGTTTATTCTGGGTGACAAAATTGAAAATATACTGTAATAGTTTATACCATTATACTTAGTCCGGCCATAAATACTGTTACAATTATAAATAAGAAAGATATTACATTTGAATTTGGAACCTGTCATTTTTATACGATTGTTCATTGAATTTTCTAATTTTGGCGCCAATACATTTTACAATATTTTGCGATATTAAAATGGAGTGGGGTGATAAAGAGAACCGAATCGCTGTGATTGCATTACACAAAGTTGGTATGGAGCCAAATGCAATTTTTTAAACTCTCCATACGCTTGGTACCTATTAGTCAAATGTTTGTGTACCGGGCTATTAATAGGTACAATGAGACCTCATCTGTTTGTGACAGAAAAAGATCTGGTCGTCCGTAAGGGAAAGAATTCGAAGAAATCCTGTCCGAAAGCAAAAGATTTTATCTCGGGAGATGAAGATAGCACCCAGAACCATGTCGCGTATTTTAAAAGATGACTTAGGACTTGCAGCCTATAAGAGACGCACTGGTCATTTTTTAACTGATAATTTAAAAAAGAATAGGGTGTTAAAATCGAAACAACTACTGAAGCGGTACGCAAGGGGAGGTCACAAAAAAAATTGTTTACGGATGAGAAAATCTTTACAATTGAGCAACATTTTAACAGCTCAAAGCTCTAAGGAAGCTTCCCAATAAGTCGACAGAGTGCAACGTGGGCATTATCCGACTTCAGTGATGGTTTGGTGGGGTGTTAGCTATGAAGGAGTGACAGAGCCATATTTTTGTGAAAAAGGTATCAAAACATCGGCACTAGTGTATCAAGATACCATTCTTCAGAAGGTAGTTAAGCCCCTTAACAACAACATATTCAATAACCAAGTATGGTCCTTCCAACAAGACTCGGCGCCGGGTCATAAAGCTTGGTCCACGCAGTCTTGGTTGGAAGTGAACGTTTCGGACTTCATCAGAGCTGAAGACTGGCCGTCGTCTAGTCCCGATCTTAATCCGCTGGATTATTATTTATGGTCAGTTTTAGAGAGTACGCTGCTGCTGGCCTCAACGTTTAAAGGAGTGTATTGCAGCCAATGGAGACTACTTCGAATAAGCTTTTTATATTTTAAATTGTATTATATTTTTGTATTAAACTAAAAAAAAGAAAAAAAAAAGAAGTAATAAATATTATTTGCAATAAAATAAAAATAAATCTTCTTGACAATATTTATGGCAAGACTAGGTAGAATAATATGTTTTTTAATAAAATTTCCAAATGTTGTTTCCAATAATTGTTTTATATTATGCATATCTGCATAATATAAAACAATTGAAATTCCATTGTCGCATACTGGAAATGTTAACATTGTTAGTAGTGTTTTTTTTTTTGGAAATCGGTTGTTTTTTTTTTCGTACTTAAGTTCTTTTTTCACTTTTTAGTTGTAGTATCTGCCCCACACAAATTCGAATAGGCAGCACTACCTGCTATGTAAATAACAGTGACAGGAAGTTATTATAACATCGTCCACATAGAATTAAATGCGAATAAATAAAAGTTATAAAAACTAAAGCTCAACTACGACAAAAAAGCTAACTAAAAAGGTAAGTAATAATAAACAGGACTTCACAGACAGACAAATATAAAATCCGGAGTCACACCACACGTCGTGTTAGAGCATAAATCGAACAGATTACGTGTATATTCAATTTAATGTGACGTCGCATAGCCTACAACCAGCGGACGATCAAGACACTTCAAACGATACCTCATTTGTCAAATTATTATGAGTACCCAGTTTAAAAGTTATGAGGGAAAAGATGAACATACATACCGGTACCAGTCGGTTTTTTTTAAATTTCCGTACCGGTACAGAACTTAAAAAAAATCGAAAAAAAAAAAGAAAATATCGCAAAAATATTTCGAATTATCCTTTTTTTATTGTTCTAGTATGAAGTTTATAAAATATAATATAAAATTTATTTTCAGAAAAAACACATTTAAGGTTCACAAAAAACAATTTTCCAACTGAAATGAACATTACAGAAAAAAGTGTATCGTTGGTTCATTCATTAGTACAGCTAATGAATGAAAATCATTGTATCACAGACACCAGAGCGCCTTAAAAAATAGGTTACCTACATAGTAAATTTAATATTCGAACGTGCTATATAGTTTAATTCAAATGTGTATTTATCAATAGATCAATTTAATTCTAGGTTACAGAAAAATTAAAAAAAAACTACTCTGTTCAGCTCATTATACCCAATATTTCATCCGTTATATTTTAACTTAAGGTGTCGTTAGATTCATCTTAATTGTGGGAGTGAAATCGGCTATAAATAATATTTATATATTTCACCTGCAAGCAAATACAAAAAAGGTTTTTTTTTCTTATTCAGGTTATAGGTATGTTTAGTAATACCAAAGTTGTTTTTTCAGTCGGGTTTTATTTTTATTTTTAAATGGGTAATTCGCTACGACGACTTTGTTGAATGAATATCTGATAAATAACTTAGGAGATAGAGACTGGAAGGCAAAGGCATTATTAATAACAATTAATCACCTGTCATGATAGTTAATCCAGTGGTCGACAAACCGTGGCTCGCGAGCCGCATGCGGCTCTTTGGCCTATAGAGTGCGGCTCTGTCTGTACAAACCGTGGCTCGCGAGCCGCATGCGGCTCTTTGGCCTATAGAGTGCGGCTCTGTCTGTACAAACCGTGGCTCGCCAGCCGCATGCGGCTCTTTGGCCTATAGAGTGCGGCTCTGTCTGTACAAACCGTGGCTCGCGAGCCGCATGCGGCTCTTTGGCCTATAGAGTGCGGCTCTGTCTGTACAAACCGTGGCTCGCAAGCCGCATGCGGCTCTTTGGCCTATAGAGTGCGGCTCTGTCTGTACTAACCGTGGCTCGCGAGCCGCATGCGGCTCTTTGGCCTATAGAGTGCGGCTCTGTCTGTACAAACCGGCTCGCGAGCCGCATGCGGCTCTTTGGCCTATAGAGTGCGGCTCTGTCTGTACAAACCGTGGCTCGCGAGCCGCATGCGGCTCTTTGGCCTATAGAGTGCGGCTCTGTCTGTACTAACCGCGGCTCGCGAGCCGCATGCAGCTCTTTGGCCTATAGAGTGCGGCTCTGTCTGTACAAACCGTGGCTCGCGAGCAGCATGCGGCTCATTGGCCTATACAGTGCGGCTCTGTCTGTACAAATGTCGAGTTTCGGTCATGAAGTATCAAGTTTAATTCAATATTAAAACTATGTTTAAAAAAAACCGAAGTTAACAGGACATTGAAAATTAATCATTTACTGTACCTTTCAAAGTTTTCCAAGGTTACGGTTAGGTCCTTGTTAATAATTATGTAAGATGCTTTGGTCATTTAATTATCATTTTACATGATGAAGGCATCCTACTTGTTAGCAAGTTAATTTTAGGAAGCGTTGGGGAGTTGAAGAGGGTGGGAATTTTAAGGATTAAGAAAATTGTATTGAATCAGTTTTGACACACAGAAAGTGCTCTCATAAGAATTCTTAGTGGTTATAGTATTGATATCTGGCTCTATTGACTAATAAGTTTTCCAACCACTGGTTTATGCCACTGCAAAAAGAAATAGCAAATGGAGCAGAGGCGGCCCCGTGAGAGTGAGTGCGACTTACGAGTTGCAGCACCCTCATTGCGTAACACACGATCAAACAATCTGAAACTTTTGAAGGATTCATGTTGCGAATCCATTGCTTCATATGTTCGAAAAATGTGTCTGCTCAACAACATAAATAACGCAATGAATTTTGTTGAACGGTCAAAATTAAACAAATTGTGATTAATCATGTGGGTGCCGCAATTAGGGTGCCGGTCGTAAGTTTGAACCCCCCACCCCAGGTTTACTTTGTGGAAATTACTTCATCAGCACCGCTTTCAACGATGAAGAAAAACATCGTGAGGAAACCGGGATGTCTTAGTACCAAAATATTCAGACATGTGACATCCATCAACCCGCACTGGGTCCACGTGGTGGATGTCGAGCCACTCGTGACAGAGGCCTGTCACAGCCTATGGTAAATTAGTATAAATAATATAAATTAAAGGAATCTCCTTCCGAATAGTTTCTCACAAAACACCAACCTATTATCTTGTCTTGCAAAGTCGGTATTTATTGTTTGTAAAGATAATTTTTGCGATAACAGCAGTCGGGCATTTAGAAACGGCTATCAATAATATATTTATGGTATAACACGCCAGAGATAGCGAGCACAATGCTAAGGGCAGTCAGCAGATGGGTGCGCGGGGCGGCGCAGTCTCACGTACGCTGATAACAGATAACAGAACTGATAGCGAGTGTCGTGTGATAAGGCAGGCGCCAGGTTGAAGAAGGCTTGGCTGTGATTGCGCTGCAGCGGACTCTGTAGGTACTACAGGTGCAGGGTACCACCACGAGGTGTTGATAACGACCGACGACCACGCAGAACAGTCACGAGACACGACGCGTGTTGCAACTCAAGCACGTCTGACATATTTATCACAGTTCGCATCAGGTGCAAAGGTTTCATTATATTACCTTTCTGTTATTCCTTTGATTGGATCATACTAGTCTACAATCTACATTCATAGTTAGACCTAGTTTCACCATACACTGTTAGTTAGTTTTGACGTCCCGTTAAATAGACAACGGCCCGTTAAGCGTAGTGAGTGTTTCACCAAGTACTAACGAATCGTTAATCCTCTTAACAAGGCGTCAAACTTAATCACTGCTCCAAAGGTCCGTTAATGCTTTTAACGGCTGTCAATTGGTTGTAAGTTGGTCAAATAAAATGGAAGCAGCGTAAAATTTTAGTTTTGAACACGGAAATGATGATATTTTCGAAAATTTACAACTTTTAGACAATAAAGTTCAACGTCCTAAAACATACAAAGATCGACGTGACTTATATTTTGAAGAATATGACGATCTAGATTTCAGGACAAGGTTTCGTTTATCGAAAGAATCTTGTACATATAGAGGTCTTGCAAATGATTGAAGATAAACTTCAATATCCATCAAATCGGTTAGTACCTACCTTAAAATTGCCTTATTAGGTATGTGAATTGTAATAAAAATATGCCTATGATTCGACTTACAACTTCTTACGTAAGTAGGTACCCACCCATGATGTTTAATATTATTAGAAATGTTTGTTACCTAACGTAGTGTAAAAGCTCACAGAGTGGTTCCCACTAGTTATAGGACCGCCCCATCATCACAGAGAGTACCTTCCAACCCTAATTTTTATGAGCAATCGTCACTGCATCTGTTTTTTCGTTTTCAACTACATTTTTATGTTTTGTAATGAGTCCTATTAAAATTTCTCGGCGACTTTTTTTCGACATTTTAACACACAAAATAAGTAAGAATTACAATTTAGAAAGAATCAAAATTTGTTGTAAGTACCATAAAGGTTATATATAATGCACTATGAATTAAGAATAGTCTTCTTTAGTTGTTGCCTAGCAACTGTTGTTTGTGTCATCCTGTGTTTTACAAATGAAGTTAATTTGTGTTATAATAAAATGTACTTTATTAAACCACTGTGTTACAATGATATCTTAGTTTCATTGTTAGCAAGCTCAGCCAGCAAAAAATACCACAAAACAAAATCATTTGAAAACATTTTTACGAATTTGACGTTTAAAACGACTAATAGAGAATTACACTGTTTATAGAACGTTTTGCTTAGACGCCATGACATTTTAATTTGGTTGCATAAAAACGAGAGTGAATGAAAAGTCAGACCGGTCGTTTTTGTTCACTCGATAATATATAATATCTGCTAGATGTTTGATTTAGCAACGCCTTGTTAAGATCCCTCCATAGAACGTAAAACTTTTTGACGTCTACGTCAATTTTAACAGAGCATTTGCTGATGGCTCGTTAAGAATTGTTTGGTGAAATCGGGTCTTAAGTTACTAAATAATTTGCCAAAAACAGTTGACAACCTGTGGTGTTGATAGCCGGCAACATTGACCCAAATGTGCGTAGGTATTGTAGCGGAGATAAGATACACCCCGCGCGTGTAGTGACAGTGAGGCTATCAAACAGACTTACAACGCGCGGCTCCTCAATAAATAATGAAAGAGAATTAGCTTTAAACTGTCTCGGTGCAGTACCTTCATTGGTCATAGATGCACTCTACAAGTACAATCCGGATGCAGGCTGGAAATGCCTCCTAGTAGTGGCAATATCCACGCTTGGCAAACGAACTGATGTACGCGGCACGTTCAATCTGGACGCTGCTGCTTCCCATTTGGTTCTCAACGGGGTTGTGCTATAGGATTCCGGCGGAGTCTCGGGAGTCATGGTCATCTCATGTAACGTTGTCCCAAGTCCTTGCTTACAACATCAATTACAATTAGATGAGCAGTCCCTTCTAGCACAGTGGTGGAGATTGTTCACAGTACCACTACACGCAACAGTAGGTCGAGGAGAATGGTTGGATAGCTCAGTACGGTACAGAACTTATGCAAATAGTCAAATATTGAATTTGATTATATGATCAAAGTGTAGTCAACGTTGAATCATGGTCGAGTTAGTTTGTGGAAGCCATTAGAAGCCGTCGGCTGAGAAGTACAGACGGAAGGGTATGTGTGGCGAGCACTGAGTGTGGCGACCCGCGGCGGCCACGCATTCGCGGGCTGGCGGAAGAGGAAATGTTAACACGTTTTATGAGGACTAACTTAAAACAGTTAGCATTAAAAAAAAATGCTCGGGGTAGGCCCACTTTTTTCTTACGAGGGGGTAATGGAACCTCATTAGCCAAGCGGGAAGCCTGTTCCTAAGGCTAACTTAAAGTATCTAAAGAGCCTTCTGCACCTCATTCCTAAATAATCCCATGGCTTTCATATTAATCTTCTGGTAGACGATAAAATTGTAACAGTTTTCGCGTCGATGTCCCTGCCATCCTATATAAGTATTTATGTATAGTGATTTTTCAATAGAATTTCCTTAAAAAGACATGAAGTTTTTCTTATTTTCACCAATAATATTCACAAGAATATTATTTAAACAAAGAACCAACCCATATTATAGGTATTTTGCAACAAGGAACCAGAGAGAATTAAAAATAAAACACACAACAACTTTTAACTCTTTTTTAACTTATAACTCAACAACTTTTATACATACATTCATAAAACGCAGTATCTTACACTATATTGCTTTCTACCCACAATTTGATTCAAAATATTTTTTTCTCGAAACTGTCATTGTGTGGGTTACTTCCATTTTGCATAATACGTCCAAATATAGTATTATGCCATTTTTTTATATGTAAACAAGAACCAACCTGCATGGTTTCACATAATAAATAAAAAAATATTTAACAAGAATGGTCCCTTGTAAGGTCTTTATGAAAAAAAAAAACTATTTCAATTATTGTTTACATTTTCGGGTTACCATGGGGCATGAATCTCGTTAGTTTATTGAATAACTGTTGCTATGAGAGTTGATATCTTTGGCATAGAATTTTTTTGTTCTGTCAAAATTGCCAGATCATTTTGAACTTTACAGGGTCGATAGAAGGTGTATTTTGAAAGCTTTCTGTATACTTATCTCGATTTTGGCATGTGTGAATTGATTCCTGTTTGCATAAGTAGGTACAACTAAAGTTTGAATTGATCTAGAGAGAAAATATCTTGTGGCTGGATAGTAAACTATATTTTCTTACTGCGACTTCCAAAAGGAGGAGGTTGTCAATTCGTAAGTCTATATTTTATTTTTTATAGTTCGGGCATAGCTCCGTCTTAGTCTCGGCTAATAAATAGACGGATTTGCAAAATATTTTTTTTTGTTTGAAAGGGTGAGGTGGTCCCATTGTCATCAGCCGGTCTATTCTGTAATAATCTCACGGTGAAAACTTAGGTGAAGTGAACGTGAAGTGAGCTGTGATTCCACCTGCTGCTAGGGACTGACAGCTCACTCCGAGCTCACTTCGCCTAAGTTTTCACGGTGAGATGGTTACAGAATAGCACTGCAGGTCAGGATCTGATGCTGGTATCCTGGAGAAATTGAGGAAACTCTTCAAATATTATAGGCAAATCTATAGCCATTTGGGTATTTTTTTGTAACTTGTGCAGTTGCTCTCGGAAAGCACCATTTGGTGAAGTGGAACTGATGATGAATACCTACAGATGGCCACCGGAACTACTCATTATTAAGTATTTCACGGGTTGCGATTCGATTTCTTTAATATGGTAGCCAAGCAATTTATGCTCGTCACAATGTATATGGAGAAGTGAAGCTGATGGTGAAGTACTAGGAGAACAACAACGATTAACGTGCCTGCATCGGGAAAAGCAATATTTTGTAAAAGGTGATGAGCAGCTGACATTAGGCTATTGTAACTTACATACATTACAAACTGACGCATTAAAAAGTGAGAAATAAAAACTAGCAACGTGGCAAATAACGAAAATACAAAACCAAAGACTCCGACTTCCGAAAGTTTAAGTTATTTATCACTTTGTAGTGTTTTTTTGGAATACAGTTGTTTTTTTTTTTTTTTTTTAAAGGTTTTTGCCACTTTTTTACATAAAAGCCGAGTAATCTTGATTTTATTGAATCGAGCGAAAATTTTACAAATCTCTTCTAAAGGTCTTACACGTACATGGATAGAAAAATAAATGATACACTAAAGTTACATTTTGATTGTATGCGTGACTGTTTCAGACTATTAATGCAAATTAACATCCAATATAGGGTGCCTCCTCTTAAGTCCAATGGCTCAATTAGCCCCGTGGGGGTAGCTTTATTGAGCCTACCTAGTAGGGTCAATAAGCCATCTGACGTTTGTGATATTCATGTAAATTAGTCTAGTAAACAACGTATTTGCTTATAATGTTTTGATGGTGTGACATAGCCAAATAAACAAACTATTTATTTTAAAAGGTATCATTACTTCATTAATTCGAAGCTATAGTGCTTTGAACAAAATCATAATCAAGTGACCTCGAGCTGCCGTGTTTGTGATGCGTCCCTAGCAAAGCAATGCAATGGTTTGGTGTGGCGACATGTTGGTGTTGGAGTAAGCGTGTTACCTGAGCAGTCCCTCCTTGTTCACCATGTGCCGGAACGTCTCGGAGATGGAGCTGTTGTTGGCACTCCGTAGAGACTGCATCCGAGTCTGCAACAACGTAATAACAGTTAGTCAACTAATTGTACGAGAAGACTTCCCGAGACTACCAGTAACAAATGAGAACGAATGTTCCGTTGGTACGCATCAGGTCGTACGGCCGGCAGTCATGTAGTCTTCACACTATTTATTTATTCAAACCTCATGGACAGTAGTGGTACATGGTTGGACTTCATGCAGCAAGGCATTCTCTATCAGTCACCACCCACACAGTTCGCCATTAGGGATTAGTTATACGAGGGCTGCACTAAAAGTATCGGGAATGGAATATTTTCACTGTTCCTGTCATATTAAAATCTTTTTAATTGAAAACTCCTTGGTTTTAAAAATCGAATACCATTTATTTATTTAAAAAAAGATTCTCGGTCTTGTCACAAGGTTTTGTCAAACTTGTTTAGTCGTTGAGAAAATGGAATTGACTCGAGAAAATTCAAGAGCGATGATTTATTATGACTTTCGAAGTGGTTTAACACAAAAACTGTGTGTTGACCGGATGATTTCTGCATTTGGTGATGAAGCCCCATCCAAAACCACAATTTATCGCTGGTTTGCTGAATTTCAACGTGGACGTGTCAAGCTCAGTGATGATCCCCGTCAAGGTCGTCCAAAAACTGCAGTCACCCAAGAAAACTTTGATGCTGTGCGTAAGCTGATTGAGGAAGATCGACATGTGACATACCGCGAAATTCAGGCAACTTTAGACATTGGCACGAGTCAAATACAAATAATCTTGCATGAACAATTAGGTGTAAAAAAGTTGTCTTCCCGATGGATACCGCATTCGCTCTGAGAAGAGCAAAAAGCGGCTCGCGTTACTTGATGCGTCAGAACTCTCGAAAGATTCCACGCAGGATCCTCAAATGCTGTATACAACATCGTATCAGGTGACGAATCCTGGATATACGCGTACGAACCCGAAACAAAAAACCAGTCACGAGTTTGGGTGTTCGAAAATGAGTTCACGGAGTGTTGCAAAAAAAATGGTGGCCACGTTTGTCTCCAAAACCGGCCATGTTACGACTATTCCTCTTGAGGGACAAAGAACGGTTAATGCAGAATGTTATGCTAGCATTTGTTTGCCACAGGTCGTTTCTGAACTCCGTAAAGAGAACTGCAACCGCCGCATCATCCTCCATCACGACAATGCGAGTTCTCACACCGCGCACAGAACAAAAGAGTTTATAGAGCAAGAAAACATTATTAGACCATCCGCCGTACAGTCCCGACCTAAGCCCTAATGATTTCTATACTTTCCCTAAAATAAAGAATAAATTGCGTGGACAGAGATTTTCATCACCTGAAGAAGCTGTGGACGCCTACAAAACGGCCATTTTGGAGACCCCAACTTCCGAATGGAATGGTTGCTTCAATTATTGGTTCCATCGTATGGAAAAATGTGTCAAGTTTCGCGGAGAATACTTCGAAAAGCAATAAATACATTTTTAAATAGTAATGTTGTCACTTCCTTGATTCTCGAAATTTTCAGTGCCGCCCTCGTACCAAGCGCGCAAAGGCGCGCGCTCAGTACGCTGCGTTTTGGACATTGGACGCTCGTCAAACGCAACAACATTACCACATTTTGGTGTAACTTTTGAACCCTCAACATGCTCATTATAACAGTTTTTTTTTTAAAAGTCTATTACTGATACAGAGAAAACGACAAGGAAAATTTGTATTTATTGAGCGCCCAAAACGCAGCGTACAAAACGCGGGGCTCGGGCGCCTGTTATAACTAGGGCCATAACATGTGTTTAACACTAGTGACACCTCAAAATTCTGTTTTACCGACAAACCTACAATTGGATTCACCATAAAAAAATAAACTCTGTAGCCTGTAATTCTCTCTTTAGCGAGTCTGTAATTTTTTCCGATGATTCTACACATCGATGAAAAATTACAGTTTCCTCTAAAGCACTACCTACACTTTACGAACAAACAATATTTTTTAATCACAGGATATTAACGAGGAGCGTGTAATTTAGGCATCACTCGGTCCATGTGACCACAGCTCAGGCTGACATTGAGCAGCTAGTTATATAAAGCGGTGTCAGCGGGGCTGTATCATTGGCGTCCGCATTTCTCTACGACAATGTGTTTTCGGGCGCTAGTTCTGGTAGCGGCGGCGCTGGCGGCGGCGCAGGCGGTGGAGATGGACGAGGACATGGCGGAGCTGGCGCGCATGGTGCGCGAGAGCTGCGCGGACGACACGGGCGTCGATTTGGCGCTGGTGGAGGCGGTGAACGGCGGCGCCGACCTCATGGCGGACGCCAAGCTCAAGTGCTACATCAAGTGCACCATGGAGACGGCCGGCATGATGTCGGAAGGCGAAGTGGACATCGAGGCCGTGCTGGCGCTGCTGCCGCCCGAGCTGGCGGCGCACAACGGGCCGGCGCTGCGCGCGTGCGGCACGCAGCACGGCGCCGACCACTGCGACACGGCCTGGAAGACGCAGGTGTGCTGGCAGAACGCGAACAAGGCCGAGTACTTCCTCATATAGTGCATCACACTCATTCTAAATCAATATATTATACAGATGGTTATTTTTGTGTCCAGACTAATAGTCCAAATAAATTACTTCTATTACCTATTTTTTTTATATATAATAATAAATAGCCTACTTATTCGATACTTACTGAATGGTTTAATTTTAATTACAATGGTAGTCATGGGACTGCAAACACTTCCTTAAAGGAAAAAACATGAGATTAACTTGTGTTACCTATAAATAAAGCCTGTCTACTATTAGCCCAGGTTCGCACGAGCGATTTCTTCCCGCGGCGATATTTTTTCGCACACTGGATTTTCAACGCTCTGCTTAGCGCCAAGAGTTGAACCCCAACAGTTTTTTTTCGATGCGCTGGGGAGCACTCTGATGGATTCTAAACTATGTACTGGTGGGCTAAAGGTATGATTCCGAACAACGCCGCACACGTCAATGCTGTCTGCCGTGTGATTCCGAGCACCGCGGCGTGGCACTGCTGTTCGTGTTTTACTTGTCAAAGTAAAGTTGTCAACATTCACGTGTCCCGGCGGCACGCGGCTGGGCGACACTGCCACACAGCAATGCCGTCGCGGCATTGCTGCCATGTTCGGAATATAATCAAAGGAAGGAATTTATTATTATAAATGCAAAAGAGAGTTTTTTATTTATTTAATGAAATTATAAAACAGAGGTGTTATTTAATGATAACCTCGCCAAACGTTTACGTTTGATGGTGAGAGGCGCTCTTTCACAAAACAATGATCGGCAGGTCAGGTTACTACAATCCGTCAAATTTTCACATCCGGTTCTGAGCTTAACCATTAACATTTTAAGGTTAACATTTTAATAGCACGCCTCAACTAAAATAGCAATATTTTACTCAATAGTCAGATCAGGTTTAGAATATTGCAGCATGGTTTGGACTCCATTCTACGAAATATATAAACGACGCGACGTTTAGAATCAGTGCAGAAGAGATTTCTTTGGCACTTGTCATATCACTGCAATATGGCCAGAAATCCAACTAGCTACACCTCGCGCTTGAAACATTTCAAACTTATGAGTCTGGAATATCGCCGTATGTTTCTAGATCATCTGTTCCTTTACAAAATAATGAGCACTCATATGGATATGGATTTTGTCGCCTGTCACGCTCACCCAGCGTAGATACCTACGTGTCCCACTCTTTACATAAAGTCAGGGCTGTATTGCTAAGGGCAATAGCATAAAAGTGAAAAATTAACATTGTAGTTTCTATTGTTTGTTTAATTTTCACTTAAATCTATTTAAATGAGTAAAATATGTTTTGTTTTGTAACTTTTTTTTTTGTAACTCTTTTGTAAGTGCATTTCCTACCGTTCAATGCATGCCGTGCCAGCCTTTAATTAAGGCTACACTATAAAATGTAAAAATAAGATGGTATTTTAACATGTATTTTTGGTGTATGCTTTGTTGGTTGTCCTTAAATAAATAACTATGGTTTAAATGATTTGGAGAAATCTGACAGCCTGGTTATAACCTGACGTGCTGTCGTCTGTTATAATAATATAATTATATAAGTAGTACATAGATAATCATAATATTATTATTATACTGATAAGGTTTAATCTTATACAATGCAATTTTTAATTGAGTTTGCTATCCTCTAAAATGTTTTATTGTTGTTGTTGTTGTTATGTTGTCGTTGGTATGTTGTGTTTGTTAGTTTGTTACGCTTTCACGCTAAAACGGCTGAACGGATGTGGCACATGGGTGCACCTGGATTAGGACCACAGAAATATTAAAAACAGGAGAAGTTGCAAGGGGGCGTGTCGCCGACCACGTGGAGTTGAGCGCCTCGCTCAGGTATTGAAAAAATGGCCGTCACCGCGAGTTAGTGTGTTGTCAACCGCGATCGTAAAAAAACGATTATGCCGTCTTGTTAAGTGGGTTCGTGCAAAAATAGAAGCCAAAACAAATTTTTTCGAAGTCATGGCATCAGTTACCACAGGTAAATACAAGTATTTTACAATATTTGTCTTAAAAATCACGAAAAACAACAAGCCGTAAAATATATCTGAGTTGTACTACTTTATTTTTGTTTTCCTATATTATTCCGACAGTATTATTTTTGCATTAAATACATTGCTCTTTTACAACCACCTCAGTCTGTCACTGAGTGACTGAACAAGCAATGTAAATCTGACATAACGAAACCTCAATAAGCCGCCGCTTCTTTATTATATGGGTCATTCTAAGTTAAGAGGTACTTTCGATGGCCAGGACAAAAAAAATACTTTTTTTAATATTAACTTCATAATTAACCTATTCATTACTTAAAACTAAGTGTTTTCTACGTGGTCACTCAAATTTATTACATAAATGTACGTAGTTTAGTCACAACAAGCTCTAATATAAGAAAAATGTCTCTCCCCTGGTCTGTCCCCCAACCGACTTTATTTGTAAACCAGTAATTATGAATGTATTAAAATTCAAAAATTACTTTAGTATCGTTAAATTTATACAGAAAGATAACTTAGTAACAGTATATTACAAGTAAAATTGCTTATATTTCAATTTTTCATAAAAAATATCAACGTCGAAATTTGTCCTCCGTGTTTCGTGTCTTGTCCCCTGGCTTTTTGTTTTCGTTTAAAAATCAGTTTTTTTTTGCTAATCTGTGGAAGTTGTGACCTAGAGTACATAGGATGTGACGTGAAGTAAGCAGCAAGCGACGCAAAAGCCGACTGCGTAGCCATTTTATCGGTCATTTTAGTCACGCCACTCGCTGGTTGCAGAAGTGTTGAGTGAATGCAGTCTTTCCTCTGGTAAGTTTTATTTAGCAATTATTTGTTAAAATACTAATATATACTCAAATATTCACTATGAATAGTGCATACATTGTTACGTTTTTTTGTGAATTGCGTACGAGAAACACTTTTACAGCTATTTTAGATATCAATCGAAAATGTATCTCCCCTGGCGTATTTCCCCTGGCTCTCTTGATGGCAGGGTTACTTAATGTCCAGGGGAGATACATTTGTACGTGTTTTCATTAATACCTCTACCGTGTTCTCTGAAAATTTACTTAGCATTATGTCTTAGCTTTACAATGTAATATGACTTTTTTTCAGAAAGTTCACATGGAATTTTCATGAAGCAGGTCAAGGCAAGGGAGCTCCCGTTTGAGTGGGTGCTACTTGCAAGAGAACTGCAGATAGATTAGTTCCGAGTGGCACCGATATTTCATCAATAGATGATTTTGCTAAAGCCCTTAAGAAAATCTGCCCGATTATTAAAATTTTCATCGTAGATGATGTAGACATATATGAAAAAGCAGCAAAAATGGGATCTGCTGAAGGTATAAAGACTTTTTCAGGCACCCTAAAGGTACGGAGCGAGAGGGCATGGGAGGTCGTCACCTCCTTCCGCGAAGCAGTAATGCTCGCGAAGGAGGAGACGGAACGCGTGAGGGAGAGGCAAAATTCGCGCCCTCACGCCCCTTGCCGCCGCAGGAGGAGACGGCCTGGCTGTCGGGAATCGCAGGCCGATTCCCGGCCACCCTAGGCGCGGTCTTGCGGACGGTGAGCAATGGGTATCTCGCCGTCGCTAAGGACCAGGCCCAGGTCGACGGCGCGTTGTGTTCCACTCGCGCCTCAAAGAGATGTCAGCAACTGAAGGGGTTCGATGGGACCGATGCCTGCCGGGGTTGCGGGAAAGTCCGAAAGGGATACCGTCGCCCCAGGCAACGTAAAGGCAACCGTAAAAAAAGGCACCCTAAAGGTTCACCAAGTTACCATAGTTTAAGTACAGACGCCAGCACATCAACCTACCCGAAACTCAAATTTTCTCAATCATCTTTGAACCTTATACTTTAGTGATAAAGTTGAAAATTGTAGTAGGTTGATGCACTGGCGTCTGTACAAGCAAAGTTTAATACTATTATTTAAAAGAGATGCTTTTGTTTATTTTTATTTCATTAATGTCTATTGATAGTAAAGTTATTTTTTTGTTTTGATGGAAAGGAAAAGTTAGAACATTTTCATGTTTTGTACGTAGCGCTTAAGAAACATTTAATTTTATAAACAAAAACTGCTAAGAAATGAAAAGCCTGATTATAAATAATTCATAATTAAAAATAAAAATTAATAAATAAAGTTGATTCTTTAAAATAACCCTGTTTTTATTATGTCGTATCTCTTCCCTGTTCATAAAGTATCTTCCCCTGTGTATCTTGTCTCTCCCCTGTACTGAGTATTTCCCCTGGTCACTTATAAAACGAGATAAAACCAACAAATTGACTGGCCACTTTGTAAACATTTTCAACTTAAAAGTTTCTATAAAAAAATGTATTCATAAATAAAAATATTTAAAAAAAATGACGTGCCGTGGCTTCATACAACGTATTACCTCTTAACTTAGAATCACCCATATCTATGATTAGGACATAGGATACTTTTATCACAATATTCCCACGGGATCGAGACTTCGTTCTCCGTCTCACATACGGACATACCGTAAAGGCTCGTGCAGACCAGCGCGACGCGATTCGAACAATACAATTTCTAAGAAAACTTCACTGTATACAATAGCCGGTGTCGCGTCGCGCTAGTCTGCACGAAGCTTAAGTTGACGGATAACTATGCGCCCGTAACTTCGGCCGAAACTACGGATTTCGCTTAGGGAGTAGACCCCCTTATGCGGGTGAAACCGCGGGGCGCAGCCAGTTTCAAGTAACCTCAAGAAAATGTATGAGGAATGCGTTGTTCGGAATCGGAATCATAACTTTAATAATGCATTTAAGAGCGCACGCTCTCGATATAAAAGTTGGCAACGTCGCAAATAGCTGTCAAATATTTCGCTGTTTTGATTAATTTGGCAATATTACTGTAAGGAAATATGAACTATGGCTAGCTAGTGAAGTAAAATATTGATTATGAAATACAATAATTAATATTGTAACACCAAAGTGTGTTATAATATATAATATAATATACTATAATATATAAATATATATATATATATGTATGTGTTTTATAACTGCAATTCATATAGGTACTTACACTAATATTATAAAGAGGAAAGATTTGATTGTTTGTTTGTTTGTATTGAATAGTCTCCAAAACTACTGGACTGATTTGAAAAATTCTTTTACCATTAGAATGCTTAGTTTCCAGGGAGTAACATAGGCTACTTTTTATCCCGGGAAAAATAACGGGTCCCGTGGGAATAACCACGGGAGCGACATGGGCAAAGTGCTAGTTATTAATATTTTAGGTCACTAGTTAGTGCCATTTCATATTTCCATACAATAATATTGCCAAATTAATAATAAAAAAAGGTAAATATTTGACCACTTTTTGCAACGTTACCAAATGGACGGAACGCACTTAGGACTAAGTTTAACTAATGCATTTACGTAATTACACAATGTGACCAATTATTGCATTCACTATGTAGTATTTTTTTCTATAAATAAAACATTATTTTAAGGCTACTATTGGTTGCATGTTTTTAATGTTATTTTTGATGCAACATTTTTTTGTTATTTTATTACTGTATAGGGGTAAACAATAGACATGTAAAGTAATATTTGGCATGACTGTGTCAGCCGCAGACCAGGTGTAGTCAGTGAATAGCAAACTATCATCATTACTTGCAAGTTTTGTAATTATCAGAGGGCATTGGAAGATTTGAAGCACTGCACTTGCTTTAGTATTATTGCTTGGATTTGCATTCTTTGCCATCAAAATAAAACCATTACACCTGTATTGATGACCACAATGACAGACAGGGGTATACACAACACAAATCAAAGAGAATAAAAACACTAAGAACAGTAGTTTCTGTAGAAAAGTGCTTGTTGTTCTCATTACCTTTCAGTCTCATATGAAAAAAAAATGGAATCAAGGAATTGAATACAAACTAAGTTGTGTAATATTAAGTTCACACAATACTGAGCCTAATTGCCATCAGCTGAGATACTGATCTCACACTAGCCCTATGCCCTTATTAACCCGTCGCGCGCGCAATTAGCGACACAATAGAATTTTATTGTTATTTGCACACATGGGGTGGAATCGACATTTTAAGAGTTAAAGCACAAGCTTCCAAATAATATAGAAAACTAAATACATTTAGTGATGACAGATTGCCTTATGCCTGTTCGCCCAGTGAAGTGTTGTGTTCTCATAGTATGACAGATCACAGATTGTACATTTCATTGAGCCATGTGAGGTACAAGCACTAGAGGAAAACAACAATGTTATTACATATATTGACATAAATAATGTGTGTAATCATATGTTAATGACTGAGAGTACACCAGGCACACGTGTCAGTGAGTATGTAGAGTACACCAGGCACACGTGTCAGTGAGTATGTAGGCTCACTGGGTTGACATATATTAGATCTCATGCATAATTACTCAACAAATTCACAAAAACAATGTGCTGCATGTTACACCTTTCTTCCTATTTGTACAATTCAGTTTGCCTTTATTACCCAACTGCACCAAAAGGAGGGTAATGTTTTATTACATTAATATATTGTTACTTTAATGGGAAATGCTGATGTGCTACCAAAAAAAATCCTATCCTGACAACGTATAATATAACTATTCACTACTTATTGGTGTTCCACAGATTATGATTACCACTCAGTAAGAACAACATTGAGACAGGCTCACTACACATACCATCGGCCTCAGGCGGCTACTGTAGCATTGTAAATAACAAGCAGTCATGTGTCAAGGTCATGTTTGCTTGTCTCTTTAAACATGTGAACTACAGATTTTTGTTATTTCCTGAATAATTATGTCATTGCTATTATGTCAGTTAATGGGAATCTAATACAGGCATGTCCATTTAGTTACCTACAGATGTACTATTAGGACACTTATTGGACTGAAATTATTCAATTAAAAGTGGTTACTAAGAGGTTTATGCTGGATAATGATATGTATAAACATTGTATAATCAATGATTTCAATAAAAACCAGTATATTGGCCATGTAATAGCAATATTTGTATTAAAATATCGTGAAAATTGCAATCAACTTTGGAGTTAATTTATAACGTGTAAAGGTCAAAATATTGGACTCGTCGGAACATTTGTTACTATGATAGTCGGTGAATAGGTAATTGACATGTTTTTACATAACGAGAGATCGAAAATTGGTGGCGTAACAGGCCCAGCCGATAGAACTGTCACACTGATTAGGTTAGTTTGAATGGCAGCTACCAGCAGCCCCTGCTGCACCGCCGGCTGTTGCCCATGCTTACCTTTACGGAGTCGAGCGGGTACATTATGCAATGTTCCATCACCCCCGCTATTGCTCCGGCAGTCATGTGTGTGACGGAGTTTTGGGTCGGAAGGGTTTCATAGTCCTCAAAGTTCATAATACTCACTGAATACTGACACTCAGCACAAAAAAAAAACACTGCAATAGGAAATTTACAGGGGCTACGATTTTGTTTTACCGAATTAGAAGTATCATTTTCACTGACTATTTATAACACAAGTCATCTGAAATTTAGAACAATCAAAATTGATTCCATAAATGCGACTCTCAAGCACGCGCGACTTTTGCGATAGCACAGAGTAATAAGAATTTTCATGTCATTCGGTCTTATATAATCTGTGAGACAGTGATGTCCATTACTACAGAAATATAATCGACTACAGTGATAAAATAGATTAAATCGATTTGAGGATTTATAATAGGTGATGACGTTATCCTAACTAAATATAAACAGGGTTGGGTTAGATACGTGCAGCCTCGCTGGACGAAAAGTGAGGATATCAGGGGGTTCTAGGGGGTTTTCTGATACCTATGCAACATACTTTTCTTGCCGGAGACGCCGTATTATAAAAAAAAAACAGAAATACAAATTTTTAGGTTAGGTTAGTGTAGGAACGCAACTGCTTTTTTTTAAATACATCACATTATTGTTTACAAATAATGTGAATCCAAAGGAGATGGCTAAATGACTGCCCCAAAAATGAACTCGTGATATTTAAAAAATCATTCATGAATTATTTGGTTTAATAATTTCCTAGAACTTTCGTGAACGTTATCCATAAAAAAGTATATTAATTGCTTTTTGATTTACATGACAAGGTCAAGGCTAAATAACACTACTGGTAAGAATCACAGAATATCGAATAAATAAATAAATCGTATTTTTGTTGATTTATTTCAATATCTTTATGTCCTTGGTTACTCAGGGCCTAAACTAGATAACGTAGTTTAGGCAGGATTTATCAATCACCCCATACCTACTTACTAAACTAAGTCTCCCTGGCGCGTTTGTCTGTCTGCCTACGGATGTAGAAAAACAAACAGATTTTGAAGGGGTTGTCACTATTAGGTAGATTGGTTCTTCCGGAAGGTTTAGGCATACATTCGTGGAGGATATTGAGTTGAAATAAAGACAGTTTTCACAGACAATATATATAAATATGTGGTTAAAATGATGAACCTATTTGAAAATAGGGATTAATATTAACAGATTGACCCAAACAACTATAGGTTTTTGTATTTGAGATAGATAAACAATTCTGCTAGGTAGGATACATTATTATATATTCACGCAGGCGAGAGTGGTTTTTGCGCCGATTTTAGAAAGCCCGTAATTATCTCTTTGTAGATATATACTCGAGTACCACTGTGCGAAATCAGGATGTGTCGCTAGCCAAAAATATCGTAAGTCATTGCAGAAATATCCAAACGCCTAGGTAAAAGTTCATAGCAATATGTCATTTGTTTGCAGTTTTTATACCTATTGACGTAGGAGTTACACGATATTTTCAGGATTGTAAAGTTATGAAAAGTTCTTGAAACTTTTTTCATATGAAATACTAATATTCAGCTATTCAGCATTACATATTGCAAGGTTCAATTGTTGTTGTTTATACATTGCTGGGGCATTCGTCTATACTTCCATTTAGCCATCTCCTTTACAAAAAGAAAATACAACAAAGGTAAATATAGTGTAGGTTCACGGATATCGAGGGATATGCCTTGGAGGCGTGGCACGTGGCGCCTCGACATTGCTAAATTGGGCTTATGTTCGAACGGCGACTGTTCGCTTCATTCAGTCGCTTTGCAACTGCGAGCAGTGTACTATTGATGCGTAAAAAACCAAAATGCCAAGCTGTGCAGTAATTATTTGTAAAAATAGGTCTAGTACCATCAACCTGAATACAAATGGCGTGTCCTACCACCGGTAAGAAAACATTTAAGTCACTGTTTAATATTTTAAATCAATTTTTAAATCATTTACTAACTTACGTCCGGAGCGATACGAACTAGCCCGAACTAGCCCGAATCTTTCCGAACGGAACGAACGTTTTGGATTTAGAGAGGTGCAATCGAGTGCGTGCGGCTGATTTTATCGACATATATGCGTATTATTGCAGTCGAATCTTATTTTACAGAACTCAAGGGATATTCTCGTATTACATGTATAGTTTAAGAGTTAAATTTGTGATTAATTTAATTTTGTTTGAAGCAAATAAAGAGATTGTTATTTCAATACAGTTACTCGTGCATAGCATAATATTTAACAGAGAGGGTTACCTTTACCCGGTAATACACTATTTTAAAAAAAAACTCATTTTATTTTAGTAAAAATAACCCATATTTTCGGATAGGTATATAAAAACAAAATAAATTATATAAAGAAAATTAAACGAAGTAATAATAATATAAGAATGTGCTAAAATAAATATCGATAAAAATTATCGACCATCGCTTTCGACTCCCTAATTGCATGCGCGTGCATTGAATGTTCGCAAATAGCAAGTGTTTACAAGTGAAAGCCCCGCCCATTCTATGTATGTGTGCTATTAGAAATTGATTTAGTGTAGTTGCTTTCTTCTTAGTGTGCGAGTTCAAATTTTAAGTGTGTGTCGTAAGTACACTATTTGTTAATGTTGTAATTATTTTGGTGGGAGATAAGCGGCCGCACTAGGATTCCTTACTAATCCGCAATGAAGGCATATATCTCTGGATATCTATGTGTAGGTTAATGAAATGAAATGAAATTTATTTGCAAGAATTGTAGTACATTACAGTCGGGTTATTTATCAATTTCTAAAACAATTCGCTAAAACTAGCATGCAAACATTAAATGAATTAATTAAATGAAGATAATAAAGTTGGAAAAATACATCGAAAGTCAATCATTTGTCAAATTATTAAAGTAAAATGTCAGTGTGAGTCTGTACAGTGTACATACCTACTTGTTTGCCTTATCCCGTGAATTTTTAGAGCCGGAGGCGCGCATTTTGGGCAGCCTCGACGTGTTTTGTAAGGAATTTTTAATTTTTTGTATGGAAAATATGAAAAATTATTACATAAATGTTGAGTTTTTTGGTTATTTTAAACGATTTCCAATTTTCATTATTTTTGCGATAGGACACACCAATTTCGAGATATGTTGTGGTCTTCTTTTTTTCCTTCTTTTTTTATAAGAAGATGTTGTGGTGTTGGTGTGAATTTTAGTTCATGACAACATTTTTTTTGCAGATGACACATCATTGATCTATAACCGGTTAAAATAAACCTACGCGGTCACAAAATCTTGACGACGTGAATAGCTCTATTGTTCATTGTCCAAGATTGGTTTACGGTAAATAATTTGGTACCTACTAAATAAATAAAAAAAACAATGAATTAGATTTAAATTACCAAATGTTAGCAGTAGCGAATGTGACATCATATTGAATGGAGAAAAACTGGAATTTATTAAACAAACAGTTTTCCTAGGAATCACGCTAAACGAGAAATTACAATGAGGACCCCTTCTAACATCTCTCGCGGGGCGGCTAAGCTTATGCGGCCGAGCTTATGCTGTTAGAAAGATAAGACAGATAACAGATGTAGAAACCGCACGTTTGGTCAATTGTAGCTACTTCCACAGTAATAAGTCGTATGGCATTTTACTGTGGGGTCGGGCTACTGACATTGAATCCATCTTTGTTTTACAAAAAAGAGCTGTCAGAGCCATTTTATAATCTACGACGTCGCGTCGTGTCGTCGCGAATCTCTCAGGGAACTATTTAAAAAGATTAATATTATGACGGTACCAATTCATATACATACATACATAAACTCACGCCTTCTTCCCATGGTAGGCAGAAACTACAGAATGCCACCTGCTACGATCCTCACATACTCCTTTTGCCTCGTTTACGTTCATACATCTGGTCATACGCGCGCCGGTTGCGAGTAGGTACTACGCACCTGTCCTTTCTGAAGAACATCACCTATAAGGTCAGTATATGTCCTCCTAGGGCGTGGGGACGCCCTAGGAGGACATATACTGACCAGAGGCAGATGTGAATGGAAACACCGGGAGGGGTCCCGGTGTTTCCATTCACATCTGCCTTGTAAATACATTTAGTTAGTCGCCTTTCATGCATCCTTTCAACATGACCAAACCATCTCAGCATACCGTTTTCAATTTATGTCATTACACCTTCTTTTAACTCACACCGTTGTTTTATCACATCATTTCTCAGCCTATCATTCATAGTTAGACCACACATGCTTCGCAAGGAACGCATTACCACAGCATTTATCTATCTATCCTACTTTCATGCTTTCTTGCCAATTCATTTATTTATGCAAATATTAAAAAATCTACATCTTTATAATAAAATAAGTGATAATACATAATTTTAATACTAGAAATAAAGATAAAATAGATCAACCATTTCTCAGACTTTCTAAAGTAGGTAAGTACTTACATCTTTTATGGGGTACTGTGTGATGTTACAACAGAATACCTTGTGATTTATTAGAATTAAATGAGAGAAAATTTAAATCTCATAAAAATACTTGGAAACATGCTGGTTCCTGGCCCCTTTAAGACAATTTAGAATCTAGACAAAATATAACTGGTTGACAATTTAATGTATAATATTATTTTTTATAACATTGATTTTATATTCTGTGATAACTTGAACTCACACACTGACTTATTACTAATATTACTTGTTAAAATTTTAGGAATATCGTATAATTCCTAAATTAAAATTTTACAATGTTTGTAAATATATTAATTATATTAATGTAAAGTAGAATATGTGAGCACCATGCTTCTATCACATAGTTATTTTATGTCATTCCTTCATTTTTCATTCTTTTTACCTGTCGTGATCTAGTCTCTAATCTCTTATTAGATTAGTTTATTCTAGGTGCATCGTCTTCACATAGAATTATATAATTAAAGTAAGGCCATTTTAATAGGTAACATTTGACAATTCATCAAAATTCAACAACGTAACCTTGTAACGGCGGGCATAAAATAATATATTTTTTCGTTTTGTTGGAACTGCACAATTGCTTAACGATTTTCAATTACGATTAGGTACATATTTATTGTAATAATGACCGATACGAGTAATTTTACGATTTGCTTTCACTAAACTGACAGACGGCAAATGTTACCTATAAAAATGGCCTGACTTTAGTGTATACAAGATATTGTGAAAACATTTTAAAAGAGTAACGGTGGAGTTTCTTGCCCATTCTTCTCCATACGAAAACTACCTTTTGGAAGGGGCGACTACTTAGAATCATTTTTTTGTATATTTTGATGTTCAAAAGTGCCTTTTTGTGCCTAATTGAAATAAATTATTTGAATTTGAATTGAAAAGCCCACTTAGAATGAGTATGTAGATACAGAGACGTGATAAACCTCATTTGAAAATGGCACGGAGCACTGCTCACAATAGTCACATAGCTAGAGACTTTAAATGAGAACTTTCCCCAAAAATGGATTGGGACGGACGGGCACGAAATGGCCCGCGAGGTCGCACGATTTAACCCCACTAGACTATTTCTTGTGGGGTTAAGTAAAGGATGAAGTGTACAAAACAAGCTACCTACGACACCATCACCACAACAAAGGAATGTTTTATATGTATCAAAACTTGAAAATTTTAATAGATGAACTCTCTTCAGACGATACCGATGCAACTGTTATTATATCAGAAAACCCACCTGTTGGTGAAACAATTGAGTCAACGAACCAAGATTTTTTTCGTCTATACCTAATAATATGTAGAATAAACATCTTACATCAAATCATTGCTGGTCTGTTGAATAAGGCTGATCTTCTCACCGTCCATCTGCAAGAACTATCCAAGAAACAAGGAGACATAGACGTTGTATGCGTTACTGAACACTTCGTTATGCAGGGTCATGAAAAACTACTGGAAATTACAAATTATAAGCTGGCTGCATGTTATGCAAGACGAGATAAAAAGCGCGGAGGAGCTTGCGTTCTAGTCAAAAGAGGTCTCGAATATAAAGAACTAACGGAAATATCTAACTAGTGCAGCAACGATTAATTATTATCTGTATTTATAGGCCTCCAAAAATGAATAACCTGAATATATTTTATGAAAACTTAGATAACATCCTAAAAACTGTGTCATTTACAAAATCAAATAAGAAAATTGTTATATGTGGGGATTTCAACATTGATATTCTGAAAAGAAACAACGTTACTAGGGACTTTGAGTATTTTTGGCACAATCTCGATCTAAAAGTGCGGGGTGTGTAATGTATGATATAATAACAAATGCTCTAATTTCACTTGAAATAACGTTCATATAATATAATTTTCATATGCTATAAAATCATATAACCTAATTTCATATGACCTAATGTTTCATATGATATAATTTTCATTTAATATAAAACATTTAGTATAACGTTCATTTTATATAATTTTCAATATTGTGGAGTTTCTTGCCCATTCTTCTCCATACGAAAACTACCTTTTGGAATGGGCGACTAGAATCAGTTTTATTATTTTTTGTAAAGTTTGACGTTCAAAAGTGCCTTTTTTGTGCCTAATTGAAATAAATTATTTGACTTTGATTTTGACTTTGAATATGTATAATATTCTTTTTATATAACATTCATTTGACCTAATGTTCTTTTGACCTAATTTTCATGTTTAATGGTCACAGTTCTAACCTAACTCAAATGGCACCTAACCAAATCTTAAAATATTCAATGCATGGTTGAGGGTGGGCTTGGTCGACGGAGCCCCGCTTCGCGGGGCTCCTACTTCTGGATGGTTTATAAAAAAATAACCACGAAGGGGATGGCGGGGTCGTGTGAGCAAGCGAAGCGAGCGAATAGACCCCGCCATCCCCTTCGTGGAACCCCATCCTTCTAACCTAACCTGTCCGAGTCGGGGTGCCCTAAAGTCCAGATTGCATCCAATTTCTACTGGTTACAATAGTTGAGGGTGGTAGGTGTATAGGGTATAAAGCGAAGAAAAAAAAACAGTACAATATTTTTTTAATCATAACATTGCATCACATAAATATTACATCTTATTTCAGTTTTAAGTTAGAGGCCAAAGCCCGAAGGAATTCAATTTTAGTGTATTCCTTTTTTTTTAAGAATATTATCGATTCGTTCCTTTTTCTTTAAACAATACTTCGGCTTTTTTTGTGGTGATTGTCCATTAAAAAGACATTCTACGCTACCCAATATTACTTTGGATTCTAGAAGCAACTCATGGGCTAGGCAATAAAACCCAGGTTTGATAAGATTTATAATTTGATTAATTCTATGGTGCCAGGATTCCGCTGAATTTTGGGTTTTCGGTAGCCCTTTATCATGTAAACTTGCAATACTCCATAATTTTGGAGAAAAACAAGGGTCTTTGTTGCCGTTTCCTAAAACGTAATCTTTTCCAAACATTTGTACAAGGTAAGTGCTTTCTGAAGAAACGGATTCCTGTAACTTCATAAAATAGTGGGGTATTTCCTTTTCATCTAAAAACGCCAATGCTAGCAAACATTTCATTTCAATTGCAAAATTAGTATTTGTTCCATAGAGTACCGTTTTCCCAGCTCTTTGTATTCTTCTATATAAAGATTGTGCAAGATGAAAAAAACTTCCATTAATAATAACGTTATCAAAATTTTGTTTGACACATCTCATTGCAACAAGTTCAAAGTCCATTATTACATTAGTCACCGTAATTGTGATCTCATGTTCATTACAGTAAGTAATAATTAAATCGAATAACTTATTATATGTTTTTTTTATCTTTATGTGTACAAAGAGCAAACAAAAGAGGATATGTGTGTGTATTTTCCTCAAAAATATTTCCGTGTATAACATAAAGTTGTAAAAAATTCATGGCTGCAATATAAAATGTCCCATCAATTATTAACAGTTTTGATCTTCCAAAAAACTCCATCATTTTTTGACAAGAAAAAATGATTATCCTTTTGTTATCATCAAATATCTCATCACTTATTACAAAATTGTTATTTTGGATTTTCAATTCATCATGATGAATTTGGAAGTAAATATCTGTTGGTTCTATAACATTAGGTTTTCCTTTTTTCTTTTCACGATAAACTATCTGTCTTAACGCAGACGTGGAAGGTAACTCGCTCAAAATCACCACATTTTGCTGTTTGTAAAATCTGACACGTCTTCTTACCGGTATTCTGACAGGAATCTGTTTTGATTTTATCAATTATAGATGCCACCGCTTGCCGTGCTGGTTCAGGATCATGGTTGTGGTTCTCATCATATTTAACCACTGTATGTAACTGCGTCTCCATGTTCACTGTTGTTATGGCACGACACATACATTTTTTTTCACGTTGTCGTTCACAAATCCAATAAACTTTATTCTTCACTTCCCTGTTTTTGTTATAAATGTATCCATTTACAGCAAGTTTTAGTCCACCTTTAGAACTTTTGAATGTACTATAATTCATATGTTCTCATCATATTTAACCACTGTATGTAACTGCGTCTCCATGTTCACTGTTGTTATGGCACGACACATACATTTTTTTTCACGTTGTCGTTCACAAATCCAATAAACTTTATTCTTCACTTCCCTGTTTTTGTTATAAATGTATCCATTTACAGCAAGTTTTAGTCCACCTTTAGAACTTTTGAATGTACTATAATTAATAGTAGTCATTTTAAAAAAATATCGAGATTGCAATAGCCACGCAATGAATAATTTCGCTGTAACTGTATGACAGTAAGAAAAATAATAAATTCGTGTATAGTCTACCCACCTCACGCATAAAAGCAAACTTTTGTAGCAATTAATGCTTATGCGATGCATTTTTGCTAGCTCCATACTAGCAGGCGTTTAAAATCGTATCAGATTTTCTAAATTATATTAAAAGTTATTAGAGATTATGAATATTATAGTAAATGAATAATATACCTACTACATGAATATTATGTCAAATGTGCATTATAGGAAATGTTTATTATATATCATAAGAAATAGGATAAATGAAATTATATCAACAATTCATTATCTCAACTGATCGTTATATTAAACAAAAGTATATTAACTGAAATTAGGTCAAGTGAACGTTAGATTTTTTGTTATTATATCAACCGTTATCTACACACCCAAAAGTGCGACACCCGACTAGATTATCCAGCAACAGCTGCCTTGCTTTTAACTTTGCTTGTAGCTCTCAGTTAATTAAAATATAGATGTGAAATACTGGACTTTGCTTTGTCTGATCATACCGCTCAGTTTTTGGAAGTAAAGGTAAATAAAACCAGTAGAATAAGTTACTGGCGCACTAAGAAACGTGATCTTTCAAAAGAAAATTTAGTTAGATTTAGGAATCACCTCGAATGCCTTACCTTTTCAGAAGTAGAATACAAAACAGAAAATGCGAACGAAGCGTATGATTACTTTATAGAACACTTTCGTATGTTGTATGATCTCTGTTTTCCAAATAAGATTGTTACTATCAAAAAAAAAAAAACAGTAAAATGTGTATCACGTGGAATACGAGTTTGCAGTAAAAGACAGCGGCAATTATTGTGGACACGCAGGCGCGAACCTACTAACGAAAATAAAAATTAATTCAAAATTAAAAAAAAAAACAAGATTCAAAAGTCATTTATTCAAACTAGGTTGAGAATCAGCACTTTTCGAACGTCAAAATTACATAAGACAGTCCCCCAAAACGCCGACCCTTCACCACTTCCTAGTGCTTTTGCTGGGAAGAAGAAGTGGCGCAACAAACTCCCCAGCAGTACAGCTGTCTGTTCAGTTAGGAAAAAAAAAATGATTCTATACAATAATTTATAAGATAATTTACATTACGCAAAATACAATTTAAATTATAAATTAATAGCCGTATGACAGCTAGCACACGCCAATATACCAACCAAAAACATCGAGAACTATACTCAAGCAGAAATAAAAATAACTAAACGTAAACAATATCTAAAAAAAGAAAATAAAGCCTCCAGGGATAAAGGGCGTGCCCGCTTACATAGAGCTGTAACTAGAAGTTATCATTGATAAACTAGGACCATCGAGGTAAAATAATTGTCGAGGTCGCTAGCTAACAACATATTGCAATACAAATCATTAAAAAAAAACATTTTAATGAGTAGATTATGTCAACATTAAATAAAAATAAAATCAATTTACATATAAAGTAAAATTATAAACATTTATATAAACTCATAAAACCTGTCAGTAGGTAAACTAATTCTGGAGAAAGAACATTTAAACATTGTCTTGAGTTAATCACAGCGACCAACTATTCTTATCATTTAAGTAGTCGTTGATAGAATAGTATGCCTTTGAATATAAGATGTTGGCGAAGATGTATTGTGATGCCACTGTGAGGATACCGATATCTTTGAAAAAATCTCTCAAACTCTGGCACCTAGCTGGTAAATTGCTCGAATAGCTCGTTTTTGGAGGACAAATATATTTTGAATATCTGCAGCTTTGCCTCAAAGCAGAATACCGTAGGACATAACGCTATGAAAATAACTAAAATAGACTAACCAAGCTGTATCAACGTCAGTGTGTTGTCTTACTTTTCTGACGGCGTAGGCAGCCGAACTGAGCCTTCCCGCTAGGCTCGATATATGTTGGCCCCACTGAAGTTTAGCATCTACTGTTATGCCCAGAAAAACAAAAAAAGTTTACAGTTTCAAGCACCTCTTTATCTAAGACGATGTTGGGTCCTAGATTTCTAACATTTGGGAGGGCAAACTTTACACATTTCGTTTTCTTGGCATTGAGAACTAGGTTATTTGTCGTAAACCAATCCGTAACCATTGACAGTGCACTGTTTACATCGTAAAAATCTTGTCTATTCCTGTCTACTTTAAAAATAAGAGAAGTATCATCTGCAAACAGTACAAATTCACAGATATCCTTTAAATATAATGGTAAGTCATTGATATACACTAAAAACAAGAATGGACCCAGTATTGAGCCTTGAGGTACACCTAACTGAACTGGTAGCCCGGAAGATTTTACACCATCAACATCTACACATTGCGACCTATTATTTAAATACGAATTTAAAACGTTGAGAGCTTCGTTTAGCACACCGTAATGACGCAGTTTACGCAAAAGCGTGTCATGGTGCACGCAATCAAAGGCTTTGGAGAGATCACAGAAAACTCCAATAGCATTTTGAGAGTTCTCCCATGCGTTAAATATGTGTTTCAGCAGAGCAACACCTGCATCTGTAGTCGAACGACCCTTATTAAAGCGATATTGTTCATTATGAAGGAGGCAATTAAAATTAAAATGTCTTAGCAACTGCTTGAGTCTTAATTTTTAAAATATTTTGCTGAATGCTGGTAAAATAGAAATAGGCCTGAAATTGCCAACGTCATTTTTATTACCTGATTTAAATAATGGTATCTATGACTTTCCTACTCTTCATGAGATCAGGGGCCCAAGTCTGCTATGTTTATAAATTCGTCATTCCAACACGATCCCATTGTCATTTTGCTTAAAGTTCGTAATCTGCTAAATTCATAATGGTCGATCATTGGTTGATCATTGTATTCCACAAACACGATACTCGTAACGAATTAAAAGAAATGACTGCACAATGACGTTCTCATGGTAGGTCACTGATCAAAGGAACTGTCAACATTTTAGCAGATTACCGCCTAAGTCAGTCATTCATTTTTCATTATGTACGAGATTACCAATAGATGCCATTTCTTTCAATGGAGTGTCAGTGGCTGACCATCGGAAAGTCATAATGACGCCAATATGTTAGTACACTCGAGAGCAATGAATCCGGGTCACTTAAAGAATGTTAAAAATCTCGGAAACTAAAAATGATAGGTTAATGCAATAAATTGTATTTAATAGACAATATAATACTCCTTAAATGAAAGTAAAAAAAATATGAGTCACCATACATTTTATTAACACAAAATTACATAAAGAAAAAAACTGCTGATCTCTCCTTAAAACAAAAATAGGAAACATGAAATTTTTGAACTTTATTACGATTTTCTTGAATTTTAATACTTCGTATTGCCTCCTCGTGCTTCCATTACTGCGTTTACGCGGTTTGGCATGCTGTACACCAAGTTCCTTATACGATTTTGGGGAATATTCTCCCATTCCTCTGTGAGAGCAATTTTGAGCTCAGGAAGCGTGATTGGGGGAGGGTTTCGTTGTTTTACGCATCTGCCTAGCTCGTCCCAAGCATGCTCGATCGGGTTGATATCCGGGCTGCGCGCTGGCCACTCCATACGAGTAATGTTCATCTCTTGAAGGTAGTCATTCACAATCCTACCTGTATGAGGTCGGGCATTGTCATGCATAAATATAGCATCCTCACCTAAATTGACCATAAATGGACCAACGTGATCATTGAGGATTTCTTCCACATATCTTTCGCTAGTTAAAGAGCCGTTTTCTATGATCACCAGCTCTGTGCGACTTTCAGAAGAAATTCCGGCCCACACAAGTACAGACCCACCACCGTAGGCTACTTTTTCTTCGATGCATGCTTGCTTGAATCTTTCCCCTGGTCTTCGATACACTCTGTGTCTTCCATCGTGCTTGTAGAGCATAAATTTTGATTCGTCGGAGAACATAACTTTTGACCAATCTTCAATACTCCAATTTACGTGGCTCTGGGCATATCTTAGTCTTGAAATACGATGCCCACGCTCCAGTTTAGGGCCGTTTGCAGGTCTAAGGGGTTTTAAGTTAGATTCAGCAAGCCGACGTCTTACTGTCCATGCACTTGGGTTACTTCCTCCGAGGCGTCGAAACTGATTTGTGAGTTCAGTTCCTGTAAGAAAGCGATTTCGAAGCATGGTGTTCACCAAGTATCGGTCTTCTCGTGCTGTGGTACACCTGGTTCTGCCCGTTCCTGGTCTGCGTAGGTTAGAACCAGTTTCTTCGTAACGTCGGAGAACTCTTTGTACTGTTAACAGCGACACACCGACAGTCCTGGCTGTATCGCGCTGACTCCGGCCGGTTTCCAGCATTGTAAGTATTCTGGTGCATTCTTCAGGCGTAAGCGACATAATTTCAGCTTGAATAATGAATATAGAGCACTATCAACATGGTTTATGTACCCACATAAATGACAGATTACAAACAAAAGCAAAACCAAATGCTGTAATTTCGTAGTTCCATCTTCGAAAGTGGCCCTTTTTCAAATTTGATTTTTGTATGATATAACTTTACAATAACTAAGAAGTTTTAATACCTTCATTTAAGGAGTATTACATTGTCTATTAAATACAATTTATTGCATTAATCTGTCGCGCGCGCAATTAGCAGACACAATAGAATTTTATTGTTATCTGTCTCCAATATGAGACACCAGTATTATAAAGGTTAACCTAGCATTTTTAGTTTCCGAGATTTTAAGGATTCTTTAAGTGACCCGGATTCATTGCTCTCGAGTGTAGATTACCAAACTTGTCAAAATCAACAATTATGAAATCAATGATAGACCATTCTGACACTATTGTAATAGCAGACTTGAGGCCCAGGAAAAGTTCCTAAATCAACACATTTATTAAAAGTAACAACTCAATAGTGCGTTCGATGGAAAGATTAACTAAATCTAAACGTTGTTTACATTTCAACTTGTATGAAACAAGAACTAAAGATCCACCGCGAATGGCGCTTTTTCTTACAAACGCACTTTGTACAGTAAAATTATCATCATTGATAAACACTACTTCATGTTCTTTTAATAACCAGTGTTCAGTCAAACATAACACCTGAACATCATAGTTCTCCATAAATAAACTTAATTCTAGCTCTTTGCCGGACAGACCCTGCATATTTTAATGAACAACATTCAATATATGCGGCTCACCCGTTGTCGCTCCTAATAGTTTAAACTACAAGGCGTATCAAAAGTAGTGTTAGTAACACTACTAACAGTAATCGATGGTACAGTACAGGTACCAGTGTCACTGTGTATATTGTATGCTAAAAGATTAGCAATTTGTCTTCTACAACTAGGTGGCAAATACATTGTATAATTTGTCAGTTTATAATCAGTAATAAATTGATTACAATCAAAATATAAAATAGCGTCACTATGACGACAAGTCCTATTATAAATTAACATATTTAATTTATAAATGTGCCTATTTGTCTCATTAGACAAATATCGAGAATAAGGCAAGGCACAGAAAATAAATTTACAATTATTGGTTTCATTGAGATGTAACATCAAATGGACACATTCAATTATGTCCTTTTTTCTTACAGTTAAACTGTCCCCATATAATAATATAACAGTGGAACTGGGGGTTTATTTTTGTCAGTTTAATATTATTAATTAATTGGCTAATACTGGCACCGGGTAAACAATTATTAATTACATATTGTTGTGAACACTGATTAAATATCCTACCAATACCTTGACCAAATTTGTCAGAAAATACATAGGTTGTATCAATACTATTATTATTTCTTTTGCCATCCAAACAGCTACCTACAGGCTGAACCACTGAGGGTGTAGGTGTAACGAGTTGTGGTTAACCCAAAAGGCGCAAGTAAATACGTCTACAAATAAATCTAAAGCTTCATGGCAAATCATAAATAATAATCCACGCACTACTGAACAAATTTTCCAAATTAAAACCCAAGATACAATCGTAAGTAATCCAAAGGATATTGCAAACGTCTTTAATAATTTCTTTATCGATCAAATACAGACAAACACTAATATACCTACAGCTACTAATGTATTGAGCAATCCACATTCAATGTTTATGTCTCCTGTCTCACCTCAAGATGTTATGAGAGCAATATAATATCTTTCAAAAATTATAGTAGTTTTGGGTAGGATGGCATAGCCACTAAAGTAGTGAAATTTGTATGTATAGTATTGCCTCACACCTGAGTCACATTATAAACTTATGTATCAGCTCTGGAGTGTTTCCAAAAGCGTTAAAAGTAGTTATAGTAAAACCACTCTTTAAAAAACACGAAAGGGAAAACGTAGCCAATTATAGACCCATTGCATTAATTCCGATTTTTTCTAAAGTCATCCAAAAACTTATATATGAAACAATTAACAATTTTCTGAATAAGTATAATATTCTATGTAATTAACAAAAAGGTTTTAGGAAGAACAAAGGTGTTTTTAAAAATCTTGACAAAAAAATACCAATATGCGCAATTCTCACTGATTTTTATTTCTTCTTTATATAAATGACTTACCGCGGCACATCAAAGACCCAATGATTTTGTTTGCTGATGACAGCACCGCATTAATCAGTTGTTCTGATGCAAATAAATATGAACAGGATATAAATAATACACTCAGAGACATTGTTCATAATATAGCCGCTAATGTGCGGTCATTTAATGAGTCACTGATAAGGGTGCGCGTGCAAACGTAAGTTTATTTATTTATTTAAACTTTTCACACTAATAAAAAGTACAAAGGCGGACTTAATGCCTCAGGCATTCTCTACCAGTCAACCATGGGTGGTGAAGAGATTAGATAGATGGCACGTGCTCTATTTGGAGGAACAAATAAAAATCATTTTTTTATTAAATATATTCTGGCAATCAAGGTGGGTGACGTGCTGATCTCCTTGCTAGGCTATGAAATCAGTGCCGATCCCCTCTAATTGTATGTATGTGTGTGTGTGTGTGTGTATGTGGATGTGTCTTGTTTGTGTGTACGTGTGTATGTGCGTATGTGCTGTGTGTGTGTATGTGCATAAGCGTGCGTAAGTAAGGTGATTGGATTAGTGTGGGTCTATGTTTTGGGTGAGTGGTACAATATACAAACTTGTCACAATTTAAGTTAAATATTTTTCTGTTTCGTCGTAAGTTTTATTTTGAAGGAATGTGCGGACAGCCTTTTTACAATTATGATAAGACAATCTATATATTGGACATTTATTGTTTATTGTATTGTAAAGATATGGACCTATTTAATAAAAGAATCTTTTAGTAAACGACAAGCGGGTTTTTGGAGTAGTACAAATTATATCTTTTCGGCGTTTGGTAATTTCAATATAGGGGGTTATGTGGTGTTGCAACATAATTGAGTGTAAAATAAAGTGTTGCCGCATATTGAGAACGTTGCAGTTTTTGTACAACTGATTAGTTGGATAAATTAGTGGACGGAAGGTAGCCACTTTCAGTATGGCGCGATGTGCAACTTCCAGTGGTTTAAGGATAGTTTTTGCAGCACCACCCCAACAGGGAATACAATAAGTAATAATAGATAGGCATAAGGCAAAATAGACATTACGTATAATTATAGGGTTAGCAATATTTCTTAAAGTTTTGAAGATATATATAAGTTTGCGAACTCTGCCAGTAAGGATATTAATATGAGATTTAAATTTAAGATTCTTATCTATGACTATACCTAGGTATTTGATTTCATCCGTAGAGGATATAGGTGCACACTGGCATGAAACTTGACTTTGGAAATTGCATGTGTGAGCTTTAAGTGGTATTGGTGAGTTTGGTTGGGTAGCAGAGCTGATCGAGTAGGTAAGGAACTTGGTTTTGGAGGTATTAAGGGTAAGCGTATGGAAACAAAGCCAATTTAGCGCTACATCAAAGCCATGCTGCGCCTTGTCCTCGAGTTCAGACCATGTGTTGGCGGCAAAAGTTATTGCAGTGTCATCTGCAAATGATGTTATCTTGGCATTAGGGATATTTATATTGCATAAGTCGTTTATAAAAACTAGAAATAAAGTGGGACCCAATATGCTTCCTTGTGGAACGCCATAGTAGATAGGGAGCTCATCGCTGATGTGACGATCAATCTTGACCACCTGGGACCGATTCATGAGGTAGCTTTGAAAGAGATCAAGTTGCAATCCCTTGACACCCATCCCTTCAAGTTTGAGTAAGAGAGAACGGATGGGGACGGTGTCGAATGCCTTCGCGAGGTCTAAGAATATTGTTAGGACTTTTCTATTAGTGTTCAGGTTTTGTACGATATTGTTCGTTAATTCCTGAACTGTGTCACAGGTTGACTTGTTTTTACGAAATCCAAATTGTTGAGGTGATATTAGTTTGTAATGTTCTAGGTAGTATACAAGTCTTTTATTAATAAGACGTTCTAGAACCTTGGATAAAGCAGTCAGAACAGCAATGGGACGGTAATTATTCGGCAGGTTCCCGTCACCTCCCTTGAAGACCGGGTGAATGATTGCCTTTTTAAAAGAAGAGGGAAAGACGGCAGTCTCGAAACAGAGGTTAAAAATATGGCATAGGATGGGTGCCAGGGAGGTTGAATACCTCTTCAGGATGTGGGGTGATATGCCATCCCAGCCAGTCGCAGCATCAGAGCGCAGTGAGCCAATGACTGTTGTAATTTCGTCAAGGTCAGTAGGATCCAGGACGAACGATGAAGTCGATGTGATATTAGAAATGGGCTGGACCGCCACCGGCTGCATAGTACCTACTAGTGTGAATAATATCATTTGCAAGCTTCTCGCCAATGTTAACGAAGTATGAGTTTATAGTGTTGGACGACTCAATAGGTGAAGATGACAAAGTTAGTAATTGAGCAGATGTATTCTTAGTTTTAGTGGTGTTAGTTACCTGTTTAATAGTGTCCCATAGTGTTTTAGGGTTTTTACTAGCTTTTTTCAGTTTCTCTGTATCATACATTCTCTTTGCTTTCTTTAAAATACTAACACAAAAATTCCGGTATCGAAGGTAAGTAACCTTTAGAACTTCATTTTCTGGATACTTTTTAACTTTTTTGTGTAGAGCATCCCTGTTTCTTATGCACCGTAATAAACCTGATGTGATCCACGGTTTGAGGATTCTCTTCTTTGATGAAACTTTTTTAACTGCGGTATTTTCAGAAATGGGTACAGTAATTAAATTCAGTAATTTATCGGTAGCCATATTTGCATCTTTTGTACTAAAAATAGGGGTGAAGTCCAGTTGTGACATTGATTTGTCAAGCCCTTCATAGTCAATTTTTGTTATATGGGAGTTAGTGACCGTTCGTAGACATTTATGTTGAATGCAAAGTAAGGAGGAGGAGTGATCAGTTATTGTGGAGCTCAAGACAAATGTGTGGGTGGGGGAAATTGTTTTGAGGAACGTGTGGTCCAAACAATTCTCATCCCTGGTTGGTAGGGTGTGGGCAGGAAGATAACCGTAAAAGGCAAGGCAATTTAAGTATTCGTGGGAGAGGCAAGGCAATTTAAGTATAATAAAATATATACCTATATTATTATACTTAGTCTGGCCATAAATACTGTTACAATTAAAAATAAGAAAGATATTACATTTGAATTTGTCATTTTTATACGATTGTTCATTGAGTTTTCTAATTTTGGCGCCAATACATTGTACAATATTTTGCGATATTAAAATGGAGTGGGGTGATAAAGAGAACCGAATCGCTGTGATTGCATTACACAAAGTTGTTAAGGAGCCAAATGCAATTTTTAAAACTCTCCATACGCTTGGTATTAGTCAAATGTTTATGTACCGGGCTATTAATAGGTACAATGAAACCTCCTCTGTTTGTGACAGAAAAAGATCTGGCCGTCCGTAAGGGAAAGAATTCGAAGAAATCCTATCCGAAAGCAACAGATTTTATCTCGGGAGATGAAGATGCTCCCAGAACCATGTCGCGTATTTTAAAAGATGACTTAGGACTTGCAGCCTATAAGAGACGCACTGGTCAGTTTTTAACGGATAATTTTAAAAAGAACAGGGTGGTAAAATCGAAACAACTACTGAAGCGGATTTTTTTTGTTTACGGATGAGAAAATCTTTACAATTGAGCAATATTTTAACAAACAAAATGACCGTATTTATGCTCAAAGCTCTAAGGAAGCTTCCCAATTAGTCAACAGAGTGCAACGTGGGCATTATCCGACTTCAGTGATGGTTTGGTGGGGTGTTAGCTGTGAAGGAGTTACAGACCCATATTGTGAAAAAGGTATCAAAACATCGGCACTAGTTTATCAATATACCATTCTTGAGAAGGTAGTTAAGCCCCTTAACAACACCATATTCAATAACCAAGTATGGTCCTTCCAACAAGACTCGGCGCCGCGTCATAAAGCTCGGTCCACGCAGTCTTGGTTGGAAGTGAACGTTTCGGACTTCATCAGAGCAGAATACTGGCCGTCGTCTAGTCCTGATCTTAATCCGCTGGATTATGATTTATGGTCAGTTTTAGAGAGTACGGCTTGCTCTAAACGCCATGATAATTTGGAGTCCCTAAAACAATCCATACTATTGGCAGTGAAGAATTTTCCCATGGAAAGAGTGCGTGCTTCTATTGATAACTGGCTTCAACGTTTAAAGCACTGTATTGCAGCCAATGGAGACCACTTCGAATAAGCTTTTTATATTTTAAATTGTTTTATATTCATGTATTTAACTAACACACTGTAAAACAAATAAATATTATTTGCAATACAAATAAAAATAAATTCTTCGTGACAATATTTATGGCAAGACTAGGTATAAATAATATATACAAATTCGAGGGAGAGGTGTTGAGATAACTCTACTCTATTTATTTTGATAAAAAAACTCTGCAATATCCGCTTAAATGCATACCGACTGGTCGCCGTCCTGATATCAAGAGGAAGCGCATTCCATAGAAGAATGGACTGAATATGAAAGGAAGAATGAACAAAGTCAGAAGTATGAGAAGGACAAAGTAGGAGAAGTTTGTTAGAAGAACGCAGATTCTTAGTGTGTGAAGAACATATATATTGGAAGTGAGACATGAGATAAGAAGGAGGAGTGGGAGAGTTGAGAAAGGAGAAAAGCGTGGTCAAAGCGCGCAAACTCCTTCTCTGGCGAATGGACATCCATTTGAGCTCAGACCTATAGCTCGACACATGATCATATTTCCTGAGGTTGAATATGAACCGGATACAATTGTTGAGCAGTCTGTCGAGCTTATCCAGCAAAACCGATTTCAAGTCAAAGTAGCAGACGTCAGTCGATGATAAGGAAAATCAAAGTCTGCACAAGCATAGTTTTCGTCTTAGCGGGTAAAAAGTTTCTCAGACGATACAGGGATCGCAGAGTACCGTTGACCCTTTGACTAACACTAGAGACCTGGCGTTGCCAGCTAAGCGTCGAGTCAAGATGCAAACCGAGATTTTTCACAGTAGAGGTATAGGGTATAACGGTACCATTAAAAATAAGAGGAGCTAAGCGTCACCCTACCTATCATGCGTGAGCTCCCAATTATAATGGCCTGACACTTTGAGGGGTTTACTGACACCCCAAAACTATCAGACCACGTTTTGATTGCATCTAAATCTCGGTTTACATCTGCTATAGCGTCCGACAAATCTTTAACCCGCCCAGCTGTATATAATTGAAGATCATAGGCATAAAGATGATACGAACACCGAAGACAATGAGTTATAAAATTAATGAAGATGGAAAATAACAATGGAGAGAGAATACCGCCTTGTGGAACACCAGCATCCAGGTCACGCCAACTCGACGAGCGCTCATAACGCGAACCGACTGCTGACGTCCCCGAAGATAAGAAGAGAACCACTCCAGAGCCTCGGGCGAAACCATAAGATAAGAGAGGATAGAAAGGAGAATATGGTGACTGACAGCGTTAAAAGCATTGGAGAAATCAATTAATACCAAAACGGTAACCTTAGTATTCTCCATCGCTTCTCTAACGTCACCAGTCACTTTAAGGAGAGCGGAAGCTGTACTGTGCCCGGGCCTGAAGCCAGACTGAAAAGAGCTAACAAGGTTGTTCCTGTGAACAAACCTTGTAAACTGCTCGTGTACGCAGGCTTCGAGCACTTTAGACAGGAATGGGAGAATGGAAATGGGTCGAAAGTGACTGGGTAGGCAGGGATTTGAAATTTTTGGGAGTGGACGTACATAGGCCATACGCCACAGGGATGGGAATTGTCCGGAATCAAGAGAAAAGTTGATGATATGGGTAATCGGAGGTAGAAGGATATCAAGGATCCAAACGACCATACTACGACTGATGCCGTCATGGCCCATAGCCTTGGATTTGATGGACAAGATGATCGTTTTAATTTCGGCCGAGGTGACCGGAGAGAAGTGAAATGGTTCTATGATGGGACTGGGTAATCAACCGTCTGGGACAACATTTGGGAATCCAAATGACAAGTGGTTGTGAAGTGACGGTTAATATCATTAAGGCCAATTGTATTAGGAAAATCCACATGACGTGGTCTGCCGATACCAAGAGTGCCAAGGAACTTCCAGATATCAGCAGGTGAAGAAGAAGATATATTCTCGAGAATATGGCGGCGTTTAGCGTTGCGTATCATCTGATTACACCGATTTCTAGCAGCTTTGAAAAAGTTCCGGTTTTCCCCACTACGATCCTTTTTAAATTTACGAAAGGCCTGATCTCTGCGCCTCATAGCCATTCGAACTCCTGTCGTCATCCAAGGAGCAGGGGGACGCCGAAGTTTAATCGACTTAACAGGAGCGTGTTTATCGTAGAGAGCAAGCACCGTCCGATCGAAAATACGCAGTTTTTCGTCTACAGTTGTCGCCGCTGCCAGGTGTTCCCAACTGAGGTCTGACGCATCCTGACGAAGCTTCTCAACGTCCATGCGTGCAAAACATCGCATGTGCAGTACTTCTGGGACAGGTCTAGGCGGTTTTAGGACATACGAGAAGAAAATGAGGTCATGATGGGAAAATCCAGGAGCGGGAAACTGACCATGAGAGGAAACAAGAGAGGGAGTGGATGTAAGGATTAAGTCGAGCCAAGTGTCATCACCTGAAATATTGAAATGGGTAGGTTGCAGTGAAAGTATATGGAGACTAACGGACTCAGTGATGTGAAGGAGTTTACGGGATCGGGGGTTGTGGTGAGCAAGGTCAGTGTTGAAATCGCCCATGATGATGCAATGTGCATACTCTGACCCTACGGATTCCAGCGCCAATTCAAGTTTGGAAAAATAGACAACGGCGGGTGGACAATAGACAACACCAAGAAGGGTCTTAACGCCTTTAACGTAGACCCCCAAAAAGAGGTACTCGGCGGAAGCATGATATTGTGCGGGGGATGAGGTAATGATTTAAGTTGTGTTCACTTTCGAGTTTCCTTAAGGAATAAAAACATTTTTTTATTTTTTTTTGACTAGGGCATCTCGTAGCTCACCTCTGAGGTGATGACTACTTAACCGGACATTCCTGCGGCTGCTTTAAGCTACTAAACTCAAAGCCTCCAGCCAGGGGCAAAACTATTCTAATTAAAACTAGGCGAGCGCTCGCTAAGGGCACCCCCTGTGGGGTACGGACCTCGGCTTAGGGCGTCGCTGGGGGGAGGACAGCAAGTTGGGACAGGCTGGATCAAAGATAGTTCATTATTATTAATCTGGGAATTTAAAGCTACTGGCTCAGCATCGACGCGGGCTGGCGCATCAACGGGCAAGGGTCGGGGGGGAGTATTATTTACTCGGGCGGGTCACGATCGCGGAGGACCTCGGCGGCGAGGTCGGAATGCGGGTCGGTGTCTGTGTTTGTGCACTGTACTTGTGGCCCTATTGCTCTCCTGGAGGAGGGTTATGGGGTCGTCTGGGTCGGTAAGGATTTGCCTCGGGCGGCGGATCTGACTGATTCTACTAGGGACATAGTTGACGGCCTCGACAACCAGAGGGTTGCGGTATTTGGCGGCGGACTCAAAGAAACGCTTGGAATTGCGTTTGAGAAATTGATGGATTATGGGGATATTTAGGTCGAGATGGAGGATCTCAGGCCTCTGCTATTTAAAAAGTTAAAATTAAAAAAAAAAAAATGTCATTTTTAAATTCGTATCTCTAGCCACCTGTGTTCTAAATTTGAATTTGGTGGCGTGAAAATTTTATTGATTTTTTGTCATTTGAAAATATATTTCGTCAACTGTTTTCAAAATGGATAAAATTGAACAAAGAGCGGTGATAAAGTTTCTTCATATGAAGGGCATGAAGGGGAAAGATATCTATAACGAGTTAAAGAATGTTTTGGGTGAATGTGCTCCTTCTTATGCCACAGTAAAAAAACTGGGTGGCTGAGTTTAAAACGCGGTCGTACATGTGTCCAAGATGAAGGCCGCCCCGGACGTCCAAAAAGCGTCACGACTCCGGAAATGGTCGTGAAAGTACATGATAATGGTTTTAGCAGATCGACGATTGAAGTTATCTGAAATAGCTGACACTACAGGTATCTCAAAAGAACGGGTACATCAGCAAGAACGAACAGGTTTGGCGAAAAAAATCTTCCACCAAGACAACGCTAGGGTTCACACATGTGTTAAAGCTATGGCAAAAACCAACGAATTGAGGTATGATTTGCTGCCCCACCCACCTTATTCGCCTGATCTAGCGCCATCAGACTTCCACTTATTCCCTAAGCTCAAAACTTTTTTGGGCGGACAGAAATTTGCCACAAATGATGAAGTCATAGCAATGATTTCAAAAGGAAGGATACGCCCATCAGAACATTTCACATAAACCTTCTTCATACAAGAAAAAACTAGCGCCATCTGTGACAACTCATACGAACTACATGAATGCCGCTTTGCATAGGTCCACGACGTAACCTTGTACACACGGCTACATTTATTTAATCCTACACAATGCGAAACTGGAAATTATAGCTTGATATGTAGCCGTGTGTACGTGCGAACATGATTATTTAATCACATTTTATCGGAAATAAGTTAAGGCGAAAGCGTCAGAATAGCCCGCGAAATTGTAATTTTCTTACGTTTTTTGCAATTTGCATGTCAGTAACAGGTTGTATATTGATCTATGATTCGCGGTCGTAACAAATATGGCTACCTTAGCGCTTCCCCCTTTAATTCCATTGGGACCATAGCGAGGTTGCGAATCACATAACTAGAAATTAAACCTATTAATCTCTGTCATAAAAATGAGCAGAGCATACTCTTGTGTTTTTATGAGGCTTGAAATAAGGCTCTTCGTTGTTTCCTAATAATGCGACTACAAATCTCTTTACGCGTTGAATCATTTGGAAATCTGTAATTTAAAATTATTTGAATCCTAATTCGCCATCGCATATTTGTATTTTTATAAATCTCCTCCTATCCATTTTTACCAGAAGCAAGCTTTCGGTAAAAAAAAAGGCGCAAGCTGAGCGGAGCTACTACCGTCATTGATGACGGCAGTAGCTATGCTCAGTTTGCGTGAATAAATGAAAACAGCATTTCAAAATATTTTATGAATTCGATTTTCATATCATTTCTAAACTTCCTCTTAAATGTTTGTAATCTTTTTGTTTCACTCTTAAGTTGAATATAAAACGTATTAGGTACGTAAAAAAATTCAAAATTACTAAGTACCTAAGACAAAATTAAAACACAAATAAAAAATTACGTTCGTACAAGGTTACTTCACGCGCTGCCGACAGCGCGCGACATGGCCGCCATTGTGTATTTCGGTAGTAAAATTATCACTTTAAAAATATGTTTATTTAATAATTTAATTGCAAAAAATATAATGTAAGATTACTTTCCGATGATACGATATCCCATGTTCCTTTTTAACCTTAGCATCATAATTTTTGCTGCCTTTTACTACGCAACTGGGCATTTTAATGATAATACTGTGCCGACTAACTCATCCGCGTGCGGACCGCGTTCGACTGAGTCGCGCTGGCCCTGGCCCTAAACTAATATTTTAGGGCCAGCGCGCTGGTGCCATTTCGTCGCGCGTTTAGCCTGGTCCTTACTATATATGTCTATGAGTCATAGCCGCTGTAGAGGAGTATTTTGCAGGCCTCGAAAGAAATCATTTTATGGAAGGCATTACTGCTTCAGAACGAAGATGGAATAAGTGCGTACAGGTTCACGGAGACTATGTCGAAGAATAAAATTAATTTTATCACGGAAAGTTAAGTGTTTTCTCATTAGGCTAGTTACTTATCATACCGCCCTCGTACCAGGCAGGGGGCATGAAAACAATAAGTTATCTGGAATCTATTTATAGTTAATTACAGTACATTTATCGACCAATGACATGACAGCATTTGATATTTAAAAATGACCACCGTGCGTCGGCTTTTAGGAAATATCTAAGTCAAAGTCAAAACGTTTATTGCGAACTAAGTGTACAATGTACACTGTGTATGTGTTGTCCCTGAGACTGCATATCTCGCGATTGTGGAGGGTCTTAGCGTTTAAAAAGCCTCGACCTCCACACTTTCGCGGGATATAGGTACAGTCTCATTACCGATGACCGTGGGTGATGCATTCGAAATGCAGTCAGTAGTGTACGGACCCTCCTATCCAGGGCGTCGAGTTCGGTCTGAGTCCATTTGAGTACGCCGAAAGAGTACATCAAAACCGGCATGACCCAACCGTTGAAGTCGCGCACCTTGTTTCCGCCTGTTAAAAGACTATTAAATACTTTCTTCAGGCGGCCAAAGAAGCGCTCCTTCAACGATTGCTTCATGTCAGTAACATTGATGCCCAACGCTTCCGAAATACACAAATACTTATAGGTTTCGGTTGCGGAGAGGGCTCTAAGGTTTATGGAATCTGAGAGTTGGGTTCCCACCATAGATATCCAGAGATATGCCTTCATTGCGGAATAGTAAGGAATCCTAATGCGACCGCTTATCTCCCACCAAAATAATTACAACCTTAACAAATAGTGTACTTACGACACACACTTAAAATTTGAACACGCACACTAAGAAGAAAGCAGCTACACTAAATCAATTTCTAATAGCACACATAAATAGAACGGGCGGGGCATTCACTTGTGAACATTGGCGAACATTCAATGCACACGCATGCAATTAGGGAGTCGAAAGCGATGGTCGTTAATTTTTATCGATATTTATTTCAGCACATTCTTGTATTATTATAACTTCGTTTAATTTTCTTTATATATTTTTTTTTGTTTTTATATACCTATCCGAAAATATGGGTTATTTTTACTAAAATAAAACGAGTTTTTTTTTTAAATATTGTATTACCGGGTAAAGGGAACCCTCTCTGTTAAATATTATGCTATGCACAAATAACGGTATTGAAATAACAATGTCTATATTCAAACAAAATTAAATTAATAACAAATTTAACTACTATACAAATGTAATACGAGAATATCCATTGAGTTCTGTAAAAAAAGATTCGACTGCAATAATACGCATGTCGATAAAATCAGCCGCACGCACTCGATTGCACCTCTCTAAATCCAAAACGTTCGTTCTTAAAAAGGGCGGGAAACGTCAAACAAACCGCGCGTACTTTTTATAATTTTAAATTATTTGTACAAATTTCTAGTGGTTTCGATCAGATAAGTGGTAGTTTGTATATATATTATAAGTTAGTGTATATTTTTGTGTAATTTGTATATATATATCTCTGCATAACTGGTAAGTCCATAACATTTAATTTTCTCCCGTCCTGGGATGGATCCCCCAGATGATCCTGGGGGATTACCCCCTGATATTGGCCACGTAATAACAATAACATCTAATAATGATGAGGGAAGTACCATGGATACAGACTGCTCCATATCCCAAGTTTCTAGTGGTCGTAAAAGAGCTTCAGCTCGTCCAAAAATCTGCCGACACTGTAACAAAAAAAAACGTAGGAAAAGCCGCGTTGATGTAACAGATTTCAAAGAAAGTGACTGTCAATGTATTGATCATCAGACTAAAATAAATATTCAAGAAAATATTAATCCGGTATTTAATCAAACTACTGCTGTTGTTAACAGCCAGAACGATGCCTCTCGCCCGCTTCCTCAGCCCCCTGTTACTCGTCTGTTATATAAATCTTCAGATGCAGCTCCTTACGTAGTGCACGTCCAAAAACAATTTTCATCTCCTGATGATAATGTTACTCTACATCCAGTTACCTTCGGTCGATTCATAAAAAGGAACTCTGTGAATAACATTGTCAACGGAAGTTTAAAAAGAATAGGAAGAAATAGACTGTCCATTTCATTTTCAAAGTTTGAAGATGCTAACTCTTTTGTCGATAACCCAAATTTAGAAACAGAAAAATTCAAAGCGTTCATCCCATCATTTTCTGTCAGCAGAATGGGCATAGTTAGAGGGGTTCCATCCGAGTGGTCAGATGAAGAGGTGAAAGAAAATATTTCTGTTCCTATAGGATGTGGGCAAATTCTCAAGGTTAGGAGATTGAGAAGAAAAATAATTATTGATGGACAAACTCAACTCAAAGCTACTGAATCAATAGTATTAACTTTTGATGGTCAGGTACTACCCAAACGAATTTTCATGTGCTACACTGCACTGCCTGTAGTGCAATATTTATCCTACCATCCAGTGCTACAATTGTTGTAGGTTTGGTCATGTGAAACTGCAATGCAGATCAAAACCCAGATGCTTTAGATGCGGCCAAGATCACTCCGGAGATAACTGTTCAGTTCATGAAGATTTTATCACGTGCTGTTTATGTAAAGGTTCTCACAAAGCCACAGATAAAAAATGCCTTGAATATGAAAGACAGAGAGCCATTAAGGAGTCAATGGCTAAGAGCTGTATTTCATATTTAGAAGCTTCTAAAGTTCATCCTCCAGTTTCACAAATCTCCTATGTTGATGCGTTGCTATCATCCCCAGATGTTACCCCTACTACTTTCGCCTCTCCACCTCAGAGTTCCTCTTCTAAAAACTCCAGTAATATATCATACAAAAAAACAGTATCACTAAAACCCCGCTCTCCTCCTACCTTATCTAAAGGTTATGATAAAATTGCCCATCAAGAGATTATTAGTAACTTTGCTATTCCTCAGCCTTCTAATGGGTGTGCTTTAATCTCTAAGTCAAATGAAAACTCAAATGATACTTCTGTAATTGATTTAATTATATCTCTCATTAAATCCCTTAGTCAATCTAATGGTATTTCACCGTCCAACGCTGCCCTGGTAATTAATGCAATTTCCTTGCTATTTAAATCAAACAATAATGGATCAAGTCCTTCAATGGAACTGCCAGAGTGTAATTCGTAAAAAAAGTGATCTCATTCATTTATTAAACAAATATAAACCATCTATATGTGCCTTACAAGAGACATGGTTAAAACCAGATTCTTTATTAAAGTTTCGTGGTTACTCATGTCTCAGAGAAGACCGTTCAGATGGTCATGGTGGAGTAGCCATACTGGTGAAACACCCCCTTTCCTTTTCCTTTTTTCCTATCTCTTCTCACAGCAATGATTTTTCTATCATCGCTGTTATAGTGGAAAACATTTGTTTTGTATCTCTTTACATTCCTCATCCTTATTCCTCTCTTTTTAATGAAATAAGTCATATTTTTTCGACTTTACCCAAACCCTTCGTGATTCTGGGAGATTTCAACTGTCGACATGAATCCTGGGGTTATTCTTCATCTAACAGTTACGGTAATGATCTAATTAATGTTTTTGATTCATGTAATTTATGTATTCTAAATGACGGTCGCCCTACTCGTAGGTCTCGTCCTGGAGAAGGGCCCAGTGCCCCTGACTTATCAGTCACTACAGCCAACCTTGCTTCTTCTTTAACTTGGAATCCTCTTAGTTCTACTTTTGGTAGCGACCACTTTCCCATATTGATTTCTTTCCCTATCTGTAACAATAACAAATCATCACATATCTTGCCTCCTCGGTTAAAGTTTAAACTCAATGATGTAGATTGGCAGTTGCGCGTGAGGCGGTGTTTTGTACGCACGTGCTTATCGCAAAACATTCCGCCTAGTGTACTGATCACGTTCGGTGCGGGTGAACCCGCTAATAGTGAGAATGGAAGGAGGTAGTACGGATGAAGCAGCGTTGACTGATAAAAGCGACACTGAGGTTATAAATGAGTGCGAGCGAGAGATGATGACGATGACGAGTACGGTGGATGTGGACCAACAAATTGATGCAAGACTAACGGAGAAAAGATCTAGGGAAAATAGTGAAGATAGTAGTGAAGAAGGCTTTACTACTGTTAGCAGGAGAAGACCAAAGAAACTCATTAGAAGTAAATCAAATGGAAACTTGAGTACGCATATATTCGAATTAAATAAACGTTATGAACTTAATAATGATGCGGCTGTGGAGAATGATGACTTAACAAATAATACGTTTGAAATATGTTTGACCTCATTACAAGTTTTACCGAAACAGATGGCCTTGGCTAAATGGTTAAGAAGCGGAAATATACAAAATATAATTAGAATTAAATATAAAAGCCCCTATAAGGTATTCGTGCAGTTTGATGATAAAAAACAAGCTGAAAAATTATTAAACTTCCCTAAAAACAAGGATCTAGACATTAGGGCTCAATTTACTGATGAAGTTAATCTATCCTACGGATTAATCAAAGGTGTTGAGTTAGGAATGACAGATAAGGAAATGTTAGACTCCTTCAATACCTCATGTGAACTTGTGTCTGTCAGAAGACTAAAACGGATGAATGAAAACGGTAAATGGATTGATAGCGAGACCGTAAGGTTAGGTTTCAAAAGTCAGATTGTGCCAGAGTATGTATATGCATATGGATGTAGATTCAGGGTTGACAAATATGTTTTTCCTGTAACCCAGTGCTCAGGATGTTGGAAGTTTGGACATCATAAAAAGTTTTGTCCAATTAATAAGAATCTTTGTCCAAAATGTGGAAAAGAACACATCAATTGTGAGACAGAAACATTTAGATGCTTAAATTGCAAAGGCCCACATATGGCTATTAATAAAACATGTCCATTTTTTATAAAAGAGAAGAGGATTCGTGTTCTAATGAGTTTAGGAAATACTACCTACAAAAATGCGTTGGAAACGTATATTCAACAAAAAAGGCAAAGTACCAAGCAGGTTTCACTAGAATTCGAGAATGAGTCCTCGAAAATGGAACATATATTTATAAACACGGATGTGAGTAATCCCGCAAATATTAATTCCAATGAAACGTTTACTAGTGAACAGACAGAAAACTATATGGAGCAGGTTATGGATGATGAACAGGTTGTTTTAGAAGAAAGACAGGAACAGCATATATCAGCAGCAAGTAAAAAAAGCGAAAAAATACAAAAAAAAGGATCAAACATTTCAAAAAAGAAGAATAAAAAAAATTTGAATGATAATAATATGTCGGTATCTACGGAAAGTCTAGAAGTTACCCAAAATCAAGAAGAAGAAAAAAGAAGTGCGAAAGAGAGAAAATTTCAATGGAAGAGAATTTGGCAAAGTATTATGGAAATTGTGTTTTCTGAAGAGCAGGTTCTAATGGAAAAAATGGTGTCGATGTTGAAAGTTATATGTGAGGAAATCAAATTATTTTTACTTAGTAGTTTTATGGACAGAGAAGTTATTAACAATTTTTTATCTAAGTATCATGAATAGTACACAAAAAGAGATCTCGTTAAATATATGTCAGTGGAACTCACAAAGTTTAAGGCCCAAATTAGGTAGTTTTGAAATATTTTTAAATCAGGAAAAAGTTCATATTGCTATTTTAAGTGAAACATGGCTTGATCCAAGTGTTAACTTTAATATGAGTGGATACAATATATTTAGACAAGATAGACCGGATTTTTATGGAGGAGTTGCTATTATAATCCATAAATCATTGCATTCCCAAATAAGTCCTATTCATCTATCAAACCCAGGCATAGAAATTATTCACATCAAAATTCTAAATTGTATAAGTTTAAAAAATATAATATCAATTTACTGCCCTTCTTCTGTAGTCACGCGTGCTGCCGACTGGGATAGTCTGTTTAATTTAGAGCTCAGCAATACTTTGATTGCAGGGGATTTTAATGGACACCATACAAATTGGTCGTACAAAATAGATCAAAGAGGAACTCAATTGCTAGAATCTTCCCTGGAAAATGGCTGGATTTCTTTAAATAATGGCGAACCTACTAGGGTAAAGTTGGTAAACGGATTGGTTAAGAGGACTTCACCTGATATTACGTTTGCATCGTCTGATATATCGATAAATTGTGATTGGAAAGTATTCAATGAAAACCTAGGGAGTGATCACCTTATTATTAAAATAACACTTAACTATTTAGAATCAAGAGAGTATATAAAGAAACGCAATTATAAAAAAGCAGATTGGAAAGCGTATAGAGAAAACCTTCAACAACCATTTTCCGATATTTATAATTTTGAAGATATTCAAGTCTTATATGACTATTTTGAGGATCACATTAATCTGTCCGCCAGTGAGAATATACCGGAGACAAAGATCTGTACCAATGTGGCAGCTAGTTTTAAACCTAAGGAGTATTGGCACCCATCATTGTCCAGAGCAGTAGCTAAACGAAGACTAGCTTTGAGTGCATTCAGACGTAATCCTACACCTGATAATCTCAATATTTTAGAGGATAGAACCGTAGAAGCGCACAATTTGATAAGTAAAGCTAGATCAAATAATTGGAAATCATTTTGCAGCAGTATTAATGAGACTACTTCTGTGTCTGAAATGTGGCGAAAGATGCGTTGGTTCAAAGGATATAAACAGTCAAAATCGTTTCCTTCAGAAACTAAACAAAATGATTTATTATGTTCTTTAGCGCCAGACTCAGCAATAAACAAACAACCTTCTTTCACATCTAGTAATCATTTATTGGAATCACCATTTAGTATACAAGAAATGAAACATTGTTTTAAGAAAAAATATACTGCTCCGGGTAAGGATGGAATAACTTACTCCATGATTTACAATCTACCTTCGGTTGGCAAAATGTATTTATTAAATATGTATAATAGGATTTTTACATCTGGGCATGTTCCACGTCAATGGAGGGAAATAAGCATTGTTCCCATTCCAAAAATTTCCACCAGTGCTGATTTAGAACCAAAGCTTAGGCCGATATCTCTCATCTCATGCGTTTGTAAGATATTTCACACAATGTTAGTAAAGAGATTAGAGTGGTATACCGAGAAAAATAAGTTTTTATCTGCTGGTACGTCTGGTTTTAGGAGGGGACAATCCTGCTTGGATTGTCTTGCAAGACTTGTCACTGATATTCAAATAGGACTTTCGAATAACGTTCCTACTATAGCTTGCTTCCTGGACATAGATAATGCATACAACAATGTTTTAGTTGAGTGTCGTGGATACGTTAGATAAATTGAATGTTGGTTCCAATATCTGTAATTATATTTGGGAGTTTTTAAGTGCAAGATGCTTAATGATGAAAATATATTCTGGGGAGACAGTTATTAGTAGATGGACAAATAGGGGGTTGTCTCAGGGGGACCCACTTTCCCCGTTACTGTTCAATTTAACCACGTATAAGATTTGTCGGGACATTGAAGACATTTCTATACTGCAATATGCCGATGATTTTGTATTTTATTTGAAGCACAGAGACATACACTTTTGTGAAATCAATTTACAATTGGCTCTCGATGACATGATAGCTAAGCTTGATGAAGTAGGTTTAGAACTTTCCCCTTATAAATCAAAAATATGTATTTTTACCAGAGGTCGAAAAAGGAACAAAATAGATCTTAAAATCAATGAGCATTTAATAAGCACAGTTGAACATTTTAAGTATTTGGGTATGTGGCTTGATCGATCCTTATTGTGGGGTAAACATGTTAATGAAGTAGCTGAGAAGGTATTGAAATTTTTGAAACTTTTAAAAGTCTTAGCAGGTTCTAAATGGGGAATGCATCCAAAGTATTTACGTACGTTATACATTTCGGTGATTCGAAGTAGACTCGACTATGGTTGTTTTTTGTTCGGGAATTGTGCAAATGTTCATCTATATAAATTGGATAAAATACAGAATCAAGCTGCGAGAATAATCGGAGGATTCATCAAAAGCAGTCCCATTCATGTAATGGAAAGCGAGCTGTGCCTACCCCCTTTGCATAATAGAAGATTATATCTTTCATATAAATACTGCTTGAAAAGTATGTCCTGGTCAAACAGTATAATTATGCGACTTCTTGCAGAACTAAACGATCTTGTGCAGATGAGATATTGGCAAAAAAAAAAGAAACCTTTACTTATATCGGTACTCGATGAATGTGAATCTTTTCGTGTACATTCCTCTGATCCCTTAGATATGTTTTCCCTAGATGTTTGGGTAACCAGAATTAAAATAGATGAGATTATTATATGTAATTTAGAAAGTGTAACAGGTCCTAAAAAATCTTTAAATTTTGCTTCTCTTACATTTGAAATTATTAAGGAAATTCACGATAAATACCTAAATTATAATAAATATTTCACTGATGGTTCTAAGTGTAAAGATGGTTTGGGAGCAGCGTTTTATGACGTTGATAGAAACAATTCAGCTATGTACAAAGTAAGCACTAATGTGTCTATTATGACGATGGAACTCATTGCAATTTATGAAGCCATTAACTCTGCTTATAACTCGGGAGCTCGGTATTTGGTGATTTTCACAGATAGTAAGAGTGGTCTGCAGCATTTAGCTCGTTGTGCCTCTGGTTTCAGAGGTATTTCGATAGCTTACTCCATATTAAGTAAGGTTATATATCTTACAAACAATGGCATAGTGCTTAAATTGCAATGGGTTCCATCTCATGTAGGTTTGAGAGGTAATGAAGAGGCTGATAGACTAGCAAAATTAGCGGTTATCCAAGGTCAAGAATTTAGTATATTACCTAATTATTCAGAACAATTATGTAAATGCAAAATAATCTGTTATGATAGGTTTAAGGAGTACTTTGACGAACGAAGTAAGGAAAAGGGTATTTGGTATCAAACTATACAGTGTCAGCCTCCTCGAATACCGTGGTTTGCTATCAAGGAAATGAGTAGATATCATATTGTTCTGTATCATAGATTACGCTCTGGTCACTACCCATCCCGCAAATTTGGCTATTTGATGAAGAAAGTGAATTCTCCCAATTGTGAAACATGCGGGACGGTTGAAGATGTTCACCATCTACTTATGGAGTGTACTAAGACAAAGAAGGAAAGAGAGACACTGTTGAGCAGAATAAAAGTAAATGAATATGATATTGGTCCTTATGTTAAAGTTTTAGCGCAACCTTCACCTGGGATAGCAAACCTACTTATTGATTTGTTTAGACATTAATAGTATAAGTATAGTGTATTTGTAGATGTAGTTTATAATAGTTTAAGTTATGATGAGGCTGGCATGCCACTGTGGACAAAAGCCTCCTAAAAATTTAAGATTAAAAAAAAAAAAATGTAGATTGGGATTTATATAGGAATCTTTTAGAACTCAAAATTCACTCATTACCTAATGTCACTAATGGTTCTGAATCTCTTTGTGCAGAAGAACTAGCCAGAGCCTTTATTGATGTTGCTAATAACATTTTCCCAGTTAAAAATAGTTCGCTAGGTTTTATTCCTTCTCCTCCTTGGTGGGATAAAGATTGTACGGCAGCTGTTAAAAAAAGAAAAGAAGCTGAAATTACATATTGTGAATATTCCTCCACTGAAAACTTTGATAATTTGTTAAAAATTATGTCAGAGACTTCTGTTTTGTTAAAGAATAAGAAATATGAAGGTTGGAAAAACTTTTGTTTATCTATTTCTCCAGCCCCCCTAGCCAAGTTGCAAACGATAAACGTGAACGCTTAGTAATCTCCAATAGATTTTCAACTTTATACCTAAGAACATAAAGTTGAAAATCTATTAAAGACTACTGAGCGTTAGCGACCGGAATGAACGAAAACACTATGTAATCTTCAATAGATTTTCAACTTTATATCCAATAACATAAAGTTGAAAATCTATTAAAGACTACTGAGAGTTTACGTTTATCGTTTGTGACTTGGCTAGGGGGGCTGATGTGAAACCATCGCTTGTATGGCAAAACATCAGAAGATTTAGGTCAGCTTTTAAGGAATCAAACCCACCTTTTATCTCGCCTATTTTAGGAAATCATTTTTTAGATAAATTAGCCCCGCCTTATGTCCCTGAGAATATAATAATTCATACACCACTGTTGTCTAACTTCAATCTTGAAAATCCTTCAGATTTAAATTGTCCCTTTTCTCTCACAGAACTCCGAGGTGTACTATCACACGTTAAGGATTCCGCTCCTGGTTTGGACGGAATTCCGTATTCTTTTGTTTCTCATCTTAGTGATGATTCTTTATCTTATTTTTTATCAATCATAAATTCTGTCATGTTATCCGGTAATATCCCCACCTCTTGGAAACGTCAAGAAGTTCTCCCCGTTCTGCTATCTAATTACGCAACACATTTTCAATACAAATTGGAGTGGAATTGATATCATTTAAACTGGAAATTGAAAAATTTGACAGCTTTCGTATTACGTAACTCTAAAATTTTTGATATCAACTGCAGTCTGAATGAGACGCTAAAGAGTGAACGATACGCGTCTAAAAAGGCTATAATTCGAATTACGTAACCATTTTGACAGCGCTGAATTGGTTTAAAATCAACGAGTAATTTGTTTCTTCTGTCAGTTATAATAGAAGGCAATGTACTCCTCGCATTTGATTTTCTTTGTAATATTTTTGGGATTTACTCGTATAATCTCCTTAATTATTACGAAATTATGTAAGTGAACATCGTTTTAATAAATTGTGAATGTGTTTTTGTGTAAAACCTCAATGATAAATCAATAATAGTGATATATTAAAATAATATCGAAGCGGTCGATAAATTAATAATATTGTGAAAATTATCCGCCCATAAGACGACCCACTGACCAAGTTCTCTTCTGTTACAACCTACTAAAGATATATATTATGAAATTTCAGAAACGAGGTATTTTATTGAAAGACAAATTCGTACCTCGTACTGTATCCATTGTACTGAGCATAGAAGACAGTGGATTATGTAAGGACATCAATGAACATACCACACCACCATCTAAGGTACATAAGTAATAACAATATTCTTTTATTTCTAAGTGTTGAACATTGAATGTGTGTTTAGCACAATGTTTTATTTATTTAAACATGTTATGTTGGTGACTACGAAATGCACCATCAAACATAAACTTTCATACATTTAATAAAGTCAATGAACCTAATTTGTTGTATTCATTGAAGTGTTTAAGGGAGAGGCCAATTAGAATTTATTTTGTGGATGGATGTAATGGATCATGGAATATACATATAATATAGAAGATTTACTTAAATTCTTTTTTTTTTCAGGTGTCAGGCTCAACTTCATTATTGAGGAAAAGTATAAACTCATGCGCTTACAGCAAGAATTAGGAAGCAGTACATACATAATCCATGATGAATTCCACAGGAATACATTAAATTTCACTAATCCTAACAATATATTTTCCAATTTCTTTTTGCCCCATGTGTAAATATTTCATAAATGTGAATAAAGGCTATTGTCAGTTATTGTTTGCTTTGTTTTCCATAATTTATTTCGCTCTATTTACTGAACCTACTGAAAATACATAGGTACATAATATCACTGTTTCTCTGAAGAGTTGGGCAGAGGTTTGCCTGTACACACACATTTCACCAGTTATGTTTAAGTCCCATGTAATAGGGGCGAGCCTATTGCCATCAACCGGGCACTACTAAGAAATTCCAGGTGGAAAAACCCAATAACACTATGCCCAACCCAGGCATCGAACCCAGGACCTCATACTCAGCAGTAGCTCTTGCGACCCCTAGACCAAAGAGACATAATTTTATTAATTGTTGTGTTAATGAAAAAAAAAAACTTCAATTCTTAAATATTTCATAATAAGTTATTTTTATTTGTAGTTTACACTGTTATCATTATCAATTAACAAAATAGGAACATACATTTATATTACTGTCATTCAAGACTCAACAGTTTTCTAAAACAACAATTATATTTCAAGAACTATCTTCAGTTTCTAAGTAGCAACGCAGCAGGTGCCTTCATTCATGCTGCCTTCATGTCTTCGTAGGTGAAACTTCCCAGGAACTCTACAGTTTTACAACAAAATCATATTATTTTCTGCTCAAATAAAGTACATAAACATTATGGGGTTTATTTATAAACGTTACTTAAAGTTAAGTAATGATTAGCAACTGTATAACCATACATTTTTGACATTTGAACGTCATTTAACTTTAAGCAATGTTTATAAATAAACCCTGTGGCAAAGTAAAGTAGGCATTCATTGGGCCCATGGCTGGACAAAAGCCATTAGCCTAGTTATTGCTGCTGTTTGTATAATTTCTTCTTTACTTAGGGCTGATTTTTAATGTCCAGATATTTTGTAATACTAAATTATGTAAACATTAGTTAGGTATACATAAAATATAATTATGATGTAGAAAGTTCGGCCAGGGAAATAAATATTCATAATTTTATTATAAAGTAAGTTGCCTCACTTGATTCTTAACTATGTGACTAAAAGCTTAGATTTTCATTCACAGCATTTTTGCCATCTAGCCATCCAACTTCTTTGTTAGGAAATTAAGAAGATTCATGTTGGGTAGTGTTCCATTCATGTATTTTCAGCTCTAGCACCGTCTGTGAAAATATTATGAATATGTTTTGTAGTTAGGTTAGTGGTTACTATAGTTTATTTCAGCATGTAGGTACTTATGTACAAAAATATCAATTAACAATTTCAGTTAGAATGTGAGGTTGACGGACGTAGGGACTCACGTTATTCCTATTTATATTGGGTTACTTACTTGTAGTGATAATCTCGACGTATTTTTCGCTATTGAGCAAAACAGTATTGATTTAATGAGAGAATTTTCCAGTTCATCCGGCTTACACAAGCCACAAGAAAAATGTTCCAAAACTGCCTAACATAGGCCCACGTTTCTTATAGGATATTAAATTAAAATTTGTAAATATAATACAATTATTTTGTGTTGTTCTCAGTGTTGCCATTTTTTTTCCCCGAGTGCTATAAAAAGAAATAAGATGAGACATTTTTTATAATCCGTTCAACCGATTTTGACTTCTATTGCGTTGGTGACATGACAAATGGCAGCTTCAGTAAACACTTGGTATTGTAACCACTTTTTTGCTTTTAATGTTCAACCGAACACGAAACGGTTTATTTAAATGTATAATCTTATTTCAAATAGAGTATAGTTTAGTCACAATTTTTTTTAATTTTATTTTTCTGTTACTGACATTCGGTCGCTGTTTTGGAGGTCCATTTGAAAATTTGAGAATGAAAATAAAACAAAAGGTCAAAGTATTTTTTTAAACATCATCCAACTTAATCTACAATAATTAATGAAAAAGTTAGTGAAGATGTTTGAATGTTTGTTAGATCTATACATAACTTAGGCATAACGGCAGATTTTTTTTACCCCGGTAGTATTTTCCCGTGAAATATTTTTTAGAAATGACGTCGTTTTGCGATCACTACTCGGGTGGAGCCTCTGATTGGTTTCAACATATTCATCATGGTGAACAGTTTTGCCAAAACAGCGTTCGAATCTGCAGTGGTTTCGGCATTTGAAAGAAATACATCGTAAAATCACTGACACAGGTTTTAGACAAACAATAAAACATGCCATTATCTTGTTATTTTAATATTTTCTCGAGTCAGTTTTGGTAATTGATTGTATTGTTTTCTACAAATTGAATTAAACTAACCACTAGACAAAACCACCAGCCATTAAAAGCAACCCGCAATTTCAAGCAATTTCTTCGCCAGTAGGGGTGTCCAAACCCCCAGGTTTAGTGGAAATCCCACTAAGTTGACAACACTGCTTTTCTACGATTTTGTCATTGGCCACAGATAAAAAAAACCGGGGAAAGGAAACGTTTTGTTACGCATTTCAATTATGGTAGTTTTTGATAGAAAGTGTTTTAAAAAATGGTTTTAAATTTTTCGGCAATCATTGTACATTTTCATCTATAAGCACTAGTAGAGCATCAGTTATAATTAAAATAAAATTAAATTAAAGCACAATAATTTGGAAATTAATCATGCCTATATGGTGGAACAAAACATATAAATTAAAGACGTATAGCCGTTTTATAAGAACAACCCTATTCAATTTCGGTCGATTGGTAAAAAATGTTTATCGTAATTCCAATTATGGCATGCGATTTAAATTGGACTTGGTTTCGATTCGGAATTGATATCAAAAATAAAATGTGTTGCGCAATTAGGCTGCTGAAACCCAATAAGAGTCCGTCAGATTATACAGCCTATCGGCCAATAGCTCTTTCATCCGTTTTAATGAAAATTACGGAACATCTTGTTAAAAATCGCTTAGAATGGTTTGTTGAGCATAATGGTCTTCTAGGCGAGTCCCAATTTGGTTTCAGGCGTGGTAAAAGTACTATTGATAGTGTAAGTATTTTTGTGTCGGATATACGATTAGCCTTTTCCTATATATAACCAGTCAGTTATTGCTGCTTTCCTTGATATAAATTCCGCCTATGATAATGTTATTTTAACTATACTTAAAAGAAAACTATTATTACTTAATGTTCCAGTATTACTTTCTAATTTTATAATAAACATGCTTTCTGAAAGATGCATTGTGCTTAAACTTCCTGATGGGCATTCTATGTCTCGTCTGGTCTGGAAGGGCCTCCCTCAGGGATCAGTTCTCAGTCCTATTCTGTTTAATATATATGCTTATGATTTAAATTCTTCTTTAAATAATGTAAGTGTTCTGCAGTATGCTGATGATTTGTTAATATATTGCAGTGACAATTCCGTGGACCGAGCTTGTACATTTCTGTCGCAATCTTTGTCTAATTTTAAATCTTGGTTAGACAACAATGGACTTGACTTATCTCCTGAAAAAAGTTCAATTGTCTTATTCACGAGGTCACGACTTCCTCCTCCTATTTCAATATTTTTTAATGGAAATGAAATTCCAGTTAAGGATAGTTGCAGGTTTTTGGGCGTAATGTTAGATTCTAAATTAACAGGTAGCGCTCACTGTGACTTTATTGTTAATAAATACGAGCGTATTCTTAACATGTTAAGATGCCTCTCAGGAGTGTGGTGGGGTGCACATCCTTTTTGTATGAAACTATTATATAACGCCTTAATAAGAAGCATCCTAGATTATGGTACATTTTTACTAGATCCTGGTAATGTTATGGCATTCAGAAAGTTTTTTTTTTTTTTTTTTTTATATCTTTATTTATTTAGAGGCTTTTACCTTACAAAGGTACGTCAGCCTCATCATACCCTAATCTAATTAATTAATACACGTAATTATAATATTATTAGTAGGTACTATTATTGCGTAAGCGAGGGAGATTGTGATGCGGCAACCATTTCATAAATTAGTTTCGCTTCTCCCGAATTAGGTGTAGATAGTATTTTAATGAAAGCCCCAACATCAAACATATTAACTTTTAACTCCCGCATCACTATCTCCCTTTCTCTTCTGATTCAGAAAGTTAGATCTTATACAATCTAAAGCTCTGCGAATTGTCTCTGGTGCCATGCGATCTAGTCCCATCAATGCTCTGCAGGTAGAGTGTTGTGATCCTCCGTTACATCTTCGCCGTCAATACTTGGCAGACAAATTCTTATTTCGATCATTTCAATTTCTTAACCACCCCCTTTATGACAAACTTCAACAACTTTATGACTGCATTGAGTCATCTGCTTAATGGGCTCGTAAAAAGCATCCTTGTCTAATCAAGAGTTTTAGTAAATTTATTAATATAGAAGCCCCTAAATATCGATCTATCATTTTTCCGCTTTTTAAATGTAATTTTAATGCTTTAATATCCACTCCTAATATTCTTTTGAATTTATTGGAATAATAATAAGTTACAAAAGTGTACAAATGGTTCAGTAGTATACATATTAATCTAGGCCTATAATAGTATTATAATAATCTGGATAAAAACTATGGTATGACAAATGTATAAGATTACAGTTGCATATAAAAATAGAATAGTGTAGTGCATTGCCCGATTTAGGTTTATTTAAACCTGTGTTTCAGGCCATCTCTACGACGACGGTAGTTTCGAAATAGAACCTTGAATTAAATTAACATAATATATTTTAAATATCTAAGCAGAAACAATATTTTGCGAAACCTTATTAACTAGGCATAAAGGATATAGTTATTTATATCTAAAACTAAAATTATTATAAATATTAGGTTAGGTAATTACAGTCTAGTCAGCTACTCTATGTCAGCACCTCTAGTAGTTTTTCCGTGTCTGCGTAATTTAGTTTTGCTAAATAATCGACTAACATTATACTACACCTATTATAACTTACATTATATATCTTGAGCAATTTGTTCAATTTATTATATAAGAAAGGTCCTAGAAATAAATAAAATCTTTTAATGAATGCATGTTTAGTCGGAGGATTTGTGCAAACCAGATCCTTTCTTCTCTTGTCTGCAGGTACTGGTTTAAAATCTTGTTCAGTGTGTTGCAGTAAAACTATACTTTAAAACAAATAGTTGTCGAACTGTTAGCACCTTGCATGCCATATAAAGCTGGTGTGTAGGAAATCTGAATGGGCGACAGGTGGCAACTTTAAGAATTGCTCTTTGTGCACGTTCTAGGGATAGTAAACTTGATTTTGCGGCACCACCCCAGGAAGTTATGCAGTAGGTAAGGATAGATTGACACAAAGCCAAGTAAACCTGTTTAATTAATTTAAAGTCGGCTATGTCCCGTAAACTCTTAAAAATGTATATTAATTTCCGCACTCTAGTGCATAATAAATCAATGTGTTTACGGAAGTTTAGATTTGTGTCAATTGTGACGCCTAGATATTTGATATGGTCGGCTTTAGTTAAACTGGGACAAGTGCATGCTGTGTCAGCGTATGTATTACAATTGTGCGCGTGAATGTTTTGGTTAGTAAGCGTCGGGTTAGTATTTCTCATTTCAAATAGAATAAATTTGGTTTTATCTGAATTTAACGTTAATAGATTGTTATGTAGCCAATTACACACAGTATCAAAACCATTCTGAGCTAGTTCATAGACCTCAGCTCTTGATTTTCCTGAGAATAGTAAAGCTGTGTCATCCGCATATGACATAATTAAACCATTTTGGAGTTGCAAGCGACAAAGGTCATTTATATATATTAAAAATAAAGTGGGCCCCAAAATACTGCCTTGTGGGATTCCATAATCACTGTTTTTATGTTCAGAGCTCGTGTACTGACCTATTTTTAGAGACTGATAACGGTCGCTGAGATAATCAGATAACAATTTTAACTGTGCTCCTCTTATCCCAATATTTTCTAGTTTAAGCAATAGTAGAGAACAAGAAATGGTGTCAAACGCCTTGGCAAGGTCTAAAAAGATCCCAATGGTGTGCATGCCATTATCTAGATTTTGACTTATAAAATTTGTCAATTTGTGTACTGCTTGGCTCGTTGATATTTTAGGCCTAAAACCAAATTGTTGGTCAGAAAGCAATTTGTTATTTTCAAGATATTTTACTAGTCTATTGTTAATTATTTTTTCCAAAATCTTTGAGAGTCCCGTTAGTACTGAAATAGGTCTATAGTTAGTAATACAAGTTTTGTCTCCGGACTTGAAAACTGGGGTGACTACGGCTTTTTTAAGCAATTTTGGGAATATTCCTTGGGCAAAACATATCTGAAAAATGTGAGTTAGTGGAGGGGCAATTAGGTATTTAAGTCTTTTAAGTACAGCATTAGAAATGTCATCCCAACCGACAGCGCAGACGTCTTTTAACCCGTCTATTATACCTATCACTTCATTCACGTCCGTATCTAATAGGACAAAAGAGCTCAGTGTTGTATGAGTCATATATGGACTTTGACTAGAAGGATTACTGTTAGATAAGTTTTTTTCTGCCAGATTTTTTCCAGTGTTAATAAAGAAATGGTTTGCTTTATTCGTCGCTGCGGATGGGTTCAATTCAGTTGATAAAAGGTCGAGTGGAGGTTCAGAGTTTTTAGTGCTAAATGTATTAGTTTTAATAAATTTCCAGATAAGCTTACTGTTTTTTCCTGCCTTCTGTAGCTGTTCTTTGTCATATTGTTTTTTTAGTTTTTTCAATAGATTGTTGCAGAAATTTCTATATCGCTTATAAGTGACTGAGAGTATTTCATCATTAGGGGCAAGTTTAAATTTTTGGTGTAGCTTGTTTCTATGTCTGATACAGCGAACAAGTCCGGGCGTAATCCATGGTTTGATGTTATTGTACTTTCTAGGTATTACTTTTTTAAAAGTGTTCTTTTTAATCGCATATTGTAACAAATCTATAAAATACTGTAACGAAATATTTGGGTCACTAGAGTTATTGTAGACGGGGTCGAAATTCATAGCTCGTATGTCATTTTCAAGATTAGTCATGTTGAGTTTAGAATAGCTGCGCATGCAATTTTTTCTAGGTGAAGGTATTTGCAGTGTTAGTAAAACGGCTTGATGGTCGGTAAGTGACGTATTAGTAACCAATGTTTTGGACGGCGCTTTTGACTTTATAATGATATGGTCGAGGCATGAGCCGCTCTGGTGCGTTGGGTAATAATGAGCTGGTAACAGTCCATGAAATGTGCAAATATTCAGGTAGTTATGTGCATGAGTATCGATTTTCCCGGAAGCAATGTTAATGTTAATGTCACCTAAAAGTATAATATTTTTAAAAGATGATATTTTTTCTAGGTTTATGCTAAGCGAGTCTAGGAATCTATCAATATTTTGGGATGGAGGTCTATAAATAGCCATAACTACCGTATCAGGGGAAATTTTAATTAACAAGCAATTACAGCCTTGAAATAAGGGTTCTTCTACCATTGCTACTAAATGATCTTTAATATACACAACTAAGCCACTATTTTGGTTAATGTGGCTATTGGTTTTGTGTAAATTGTATCCGTCTAAAGATGGAATATTCGTTGTTTGTTCGGAGAGCCAACTTTCTGTTAGTACAATAATGTCACAACTTAATTTAAGATTTTGTAATAGAACTTCAAAGCCATTAAAATTCCGGTTAATACTACGTATGTTTTGCGTAAGCACTGTTAACAATTTCTTACCAGTGTGAAGAAGATTTTTGCACTCCTCAAGATTACAAATTATAGCTTCTGACACTGAAAAACTGTCTAGACCACTGATTAGCTGATTTGTCATGTTACTAAAAACTAACTTAACTACTGTTTATGTGCGAATTAACAAAATTATTCGATGGCGCTCTTAGGCGCCTTCATAGTCTATCGAATTAATGTAATTGTCTTCAGCGTATTTTCGTGCAGGGCAATTCACGTCACCAGTTGGGTGGTCAAATTTCCTTTTAAAACGTTTGCACGTTGCACACTGGGGAGAAGAAGTTTTGTTAATGCATTCCTTGAACGAGTGTCCTGTCTCTCCACAAAGGTTGCAAGTTGGAGATGTTTCGCGGCAAAACTTGGCTGCGTGTCCGAACTGCTGGCAATTGAAGCACCTAGTCACGATAGTAAAATCTCTTACTGGGCATGAGGTCCAATTTATAAAAATACGGCCTTGGTTCACCAGAATTTTTCTGATGTTAGGAGGGACTTCTAGAATATAATTACATGTGGACCGATCTTTCTTTCCTGATTTATGGCTCATTTTTATTGTTTCAAGAAAGGCCTCTCGAGTAGTTTTCGGCAATTTGTCAGAAAGGTTTTGCTCATAAATGCAATCCAGTACCTCTTTCTCACTGAGAGCTACGGGGACACCAATGATTGCTATCCTAGGGCGGCGTTTAGACGGTTCTTCAATTTTAAGGCCTGATGAAACAAGTTTCTCCGAACTTTTTAATTTAGCAATGTCGTCTTTGCTATCTGTGCTAATAATAACGCCTCCATTCCTAATTTTCCTCAGACTACGGACCCGAAGTTTCAGTTCCTCCGGCGAGATAATTTTCTGTACCAGTGTTTTGGTGTCGTCACTAGAACGTGTCTTATCGCTAGGGTAGATGGCAACAGAACTCAAATTTTCTGGGCGAATGAACTTGTCTGTACCCTTTTTAACCATATTGGCATAAGAAGTGCTTTCTGGTTGCGTTATTTTATTTTCGACGACCTCTTTGAATTGTTGCAGAGAGTTTGCAACGACCTGCTGTTCTTGAAGGAACTGGACAGTGTTGTAAGCCTGAATGGATTTTTGCTTCAGGGATTGGTACAAGACAGCCATTTGAGATGTCCCATGTGCGACCTTTCGACAAAGATTAGTGACGCGGAGCTTCTGATCAGAGTTCATTTTTCCTTCGGCGACTGTAGAGCAGACTTCGTTTAAAATGGTCTCTATGGATCCTAACCATTTCTGGATCTCCGGCGTAGCGACAACATCAGCCAATAAGGCATCATCCGTGGATGCTGGTGGCGGTGTTTCTATTGGCTGGTTTTGGTCAGAGGGTATTGGAGTAGAGGGTGGACTTCGCCGCATTAATTGGCTACGACCAAAAGGGCTAAACCCTTGGTTAGACATAACTAACACAGAAAATCACTAATTTTTTTTTTGTGCATAAAAGTAATTAGTTCATCGTGCACTGTGAGAAAGTTGTTAGTTGCACAATTAACACGCGCGACACACTTTACTTAATATGACTGACTCTGCAATTTCTATATATTATTAATCGTGATTATTTAGATGTAATGCATTATAATTAACACAAAACACGTCCGCTTAGATTCGAGACGGTAGAACGATTATATAGAACGATTTGAACTTAGATAAATGTGACAGTTCTGTAAATGTTTCTTTTAATATTTATAAGAATAGTATTTGGAATGAACACCATCACATTTATACTGATGCATCAAAACACCCTTCTTCTGGCCACGTGGGTGTGGGCGTTTACCATGCCCAGTTTAAAATTATACAAAAAATTAAATTTCCCCCAGAAGCAACTGTATTTACTGGGGAATGTTATGGCCTTTTTAAAGCTGTTGAATACATAGTACTTCTGAAACTTGGAAAATCAATAATATTTTCTGATTCCAAGAGCGCTTTGCAGGCTCTTATTAGATTTCCGTTTACGTCAAAGAATAACTCGCCTATTATTTTAGAAATCAGAGATTTATTATATAGATGTGTTCAGTTGGGTCTTTCAGTGAACTTTGTGTGGATTCCGAGCCACAGAAACATTCCTGGTAATAACAAAGCGGATCAACTTGCTAACCAAGCAGTTAGCGATGGCGACAGGCATCCATACCAGAATTATTGTCAGGATCTTGTTACTCTTCCCAGAGTCTATCTTCAGGATTCCTGGAATAGGCTTTGGGCTGATAATAACCAAACAAAAGGTAGGTACTATTTTAATCTGCAGCCTTCTATTCCTACAAAACCGTGGTTTTTCCGTGCAAAATGTAATAAATTGATTTGTTCCATAATTATTCGAATGCGTTTGGGCCATGTATGTACTCCCGTTCATCTGGCTAGACTTGGCATTCTGTCTAGCGATACTTGTGAATGCGGCACAGATACGGGTGACCTAGATCACATTTTCTTCTCCTGTCCGTTGCTTGATCGCTTTTCATTCCTTAATGACTTGGTGTCCTTAAAAGTTCCATTCCCTACCCGTATATCTTGTCTAATTATGTATCCACTTCTTTTTTATAATCTATTATCTTCTTTTATTCTTCACAACAATGTAAAATTATAAATAATATTATGTTCCTTGTATTTATATTATAATCCTTATCTGATCCTTACTCCTTCTCCGTGTTTCGCTGTTTTTATTATTCCTATGTTTTGTTTTGTTTCCCTAACTTTTATCGTCGTTGGCAAAAAGTTAAAGCTATTGCCATAAAAAAAAATTAAAAAAAAAAAAAAAAAAAAAAAACGTTCGTTCCGTTCGGAAAGATTCGGGCTAGTTCGTATCGCTCCGGACGTAAGTTACTAAATGATTTAAAATATTAAACAGTGACTTAAATGTTTACTTACCGGTGGTAGGACACGCCATTTGTCTTCAGGTTGATGGTACTAGACCTATTTTTATTACTGCACAGCTCGGCATTTTGGTTTTTTACGCATCAATAGTACACTGTACGCAGTTGCAAAGCGACTGAATGAAGCGTACAGCCGCCGTTCCAACATAAGCCCAATTTAGCAATGTCGAGGCGCCACGTGCCACGCCTCCAAGGCATATCCCTCGATACCCGTGGTTCCCACGGATTCCACAATCTCCCCTCGCTTTACATGCATGACCGCACATTTCTCCACACCAAATTCCATCCTGATGGCTCTACTGAAAGTTTCAGTTACGTTCAGTAGCTCCATCAGTTGCAAGTTGTTGGGGGCAAAGAGTTTTAGGTCATCCATGTAGAGGAGGTGAGATATAACCTGACCACCTCTCCTCAGCCGATAGCCTAGGCCTGAATACTCCAGCAGTGTGCTAAGAGGATTCAGGGCTAAGCAGTGTCAGGCAGCTAACTACTAATGTTAAAGTTAATGGAATAGAGCTGGACCCTGTTGAGTCGACAGTTTTTCTTGGAATCACTATTGACGGTAAATTATTACAATGGGGCCCACACATAGAAAAATTGTCAGGAAGGCTAAGTTCGGCCGCCTATGCTGTTAAAAAAATAGACAGATAACTGACGTAGACACAGCCAGAATTGTATATTTTAGTTATTTTCATAGTCTTATGTCATATGGAATTCTTCACTGGGTAACCTGTTCGGACATTAATACCACAGTCTAGAAACCAATACAGTCGTTCGACGAAGCCGTCTAGACAGTGCAATCGTGCAGGGTGTGAGGGGCGAGGGGCGGGTAGGGCGAGCCCGAGCTGCGTATGTCGCTATTGTTAGTAGTTCGGGACATGAATTTCAGGGCTAACACGTGTCTTGTTTCAAATCTTTACTTGTTACCAAAATGGTGCATACGACATGTGCTGTGCGAGAATGCGATTCGTCATCTCGCCTAAATAAAGAACGGCGATTTCATCAATTTCCACACTCAGGTGAAAGGTGAATAAATAATTTTATAGTGCTTAATTTACAACATTTTTGTCATGTCATGCCAACGTAAACAAAATGGCGGATGTAAAAGAGTGATGCCTGCCAGCAAAAATTAAAACACCGCAAAAATATCCAATAAAAAATACGCAAATTATTTGTTTCTGAGTAAACAAAAATATCATTTATTTTCAAATTCAAAATGGTGGACATGATTTTTTTTCAACAATGATATGGTTGTCATTATCTAGGTTTTTGGGGGTGCTAATTACGAAAAAGATATCCATGTTGGAATCCAAGATGGCAGACGTTCATTTTTATTAAAAATCGATATTGGTCTCATCTTCGAGGTACCTCGGAGAGCTGATTACGAAAATGACATTTGGAATCCATCCAAGATGGCCGAATTATTTTTTAAATATAAATGATATGGGTGTCATTTTCGAGGTTCCTTGGGGTGCTCATTACGAAAATGACATTTATTTTGACAACTACTACGAAGCACATGCCATCTTCTGAAAAAGAATGTGTGCTTTGTATGGATGAAATGAGCCTGAAGTTGAATTTATCTTATAATACTAAGGAAGATAAAATATTAGGTTTACATGAAGTAGATGGGCAACAGAAACCTGTTGCTGCAGGGTATGCTTTTACCTTGATGCTCCGAGGCATAACATCCAATTGGAAACAACCTATTGGCTTTTCCTTTATATCCAGTAGTAAAATTGATGATCAATTGAAAACATGGATAACCGCTACAGTAAAAAATCTTGTACAGCTCGGATTTAATATACGAGCTTTCGTATCAGATTTAGGATCGGATTTTTTGGCACTTTTGAAAACATTAGGAATCTCAAAAAAAAACTCATCTTTTGAGATTAATAGGCGCAAAATGTACTACGTATTTGGTGTTCCTCATTTAATGAAGTGCGTTAGAAATAAATAAAGATAAATTATAACTTTGAGTTTGACGGCAAAACTGCTCGGTGGGTGGACATACTAAATATGTATGAACAAGATAAAACGAAAGATATGCGATCAGCTCCTCGTCTAACAGATTCTCACATACAGCCGAATAGATTTCAAAAACAAAAAGTTCGCTTTTGCGTTCAGCAATTCTGTGGTAGCTGCTTTACGAAATTACGAATTGGCAGGTACTGAAACTCAAACTCAAAGCATTTATTTCAATTAAACCATTTACAGGCACTTTTGAATTGTCAAGGAGTCAGTCAGTCAGAAATATGAAGCTAGTTGCCCATTCCAAAGCGTAGGTTCCTATGGAGAAGAACGGGCAAGAAACTCCACGGACACTCTTTAAAAAAAAATTATAATCTTACAAAATATTGTTTACATAATTCATGTTGAAATTATACATGTGAGAACAATGTAGAAAGACGTGTACGTAAAAAGCGTCCGTAATAAAAAAACAAAAATAAAACAATTCAAAAATTAAAATAAGCCGTGGCAGATAAGAGATGACCAGTCCCTACTGATGGCGCCCGTTCACGAACATGACGCATGGATCAGCACCGTTTAGCTCAACCATTTTGAAGGGAACTCAACGATCCAACACACACGCCACCACCAGCGAGACATTTGAGTGAGCATGACATACTCTTAGCCGCCAGGGCATATCAAGTCAATGAAAGACGTACCCAGTAAATGGTAGCTTTATAGAAGGTACATGGTCACAGTGCTCACACATGTGCTATGCATTTATACAATACTCTAACAGTTGCTAATGGTACGACATATTTTATTGAAACCATGAACAACCTCTTTGATTTACTGAACTCAAGCAACATTGACTCACCGAAACCCTACAATAAACCGTATCAAGAACAATTGCTAGACAAAGCTCACGATCTATTAAATGGTATGAGAGTTAAAAATTAAAATAACGGTCGTGATGTTACCAATACCATAAAGTTCATAAATGCTTTCAACGTAACAATAAATTCACTGCGGCAGTTACATACATGAAACCTAAAAACATTACCCTCCTTTTTTGGGCAGTGGTGTAAAGTCTGTGACAACCCTAGGTAAGTACCGTGGCCTTGTGCGGTGTCGGCATTTACGCAAACATCAAAGGCGTCGGTCCACTGTTGCTCTTTACACTGTGTTAATACTATCTTTATTCTACAGAAAAGGGCTGTTCGAGCCATTTACAACCTAAGTCCGCGAGATTCCCTTCGAGAAAGATTCAAAGAAATAAATATTCTAACTGTAGCTTCACAATATATTTTTGAAAACCTATTGTATGTACACAAAAATATAATATCAAATTTTAAGAAGATTTCCGATATTCATAGTTTAAATACCAGGAATAAACACAACCTTGCTGTACATCGCACTCGTCTCCGCAGAGTAGGCACATCGTTCATGGGTCAATGTAATACGCTTTTACAACAAACTTCCCATCGACATTCGAAACTGTATTAAAACCAAACTTTGTAAAAAAGGGTACTATAAAATTTCAGATTATTTAGAAGATAAAAAAGCATGGGATTGAGGTGCTCGCTCTGCTAAGCCTTGTGATAAAACCATAAAATTTGTCATTATTTATTATTATGTAAAATCATTAAAATATACCAGTTTTATATACATTGTTGAAAATTATAATACAAAATGACATGATTACTTTGTAAAGTATTATATTGTTTTAATTATTGTGAATGTGAGGACTATGTGGTTTTTTTTTCGGTTGGTTTTAATTTTTCTTTGTCGGTTGGTTTTAATGATGGTCTGGCAGCTTGAGTAGTTTATGAGGCCTACCCAAATGTCCTTTCTTTGGTATTGTTCGTCGAGTTGAGCTCCTTATAAGTTCTGAGTTGAGCTCCACGATTACTGACAAATGCTTGCACTGACAGGACAGGTCCACTCAAATCTGTGTGGTTCTTTTCTCAAAAGACCATTTCAGACTAAGCTACATGGTCCTCATATGGCCTGACCTAGATTATGTCTGGACTTTAAAATAGACTGTGACCTCTGAGTTTGTTTCGGCCTTTCTTCTCAGAGTAGTCAGATAGGAAACGCCGAACTCATCTAGCAATTTTTTTTTTTTTTTTAAGATGACGTGTTCCAATATCCTATTTACAGAATAAAAAAATTCATTTCATTTCAGCAGAACCAAAGTGGACTTAAACTATCGCCCTGAAATATGCCTCGCTCGATCCTTATCGGTTCGCTATTCCTCTGGATATTTCGACATCCTGGATAGCGAAGGACCGTCCTCCATTGCCCCATACACGACATAAGGAAGGTGCGCAGAGTTGCATCTACTTTATACAACTCCAGCACCCTCATGAGCCATGTATGTGGCACCGAGTCATAGGCCTTCTTATAATCTATCCAACATGTCGACTGATCCTTTCGGGAACGACGAACCTGTTGGCTAATGGCCATATCAATGAGGAGTAGCTCCTTAGTACCGCGGGATCCGTTCCTACATCCATTTTGAGAGGCAGACATGAGGGAGTTGGTGTCTATTTGTTTGTTAATTTTAGCTCTCAAAATAGATGTAAGAACTTTATAGACCGTCGGTAAACATGTGATCGGTCTATAATTTTTGGGTTCCGCGTTGCTACCAGATTTATGGAGCAGGTGGGTAACTCCTGTCGTTGGGGGTAGTGAACCAGACTCCAATACAGTCTGGTACTGAGCCGCCAAGCGAGCGTGCGACCTTATAAACCATTTAATCCAGAAATTGTGCAGCCCGTCTGGCCGTGGAGACTTCCAGTTGGGCAACGGACGAACTGCACGAGCTACATCTTGGGGGCAGATGGTAATAGCCCACATTTCTGGTATTATTATTATTTCCTTTATTTTACATTAATACATATAAATTATATTTTTAAATAGGTATTAGAATAAAAAAAATATAAAAACATTTAAAAATATAAAACATAGTAGCCCACTTATTATTATTAAAATACTAAGTCAATGTATAAAAAATATTTTCGACTCCACTTCACCACAAAAATGGTAATTAAGTTTTCGAGGGAAGATTTCACTGCGTAGCTGGATTAAGTCAAAAGATATCTAAATATTAAATGACGAAATACTAGATTGCAGATTTAAAAAAAAAAACAATAAATTAATAATCAGTAAAAGGATCTTAATTATTAATTTTCCAAAACTACCGGTTAAAAGGGGTGGAGGAGGTGTTACATTTTGTAGGAGAATAGACGAAATCAACGCGGACGGAGTCGCGGGCAAAGTGGGCGAGCGAGGGAGCGGACTGTTACTCGTACAGTCAAACCAACTAATAACACACGGTGTTCCTACAAACTACCTCTGTGCTGGAGGACTGGATGCTGGAGGACTGGATGCTGGAGTGCTCGCGCAGACATTATCACTCCCGGCAGCTATGTACGGTCGATCTCGTAATTGCCGTCTCACTTTTACAAAAAGTACATAAAAGTACAAAAACTCCCAGTAAATTGAAACGTGGTATACTTGTTAGCAATGAACGCACAGGAAGACGATTTGATAAGTATGAAATAACCACAAAATTAATCGGAAATGCAAGTTTATTACTTAAAAGCATAGTCTTCACGTTAAAAATCACTGATAAATTCCTCTCACACATCTCTCATATTCCGCATGAATATAATGTACGAAGTGATAGTCGTGTCGACGTGTCGTCGCGTCACGTGTGCGATCAAGTATAACTCGCGTGAAGAAGGCGCGTCCCGAACGCGCCGCGCCGGCCGCCACACGCCACACGCGCGCCACACGCCACACGCCACACGCGCGCCACACGCCACACGCGCCACGCATGCGCCTGGCGACCGGCGCCGCACTCATTGTACAAAAAGCGACACATACTCTCGAACCAGTTCGGGGGCGCACACCGGTATACACACATATTTTATAGCATTATTACAAAATAAACTCTATATATACATCTAGATACAATTCAATATAAATAATTTAACTCGTTCTCTCATTCGCATACATTACATTGAAAGCTGACATTGCTTATCATTTATTCAATAATAGTAGTTTCGTGAACATATATTTCAAATGGTAATCGATGAAGCGTGTCCGCCAGGGACGTGTGCTGGGTCTAGCTACGAGCTCAGCGATGGACACTTTATTACATACTTAAGGAAGTAATAAATACATAAAATATGAAACTTGTTAAGATGCTTAAGTTCAGGACCGACTAAGTTAATTCGCACGCACATTACTAACATTATTGTAAAACGTTTGCAATTGACAATAATAAAGAGCTGCCACGTCTGCGTGTCACGTCACACTCGCAATGACATGATGAAAGAGTTACAAGTACAGTAACTCGATTCTTCAACTTATTACCTATTAACATAGGGCTAATTGAACAGCTCATCTGTAGTAGTAGGCTTAGTATTTAGTTCAAATAATCTGAGCACCATTTAATTTAAACTCGATGGAGTAGATTTTTCTAATCATTTCCTCAACCCACGTTAATAGCGCAAATTACGAAAAAAAAAAAAAAAAGATCGCTTTTGATAAAAACTAGAAAGTTATGTCATAGAGTAGGATTGAGATACAATATTCGTGAAGATATGATGATGTTCGTAACAAAGCCATGCAGCGATACAGTGTCCGCCGCTTGTTATAGTACGTCACGTGGTCGTCCCAGCGGCGCCGCGAGTGACGCGCGTGGCGCACGGCCGCGGCAGTCGGCTCGACTGTGCACTCGTCTCGTCGGTAACAAACTAGGCATATCAATTGTATGTTAGCTATCTACTCTTACGCATACCTTATCTTAAACATGTTATCTGGTAAGCCATCGAAATGCCGAATGAAAAACAAGAATACAATACTTTGAATATAATTTCGTCTATATTGTAACCAAAAATAATATCTGTCTAGAATAAAATTAAAAACAACGACGTAATTATAATTTAAGAGAGTGCGGTGCGGCGCGCACTCGGTGTAATGACGTCACGCGAGCACGCGCGCGCCGCTCGCGAGCTGCTCGCGTGCTGCTCGCGTGCTCTGCGGGCGACACAGAGGTGCGGCGTGCCATCAAACATGGCGCGGCGTTGTTGGCGCTGCACATATTATGACATTTTATTTGTGTTCTTATTTTATAATCTAACATTATAATGACAGAATCACGTTCCGTTCCCGGCACTCACCTCAGTGCAATATAATAATCGTGCACTACCCACAAAAGCTACACTTATAGCTACCGATACATAGCGATATAGTCATCTATGTCCCAACTTAAAGTCTAAATCAAAATATTTATCTTACACATCGTAATATATTTGGTTCTCACTAAAGTAAAATGAATTCCACGCGCCCACACAACATCACAATATATATAATAACATATAGGTATCTGTATATATCTCATTTATAAACAAGGCATCGTCAGGTGAGCGCGAGAGGCTCCATGAGTCCCGCGCCGCCCGCGCTCGCTACGCTACGTAAATATATTATTATGTGAACGCTATAATATCATCGCTATCCGTACAGTAACATCGATATCGTAGTGATCGTGAGGAGAGCCCGACCACGTATAAATAATAACAACAAAGTAATCGCGCGCGCCACGCGGCCCGACCGCCCGCTGCACACACGCTTCTCGGTAACGCGCGAGCCGGCTACCGACGGTTCATTCGTATTCAATGTTTTGTAATGTCAAGTCGGACCATTTAATAACAAACGCGGCGTGTGCGCGTGCGGCGGGCGCGCGGGCGCGAGGCGCGGCGCCTAGAACAGACGCGCGAGGCGCCTAGAGCGCGGCGCCTAGAACAGGCGCGCGCGGCGCCTAGAGCGCGGCGCCTAGAACAGGCGCGCGCGGCGCCTAGAGCGCGGCGCCTAGAACAGGCGCGCGCGGCGCCTAGAGCGCGGCGCCTAGAACAGGCGCGCGCGGCGCCTAGAGCGCGGCGCCTAGAACAGGCGCGCGCGGCGCCTAGAGCGCGGCGCCTAGAACAGGCGCGCGCGGCGCCTAGAGCGCGGCGCCTAGAACAGGCGCGCGCGGCGCCTAGAGCGCGGCGCCTAGAGCGCGGCGCCTAGAACAGGCGCGCGCGGCGCTTGAGCTCGTTGCGGCGCCACTGCGGCAGGCGGTAGAAGTCCTGGCGCCCGATCTGCAGGATCGCCTCGAACTCCGCGTCCGACAGGTGCCGCTGAGAACACACACGTCCGGTTAGTGTCTGGTGGGCAGATGCCGCCACAAAATTAACACAAGCTATCAATCTCGATGAATCGTTTCATATTTTTTTAAAAACAATTCATATTAAACGAACATTTATTTGTCGTTGACTATCTAACAAAATTGCACCAAATTATTATAATAGATGATCATTGCCGTTCAGTATTTTCTCTTTACTAAAAGAAGTTTGTTACCGCGCGTTATACTCTGCACACTTGGCGAACGAAAGCTTCACCCAAGAAACGTCTCATTCGCCAAATGTGCAAATGCGAAAGGAACTTCGTTCTGAACGGGTGTATCGTCGCGATGTACCTCTCGACGTATTTTCTTTTCATTTTCACGTAACTATTTAAAAATATATTTTTTTTACCTCGAGGTTGAGGCGGTCGACGTCGGGCGGCAGGCGGTAGTTGGTGATGAGCAGCAGGTGGTAGGGGTAGAGCTTGGCGGGCTCGTGCAGCAGGTGCGACGTGGCCATGTTGGGCAGCGAGCGCCGCACGCCCGTGCCGCCCACGCCCACGCCCACGCCACCCGCGCTGGAGTGGCGCCCGCCCACGCCCACGCCCACGCCCACCACGCCGCACGCCGCGCTGCTGCCGCGGATCACTACGCCACCGTCCGTGGTCTGGACACACACTCACAGGTTACTCCATTGATATCGTTATGTTTACTAAAAACACTGAATGCGTTGAATTATACGAATACTGACATGTAGCCGATACTCTTGTGTTTTACACGTCTCGAGAGTATTTTCACTTAGGTGGACTATGAGTGCAAGATACACTAATTCGAGCAATTCTGGATGATCGCAGCAGAATCATAGCAAGTTAATTAAACTTTAGGTTCAACCAAAATAAGGAGGTTGTGAACTCACCACAGCACTTCGATCCACATCAGTTATGGAGCCGGCAGATACTGAAATGATAATATTATAATTATGTTGTGGTTGTTGCCAGACGACCATACGACACGCACGCGTAGGCAATGAATGACTTGTTAATAAATGGCCTAAGTTATTTGAAGCTAAGCGCTCATGCGGGCCACTAGTATGATGGAGACGATCAACATTATAGTTCGACAAACAGGAATACAATGGTTTGCGTGGAGCTGACGACTTAGGTCTGGTGGAGTACGCAGGAGTGCGCGAGCTGACGGCGGCCGCGTGTCGGAAGCGACCTCTGACGATGTGAGGACGCTCAACGAACACGGCCGCACAGTGCTAGATGATGATAATACTGAACTACGTGCTGAGGAAAACAACATGATACGGAAGTCGAAGCTTGAAGTTGTACTTGTGTTTCACTACTATTACAAAATGCGCAAACATTGTATTTCAAAATAAACGAAAAACCAGAGCACCTAATAATGAATTGGTTCAGGCGTGGCTTTGCAGAAATCCATTATAAAATACAATAGATGACGTATATTTAGTAACCTAATTCGCTTAACTGCTCATAAAAAGTCATAAAGAACCCTGTAAGAAATGTTCCCGATTGAACGCACACTGCGTTCGGAGCTTGGGGTGGCAACACGTCGTGTCCGGGTTCGCAACAAGTCAATCGTCATCCTAAGGATGCCTCGCAGAGGTGAAACACGAATCGATATCTTACAGGGTTCTTTATGACTCCTTAAGTACAGGTAAGCGGATTAGGTTACTAAATATAAGTCTTCTGTTTTTTTTTTTTTGTAGATGATTTAAACATTATTTTTTTTACATTTTTGAAGGGGGAATTTCTATTCTTGTCGCACCAAACCGTTATTTATTATTTGTAGTACTGTCTTTGATTTATACTTATGTAGTATCATGGCCACAGCTGATGAACGACAAATAAACATGAATAATATTAATATAAGGTGTGATGTGGCTAGGCTGTGTGCGGTGAGGGGCTGAGGTGAGTCGCGAGGCGCAAGCGGGCGGCGCTACTTACTGCACAGCTCCGTCCGCACTGCGCGCACAACACACAACCACGCACGTCAGTACATCACACAGTAGCCGCAGAGCACGCGGCGAGTAGCCAATCATGTCACGAGTTGCGCGGCCGGCCAATCATTACATACAGAGAGCTGACAGTAACAGTCTGCAGCACTATGCTGACTTGAGTAGTAATTACAGCTCAGAGGGGCAATTCCCGTAAATTTTAAGAAAGTTCGCATTCGCATATGAAAAAAAAAACAATGTAGTTAGGTACTTGACAAGTTTGACTGATTGCGATTTGAATGTGAACGTTTTTTAGTACGAGAATTGGCCTTAAGATCGACGGGATCAGGGTGACTGTTCTGTTCGATAGAGGAGTGTAACATGGTACCTAGCTATCTCCGTTCTTAGGGTTCCGTACCTCAAAATGGAAACACGGAACTCAGTCTGTCTGTCACAGCCAATTTGCTCCGAATCTAATGGTACACATTTATTTCTATGTCCCAAACACGATCATGTAACATAAATAAATAAATTAATTTTAAATATGAGGGTCACTTTTGGGGGTTAAATTAAAAAAGTTTTGCACAAAGTACTGTGTGATGTGACATATCAAATGAAAGGGCTTGTTGCGAGGACCTCATTTTTTTTTAATTATTTTAGAATTATAAATACATTTGACGATATTTAAAAATATATATGAAAATTGACCATTCCTCCCCCCGACCTTTCTCCGAAACTATTGAGTCTAAAACTTAAAAAATACAGAGAAACGTTCTTTACTCATAGATTACAGGAAAACCATATACGAAGTCTATGGTCTTAAAATAACATGGTACTTAAATCTCTCAATATTGTGCGTACAAACTTACATTTTGGTTTTCAACTACAATGTTAAGTTTGATCTTGGGATAAATTCATCCTAACTACGGAACCCTTAATTGTGATGTTTGTGATAAAGACTTTTCCTTTGCTCTGGACATAAGTTCCCTTGAACCGTTGTTTTATAATTTAGGAGTTTAAGGAGCGCGGACAGCCGACAGAACCAACAGAACCGTCACAGTGAAGTGACGCACATTGTGCTGCAGGCCTCCGCTGCTCGCAGCGTTACAGTTAACTTAGTACATCGATAGATAATAAGTATGAAGTTTACTTATATAACAAGTATAGTAGTAACACAACAGTCAACTAAACTGATATTAGTCTAAATGTGATGAAGGTGTGAGGTATTAACATCGTTTTATACTGAAAGTGACACAGTACCTACATCTCACTGCGGGCGACGCGCCAGGCGGCTCACACAGTCTGAAATGCTTTATCGTTAGCGAGTGTGCCCCGAGTGGCGCGGCGCCCGCGCGTCCCGCCACCGGCGTGTCCCGCCACCGGCGTGTCCCGCGTGTGTAGGGTGACGCTGACGATACAGTAGCGGGATACTTACTATCTGACTTGCCGCTGCTGAAGTCGGTGCTATGCGTCTTGTCTCCCATTCCGCTGAATGTGAAGTCGCCCTACAATACATACATACATACGCACCGGTCAGTCAATGTTAATGGAACAAACAGTTGTGCACCACACCACAAGAAACGATACACAACACTCATATTATATAAGAAGAGGGAGCCCCACAGGTCTTCTCTTCGCTAGAAACTGATAGCCACACGGCACACACTTATAGGCGCGAGCTTGCTGGGCCGGGCGCGGCGGTCCGCGAGGTGCCACAGACGCTCACGGCACGAAGCCTACGGCGGCGGGGCCGGCCAGCGGGACTGGCACACCGGCTCCATTTACTTGTCGGCGAAACTTCACAGACGTGCGGGGACCGATCATCGTCACCGTCCTGCCTCTGTCCTAATGTATTTGGGCTCGTCCATAGCGAGGGGTACTGATATCATGATGTAATGATTTTTAGACATTCTAGACGACCTGCAGGCGTTGACCTTGAAATGGACGGCTAATTTGTAATTATGAGTAGATTGGAACGTTTTGTTTATCATTCTGAGATACCCATTATGTCTACTAAGTTTCGCTAACGAATCCAATGTCACCGTGTGGCTTCAGTGAAGGAGAAGACCGCGAGGGTCACTGGACGAGTAAACAAGAGAATGTAATATGTGTAATGTAGGGAATGCAAACCATATTCATAAGCTGTACACTCATTATATCAACACAAATTAATAACCAACTACGTAGGACGAAATAAATACGAATTAATCTACATAATTTTACAAAAATTAATCCTTTTTTTTCTGGTCACGCCATAACTTGAGAACGGCTGCACCAAATTGGATAAATCTTTTTTTGGTTGTGTTCGTGTTCGGTATTCTCAGGACAAGGTTCTTAGGATAGGTGAATGAAGGCAGGGTAGGTAGGTATGTAGGTAGGTAAGGTATGTTGGTGGGCTAGGTAGGTATGTAGGTATGCAGGTAGGTAAGGTATGGTGGTGGGCTAGGTAGGTAAGGTAGGTAGGTAGGCAGGTAGGTAAGGTATGGTGGTGGGCTAGGTAGGTAAGGTAGGTATGTAGGTAGGTATGCAGGTAGGTAAGGTATGGTGGTGGGCTAGGTAGGTAAGGTAGGTATGCAGGTAGGTAAGGTATGGTGGTGGGCTAGGTAGGTAAGATAGGTATGTAGGTAGGTAAGGTATGGTGGTGGGCTAGGTAGGTAAGATAGGTATGTAGGTAGGTAAGGTATGGTGGTGGGCTAGGTAGGTAATGTAGGTAGGTAGGTATGCAGGTAGGTAAGGTATGGTGGTGCGCTAGGTAGGTATGTAGGTATGCAGGTAGGTAAGGTATGGTGGTGGGCTAGGTAGGTAATTTAGGTAGGTAGGTATGCAGGTAGGTAAGGTATGGTGGTGGGCTAGGTAGGTATGTAGGTATGCAGGTAGGTAAGGTATGGTGGTGGGCTAGGTAGGTAAGGTAGGTAGGTAGGCAGGTAGGTAAGGTATGGTGGTGGGCTAGGTAGGTAAGGTAGGTATGTAGGTATGCAGGTAGGTAAGGTATGGTGGTGGGCTAGGTAGGTAAGATAGGTATGTAGGTAGGTAAGGTATGGTGGTGGGCTAAGTAGGTAATGTAGGTAGGTAGGTATGCAGGTAGGTAAGGTATGGTGGTGCGCTAGGTAGGTATGTAGGTATGCAGGTAGGTAAGGTATGGTGGTGGGCTAGGTAGGTAATGTAGGTAGGTAGGTAATGTAGGTAGGTAGGTATGCAGGTAGGTAAGGTATGGTGGTGGGCTAGGTAGATAAGTATGCAGGTAGGTAAGGTATGGTGGTGGGCTAGGTAGGTAAGATAGGTATGTAGGTATGCAGGTAGGTAAGGTATGGTGGTGGGCTAGGTAGGTAAGGTAGGTAGGTAGGTATGCAGGTAGGTAAGGTATGGTGGTGGGCTAGGTAGATAGGTATGCAGGTAGGTAAGGTATGGTGGTGGGCTAGGTAGGTAAGATAGGTATGTAGGTATGCAGGTAGGTGAGGTATGGTGGTGGGCTAGGTAGGTAGGTAGGTATGCAGGTAGGTACGGTATGGTGGTGGGCTAGGTAGGTAAGATAGGTAGGTATGTAGGTAGGGTAGATTATATGTAGGTAGGTAGATTAGATAAGGTAGGTAGGTAGGTAGGTGTAGTTGGGTGTAAGTAAGTGTAGGTAGGTGTAGGTAGGTAGGGTAGGGTAGTTGGGGTAGGTAGGAAAAAATAAAATAAAGTTAGGGTAGTTACATAGTTAGGTGCGCCGTAGATAAGTAGTTATAATAAAAGTGTACATTTTAATTGAATTAAACAAACCCATCCAGCTGGACAAGACACCATATTAAAATTGGAGTACCTAGTAACATGTTTAGAATTAATTGAAATTTGTTTACACGTAATTGACATAGATACTTTCACTTTCAGAGTAAAAAAGAGACAAAGCATTTAAGATTTTTTTAAACTCAGGACTTATCCTTGAGAGTGAGTATTTTAAATGAGTCTTTATAGTATACATAGTTATGTAACGGGTGTGATACAAAAGAAAGGTATATGCCGCCGCAGCCGGCTTCCCACCGCGCCGCGGGACCTCGACATGAGTGCAACTAGCTCGCGGCCGACCGACGCGGAGGGAGGGTATCGACCAATCCAGTGTGTTATAAAACACACTGCGCGCATGCATTATTTTATCGGATTTTTTTTTTTCGATGGATCATGGAAAATCCATCCGTTTGGGCTGGACAATATCGACTGGTCGACGTCGACCGACCGCGACCTAGTTGCATCTATATCACCAAGACAATGCAGGAGATTAACGTCACATGTAAACGGTTCAGTGGCCAAGAGTTGTATTTATTTTGTTGGGAACCAAGATCATTCGATTGTTGTGCGGCATGCGTGGCTCGCGACACTAGTTGAAGCAGTTCAGTACTACAACCTCGTGCATCGGCCTGTGCGTGTGCTGCGGACTGGGCGTGTACTCACGGCGGTGGACGACGAGAAGGTGTGCGAGCGCGGCGCAAGCCCGTAGCCGGGCCGCGGCGCCGCGCGCAGCGACGACACCACTGCAACCAGCCACTGTACTGCGCCTGCCCTAGCCCCCTAGCCCCCTAGCCCCCTAGCGCCTAGCGCCTAGCGCCCTACGACTAGCCTAGCCTACCTCGACACCGGCCGACCACTGATCTCCGCCCAGTATCACTAAACTATTATTTAAATATGCTTCAGTCCAGGTACGCACGAGCGATTTTTTAACGCGCTCTGGATGTTCGTGTCGATTGGCGTGTAAGTACAAAATTCGCCTGTGCGGTCCCGGGCTCAGTGTGATTGACCGCAGATGTAGAACCTTCGGCAGCGACCGCCGATCGACGCGTTCGCTCTGGTGAAGTTGTGTCGGATGTGTAGTGTGATGTATGTCAGCCGTACTCACGTGGTCCCGGCGGCCGAGCGCGGCGGGCAGCGTGCTGGAGCGCAGGCCGCAGCCGGGCCGCGGCGCGCCGTGCACCGCTACACACACACACAGTACGCACACGCGCTACGTCCGCGCACGACAGTTGGCCCGACCACACGCACATGTAGCCAGTTTTACTAAGCGTTCCGGTGAGCTTATCTATACGACATGTTCCTTTTGATATCCCATAACCCTAGGGTATTCATGAGACCATGTGAAAGAATCAACGGGCATGATTTTTTATTTTTATTTTTCCTTTTTCATACAAAATAATTCGAAGTCTCGATTATTTATGTAAAACACTCTTTCTTCAGATATATTTATGTAAAAACAGAATTTCTGTCCATAAAAAAAAGCTTTAAATAATTGTAAATGATTGGTTTCAATGAAAATGATTTACTCGTACTTATCAATGAAACAGACACACACATTGAGAGTCCAGTGTTATGTTATCTTCGAAACTATGTATTTTTGGAACACCGTTTCTAGGACTTTTTGTATTATTTTTACATATTAGCACATGAGTTATGCAATGTGACTTTTTCAATTCATCTGAGTGTATCTTAGACATTACTGACATCGGTGAAGGAAACCTTGTTAAGTATATAAAACTGATATCTAATTACGCAAAACTTTTTCGAAAGCGATTACGACAAATCTTTTTGATTTTGACAGTTCAGCAACATTCATTGCGTTATTTACGTTGATGAGCTGTTTTTTTTTTTCGAACTTATATAGCAATGGATTAGCAATTTGTTTCAAAACGATTCAAATTCCGGTATTATTGTATTACTTATATGAGTTATGAGAGATTATGGCCTATGGAACATCAAAAGGAACACATTGTATAGTAACAATTTTCAGCAAAATTCTGTTCCATTTTTAGGATTCCGTACCTGAAGCAACCCTATTAATATAACTCCGCTGTCCGTCCGTCCGTCCGTCTGTCTGTCAGCGGGGTGTATCTCATAAACCAGTATACGGTTGAAATTTTTGATTATGTATTTCTATTGCCGCTTTAATAACAAATAATGATATTTTTCTTTTCTCAAATGAGGAAATAGGGATATGTAAAAGTTGTCAGTTTTAGACCATTTTCGTACGAGCTCTATCGCAACAACTAAACAGGTTAGGAGTTTAAAACTTCTGTATATAATGTACCATAATACTGTATATAATTAAATAAAAAAAATACTAAAAACGCCGATTCATAAGGTATTCATATAAATATGGGCGATTTTCTGCAACTGCAAAAATAGCTTCGTAATTCATAGTATCATTATAAAATACAAATTTTATCATTGCGATTTCAAAAAATTGAGCTGAATAATATACCTACTTGGTTTAGTATTTCATTATTTGACTGAACTAAAAACCGGCCAAGTGCGAGTCGGACTCGGACACGAAGGGTTCCATAGCACCGTACAATATTTAACACTACATATTTTTAGGTTTCTCAAAATAAAACAAAGTTAAAATTTAAAGGGGGATACAAGAAACATGCTTTTTTCGGCGTTTTTTGCTAAATATTGTACGGTGGTACGGAACCCTCGTGTGCGAGTCCGACTTGCACTTGGCCGGCTTTTTATTAATTTACGTCAAACAGGTCTTTAGAAATAAAAACACCGGCCAAGTGCGTGTCGGACCACGCACAATGAAGGGTTTCGTAGTTGGAATGAATTTATCGTAAGAACAAACTTAACTTTGTAATTGAAAAACATGTTCTCCCATACGGAATATATGGGAGAACATGTTTTTGCAACCGCAAATTTAAGTTGGTCGATTATTACTCGTAAAGTTGTAAAGCCCACTTAAGTGTGATAGTTTTCCTTTAAACTTCGTTTTATATAAGTACTAATGCCGTGACATTTGAATTTCTAACTACAACAGTTTAGCTGGTAGAGGGGGTGGACACTTGACTCTAACGAAAATTGGTACTTTAAAGCTTGATAAGTCACGAACGGTTTACTTAATCAAAAGCGGTCTTCGCAAACCCCTAATATTTTTGAAAGACCTATCCAACGATATCCCACACTATGGGATGGACGAAAAAAATAATTATCATCCCCACTTTACATGTAGGGGAGGTAGGGTACCTCCCCTACATGTACAAATTATTGTTTTTTTCAAAATTTTAGTTTACCACTTTTTAGGCGTCATTAACTTGTATACTCATGCCAAATTACAACTTTCTAGTACCAATAGTTTTTGAGCTAAACCGCGGACAGACAGACGGACATGGCGAAACTATAAGGGTTCCTTGTTAACTACGGAACCCTAAAAATGACAGATTTTGGATGATCTAAACTGAATTGACAACAGGACATAACTGTTTTACTCTCAGTCTTCTACTGGATAAGAGTAAGGAACAATTTAAAGAATTTCTTCTGCAGTATTCATAACAGTTTAATAATGTATAACATTGTTTTTATTTTTGTTGTTTATAAAATAAAATTATTCGATGGAGTGCGTGTACGTCAGCTCAACTCACACAGATCATAACAACTTGTAACAACATTGACATGGATGATGTGCACTCAAACTTGCATCTCCATAACACGAGATCATAACAATGATTTAAAAATTACATGAAGGTACAATAGTATACTATTGTTTTACCAATTAAATCAATGACTTTCTTGACTGCACATCGTCTACGATACGATGCACTCGCACAGTTTCTATTTAGCATTTTTTTTTTTAATATTTAGCGAATCCGTGCTGAAATACTGTCATCAAATATAATTTCATGAGAATTATATGTTAACGTGAAACTGTGCGCGTACTTCGACATGCTCCGTGCATCACAGAGGCGCAACATTACGAAACATTGAACATCGCGTCGCCGTCAGCGACCACACCAGACAAATTATACCATACTTATATGTGCTTGATAATCATATGAAGCTTATCAATAAATATAGATAAAAGCGATATCATACATACATATACGTAGCGATATACTGCATAGTAACGAGATCAACGGTGGGAACATAGAGCCAGCCCGTGGAACATGCACAAGTTAGTAATTTAGCGACTGTGATTCAGCACTCGTTACAAGACGTGAGCTTTGAGCTTGAGGGACGCAAAATGTCCATTTCTCAGAATATCTCAAAGACAAAGTCAAATAATTTATTTTAATTAGGCACAAAAAGGCACTTTTGAACGTCAAAATGTACAAAAAAATATAATAATTGATTCTAGTCGCCTTTTCCAAAAGATAGTTTCCGTATGGGCAAGAAACTCCACCGTTACTCTTTTAAAATGTTTTGACAATATCTTGTATACACTAATTATATAATAATTATATGTGAAGACGATGCACCTAGAATAAGATTACTATACCACGATAGGTAAAAAAAATGAAGGAATGACATAAATTAAAATAATTATGTGACAGATGCATCTCTTCCAAGTAAGTACATTGGAAATTAGGGACATTCTGCGAAAGAGAAATTCAGAGAAAGGGTCATTTTACGAAAGGCACATTTTACGAAGTGGTCATTCTGCGAAAGAGACATTCAGAGAAATGGACATTTTACGAAAGGAACATTTTGCGAAGTGGAAGTTATGCGACTGAGCCGTTTCTAGTAAACCTAGAGTCTCATAGTTATGGCAAACAAAAGATACGCAACATGTTTTTGTGTTGCTGGAGACACGGAGTGTTGCTGTGTCGCTGGCAGAAATAAAAACATTGTTGCCAGCAACATTTAATGCTACCGAAGATATGTTTAGCCAGTGTTGCTCAACTTTCATTGTCCACGAATACGTGGCTTACAAAGCTCATGTCGGTCGCGAGGACTGCGCCGTATAACATAACATATAGTAGGAAGTAATGAACAAGAAGCGCAACAGTAACACATCGTGTGATGCAACAAGCTGCAGCAACTCGCCTCTAACTGCGCTGCAACGACGCCGACGCGGACAACAACCTGAGATCTGGGATGTTTTAGCTGGATATTATGAAATTGTTGGGAAGCTCCAGTTTACAGAAGCAGTCGTCGTCTATTTACTGGGGGAATAGTCACGCTGCGTGCTAGATATATAGCGTTTAATAAGCTGTGCTATTCACTAACTCACACGATTCATAACTGGTATAACTACACTGGAAAAGGTGCTCCAGGATATATTGCAACTATCAATGTAGCTTAACAATAATATGATTTAGCAGCCATACAGCTCAGTGACTAATACCCAGATCACGGCTGATGAAAATCAAGTTTTATTCAGAGAAACTGCGAGGAATCGCAAAGGCAGATCTGTATTCTGTACCCAGCAGTGATATGTTTTAGGCGTCGAGTTGCAGAAGCGAGTGCGGCGAGTGCGGCGAGTTCCGCGAGTGCGGCGAGTGCGAACAACAACTAGTAGCGAGAGGATGCGCCTCACCTGCTCCGCCGCGCCTGCGCCGCGCCGCTCCACGACACGCGCACTAACGTCGGCAGTGTCCCGTCTTGTGTATAATCTATCCACTCAATAGTGATACCCGAACGGCGAATCCGATAGACTTAATTAATATAGCTAAATATCTGATGTATCGAAATGAGATGACCATTATCTTGCGAGTGTTCGTCGGTGGTGTATGGCCGGCGAGGGCGAGTCGCAGCTCGCGGTAGTTTTGGAAGAGCGGCACTATTTAAGCGGATGTACTTTACCATATCTTACCTCCACGACAGTGAACAATGCCGACGTTCGAGCTAGTGTCTTCAGAGATTGTAAATAAATTGTTATATGAAAATAATATGTAATGAAAGACAAAGCGGTGATGTGTTACCAAGACAATTATACGGCGCGATAAATAAACGCGCATACAATCTAACGGGTTGTCAAAGGCTGAAACTACGAAATGTGTGCGTTACTCTTGAAACTGTGTCTGATGGGTAATGAACTCTATTCGTATAGGCATAGAGTATGTATTGGTAGTAAACAGCAGCGTCGAGAGTAAGGCAGTGTGTGAAGTAGTTGATGTGACTCACCGTCGTCTGTGTAGTACGTGTACGTGTGTACTGCAACAGACTGAATGTTAGCATCGCGCGAGCGAGGTAGCAATACGTCCAGTATTATACTGGACCATCGCTTTGTCCTTCATATACATCCCGACAAACACACCAGTTCAAAGAGCATTCATTCAATAACTGCAAACTGAACCGTGTCTTTAACGACCAACTAAGCGGATTTTTAAAGAAAATTTACAAATGAAGACTTTTATTTTACTGTGAATAAGGCTATGAACCGATGTGTTTGATTAGAGAAACAGCGCGGTATCGATTAGTATAGCACCTGTGTTAGCCAGAACACGATGCCGCCGCGCTGCGCACAGTTCGTGGCGCGAGTTAGTGTATGGTAGCGAGCGACGGTCGTGGGCGAGTCGTTAGTAGCGGTTAGTAGCCGACAGTGGTGACGTCATACATGTGGTGTACTATGCGTAGGGCCCTTCCAGTTATTCTAATGAGTCGATGCGGTCACGTCGCCAGTCCTTATTGTAAAACATTACTTACATTATTTGACACGAATCACGAAAAAGCTTTTTTTTTTTTTTAATAAATCTACTTTTTCGTTTCGGTTTTTGAAGAAATAAGTCGTCGAAAGGCACGTTGACTGGCGACGTTCGCAGTGAGTAGGGGGGGGGGGCGGGCGAGCTCAGACATTACGTACAGGACGTCCACGGGCACGACGTCGCGCGGCCACTAACTCACGGGTTACATCTTCCGTGTCTCACAATTATGTAAAGCATAAGTCGTGGACACTGTGAGAGAGTTAGTTACCGCACGGCGAGAGGTGAACATTCTGTACGTATATACAGCATGTTTTACCGCAATTTTATTTAGAAAAATAGAGTAGTTACACGAAAAGAAAAGTTACTTTTTCTAGACGACAGTTCTCTTTTCAATGTATGCGGCAGACTCACGTGATTATTGAGTTTTGTCGCACCGCGATCGGTCGCACACATTGAAATACTTTCGTTAGATTCCGAAGCGATTTCCTAGTAGAATATCAATTCAAATGTTGAAATAAATTGCATGGTATATGTTACGGTAGCCCGCTAAATTCAAATTTCTTACGTTTTTCTAATTGGCAGGTCAGTGTTAAAATGTGTCGCGAGAAAGTGGTATTGATGATTTGAATATTATAATTCTGTAAATACATATACTTGTCACGGTCGCGAATCATAATTTAATTAACATAAACTCTAACACTGACAGCAAATTTCTAAAAACGTAAGAAATATTGAATATCGCGGGCTACCTGACACTCGCCCTTAAAAGATTCCTCTCAATTCCAGGTTTAGAAAATCGCCCGACGTTCGACAGGCGCCTTACCGTTGTAGGTGGGCACGTGCGCGTGCGGCTCGTGCTCGTAGTAGGCGGCGTCCGTGTGCGCGCGCAGCTCGCGCGAGCGCGACGGCGACGCGCCCACGGGCGACGAGTAGCGCAGGCGCGGCAGCGGCTCGCGCGACGCGCTGGGCGTCCTGCGGGAAACCCGCTGGTCAATATTGAATACTTTGGACGAAAAAGTTATATACGAAAATCGTATTGCTTTTTATTACCTCGCGGAAGATATGAACCTCGCAAAGAAACAGTAAATCATTAGCCACACGCTAGCACAACAGTAACACCTGCACGCGGGCCCCCGGCGCCACGCGGCGCGCGCTCCCAGTCGGCGCCGCGCTCTGTCATTACTTTAGTTCTGCCCGCGACTTCGTTCGCGTGGAAGTCGTACCACACCACAAAATACTAAAATAACAGCCGCATTTTTATAAAACTTCCCTGTGTAGGTGCTGTTTGTAGTTTTGGTCTCAGCAGACGAAGTGAGTCAGGACTGATGTCGCGGGACCAAGCGTGCAGTGGGCCGTGTGAGCAGCAGCTCGTCCCGAGGTCGACACCCGCAGCCTGTAGTAGCGATTTCTCATTGCTTGCGAAGATTTTCGTTAAGGCCGTAGAGAATCGAACTTACAAACACAGGTTTGCAAAGCACTCGTCGAACCGTATGCTATTTGCTTCATTGAAACTTGACTAAAATAGCCGTTCTTACATAGCTTATCCACCTTCGAAGGCCGATGACAGCGAATAGTTAAGTAGGTACTAACTTTTTTATGTTTTGGATAGCTTAGGGACCTGCAGTTTTTGAAGTTAGTTAGAACCTATGGAAACTCCTATTTGTATTTTTTTTTAATTGAAGTTGAATATTTCAGCTTATCCCACTAAAAACCTAACTCCATGCTATCGATACTTTTTTGAGTAACTTGCAGGAATGTTAGGAAGTTTATTATTTTTTGTATGAAAGTAACATTCAAGACAATCACGTCACAAAAAAAAAAAATGAAAAATACGCATAACAAAAATATATATGAATATTTGAAGCTCCACCGGCAGAAAACTCAAATAATTACAAAAAATTGTACTCGAAAACTACGTAAAATCGCGGAACATACAAGGAGTATTTTCGGATAAGTACCCCTGGACAAAAGAACCTTTCAAACTTTAAGAGGTGATTTGTGGTCTAAAGCACCTCTTAAAGTTTGAAAGGTTAATTTTGTAACGCCTTATACAGGCTGGTCCTAATAGTGAAGTCATAAAAAAATATCTTTGGGTGACGATAACGCGGGCGCAGCGGTAGGAGTCAATGACCTTTTCCTCGGCTATTAGGTATCTAACCCCAGTAGTACCTACGCACCCGTGGGATATTTTCCGACATCCACGCGGGCGAAGCCGCGGGACAAGGCTAGTTCATAAGAAATTGCTGATTAGTGCTATCAGATCCTAGGTGTTTACTTAAAATTGGCAAGCATGTAGCAGACAAATATTATTGTTCCTCCGGGTGCTATCAGATCCTAGGTGTTTACTTAAAATCTTAATTCATAATAAATCGGGAAGGACACAATCTTTACACACTCTTTATCAATTATGGATAATTAGTGAGAAATCCCCCAAACGGTGACTATTCAGCGAGAGTTGACATTTCTAGAGACTTTACCTATACTAGCGCCTCTAGCGGCGAATTCTAACGCGATAGGCGTCATTAGTTCCGCACAAATGCCGCAAAGCTACATATTGCTGTCGTTTGGAGTTCCTCGCTGAAAACGGAGCTAGCTAGCTGTTTTGCACTTGTCGCATGTTGCTCGCTTGTGACACAAGTTGATTTTGACAAATTAATGAGAAACGCCCACTGTCCTCTCGTAAGGAAGTATCCACCGAGAAACCTTATTGTGCATTAGTAGCTCACACGACATTAGGACAGAAGTGGATTGGTTCAACAAGCGCATAACCATAATACATACCGGGTGTACGCCACAGTACCATACGACACCGTCTACCCCAGTGATAGCAACAACCAAATCATTTCTCACCTGCTCGCGTTTCTAGGATCTAGATTCTGTTTTTTCCACTGTTGAAGTTTTTCACGCTCTTTTACTTCTTTAAGGAATACCTGAAACATTAAAAAATATCCTCAGAATCCACTAAATCTATATCTGTTCGTGTGCAACATTGATCTTTAAGGTTGATCTAGTCGCGGACTCGAACTCACTGGTGGACGAGGCCAAAAAGCGTCGTAAGCCTCACCCGGCATCGTGTCCGACGGAGATAGTATCAGTGATGAGCAGTTAGAAGCTAGTCTACACGCACAAAGTCTAGTTCGTACAAAATTACGAAAGGTCCTTTGGAAAATCGAGTTTTATGAAAAAACCACTGAATAACTCAATTACAAATAAAATGTATTGAACTCTTGGATAGTTGAGATTTGTTAGTGCCGACTTTGTTTAGATTTTACACTTCTTTTATTACTTATTTACGCCAAAAATTGCATTAAAATTAGCAAGACAAACAAATCTAATAATGAGACAAAACGATATCATGTTTAACATTGGATGTATAATGTCAAACAGTGGACCCTGCCGAAATTTGTATGGAAAAAATATCGACTAGTGCAACCTTAATATCTCTGTAACAGAAGGTTACCAGGTATGGCCCAACACAAAAAAAATGTGTGCAGTCGGGGACCCACTTCAGGAACGAAGTTCCTTCTCACGTATGATTTAAAACAAAAACCAAATTTTCGCAGCCGCCACCTTGGATTTACATTTTGACCAAATTTACTTCTCATTCTGTCTCAAATTCTCTTTCTGTATATACAATGCCGCCCGTGGGCATATGACCGCCCGTATTTATCTGAATATTCATGAAAATTTACATATTTTTTTAAACTTTAGTTCTCTCTATCACGTTGCGATTTTATATCGTCTTCGGTCAATAGCAGTATTACATCACCTTCCAAACGTTTAGTTGTTCCCGTCGGGGATAACACGAGTTTCTGTTTAGTTTATTGTACTGATGAAACAATGCTCGTCCATGATGCGGCTCTACAGCGCGTGTTTGTCCGCGCACGTGTGACACAATGCGCGGGGAGTGCACCGCGCGCAGCCTGCCCACTGCGGCGATAGTGTTGCGTCCAGCGACTCCGATGCTGCGAATGCCGACGCCGATACAACCTCGACGCCCTTACCGAGGTGGCGCACAGACGGGTGCGGTGCCGAGGTGGCCGACCGACTGTACCTGCGCGATGCCGGTCTCGATCTTGGCCAGCTCGCGCTCCTCGCGGCGCAGCTTGGGGTCGACTCCGTTGCCGTTGACGTTGCCGTTCAGCTTGCCGTCCGCCTCGTCGTCGCTGTCGGCCACGCCCTTGTACGTGTCCGACCAGCGGCGCCGGCGCTCTGCAACGTTACAAATACGTCATACATTACGCATTCTCAAAAGAAGGTATTCACTTCGGGAATCATCGTCTATGTTCGGAAATACAAACGCACGATGGTGAGATCTAATATAGAACTGTTACAAACATAGAAGTCATTGCTTATTTTGTGTTACCGTGTTTACAAAAAAGTAGATTAAAAACTCCAATGATATGCATTTCCAATGATTTAGTACCTCATTGAATGAGTAAGTAGTTCCACAATGGTAGAGTACAACACTAAAGCCGCGCGCACATTGAAAACGTTTTCGTACGAATTTCACTCGTGCGTTGTAAGAACATGCACGAACGATCTCGACCTTCAAAGTACGAAAGGAGCGCGCAGACTGAGTGCGAGTTAGTCGTCCGTATACGTAAGTATAGTTCCGACGTCCGAAAACAATGCGAACTTGTTGGGATTTTTCATGCGTTCAATGCGATATCACCAGAACATTGTCTATTTGACGGAGAGAAGCGTATTCAGTGTGCGCACTCAAATCGTACGAACTGAGTTCACGTTCGAGATAAATTCATGTCCGGCCTAAGAAGCATTGACTCTGTGAGGAGTTGCTCCGTGGGCGTTCATGCTAATTCGGAAACAGGAAGATTACTGAAGCATATACTTTTCTTTGGAAAGCTGTATGTTAGTTGACACGGATCTAGATCCATGTATTGATTGATTGATCTAGATGTTGTACTTGGGGGTTAACGATAATTACTAGTAATTACAAATATACTAAAAGAAGAAACATAAATTACGATACGAAATCAATAGTTCTCATTCCGAAGAAGCTTCGGAATAAAAGGTATATTTAGCTTGGCATCGTTTATCAAACTTACATACACGTTAAAAGCGTCCGCGATAGAATAAAACAAGCAATGCAGGTACCTGGGTCTGTGTAGGGGTAGGGCGGCGCGGGGAAGTCGTCGCGCTCGATCTTGGACGTGGTGCCGGGCGGCGGCTTGTACGCGGCCGGGTAGTGCGACAGCTCGATGGGCTCCTGCAACAGCGCGAGCGTCACTCCTCAGCGTACGCCTGACGACGTACAACGCTGCAAGGGCTTTTGGCGCGTGCCCATACCCGGAACTCACACACAATGACTGACAATTTCACAAAAGTTTACCGAGAACACCTCCCCGTCAGTTCCATTCAGGCATCAAAAGATCCTTGTAGCTTCCTCTGGCTTTCTTTATGCTTTGTTACTGTGCCGGCCCTCCGATGCGCCGGAACAGTTTCAGAACATCGATCACGTTTTAGACGATCAATATCGACTGGTCGACGTGGAACGACCGCAATGTAGTTGCATCATTACTTTTATACAGGGTTACATTTAATTTAGGCAGTATATAGAGTGCCGCTAGCGGCATACTATCACGATCAGATAAGGTGCCGTAAGCATTGCATTGTCACTGTCACTAGTTACTTTGGTTGCGTGTTGAGGTTGATGACCCTTTTTACCCGACTCCGGCGAAGCCAAAAAAGGAGGGTTATGTGTTTGACCAAAAAGTAGGTAGTGTGTGTATGTCCGTCTCTATATTCCTTCGTAACTACTAAACGGCTGAACCGATTTGGATGAATGATATGTCGTTAGATTCGTCTTAATTGCGCAAGTGTCACTGAGTATATTACAATTATAAAAAATGCCTAATTATTTTCGCCATGAAGTAGGTTTAAAAATAAAATCAAAAGTCTATGGGGACTGCCGAATCTGCCGATAGAAGTGAAAACTAAGCGTGCGGTGACGATTGCGCGAGTTTCACGCTTTTTGTTCCCCCAAAAAGTGCTCAACGCGCTTATAGAAGTTTTCACTTCAAAAAACTTCCAAACCTATAGATTGGGATATGAAAATGAAAAAGAAAATAATATAATAATAATAATATGATAATAATATATAAAAGGTGATTACAAAAATATATACAAATTATATGTTTAAGTGTAATTTGGAATGAGAAATGATATAAAACTAAAAACCCGAAACTAAAAAGTTTAAAAACTAAAAAGTTTAAAAACTAAAAAACCTGACTGCAAAATCACAACTGAAAAGAGAAAAACTAGTAGTATAATTAATCCAACAATTATAGACCAGTATCCGTGCTGCCGGTATTCAGCAAAGTGTTTGAAAAGGTAATGCTAAACCAAATGCTTAATCATTTTAACACCAACCAAATCTTACACGATCAGCAATATGGTTTCACCAAAGGTCGTTGTACAACTGACGCCGGTGTCACCTTATTAAAACACATATTTACAGCGTGGGAGGAGGCTCAAGATGCCATAGGAATCTTTTGTGACCTCTCCAAGGCATTTGACTGCGTAAATCATGAAACCTTACTCTTGAAACTTGAGCATTACGGACTAGGTAAACTTGCGCTCTGTTTAGTAAAATCTTATTTAAACGATAGACAACAGCAAGTTCAAATTAATGGTGTAAATTCACTCGGTCTAAAAGTAAAAATGGGTGTTCCTCAAGGCTCGATATTGGGTCCTTTCCTCTTTTTAGTATATATTAATGATCTACCCCATTTATTAAAAAACCAACCACAAATGGTGTTATTTGCTGACGATACTTCCCTAATTTTTAAGATAAATAGACGTGCATCAAATCTTGACGATGTAAATAACGCCCTACTGCAGGTCCAAAATTGGTTTACTGCTAATAATTTAGTATTAAATGGGAAAAAAACTAAATGCATAAGATTTGCTTTACCGAATGTTAAAAGTAGTGATTGTGATATAGTATTGAATAAGGAGAAGCTAGAATTTGTAGATAAAACTGTTTTCCTGGGGATCACGCTCGATTCAAGGCTGCAATGGGGTCCTCATTTAACATCTCTTGCAGGACGGCTAAGTTCAGCAGCATATGCTGTCAGAAAAATCCGTCAATTTACTGATGTAGATACCGCGAGGCTAGTCTATTTCAGTTATTTTCATAGTATCATGTCTTACGGTATTTTACTTTGGGGACGGGCTGCAGATATCGACTCTATTTTTATTCTGCAGAAAAGAGCCATTAGAGCAATATATTGCCTCCGTAGGCGCGATTCTCTAAGGGAACTGTTTAAAAATATTAACATCATGACGGTACCTTGTCAATATATTTATGAAAACATCATGTACGTCAGGAAAAATCTTAATCTTTTCAGTAAAAGAGGTGAAAGACACAATTATTGTACTAGAAATAGGGACCAATTAGTTCAACCGGGTTTCAGACTGGCTAAAGTAGACTCATCTTTCATGGGGTACTGTTTAAAATGTTACAATAAAATACCTTCCCATATACTACAACTAAATGAAACGAAATTTAAATATTGTATAAAACGCACACTATGCTGCCAAGCATATTATAAGCTTGGGGATTATATCGCTGACAAAAATGCTTGGCTTAACGCTGGTCCAGCTCCACAAGGGCGCATAAACTAATTGATTAGCATTCAAAAATATTGTTGGAATTGCTGAAGATTGCAAAAACTATCTTTGAATTGTATAGCTTCAATCTCTTTTTTTATTTTTATTGTATAATTGCATAGCACATGTGTGAGCACTGTGACCATGTACCTTCTATAAAGCTGCCATTTGCTGGGTACGTCTTTCATTGACTCGATATGCCCTGGCGGCTAAGAGTATGTCATGCTCACTCAAATGTCTCGCTGGTGGTGGCGTGTGTGTTGGATCGTCGAGTTCCCTTCAAAATGGTTGAGCTAAACGGTGCTGATCCATGCGTCATGTTCGTGAACGGGCGCCATCAGTAGGGACTGGTCATATCTTATCTGCCACGGCTTATTTTAATTTTTGAATTGTTTTTTTATTTTTATTTTTTATTACGGACGCTTTTTACGTACACGTCTTTCTACATTGTTCTCACATGTATAATTTCAACATGAATGATGTAATATTTTGTAAGAATATAATTTTTTTAAAAGAGTGGCCGTGGAGTTTCTTGCCCGTTCTTCTCCATAGGAACCTACGCTTTGGAATGGGCAACTAGCTTCATATTTCTGACTGACTGACTCCTTGACAATTCAAAAGTGCCTGTAAATGGTTTAATTGAAATAAATAGTTTGAGTTTGAGTTTGAATCTAATTTTGGTATCGCAGGCACAAACATAGGTTGCACCATACTTCAGGTGATTGGTTTGTTAAAATTCTATTGTTTATAATATGTGTTTTCGCAGTTGTTTTTTTTTTTTTTTTTTTGTATATTTGAATACCCCAGGGTGCGCAAGTATCACCAAGTTTATTTAGGGATTTGTGGAATAGTGGGATATAAAGGTGGGGGAAGATCACATAGCGGGTAAAAAATTTTTTCCAAGCATTAATACGGCGTAGTCTACGGATCCTATTTCAGAAAGATTGTCTTCCTTGGACATGCATGTAAAGTTTAATTTAAAAGAAATTTCTTCATTTAGTTGACATTTATTTAACTTAACTTACGGTTTAATTACTGTTTAATCTCGAATTTTGTTTTAATGATATAATACAAAAGTTATTATGTGTACACCAATTTCATTGGTAGAACATAGAGCTCGATTACAATAATATATATATCTATGACCTATACATATGTTCACAAATAAAGATTGATTGATTGTTTGTTTTTCTCTTTTCGGTTGTGTTTTTGCAGTCGGGTTTTTTGTTTTTTTTTAAATAATTTGCTTTATTTCAAGCTTTGTAGTTTTACATAGGTATATATTTATATTTGGAATTGAAACATTACTAACTTTTCTTTGGTACCATTATTGTGGTAATTTAATTTAAAAAAAAAAAACGAAACAATTAAACAATAAACACGCCTGCAATCCAGTGTTAAACAGAGGTGTACCATAAAGTACATCCACATTTCGCTAGTTATCCTAACTAATATTATAAATGCGAAAGTCAGTTTGTTGGTATGCTTTCACGTTAAAACGGCTGAATGGATTCGGATGAAATTTGGCATATTGGTAGACCATGACCTGGAAAAGGACATAGGCTACTCTTCATCCTGGTCCGCAAACGAAGTCGCGAGCAACATCTAGCATTAGAATATTTGAAACTGATCTCGATCGCGGGGTCAGGCTAGTAAAGCCTCGCTTGCAGTACCTCGTTGTTCATGTGCGGCGACTTGGGGCGCGGCGTCTCGCTGCGGATGGCGTCCACGAGCGCGCGCATGCCGCCGGCCGCGCGCGCCGCCTTGCTGCCCGGCCGCGACGCCGCGCGCGAGCTGGCCGCCGCTGGGGACGAGGGCAAGACTGATAGCAGACATCGGAAATGCTTAAAGTATATGCACCCATATTTTTTTTTAAATGTTTGCTATTGCTTCCGTTACAAATATTGTTAGTATTGAACAATCCATTAACCTTCTAAAACATGGTAAAAAAAAACCATGTACATTAAATAAAATTTTAAATGATTAAATTTGTCAAAAAATAAAAGGCCCGTTTTGACATTTGAGAAAGACCCTAGAATGTAACTTGGAACGAAACTGAAAGAAACAATAAAATAATAATTAATTACATAAAGTAAGCATACTACCAGTCTTTTTACACGTGCAGTCTGCGGGTCAGGTATACGCTGAGAGCATACAACGCCCTGCATGTCCAGTATAACAATTTATTCAGGATGCTGTTGGGTCTACCACGCTTTTGTAGCGCTTCCGGGATGCTCACCGAGGCCCGGGTTCTATTCTCGATAGAGTACGTGCTAGCTCCCACAGCATCCTGAGTGTATTGTGCTATAGGTGATACAGCCCCATGCTGGCTCACTGGATACGGCTGCACACGTAGATGTCAGTCGTAGCAATTTTGTATGTAGTGTGGTTTTTACTAACATTCGGTTAAGACCTTTAAACAACATATTTATGGATCTTGTAAGTCCGAAATAAAATATTTATATGTAAAGTGTTTTAAAAAAATACATAACTTTTTGGCGCGTTAAGTAATATGTAATGTATGTAGTAATATAGCATTCAAATACCGATATCCCATAAAATAATCACAAGTATCACCAGTATTTAATTCAGGGACTGAATTACCGAAAAATTAAGGTACCTTTAAATTTCAGTATGACGTCATACCGTTAAATAAAGGTTACCGAAATATTTCGATACCGTTATGTTTTTCAGTAGCGGAATTTTGAGGTTGGGTATGCATACCGGTATATTTCGGTAGAAGTACTATAACCTTTATAAATGTTTCGGTAGCAGTACCTAAACCTTAATAAATAGGGGTTTTCTTTGACACACCGCCTTGCTACTGTGTCTGTCGTTCACTTGCCGATTGTTACAAAATAGGTACACAAGTTCTAAAGTGTTCGACGCCGCGCCGTCTCGCATGTTTTTGATACCGAAATCGTGTAAAGGTTAAATAATGGTTTAGCCCAACCTTTATTTTTAAAGGTATCGGTATAGCTCAACCTGTATTTTAAACCGGTACCGGTATATTTTTGAGGTATCTTAACCGTAACCGCTTTCAGTCCCTGATTTAATTAATAGTACCTCAGGCTAGAAATTATTATGGCAGGCGAACTGTAAAGTTTTTAATATAAAAAACGAAATAAACTCGATAAACTATAAGCAAAAATACAACAAAAAAAAAAAACTATAACTACTTATCTAACTTAGTTTCATAAAATATTTTTCAAATTTAAAACACTAATTAAAATAAATAAAAGCGAAGCAACATTTATAGGAATTTCTTTACGTTGACTAGAACCGGTCTTAACGAGCCGCCGAGTAGCGAGCAGCTCACATCTCACATCAAATCACTACATGTGTGTGACCCACGCACTTAGGTACTGATAGATGTTTACGGCTTAAATGGTACGTCCACGGATCATATACATGAATAATATTATATAATAAGTAAATACATGTTATATTTAAGTGAGTACCGGTAAACCGGGGTTACTTTGAATCGCGGGGTAACTTTGATAGAAACTTCCATTTCATATAAAATCGTGAATTACTTAAAACGAAACGCAATTAGGTAGTTTTTTTTCTGAGTTATGAACATTGAACAACTGTTTAATCTTTTCCTGAGGACACGCTGGGAATCCACCAATCATTTTAATTGAAAAAGGTAAATATATTGTCATTCAAACAATCAAATCAATTGTTAGATCAAAGTTACCCCATGCGACAATATTTATTTTTCTAGTTGATAGATTTTTATTTTTTAAATTGTATTGGCATTATAATTGGATAATTATATTTAAATTGTATTGGCATTGTAATTGGGTTTATTTAATTGCGTAATCACTTTGCAATTACGCAATAATTACTTTGTAATTACGCAATAAAATAAGGGGTATCAAAGTAACCCCATCCTACGTATAACTTTGATCAGGCAGTTTAATTGTTTTTTCTCAAAATCAAGCCAATTTTTTTTCACTTATTATTACAGGAATCGAGAGTAATAAAAAAACCGATCACTAGATTTATTTAGTATTTTTTTACACCCACAAATTTAAAAGATATGAACCTTCAAAGTTTAATATTGATCAAAGTAACCCCAGTCTACGGTAGTGTTTTTTAGCGAATGTGAGTACCACAGAAATATTAAAAACAGGAGAAGTGGCAAGGGGGCGTGTCGCCGACCACGTGGAGTTGAGCGCCTCGCTCAGGTATTGAAAAAATGGCCGTCACCGCGAGTTAGTGTGTTGTCAACCGCGATCGTAAAAAAAACGATTATGCCGTCTTGTTAAGTGGGTTCGTGCAAAAATAGAAGCCAAAACAAAAATTTTCGAAGTCATGGCATCAGTTACCACAGGTAAATACAAGTATTTTACAATATTTGTCTTAAAAATCACGAAAAACAACAAGCCGTAAAATATATCTGAGTTGTACTACTTTATTTTTGTTTTCCTATATTATCCCGATAATATTATTTTTGCATTAAATACATTGCTCTTTTACAACCACCTCAGTCTGTCACTGAGTGACTGAACAAGCAATGTAAATCTGACATAACGAAACCTCAATAAGCCGTAATGTCGCATGGTGCGTCCGCTGCTCCGGTCCACCGTATTTGAGCGCGAGCTAGTGATGTGCTCGTGGAGGTCTGACAAAGTCTATCGACAATAAAGTCAACTGCGAATTTTTATATTACAATTTCATTTAATTGATTTTTCTTCAATTTGTTAACTCTTGTAATCCGGTTGGAAGGCCGATGTGGTTCTATGCATTTTTACCCATTTTTATTATTTTACAGCGTAGTAGACAAATGCGTAACCAAATATCGTGAAGTAAGTTCAATAATGTTTAGTTTAGTAATCTATGGAATGTCCTTGGGTTTGAATTATGAGATGTAATGCCTTAGCCTCAAGTTACTTCGTCATTTGTTATGGTTATGGTATTTTACTGAAGTCTTCATGAATGCACCATTAGCTTCGTATGCATTATAATAATCAGCATCATATAGTCATAATAATGTATTATGCCGCAGAATTTCTAAAGAGGGTTTGAAGCCTATTGTGACGTCATGCATGCTCTAAAATAAACAATTATAATATGAAAATTACTTTTAATAAGGTTATTATTAAAGATTTGGCAATGGGTCAACATTCATGCTATTTATTTCTTATGCATGTGTTATATAAATGTAATTATTGTGTCTAAAAATAAATAATATGATATATAAATGTAATTATACTTGTTATACCTATAAATGTAATTATTATCTACGATTAATTTACTAAATGAATTTAATAACAAACTTATTTTTTATAAGTCAAACACTGATTTGACTCAACTGTTGTTATTGTCTCCAATATCTTGGTTGAATTATGTAGTAGGGTCACACTGATTTATTTGTTGTTCCTATATTTAAATACTAAATGATTGAGGATACAAGTTTTATTAAATTATTTTGTTAAGAATATCTAAGAGATTAGTTTACGTATAAATTATATTTTTGTAAAGGTATTATTACAGTTTATAGTTTAAAAGTATTTGTTTTGTCCTAATAGTTCAGTTCATTTTATCTGTGGACAAAATAATTAATAATAATAAATAAAAAAAAAAAAAAAAAAAAAAAAAATATTTAATTAATAATTTTATGTGTGTTTTGTTTTGGTTTTCATTTTGTGTGGGTGTATTCATGTTAGATAGGGTAAGGTAGACAACTGTCATTTGAAATGTTTTAAAAGGTCGTGTAACTTAATTCTTGTTCTCTTTTCTGTACGTGTCACTGGACTGGTAACAATATAAAAGCTTAAGTTAACATCTAAGAACAGACCCTGAGTGGTGTCCATGTCCGTAATATTGAGTTGCTAAAAGCTAATATAAGGAAATAATGTTGCTTATCAGAAGTTCTGCTTTTATTGTAAAATGTATTGGAATAAGGATCATCAGATCATTTCTGTGAAAGATCGACTGACTACAATGTTCATGTAAGTTAAACTGTCATTATATCATGATTATTGCTGATAACTATGATGTTCTGTATGTATTAAAATATTGCTAATATTGCTACATAAGTGTTAAATCGAATTAAGGAATATTCATATTCTATTTCTTGTCATTGATAAAGTTGTTAGCTTTAAGAAATGGTCCAAGAGATTAATGTAATAACAAAACTAAATGCTAATGTAAAAATGTGTTGATAATATACTTCAAAACAAGCTTCCGTGGAGTTTCTTATCCTTCTTCTCCACGAAGACCTAGATTTGGAACGGATAACTAGCTTTCTCATTAACAATACCTATTTATTGACAAGTCTAATTGAAATAAATGCCTAGTCTTGTCTCCATGTGCTTTCTTATAATCCTTTTCCCTACACACCATATTCATAGATATTAAAATACATAACATAACATAACATCACGCCTTGTTTCCCCGAGGGTTTGGGCAGAGGTGCACCTGTAGCAGGTACACCCACATATTAAAATACCTACATGATTAAATAATTAACTAATACTCGTAGGTAACCTGAAAATCCTGACACTCAAAAGTTGATAGTTAAGTGGATATGTCTCAATGCCTCTAAATGTAGTATATCTCATAATCTTTTTCTCACACATGCGTGTGTGTTATTGTCACATAAACCCCTAGTTACTAAAGAAAGAAGAATTTAATTTCTTAAAAATACGGGTTTTTTAAGAGCCTGCAAACTTACAAGTTTATGATTAGCTTCGTATAACTATATATGTAATTCAGTAAGTCACTAACAAATTGTAATTGTACCGTTTCAGTTTCCCAAAAGAAGCAAGTAAAAAATCAATGGATTGATGCCATAGGAAGGTCAGCTAACTGGTTCTCTACAAAAACGAGAATCTCTTTTTTGAACATTTTATGGCATCATAATCATATATAGTTATATATCGTAGTTACGTGTCGTTGGATTTGTAATTGTTTTTAAAATATTTTTTATTAATTAATTAAATAATGTTTTGTTGCTTTCATATCGTTTTTCTTTACTTTATTTTCAAAACCTTTATAGTAAATTTATCGATATATTTATCGATAACTCTTCGATTTAGTCAAGCACTATGTCGTATCCGCCCCCGAGTCCCGACAACACACAATGATAATTGTTTTAGTGTGAGTAATTATACGGAAAAAGTACGCTGTGTTTTAAATAATAAGGTTTATATTTAAATTACTGAGTTATCGATGGCGCGTGTGTGCACTTGTTCGTAGTATTGTTTTGACAGAACTGTGTGTGCAATATTAGCGTTATGGAGGGGCAATTGTGGCTTCATCGGTTTTCTATACATTTTGAACTCCACGCCATATCTCCTTCTTTAATAAATCTATGGTGAGTACCAATATAAACCATTTCTGGTTTAATGGTACAAAACAAACATTAACTTGTATTAAGACTGTATGCAAAAAAAAGATAAAAAGGGTGATTTAGTGGCATGCCTACAAAGACAAGGCGTTGAAGCTGACAGGAAATTGTTGAAAGCTGAATTGCTGGAACTGGTAATAGAAAATAAATTGGCACTTCAGCATGGACACAAAGTGATAAGATCGCCGCCGTACCATTGTCAGTACAATGCTATTGAGTTGATCTGGGCTCAAGTCAAAGGATACGCAGCTCGCCACAATACAAAGCCGCCATTCTGCACTAAGAAAATTATGACATTGCTGAAAGAAGCTTGTGCCAAAATTACTAAAGAAGACTGGGAAAAGTTGTAGAAAAAAACTCGAAAAATAATAAAGGAAGATTTTGACAGAGACGTCAATATTCATAATAAAAATGTAAAAGAAATAATTATATTTACAGATGACGATAGCTTAACTGTTGATATTGGCTCATCATCACCCGAAGAAAATGATTGACTGAAGATTCAATCACTTTCGGTTTTTCTAGATTTTTTTGTGATTCGAGTGAATGTTATTGTAACTAAAAATATTAAATTAAAGACAAATTGACCTTTCGTACCATTGTATCATTTCAAAATACCTACCTACTATTAAAGTTTAAGTTAAATTTTCTAATCAGAACTTTAATCCAATGCACTTTATAATACATAATCAAATACTCATATAAACCTGAATCGATTCATCGTGAGTATCGAGTACCGAGTCGTATGGTTACTTCACTAGTTACGTCGCGATGACAAATGTCAAAACGGGCCTTTTATTTTTGGACAACTTGAGTAATTGCAGCACACAAGATTAGTTTTCAGTATGAAATTGGGTGTATGCAGTATACAGTCTGGATTTCAGCAAGTATTATTTATTAGTAGGTAGTGTTATTGTCGTATAAAGTGAGGTGTATACGTACAGGGCGGGCGGTGGAAGTGCGGCGAGGTGGGCGGGCGGTCGTAGGGCTGCAGCGGGCGGCGCAGGTAGGAGGGCTCGCTCGTGAGGTACGAGTACGTCGTGATGCGGTGCGGCGAGCACGCGCCCGCGTCGCGGTACTCGCGCAGCAGCAGGCCCGGCGACACCGCGCGGTACCCGTACTGCAACACGGTCAGTGGCGCACTCAGTGTATGGAGCCGGCCTTCAGTACCTATCGACTTATTACTCGAAGCATTTAGTAGGCATTCATTATAATTTAATAAAAACCGTTGTTTTTTTTTTTTAAATAGACGTTTTGAGGGGAATCATACATTGTCGCAGAAAGTCTGGAGGCTACGCGATCGTAGCATGGCATGAGCTACGCCGTAGCTCCGCGTGTAGCACTGTGCGGCGAGCCGGTGACGCACATGCTGTTTTTAGGGTTCCGTACCCCAAGGGTGCCAAACGGAACCTTATTACTAAGTCTCCGCAGTCCGTCTGTCTGTCTGCCTGTCAGCGAGCTGTATCTCATGAACCGTAACAGTTAGACAGTTGAAAATTTCGCAGATTATGCATTTCTATTGGCGCTATAACAACAAATCATAAAAATTAAATAAACACCACACAAGAAATCTTGAGAAAAAAAAACTAACCTTGGCTAGTGGGGTGTCATTGTCTGGAGCTCATCGAATAGAGAACAATAATAAGTTTTTTTTTTCTACAAAAATGAAGTTGGGGACCGTAAAAGTTGTCAGTCTTAGACCATTTTTGTACGAGCAATCTCACAAATTAAAAAAGTTAGGACTTTGAAACTTCTGTATATCATGTGCCATATACTATGTATATATAATCAACAAATACTAAAAATGCCGATTCATAAGGTATTTATTTAAATGTGGTGATTTTCTGCAACTACAAAAATAAGTTTGTAATTCATAGTATCAATATGAAATACTAATTTATCTGCGATTTTCATTAAGATGAAAAATAATAATATTCTTCGTTTAATATTTTCATTTATTTGCTAAATAATGCACGGTGGTACGGAACCCTTCGTGTTCGAGTCCGACTCGCATTGGGCCGGTTTTATTTGTGAACTAAGATGGTACAATGTATACTGAACCAAATTTCGTCTTCTAAAATGCAATTTTATTATAACCTTTTAATATTTCCCAACAATTTGCTATATCCCCTTCTACAATTAGTCTGAAAGTTCAAGGCACATGTTGTAGGCGTTACCTACAGTTAGTCAACACATCCACATGCTCGGCGTCGTGCGCGGCGGCAGTAACACAATGAAACACAGCATACAATTAACAACAACAACCATGAACTACAGAACATTCACTGAAACGTGTAAATGTGTCAACTGAACATAAATAAAAACGTGTGCCCTTGAAGTGAAACAATAGAACATATTAAATATAAGAGAGACAGACAGTGAGACTGTGTCATTGTTTTATGAGCAGAAAAGGGAACTTCGCATTAATTTTTTTGTGATTTCTGACATTTCTGGTACTCAAACCTAAGTTGCTCCAATAGAGTTTTGATCCTTAAAAAAAAGGTCGACTGGCACCAAAAAATTTTTTTTGTGAAAATATCCGTTTTCTTGCTGCCTGTATTTTTTTTTTCAAAATCTGTGAATCAATGTCTCGAATATACCGTTTTCCTGTATACTACCTTGTATACTATAGGGTGCGATTTAATTGCGTGTAGCATACCGTCCAGTTGACGCAACAATACAAGTTGCACCAGCGCGGCAGCGTGTAGCGGGCGCAAGTCATTTGTTACTTCAATGTCATGTTATGCCACAGGCAAGACACTTGCACCGCCTTAAATGGGGCTTGTTGGTCGCGTTCTCAGTGCGATCCTTTAAAATATTTCCACCAAGAGAAAGAAGATGTCATCTTCAAGAGCACACGCAAAAAAGAAAAATAATAAAAAGATAAAAATAAAAGTGTGTGACGGACCTTCCTGGTCAAGCTACTGTAGGGGCTGCAGTAGGAGCCGTTGACGCTGGGCGTGCGCGAGCGCAGCGAGAACTGAAGACAACAAGCGACGTCACGCGCGGGCTTCGGCGCGGGCGCAGTTGCAGAGTGGTCCAACGTAATGTAACGTGCGCATGGACAAGTTGAAGCCTCGTATTCATATTTAACAAAGGTTGCTAAATATTGTTTCTAGCAACATCAAATGTTGCTGAAACAACATTGTGCTACTTTTGTTTCCCATGAATACGGAGCCAGATTTCTTTCTGAGGACTCATCGTCCAAATAAATATGTGAAAACGATTGAACACGTTACGTTATACTGCTGGAAGTCAGCAGGTGCGTGTGGTACCGTGCAGCTGCGCCGCGTCGGGCTGCGGGACACGGGCCCGCTCTCACGAGTCAACAAGTGTGGAGCTAGTTGACTCGTGACAGTCGGCCCTGTTGCAAATAAACATTGAAAATTATTAATCATTTCACGTTTGTACGCGTATGCTTGTCGTTTTAGCCATGTTTCTTACAAGTACCAAAATTTCATGGGACTACGAACTTACGTCAACAAACGTAGTTTTTCTTGTGATTTTTATCACTTGCTAATATTACCAGAATTATGATTTACTTTATAAACTAAAAACCGTTTTACAAGCTTTAATTAGAACAAGATATACACAAGCAAGACGTACAGAGTGTAAATGACTTAAATAATTGAACACAAATATTTGGTTAATTGATTGAAGGCATCAGAACTTGTGTAACGTTGTTCACGATGAGCACTGCAGTCTACACCCTGTATAATACACAAGTAATAGAACAGTGAGGGTGCTTTATGCGTCGAGGCGTCCACAGTATGATAAATGCCTCAAAAAACGGACATCACTTTTATATTCTTCTACTCGATAGTAGACACTGTTTAGAATGCTCGAGTAAAAACTCCCAGAAACCAATTAAGCTTGGATCCAAAGTTATAATTTTTATTCTGGTTATCCATAGAAATCAAAAGAATTGTTATTAGGTATTGTGTTCCTATGCAACGTTTTTAGGTATTTACTCGTAAAACAAGCTAATGTATGTTTTTCTGAATTAATGTTTTTTTTTTTTTCGCAGGTTTTATAACGTCATGCTCCCCAGCAACCCCATCATCTATTTTGCTATTTATAAACTCATGTGCCAATTGTACGCTACGTACGCTACGTTTGCTAATTACAACTATTTCATGAGTGAACAATTTGATAGTTATTTATTTTCAACCGACTTCAAAAAGGAGGAGGTTCTGAATTCGGTTATGTTTGTTACGCGATTACTCCGCCAATTATGAATTGATTTTGATGATTCTTTTTTTGTTTGGTAGGGCATACTTCAGAAGTGGTCTCATATAAATTTGGTTAAAATCTGATGAGGGGTTTTTGAGTTAGCTTCAATAATACGTATTTTTCCCACCTAGTATATGTGGACGATGTTCTAATAGTTCCTGTCTCTGTTATTTACTTAGCAGGTAGTGGTATTCAAATTTTTGTGGGGGTTTTGTGTAGGTACCACAACTAAAAAGTGAAAAATAAAACCGAATTCCAAAAAAAAAACACTACAAACTGAAAAATAACTTTGATTTAGGAAGTCGGTGGCAAAAAAACGAAAATAAAAAACCCAAGACACCGACTTCCGAAATCAAAGTTATTTTTCACTTCGTAGTGTTTTTTTTTTGGAAGTCGGTTTTATTTTTTGTGTAAAAGTTTTTATACAGTTAATTGTACAGTTCTGCAGAATATTTTAAGATAAAAATCAGGTGCTACTTTCAAAAGATGTCAGAGCGAAAAAATAAAAAAGGATTAAAGATAAAATCAGCCACATATTTATTTTTCTATCATAACATAATCTTTTCTGTTTCGCCTATATAATATCAATAAACTTCAAAAACAAATGTTCAAATATTTGCATCAATTTTTTGCGTTTTTCTGATAATAGAATAAAAATTATAACTCATCGACATCGTTTTAAAGTATATTTAAGATCCGGGAGTTCGACCGGCGCGTTCACAATAGATCATACTTTCGATTAATATAATAAAAAGGTGATGCCTGTTTTTTGAGGCATTTGTCATACTGGTCCGTGACAGTGGCATTACATTAAGGCGCTACCCTGAGCTAAGTGGCGCCCTCATTGAATAAAAAATCGTAGCATAGCATAGAAAATAAATTTAAAAAAATGGATTCTTGGAGTTTTAAAACAGGACTCAAAGTGTTTCTTATCCAAAGTAGATAGCAAAAGTGTCAAAAGTGGCCGTTTTTTACACTTTTGCTATCTACTTTGGATACGAAACACTTGAGTCCTGTTTTAACAACGTAAAAATACTTTATGCTCTTTGTAACAAACTCCAAGAATCCATTTAAAAAAATATACTTTCTATGCTATGCTACGATCTTTTATTCAATGGGGGCGCCACTTAGCTCGGGGTAGCGCCTTAAACTGATAGTGATCTGTATATAAAATTAAAATTTCACAAAATATGTAAAAAAAAGACACTACGGTACTGAAAGAAAATAGAAAAATAATAAAATAACAAAAGAAATATCCAATCCTACCGACGCATAACATCAATACATATACATGTATTGATGTTATGCGTCGGTAGGATTGGATATTTCTCATGCGCTGCCGTTTATAAATTGATAATAGCCGTATGGCTATTATCAATTTATAAACGGCAGCGCATGAGACATGAATAAACAAATAAACAAAGTATGCGTCGGCAGGATCTGTGGCGTGCCTCTACATCTACGGTGCAGCACAACAGTATGTGACCCACGGGACTACGACATCCATACATCACATACACCACGGTGAAATATTTACAACTAGTGTCTACTGTGCAGGTGTTATGCAGGCATTCTTCTAATGTAGATAACAGATTCGTTTAAACAGTTATTGACTTGCTTATTGTCATAAAATTAAAATCAATATAGTGCCCGTTCCCATAGTATTGTCCACTTTTATCAGATAACCCTGTATAATGTGTGGTGTGTGTGTGTCTGTAGAATGTGTGTCACCTGCTGGTCGGCGGAGGCGCGGTCGTTCGCAGCCTGGTCGCTGGGGTCCAGGTCGTTGGGGTCGAACTGTGCGGGTGCCAGATGGCCGGTGTGGTGTGTGTATGTGTGTGTCACCTGCAGGTCGGCGGAGGCGCGGTCGTGCGCGGCCTGGTCGCTGGCGTCCAGGTCGTTGGGGTCGAGCGGCGCGGGCCCGCAGCGCGGGTGCCAGATGGCGGGTGTGGTGTGTGTATGTGTGTGTCACCTGAAGTTCGGCGGAGGCGCGGTCGTGCGCGGCCTGGTCGCTGGCGTCCAGGTCGTTGGGGTCGAGCGGCGCGGGCCCGCAGCGCGGGTGCCAGATGGCGGTTGTGGTGTGTGTATGTGTGTGTCACCTGAAGTTCGGCGGAGGCGCGGTCGTGCGCGGCCTGGTCGCTGGCGTCCAGGTCGTTGGGGTCGAGCGGCGCGGGCCCGCAGCGCGGGTGCCAGATGGCGGTTGTGGTGTGTGTATGTGTGTGTCACCTGAAGTTCGGCGGAGGCGCGGTCGTGCGCGGCCTGGTCGCTGGCGTCCAGGTCGTTGGGGTCGAGCGGCGCGGGCCCGCAGCGCGGGTGCCAGATGGCGGGTGTGGTGTGTGTATGTGTGTGTCACCTGAAGTTCGGCGGAGGCGCGGTCGTGCGCGGCCTGGTCGCTGGCGTCCAGGTCGTTGGGGTCGAGCGGCGCGGGCCCGCAGCGCGGGTGCCAGATGGCGGGTGTGGTGTGTGTATGTGTGTGTCACCTGAAGTTCGGCGGAGGCGCGGTCGTGCGCGGCCTGGTCGCTGGCGTCCAGGTCGTTGGGGTCGAGCGGCGCGGGCCCGCAGCGCGGGTGCCAGATGGCGGGTGTGGTGTGTGTATGTGTGTGTCACCTGAAGTTCGGCGGAGGCGCGGTCGTGCGCGGCCTGGTCGCTGGCGTCCAGGTCGTTGGGGTCGAGCGGCGCGGGCCCGCAGCGCGGGTGCCAGATGGCGGGTGTGGTGTGTGTATGTGTGTGTCACCTGAAGTTCGGCGGAGGCGCGGTCGTGCGCGGCCTGGTCGCTGGCGTCCAGGTCGTTGGGGTCGAGCGGCGCGGGCCCGCGGCGCGGGCCCGCAGCGCGGGTGCCAGATGGCGGGTGTGGTGTGTGTATGTGTGTGTCACCTGAAGTTCGGCGGAGGCGCGGTCGTGCGCGGCCTGGTCGCTGGCGTCCAGGTCGTTGGGGTCGAGCGGCGCGGGCCCGCAGCGCGGGTGCCAGATGGCGGGTGTGGTGTGTGTATGTGTGTGTCACCTGAAGTTCGGCGGAGGCGCGGTCGTGCGCGGCCTGGTCGCTGGCGTCCAGGTCGTTGGGGTCGAGCGGCGCGGGCCCGCAGCGCGGGTGCCAGATGGCGGGTGTGGTGTGTGTATGTGTGTGTCACCTGAAGTTCGGCGGAGGCGCGGTCGTGCGCGGCCTGGTCGCTGGCGTCCAGGTCGTTGGGGTCGAGCGGCGCGGGCCCGCAGCGCGGGTGCCAGATGGCGGGTGTGGTGTGTGTATGTGTGTGTCACCTGAAGTTCGGCGGAGGCGCGGTCGTGCGCGGCCTGGTCGCTGGCGTCCAGGTCGTTGGGGTCGAGCGGCGCGGGCCCGCAGCGCGGGTGCCAGATGGCGGGTGTGGTGTGTGTATGTGTGTGTCACCTGAAGTTCGGCGGAGGCGCGGTCGTGCGCGGCCTGGTCGCTGGCGTCCAGGTCGTTGGGGTCGAGCGGCGCGGGCCCGCAGCGCGGGTGCCAGATGGCGGCCCCCTGCAGGAACATCTCCTCGCCGTCCCCGAAGGGGTCCCCACACTTGCTGCAGCGCGCGCACGTCGGGTGGAAGTGGTGGTTGTCACCGGCCTGCACACGCATACCACATGCTTACTACACACAGATCTCCCAAGAAACAAATACACTTCGGGAATCATCGCCTATCTTCTGAAATATGAACGTGTGTAATGAGATCTAATGTAGTGCAGTTACGTAAATTTTAAAGATCTTAAAATTAAATCAACAGAAGATCTATGGGGAATGTCTGTAAAAGTCTAGATCTATCTGTCATCGAAACCATTGCGCCCTATTTAGCTTACATATTTAACACCAGTCAGCGTAGCCACCACATATTCATTATAAGACCTTCATACTGTATTCATCTTTTACAAAATAAATATGATCTTATTTTATCTTATCTCATGAACTCATGAAACACAGTAAAGTAGTTCCTTTGTTCAAATCCGGTGATAGTAAAGAACCCAACAAGTAGAGGCCTGTGTCAATTTAGCCAGTTCTCAGTAAGGTGTTTGAAATGTTGATGCTCAATCAAATGTTACGTCACTTTAATAAAAAATCCATCTTTCATGAACAACAAGTACGGTTACTTGCAAAAGAGAGCTGTCAGAGCCATTTATAATCTAAGGTTTATTTATAACCTGTTGTTGTTGTTTCCAATTAATGTTATTTCCACATAAACAAACTTCATTTTTATACATGTGTAAATAAAGTTGATTTTAGACTGACTAGTACTGTTGAAAAAGTAATAAAAAATATAAAGTTGTAGCGCAAACTGAATCTTATGTGTAGGCATTATAGTTGTTTTTCCTAAAACTCGTGTTTGTTTACAGGGTTTTAACCATCATTACAAAATTATAGATTAACAGCTATGCAATTTCAAAAAACTTTTCAAAACAGATGACGACCTGCGACCAGAGTAGGGAATCCGACAGAGAGAAAACTTCATCCAAACGCGCTATGATACTCGTAGATTCCGTACTACAAAGGGCGGCAGTACAAAACTTAGAAGCTTTGCCTTTGTGGGAGGTTACTATGCGGTGCGACGTACGTGCTAATTCGGAAATAGGAAGATTACCGAAGCGCATACCTTTTCTGGTTTAACTGACCATACCTACCTAATATACGAGTATGCACACAAACAGAGTTCGATGATCATATTTCCTGTATGAAAATATGTTGGTGTTATCATCGTTATTTTCCTTCGTCATACGTCGCAACACTTGCAATAAATTCTTGATGATGGTTCAAACCGCCGGCTAATCTCATCGATGTTCATCCGTGATGATGATTTCGTGATACAACGGATTTATTTATTTGATTTACACGGCTTAGAAAACCAATTATATAAATCAGAGTATATATAATAAGTACAAACATAACACATAACGAATAACAACAATCAAATACTATTATTCTCACAAAAATGTAGGCACATAGCCATTAAATTGGCGAATTTATTATGAAACAGATCGCAGTCCGGATTGGTTTCCACGACCTTATTTAGTGCGGTCAACACGCGCGCTACGGGAGACGCAGCACGGGCTGATGTCCGACACAAAGGCACGCTTAGCAGTTGATGTTCTCTGCCACGGAGATAATTATTCGGTGTATAGAGTCGAATCAGTTCATTATGGATGTCAGGCGCATCCGTCATACCCTTCCACACTTTCAGCATAACGCCTACCTGGCCACATGCCCTTCTGGCCTCCAGCGTATGATATCCCAGACATCCTAAGAGTAACTTGGTAGGATAGAGGTAGGGATAGTAACCGAGAGTTCGTCGGTAAAGAAAACGCAGGAATGCTTTTTGCACTTTTTCTAGAAGAAGTGCATACTTTGCTTCGTGCGGATTCCATTCACTAGAACTAGCTTCTAGCTTGGTTCGGACAAGTGTGCTGTATAAGAGCCTTATTACATGCTCGTTGCGAAAATCACGGGCATTGCAGAGAACAAACCCTAGCCTTTTAAAAGATTCTTTGGCTACTGTGATTCTTTGGCTACGGATGCATTAACTGGGCACTGACATGTAGTAGGGGCATGTTATGTATATAACAATACGAACAGCGGCAGCGGAACAATGCGTGCACACGTCACAATGCTATCAAAACAAACGAGTCCCGTTGTGAGACGTCACAGTTGTGATATGACGCGCCACACGCCGCACGTCACAGCGCCCGCTACGCAACGATACTATTGTTGTTATCATTGTGACTGATGTAACTGAATTAATCAATGCTTCCTAAAGGAAATACGGAAATAAAGGGCAGCAAGTAAGCATTGATCAATATGTAATCAGATACCAGGGAACAGGGAAGTTTTTAGAGAAGTTGTTATTTTCTATTCTAAAGTTCTTTGATATTATCATATCAAATGTTTAAATCAAACGCCAGATACAGATTTCCAGTGCTTGTTTCATGTTCTCTTGTGGAGAAGTGTGCCAGAGAAATAAACGAGACATATATAGTGTATTAATTAGGATTATCATTTATCATTCACTCCGTCATTACTACAGTGGAGTACAATATTGGAATATAAACTTTTCAGTCGTTTTTAAAATCAAGATATTCATCGTGTGGTTATTGCATGTCGATAGCGATCGGCGATAAGTACTACGTACACAGCCGCGTGTGACTCACAGCGGATTGTTATGCGTACGCGCATGTAACTACTGCACAGATTGCTCTGTGATACCAACCAATATGTGGACTTGGAAAACAACGATTCTATCTACGAGAGAATAAGTATGATTGTGTATTGACGCTGAGAAAGAACTTAGTATTGTGGAGATAAGAATCCTACGCCACTGACAAATGTGTTGGATGGTAAACGCACAAGGATTGGCTTCGGTAACATGAATGACGCCGTTGAACACGACTTTATGGCAGTGGTTTCAGAAATACGAAACAAATCAGTGTTACCTATAAGTTTTTTCGAATTCCATTAGGGGCAATTTATCAAGCAACAATTCATGATCCATATAGATAAAAGCTTTGCAAAAATCTATGTAAACTGCGTCCACTCGCAGAGACCCGTAACGTATCAACGCCAGGAAAAAAGATGGATTAGTGGTAGAAAACAGAGCTGTTGCTGTATGGGTGAGGCGAGTACCTGCAGGACTTTGCCGGAGATGTACCGCTGGCAGTAGGCGCAGCGCACGCCGTACAGGCGCTGGTAGTCGCGCTCGCAGTACGGCACGCCGGCGCGCCCCATGTACTCGCCCTGCAGCACGGCGCCGCACTCGCCGCACGCGAAGCACCACGTGTGCCACTGCCTGCACAACACAGCACGCACATCGACCAATCATTCCTCCATAATATACAGGGTGTTTGGCAGAACGTTGAACATACGAAAATGGTAGATAGGTGGGGTCATCTGCTACTTAGTCAGCCCTTCTTTTTTTTTTTAATGCAAGTTAAAATTATGATTTAAGTATTTTTTACATCTTTCTGTAAGTTTGAGGACTCATAACTTTTTTTCTAGCTAACATCTGAATAAAGCAATCGTTTTATAAGAATCTGCAACCATTAAAGATTTAAAAAAAACCCTGTTTTACCCATTTTTAATAAAAATTACACTTTAAAGTTAAGAAAGTGGTGACAGCAAAAAAAAATTTTTTTTTTTTAAATAAATTAGGGCTGAGTAAGTAGCAGATGACCCCACCTATCCACCATTTTCGTATGTTCAACGTTCTGCCAAACACCCTGTATATGGAAAATGGATGGGTCAACCTTAATTTGGCTTAAAATTCTGCCTCCCTTAAAACTGTGTGGACTCTCACCAAATTATTTATGATGAGTCGGCATTAGCTGCCCGTAATTCGGGGCGCCGGGCGTCCATTAATATTTTACGAGGTTTACCGTAATGTCACTTTGCAAATTGTAACAATAAATAAATGAGTCCAATTAGGCACAGAGCCGGCGCGGCGGCGCGACCTTTAGCCCGCGTGTCCTTCCGCCGCCCTCACTCATGAACCACAAGTCACCGCCAACAGGGATGTTATTTGATACTTACCAATTTTGACAGAAGTCCATGATGTCCACTCGGGTTACCTAGCTACTATGTGTTATTTTATTGTTAAAACATTAAAAAGATAGATGATCGGTGTATCCCCCTCACCTGTCTAATGCTACGAGCGCCTGTCCTTCCGATAACTCTTGTCCACATCCCGCACATTCTGAAATAAAGACAAAACATTACAAACTCTCAAGTTCAAAAAATAACTACACAAAATGGCCATCATGGCGTGTGCTGTTTTTGTCAGTAAATATTGGTAATATGGTAGATAAGTACAGAAGACCAACTAGGTAACGCACATGAAAACACTATTAAGCAGTTAATCACCACTTGTGATTGGGCGATATCCGATACTTTTCGTGGAACGTCTAACAGTGCGTAAGTTCGGCAGTAATTACTTGACGCGGGGCTTCTGTACCTGTGTTGAAGCGGGCGCTTCAATGTCACGGCGCTCAAGGTCAAGAGTCAACGTATGCGCGTCTTGTGCGAAGTCAAGAAAAGTAGAAAGCGTTCGCTAAAGCCCATACATATTCAAGTCCTTTGACACGGAATTCAGTTCCTTTGTTGTGTCGCTCCACTTGACGACGACTGGTACCCTAATTACGTAATGCAAAATCAATCCGAATCTGAATCGTTTTGAAACAGATTGCTAATCCATTGCTCCGTAAGTTCGAAAAAAAAACTGCAGAGCAACGTAAATGACGCAATGAATGTTGTTGAACTGTCAAAATGAAACAGATTTGTCTTTATCGTTTACGAAAATATGTTGCGTAATTAGAAAGCTGGGGGCCAATTCTCGATTTTCGCCATTTATCTCGAGTTCGAGATCGTAAGTCTATCTCTATGTCTATTAAAAATATCTCTATCTCTACCAAAAAATGTCGAATTGAGCAGAATTCCGTATTCTCAGTCAAAATAGAAATAAATGTCACGAAAATGTCGAGTCGAGTGAAGATAATGTTACCATTATGAAGAACCGCACGTCCCGTTTTAGGTAGCTATGAGTTAATGAATGATTTTGTTTTAAAACGCTGACTAAACCTAATTATTTAAGTATAAAACGAAACGTTTAGTGTAAAAATAATAAGTTTGACAAATTGACAGTTGACTGTCTGTCAGTATCAGAATTTGCGCCTTTTTGCGGTTCCTTCAAAACTTTTGTTATGTTTACATGTACTCTGTGTTATATCATTATAGGGTGCTGTTTTACATTTCACAATTTTTATATAAGTAATTTAGGTATTTTAGGGTGTGCAATTAGTATTTTTGGTGGGTAAGGTTAGTTTAGTGAACAGTTATACATGACTAATAAAATTATGAAGCAGACGATTATTTACCTTCGTTTTCAGGTCTATTTTCTTGGTATCCTGAATTACAGGAGCCAATAGATCTATTAGAACCCTTATTAAATCTTTATCTAATCTGAAGTTTTTAATGACTTCTGTTTCGCTCAAGTCGTAAATATCGACGGTGGGATAAGTGCGCTGTTGTCGCCGTGTATTGGCCAGTTGCTCGCCACTTTCCAACAACTCCGAGATAAAAATGCTAATAAACTCGTCCATCTTTCAGTGGTTTCAAGTCCAATCGTGGGTACACAAATTACAGTCTGTTATTTGCGCGAAGGTCGTAGTTTCAAGAAAACACAATGCACAAATCAAAGAGTATAAATCGAATTTCCAGTAGGTATGAGATGCCAAGCCGTATTTTATTTAAAAATTAAAGAAAAGAAAACACAGTGTACAATCCAAAACTCAACGAATTCACTCAGAAATGACGTATCTCTACAATCGACATGACATCTCTACTGCTCAGAAGCACTCGACATGAACTCTAACGTTAGCCTTCGACAAATGTCGAATTCGACATCCCCAGAATAGCAACTTTCAAAATTTGTCGAAAAAATGACGTCATTAGAAATTTTTGTCGAGTTCGACACCATCTCTAAAATCGAGAATTGGCCCCCTGTTCTGTCTAGCGGCTAACAATCGTTTCTCTTGTAGATCACAGGTTAACGAAACATAAAATCAATTTCTTCAGGCATATACTCAATAGATATTTCTTTGTACAGTGAAGTCTTTTATATTATCTTCTTCCGATTTCAAATTGTTTCCTGTATCAAGTCAGCTCTGCACATATCGTCGGCCTCCCCGCTAACTGTCGACGGCACGGTTGGCGCAGTGGTTAAAGCAATTGACTGCTGCACTGCGTGTTGCGGGTTCGATTCCCGCACGGAACAAATATTTGTATGACCTACAAGTACTTGTTCCGGGTCTGGCTGTTTGTGTATGTGAATTTAAATGTTTGTAAACGCACCCACGATACAGGGGAAATTCCTAGAGTGGGGCAACGCTTTAAAAAAAAACTAGTTTGTCATCTGCACCTAACACTTTCACAAACACTGTTTACAAAAGCCATAGCTACACAATCACCCAATGCATCCTTTGTTATTTATTACTTATTATTGCATCATAACATTCGTTACTTAATGCGCCATGTTATAATTTATTACGTAATCTGTACATAACCAATAATGCCAAAACGTAAAACAAATAGTTTTTTATGACAGCAACTATTGTGTTTATTTTATTTTTGTCTTATTTCAAGCTGCACCGGTCGACGTCATCACGTCAACGCCGGCTGTCGCTGTGCACCAGCGCTGGGGCTCTGTCTCGTATATGGTCGCAGCATGACTAGGCATGAAAATTGCCGTCAATATTGCGAAAGTTGCCAAAACTGCCGGGAATGTTTCCAAACTTGCCGGCAACATTGGCAAGAAACGTGTAAATAGAAAACGTATTTTATTTTACATAATTGAATAATAGGGTAAAATTGCGGTTTGCAGGGTGCTAGTTTTTATCCTTACCTACATTATAAAACCGATTTTTTTTGTTTTTGCATTAATTTTCTTATTGATAAACTAAATAAAAGAAACAGGCTATCCACGATACTTCATTGGTGATGAAACCATAACTATTTTAGAGAAATCATATTTTTTTTCTACTTTCTTTTATCCAACCACACTTGTATGTAAGAAAGTATATAACAAAAAGACATGTATATGTTTATACATATACTTGTATATAAAAGAGTCAAACCTTGCAAGAAGATTTGATCAGCAACAACAAGTTGACGTTTCTGACTTCAAAAAAGGAGGTTCTTTATTCGACCCGTATGTATGTATGTTTGTATGTCCGCGTTTTTCTTAAAACCTACTGATCCGATTTTGAAAATTCTTTTGAGGGCGCGATTTGTCAAGTGGCTAAGCGATTAGTGTGAGGTAACGTACCAACGTAGTATTGAACATTTAAGTTATCGTAAATCAAAATAAGGGTACCTACAAGAGGTAATGTGAACAAAAAAAGGGAAGTATCAGGGTACTTCTGCATATTTCTTTAATTTTTAGTTGAAGGAGATTTTGATTTAAAAAAATCACTTATTTATTTTATTAGGTGTTAAAGTATGAAATTGCCGATTTGTACTGAAAAATTGAAATTCGTTTTTTTTTTTAATTTAACTTATTTATTTAATCAAAATAATTACCATTATTATCTATACATTGCTGCCATCTAATGGGATATTATAGGAATAATAAATATATTATATAATAGGAAGGTCATTTATGCCTTAGCGATAGAACTCTCGTGATCTAGATTCGACAAACTGTGTGAAAGCATTTTGTACTGCTTCCTGAGAAGAAAACTTTTTATCACGTAGAAAATTGTCCAAATCACGAAAAAAAAAATCGTAGTCCGTTGGAGCAACGTCTGGCGAATACGGAGGGTGACGAATGGTTTCTAATTGCAGTTCCTGTAGAGTTAAAACGGTTTCTCGTGCTGTCTCGCGTTATCGTGGAGATGTTGAAGATTGATTCATGAGTCGGGGCTGTTTCACTGCTAGTTTAGCTATGAGTGTTCAGAGTTTTACTTAGCAGTCCCCCCTCTCCAAACGCAACATTGATATTGCTAGCTGTTTCTGCCGCGTTAGTTCCGCGTCGGAACTCGTATTAAAAAATAACTCGAATTTTCGAAGTATCCATCTTTATTGTCTAAGCTGAATAAAAAAAACAACTGAAAGTCGATAATCAAATTTTGCACATTTTTTGAAAGCAGAACTTCATAGGAAAGTTTCACTCAAAAATCTCAAACCATGAAGGTTCTATGTCAATTCGAAGTACCTATTACAATAAACCGGCAATTTCACACTTTAACCCCTATTATATCCATATTATTATTTTTCTGTATTTTCATCTTCCGATTCATCCATAATGTAATCGTCATCTGCTTCAGAATTTTCAATTTTCTCGCTGTCTTTTTAGTTCCGTCAACGAGCCCTAAATTTTTTCTTACCATGATCAGTTTTGACAACTTTTCTGGTGTTTAAGTTTTTAACAAATGTCTATATATTATTTGATTTTTAAATAATTACATTCTTAATGTTAAATTTGGTAGACAGCAGACACAATACATCTAAAACTCACGTACTCTCCTAGACCAATCAAACGACCCTAATCTCGGTAGATTTACGAATATCAGAGCGTAGATCCTATGACCACCTTCTAACTTCATCATCAGGCTGGCACAGTACTATCATAATATTGCGTTCTCACCAGACTGACATAAGTATTTATAATTTCAACACTATCAGACTTCAAGAAATAGATGAAAATCGATGTTAATACAAACAGATGAATTTACTTAAAGTCCAAAAAAAATACAAAAGAACACTACACAGTTGTATGATTTAAGTTTATTTAATTCGGTATCAATACCCTCTGTATTTGTTTATAAAATTTATAAGTGAAATTCTCAAAAAACTATGGGTTCAGCTATCACGAAGTTACCAGTGTCTTATTTTAACTTTATCTTCAAATATTAGCATTGATAATTATAAATTAAGTATAATTAACAATAAACCATACAGGCTTACTAGTAATACGTATAATTACACCATTACATAAAACCTCATGAGCCCATAAACATTAAAAATGGCATTTGAAAAAACCTATGTAATCTGGCAATTTTGGCAACTCTCCGGCAATATTGACGAATATTGCCGGCAATATTGGAAACTTTCCTAGTAAGTTTCGGAAACATTCGGCAATTTTCATCCCTATTTATCATGACGCATATTTTCCCCCAATTCGTTATTTTCGTGTTTTGTTCTTTCCTTGCGTCATGTGTACCGCAAATAAACGTATTTTCTTTCTTTCTTTTCTTTCTAATGGATTGCCGACATATAGCCAATTTAAATATACAATTTCTTCGGCCAGAAACCCTCGCGGGCGTCCTCCAGAACCCCCTACCAAAGTATGATAAAAATCGGTCCAGCCCTTTCAGAGTCCATAGAGGACAAACAAACACACAAACATTGTTTTTTTATTTATATATACAATGTGGAGCAGGACGATTGACATTCCTCAAAACCACATAAAGAGTGTCATGTTCTTTACCCGTATACAAAAAATCAATCAAATCCAATGAATACTTTAGCCACAGGAAATTATTTTTCAATTTCTTATTTTTCAACATGATGTAGATCTGAGTCCGTAATAATAGGTAAACATTGTAAGGTCAAGAACCTGTGCAAAACGTACGATTCTATCCTCTACGTCTCAATATGCTTGAGAGACAGAGAAAGGTGTCATACGCCCCCCCGCCGCGACCCGCATCGGGCCGCGCAACAGGTTAGTGACTTTTCGTAGATAAAGCGTGTTTACTTTTTATGCAGTTGATTCTGCTATTTATTTTGTTTGAAAATTGCAATTTTTCAATTTTCCATTAACTACTAATCTTCGTATTTTAAAATGTTTCTATGGACTAGTACTGTGCTCGTTTTAATTTAATGTCGTATGTCCAGATCCACATTGTATAGAAATAAAGGAGCTTCACGGTCGCTATTTCCGGGCCCTACATGGACCCGATGTAGATTTACTAGCGTCCGTAGCCTGGCTGCGTTTTGGTGACCTCTTTGGGGTTTTGTCTGTGCAATTATGGACGAAGTTATCATGACGAACAATTACCGGAGATTTATTGTGAAGGACGGCACGGTTGTCGTCTGTCGGGCATGCCACCGTCCCGGAGAATCAATCCGACACATTTATCTCCGGGTGTTCTCGTCTAGCTAACGAAGAATACTTGCATGGACACAACCTTGTAGCCAAGCTTGTGGAATCGGAAGTGCTGTATTACAGGTAAGTGCCCGACCCAGTTCTCGAAAATGGAAATATCACATTGTACTGGGATCGATCCATCATCACTGACAGGACTATTGTTGCCAATAAGCCTGATATAGTGGTGGTGGAGAATACAACAACTACCCGGGTTACTGTCTTGAACACAAGCTCAAGAAGCAGTCTGGGGTATGTGTGTCCGTCCGCGATGACATTTACTGTCGTCGTCTCCGTTGCTTTGAGAAATCGGGTTTTTCTGTCATATATTTGTGGACACTGGCGTGGAGAAATCTCTCTACATTGGAGTCTACCGATCGCACAGCGGTGACCTGGAGACAACAGCACTCTATAATTTCCTCGTAGAGTAGACTGACGTAGCCCAGCAATGGTACCAATCAGCGAAGCTCATTTTTCTGGGGGACTTTAATGCCCATCATAAAGACTGGCTATTCCCGTACCATAAAACTGACCATGCCGGGTTAGAGGCGCGCAAGTTTGCTTTAAGCTAGATCTAACCTAGATGGTGAATGTAACAATGCGGGTACCGGATGTTGATGGCCATACACCCACTTGCTTGGACCTCCTGCTGACATCTAATCCGGACAGTCATTCAGTACCAGTCTGAGCCCCGCTGGGAACCTCTGACCACTGTCTGGTGAAATCCATATCGACCTGCTCTCCTCCAGATGAGAGTCCTAGAGGCACGAGGCGAGTATGGCGATACGAGTCGGCAGACTGGGATGAGATGCGGCACTTTTTTGCCTCGACCAACACCTAAGGAGGCTCTCATTGGGCAGCTGAATTAAGGGCTTGATTCAGAAAGCGGTACTCCTAGACACGGCTAGAATTGTTAGGAAGTTCCTCTCTGGAGTCCTGTCCGCCGGTATCTTGGATCTTGTTCCCGATACCGGCGGGCTACTATTTTTTATATTTTTAAATGTTTTATATTTTGTTTATTCTAATATTTATAAATATCATTCATTTATACGAAAATAATGAAATAAGTAATAATAATTTGTATGGTCAATCAAGGATTGGCTAGTCCTAGGGGCTATTATTTATTGTCAGGAAGTCGTACCGTTTTGGTCGTGCGGCGTAGCGGAGCCGGGCCGGGCGGGGTGCGCGGCGTGCGGCTCGCGCACTGGCGAGGAGGCCGCGAGCTGTGCGGGCGCGGCGCGCGCCGTCTGCCGCTGCGGCGCCGCCACGCAGCCCGAGCACACCACCTCCGCGCCCGTGTACGTCACCTTCTCGCCGGACGGGAATGCGCGTCTGTGGGCAACAAGGGCATTCTCAATATTGAACAAAACACGATCACATTGGAAATCCAAAACGTTCAGGACAATCCTCTACCAGTTAGGAACAAAAGCTGTGATATAAATAGAAACCTACATATTATATTTAGTTTGTCGTATACTTTATAACTTCCTACTTTAAAAATATTCTTCAATTTCTCGTAATTGCACCTACCACTGTTTGTCTCTGCATCACCCAAAGGTTTACTGGTAGAAAATGCCTATGGCATTAAGTCTGCCTCTGTACATTTTTGTGCTTAAAGTATTAAATAAATAAATAAATAATTTATTTGTTTAGGTATAATGTAGACGTATACAGATAAGATGGGTTTTTTTAATAAATAGTACCGATACATTTTAATCGATTCAGTATATGACTTCTAAATAAAACAAACATAATGAGTACCCATACGCAGATGAGCCTTTTTATGGAACGCATTTAGAGAGAAGAAATGGTCCGATTAATAAAACCCATTTTTCCTATCAATCAATATTCATGTCTTTATGGCACAAAATCGTTATATGAGTTTATATAATTGTTTATAATTTTACTTTATAAGTCAATTTATTTTAATTTTATTTTAATTTAGTGCTGACATAATCTACTCATTACAATGTTTTTTTTATGAGTTGTATTGCAATATGTGGTTAGCTAGCGACCTCGACAATTATTTATTTTACCTCGATGGTCCTAGTTTATCAATTGTAACTTCTAGTTACAGCTATATGTAAGCGGGCACGCCCTTTATGCCTGGAGGCTTTTTCTTTTTTTTTTAGATATTGTTTACTTTTAGTTATTTTTATTTCTGCTTGAGTATAGTTCTCGATGCTTTTGGTTGGTATATTGGCGTGTGCTAGCTGTCATATGGCTATTAATTATAGCTATTTAATTTAAATTACTTTTTGCATATTGTAAATTGTCTTGCATACTGTTGTATAGAATCATTTTTTATTTTTTTCTAACTGAACAGACAGCTGTGCTGCTGGGGAGTTTGTTGCGCCACTTCTTCTTCCCAGCAAAAGCACTAGGAAGTGGTGAAGGGTGGGCGTTTTGGGGGACTGTCTTATGTAATTTTGACGTTCGAAAAGTGCTGATTCTCAGCCTAGTTTGAATAAATGACTTTTGAATTTTGAATTTTAGTTACACTGTGGCCAGTTATGCTTATATTACATAACTGTCGGGGCCTACGACAGGGGCATTGATGGAGGAACATGAAATGTGGGTCGAGGCGAAGCCGAAGCATACCTACGTGAGTCCATCAATGCCTGGTTGCGGCCAAGGCTTTTAGAGTACTTTTCTCAAATATACGCGGAAATTCTAACTATAGTACATTACTGTCGCGACCTGCAACTGAGGCATTGCAAGGTTTGGCCGCAACCAGGCATTGATGGACTCACGTATGTGTGCCCCGACTTCGCCTCTTCCCACATTTTCACGATCGTCCATCAATGCCTGGTTGCGGCCAAGGCTTGCAATGCCTCAGTTGCAGGTCTATAGTATTGTATAGTACTTTTCTCAAATAATGCGCGAAAATTCAAACTAAGTAAATTAATTATAAATTCCAGAATCTATGACGAACACTATGTTCATTTATATCTTCTTTACATTAAACAGCTCTATTTGCAAGCCAAATCGAAATTTAAATAAAATCTTTAATAAGTTACCTCCTTGGTTACCATGTGTCGAAGTAAAAATTCGTTCTATTTTTTAATTACACAATATATATGAGTTTTCATAGCAATTTATTCGGTCGCTGAACACAACGAATATGGATTTTCATACAAACATTGCCGGCCGGACGCTCGCATGTATCGACCAGTACAGCATTTTTGATTTATCTCCAAGAAGTTTGTCAAAATAATGCTCGAATTTCCAAGCATGTTTCGACGAATTTGTAACGAATTCTTGTCACCGTGTAAGGAAACAGCTCCAGATGGTCACACATTTAGCTATAATCAGCAGCATCAGCTATGCCAGCCAAGCCTTTTATATATGATACATCTTGCAAGTAATACAATATACAATCATAATCTGAAACTGGGGAGGAGTAGGTGTAGCTCGAGGAGCTAAGGTCGATATTTGTTCATGCTTGTAATCATTAATAGCACGTTGAAATCGATCTCGAGGCCATAACAGTCACACACGATGCGGATCCTTGGTCAGATTAGGGGAATCTAAAAGAAGAACTGACTATAATTATATGGTAATCTTGAAGCAGTTCATCAACACGCGGCGATGAGTACGCACTGATTGTCCAGCGGGCGGGTATTCGTGCGTATTGTGTCTTTACAGAAGAAGATGACTGATACTCACTTGCATCTCGCACAGGTGAAGCACTTCTGATGATAGGTGTTGCCGAGCGCGGAGACCACCTCGCCCTCCACGTACTGGTTGCAGGCGGCGCAGCGCGTGCCGAACGCGCGCTGGTAGTCCTGCGGGCAGTAGTAGTGGCCGTCCTTGCAGAAGAAGCCGCCACGCGCCAGCGACGCGGCACACGTGCGGCACGTGAAGCACGCCGTGTGGAAGTACTTATCCGACACGCGCAGCACCTCACCGCTGCACTTACCTCCGCACGACGCGCACACCACTTTGCCTGCAGAACAAAAAAAAAAAAAAACTATAAATAAACAGGTTCGTATTTGGCATTGATTGATTGCAACTTTTAGGGTGCAACGCCCGCGGTCGAGTGGTGACGCCATCAGTGACGCCGCCGCGCCGGCACTCGATGAGATACAGAGACGAAATATGTAAAGTAAGCAGAAATAAAGTAAGGAAATTCATGTGAGGTAAAGTGACTCCTGTACGTTGATAGCCATCACTTAGTCGCAGTAGAAGTGAAAAGTTTGTTCAGACAACCATAACTTAAGGCGACGATAACCGACTTTTAATGTTTTTATTTTTGTACTGACCTCACGTCTAAACGAGTAGTGTTAATGATTTTGAAAAAATATATGTTAAATTAGAGCATTTTACAAATAGGAGCATAAAATTTGTGTGTGGATTTCCCGATTATTCGATGGGATCGCATAAGAAGTAAATACAAAATGGTTCTATGCGGTCACATCCACATGAAACGATGAACGAAAGCATAATACCAAGACGTATCTCCTCACGAAGTTATGAAAGTAGCCCTTCTGTCACTTTCTATTGAATAAAAGGGTTCCCCCTGTCTAACCGCGGCCAATAAAAAAGCAATTGTAATAAATGAGCAGCAATGGTGTGGGGTCAATTGGTTGACTCGAAGCAGGGAGAACGCAGAGATGTAGCAAGAGATGACGCCCACGGATGCAGCGGCACGCTTCGTGCGCTCACAAACATAAATACACAGAGCTGTACGTGCAACGCTCCGACCACCGACATCGACCAGACGGCCCGGCGCGCGGCGGCGGCGGCGATGCGACGGCGACGAGAAGAGATTTATTTTGCAAAACTGCGATTTTTTTATGTGATGATTTTTCATCCCTGGTATGGAGATTTAAATATAATATAAGATATTCATTTATTTGCTTAAACATGAGTACAATACATACAACACAAATTTTCAGTATGCAAGAAAAGTTAAAACTAAAGATACTCGTATAAACAGATCATCATGTTTGCCTTAAACAATGGCATGCAAATATAAAGTAAGGTATAAGATCACTCCCGAGTCAAATTATTTAAAAATGTAATGATAATATAGATCTTTAAAAACTATTCGAATATAAACAAATAACAATAAAATATCCTAACTAAAACAAACTAAAATAAAGCGTTGAAAAATCCCTCCGCATCGTTGGCAATGTACCTCACCCACAAGACTTAGGATTGAAGTACTTATCTGTAATATTGAATGACCATTTAATTTTATCTAACACTAAAATATACATATAAATTAAAGTACAAGGATACATTGGAAAAAAAAATTTTAGTAAAACGTCAAAATTTGTCATCTAAAAACTGATTTAAATTATAATAAGCTTTATCTGCTAGAAAATTTCTAACTTTCTTTTTACATGCTACGTCACTTACTCCTTTCAGGTTTTAGGCAGTTTATTATATTTTTTTGGAGCCATGCAATATACACTTTTCCGCATTAGTGCCGTTCTATATTACGAGGGAATCGGTCTGACATGCGAGAAAAGAGGTGAGGGTTAGACATTAAGAACAGTGCGTTTTAAAATATTAGGGGTTGTCGTCTGTGCTGAAGATTATGATTCAAATAGTTTTAGTATATTACCTCTAATGCCATATGCTTCGAGTTTCCTAAGTAGAATATTGTGTTGAACATAGTCAAATGCCTGAGTCATATCACAGAATATACTGCACACGGTTTATTTTGATCCTTAATCGTCATGACTGTGTAAAAAAAAAAAAATTGCTATGTTAATATTTTTTTTCTCTGCAATCTATTTGTTCATTGTAGAGAATCTCGTTGTGTTCTAAATATGAGTTGAGTTGTTTATGAATATATTTTTCAAAGATTTTGGAAATATAGGTATTAGCGATATTGATCTATAATTCACCATCAATTCTTTATTGTCTTTCTTAAACAGTGGCTTTACGATAAATATCTTTACTACAGATGGGAATATGCCAGCACTGATACTCAAAACTCAAACTCAAACTCAAAGCATTTATTTCAATTAAACCATTCACAGGCACTTTTGAATTGTCAAGGAGTCAGTCAGTCAGAAATATGAAGCTAGTTGCCCATTCCAAAGCGTAGGTTCCTATGGAGAAGAACGGGCAAGAAACTCCACGGACACTCTTTTAAAAACAAAATATTCTTACAAAATATTGTTTACATCATTCATGTTGAAATTATACATGTGAGAACAATGTAGAAAGACGTGTACGTAAAAAGCGTCCGTAATAAAAAAAAAAAAACAATTCAAAAATTAAAATAAGCCGTGGCAGATAAGAGATGAGCAGTCCCTACTGATGGCGCCCGTTCACGAACATGACGCATGGATCAGCACCGTTTAGCTCAACCATTTTGAAGGGAACTCAACGATCCAACACACACACAAATTAATTATGTAACTTAATTAAAGATATGACACCAGTTACAGCTTTGAGTATTTTTGTAGAAATTCCATCGTGGCTCAAAAATACAAACCGTATATTGTATTTTTGAGTGTTGATATGATTTTAAGTACGTCTTAAGGTGTACTAGGTCCCATAAACATAGAGTCTCAGTTTTATTCATAATATGTTGAGTTACCGTAGTTCCCGCAATTACAATGGATTGAATTTTGTCGATAAAATAGTTATCACATAGATCTGCTATGTGTTTTGGCTCTTTGATGGATTCGTTATTAATTTTAATTTTATCTATAGATGGTTTTGGTATATTTAATTTGGTATTTTAAATTTTTTGCCATGTCGTTTTGGATTTATTAGTTGAAGTTTTAATTTTGTAATTATTTTGTGCGCACTGAGTTAGCTTTATAATTTGTTTATACAACTTGGTGTAATTTTTAAGACGCATTTTATTGTCTGATTAGGCTTTAACCTATAATGCAACAATGCACAGCAGTTTTCGTTCATTTTTAACCAACGAAAAAAAAGGAGAAGGTTCTCAACTCAACGCGTATATATATATATATATATATTATGTATGGCCACGTATAACTTTTACTGAGTAGTCCGATTTGCACGATTCTTGTTTTATTGAGGAGAGTATACCTCGAAGTTATTTATTTATTTATTTATATATACTTTAAGTTGGTCCCATGAAAACTAAAATCCACCCGTAAGGGTAAATAATTGGGGTTTATTGTTTTTTCACCAACTGAATTTTCAACTGCGAAACGATTATGTTGTAATTTCGCGCACATAATGTATTTCTGATGACAAAACCACATAATAAAGACCTTCACTTTATTTGATGATGACAGTCGCGAGAACTCCTCAGCAGTTTACAGCAGATATAATGTTTGAGCTTATTGCATTCATCTTGATGAGAACATTAGACCTATCTGGGGTATGACTGTCATCGAGGGTTTGACGATGGAGACGGAAGCCTGGTGAGGAAATTCCTTACTAGAGGAAAAAAATAAAAATTAATGGTAATTAAAAAGCGAAATATTAAAAAAAATGCTACAAATCTTAATACCACGAGATATCCAATTCACTTTTTTTTACATTTACATTTATCCCGATATGAGGGAAGCATAGGTCATAAACAATTGTAAATAAATCTAGAACAGCTTTATATGCAATATGAGGGTCGTTAGCATTATATACCTCTGTAAATGTCAAGCTCCATAAATGATTTTTAAACTTGCATAAGTTTTCAACACTATACGCCTTTTTATACGCCACTTGTTTATTGCGCACGTTTAGCTTACAAGGAATTTAAAAATTTGCGCTGTGTGGTCAGACAATGCGAATTCTAATATTATGAAAACGAAATGTGTAAAGTTTGCCCTTCCAAATGTTAGAAATCTAGGACCCAACATCGTCTTAGATAAAGAGGTGCTTGAAACTGTAAACTCGGCAGTTTTTCTGGGCATAACAGTAGATGCCAAACTTCAGTGGGGCCAACATATATCGAGCCTAGCGGGAAGGCTCAGTTCGGCCGCCTACGCCGTCAGAAAAGTAAGACAATACACTGACGTTGATACGGCTCGGTTAGTCTATTTTAGTTATTTTCATAGCGTTATGTCCTATGGTATTCTGCTGTGGGGCAAAGCTGCAGATATTCAAAATATATTTGTCCTCCAAAAACGAGCTATTCGAGCAATTTACCAGCTAGGTGCCAGAGTTTCTCTGAGAGATTTTTTCAAAGATATCGGTATTCTCACAGTGGCATCACAATTCATCTTCGCTAACATCTTATATATTAGGCAAAATATACACTTATACACTAAAAACAGTGATATTCACAATGTTAACACAAGAAGTAAGGATAAACTACGTGCTCCCTTTCACCGGCTTCATAAGGTTCATAACTCATTTGTTGGGCTTGGTATAACCTTTTATAACAAGCTACCCTCTTCTTTGCTAGATTTGCCTTTTAATGCGTTTAAAACTAAATTAAAGTCCAACCTTTGTTCAAAGGCATACTATTCTATCAACAACTACTTAAATGATAAGAATAGATGGTCGCTGTGATTAACTCAAGACAATGTTTAAATGTTCTTTCTCCAGAATTAGTTTACCTACTGACAGGTTATATGAGTTTATATAATTGTTTATAATTTTACTTTAATTTTATTTTAATTTAGTGCTGACATAATCTACTCATTACAATGTTTTTTTTATGAGTTGTATTGCAATATGTGGTTAGTTAGCGACCTCGACAATTATTTATTTTACCTCGATGTTCCTAGTTTATCAATTGTAACTTCTAGTTACAGCTATATGTAAGCGGGCACGCCCTTTATGCCTGGAGGCTTTTTCTTTTTTTTTTAGATATTGTTTACTTTTAGTTATTTTTATTTCTGCTTGAGTATAGTTCTCGATGCTTTTGGTTTGTATATTGGCGTGTGCTAGCTGTCACTATACGCCTTTTTATACGCCACTTGTTTATTGCGCACGTTTAGCTTACAAGGAATTTAAAAATTTGCGCTGTGTGGTCAGACAATGCGAATTCTAATATTATGAAAACGAAATGTGTAAAGTTTGCCCTTCCAAATGTTAGAAATCTAGGACCCAACATCGTCTTAGATAAAGAGGTGCTTGAAACTGTAAACTCGGCAGTTTTTCTGGGCATAACAGTAGATGCCAAACTTCAGTGGGGCCAACATATATCGAGCCTAGCGGGAAGGCTCAGTTCGGCCGCCTACGCCGTCAGAAAAGTAAGACAATACACTGACGTTGATACGGCTCGGTTAGTCTATTTTAGTTATTTTCATAGCGTTATGTCCTATGGTATTCTGCTGTGGGGCAAAGCTGCAGATATTCAAAATATATTTGTCCTCCAAAAACGAGCTATTCGAGCAATTTACCAGCTAGGTGCCAGAGTTTCTCTGAGAGATTTTTTCAAAGATATCGGTATTCTCACAGTGGCATCACAATTCATCTTCGCTAACATCTTATATATTAGGCAAAATATACACTTATACACTAAAAACAGTGATATTCACAATGTTAACACAAGAAGTAAGGATAAACTACGTGCTCCCTTTCACCGGCTTCATAAGGTTCATAACTCATTTGTTGGGCTTGGTATAACCTTTTATAACAAGCTACCCTCTTCTTTGCTAGATTTGCCTTTTAATGCGTTTAAAACTAAATTAAAGTCCAACCTTTGTTCAAAGGCATACTATTCTATCAACAACTACTTAAATGATAAGAATAGATGGTCGCTGTGATTAACTCAAGACAATGTTTAAATGTTCTTTCTCCAGAATTAGTTTACCTACTGACAGGTTATATGAGTTTATATAATTGTTTATAATTTTACTTTAACTTTATTTTAATTTAGTGCTGACATAATCTACTCATTACAATGTTTTTTTTATGAGTTGTATTGCAATATGTGGTTAGTTAGCGACCTCGACAATTATTTATTTTACCTCGATGTTCCTAGTTTATCAATTGTAACTTCTAGTTACAGCTATATGTAAGCGGGCACGCCCTTTATGCCTGGAGGCTTTTTCTTTTTTTTTTAGATATTGTTTACTTTTAGTTATTTTTATTTCTGCTTGAGTATAGTTCTCGATGCTTTTGGTTTGTATATTGGCGTGTGCTAGCTGTCATATGGCTATTAATTATAGCTATTTAATTTAAATTATTTTTTGCATATTGTAAATTGTCTTGCATACTGTTGTATAGAATCATTTTTTATTTTTTTTCTAACTGAACAGACAGCTGTGCTGCTGGGGAGTTTGTTGCGCCACTTCTTCTTCCCAGCAAAAGCACTAGGAAGTGGTGAAGGGTGGGCGTTTTGGGGGACTGTCTTATGTAATTTTGACGTTCGAAAAGTGCTGATTCTCAGCCTAGTTTGAATAAATGACTTTTGAATTTTTTGAATTATAGTTTTTGCAAGGCTTATTGAAATTATGAGCAAAATTTTCGATGCATGTTTATCTTTTCAATCGTGTAGGTTCGTTAAGTGCTAGTTTTCAAGTTAAAATTTAATAGCAAATTTACAAATTCAATCATACTTATTATTGTTTTTTATAAATATGTTAATGTTAAAATCTTCCGCGTATATAAACATGGTGTTGTGGTTGATAAGCTCTATGGCGCAGCATTTGAATACACCAACAGAAGTTATTTTAGCATTTTAGTCAGTTCTCTCCATTGATGCCGGTTCTTCACAAGTATACATGCTGCATAATTGATTCTCACAAAACATAGAACAATATTTCTGCTGCTCTCATAGAGTAACTCTTCTAGTTACTCTCATAGAGTAACTCTTCTAGTTACTCTATGAGAGCAGCAGAAATATTGTTATTCTATAATAATATAACATACGATCTTTATGGAGCATTTGATTGTGTAGATCATGAAACATTACTTTTGAAACTGATGCTTACGTACCGGTAAACTTACGCTCAGTTAATTAATTAGGTACGTAACATATTTTCGTAAACGATTACGACTGATCTGTTTCATTTTGACAGTTATCGCGTAGACATTCATTGCGTTACGATATTTACGTTGTTGAGTAGATTTTTTTTTCGAACTTATGAAGCAAGAAATGTGTGTGTGGATTTGCAATATTTTTCAAAACGATTCAGATTAAATTGATCGTGTATTTCGCAATAGGTACAGTTGAGAATTAGAATTACAGAAAGCAGCAAGTTATATTAAATATTTACACACAACAAAGAGGTTCAATAATAAGTTTGTAGCCGGCTCCTTCATTAGTAAACTTTAGAGACTGATTTCATATTTCGATGTAAATAAACTGTGTAGAAGTACTTCTCCACGCTGTTTTGCAGCACTTACCTACCACAAAGGCGCCAGCAGAATATAGCTCTAATCGTAACGCTCGAAACGATGTAAACTTATTGCTCGAGCAAACATATGAATCACATTCTGAAGTGTCTTGAAAGGTATCAGTTTGGCGACTGGTGTAACCGTTGATGACTGTGGGAGTAACTCGGGGAACAAACTGAACAAATCGATCTCTTATATTATAATGTCACGCTTATAATCCGCTAGGGGTGAGCAGAGTTTGTTTGTACTTTTTACCCTATTTTCGCCTATAACAATGCAGCAATGCGATGAGGGACGGGGACGGGATTACTGCTATTGATTGGACAACCTAATCCCGTTTAAAGCTTTAAAATATTCGAAAAAAATAAACATATTATACTGATTCGCTCACGGAGAGCAGCCTAGCGTTATCTGATGTTTCTAAACTATGTTCTCGTTATACTAATAGAATAGATCTACGTAATTCACTTCTTAGAATAGTATGTCTATACTTAGTCTGGCCATAAATACTGTTACAATTAAAAATAAGAAAGATATTAGATACATTTGAATTTGGAATCTGTCATTTTTATACGATTGTTCATTGAGTTTTCTAATTTTGGCGCCAATACATTGTACAATATTTTGCGATATTTAAATGGAGTGGGGTGATAAAGAGAACCGAATCGCTGTGATTGCATTACACAAAGTTGGTATAGAGCCAAATGCAATTTTTAAAACTCTCCATATGCTTGGTATTAGTCAAATGTTTGTGTACCGGGCTATTAATAGGTACAATGAGACCTCCTCTGTTTGTGACAGAAAAAGATCTGGCCGTCCACGTAGTGTTCGTACGAAAAAGGTGGTCAAAGCAGTAAGGGAAAGAATTCGAAGAAATCCTGTCCGAAAGCCAAAGATTTTATCTCAGGAGATCAAGATAGCACCCAGAACCATGTCGCGTATTTTTAAAGACGACTTAGGACTTGCAGCCTATAAGAGACGCACTGGTCATTTTTTAACTGATAATTTAAAAAAGAATAGGGTGGTAAAATCGAAACAACTACTGAAGCGGTACGCAAAGGGAGGTCACAGAAATTTTTTGTTTACGGATGAGAAAATCTTTACAATTGAGCAACATTTTAACAAACAAAACGACCGTATTGATGCTCAAAGCTCTGAGGAAGCTTCACAAGTAGTCGACAGAGTGCAACGTGGGCATTATCCGACTTCAGTGATGGTTTGGTGGGGTGTTAGCTATGAAGGAGTGACAGAGCCATATTTTTGTGAAAAAGGTATCAAAACATCGGCACAAGTGTACCTATCAAGATAAGAAGGTAGTTAAGCCCCTTAACAACACCATATTCAATAACCAAATATGGTCCTTCCAACAAGACGGCGCCGGGTCATAAAGCTCGGTCCACGCAGTCTTGGTTGGAAGTGAACGTTTCGGACTTCATCAGAGCTGAAGACTGGCCGTCGTCTAGTCCCGACCTTAATCCGCTGGATTATGATTTATGGTCAGTTTTAGAGAGTACGGCTTGCTCTAAACGCCATGATAATTTGGAGTCCCTAAAACAATCCATACGATTGGCAGTGAAGAATTTTCCCATGGAAAGAGTGCGTGCTTCTATTGATAACTGGCCTCAACGTTTAAAGGACTAATACAGTCCTTTGGAGCAGCCAATGGAGACAACTTCGAATAAGCTTTTTATATTTTAAATTGTTTTATATTTATGTATTAAACTAACACACTGTAAAAGTAATAAATGCAATTAAAAAAGATTTTTTTTCTTCGTGACTATATTTATGGCAAGACTAGGTATAGAGGTACACAAAGCTCATATTAATTTCTATCTGTCTTGTTTAGAAGTCACTTCACTAATCCATCGCATATCATCACCACACTAGGCTAATTCTCTTAAATAACTCGAATTCTAAGTTATTTTTTTCTTCTTCTACTCATAGTATAAAAAGGTAAAATTGTTTGTTATCCCAATTATTATTATAAATTCAAAAGTGAGTTTTTTGTTTGTTTGTTACGCTTTCACGCTAAAACGGCCGGATTTGGATGAAATTTGGCACACGGGTCGAGACCATGACCGGGAAAAGGACAGGATACTTTTTATCCCGGTAGTACGTTCCCGTGGCATAGTTTCATGGACATGGGCGAAGCCGCTGGAAAAAGTTATTAGCTTATAAAAGAACAATGTGTTTACATTCTAAACTCCGCTCGGGAAATCAGCAGTTATACAGGGTGTTTGGCGCATGGACCGACACAATTTTTTCAGGGATTTGGGAGGTCATTAGCTAGGTTCTACCCATATAATAATAATAGCTTTTAGTTTTTTTTATAATTAATTTAGAAGTTGTAAAATTTCATTCATTAAATACAAAAATTAACTTTGGAAGCTTGTAAGGAATTTTCTTGAAACCAGTTGTATAAAACAAAGATGTTTTTAGATTTAAAGGACTTTGGAGAATGCAACATAATTTGTTTTGTGCCACTACACCCACAAACAAAAAAGTTATTTCAAATTAAAGGACACATTTTGGGAATTTTTTTCATTTTAAAAAAATAATCATATGTAACCAACCGTGACATTTGGGACAAAGGGTGTATGGGTAGAACCTAGCTAATGACCTCCCAAATTCCTGAAAAAATTGTGTCGGTCCATGCGCCAAACACCCTGTAGTCGACCGTCAGTCAATAAAAGAAAACACTTCATTAAAGCGACATTCACTCACTTCAGTCTCGGAATTCAATTGAAAACATAAACAGAATGTATGAATGGAGTGGTGTGTAATGCAAAAGGTTGCCTGCAGTTATTTGCTCAAAGGTATCACGTAATTGGGTCGGCGGAGCACGCTGCCGGCGGGCGGTCCGGTGGCCCACCGCGGCCCCCGCTCGCTACTGCATTGCACTCGACGTTAACATCCACATTAAACTGCACGCAGGGGACCACGTTAGACATCATATAATAACACTTATCAACAGCTCATGCAATATTCGCAAGTTTGGAGCGAGGCTCCCCAGTCGTAGAGAATGACGCAATTCAAATAAAGAGCTTATTTTAACGACATAAGAATGCTTGCGTAGTGCCACTTTGAGGCGGATTTACGTGCAGACAATGTGGAATAATGTGGAGGGATCAACAACTGAATTCGTAAACAATATAGCAACAAAGCATTTATAGTGAAACATAATAATAAAGAGTGTACTGAATTGTGGCTGTTATAAGTTGTAGTTTGTACTTTATTATGGCGTTGGTCACGAGACGTCGCGTCGCGGACTCGCGGTGGGCTGCTCGCGAGACAGGCCCGGTGTGGCGACACTACTCCTAGACATAAGCGATGCAGTGAGACAACATGTGACGGCGCACAGTGAGCGGACTCGCGGTGGGCTGCTCGCGAGACAGGCCCGGTGTGGCGACACTACTCCTAGACATAAGCGATGCAGTGAGACAACATGTGACGGCGCACAGTGAGCGGACTCGCGGTGGGCTGCTCGCGAGACAGGCCCGGTGTGGCGACACTACTCCTAGACATAAGCGATGCAGTGAGACAACATGTGACGGCGCACAGTGAGCGGACTCGCGGTGGGCTGCTCGCGAGACAGGCCCGGTGTGGCGACACTACTCCTAGACATAAGCGATGCAGTGAGACAACATGTGACGGCGCACAGTGAGCGGACTCGCGGTGGGCTGCTCGCGAGACAGGCCCGGTGTGGCGACACTACTCCTAGACATAAGCGATGCAGTGAGACAACATGTGACGGCGCACAGTGAGCGGACTCGCGGTGGGCTGCTCGCGAGACAGGCCCGGTGTGGCGACACTACTCCTAGACATAAGCGATGCAGTGAGACAACATGTGACGGCGCACAATGAGCGGACTCGCGGTGGGCTGCTCGCGAGACAGGCCCGGTGTGGCGACACTACTCCTAGACATAAGCGATGCAGTGAGACAACATGTGACGGCGCACAGTGAGCGGACTCGCGGTGGGCTGCTCGCGAGACAGGCCCGGTGTGGCGACACTACTCCTAGACATAAGCGATGCAGTGAGACAACATGTGACGGCGCACAGTGAGCGGACTCGCGGTGGGCTGCTCGCGAGACAGGCCCGGTGTGGCGACACTACTCCTAGACATAAGCGATGCAGTGAGACAACATGTGACGGCGCACAGTGAGCGGACTCGCGGTGGGCTGCTCGCGAGACAGGCCCGGTGTGGCGACACTACTCCTAGACATAAGCGATGCAGTGAGACAACATGTGACGGCGCACAGTGAGCGGACTCGCGGTGGGCTGCTCGCGAGACAGGCCCGGTGTGGCGACACTACTCCTAGACATAAGCGATGCAGTGAGACAACATGTGACGGCGCACAGTGAGCGGACTCGCGGTGGGCTGCTCGCGAGACAGGCCCGGTGTGGCGACACTACTCCTAGACATAAGCGATGCAGTGAGACAACATGTGACGGCGCACAGTGAGCGGACTCGCGGTGGGCTGCTCGCGAGACAGGCCCGGTGTGGCGACACTACTCCTAGACATAAGCGATGCAGTGAGACAACATGTGACGGCGCACAGTGAGCGGACTCGCGGTGGGCTGCTCGCGAGACAGGCCCGGTGTGGCGACACTACTCCTAGACATAAGCGATGCAGTGAGACAACATGTGACGGCGCACAGTGAGCGGACTCGCGGTGGGCTGCTCGCGAGACAGGCCCGGTGTGGCGACACTACTCCTAGACATAAGCGATGCAGTGAGACAACATGTGACGGCGCACAGTGAGCGGACTCGCGGTGGGCTGCTCGCGAGACAGGCCCGGTGTGGCGACACTACTCCTAGACATAAGCGATGCAGTGAGACAACATGTGACGGCGCACAGTGAGCGGACTCGCGGTGGGCTGCTCGCGAGACAGGCCCGGTGTGGCGACACTACTCCTAGACATAAGCGATGCAGTGAGACAACATGTGACGGCGCACAGTGAGCGGACTCGCGGTGGGCTGCTCGCGAAACAGGCTGGCCGCATTTTTGTAGCGAAGAGGAGCTAAAACCATTTATCAATAGGCGTAATGAGATATACATTAAAGGCGTCTGTTATGTTATTTGGGGTTATCGAATGATTATACCAGAGTATTTGAGGCAGACGGTACTGAAACAGTTATATTGTAGTCACATGGGCATAGTTAAAACAAGGTCTGGGCTAGAAGTTACGTATGGTGGCCGCGTATCGACGACGATGTAGAGGCGCTGTGCCGTGCCTGCGAGACGTGCGCGCTCGAGGCATACGCGCCGCCTCGCGCGACACCGCAGCATTGGCCATATGCACTCCAACCATAGACACGCTTACATATTGCTTTTTTGGGACCGTTTAAGGGTAGAGAACATTTTTAATATTGGTAGGTTCCACATCGAAGTGGATCGAGGCCTTTGAAAGGAAACAAACCAACACGGCAGACATTATAAAAATTCTGCGAGCTACTTTTGTGCGATTCGGGCTTCCGATAGAACTAGTTTCAGGTCAGGGTCCTCCAAGTAGAGAATCAACATTTTTAAAACAATGGGATTAAGCAGTCTGTGGCGGTGTAACCGCTACATCACTCCCCTACGGAGACCGGAGGTCGATAGTGGGCTGAGTCTTGTATGTTGCGATGCTTCACAGTGCCAGTGGAGGTTCCAGTGAGTCGGAACCGGGTGCCGCATAGTTCGTGGTGAGTCGGAACTGTCTGCGGTGATTCCCCAGTGAGTCGGGGTGGCGCTGCGTCACGATCCAGTGAGTCGGAGACTCACTGTAGCAACAACGCGCCGGGTTGTAGCTGACTGCTAGCGTCGATCAGGAGAGGATAGAATGGGCTCTGCTAGTGTGTGAGACCGGCCGAAGGTGCAGGTGCTGTGCCACGGTTGCTGATGAGGCTGAGGGTGATGACCAGGAATGCGTGTTCGCTGCATGTTGGTGGTCAGGAATCAGGATACCCGTTGAAGCCGAGGGTGCTGGCTGTCTGTGTGACTCACCTCACGAAAGCTTGTGAGAGTGATGATGATGATGACGTCACGCTGAAGTAGTTGCAGGAAGGCTGCGTTGACGTTCATTGTTCGTCGGTATGAGTAACAGGGTGTAAAGTTCACTCATCCACCATAGAAAAGGGAGGATCATCCGACACACGAACTACGCATCAAGAAAGACATTACGTCACACAAATCCTGCATCGCGCAATTAGAGTTTACCGCGCGAACGATATATATAAGACTATCCGACATCAACAGTTGGGCAGTTGCCCGCCTGTTGCCAGACACAACACCCGTCTGGTCGGAGGATCGTCCCCTTTCTATGATGGATGAGTGAACTTTACATCCTGTTCCTCATGCCCCTATAAGTCTTTCTCACCAGCCTACCATCCATCTTCGAATGGGGCTGCGGAGAACGCCGTCAAGTTATGTAAGCATACGATTAAAAAAGCGTATAGGCACAACATTATTGTAGATCTCTAGCCCTCCAAAACTTTCTAACCTATAGAAATACTATACATAGCACAACAGGCGAAACTCCAGCGATGTTTATCGACCTATAAAAAGTACAGACCTTCCTTAATGTGCACCATTTCTTTCAGTTCACAGTTTACACTGATAACATAACCAACTTCACTTGAATAGGAGCGCAAAACAACGTTAAATCAGTCTTGGTATAATAGTAGTGTAGTAGTATTGATTCGAGATAAATTTGAAATGGCACATCCATTACACTACTGACTGCATAATGTTGATGTTTTAATATAATGTAAACAACTTACCTTCAAGTCAGTCTTAATAAAATGATTTTTCGTACCACTTGCTTAAAAAAGTGATTCTATGCCACAAAAAGCGAACATAACAATAGTCATTTTTAATCTGTTAAAAACAGGGAAAGAAAATTGTACTGAATTTCATTCATCCTCTACATTCTCCCCGAATGTGATTTAAATTTGGAATACTTACCGAAATTTTTAATGAAATACATCTGTGTTTACACCATTGAGTTTGTATATAAAGCATTATACATCTTTTTGAAAAAGGAATACGCATTTATTATGCAGTTATGATAATTAAATATAATTACGAAAACCGACGAGGCCGTATGAGCTTGATGCCTTTGCTTTTCCGACAAAAAAATATTAGTCTAGGAATTTGCCGCGTTTTTGTTTTCTTCAAATACATAAACGTTAAGTTTATTTTAATTTATTTTTATAAATAAGGTAATGTTCTAAAAAATACGTTACGATGTTAAATCAAAGCGACAGTGATTGTGAGTTGTCGGATTCCATCAGTGCAAATGCTGCCGCAATTATAAATAATTTGCTTCCAACAAAATCCAAGGAAAATTATTTAAAATCTTATGAAGAATTTTCAACGTGGAGAAGTGCGAAAGGCCTATCAATTTCAGAATCAGTACTCTTGTCCATTTTGATTATTTATCCAAGACAAAGAATCCGAATACACTTTGGTGCATATATTCAAAACTGAAAGCTACAGTAAGCATCAAACATAGCATTGAAATAAATAGATTCACGAAATTACTGGCTTTTTTAAAAAGAAAATCAGAAGGGCATTGCGCAAAGAAGTCTAAAATTTTTACGACACAAAATGTGGAAAAATTTCTTAATGAAGCTCCTGCCGAAATTTTTCTGGCCACAAAAGTAAGTATATACATGATTTAACTATGAATATTTCGTATCTTAGTAATGGTAATTATTCTATATATTTACCTGTTTTTTATCTTTGTTATAGGTGGCCTTAATTTTTGGACTCAATGGTGCTTGCCGCAGATGTGAACTTGTAAACTTAAAGGTGAAGGACGTTGAAAATCATTCCAATGAGTTACTGCTGATTAATGTAAAGGAAACTAAGACAAAGAAAAATCGGTCATTCATTGTACAAGGACAATATACTAAAATCATTCATAAATACCAAGCATTACGTCCAACCAACATGGAAAACAATAGATTTTTTATAAACTATCGGAATGGGAAATGTACTCGACAAGCCATCGGCAAAAATAAAATTAGCAATATGCCAAAGGAAATAGCTAAATATTTAAAACTAAAAGATGTTGAACTCTACACTTACTACTCTACTTTAACTCCCTGTATATTATAAGGCTAAACATGATTGGACTTTAATGTAATTTATTATCATCTTGCATGCTCTTGTATGTATATACCATGTTTGAATTTTTGCCTCATTGGACGGAATTAAACTTTAACAACATCTACCAATATATGAACATTCTTTTTGCTTAAACATAATTTATGATGTTACCATAACCACAAGTTTCGGCAAGCAAGGCGGCGCCTACTATAATGTAGGCGATGGTATGTAGGTACGTGGTGTGTGTGGCACGAGCTGCTTGCATCTGTGGCGCATTAGGGTCGCTCGTGTGCGCGCAATCCCTGCCCCACATGGTCAGCACTCCAGCTGTGACTGTGTGCCATTTACTCTAAATTAATAACAAAATATTATATTTATTTTAAAATTGGCACATGGTTGGGTCACTCAGAAACACATTAAACTCTCAATTTTATGGTCTGACAGCTCGACGCGTTACCCTAATTCAAAACAAAAGATCCTGTTTCTTTAAAATTTTAAAACAATATTGAACCTCTTCCCATTCCATTTATACTTTATGGGAAACATGCTGGCCCTGAAAATTCTAAGGACTTAAACCAAAGCAGAGATCGTCAACATGCGGCTCTCAAAGTTAGTGCAAACAAGCGTGCTCTTACATGAATATAATGAAAGTAAGATAACTAACAAATAGTCTAGAGTCATGCTTGAAACTTTAAACAACAAGTTATGAGTCAGATTCAACCAAACTTTCAAAAGGCATGCAAAGCCAATGCTTTGATGTAACTATCTATTATCCAATGACTGCAGTTGCATGTTATGTTTTGTGCTAATTAATACATTTGCATATTTTATAATAAAATATATTATATATGTACATTGCAACGAATCCAAGGGATTGCAAATGATTGCATCCAGCATCTGCAGGCCTAACATGACACACGCGACAATTACTCGCTCTCGCGTGAGTAATTTTTGTCTATTTCGGTCACTTTCTCGTTTTCTGACAGCACTTCCATACAAAATAGTCGACTCCTCCTGTCAAAATTGATGTTTTCTCGACAAACCCTAACATGGCACCTTAGTTATCTCGATTTTTGACAATTCAACACGAGATAATCTCCGATTTTTCTATCATTTAGTCGTATTTACTCGTCGTCGATTTTGACGACGAGAAGAGTAGACAAAATTATGATACAAAAAAAAAAACTCCAAATTAACATGGCAGTTTCTTAATTGTACTTATTTTAGTCATCATTTTATTTTAAAATATATTAATAATGAAAATACTTAGTTTTAAACTACTATTTATACTGGAACGATGTGTTTTATATGGAATTTTTCGTTTTTTGTATGGAAAATATGAAAAAATATTACCTACATGTTGAGTGTTAGGGGTTTTGGGGGGTTTTTTCATAAAGGGGGTCGAAATTTTCATTATTCTTGCGATAGGACACACCGTATACGAGATATAAGCAAGAGAAAAGAAAAAAAGACAGTATTGTTTTTGCACCTTCGAGGTGTTGGTGTGAATTTTAGTTCATTTTTTAATCGCGATTAAATACTTAGATCTTAGACAATCAACATTTCAGGTCAAGAACGTAAAATTCTGAATAGCAAAATTGCCATTTTCACTAAATTAATAGCTCAGTGCCGTCAAACTAAAATATAGTTAGTAGTAAGTTGTGTCACTTTAGTCTATTTCAGAATGGAAAATCGTCGGTTGACAGGAATAATCTAAATTTTGGTGATTTTTAGTCTAGTTTAGAGGCATTTGTGAAAAGAAAATCGGCACCATTGAATGAATGAAACGGAATATCAAGCCGATGTTGCTATCATAAAAATAATTTGTTTTTAATAACTTGCAACATCGGTTTCTCGTCGCGAGATATAGAAGCAGTGCTGCCACCTTAGCGCTTTCGGAGTCAGATCTAGCGCTTTTTTGGGGCACTTAGCGCTGAAATTTTAATATTAACTCATAGCGGAAAATATAGCGTGTTTCGGCAAAAAGTAGGAAATAAGCAGGCAACACCGCAAACCGCAATTCGTTTGTTCGTTTAGGTTCCGTTTCATGTTTTGCGTAGGGAAATCCCCGAATAATATAAATTGTTTCTGGTCGTCGGTTTACAATGTGCCTGTAAGCAGTAAGAATAAAGTAGAATTTTGAATGTCAAATAGTTTTTATTCTGCGACTAAAAAGGCTACTTGCTTTAAGTACACTCTTCCTGACAATGTTCTGTCTCAGATCAGATCAAACCAAAATATAAGTGGAAATTACAAAATGTACAAAATCTTCAAGCACCGCAACCTGGACCTTCAGGAATTCAGTCACCTTTAATAATTACTGAACCTTTAATACCTGATATCGAAATCGATTAGCCATTAAACTTAAGACTAACTAGACTAGACTTATACCTATTAAGACTATTTTAGATTTAAGATTTCACAATTTTAATTGAAATAAATAAAAACTTCTTACAATTATGACTTTTTTTGATCATGCAATCTAGCGGATTCTAGTGCAATTTTTTTTTATGCAGTCTAGCGGAATCTAGCGCTATTTTCAAGCGCTTTTAGCGCTCTTTGGTCTCAGAGAGGTGGCAGCACTGTATAGAAGTGTAAAAGTGCCTTTTACGAGATATCTCGTCGTTTACGGTCATGTTAGGGATTAGAATGACGTCAGAATTGTAGACAAATTTCGACAAAACGAGATAAAGAGCTTTCTCGTGCTTGTCATGTTAGCCCTGCTGGTAAACATTTAGTCGGGCTCAAGCAATTTAAAAGTCTCTCGCAGTAGTCTTGTCATAAAAAATGTGTATTCTGAAGGTTCTGGGGGGTTCAGGAGAGAGGGGGAGGGCAAATGTGGATGGGAGATGTAGTCCCGCATCATTTTCCATACTGGAAATTATTTGTTTGTATGATTTTGTACTGTGTACTGAGTCGGACTCCGGGTGTGCTCCAAAAGCTCTCGGTCACCCCTGAGTGTCGCTACAACACACTCGACCTTCGCATCGCTATGGAGGTCGCCAGGAGCTCCCTCCAGCTTCTGGCTCCCGCCTTTATAAAAACACTCTAGGGGTAGGGACCAAAAGACTACGTGGGATCGGGGTGCGCCGTGTCGGTTCTGAGGCTAAGTTCTGTGTACGTAGTAAGTAAAATAAAATCTTAACCTACACTATATTTACCTTTGTTGTATTTTCTTTTTCCAAATTTGGATTCACATTATTTGTAAACAATAATGTGTTAAGTATTAAAAAAAGCAGTTGCGTTCCTACACTAACCTAACCTAAAAATTTGGATTTTTGTAATAGTTTTTTTTTTTTTATAAAACTGCGTCTCCGGCAAGAAAAGTATGTTGCATAGGTATCAGAAAACCCCTTAGAACCCCCTAATATCCTCACTTTTTGTCCAGCGAGGCAGCACTTATCTAAACGCAACCCCAATATGCCACACAAAGGCACGAATACGGAAAGACAACATTTATAAAATTCAAGACAACATACACGGCTGAGTATATTTGGAGACTCAATAAATTAAAAGAGGCAAAACTACACACATAAAACAGAACCATAAATCAAGGGGAAATTGTTTTTGCGTCTGTAATGAAGAATCCCAGCTGTTGCTACAGCTCCCCTACGAAAGCGAAAGGCGAAAGATATGACACATGAAAGAGTAACAAACGAAAGTGATTAAGGCGACATCGACATCGCGCAGATCTGGAGCCATTAGCCGACTGAACGTTACAGCCACGTATAGTCAAAAGCGTTTAGCTGGATTCTGTGTAGTTTGGGCGCGGTAAATATAGGCGCGGGTTGGCGCGGCGCCAGCGGCTGGAATACTATACGTAGGACGCACTATCGAGATAGGTTATCTGTGGCGGCGCTTTGCTAATTTGTGACCAGGAATGCGGCACACGGCGCTACATCGCTGTTCGCTGCCGAGAACTCAAGGGATACTGCCAAAAGCAACGAAAGGCTTATTCCTAACCATTGGATAACAAATTCATAGTAACATTCTCTTTAGGAAATTGGAATAGTAGACACTGAATCTTCCTATCTACCCAAAGCACAGGATTGAGCGCAAAAATTAATCAAAAGCGAATCGTTGCAACTGCTACACACAACACATACGTTTTTGTCAGAGTAATTTTCTGAAATCCGATTCAAATCTGTTTGACGATTAGGTTGAGAGCTACTGAGGTAGCCCTCAAACAAATGGCCCTGCTGCATTTAAAGTGTTGCCGGTCAGGAAATTTACCTAGCCTGCTTATCTGGGAAAATTTGTTTTAATTTAAAGCCCTTTCTAAATCATATCGTCATATCGTGTCGTCGTCGTCGAGCGTTATATGGAATGGTTCTTTAGTTCATATATCTGTTTAGTGTCAGGTCGCACCCGGGAGCAGGGCGCGGTTGTGACTCGGCGACCGTTTGCGACGAATGTACTCGATTAACCTTAATGTACCTTGTGATTGTCATGAGCTACTGTTTCCATTTCATCTAGCCCGCGGTAAACTACTACTTCATTATTGAACATTCCAGCATTTAGCGGTGCACGATGGTTAATTGACAGTGACACAGGCCCGATAATTCCGTAACCTGAACAAACCTGATAAATTCAAGGTTCGAAACTCCGTAATAATCCGTGAATTGAGGGGTAATATGGTTTTCGGAAAGTACTAGTACAGAGTTACAGACCTACCAGACATGCTGTTCGCAGTGTTTTCTCTATCTTGCATGTGTGTCTTGTGTGAATGAATGAATAAAATTAAATCACTTAGCCGGGGCTAGCAAGAACTTACTGTCATACAAAAGTCCCAAGGCGAATATTGCCCAATGAAAAACTAAATGACTCAATTGGCATCGTCCGAGCGAGCTTAATTAAAACTATTTATTTTTATTTGTCGATTTCAATAGGTTAATTGAATTAGATGGCAAAACCGATAGCCTAGCGGGCTAGCGCCGCTGAAGGCGGCTATTAGACAAGGCTATTATGACGAGCACGTACTCAGGTAGGCACTATTTTATGAAACTCATTAAGCACAAATACAAATGATACGGAACTGGCGCCATGTGATATAAAAAACTTAAATAAGTGTCTCTTAAAACGAGCATTGTGCTTGTTTCTTAAAAAGCTCTATTATGTTGCTCGCACAATGTTCACTGTTCTCGCATCCAGAAAATGAACAGTAAATGGTTGTTGCTTTTATACTAGAATTAAAGGCTAAAATAACATATGGTTTAATTTAAAATAACAGTGAACAGGGTTCAACAAATTTCAACATACATACAATACACACACACTTCAAAAAGTGTGTGTGTATTGTACCTATGTTCGAGTTTGTAACTAGAGCAAATTCTAGTTACTTTGTGACGTATGAGCCACAAAAACGGTCTCTCGGCCATAGACACGAATGATTCACTAGCACGGCCGCAGCATGGCGGTACAAGAACCCCGAGCATATGACCAGCAGGTGGGCACCGTCATTAGTGGCGTGATATGATATCTGTGGCAGCTTTGATGCTGCTGCGTCCAATGACCGATTATATTGATTAACAACAAAAGCATGGAAGATAGTCAGAAAAGATTCTAATATGGCCAAAATCTTCGACATAAATACGAGTAGGTATTACTTTCATTTGTATTCATGACTTCAACTGAAAGCTACTACAAAATCATCAAAGTACACCAAACAAATTCCTATTCCATGAGAACATCTAAGTCATACATCTTGCGCACACGCAAACTAATGCTCGTTCAGGCGACTGAATCAGACATCTAAATCAAATGGCGGCTCGTATATCACGACGTTATTGACGAGATGCTTCACTCCGGCGTCGATGGTCCGGTTCGATGTTACGCAACTACGTGGAGTGCCGAATCTCGCGCAATCTGTGCTACTGCATCGTTTCGTCACTAGCCATGTAACCGTGTCAGTAACTCAATGACATAAATACAACATGGCTCGATATTTACTATTTACCAGTTTTTTCCCTCGTTGCACATTGGTGTACCGTTATCTTGTTTAGAATTGGCAAATGGAATGTATCAAAATACATATTCGCATCAGCTTAATGGGCAACACCGATCTGGATTTATACTTTCAAACGTCTTCCACGATTTTATCTTACCGAGCTGGCCACGAGGAGCAGACATGTTGCAAGTTACATTGTGTAGGTAAAACTACGCGCGTTCTTATTGTTACTATTGTATCGACAGTTTGTACGGAGTCCCAGCAGTGCCAACCGCACGCGCCCCGTGGGTGTGATCGTCAGGCCGTGTTGGTAGCGCGGCGTAATCCGCCGGGGACTCGCCATTGTTGTCACAACACTGCATGCCGTGGGGAATATAGTACAACGCAAAATAGCACAAGGATTGTAGTGGAGACACATAACGGGGTCTTAAGGTAGTTTCAAGCTAAAGCAGTGTGATATTATATTGAACGCAAAAGTTTGAGGTCAGAACAGAAAGCTACTTCCAGTAGATTTCATAGTCTTTCTATCGCAACAATTACAATTACAGATACAACTTTACAAAATATTTAAATGATAACCTAATCGACCCAACAACTGCGGAAATCAGAAGAACGGCACATTGTGTATCAGATAAGCTAACGCTAAGCCATTAACAATATTCTGTAGTAGAGAACAGACGACATCGGCCTGGCTGCATCGCAATCCGGGGGCCTACTACCTAAGTGAAATCCGTAGTTTCGACCAATGTTATCATCGTTCTCCGTATTTCCGGAGAAAGATGTGACCGCGACGACGGGAGCGCGTTAATGAGGGCAGGTAGACCCGCTGGTCTATGATCTGATAACGATAGCGATAAGGCGATCACTATGTCCTATTATAATTGTTGCATCGTTCAGGAACAGCCGACACCGGCACGCGACACAGATGATAGACATTTCAATTGCCAATTAATGAAAATCGCTTCAATAAATAAAATTGATTGCAACTGAAGCTTCAAAATATACCACTAACCGCTCATCTGATACGATCAGCTATCCGACGAATCAGAAACACCAAAGGAGGATGGTAGCAGAATTGTTGATAGAAATATTGAGCGTCTACTTACGAAACCTGTGATAGATACCGACGAAATAATCATATCAAGCATAAGGCCTATCGGTCTGTTTTTTTTTTTGTCATAATTGAAATCTGAGTTGACTAGTTTATTCATGATAAAAAATAATCATGGCGTAGTTTTCTTTTTCTAGCTTGACTTCATGACTAACCTGAACTTTTATTGTTGCCATGTAATAAAAATATTGGTCAAGTTTTGCTCTACGTATTGCATTAATATGGAATTTCAATTCTGCATCAGAATATAGATGTGAAAATAAAAATAACAGTTTGTGTTTAGAATATAGCGGTCATAATTTCTAATACATAAATTAAATCGCAGTACGATTCGAGTACCTAAGAAAACATCGCCAAGAAAAAAAACATGATATTTCTTCTGCCAATCGAATAACTGACAAAGTGACACATTGTTGTTCGTTGCTTTTTCTTTGATTTTCGGTTTGTTGATTTCCCACTTTATTGACTGCTTCTGTTTATGGACTCTGACATTTACTGTTCACTGTGCGACTAGTGCTTACCGATGGATTCTGACTATTTGCCTATACGACGACATTTTTCTGTGACTCTGGATTCCGATTCTGCCTGATACCTTGGATTTTGTTACGTGTGCATCGATTTGTTTACCACGATGGGAAGCCGTGTAAGGCCTAACGCATGGGGTGCTTGGACAGGAAACCTCCCCGTGTGTCTGTGGACTGGAGTTCTCTTATGAATGCGTCCGGGGGGAAGGCCAGTCTCCGGGACGGTGCACCCTGGGGTGCGGGCAATGTCTTCCCATTAGGTACTGTGTGCCTAAGGGGTCTCGTCCGTATGCCAATATCCTGTCGCGTCGGACGAACGCTCTAACGTGTACTTGGAGAGTAGTGCATGCGCGTGCGGTCCCTCACGACGGGGTATGCTGTGGCCGGGGGTGGGGTCGTCTTGGAATTGTCTCTAGACATCGCCAATGTTGCATCAGGGAGGCACTCCGGTATCACCGGATGCCGAACTACCTCTGTCGTGCGGTCGAGGCCTATTTGACGGACAGGGCCGTTATCTACCCGGGTCACCAGGGAGAATGGAACCGGCGAGAGATTTCGTGCAGTGTCCCACAGGGATCGTTCCTGGGGCCGCATCTGTGGGACATCGGATACGACTGGGTGCTGCGCGCCGACCTCCCTAGCGGCGTCAGCGTCGTATGTTACGCTGACGACACGTTGAAAAGGAGGTCGCACCAGGCGGCGGCCGAAACGGGGTTGCGACAATCGTGGACAGAATCCGGCAATTGGGACTCGAGATGGCCCTGCACAAGTCCGAGGCCATGTGTTGTCTTGGTCCTCGGGACGCTGCACCGTCGGGTTCCCAAATAACGGTAGGAGGGATTCACATCGGTGTCGAGTCGACGATGAAGTACCTAGGACTCGTCCTCGACAGCCGGTGGAACTTCGTGGAGCATATCCAACGTTTGGCTCCCAGACTGGAGCGGTCCGGGGCTGTCTTGAAGTGGCTCCTGCCCAACCTAGGGGATCCTAACGCCTCCTGCCGGAGGTCCATCCATAACGGTCCATGGCCTTTGCGGGGCACCGGTGTGGGCGCGTTCATTGAGGCGGCAGCACGCCCGCCGGTTGAACGCGTCCCAGAGGGTCATTGCCACCCGGCTGGTCAGGGAATATCGCACGGTCTTCGGTGAGGCGGCGAGCCTCCTTGCCGGATTGCCGCCATGGGATCTGGTGCCAAAAGTCCGCGTGCACATTTGGGAGTGGCACGAGGAAGCTAAACGCCCGGGCTTAACTCCACTGCCGCGAGAAATCCTCCGAGAGTTCCCGTTTCGTATCAGACGGGAGGAAAAGCCCGGGTGTCATCACTGCGTGGATCGCCCGGAGGACACGATGAAGCGTACGGTGGAGGTCTGCTCGGCTTGGGCAGAGCATCGACGTGTCCTCGTGGAGGCGATGGGTGGCGGGGATCTCTCGCATCCGGCCCTGGTCCAGGCCATGGTACGGAGCGTGAGGGCATGGGAGGCCGTCACCTCCTTCTGCGAAGCAGTAATGCTCGCGAAGGAGGAGGTGGAACGCGTGAGGGAGAGGTAAAATTCGCGCCCTCACGCCCCTAACCACCGCAGGAGACGCCCTGGGCGTCGGGAATCTCAGGCCGATTCCCGGCCACCGTAGGCGCGGCTTGCGGACGATGATCAATGGGTAGCTCGCCGTCCGATAAGAACCAGGCCCGGGTCGATAGCGCGTTGTGTTCCACGCGTGCCTCAGAGAGATGTCAGCAACTGAAGGGGTCCGATAGGACCGATGCCTGCCGGGGTTGCGGGAAAGTCCGAAAGGGATACCATGGCCCCTGGCAACGTACAGGCAACTGAAGGAACACGGGTGGGTTTTAGTCAGCAAGAGTCTGACACGCCCTCCCGCTCCGCCCAGAGCGGGAGAAGTTATAGAAAAAAAGGCCTACACGCATCATGTGTGTCAACTACAACTTAATTCTCAATAAATTGCGCTGATAACCGGCATTTGCCCTTGACTCGAGAGTCACTGCTTTAATCTGCTCAGCTGGGTATACCCTCAAATTGTTAGTATTTCTGGCAACTAGTCAAGTTACAATATAGTGATCTTTATTGCATAAAACTGTTTAAGAAGTATAGAACAAGATTATTTACCCTAGTTGGAAAAATTGTGTTTGATTTATGTTACAAAGCTAACTATGTTATTAAAAATCATGATTTTGAAATTTATTTATTTGATAATATGGGTAAATAATGTGCAGATTTTTTACATTATGTAGCTATTAAAAGCTTTATAATAAATAGGTTAAAGAAATGTTATTTTTATACAAGCAACAACATATTATTGCGCTTCTACCTAAATATCATGAATTACAATATGCAAATTTCATACTTATAAGTACATCTATTACATTGGTCATGATTTCATGAAATATCAATCAATCATTCTAATATATTAAAAGTATTATCCTTTTTGTTTTTAGATTTGAACGATGACTATTTCTGCGAGACATGTAGAGATCTTGCAATAGCTGCAGTTAATAATAACTTGCAAAGAGAAGTTTCTGGCAGTGAAGAAGCAGTGAACATTGTGGTTAGGGATGATGAGGAATAAACATGTTTTTTTTTTATTTTTTTATCTATACCTTTTGATTATGACCTACCCCTACCATAAGTATAAGTTATCATATAGATGCATATCTATCTATAACGGTCCTAAAGATAATTGGCTCAGATTTGTAAATAAATATTCTTCTGAAAATTTATTTAAGTACTTGCGGAGGAGGTCATAACAGCCGCACGGGTCGATCCATCAGGTTAAGCTACGCTTGCCACGATTTGTTGGTGGATGGGTCACCATCTTTACATATCAAGACTCCTCCATGCCTCGGAAAACACGTTAAGCCGTTTGTTTGGTCGTCAGAAGCCCAAAAATCTGACCAAGGGGTATCGTATTACCTAGTTACTGGGTTGTGGAGATCTGATAGGCAGTGGCTTTATGTAAAATACTGGTATTCAGCTGCAGCCGGTTAGACTGGAAGCCGACCCCAACATAGTTGGGAAAGGCTAGGCAGATTGAATGTATTTGCTCAGGTACTTACGTCGCATGTGGGCCATATCGTTCCATAGTCTGTAGTTTATTTTGCTTTAAAAATGCATGCCTATGAATGATATTCTAAGTGGTAGGTTTTTCTATATTTATTTTTCAATCAGGGTGTGTTGACGAGACAACCTCTAGAACAAATGAACTTCAACCTGGAATATCTTAATGACTTCCTATAAAAGTATAACTGAAGACAAAACTGTTCTGGATTTCAAACTCTACTTTTACATATTTTCAAAATGTCAACAAATTTTGTGCGGGAGTCTTCTTTGTCGTTTGGACGAGTCCTATTGTAAGCAGTGTCATTTTAGAAATTCAGTTCTGCAAAAGGATAACAGAAATCTAGACAACTCTTGCATAATGTCATTTAGAATTAAACAAGCCATTGTTTCATTTGCAAGGATTGGAGATTGGATAGTTTTAAATGTTCAATGTTATGGCCGCGGAATTGTTCCAAATGATATTGAATCAGTTTTAATTAGAAAGTTACATAGACACGAAACAGATGTAAGAGATACCGCGGCGGTCGCGAGCAGGCTCATCAGCGAGCGAACTACTTCAAATGATACGTATTAGTGCGGACGAGCTTTTTGTTCCAGCTCATTACTGCCATGCAAATACGTTGTTACAGTAATTTCTAGCATTACTCACAATTACATTCCGGATGTGCTTAGTTGATGAATGTTACAAAGAACAAAAGTTATTTATAATGAGTCCGCTCAATTGACCATTCCAAAAAATCTAAGACCCCTTAATAATGATCGTATTATCTTTTCAAACAACAAGACCGATTACGAAAGTTACGTTCTGCCGAAGACATATCGAAGTTTGCACAAAGGAAGATTTTTATCGATACACACATGATCAAGTGCCCAGGGAACAAGTACATTTTTAACTATAAAAAATATCCAATTAATATTTAACGAATCTAGTCTTCCAGAACTGGCTTCTTACTTTAATTCTTATATTTAAGTTAACAACTCCCTTTATTTTGTAAAAAAAAAATAAGAAAGACTTAGGTTAATTTCCCTCGATTTGAAGAAATTGCAATTTTATTATAATCGAGGGAAATTAACCTAAGTTAATGTCGTCAATTAAATGGCACAAAAAGAAAAATGAGTTTTTTTTTTTCATCTCTTTTCGTGTTAAGTGATGTCGTCGCTCCATATCGATGCATTTTTTTTTCAGTTCCGATGCAGAAATTGTAATGGTTTTGTATATAAACGCTATTACACACTTTTATAGGAATCCTTATTGACAGTTGATTTTCTATTTTAAATCAAAATTCAAAGAAAATCCTTTATTCAAATAGTAAAATTGACTAAAAAGAATCAATAACAATCCAAAAAAGTTAAAATATTAGGGGTTAAAGTAAATTGCCGATTTGTACAATTTATTTTTAACAATTTTTAACATATTTATTTAATCAAAATAATTATTATCTATACATTGCTGCCATCTAATAGGAAGGTCATTTATGCCTTTGCGATAGAACTCTGTGATCTAGATTCGACACTCTGTGTGAAAGCATTTTGTACTGCTTCCTGAGAAGAAAACTTTTTATCACGTAGAAAATTCTCCAAATCACGAAAAAAATTGTGACGAATGGTTTCTAATTGCAGTTCCTGTAGAGTTATAACGGTTTCTCGTGCTGTATGAGGTCTCGCGTTATCATGGAGCAATAATGGTGAAGATCGATTAATGAGCCGGGGCTGCTTCACTGCTAGTTTTGCTATCATTGTTCGGAGTTCGGCACAGTAGACATCTGACGTTATTGCTTGACCAGATCGGAGAAAGCTATAGTGAATAACACCATGCTGAGACCACCTAACAGTTACCATTACCTACCTTTTTATTGGTAAGCTTTGCTTTAGTACACTGTTGCGGCGTTTGACCTGGGGTCAGCCATTGCATTTTTTACTTACGGCTATCGCAAAAAATCCACTTTTCGTCACATGTCACAATTCGATCCAATATTCCTTCATTTTCTGTATCGATTCAACAAGGCAACACAAGTTTCAACACGCGTTTCTTTTTGCAGATCAGTCAAATCATGAGGCACCCATTTCTCATATTTTTGTATTTTATTGATTTGACGCAAATGAGTCAATATTGTTGGTAAGGTAACGTTAAACCATGCCGCTAATTCCTGGGTAGTTTGACTCGGATCGGCTTCCACCATCTCTTTCAATTCATTGTTATTCCACGTGGTTCGTTCTTCAAATCAGTTTCTTTCACGAAAGCGTTAAAACCAAAATCGCACGGTGCGTTCATTAGCAGTCCCCTCTCCAAACGCAACTTTGATATTGCGAGCTGTTTCTGCCACGTTAGTTCCGCGTCGGAACTCGTATTCAAAAATAACTCGAATTTTCGAAGTATCCATCTTTCTTATCTAAGCTGAATAAAAAAAACAACTGAAAGTCGATAATCGAATGTTGCACATTTTTTAAAACAAGAACTTCTTAAGTACCATGTTAAAAAAGTTTCACTCAAAAATCTCAAACCATGAAGGTTCTATGTCAATTCGAAGAACCTATTACAATAAAACGGCAATTTCATACTTTAACCCCTATTATTAATCCTCAATTTCGGCGATTCTCTTTAGGTACTTGTTCCCTAGACACTTTTGATGTGTGTATTTCCATGAATAATGGTTTCCAGAAACTACACGTTGTTGCGCACGTCACATCTGCGTGTTCTAACAGTTTATTTATTTTGTACCGGCTCTCTGATGCTCAAGATATTCTCGAACCCATTCAATATCCATCTTGCTAAAATAAACAAGTAAATCATCAAATTATTAGCTAATTTTAATTTAAGTTCATTGTAAAACAACTCTAGTTTAAAATACATACAATCTATTAGCGAACAGAGTTACAAACGTCTATAGAAAGTACACGGAGCACAATAACTGTTCATCTATTTCAAGAGTCGAGAGGATCGATCGGAGAGCATCCGATATTAGCTTGACATCAGCCGCCCGTCAGAATCACGTCAGAAAGCGAAGAGGTCGTGAGATGAGCATCAATCGTGAAGCTACACAATTACCGTCACTTACTTCTTTTGTTATTCACAAATTAGTATCGTGCGGTACCGGAGCTTTCTCTGAACACGTCAGCTAATCTACAGCATCTTGATTTCAACTCTTTGTATCAACACCATAACTAAGAAATGACTAAGAGATAACTAAGAATTCGTTTCGTAACGTTTTGTCTTAACAATATAATTACTAAGAAGCCTGTGACCTATGAATCCAGCACAACTGAAAGGGCTCGACGCAAAACAATGGTGTTCATTCGGTAAATGTGTTTGCAGTTTAAGACTGAACACGACCCCCTAAAAACATTATGAGCAAACTCAAGGAAAAGGAACTAAAGCCGTTTGGCTACATGGTGATTTTGCATACAAAGTTATAGAAAACTTTGTCTTGAACTAAAAGAAAGACACAGCCGCAGTGCGTATAAAGCATCATTGGTACAAAGTCAAAATCGCGACTTTAGGAATCATTTTTGCTAACAAATGCAGTGAAACTCCAGTGCAGCATAATGAATGCAAGCTGTTGTCAAACGACGCATATGCATATCCCAGGGGCAGGTCGCGGCTGTGCGGTTCCGCGGCCATGCCAATCGTTCGTCAAGTCGCCTTGTCGGATGCAGGAGAGCTCGCGACAAATCGTCGTGTCAATCAAACTGCTTTCTAGCGACACCTTTACTAATCCAAGCGGTTTTTTTTTACATTACAAGAATAATAACCTTATTGCTGTTTGCAAGCGTGCCTATATGAAATGAAATATGAAAACAAGTTCAGTGCGAATTATCGTAATGACCACAATTGTTTCGGAAAATCTAGGGACCTATAAATGACGGTTATTTGTAAAGTAGGTACTGCACGACTTTGTGGGAAGAAATAACGTCAGAGTATATTTTAGTAAGATCAGTCATGAACTCATGATTGTAATTGCGTCCTACACGACGCTCCCAATTCTGGGAACTAGGACGAGTCGCGGCGGACAGATGGCCGACCACTAACACAATCATACCGACCATTATCAGTTAAGGCGGACCAATTGGAACTTAACATATGACTAATTTATTCGTCCTCGTTAGCCTGTTGCCTTGCCAGGATTCATTCAAATCGTATTTTTATATCGGAAATTACGCAGATCTGTTTTCAGACTCAACTCTCAATATTATGTTTAAAGGTCATCATTATTTGCGGAATGCTTTACCGTCGGTAGTGGCTCACCCGTCTGTAAACATTGGAGCATATGTTTAAGCGACCTTCACATTCTTCGGCTGATGATCATCAACATGACTTGGCGGAATTCTCTCTTCACTTTAATGTAGCACAAGTGTGAAGTGAGTGCAGCGCGAAGTAAAATAAACAATTATTGAAAGATAGGAGCGGCACGCGTCCTGAGCCACAAGTTGTGGCCCACAACACACAACAGATAAATAAGAAAGGTGTCAAGAACAAGTTGATGTGTCTGAACTGAGGACAGATAAGATAACAGTTCAGACCGACACCGACAAACGATTGCAGCAAACACTGTCCTTTCAAAACATGAATGCACTAATGTAATAGTGCATTCATGTTTTGAAAGGACAGTCACGGGGACTTTTAACGCTCAACACTGAAATAATAGAAACAAAATATAAAACTTGCGCTCGTCAGCTTAAACATCAAGGGCCGACCAGACACAAAAAAGACCTTTGCTGAAGGGACTTCTACATCGTGGAGGATAGGGACCTACTCCATTTTCGCACATATTTACAATCGTTTTGTACTTCAGGGTTTGAAGTGGAGTTCAGTAGTTGTGGGCATGCGTGTCCGCAACCCTGGCGGCCCCGCGGCCCCTATACCGCAGGATGGGAATAATTTGAGCGGCCTCGCTCCCACATGGATTGCAGCCATAATGATTATAACGAACACACCGTTGCCAGATTTAATACCCAAAATGTTGGTATACACGTCAAGGAATTTGAAAATGTATTTATAATTACATTCTGATCAATATGAAGGCAGAAAGAACCTATGGAGAACTCAAAAAATCAATTCTGATAAGACGTTACGAAGGTTTGGGAACTGAGCAAGTATACACACGACAAACTGTACGTAACAAGAGCCAACAGAAAGTTGTACTGTTTGTACGTATCACAAGCACGGCTGTTTCCTCGATGTAATCGCCGCTATATATAGCCGAGCTGCAAGCTCTCTGCTACCATTGTAGGAAGTCCAGAACCAACTTGTTTAAACAATCAACTATTTGTAGGGCAGCGCTCATTTCACTACGTTACCAAACACATCACAATTGTTATAACTGCGCGGAAGGTTTTTATGTTGTCGGTAGGACCACACGCATTTTCAATTTATTATAATATAATGGCGGAGCCAGCACAAAGCAATAAGTGAGACGGGCTCGATTCTCACACGCCTCATAAATTACTGGAGAGTGCAGGGACGAGGGAATGGAACCGTTTCTGTAACTGAGATCCGTATGTTGGTTATTTGCTGGCGAGGAAATGACATTCCGTCAATATGCAATTAAGTGGTTAGGTAGTTGGTCATTAGGGGCGGCGCGTCTCGTCATCAGTGCGGTCGCAATTACTTCTGACATTAGTGTGAGGCTTTCACCGCGATTCACTGCGAGTCTGCGACCGCGATGCCCGGGAATTGGGGAGAAAGCTGGACTTATACATCGGGGGAAAACTAACGTAAATTTATTTTCTGCATCATCTTGTTGGACTTGATTTAAACCATCCAAAGATAAAATTCTGAATATTCAAGTTTTTTTTTCGAAAATGAACTTTAAAAGGGGGGTTTATCTTTAATATTTTTCATGTTTTTTTTTTTTTATTGTTTGAGTAGCGTTTGTGATATCTCCGATGTTATTGGCTCGATTTGGATAGGTACTGTTTATTATTTCTAAAAGCTTTTTTTATTGCGTTATTTTATCGGATCAACTAACATTTTTTTATTAATATTTGTTGACTATGAAAAAAAAACGGAGGTGAACACATTTTTTCTAAAAAAAATATGTTTTTTATCGAAACGAAAAAAAAAATGCAATAAAACACGACACGATAACAGTTATCGGTGCCATTGTGATGACATGTCCTCGCACATACCTAATTATTGGATTAGGTACAAATTTTGTGCAAGTGCAATGAAAGTATTTTCAGAATCACTCATACTTGATAGAAGCCGCTGATTGAATCCAGCAGAGGTACTAAGCGAGTTTTAGGAATGTGTTGCGCATCTGTTGAGACGCAAGTTGTATCGGCGTCGGCATTGAGTCGCTGGACACAATACAATCGCTTCAATGGGCAGGCTGCGCGCGGTGCACTCCCCACGCATTGTGTCACATGTGCGCGGACAAACACGCGCTGGCAGAGCCGCATCATGGACGAGCATTGTTTCATCAGTACAATAAACTAAACAGAAACTCGTGTTATCCCCGACGGGAACAACTAAACGTTTGGAAGGTGATGTAATACTGCTATTGACCGAAGACTACCTATATAAAATCGCAACGTGATATGGAACTATCGTAATTGGGCAGTTTTCCGATTTTCCGCAAAGAATTTAGTTTTGTTAAAATATTTAATCCTAAATTGATTAAAGGCATACATGAAGGTACACGTCTGTGTGAAGAAATGCCTCAATCATACCTTAGAAAGGTTGTGCTTATTAGGCAGCTGGTTAGAGGACACGGCGTGAGCCCAGATACGAGTACAATATTATTAAAGACGCACGATTTAAATCGAGCTTGATTACAGTGACGAACGGCAAGTTTATTTTATAGCACTAATTATAAAATTGCGAGTCAATCTGTCTGTGTCCATTGTGTGGAATAATGAAGCTGAAGACAATCAATAACGCGCACACTCCCAAACATGACAAGAAGTCATTATATTACATACAGAACTTTCTAAAGCTGCACCGATCGCCGTCCACTGCGCGCTACACTCCGGTGCGATCGCGCGTAAACTGGATGCAACCGGCGATGGATAAGAAATACATAGTAGAAAGCGAAACACAAGCAAGTGTAAGATGCAATCTAAGTTGCGAGCTTACATTAGTTTGGTGTTGCCTTTCTCTGCACTTGTTTTAATAATGATAATTTGTGTTTTTTGCTCAAAACTTCCCAGTGGGTGGTAACACTATGTCTTAGGGAGTAATTAGTCTTTCTTATCCTTTAGAAAACAGGTGCATGTCCTTTCTAATGCCGCAGCTTACATTCTCTTCAATGCGCCACAACACGGCATGTGCTCATCGTGACAGAAAGAAAAACTGCAGCTGTGCATCACGAGCATGGACAGACCCAGTATGGGATCTTCATAAAAAATCGACCAAGTGCGAGTCACACTCGCACATTAAGAGTTCCGTATCGTATTAAGATCGACCAAAAAGCGCCGAAAAAAAACACGTTTTTTGTAAATATAGGAATGGGGACCCCCTTTTACTATGAATTTTATTATTTGTTGTAATAGCGGCAATGGACATACACAATCTGTAAAAACCTCAACCGTCTTATTACAAAAAACTAAATAAACCTGGCTTTAAACCTGACTTATCAAGTCCAGGCTTATCTGCAGAACCATGGTCTAAATTTGTCCGTATTACAAAACTTTAAAAAACCGTGGTCTTCTTAGTACCGTCATTTGAACCGTTGTTTTTATATCAACCACAGATTAATACAAATATTACTCGTTCACCATGATATCATTCAATTGCAACGTTCCGTATGCTCAGAAAAGAAAACTTTTAGTTAATATAAGCTAATGTTTAGGAGTGTTAAAAATATTAAGATTATTATTTTGTATGGAACATTAGTTATTTCGTCGATTGCAGTTTTGTTTAGGTTTAAGTACATTACTTAATGTCGTATTAATTACTAAAAATACATCTTAGTACGTGTAACGAAACGTAAGATTCTCGCGCGATATATGAAACCATAACATTAAACAAAACCATCGCAAGTTGAACAAAGTTCATTTAGCTTTGGAATTTTTAAGTTATCGAAGTCTCTAATAGAACAATTTTCTCTTTGTTGATAGTATGTATGTAGTGTTCTTTAGTAATTTTAATATTATATTGTGATGTACCAACAAAATAAAAACGAACTGAGAATTGGAGTTCCGAGGAAAAAGTAAGTAATCATAAATTAGGTACTTCGATGAACTTGAAATCCGTCTTTAATTGATTTATATCCCAAATTTTAAATGTTTTATGATATACTACGCGAGATGATTGCACAATCACGCCACATTATATCCTCAATATCAATGAAATCGACCATGTTAATATCCATTTTTGGGTAAAACAACACAACACAATGAAAAAGATGCTTTAACTTAAAAAGAAACTTGGACAGATACGACTTAGACCACTGTTTGATCGTTTAAACTAGGGGTCGCCGAGGTTTAGGGTTAGACCATGAAATGGTCTATGGTTTTTCGAAAAACCACGTTTTGTAATATCATTTTTGTTTAAACCGTAGTTTATAGAAGTTTAATCCTGGGTTTTTAGTTAAACCGCTTTTTGTAATAAGACGGCAACAGTCTATCTATAATGGTTCATGACGGACGGATGGACAGCGGGGGCTTAGTAATAAGTTCAATTGTAATTTCCTTTTTAGGCTTCCGTACCCGGAGGTGCCAAACGGAACCCTAAAAAGGAAATTAGAATTGAAAAGAAATAATGAGACGATAACCGTCAGTTTATGTTGATTGTTGCTATGTTGTGATTAAGAGCGTACCGACCGCCTTTGTCTCTGTCTTTTTCTTTATGTGTAAAGAGTAAAGAAAATAACTACACTTTTTTACTTTTTCGATGCTTTTCGTTGTTTTTTTCATCATAATTATTGCTCTTAAATATAAAAAAAACTATCGCGCATAAAAGCTCCAGTCATCTATGAACTTTATTTTAGTAAATTAATCATAATATTAAATTACTTATTTAAAATTAGTAAAATAGAGGAAAAAATTACACGATAAGTGGTAACTTTGCCTATTTATTCTATCGAGGCAACTTTACCAAATCTTGTTTCCATAGCGAATAATGTCTAGTATGTACGAGGGTGAATCAAAAAGTTCTTAGAATTGCCTATAATATATTAAACCTTTTTGGGAGAAGTTCGATATTCAAATTAAAGAGTGTCAATCACACAATATTTATGCAAACTGTCACTTGTTTTTGTCAGTTCATTCGCACGTAATAAATTGTTTTGTGCAACGAGTTGCTAAAACACAAAATTATGGATAAAAGTGAGTTACGTGCGGTGATAAAATATCTCAGTTTGAAAAAAATGTCTACGAAGGAAAATTTTTCGGACATTCAGCAGACATTAGGGGATGATGTTGTACCCTATTCTAGGGTTGCGTACTGGGTGGCTGAATTTAAAAGAGGTAGAGCAAGCTGTAAAGATGACCCGCGTTCTGGGCGGCCTTAAACCTCCGTTAGGGAAGAAAATGTCAAAAAGGTTGAGAATCTGGTTTTGGAAGACTGAAGAATAACTATAAAACATATAGCTGAGATCCTAAAGATATAATTTGGTAGCGTTCAATCCATTTTAATTGATTCACTGGGGTTCAAAAAAGTGTCGGCATGATGGGTGCCACGAATGTTAACCGACGAAAACAAAAAGCGACGTTTGGTAATTTCTAAGCGTAATCTCGAAATGTTCCAGCGTGATTCGGATAATTTTTGCCGTCGCCTTGTCATCATGGATGAAACGTGGGTCCACCATTTCAATCCTGAAACTAAGAGACAAAGCATGTCTTGGAAACGACCATCCTCTCCATCTATTAAGAAATTTCGAGCTGCTCCTACTGCTGGCAAAGTTATGGCCTCAATGTTCTGGGATAATGAAGGAATCCTTTTTATTGACTACATGCCAAAAGGCCAGACGATTACTGGACCCTATTATGCAAATTTAATCCCGAAAGTGTGTGAAGCGATTAAAGAAAAACGTCGTGGAAAACTATCGTTGGGCGTGTTGATCTTCAAGATAACGTTCCTGCTCATCGATCGGAAGTTGCGCTCAACGCAATCCGCTGTGCTGGCTTCAATCTCCTTGACCACCCCCCAAGTGATTTTCACTTATTCCCAAAATTAAAAGAGGACATTCGTGGAACAAAATCTTACGATAATGACGCGGTTATGGCTGCCGTAGAGCAGGTTTTCGAGAGTCAAGAAAAACAATTTTTTTTCACAAGGAATAAGGAAGTTAGAAACGCGTTATTCTAAATGGATTGCATTGGAGGGAGATTATGTAGAAAAATAAAATATTTTTGTTTAAATCTTTGCATTTTTTAATATTGATTCCAAGAATTTTTTGATTCACTCTCGTATATATCCCAATAATACCAATATATTTCCCTACATTTTAATTTGATTGTTTACTACAATTCAAAGAAGCCTAATAAAAACATGTTTGTTTGTAAAATAGCTCGGAGTAAGGCACTTGCAGGCGAAGCGACCATTACCAGCTATAATGGGGCAACGCACAAAAAACAAAGCAACGAAACCGCACGCTAGAAAGTACTACACAAAATTACATAAAGACATCTGCATGTACAGTAATGGTCACGATTCGTCTTCATCGCTTGATGTTCCGGCTAATGTAGTGAAGTGATCGGGCTTACACGGAGAGAGTTTAAGTCTATAAGTGTGTGAGCTTATAATAATGCACTTATAAAGGTCTATTGCAGGGTCAGGTAACCACGTCCGGCTTCCATAAGCTGGTCAGGCATAAGAGCACAGAGCAGAGTCACAGGGCAGCTTCATGTGCACACCTGCGATTTAGGCCAATCTTCGGAAAGATTCGACAGAAATCAGTGCAAATGTGATCATCAGACAGTCAGCACAGCTGCACAGTGATTCATGTTAAGAATAGGACACAGATGTATATTACCAAATTCTGGAACAAACGATCTTTGACTCAAACCATTTGTGCTCTCGGACTGTGCCGGTATGACGCATGGGCTATTACTAAACAGATTCTGAGATTTTCCTTTCAGGAACGTATACATACATACCACCGTCTCGTCCAAGATCTCATATAATTCTAAGTCGTACCTACGTATCTAGTTTCAATGATGCTAGAAGAAAATAATTTTCCTCATTGCTTTTACCTTACGCCTAGAATATATGCAGAGTTCACCTTGACATGACGCCTTACCTGGAAATAAACAAACATTTTTATGAATAAAACTATAGTTTCAGTAGAAATGGCCTTAGTTTTATGTTTGAGGATAATAATGGTTAATACGAAGGCAGAAACTCTCAGGTGACCTTCCTTACCTAACATGCTTGGAAATTCGAGTATTATTTTGACAACCTTCGTCGAGATAAATCGAGAATGCTGTACTGATCAAATATATTATGCGAGTAGGCAATGTTACTATGAAACGGCCGAATAAATAAATATGAAAACTCATATCTGACGTGTTATTTAAAATGGAACGAACTTTTTACTTCGACACATGGCATTATAATATATGCATGGCAATAATATCCACGACGTGAGTCACACACGTATCAGCCGTACGACTTGTTATTGTTTACGCTGCAAGTACCTACTCCGCTCAGCAGTACCGAAGCAACTTGCATACAAATACCAGCAGTGGACGAGTTTGTTTTGAGTTAATACGGTAAGACATTGTTGATTAGTGGTGGAAGTTATTATTAGATACACAAGAAAACAATAATATTATCATTAAATAGAAATTCCAGATGGATTAGTCGTTGGCATTTATAGAAGACTTGAATTGTTTTATAGAAGGTATTATTTCCCGGGATCCATCATATTCTACGCACCGCCAGTTAATGTCATTGTTTACTACAGAGGCCCTAGTGTGAGTTTCTTTTAACCATCCCGACCTACGCATCGACCGCGTTCGGCGCTCCGATTGGCAATTCACTGGTGAAGCCCGGCCGGCTGCCAATCGGAGGCTCTAGTGTGAGTTTTTTTTAACCATCTCGAGTTTACGCATCGACCGCGTTTGGCGCTCCGATTGACAGCCGGCTGGCCTTCACCAGTGAAGCGCCAATAGTAGCGCCAAACGCGGTCGATGCGTAAAGTCGATATGGTTAAAAGAAACTCACACTAGGGCCTCTGAGCGCCAAACGCGGTCGATGCGTAAAGTCGAGATGGTTAAAAGAAACTCACACTAGGGCCTCTGAGCGCCAAACGCGGTCGATGCGTAAAGTCGAGATGGTTAAAAGAAACTCACACTAGGGCCTCTGAGCGCCAAACGCGGTCGATGCGTAAAGTCGAGATGGTTAAAAGAAACTCACACTAGGGCCTCTGAGCGCCAAACGCGGTCGATGCGTAAAGTCGAGATGGTTAAAAGAAACTCACACTAGGGCCTCTGAGCGCCAAACGCGGTCGATGCGTAAAGTCGAGATGGTTAAAAGAAACTCACACTAGGGCCTCTGAGCGCTAAACGCGGTCGATGCGTAAAGTCGACATGGTTAAAAGAAACTCACACTAGGGCCTCTGAGCGCCAAACGCGGTCGATGCGTAAAGTCGATATGGTTAAAAGAAACTCACACTAGGGCCTCTGAGCGCCAAACGCGGTCGATGCGTAAAGTCGAGATGGTTAAAAGAAACTCACACTAGGGCCTCTGAGCGCCAAACGCGGTCGATGCGTAAAGTCGAGATGGTTAAAAGAAACTCACACTAGGGCCTCTGAGCGCCAAACGCGGTCGATGCGTAAAGTCGAGATGGTTAAAAGAAACTCACACTAGGGCCTCTGAGCGCCAAACGCGGTCGATGCGTAAAGTCGAGATGGTTAAAAGAAACTCACACTAGGGCCTCTGAGCGCTAAACGCGGTCGATGCGTAAAGTCGACATGGTTAAAAGAAACTCACACTAGGGCCTCTGAGCGCCAAACGCGGTCGATGCGTAAAGTCGATATGGTTAAAAGAAACTCACACTAGGGCCTCTGAGCGCCAAACGCGGTCGATGCGTAAAGTCGAGATGGTTAAAAGAAACTCACACTAGGGCCTCTGAGCGCCAAACGCGGTCGATGCGTAAAGTCGAGATGGTTAAAAGAAACTCGACACTAGGGCCTCTGAGCGCTAAACGCGGTCGATGCGTAAAGTCGAGATGGTTAAAAGAAACTCACACTAGGGTCTCTGAACATGGTCCTCTCGATAACAAACTACGCGAACGATCCTCCAGGGCACTGCAAGTCGATAGTGTTGATCGTTTAGCACGGGCTTTGAGTGTCAGGCATGATTACTTGATAGTGGTACTACTTATATTATGTTTTGCCTCTTCCTGGTAAAAATACCTAAATAGGGTATTTCCCCGATGTGACTGAGCCAGTCCACAATAACTAATCGGAAGTCAAAGCCGTAAAGTTTCATTCAGACGAACACTGCGCACACGCACAGTGTCGCAGTCGCAGCGCTATCTCTAATCTGCACCGGATAGTGGTCCGTGTGGACACGCCTGTATGCTGCGCAACCAACACCAATTTTAATTAAATAATGTAAGTAGAGCATGACGTGTGTGACAATAACATTATGCAAAAGGCTGGAAAACACAAAAATGAAATTAGACAAAATGAAAACAATGTATTGGATATGGTGTAGCATAATATCTTGCACCGAGCGAGCGAAGCGTCTCTGCTTCAAGTCTGGCAAAATTTGCTGTCGTGTGTCAGTTTGTTGGTACTCCTCTACACGTCGTATTTTACAACAAATCTGGAAGAAGCTTGGTATAGAGGTTTTACGACTTTATAGAATTTTTTGTCGTCGTGTCGGGGATTTTTGATTTTAGGGGTACTTCCTCCAAAAAGAGGCACAAAGGGCCTGGACTGACACTGAAAGGGAATGGATATCTCCGCCTTATTAGATCCTATTTAGATACCAAGTTCTTCTTTTATTAGAAAGGTAGTAACTTTCAAGTTGGTTGCATAAAAATTTGGTGAAGATCTGATCAGGATCTTCGGCGTGATGAGCTATAGAATAGCTCCTCATAATGCATTAGATTGCTCACTTTTAGATTTCTTCCAGTGGAATGAAACCGTTTAACTACTAGGTAGGGATTAATAGCCTGGGACCACCTTCTCATCACAAAACTAGAGAGTTTTGAGAATTATTTTCAGAATTCTAACTTACAGCCGCAGTCGGTTTTTTTTTTAGTTGGATAGGTACCTATATTAATTAAATAAAGGATTTTTCATCCCACCATCTCGGAAAGAGTATTTTTAATCTTCAGTATCTGAGTGGAAAAGCCGTTTTTATTCTCTAGAGGATAAAGTAAATTGAATTTAGAACATCGTGTGCACTAAGTTTGTGAATTAAAAAAAACATTAAACCTATTTACTGCTACCTCTATGGTGCCGAATATATCATACAACTTTTTTTAATTTGTTAAAAACTCAGACTCGGAACCTTCTTGGTGTTCTTTTTTCAATTTGCTTTGTACGCGGTTCTTTACGCGGCATTTTTTCACGTCATTGTTAAACCTTAGGTATATTAAAAACAAGAAACTTGAAAACAAGTGAAAAAACTAAAATGAGTGATTCTAGCGACGAGGAAGTTTGCTTGACGCCAACAGAATTGACTGAAACTGTTAATAATGCGCAAACGTTTTTTTTTTTGCATTTAGTCATTTCCTCGCTGAGGTGGAATGAAAAGTTACGTGTTGCACTCGAGTGCAAAGATTTTTCACCTCGTGCTCTTTTGATTCCCTCGCTAACGCTCAGGATTCTAATTTTGAATCACTCGCTGCGCTCGTGATTCAATTTTAGAATCCTTCGCTTGCTCGGTCATCAAAATGGAACACGCGGTTAAAAAGCAACTTTGCACTCTTGTATAACAAATAACTATTAAACTGACATGGTTATTTTCACTGCTAAAGTTATTTAAAACGGGATACCATGTTTTTTGTTTTTGAAAACATGGTAGATACTTATCCTGTTTATAACTTTAGTGGTATCTATATTAATTGTGGCAAAGAGTTTGTGCCCGCGAGGTCTACTCAATTCAAAATATTTTATTTCACATAAACCTACATGGGCACTTATGAAACGTCAGAAGCTAGGTGCACGGTTCCAATTGGTCGTTACCTATGGAGAATTATTTAAAAATTATTGGCTTTTACAACATTTTCAAATAACTGTGTTATTAGGTGTGGGAGGACAGTGTAGGTTTTTCAACAAGTACTGTACTAGGTAAGTACCAGGTACTTAACAAAATGATGATGGTCAACAAATCTACAGTCCACTAAGCCTATAGCGTTCTCACATTCACAAAATAGAAAAGAATCTATAAAGAGATAAATAAATTAATAAAAATAAAAACGTATTTTAAACGAAATGACGCGACAGTGACAGCTGAGCTGTAACAAATCTGAATAATGATGTCCACAAAAGCCACTAATAAATAATTCAAATTAAATTGTACTGTTCACAGAACTACTAATAGGTATCGCAATAGGAGAGAAATAGCAACATGCATTTACATTTAATGTTTTTCCCATCATTATATTATTCCATAAAATAAATGATAGTTTCACATTAAGGGCGCACTAGCCGACGCGACGGCTCGAACTCGTTGGTGGGCGTCACTAATATTTACTTATTTCGTTTTATTTATTTAGTATTTATTTATCTTGTTTTTGTTCATATATTTATTAATTTATTTAGTGAAATAGACGATGATTCATAACGAAAACGAGCGCGTAAAATTTCATGAACAGACCTTTGGGCGTATAGATATTATGGAAAACTACTGGAAGTATTTACTTAAAATAAAATCATTTGAACTATTGAATCTTTAGGAGCATGAGGAACAGGGTGTAAAGTTCACTCATCCACCATAGAAAAGGGAGGATCCTCCTACCAGACGGGTGTTGTGTCTGGCGGGCCGACTGCCCGACTGTTGATTTCGGATAGTCTTATCTATGCCGTTCGCGCGGTAAACTCTAATTGCGCGATGCAGGATTTGTGTGACGTCATGTCTTTGATGCGTAGTTAGTATGTGGCGGTGTAACCGCTACATCACTCCCCTCCGGAGACCGGAGGTCGATAGTGGGCTGAGTCTTGTATCTTGAGATGCTTCACAGTGCCAGTGGCGGTTCCAGTGTGTCGGAACCGGGTGCCGCATAGTTCGCGGTGAGTCGGAACTGTCTGCGGTGATTCCCCAGTGAGTCGGGGTGGCGCTGCGTCACGATCCAGTGAGTCGGATGTGGTATAGCGCTGGGTTGTAGCTGACTGCTAGCGTCGACCAGGAGAGGGTAGAATGAGCTCTGCTTGTGAGACCGGCCGAAAGTGCAGGTGCTGTGCCAAGGTTGCTGATGAGGCTGAGGGTGATGACCAGGAATGCGCGTTCGCTGCATGCTGGTGGTCAGGATACCCGTTGAAGCCGAGGGTGCTGGCTGTCTGTGTGACTCGCCTCACGAAAGCTTGCGGGAGTGATGATGATGATGACGTCACGCTGAAGTAGTTGCACGAAGGCTGCGTTGACGTTCATACTCGGGGTCACCAATTTAGAGGCATGAGGAACAGGGTGTAAAGTTCACTCATCCACCATAGAAAAGGGAGGATCCTCCTACCAGACGGGTGTTGTGTCTGGCGGGCCGACTGCCCGACTGTTGATTTCGGATAGTCTTATCTATGCCGTTCGCGCGGTAAACTCTAATTGCGCGATGCAGGATTTGTGTGACGTCATGTCTTTGATGCGTAGTTAGTATGTGGCGGTGTAACCGCTACAAATCAATTATTTACGCCTAAAGACGAGTTAAAATTAGTGTTGAAAAATTGAAGTTTCGACGCTCATAAATTCCAAACCAATTTTGTTCCTCCATTTTTGCTTCAATACTAGATAGGGCTAGATAATGACAAGACAAATTGATATTTTGAACGTACACCGTCAAACAGAGTAATCACCATACTACGTTCGTATGGAAGAATGACCGACTAGCGTACCCTTAACTACGGATGCCCATACATTCTAAAGACATTTCGTAGAAAACTAGAAACCTATAAACCATCATCTAAGTAAAATCCCCGTAAAAGCATACATGATTACTGTTCGCAGAACAGTAAACGTTATGCTCCAGCGCATGCTTCATTAACATACACTGATGACAACAATGTATTGTGCGCGGTGACGTCATCCGCTTTTGTTGCCAAACCGTGTGTGGCGATGTTGCGCAACAGTCGGCACACTTTGTTTCATTCATTACCACACTCCGCTAGCTCAGCACGATGAGCGGCGCGCTGTATATGTAAACAATGCTCCTGTCGCGATTGTGAAACGTTGGCAAAACATTACCTCAACGACCTTGTTTAGACTCGCTAAGTCGCTAAGGTCGAGGTTAACAGTATCGATAGCTCAAGACAAATGGCAGAACACGAACTAACAAACACACGAGTTATTAATTAAAAAAACCGACCAAGTGCGTGTCGGACACCCACAAAGAAGGGTTCCGTAGTTAGGATGAATTTATCCCAAAAACCTTTGAAGTTGAATACATATAAATGAATATACTTCACGGTCAACTCGGTTTTGAATTATTTGCGACTGTCAAAATTGTGTCACATAAATGGCCGTATTTTTTATTGCGTTAACTTAAAGCTCGATTTTTTTAGAGCTCCAAGGCACTATAAATAGATACACACATCAACACGGTCTAGGGATATTTCATACTCAATTAAATAACTCGAAAAGTACTGGCCGCATTGGAATCTTTTATACACCGATTTGTTTGTAATTTATCTCAGACTAATTCCAAATTAAAATTTTTGAAAATTCTTTTGTTTCGGTGGCATAAAAATGTCTTGATGTATAGGAGAGGGAATTTTCATTTGTGCGAAATTTAGAAAACAATACGAATTACGTTTAGTTACAGTTTTTTTTTCATTTTTAAACGAAAGATAAAGTTAAAATTGAGGTATTGTAGCCATGCAACGCCGACATTTGACGAGGGCGGAGATGTTACGAGCTGTGGGAATGCTGGAAGCTGGATCTGTTCAGCGTAATGTTGCTGAGGCCATAGGGACCCATCAAAATGTAATTTCAAGATTGTGGACACGCTATCGTGCCACAGGTGAAGTAGCGGAGAGGCACCGGGGGCCAAGTCGCATCACTACCCCCAGACAAGACCGATTTTTGCAAATTACTGCGCGAGCTCAACCAAATGAAACGGCGACTCAATTGGTCCAAAGGCTGCGAGTGGAACACCAAGTGCTTGTGAGTGACCAAACTGTAAGAAGGCGACTGCATGAAAGCAATCTACGCTCTCGTAGACCACTCCGGGTCCCACCTTTACGGAGAGGCAATCGTGGACGACGATTAGAATGGGTTCGGAACCACGTGGACTGGGGCCGTGAGCAATGGTCCAATGTGCTGTTCACGGATGAATCCAGGTTCGGCTTCCATCCAGATTCACGAAGGACGCGTGTTTGGCGAGTTCCTGGACGATGGAGCCGTCTCCAGAACCCTCAGGAAGTTCACCCATACCAAGGAGGAACAATTATGGTTTGGGCAGGAATTCGTCTTGGAGGACGGACGGATCTCGTTTGGGTGCGGGGCAATATGACGGCAGAACGATACGTCCAACAGGTGCTGGGGCCCGTAATCTTGCCCCACAGAACACAAATGGGGCAAGATTTCCTGCTCATGCACGACAATGCCCGGGCACACACGGCGAGAACGGTAGCAGCTTGGTTACATACACATAATGTTAGGGCCTTAGACTGGCCTGCTCAATCGCCAGATCTAAATCCCATTGAGCATGCGTGGGATATGCTGCAAAGAAGAGCTCTGAAGGAAGTTCCTGAAAATCTGGCTACAGAAGATCAACTTTTTGCGCACCTCAGAAGGACATGGGACAATATTCCGCAGCAAGACATTGACAACCTTGTTCTGAGCATGCCGAATCGTTGCCGATGTGTTATGAACATCATGGGCGCTTTCTCAGACTACTAAATTCAAGTTTATAAACACAAATTAAATGATTTTTCTATTTTTTTCAGTTTTTACTCACAAATTAAAAGTTAATTCATATACGGTTTCCGTCTATGCTTCATTTTTTTTCCATAAAATCCTGAAATTTTAATCTAAGTACCTTAACCATTATTAAAAAATGGTAGAATATTAAATAACGTATCTTTTAAATATATACATGTCATATAAATAATTAACACATTGATAGTAATTCGCTTTTTTAAAAATATCCCTAGACCGTGTTGATGTGTGTATATAGATTTGATATTAATTTCAACTTGATACTTCCACGCGTTCCTGAGAAAATGGGTCTTGACAAAGTGACAGTCAGACAAACGGACTACGAGTGATCCTATAAGGGTTCCGTTTTTTCCTAATGAGGTACGGAACCCTAAAAACAAAACAAATGACTTGCTGTGCGGAAAACGATATCATAACCGAACAAACGGCAACAGGAAAATGACGAGAACGAATTAATTGTGGAAATACATATAGGTAGGTACGTAATACTCAAGGAAAACCACAAAGTCATTATATATCTTAATTTGAATGCTACGAGCAAGATAAGTAACAGGTAAAACATGACCACGATAAATGTTGAAAACTCCGATCTTACTGCCAAGATCCGAAAGTTAGCTCAGCATTCGGCACAGTTTTCAAGATTTCAGTTAAATATTATCTTCGAAACTTTCAGAGTAACACTTGTTCCAATGTATACTAAAACTCAAAACACACACACACTCACCGACACACTAAACTTATTTAGGGTCCGAAAGCAATTTGCATGTGGTGCCAAGACCTCGGGCGCCGACTGGCTCCGCTGAACTTGGAGGTAGTGCAGCGAGCACGTCGGTGCGTGTAATTCGCGGCGGTGCCGACAAAAGCCACGGGCCATTGATCGCCGTCCCGCACAATGGGAACATTAAACGGGCCGATCACACCGACTCACGACAACATACGATAATATTGCCGGTTATATGCCTTTCAATGTCCGGAACATTGTTATAATGTTCAATCATCGTAGTTTACTAGCTATGATTACTCAGTCCCAAATGTAATTAAAATATGTTTCAAAGGAAACAACGGAGAAGCAAAAGCCAGTGGTATTAACCATTGGCTAGTATGAGAACAGCAAGAGGCATCAGATACTGCGTACCGATGGCTCGACAGTCATTATGCTAAGCTTTACTCCAAGTCCGCGCATACCACTATTAGCTCTGCTAACACGCCAGTCAGTAAGTTTTCAAAGAGATAGATAGGTATCATTATTCACTTGAACGATGAAAATACACAGCGATCTTAATCCTGTGCAATTCAGGGTAGGTTTGAAGAATACTCGGAGAAAGCATCCAGTATCTAGGACATGATGAACAGTAACACTTTGCCACATCTGGATTAATGAAGTATAACATCTAGATATAATAAATTTCAGACACTTTATTATCGTATCCGGAATCTCAGATCTCATTTTTGTATGTTCTGAGAACTCAAAGAAGATCTGAGATAAGGAACACGAAAAGCGAATGTGTTTCGCGAAGGAGCTACAGCCGGAGGAAACCTAGGTCAGCGCAGGTTAGGTTATATCAGTGAAGTTAACACTTGCCGTGATATTTCATAAAACTCGTCACTAGACATGATCCTTGCTATTCGCAAGGACTTCAACGAGTTGCGGCAGAACATCAGTATTCATTCAGTCCCTTCTTTTGCAGAAGCGATTGCTGTCTGCAGTCTGACATGCACGCTCTGCATATCTAACTAAATGGGGATTCACTCGCAAAGCTCAGCGCAGATGTCGCTAGCGGCGGCGGCGGCGGCGGCGGCGGCGGGATGGATGCTGTCAAATCGTTTTCACTTTGTTCACATCAGTGTTTTTTTGCTATTTTTTGTGTTGAAACCGGCATCATCGTTATTGACATGTATTGTACCTGGAAGCTTTTTGAAAGACGAACTAAAAAAAACCGGCCAAGTGCAAGCCGGACTCGCACACGAAGGGTTCCGTACCAATATCTATAAAAACGGCAAAAAAAAAATATGTCTTAAAATATATCCTATGTGTTGTATGGGAGCCAAGCCAGCCTTAAATGAATGAAAGGCACCGATCCCAGCGTGGTTTAACCAGAATCGATAATAAATCGAATGAACCCCAAGATTTGCCCATGAAGTCTGTTATAAGTGGGCCCCCCTTAAATATTTATTGTATTCCGTTTTTTAGTATTTTTTGTCATAGCGGCAACAGAAATACATCATCTGTGAAAATTTCAACTGTCTAACTATCACGGTTCATGAGATACAGCCTGGTGACAGACGGACCGCGGAGTCTTAGTAATAGGGCGTGGTGCGAAGGGTGAAACAGGACCACACCCAAAGAAAGCAGGTCTTATTGAGAGGTAAACTTTTACCTAATAAAATATTTTTCATCAGGCTAGGCTCTAAATTTGGATCTTTTTTTGTTCTAACGTGTTAGTTCTAAGTTGACTCATGGTAGGAAAATTTATCGGGTCGCGGAAGTATCTGCGTTCCCGCGACCCCCGACGTAGGTGTGAGATGGAACACCGGGGTGGTTTTTAGTCAGTACGAGTCTGACAGACCCCTCCGCCCGCCCCAGGGCGGAGGACATCCATGAGGATTTTCCACCCCGAGAACAAAAAAAAATAAATAAAAAAAATGGTAGGAAAATTTGCGAATATTGAGAAAACATTACTTTAATTATAACAGGTATTCTTTATTTTTTAGGTTAGAAGCTATGACCGAAATTTTAATTTCGGCGACCAAAGCCCTCAAGATTTTGAAAGCCCAGCAATTGACAACCCAGCTGTAGAATTTTACCAAGACGTTAGTTAATAGCTTCACCATATTGCCGAAGATTACCAAACAACATAATTCAAAGTTATTTTTAGTTTTCCACTTTTCCTGATTTGTATCGATCTGTTTTGCTTGATACATCTGGGGATGTGCCAAATTGCCAATGACAAAAAAAATACATCCGTACACTTATAAATATTTTATATCTGTCATACTTGGAAAGTGAGCTTGAAGTTACCTGATCAGAGGGATGAAAACAATACTTTTCGTCCCAAGGAAACGATTTTCCCTGCTGTCTAAATTTTAAAACTATGCAAGCCATCTCCCAACTTTCTATACAGTCACACTGTTAAATCGTAATTTAAAATAATAACAACAATTTTGTTACTTGACTTTATACTTATAATTATCTTTTCACTAAATTATTATTTAATTTACATAGGTTTGAGCTAGATATTTACCATCATCATTAATCATCAATGATAAAAAATACTTGCGCGATGGAAAAATAACAGCAAGTGATCAAAACGAACCATTTAGCAGTTCGCACGATACTACACTATTATGTATCAGCTGCACCACGGCTCGTGCAAAATTCAATCCAGTTTCATTCAAGGTATTCGCTATTTGTGTGTGAAGATAAATGTGCGCCATCACGACTCACGATCAATTGCTGTTTCGTGGTGATTTGATAATAGTCATAAAAAAGACTACATGTATATTAATATTATCAGTACCTGACTTTAATATAAATGCTAATGTCTTAGCGGAATCGCTTTGGCGTCAGACGTTAAGTTAAGTGACAATAGGAAGAGTCAACTTCTCAAGTAATGGTAATGCACAACCTCCAGATCAGTGTCGAGAGTTGGGTTCGTCGATACGGTCTTTCTTCTCTTCATTCTCATTTCACTATAAATTACTACTATGTAGATTGTTTAAAAACTCGGCAGGCTCGAAGTAGCTGATTTAGCGTGCGATGCTAAAAATAGCCGGTGTCGAACGCGACCTCTGGCTGCGCGACGTGCAGTCCCGTGCATGGACTTTACTTCTCAGTATAGCGAGCCGGTAGCCGCACAATATCGGACGTTTCGAAACCGCTGCAGCAGCCTTGAGCTGCCGCCTGTTTACACAGATCTTATCTCTGCAGAAAGTAAATGTGCGGTCACAGATTTTAATCTCATGGTAATATTCAGCGACAAGGTCAGCCCCCAAATATAAATAATGTATTTATTGGACAAATACAGTAATTTTATATCTGATAGGTATTTAGCTGCCTTTTGCAATATTCACTTATGGGAGCATAGTAAGAGTTACCTGCAGTTAATTAGTAGTTGTGTATCATCGTATCAGTCCGATCCGCTGGAAGGTGATAGGTGTCGTGTACACTGTACAAGTGTACAAGTGACGAGCGGCGCGCGGCGGTCGGCGCGGTGATGTCACCGGCTGATAGCGCGGTCGCTAATAATGCCAAGGGCAATCACGTCACCGGTGCGCGGTGCCACTACACACGCGCCAGCTAGAGGTCTCACTCCGGGGCGCCGCCGCCGCCGCGCGCCGCCGCAGGGGACGCGGTACAAAAGACCCACTCCTACGGACGACGATCCGTAGAACAGGGGCTACGGCGGCGGCGCGTAGCAGCTGCTCTACGCTGCTGTACGATTAAGGAAACTACTCACGGCCCTTCATTCATGCATGCGGTCTACTCACTGACTGTTAAATTGCGTGACACACTTACTTAATATAATCCTAACCTCAGACTGCACCGAGCCTTCGCCCAAGGCCTTAATAGCCAAACCGCCTTAAAATGTCGTTATTCATTCATTCGACTAAAATGGACCTTTGGTTCATACACATTATGTCATAGGGACTTCAAGAAATTTATATTTATTTACTGTTAAAGTTATCAGGGTGGTTGACCTCTGATTCCTATTATTGGTCGCAGGCGTGACCGCAGCTCTTAATAACACAATTTAATTTATATTATTGGTGCGGGACTAACTTCACTATTTCTTATGCCCATGAGAAAAAAACAATTGTTAGGTAGTCACCGTAGGTAAACACTACTTCTTCAATGATTAACTGACCTTAATGTGTTGTTATAAACAGTGTTATATACAGTATCTTACACATCTGTTACTTAAATAAACATAATGTTTATATGTAATGAAGAAGCTCGTTAGTCTGCTACTGAGAGATAAGTAGACGCACCTGCACGGAAAAATAGACAAAATGACAGATTCACCGTCACAATCTGTCATTCTGTCTATTTTTCTGTCGACAAAACCCGTTTCTATGGAGTTCGTGCTACGCGTGCTGAAGATAAGTCCATATTATTATAGTTCGACAATTCGAGATCAATTAGTACTTACGTAAAAGAATTAATTAATGAAAGTACACAAAAACAAATATTTAGGAAACGATCTGATTACATCATTATGAAAATATGTATCTACATCAGAATGTTGTGATTGGCCAATTCAAAGCGTGGTGTGCACGTGGTGCTCGGTGCTGGTGGCTGCAGCACATGTGTTCCGAATTCAAGTAAATGACTTACATTACATCGTACTGTTTATGGTCTGATTATCAAAACCACATTACGTAAAACGGAAACGATATACTACACAAGCACAACAGTTTCACGCGTGGATTTAGTACGAGAGAATCGTTCACGTTATTATTTAGTACGAGAGAATCGTTCACGTTATTATTTAGTACGAGAGAATCGTTCACGTTATTATTTAGTACGAGAGAATCGTTCACGTTATTATTTAGTACGAGAGAATCGTTCACGTTATTATTTAGTACGAGAGAATCGTTCACGTTATTATTTAGTACGAGAGAATCGTTCACGTTATTATTTACGGGCCTCCGGCTACATAAAATGAACGAACAATTGGCTCACACCGTATAGTTGAACATTTTTAACAAACACCTACCACACTACTGTTCTATGAGAATGTGCGAATTCGCGGCACACCCACGACCCACGTTCATATAGTAATGGAACTATGTGCCATAAAAAGTTCCATTACGATAACAATACGGAGAAATGGATCAATGTCATTCGTATTATAAGACGTTATCGCTATTACCCCGGTGGCATAGTAGCACATCAGACTGAGCAAACTAAATGTCAAACAAATAAAAGAGCAATCATTGTAGCGCCGACTGAAAATAGCGAATGATGTGTCGACGACGAGGTCAATAGATGTATAGTTAAAAAAACAACATGATGTACACAGAGTACAGACCGGCAACAAAACGAACACGACTGTTGAGACAGACTGAGCAGACGCGCGACATTTGTCGCCATGCATCGCGCGTTGCTCACAGGAATAAGTGCGTTCCGAAGTGACAACATACGAGAATGGCCTGTCAAAAAAAAAAGCAAATCTAAAACCCCGACTGCGTAAACAGGGAACTTTAAAAAAAGATGAAAACAAGATTACCTATTTCTGTCCTCAACTTGATATTATATAATATAAACTAGTAGTTCTGCGACCTCGCGAGCACAAACTTTTTGGCAACAATTAACCTTTAGCTAGTCGCGACAAAATAATCACACTGTCGGCGTGGGGTCTGTGCGGACCCCAGAGTTTATTTGTGAAAAAGAAACGTAAAATAAGGACATATATTTATTTTATAAATAGGAACTTTAAGTACATCTTAACATAACAAAACTATAAAGCGTCTCGAAATCATCATACTTAATATAAACTCGTAAAACAGTATTTAAATATTCTTATCAATTAGTTGGCACAATACAAGAATCAAGTTTAGTGTGGTGTTCATTACACATAAAGCAGCATTTACCACACTAGGTTTTCGTTTTTCTATCATTAGGCCTCGCGCACAAACGTTACAAACGTAATGGTGATTTTTTATTTGTTATGGTAACTTATTATTAACTTATAAAAACGACTAAATAAAACCGTCCCTTATCAACTTACGTAAACATAGAACTTTTAATATTTTATCATTTTTTGTGTATGGAGGGGTAAGTACATACCGCACGTACCGTACATAGTTGCACCGGCTGACGCCGAATGGCAAGTAGCCGGCGAGAAGAGGAAGGCGGGGAAGAAGAACAGGACGGCTCAAAGAAAGGGGAGGCGGCAGCGGCGCAAGGAGCAAAGCGTCGCGGCTAGGCTCCGCGCCCCGAAGTCCGCAGCTGTAGTGATAACACTACAGCCAGAGGCGGAGAAGAGGGGCGTGTCCTACCGCGACGTGCTCGCCAAGGTGGGGGCAACGGTGGACCTCAAGGAGATCGGCGCCGCTGATGGCATCCGGGTAAGGGTCACGGCGACTGGGGCCCGGATGCTGGAGGTCCCCGGTGCGGCAAGCGGCCCGGCCGCTGACGCTCTGGCCGAAAGGCTTAGGGCGTCAATAAATGCGGACGAGGCCCGGGTGTCCAGGCCCACCAAATGCGCAGACATGCGTATTCTGGGCTTGGACGACTCCGTGACGGAGGGACAGGTGGTGGCCGCTGTCGTTAGGGCTGGGGGGTGCTCTGCCGAGCAAGTTAGGGCAGGCGTCCTCCGTCCTGACTTCACGGGGTTGCGAGCCATTACGGTGAGCCGCCCCGTGTCGGCGGCAAAGAAAATAGCCGGGGAGGGCCAAAGGCTATTGGTGGGCTGGGTTTCCGCGCAGGTCAAACTGCTGGAACCCAGACCTCTGAGGTGCTTCCGCTGCCATGTGGGCAACCACGTGGGAGCTAAATGCACCTCGGAGGTGGACCGCAGCAGTCATTGTTACCGCTGTGGTCAGCCCGGTCACAAGGCCGGCTCGTGCGAAGCCACGCCGCATTGCGTCGTATGTGCGGCGGCTGGCAAGCCAGCCGGCCACCGGATTGGGAGCAAGGCCTGCGCTCTACCCAAGGCTAGAGGCAAACCATCTGCCACTGCCGTCACAGCCGCAACCGCCGCCACCGCCGCCGTTGCCGCCTCCACAGCCGTCGTCGCCGCCACAGCCGCCGCGGCAGGGCCCTCACAGGGGGCTAAGGAGGGGGCTGAAATGGAGTGCCAATAATGGCCCCATTTCGCCTCCTCCAGGCGAACATCAACCACTGCGCCGCAGCTCAGCATCTGTTGCTCCAGAGCATGGCGCAGTGGTCGATTAACATCGCCGTGGTCGCTGAGCCGTACTTTGTCCCGCCCAGGGATGACTGGGTGGAGGACCTGAGCGGCTCAGTGGCCCTAATTTCGTCGGCCGCCGCCGGTACCCCGTCCCTCGAGGTTGTTAAGAGAGGACGGGGTTGCGTTGCAGCACGGTTCGGGGAGATTGTCGTGGTAGGCGCATACTTCTCCCCGAACCGAACTCTCGCCGAGTTCCACAACTCCCTTGCGGAGTTGAGAGTCGTCGTCGTCGGGTTCTGTTCCCTCCCCGTGCTCGTCCTCGGGGACTTCAATGCCAAGAATGTGGCTTGGTGTTCCCGGTATACGGACACACGGGGTAGGATGGTGGAGGACTGGGCGCTGGAGACAGGCCTGGTCGTCCTTAATCGGGGTTCTGTCCCCACGTGTGTGCGGATGCGGGGTGAATCAGTGGTGGACATCTCGTTCGCTAGCCCAGCTCTGTCGCCGCGTGTCATTGACTGGCGCGTCATGGAGGGGGTGGAGACGTATTCCGATCACCGGTACATCCGGTTTGACGTCTCCGCCCAGACCTCGAGCGCGCCGGTCCGACAGGCCCCGAGTGGTCCGCGGTGGGCGCTGAAGCAGCTGGACCGGGAGCTCCTCCTGGAAGCCTCGATCGTGCAGGCCTGGGTGTCATCACCGGACAGGCCTGCCGACATCAACGACGAGGCGGAGTGGTTCCGGGAGGCCATGTCCGAGATATGCGACGTGGCAATGCCCCGGGTCCAGCCCGGACGTGCTTCGCGCCAGGTGTACTGGTGGTCGCGTCAGCTGACGACACTGCGCAATGCGTGCGTTACTGCGCGACGCCGGTACACTAGGCACCGCAGGCTCCGTATTCGACCTCCGGATACGGAAGCCATTCAGGCGGAGCTTAACCGGGGGTTACAGAGCGGCGAAGACCGCCCTCCAAGCGGAAATCCCTGCGGGCCAGGGCACTGGAGTGGCGCGGGCCCATTGGGAGTGGCGCGGGGAGGCGAAACGCCGGGGCTTGACTCCGATGCCGCGAGAAATCACGGCACAGCGGACAGAGCTCCGACGGGATCTCATGGCGTCATGGAGAGTGCGATTGTCGCAACCCAGTGCTGGGCACGCCACTATTGCGGCGGTAAGTCCCCTCTTTGAGGAGTGGCTGGAGAGGCGCCACGGCGTCCTCACCTTCCGCCTGACGCAGGTCCTCACCGGACACGGCTGTTTCGGGAGGTACCTGTTTCGGATAAGGCGGGAGGAAACGCCCGGGTGTCATCACTGCGTGGATCGCCCGGAGGACACGGTGGAGCATACGGTGGAGGTATGCCCGGCTTGGGCAGAGCACCGCCGTGTCCTCGTGGAGGCGATCGGTGGCGGGGATCTCTCGCGTCCGGCCCTGGTCCAGGCCATGGTACGGAGCGAGAGGGCATGGGAGGCCGTCACCTCCTTCTGCGAAGCAGTAATGCCTGCCGGGGTTGCGGGAAAGTCCGAAAGGGATACCGTGGCCCCCTGGCATTGCACAGGCAAGAGAAGGAACACGGGTGGGTTTTAGTCAGTAAGAGTCTGACACGCCCTCCCGCTCCACCCAGAGCGGGAGACGTCATTTGATGATTTCCCAACCCAAAAAAAAAAAAAAAAAAAAAAAAAAAAAAAAAAAAAAAAAAAAAAAAAAAAAAAACCCAAACAAATAATAATATCATGATTTTATTTTACCACTGTCGGCGTAATCAACAGGCCCATGCCAAATAACAGATGGCTAGTACTAACTTACTAAGATTCTCTCAGCTAAGCTGGCGAAACTATCATCGGTTCCTTGTTGATTACAGAACTCTCACAACCAGAGGAATTATGAGTACTAGAAAAATCAACTAATATTTTTGAATAAATATTGAGCAATTCGGTATGTAAAGTAAAAATTTCGAGCTTTTAGATTTCTTAACCTTATTTTTCTTAAAATTATAAGATGGAGTTTATTTTAACATAAACACATGAAACCACACGACTTTCATTTGACCTCCAAATGACATCAGACACGCAGCCAGATTGGGACTACACCATGATAAAAAAATCAAGTCATATAATGTCAACTTGTATGACCCTAATTATAATGCAGTCATGCGAAAATTCGGTCTTTAAATCGATTCAAAACAAATATTGAAAATCAATTCACACAATTTTTTTAGAGGAGTAGGTAGGTACGTTACAAACTGAAACACGAAAGCAGATAATAAGTAGAAGATCTACAGATTGATAAAATAAATGTTTTTACTATTTAAACCGAAGCAAGAGTTGTTTTGCATTGTGCTGGTTCAAAGCACCTTACATATTTTGTATTACATAGCATATCCAAGAACGGCCTCGGTATAAATACGCATTACTCAGTAATGTGCAAGTAAATCCCCGATATATATAAAATTAACTGAAAACTGTAACCCGACGCTATCGAAACAAACGCGTGTTGTCGTCCTTCCACGTTATAACTACAATGATCGAATTACATTGGAACAAAACATTGTCGAATGCATTCGTGAGTGAAATAAAAGTAAAGCTTGATTATTCGCGCAGATGCGGCAGAGGCGCGGCGACGGCGCGGCGCGACGTGTCGCGGGTCGACGACCGCCGCGACCGAGGGGCGCTGCAGACGGACGACTAGAGCGACTGCACGCGATCATGCGGCAAAACTACCATACACCTAGCATTTATGCCACATTCAATGTCATCATTTTTATTGAGACTAAACGTTAACGGAAATCAGCTATATTTTAACCGTCTGAGGAGACAAACTCATGGGAATAAAATAAAATACGCGTTCTCGTGCGGGCGGCGGCGGCGGCGGCGCGCGGTGCGGTGAGAAACCCATATTTAAATGTCGCACCTTAATTATGGTTATTAGGACGAGCATTAGATGACCAGTAATGATCACTGGCGGATGATTGTGATGGATGATTTCGCAGCTTTCTGTAATTAGATATCGCGTGTAGCGCCTAGATCGGTCTGAATTACCTAATGGCGAGTGTGCATTAGAAAGCAGAGAAGAGACTACATACCCGTAGTTCCAAATAGTCAAACAACAGCTGTTCAGCAAACTCATAACATAAGCCATGCTATGAAAAAGCCGGGAGGGAATAGTATCGTCCTCAATAGTTTCGTCTAACATTTTCCGTCTCGTCCTTCACATCTTCCGTAAAAATATCGTCCACTTCAACTTGACGACATGGTTGGTGCAGTGGTTAAGCGATTGATTGCTGCGCTGCGTGTCGCGGGTTCGATTCCCGCACGGAACTAATATTTGTATGACCTACAATAAGTTGTTCCGGGTCTGGCTGTTTGTGTATGTGAGTTCAAATTTTTGTAAACGCACCCACAATACAGGAGAAATTCCTATTGTGGTGGAGCAACGTTTAAAAAAAAAGAATATTCAACAGATTACGATCTGAAATCACGAACTGTCCATCAAATTCTTTGTTGAAAGTGTATTCAATTTGCTTTTTTTTTTATTAACGTGGCGTTGCTCAAAGTGTGTTCCACGGAGCCCCTGGGCTCCACACAGCCTCCGCGAAAACTGGTTCATTGTGATCAGTTTTCCCCCACAGAGGCTTTGCGGAGCCCAGCTTCCTCAAAACTAATTTTAGATTTGGCGGCATTTGCTTAACTAGGCGCCTTATATATACTGCTCCTACGTCAAAAAATACGTCTACGAATATTTTTTTTTCATTTTTCATCGAATAAGTTATGCAACATTTGAAAAAACAGCGACTAAGCTAGTGCCGGCAAATCTAAAATTAGTTCTTGATGAAACGGTAAAAATAATGAATTTCGTAAACCTTTAACAAAGCTATTTGAACTAAGACCAGAGTTACAAACAAACTGTGCGCAACAGGATCTCAACTCAACCTGTGCAGCTATTAAAACAAAATACCGCAATATAATGGATGCCGACCTGGCATGCGATTTCAACTCTCTTCAATCAAGCCTGACATCAAACAATTAGATGCAAATGTTAATATCAAGTATAATTGTGATTGTTGGAAAGTGGAAAGAGGGAAGGGAGGCCTTTGCCCTGCAGTTGGACAACACAGGCGTATAATCGAATCTAATCTCATTTTGATTATTAATGAAGAATACACATAAAACCAGGTTTTGATTATTTCAGGGCTCTGTCAAATATTTTGAGAATCGCTGACGTAGATAAATAGCTCTAGTTTTACATACCAATTTTGTCAGTTTTATTTTTGAACGGAGCCCATCTGTGTGGTCTTCGGTCAACCTGGCCACCCTTCTGAGGTGTTCCTAGGAGATAGGACTTGAAATGCTCACGATGATGTAACACAGTATGAAAGCTAGCAAGTGAAAGAACGGTCCGGGTGCTCAGGCGGTTGGAGTGCGGTGTACCGGATGTGTTCCTATTGCGTTTCCGCGAAGCAATGCGTCTGAATTATTAATAGTTTAGTACACCTGCCGCGAACTGTGCGCGGACGTCGCTTCCGACTGGTGCGTTAGATGCACGAGTAGCTGTGTAAGCTGTGTTAAATCATATGCATGCCCTCATTACCATACCAAACATTAAGAATTAATCAAATGTATGGAGCGGGAACAGCAATTAACGTGGAATTTTCTTTCGACGTCAAGGCAAGGACCTTTCACTTTGAAACTGGAAGCCAGCATTGGGGAACTTGGAGTAAACAAAAGTTCATTACATACCAAAGTTAAAGTCTATATGCGGAGCTGGGATCAATACGGAAATGGAGCACAAACGTGACTAGAGCTTTAGGATGCGAATTACTGTCTCGGGTTTATCATGACAATGGGTACAGGACGTTAAGATGTCGAATTTCGCCCGAAAAGTTTTGTTTCCTGGGTTTCACAGCTGGGTTTGGACAAATCAAAGAGTATTATTGTTCGGTGACTTTATAAGACTTTGATGATCATAGCATATACTGTAAATCAAGATTTATGATACGATAACCTCCAGGACCGAACTTGTTTAGCAGCACTGCCGGAGGAGCAGCACCAGATGAAGATATTACACTTGTAGAAACACCTACACTGTCCTCCCATACCTAATAACACTGTTATTTGAAAATATTGTAAAAGCCAATTATTTTTAAAAGAGTAACCGCTGAGCTTTTTGCCGGCTCTTCTCCATAGGAAACGACCAATTGGAACCGTGCACCTAGCTTCTGACGTTTCATAAGTGCCCTTGTAGGTTCTATATGTGAAATAAAATATTTTGAATTTGAATTTAATGTAGGTAGCACAAGACCGCACAGAGGCGTCTCGGTAGAGTCGATTAATGTCCAACACCGTTCCTGTCATGTAATAAAGTAACGGTGCGAAGGTGGGTACAGGCTACAGCACATGGGTATCGAGTGCTGTAGCCCGTAGCATTGTGTATTCATTGCATAAGTGTTGCGTGCGGGACGCGCTTCGCATGGTGGACAACAACACATGACTCACGCGCGGATAACGTACCAAGAGGTATTATACATTATTTATCAGAAAATTGTGTTAACAATACCTAGCAGAGCGGGTGTAACAGTTGTTATTAAACGTATCAATCAAGTTTACATACACAAATAACTGGATGACTACCGTAGGTAGGTACTTATAAATATCCATATCTCTCAGATTAAATGAATTCTATCATTTGTTATCAACGAAACACATCATTATCTAGGAAAAAATGTACATAAACTCTGATATTACAACATAGTAGAGCTGTCTGAAATCATTTCGATAGTGAGACTTTAATGAACGTAGTTTGGTATTCAATGCATTAGCCGTTAGAGCCGCTGACACTATCGGCAGATCAGAAAATTGGTCTAATGTAGATACCGTGTCACATCTGCACCACGGAGTAGATAACACACAAGTTTCACTCATGCGCTTTGTCTGCTATCGCACTGCGGTATCCACAACTTCAGCTATCATAACGCGTTTACCCATATAACATAGAACTGACTTTATAGATAGCTACAGCAGCAGTGAGTAGTTAGCGCGCGGTCGCACAGGACCAGTGAGTAGTTAGCGCGCGGTCGCACAGGACCAGTGAGTAGTTAGCGCGGAGTAGTTAGCGCGCGGTCGCACAGGACCAGTGAGTAGTTAGCGCGCGGTCGCACAGGACTAGTGAGTAGTTAGCGCGCGGTCGCACAGGACCAGTGAGTAGTTAGCGCGCGGTTACATAGGACCAGTGGCTGTTTTTGCCGTATAGACTAAAAACTGGAATGTGATGAACATAGAAATTGTTTTCAGCTGATTAGATCCCTTTGAAAACAGAGGTATAATGCGTGAATCGATGAGCCTTCTAGATGTTCTCAATGGTTCAAGTTCTCTGTTCTCAAGCACTGTATCGCCGACTATCAGCTGCATTAATCATCGCGAGGGCACCGCGGAGACGTGAAAGTGTCGCGATAGCATCGCCGGCTCAACGCTGTCTGTAACGAGAAATCCTTTCTACGCCGCCATGTACCTATCAACCGCCATCAATTAAGTCACCAACGTAATTATTTATTGGCCGAAGATTACATCTGGTATTACGTTCACAAACGACCTTCGAAACTGAGAAAGCAATGAGGTAAATATAACCAAACGAAATAAATACTACTGAGGATACTTGGGAAGATAAGATTACGTTTAATCATAACAAACCGTTTGCTCCGATACTAGCTAGGAAGTACCTGAGTGCTGCACACTTACAAATACTTCCTTTGTGTAGCTCTAATGACACCATTACATTTAATTAGCTAAGAGACAAGTATTTGGAGCAAGACAGAGTTGAGTGAACAAAGAGCCGGCGCAGTGACCGTTGGAGCACAAGAACAAAGCATGCGCTGGTGCGGGCCCCACGCCCTCCGCGGACGCAGACAGACGCACCCGCGCCCGCCTGCTTGACCGAGTGCCGACAGGGCCGGCGCAACGCTAACGACCCCGTGCCCACGCCAGGACACATCATTAGCTGTATAGCTTCGGTACGTGCCGGCTCACCTATATCTATTTCAACTGAAATAACGAGGCAGACACAGACACAAGGAAAGGACGAATGTTAAGGCATCCCAAACTCTAGGAAGGAACATAAGAATCATAGCTCATACAGTCAGGTATAATGTAAACTTGCTCAAACATCTGGCTGGCCCACACATGACTTATTCAGGGGAAACCTTGGAGCGGCCGCAGAGATTTATAATATGGACCTGCGTGCATGGTGTGCATCCATGTGATAGCGGTATCGTAACAATGCAGTCATCATTTATTTCCCCGCGCCGGCACACAGCGACACAGTGTCGAAACACACGCACACGGAGACTCAGCTGAACGCAAGTGACAGTGGTCCATAATGTTACATAACTGGTCCAATTGACCCGGATGACGCGGCCGCCCGGGGAATATACTACTTAATACATAATGTTCACAGTTACACATTATTGCTATTACTGTATTATGCTGTGTGACTCATGGCTGTTTTAAGTTCTGCACACGTATGATTTCTCTATCGGTCTCAGTTTACCACCTTGTGGAATTCTCAACATTTGCTAAGAAAGCATTGAAGGAGCTTGTGATAAATTAAGCGTTGAAGCGTGCTTTTTCGTGTATGTTTCTGTTTTACTTGCTTTTCTAGTGAATAGAACGCTCCTCGCTCTAATGAGTAATGAACTAATGACATGAGATAAATGGCAGCTTTTAAACAATTCCAAGAGAAATGTTTTAATTGCAATAGTATAATGGACGTTTGTTTTGTTTAAACGATAGGGTTGCGGTAGGCGAGATTAAATACATTGACAATGCTTGGCTGGAAGAACCGAAACTATTTTAGAACTAGAACAGTAAGTTGATAATACAAACCACTTTGTGGAGCTATTTGAAGATATATAGTCAACCCTACGCGGGTCACACTGCTCGATTGGTCTGGGAGTCGGATCAAAGGGGCCGCGCCCAGACGCACATTCATCAATGTTGGGTCATACAGCTAACGACGAACGCTACATTCAGAAGGTTCATACAAAATTGTGAACATAATAGATGCAGCAGACTTAGATATCAAAGATAGTAAAATGTGCTAAGTATAATGTTATCAGCTGTATGTCGGAGACTGCTCTTTGTCCCGGCAGGGGAAATTTTTATTGAGCGTGTGAGGTAAATTAAAGTTCATTCTGATGGCATTTCGCCTTGCCGCCGTGTTTTTGTTCATTGGTGTTTTTCTTCACCAACAGTGAAACGTGTACAGATATTGTTTTCAGGAACTTTTTTTACTTTGACACTGCACCTTTCTCTTTATTTCCTGAGTATAAGGCTGCGTTTCTACTGAGGCGGAGCTGGGCGGGGCGGAGCGGAGAAGAGAAGTGCAGTGAAAGTGGTGTTTTTCCACTGAAGCGGAGCGATTTGGAGTGGAGCGAAATGGTGTGAAGCGGCGTTGAGAGAAGATGCGCCGACCAGACTCAATCTCAGAGAAATCATTCGTCATATTATCGTTAAAAAAAAAGAAAACAGCGCAGCTTATAACATCTTTCTCTACTAGAAGACGAAGATAACGAAGTAGAATATGAAGTAACATTAACAGCCATGCTGCCCTCCGCTCCGCACCGCACCACCCCCCTGCCCACCGCTCAACACCGCATCGCTCATCTCCGTTCTATCCCACTCGGAATCGCGTGCTCATAATATTTTATGTGAAGTCCGCTCAGCTCCGCTCCACTTTGCTTACACTGTTTCCACTGAAATCGAGCGGAGATTTCAAGCATAGTGATTGGTAATTCATGCACAGCTATGCTGCGCTCCGCCTCAGTGTAAACGCAGCCTAAGAACACCAGTGCAGTACTATCTACATACATTATAATGATTATACCGGCATTAGACCGTCTAACTTGTAAGTTGACGGCGCGCGGCGGCTACGTGCGAACACACGGCACAGCACTGCACGATTCTAATTAGCTGATGCATTCGTTCATATTAGCAGCTTTACCAGCGATAAGATAAACAGATTAGTGGTTAGCGTTTGGTGTCATCTAAATTCGATCTGTCATGTTTTATAAACCCATAAATATTGCTGATAATAATTACAAGATAATAATTACATAATTGCTGAAGTAATGTAACGTACTGAATTACTGACACTTACTATTTTTACATACAATTTTGCAATGCGAGTTGATTTAAATTATATTGAAGAACACGATGGTCTAAAAAAACCTCAGCTATCTAAACTCCATTTGAAATAAGGTTAGAATCTTAAAGAAAGAAGTCAAAATCGGTTGAACGGACTGTAAAAAAAGTTTATTTAAATGTCTAATCCTATTTCAAATGGAGTATACTTAATTTGCTTGCCCGACATATTCGTCACCCTCCCCGCTAACTGTCCTATCTCACAAACTGTCGTATCTGCACTGACATTACCTACGAGTCCAAAACTTTGTTCCGAATAAGTTCTCTCTAATCGTCGTATCTGTGTCGTTTACCGTTTAGAAGATAATTAAATATTTTATTTTGCGTATGTGCAAAAGGAGGGAAAAAATATTATCACTACCTGTCGTATGAACATACTGCAGTTAGTGAGATTATTTTTCTATTCGTCATGATTCAAAATGACTGAAGTATGTACATAGGGCACTTAGCTAGAATTTTTGTTTAAAATGTTTACATATTTTTTGTCATTTACGTCGTTTAAATGAAAATATTGTTTTACCAATATGAAGCTTATTGCCATAGTATTAGTCACACTGAGGTACGTACAAGGATGGGGTGCGGGCAGGTGGACAGCGAGTGAGTGAATCAAATATATTCAGTCGACAAATTGTTCGTAGAGTGACAGAAACACAGGCTCAAGATGTAGAACACTCCGATAATTCTATGCATACTTTAGAAGATTTCGAAATCTATGACTTGCCATCAGAAACGCAAACGCAAAACCAACTCTGCGAAGCTGCTGGGTGCAAAAAAGAGGCTGACTGGGGTGTCCCCTGTTGTTAGTGACAACAAGTCATTATATTTTTCCATCGAAATTTTGGGCGGTGTCGGATTGAGAGGTCCTATTTCCTCTCTCAAGAAAACAGAGACCTGTCTTCTAAGAGAAAGAGAGCGTGGAATCTCTTCTCCGTGGCTAGTTTTAAAGAAAATCTTTTCAGGTTCAGCCTTCTTGACATAAAACTCCGTCATTTCTGTCCAGTTCAAGCATCGGCCCTCATCGTCTTTTCGAATAGAAAGCATCCTAAGGTCAGCTGAAAGTTGTTTAAAATCAGAAAATCTGTGTATGTAAGAACATTCACTTCGTACAGTTTATTTTTCTGTGCCAATCTAAAAATTGGAGGAAGTTGGCTCGGTACAAAAATGTCCCCACTTTTTTTCAGAGCATAACCTATGGTGCTGTGTACTGAGTCTCCTTCGCTTTGTCCATGACATGGCACGGAGAAACGTAAAGTGATTTCCTGAATATTTGTGGCATTGTTTATGACATACAGTAAGGTTGATGCCACGATGGAATTTTTGTTCTGTCCACTGCATCCATCAGCAAACAGGTAAACAATATTGATGCCTTTTGCGTCACTCTTCGTAAGAAAGTCATACAGTGAAGTGGAAATTTCTGACGATCCTCTATTGCTTACTCCCTCATGCCATGTATAACACGAACAGGCTCCAGAAGTCATTTCATAAATTGTAAAATTGTACGCTGAAAGACGACGTTTATAAAAAACAGAATTTTCATTGCTAATAGGCAAGCTTATGACTTGTTAGAGGTCAAATGTAGCACATTGTATTGTGGTTGGGTTCTGCAGCTGTGATGCTAGTTTACATTTATTTCTCTCAGATCTAAACAAAGTCTTCTCCTGTTGGTGCTTCTTAAACTTCTCGCAAATCTTTAGTTTCTCTTTCTCAGAACCTTTTAAATATGTCATGCACAAACTACACTGAACTTTTTTTGGGCGGTGGAACGATAATTTTTTGGATTTAAAAACCCTTCTGTATGACGAAAAGCTGGGCTTCACGGAACTATTTTTATGCTCTTCTTTAAACATCTGGTACATCTTGGGTAACGTCAACTCACAATGAAGGTATTCTCTAGAAGAATTTTCCCTGCAGCAATGAGATTCAACCTTCGGAAATCTCTCAATATATGCTGTTCGATCATTTTTCGACCTGTGGCATCATTATCCACGACGCATTGCCTACGCCCTCCTCGTCTGTCTTTTTCGACGGTACCGGTCTGTAACTTTTTCAAGTGATGTTCTAACGGTACGAAAACTTATTCCCAACGTATTTAAGAAAAACGTTTGGCAAACTGGGAGAGGCTGATTCTGAAGAGGAAAAAAATATTGAAGAGTGGCTTGCCTCCTTGATTCCGTCCAGCAGTTCGACGTTTAACGGGTTCTTTTTTCACATGCCTCACAATAAACTCACGCTGTGACTGAAGATTTCCTTGGTCCCATTAACTTTGGAATATATATTCACGAATTTCATCTGTGAAAAGATAACAACTGCGTTTACAGTTGAGGATCTGACAAATAGGGCCCATTTTCCTTTCCGGTACAATAGTCTTATGTACTTGAGTAGTATGCTGTTTGCCCGAGTTTTTCATAAGCTGATTAATTTTTCTTACGTCTGGTTTTTTTGTTTTGGTTCTTTCACTCTCGTGGCGACCCCCCACTTCAAAATCTTCGGGAAAGACCTGAGTATTGCTGGAAATAACACACTCAGTGCCAGCTGTTGTTTGTAATATACTTGGCGATAGTGACTGACGATGGTCATCACAATTAACATCATTGAAGTGATACCAGCACACTAGAATTCTGCACCTAAAACGAGAACTATTAAGTTGCCGGAGCATGTGGCATTTTATACGTCACGTTCCCACTAATACTTTTTAATGATTAATTTACTGTTGATTTTACTAACTGGTTGTTTTTAGAATTTAGCTCTTACGGACGTTGTCTACCTATTACATGACTGATTTCTAGTTCCTACGTTTAATAAATAAGACTGATTGACTGACCGCTTTAACCCTAGGTAAAGCAAGTCCAATTAAGACTAATTTTTAAAAAAAAATTTTTGCAAAGACTGATTGTTATATTAAAGTAACTAAGACCTAGTTGTTAAGAACATACTCAAAATGTATACTAAGCCCGTAGTCCGCTTCTGTATATATTTGTGTGCTTAAAGTAATAATTATCATTTATTTTAAGGAAGGTTAAGCCTTAACTCATCTCATTACTTATAGATAAAGTATATTAAACATAAAGTAAAACACACAACAAAATTGCCAAAAATATTAAAACATTTTTTTTTAAACTTTTTAACGTATCTTGTAGCTTTTTAAGCCAACGAACGAACATTTTTATTACTTTTAATAAATTTATATAATATTAAATAGAGTTTTATTTATATTTTTATACAAAATAATGAAGTCGTAACAGACACAAGTTGTAAAACAAAGTTCTCACAGAGTGACGTATCTGCTTCAAATGAATATAACTAAAAAAATAGATACCTTAGGGCTTTAAAGAAACTACTACCTTAAAGAGTGAGCCAAGAGCAATATAAAAACGATATTAATTACTTAATAGAGCCACAACTAACACAACGACAGTAACATGATTGTAGCGCCCGACCGAAAAACCGTTGCCCTGGAAAAGTATCAATAGCTAGTTACTACAGTTAGCGAGGAGGGTGACGAATTATGCATCATGAATTCATGACGTACACCAGTCTATTTCAGGCTCCCGAAGTCATCATGCATACTTGCCGGTCAGCAGGATAGACAGTTATCTACCTATTTGGTCTAACCATTACTTGCCTAGCCTACTCCGTACTATGTTGGGCCCGGCTATCTATTTTGCGTACCAGGAATGCTAATAACATAATATGAGTATTATGTTATTACTATGAGTATTAATAATATGAGTATTATGTTATTACTGGAAGGGTAATTTTAATGTAGTACAACCGAATTCGAAGATCTAATTTCCTGGTGTCAATTACTTGTCAACGTGCAGTCACGCTAGCGAATTAGCGATATCGCTGATGATTTCATGTAACCAAACTATACATAAGTTAGGAATTAAGACTCGTTCGTAATATAGGTAACTAGTAGTTTTGCGAACAGTCTGTAGACTTCGCGAGCACAAACTTTTTATGCAATTATTGACCTTTCATTCTTCGATCGGGCCGCAAACTAATCTTATCTCGCAGGTGATAAGGAGTAGGAATCGCCCGTAACTTCCGCAGAATCTTCGAATTTCGAGTTGAGGGAGTAGACCTGCGATAAAAATCCATGAACGATAGCTTGTAGTTTTAGCGTTCGAAAATATGTTATGCTAACAATGCTTTTCTATGATTTGACGGCGATGAACTACTTTTTTTCATATAAAAAAAACATAACATCGTTCAATATGTCAAATTCAAATTTTAAAACTGGGCAAGTTCGTGGACGGTGGACTACGCACAATGAAGGGTTCCGTAGTTGGGGTGAATTTATCTCAAGAACAAACTTCAAGATTGCAGTTGAAAAACATGTTCTCCCATACATTCCAACTGCAAATGTAAGTTGGTCGATTATTACTCGTTAACTTATAAAGCATGATGATGTCAAAACTTTTTTTTTTGAGACCATCTTGTATACTACCTTTCAAATAAAAAAACAAACCATCGAAACAGGACCCATAAGGCGGAGATATCCAGTATCCCCCTTTTTGAGCAAGTACCTCAACAAACAAAAATCACCGACAGCAACAAACGAACTTTGTACGCAGATTTAACGACTTTTTTAATTTTTTATAACAAAAAGTCGTTAAACCAGTATACAAAGTTCGTAAGTACAAACTGACACACTGATAGCAATTTTTGCTAGACTTGAAGCAGAGACGCTTCGCTCGCTCGCTCAATTAGCACGAAACAAGGGGCTATTGTCCAGTTCTGCATTTTAATAGCGGCAACTTCAAAAGGCTTATTTATACCAAGACAACGTTCCGCTCCAATAGTTGTTGTCTATATGTAAAGATACGAATACTCCCAAGAGGGAAATAAAATTCCCGAAGCACAGCGCCCCGGTTACGTAACACGCGCCGATTGAGACGGACGCCTGCTCTTATTAGCTCGTAATCCCAGTTGGAGCACGGAGCTACGTGCCGCCGAATACGACGGACATGCACAGCAACCAGCACCGTTTGATCCCATATTCCAAACCTCCGATAGACCTTTTCATGTGGTGTGAACTTGAATAAATGTTATCATGTTTGTAAGTAAATATTATTTAACACATTCAACCTGTATGGTCGTTGCATTCAACTTTATGATATTTTGTACTTCTGTATGATAGTTTCCGACCTAACGTTCACAATTTTACATTGGCCTACATAACATAGCTAATGAAGTAATAAAGCACACGCTCCGCTAATGTGTCCATTAGTTGGGCACACACGGCTGTCCTCCCTATCTCTCGACGGCTACCTGCCTGGTGCTTGTGGTTGTTACCACGTGAGAACATGTTTGTGCACGGATAGAGTTTATACAAAAAGTTAAATGTCCTCAATATCTAAAAAGACGCAATGCGGATAATTTCGCGAAAACACTAAAGCATCTGAACTATTGGTAGGAGGGCCCCAGCCTGAGCGTTTGACAGCAATCTTAATCAAGCAGAAAATTTATAGAGTTGAGTAGGTGGAGCAATATGCGGCTACTGAAAATCAATCTGAAAAGTGTCAGATAGGAGCCCCATGCACAGGAGTCGCTTTCAGATTCCAAAAAGTACAAAAATAACGTGATGTTCAGTGCCAAGTTCATCGTTCGTACGGGGCCTGACGCATAATGACATTTATAGGCAAATCTGACGAAGAAATTGTGGGCATTCGCTAAATCGTTTGATTTAACGACTCAAAACCTAAAAACTCCACTATAAACTGAGACTTCGACAATTTTTAAGAGGACTTTCAGGGCATATGGAACATAATGGCAGAGGTTACAATCAGTGCAAGTGGTTCAAGAACTATACTATACTGTTGTAAATGAAGTGTGTGAGTGTGACAGAGTAAGAACTTACCTAGTTTATAATTAACCTTCTGCACCTTAACACAGTGTGGTGCGACTGGGGATAGGGCTCGAGTGGCCGTGAGATCAGACGCCGCGCTGATGGATGAACATCAGGTATTACACGAAAACGAGGACTGTACCTACTAATAGAGACGTATTTGTGGGCAAATAGCGTCACGCGTGATTTATACGTCTCACGAATCAAGAATGTCAACTAGATTTACATCACGAATAAATATTTCTGATTTATAGCGTGTTACACTAAATGGCGGAAATGTGCAAAAAAAAAACTAATTATAACAATCATGAAAATAAACTAAAGCCACAATTACCAAAAAATCAATTAACCCATAATAAGGAAATATAAAACTCATAAACATACAAAATTATACTTTACTACAAAGACGAGACAATGAGATCTGCTCCCACGATAATATTTTATTTGCTTGTAAACTACTACGAGAAGCACGTAACGGCAAAAATACGGTGAGTGGACGTGAGAACGTCACGTGGTCACAGCTACCTCCGCTCTCCGCGGGGAAGTGCAGGAATCAACGCAATTGATGGAAGAATCGACCTCGAGCACCAGTTAGAGACTAAACGCAGGGGCCGGGTTCCTCCGACAGACGAAACAATTCGCCAACAAGGTCGCTCACTGATTATCTGAATGAATGAGTCCCGCTGTTCGGTACAATAGTTGGCAACAAATGGAGCCAGCGACTCCGCAGACATCGATGGTTTATGTGAAATATTAGCACCCAAACAAAACATCCGTTACCGAAATACTGCGTGTTCTAGTCAAGCTGGCTCGCGCGGTCACGCCCACATGTAGCTCAGTCAAGAGGGAACGAGCCGTCTTCACGTCGCGTGTACTACTCACCGTATTTATTTGTACGCTGCACTTCGCGGCAAACTTAAGAGTCTATAATACCTCAAAATGCTTAGCATGCTCCTCCGTTATATCGAAAATACTGCAGCATTAATTTTGACATAAATATATGGTAGAGTTGAGGATTAATGTTAAGGGGAGGTTTTACGAATTTGCCTGTTTTTAAATCAATTTTAAATGGTCAAATTAGTGTATTTAGGTACTGAAAAAGATATATGTCATAGATACATCCTTGTTTGAGGGAAATTAAAGGTTCAAAACACGATAAATTGTAATTTGCTCGATAAAAAAAAAATCCGAAACAGGGTCGATTTCAAAACCATTTTTCGTTTCATTTCCTAATTACAGCACAAAATAATATGAAAATTGCATATATGATGAGGTAATCGTATTTTAGAGGTTATTTAAAGATTGGATTTTTAAGTTTAGTAGATTTTTTTTAAATAAACCCAAATATAGTAAATCGGGCTAAATCGGCTCGCGCTCAGAGTCCTGCGGGACGTCATCGGAGGTGGACCTGTGTCAAAATTTTTAAAAATACGCTCTCTCTGCAGTTGTTAAAAAAAAATCTAATAAAAGAAGAACACATTAGATATGAAATTGCGACAGCTCAGAAAAAATATTAGGTAATTTTAATATAGTTTTAATTCATAATATTGTTTTCGAAAGTGAGATTATTTCTATGCGATATGATGACGTTTAATTGTCATCTTAAAATAGTGTTAGACACATTATAAATTATTATCGATAAAATTATGGTCAAGTGCGAGTTTTATATATTTTTTTATCGTCGTTTATGAAGAAGTTTTTTTATATTTTTTTATCAGATTCAGCCATGTTACTATATTCACTCTCTATGGAATTGTCTTTGCTAATATCATGTCCTACATTAATAAACACATCATATACAATTTTTCCGGTTGTCGGTTGTATATTGAATATTTCAAAGTACTATCACTCTCGCAAGAACAAAGAAAATTTTAAAAAGAAATGGTGTTTCAAACAAATGTGCTATACTAACATGAACAAATGTATGGAACACGATAAAAATCGTAATTATATTGTTATAAATTCAGAAGTAAGGATATTAAATAATTTTCTTATTTTTCTTATTTCGTCGTTGTATTTTCTCAACAAATATACTTGCACTTGTTATTATTACTAAATAATGTTTAATTTGCAACGGCGCCATTTCTATTTTATTTATTAAAATGAGTAACTTCCAGAATCACTAATTTTACCAACACTTTAAATCATAAACTAAACGTAAGACAAATAAAATATAACAATATTTTTCGAATAGCGGAGCCAGCAACACAATTTTTTTATTGAATCCGTGATTTTATCGTATTGGCTCAGTATGAACAACTCAGTTTTGAATACGAAAAGTCACTGTTTACGATATCGTATACGATAATACGTCCTAAAATAATAGATTCGATAAATTATAGCTTGCTACAGCTTTAATTTATCGAATCTATTATTTTAGGACATCGAAATTAGGTACGTCACTTGACAATAAAGTACGTCAATTGTTACTTCTTATATAGCTGTCAATATTTATGAATCTTCATGAGCGGTGGGTAATATCCAAAACAAAAAAATATGGTCACAGTATAAGCAAAACAGTAAGACCATTTTTAGCCCATCCAACTTAACAAAAATCCCGACGAAATAAAGATGAAAGTTTTTATATAAATTCGCCATTTTTTTTTCTTAAATTCACTTGATAATATTCTTAAATTCACTGAGAGACAATGCACAACCTAAACCGCTGGGTCTAGAAGCATGCAATTTTGCACAATAGTTCTTTTTATAACCAACGAAATTACGACTTTGATATTTTCTATCAAAATTACATTTTGCGTGACCGTTGAGATACCCAGTAGCACTATTGCAATTTTAAACTTTCACCTTACTACCGCAAAGTCATGTTTATCTGAAACTAGTTTCTGTCCGTGACTTCATTCGCGTGAAAGTCATAAGACATCACAATATACTAAAATAACAGCCACATTTTATCAATCTTCACTGTATACTGTTTGTAGTTTTGGTCTCGGCGACCAAAATATACAGAGATTTAGGACTGGTGACGCGACTGGCTGGCTAGCTGGACTAGCGAGCAAGTGACAGAGTTATCCGTGTGAGAAGCAGCTCCTCCTGAGGTCGAAACGCGCAAGTAACACTCGTCAGTAGCAATTTCCTATTGCTTGCGAATTTTTTCGTTATACGTGAATTTATTAAACGTCTGCGTTCCTTCATATACTAACCTAATGGCACAACACTGATACACGAACTGCTTCTTACAGATTATTCATGACTACCCCAGCTATCACTAAAAAAATCAGCAGTTTGTACAAGGGTGGCTATGGTTAGGTGACTATTAATGAGATTTTTTTTATTGATTTTTATTAAAACCATAGATGACAGAAGAGGCCTAAGCTTCATGTTTGTCGTTGTACGTTCTACGAACTTTCCCATAACAGTAGGTATATGAAAAGTTAAAAATGTTGTTTATTTTTTATATAAAATCAATTAATTGTCACAAAATAAACACACGCACGCACACACACAATACATTAGCTGATAACGACACCGACCCGACATCGACACGATATTGGCGATCAGATGATCGGATACGTTTAGTGCCTTGTCTTGTTATCGTAACCTATATCGTCGCAGTCAGCGACCGACACCGATATAGGCACGATATCTACCAGCGAAGACACAGTGCGGGGAGAGTAGCGGCATTCTTTCACTTGAACACACTTTTTCTCACTGCCGACTTCAAGACGTTGATACTTAGTAGGCACTGTGGTTGTTTGGTGCGTCGCGATGGTCATCGATATTCACCAATATCATTGGGCCGATAATAATTGTATCGGTATCGAATCGATGTCGGTATAATAGCTGCCGACGTATCGGTAGGTATCGGGTTGGTGTCGTTATCTGTTAACGTGAAAACGCCCATTAGGTACACAGGACATTTTAAGTAATCATTTTAGTTCATTACACCGTAGGTCCCATAAAATGTAAACTTATTGAAAAAACCGAATCTAAGAAAAACTAGTTCAGTTGATCAACTGCAAATATATCATGCTGTGGCATGGATTTTCCGCGAAATGGTCGGCGGTGCATCGTAAATAAATACGTCACTCTGCATTTGGGGGAGGCGGAGGTAGCGTTTCAAAGGCCTACAGACACGGAAAACCTCGCCTTAAGTACTACGTAGGTTTGACGAAAACACGATTCCAAAAAAAAATCTCGATAGAAAAAAAAACAGTTATTTCCGAACCGAACAATAACCAGCTGGTTTAAAAAAAAAACTTCAAATTAGATCATGAAACTTTGCATAATAACTAAACTAACTATAAAGTAGATACTATATACAGGGTGACTTGTAATTTGACGTATTCCTTCTAGGACGAGATGGTGTGACCCATTTGAAGAAGAATTAAGCACCCCATAAACCCTAAGCAAAAATTGATGGGATACGAGAAAACCAAAGTTTTAAGTATTTTTGAAAATTTCTTAGAATTCGTTACTAATTATCAGTTTTCCCTAAACTCTCAAATTGAATAGCTATCATTGAGATTCCATTGGGTACCTAATACTTTAATAAACCTTTCGATGTAACCAAATTGTCTAAAACATCAAACAGTTAAAAAATACGGGGTACGGGGAAGACATCTTCATTTAATTAGCTACCTAACGAGGTACAAAAGTTAAAAAAATATTTAGAGATGCCGACGAAAATGTCGATAATGCTGGCAAAGGTAGAATTTAGAGAAGTGTTTTGTTAGTCACGTCACACCAGTCTGCTCGAGGCTTTAAGTTAAGTTAAGGTATTGTGGACTCTTAATTAAACATTGCAATGAACGTGAAGGCTCTCGAATGCAAATAGCGAGTCCCACCTGGCAGACGTGAGCGTGTTCGTGCATCAATGCAACTAGTTAGTAGACAGCTTAGAACTTACAGCATCGCACATACGCAAGTAGACAGTAATTTTGCAAGAATAATGTATCGCAGTGGCGCTAAACGTAACCTCGATACGGAAGCAGTAAAATCGTCTTTAATTGACCGTCGTTAGATGTCGTTCGTGTCACAATAAACGACGGCTCTCTCAAAACTAATACGATGGCATATTTTTCCATGCAATTTTTCACGGTTTGATTGAAAAAGCTGTGACAAACTGGAGTGATGATAGTTCACCGTTGATCTTGGCACGCCATGCGCCTGCGCCGAGGTGTATCGTGTAAACTAGTTCTGGGGACATTGATTTATGAGTTGAGATGTAAAATATCGCATTCTGGAAAAGTTTATTACTTGCCTTCAGAACATTCCTAACCGAAACAACACCGGTGTCCAAGTCCGAGACATGATACACTTATGTAACACACACAAGACGACCTACAATATTAATATCGTCGCATTCTTTCGTTTCGACACCCTTTGCAGTTCTCTTATTACAATATTTTTTCTAGAAGGTTAAACGGACACTCCCATTCTTCTTTTTCTGCTCAAACCACGCTACATTCCTTAAACAAAATATAACATTGACTACAAATTTTTCCATAGGCACACGTTGTTTATATTCATAAATCTTAAATCAACCTTAAAAAGCGCACAAGCACACTTTGAAAAACATACATCACGTCAGAGTCAACACTAAAAACGGCCGAGTCAATGCGCGACAAGATGGCGAGCTTACACGAGGCGAGCACATCGGCTGCACTTGACGACAGCCGCACTTAACAACGAGTTTCGAGTGCGGCACCTTGACCTTGAGATTTGGACACGGCGCGACCCTCCAAGGATCGCTATCTCATCATATTCCTCACGTTCGATAAAGAAGACGTATTTCTCGAAATAACCTCAAGCCATGACATGACGTGTTCACTTTGGCCTCGGCCGAGGCTAAATAAACAGCACATGGAAAGATTACTCGGCCTATTGAATAAATTATATTTGTATACAGTTTTGACATTCATATTCTATATTCATTTCTGCGACTCTTTTTTGTTGGACACTGAGTCATTCGACAAAAGCTGACGTCAAGAATGACTTCGATGAAACTTATCATGGTAGCACTATCATAATTAAAGTAGCAAAAACAACGTAGAAGTCGCTGGACAGCAACGTCTATCAAAGCAGAAAAAATATGTGAACATAATTTACCTACAAGAACCACATTACGATTCCTAACAACACATTATTTGTATTCCTCTCGTGGATTGTTTGTGTCTATTTTCCTACTGATTATTCAAAGGTAGTAATTTTTCCATAAAACAACAGTACCATCGGTTTGATGACGCATCTTCAAATTTTCTTGGAATATCTACACGTAAAGAAAGCGTAAGTAGAAACGTACATCTATTAATAAACGTTCATCATCTCGTGAATTCGTGATACAGTAGAGTAACGACAGATGTGTGGAATCACACGCAATATCATTGATGTAAACATTTGAGACCAATTAACTGAAGAGTAAAACTCCCTCACACATGAATTCGTTCCGTTTCCGAACGATAGGGATCCTAGCCCTTCGATTTGGTTTATAAATATGTACATGTGGCTGTTCAAGTGTTAATTGGGCAACTAGTGATTAAAAACAGCTGGTGTACAAACACCGAATTTGTCCGATCCATCTGTTATTGCTTCAAGCATAATTTCAGATCAACACCACCATCGTAACAAACCAAACATAAAAAAAATAAGTTAGAAAATACCTTCGTATACAATACCATTCATTTCACATAGAATTGGATTTTGGGAAAAGGCTGCACAAATAGTGAAAAGTTGCCTGCTAAACTAGGGGAAACCTGTGACCTAGGAGTCAGCGTTCTACTGTAACTTCGTGTACAAAAGATACCTTTATTTTATGTGTGTTAATAAACCCATGATGACCTGATTTGACTATGTTTAAGAATGTGTGAGAAGGTGTGTAAAAGGGGGGATGGCTAACGAGTGGGATGGTGTGTGGTGTGGTGCATGAGAGGAGGTTCTGTGAGCGTGTGAGCGTGAGTATTATAATGTGTGTTCGTGTGATGTTGCATCGACCACCCTCTGAATATTGGGGTGGCCTCACCCCAAATATTCAAAGGATGGTCGATATTTGACTCCGTCGAGCATCTAGGTGTTTTCTCGTGTCCCAGTTTTACAGGAAAATAAACGGATTTTATCAACCGCAACAAATCAAGATTTGTGTCTGGAGAGTAAAACAGAAGTGGTTATTGTGATTCTGCGATAAAATATAATTTCCACTCTTGTGGAGTGCCACATATGATATCATGAAGTGTCTAATGGTCGATTCTTATAATTTACGGCCCGTTATTGGTTAATATTAAGACTTGTATCTTTATCAATAATGATGCTAAGATCTCACAGCTTTGCATTGTATTATAGACCCTCCCATATGGAAGTAGCTATCACAGGTAAAATTTGCTTACGAATCTATGTAAGTATATCCCAGTTTGATAATAAAAAAGTTACGATTGGTATGCAAAACGATTCGTTTTAGTTTATAGGAACCGAGCATAAGTCAGCCTAAATACTCTTGGCGGTAATAAAGAAGTAGTCAGACCGTCCGACGGCGACCCACTTGTTACGGCGACCCATTTGCGACGCGTCGTCATTCAAGTTAGACAAAATGAGATGATGCAATTCTACTAGGTGGAAGAAATAGACAAGCTAGTACTGCTCCCGACCGACCGCTCCTCAAAGCGCTTTACTATAAACAACGGGCTGGTGACTAGAGGAGACTTAACTTAGTGAATAGCCTTAATTGTTTTAAGAGATCCACAGTTAGCGATGAAAACCAAAAAGCTGAGTAATAAATATTAACTAGTTCTAAACGTTGTCATCCATGTAATGTACTTAATCGATGTGTATCAAAACAAGCGATACGTCGCTCGGAGGTCAGGCGCCGCCGATAGGTGCGCGCCGCGTGTCGCAAGCGCTTGTGCAATAAACTGACTGACGGTTCAATGTCGCCGCGCGTTATCACTGCAAGACGCTGATATAGCCCCAAATCTTACGAGTGTTGCTAAATCTGAACAACGTTAGTGGAGATTTGGGAACAGAGTGTAACAGTTACACTCTGTTCCCAAAAGTTGAGCTGAAATTCTTAAACCATTGAACCTAAATATAGTCATTGGCCGTAGGTGCCGAAAAATATAAACGTTCTCTACATTTATTAGCCTCTCGCAGAGCAATGTATTGACATGATATAAAGCTAGAAGTAAAGTATTCTCTCAGCATGCGTAATGTAAACATTGAGTATACTCGTATTGCCCATACATCACAAGTTCTGAATGGAAGCTTCGGTTTTATCCGATATTTGGCAGCTGGAGAGCTGACAGCCGATCTCTCCTGAACTACAACAGATAAATGAGAATGGAACGACATTTCGATCTATTTTTGCTTTCCAAACAACTTTACGATTACGACTGGCACCCATTACGTTTTTTAATTATTCATTATAGTTTCATTAGGGGCTGATTATAGCGTTCTCCGTAAGATCCGGTTGAAAGTATGATGGATATTGTAAGCACGGCTCGGCTCTGTGATAAGTAGAATTATTCACGGCTCGTGAAATAATAGCTAATTTCCTAGTGATTGCAAGTGCCAATAGAAATTAGTCGTTATAGTTCATTATAAAATTTTAGTGATGCTGGATCTAATAATAATACATTGGACTGATTCAAATACAACACTTACACTCATTTGAAGTACACTATAGCGTTTAGCAGCCACAAAACGCATCCTACGAGAAGCTCAACTCTTTTTTAACTGATAACGAGAGAATTATTACAATTATTTTAGAACCATTGACTGTCGAATTGATTTACACTTCAGCCTTGGATCAGAAGATACCTATCCAGATAGGCTTTATACGGCATTCGTAGAGTAAATTACCCTTAAAACTACTGAAGCTATCAATTCCTCACCAGCGGTTTCTGCTGCCTTTGGAGTTTCGGTTTCAGCATACAAACCACCAGGCTGTTATAAAAGCTTTTAAAGATCTTAAAATTAAATCAACAGAAGATCTCTGGGGAATGTCTGTAAAAGTCTGTAGATCTATTATTGAAGCCACAGCGCTATTTAGCTTTCATATTTAACACCAGTGTAGAACAAGGAGTATTTTCGGATCTCATAAAACACAGTGACGTAGTTCCATTGTTCAAATCCGGTGATAGTAAAGAACCCAACAATTATAAACCTGTGTCAATTCTACCAGTTCTCAGTAAGGTGTTTGAAAAGTTGATGCTCAATCAAATGTTACGTCACTTTAATAAAAATTCCATCTTTCATGAACAACGGTACGGTTTCACAACAGGGCGTTGTACCACTGACGCTGGTGTTACCCTATTAAAGAACATTATAAATGTCTGGGAAGAAGCACAAGATGCCATGGAATCTTTTGCAACCTCTCAAAGGCGTTCGATTGCGTAGACCATGAGACACTCCTGCTGAAACTGGAGCACTATGGGATTAAGATTACAGCTCTTGATTTACTAAGATCCTACCTGAAAGAAAGAAAAGTTAAAGATCAAGTAAAAGGCGTAAACTCATTGGGGTCCGAAATGGCAATGGGCGTTCGTCAAGGTCCAATACAGGGTCCATTCCTCTTTTTAGTTTACATTAATGATTTACCCCAATTACTTCAAAATCAACCGACGATAGTGTTATTTGCAGATGACACATCAATGATCTTTAAAATCAACCGACGGTCACAAAATCTTGACGACGTGAATAGCCGGACGAGAAACCTCGCGTTTGGTCTATTTTAGCTACTTCCACAGCATTATGTCGTATGGCATTTTACCGTGGGGTCGGGCTGCTGACATTGAATCCATCTTTATTATGCAAAAGAGAGCTGCCAGAGCCATTTATAATCTACGTCGCCGCGAATCTCTTTAAAAGGATTAATATTATGGTACCTTGCCAATTCATTTATGAAAATAATATACAGGGTGTTTGGCAGAACGTTGAACATACGAAAATGGTGGATAGGTGGGGTCATCTGCTACTTACTCAACCCATTTTTTTTTTTAAATGCAAGTTGAAATTTAGTTTCAAGTATTTTTTTACATATTTCTGTAAGTTTGAGGACTTATAACTTTTTTTCTAGCTAACATCTGAATAAGGCAATAGTTTTATAAGAATCTACCAACCTTAACGATAAAAAAAAATGCCTGTTTTATCCATTTGTGATAAAAAATACACTCTAAAGTTAAGAAAGTGGTGAAACTAGAAAGCAAAAAATTTTTTTTTTAATATCCTGGTGTCCAGGGCCAATTAAATTAGGGCTGAGTAAGTAGCAGATGACCCAATCTATCCACCATTTTCGTATGTTCAACGTTCTGCCAAACACCCTGTATATGTAAGAACGAAAATTACATCTTTTTAATAAAATAAGTGATAGACATAATGTTAATACTAGAAATAAAGATAATATAGATTAACCATTTTTCAGATTATCTACTAAAGTATGGGGTACTAAATGTTACAACAAAATACCTCGTGATATATTGCAATTAAATGAAAGAAAATTTAAAACTCATATTAAAAGTACACTTTGTAAACAATCATATTACAAATTATAGGATTATACCCAAGATAAGAATGCTTGGAAACATGCTGGTCCTGCTCCATCTATAATCTAAACAAAATCAAACTGGTTGCTAATTGGAAGGAGCGACTAGAATCAATTCAATTTTTTTGTAAATTTTGTCGTTAAAAAGTGCCTATTTGAAATAAATGATTTGACTTTGACTTTGAATGGTTTCCATTGTATTTCCTAATAACCACCTATCTCAATGAGTCCCAACTCCCAAATCATTAGGTTATTTTAAGCCAAGTCACGCGCACCCTTCCGAGCACGTGGGTTACCAACCGCCCAGCTGTGAACAGAACGACCCCTCTGCTAAAAGTAGCGCGCGACAAACATTGGCCACGGAGCAGCCGGCGGCGGTTAGCGGGACGACGCGACGAGGCGCCAACTCCTTCCCTTACCAACCACAAGCAAATTAATAGTTATTGTAATAATATTTCACACCTGCAGCACAATGATTAAGATTGATTGTATGTTCGGAAAAACTTAGGACTTTTCAAAATAAGAAGCGATTTCCATAATATAAATACACGTAGTAAACATGAAATTGTGATACCCAAATTTAGATTAGCTAAAACTAGTAAGTCTACAACGCACCTTAGCCGCGCGGGGCGGCCCCACGCTTGAAGGGTTCAAAAAAGCATATTATAAGATTAAAGACTACGTTGAAGACAAGGAAGTTTGGCAATATTTCCTTCTGCACATGTGGGTTCCCTGGTACCTCATTAACGGCATTACTATGTAAATGTATATTAACTGCTCCCAAATTAAAATGATTATTTTATTTATCTTTTTTTTTTTACATTCTTGACATAATGTAATCGTAATTTTACATTATAATACCTTAAATATTCTATATTTTTTATTAAATTAGATTTGTTACAGCTGTAGTGGCAATCATGTCATTTGGTTTAAATAGGTTTTTTTTTTCTAATATTTAGAGTCTTTTCTTTTAGATTTTGTGAATGTGAGAACGTTGTAGACTTAACAGACTGTAGATCTGTCGACCATTTTCTATCTTGCTAAGTAACTGGTACTTGTTGATAGGCCTACACTGTCCTGTCATACCTATTAACACTGTAATTTGAAAACATTGTAAATTTAATTTACTTTTAAAAGAGTAACCGTGGAGTTTCTTGCCGGCTCTTCTCCATAGGAAACGACCAATTAGAACCGTGCACCTAGCTTATGACGTTTCATAAGTGCCCTTGTAGGTTTACGTAAAATAAAATATTTGGAATTTGAATTTGATGATGATAGTTTTCCATTAATTAAGAAAAAATATATATAGCTAGAGGGATTTGTTTAAGATTAGTTGACTCATCCGTTGTCTGATCGACATGCTGCTTCGATTACGTCATTATAATTATAATTGAATTTTAATGACCGTATTATAGCGAGCACTCATTACATGACATTCGGCGTTCGCACCATGTGAGCGAGAAGCGGTTTGGAAACTATGAAATATAAAACGAAATTAGTAAATGAATGATTGCTTGTGTGATACACACAGGTCCTGGTCCCTGATGCACGGGGACAGCCAGCCAGACTATTATTGTTTTCTGTATGAATGTACTTAGCACTTCCCGTCTTACCGGCTCTCGTGAAAAACAACTTACGTCCATAAACTCAATAAAAACTGGATTTACGCACGTATTCAACCATCACAAGCAATGAGAGATATTCGATTAAAATGGATACAGCATTCATATCAAAGCTGTCTTCACATCTCTGGGTCGGTCTACATGTTACAGATCACACAGGCACTGTCCTCAGCTCGTAGTTAGTACTGATGTTTCATTATCCAGCTTAATGTGAGTATTAATAAATCAGATAGTGAACAGCGTTCTATAATCTGCGGTAGTGCGCGAGAGTCACGCCGCGCTGTCACGCGTGTGTATGCAGTTCAATAACAAGTGTGATTTATTCACTTTTTTATTGTTAGTTGTGTACTGCTAAAGAGATTGATCACATACAAAAGGATTGGTTCTCCCAAATTCATTCAAAATGATGGTGACGACTCCACCAAGCCTCGACGGTCGTACACCAGCTTTATAAGTGAGTCCACTCGCTAACAAGATAATATGTAATCAGTAACTGACTAGTGCAAACTGTTCCGCTATTAACATAGCGCCAACGTCACTGACTGAGATATTCCTTCGATGGTCGCTACATGAAAGTTGTTGTAAACCGAAACTGCATACCTAGGCTGGACTTAATAATATCTGCGACTGGTTCGCTTCCCGTTTTCCCCTTTTTCAGCTTAGCAGATTACTCAGAACAATTAAAATATGTCAGAAGAAAGTAAAGTCAGCTAAAATGATTACACTATCTTCCGTGTTCATGTTGTAATTCGTCTGTTATTATTGGTGAAGTGTCTCCAAGTGAACCGGATCGAGACAGAGACCACAAATGACATCATAATAGTTGAATGTCACCTTGTCGTGAGAAGTGAACCGGCATCATTAGCTTATAGCTACACAGCTGCTTTGTAGGCTGCTGCGCTAAAAACTGGACGCATTGACATTGTATGATTGTATCGCCAATAATAAAGAGATACGGTCATTTCATTAAACATTATTTTGGTCAAAATAATCCGAATAGTAGAATGTTAGTTGTTAGTTTTTTTATTAATATTTATATTAATTTAAATATTAATTAAATTGTGTGGCGTAAGCAAAACTGCAAAGCTAACCAAAGATGTAAACAAGCATACTACTTAGTATGTATGTACATTCTTCATGCATTGACATTAAAACGATAAAATATCTACGTATAATAACACCAGTTGGACAACGATTGTGCAATACTAAAGAAGGACGAATAAGGACGGATGTTATAAACGAGAGTTGTAATGAATAACATAACGCAACAGGTGAATTGGGACAAAGTAATAACGTTATGTACGCGGCAGAAACGATCGTTTTCGGAGGTACCGGAACGTGCAGCGATCCGGTAAATACCTATCCAATGATATATCATAGGATAGGTATTAATAACACACGCCGGTCATACACATAACATAACATCACGCCTTGTTTCTCCGAAGGGTTGGGCCAGAAGTGTACCTGTAGTACACCCACATTTTGCCAGTTATGTTTAAGTCCCGTGTAATAGGGGGCGAGCCTACTGCCAACAACCGGGCACAAATCCAGACTCCGAGCTGCTACTGAGAAATTCCAGAAAGAAAAACCCACAAGTTACAAAACACACAACAGAACTGACGTCCAAGAACACAATAAAAATTAAATCTGAAATAAAACTGGACAAGTGAAACGATTGCTATTAGTAGCGGCAGGCAGGTGAAAAGAACCGAGGAAAACGAAAACTGCAAATAATTCATGTACAGGAAACGAACGAGTCGACAAGAAAGCTGTTTCGCTATAAAATTGCCAAATAAGTAGCGGCAGGAACACGGACCGGCAATCAATGGCCCCGGTGGACTCAGGAGTAATTTCTCTCCGGTCGAGTTAAGAACGGTTGTAATTCATTGAAATGCAGGCGAAATCGTGACTACCAAGACTTTTGTATGCAAAGCGTAAATAAATCTCATTGAAATCGACGCATTCGCTGACGTGGTCACGCTCTGCTGTTCCAACAAATAACACTGCATTCATAAAAATAACGTAAATATGTGCAAGAAATTAATCGTGAACCATTCAGTGCAATAACATGCACGTTACGAGTGAGTGAAATGAAACTGAAGCAGATCGTAGACTGCACGTAATGTACTGTCTACACATATGACAGCTATGTTATTGTTGACTCTACTACATTATGCTATAAGGAGGATATGTTCGCTGAAAAAATCAGTGAGTCTTGATATTGTCAACTGATCTGCAATAATAATTTCATTTTACGTAAGTTACTATCAACAATAATTAATTATATTTCTGATAGATGCAGATTGTGACAAAATAGAAAATAAATTAATGAATAAACATCCGAAAAATCCGTGAAGACGAGTGAGTGCCAAAATGTCACGACAACCAACACAAGTGTGGCGTGATATTTTAGGAAAACTCAATCCCAAGAATATAAAGGTAAACGACACGAAGACGACGCCGGCGGAATACAAAACAATCTCTGACAAACTCATAAGACTCCAAAACCAATCGATAAAAGAAGTAACATAAATCAATAAGCTATACAAATCAATAGCAAAATGTAATAACCACAGCTATAAAAACGTCCGTGTGAATAAAAGCTAAATCTTTGTTTATTCAAAACCAGTATCAGCGATTCGCAACGCGGATTAATTTGGACGTGCACATTAACTATTAAATGTGGATGATTGCGCCTGCGACAAGCACTCGCACGAAACCATTACTTTAAAAGCGTAAGGAACATTGTAGGAACTTTATCACTGAGAAGACAGCAGTCAGTCCGTATTATAAATACTGAGTAATCAACGAAAAATATTTGATATATGACGTCAATCAAGGTCAAGCTCTAATGATGTAACCGCAACAACAATAGACATGGATTAATGTGTATTTTTTTAATAACTAACTCTATTACCGGTGGGTTGACGACTAACGCAGCCTGCAGACCTTTTGTCAAGATGACATCATGATAACGTGGCTCAGAGATAAGGCAAGGCCTCCATACAATCTATATAAGTACTATTTATATGCTAACCTCTCTTCGATTGCTTCTCTCGTTCCTTTTCCTTTTCTCTCGCCTTTTTGTCTCTCCTCTCCCTCTCCTGTTTCTCCTTCTCTAGGCGCTTCACCTCCTTCTTCATTTCTTTCTCACTTTTCTTCGACTTGGTGTCATCGATTTTCTCGGACAGGATGAAAGTCCCCGTCTGGACCTTCGTGTCCATTTCCTCTTTCGGCCTCATTGTGTATCACAACGCGACACTATCAACTCACACAAGAATAATGTAATTATATCGACAAAATCCCCTGTAAATGCACTTTCTTAGAATTTATCTCGACGTTTCGTTAGCGTGAAGAATTTCAATTCGGCACAGAGCGGGCGTGCGGCGGCTGCCGACGCTTTATCGTACACGTAGCTACGACCGATGCTCGCTATTGGCGAAACGGTATCGAAATTATCACTGGCACTCTTGAACGATTTCAAAAGCAAAGTGCGCGATGATACGGAGATCGATCGCGAGCGACGACGTGCGGTGTGGCCGAAACGCGCGACGCACCGACCGTGACTGAGCGGGCGCGAGCACTGCGCCCCCCTGGCCTCGGCACTGACGCTGACGGCGACGCCGGCGCACGGCGCACGCCGCACCATGCGCGACCGACGCGTGCCTCAAACTCTATAAATAAAGCCTCACTTCCTATATAGTATAGAATCAGAAGACGATTTATGGCCATTGAACCCATGAAAGCATTTCGCGGCCGATGACTAACACCAAAAAAAGATTACGATTTTGATCCATATGTTTACATTCGCGAGTTTAGATGCCGAGACCTTGGCATCTAAACTCGCGACAAGTGTTACTCGATGAAAGTGCATAAGACAACATTAATACAACTTTAGATTCTTTGTTCCAATTCTCAACCCTCGTTCTGCGGGTCTCGAGTTTTGTAAGTTTAATTGGTCAAAAATGTATTGTCTTTCTGGCTGGTTTATTTACAAACGTTGCTTAAAGTTGAGTATTGTTGACGTTTGAACGTCACTTAACTTTAAGCAACGTTTATAAATAAACCCCAAAAAGCAAAGCAGACGCTCTCCGCAAAGAGCCCTTACAATTTCTCAACGAGACTCCGACATTCCATTACCAAACATAGTGCTTTGGCCGATAAATAATGAATGCAAAAAACGTTTTCGAAACTCGACGAAACCATTTGAAAGCCCATGAAATAAAGGTGACATTAAAATAACACTCCTATCAAATCGCAAACGCCAATCGATGAAGCTCAATCATTTACAAAGCAGCAAGGTCGTGATGATGATAAGCTAATCCATGTTTCACTTATCTTTACGAAATTCCGGCTCCAAAATTAGTATCTAATAACAACGAGTATTGACATAATCAATCAATTGCTTCACGGCCATTATCCAAAAAGTTAAACCTCTGGCATGCGAATTTATCTGCACTCATAAAATCTAATAAAGTGCATGGAAATAGAAAGCCTAGTTGTCAGGAAAAAATCGGTTCCCAGCAGGCCGAGCGTGTCGGGCGGTGGGCACTGGGTCCGCAGCACCGCAGCCGCAGCCGACGAGAAAGCGGCCCGGCCGGGTTATAACTTTACAGATTGGGGAAACGCTGCACCGGAAGAATAGATTAATCACTGCGAAACCAACTTACTGTAGGCGGGAGGTGGGACTCCGGTCGATGTATAATATGTAGGTGTTGCTATGCATCGTGGCGGCAGAACTCATCGGGTTCCCGAATTTAATTTATGATCTACAAAAATATCCCCATGTAACATCTAAGAAAGTACGTGTATTAAATAAAGCTTATTATGCAAGGTGCATCAAATAAGAATCCGCTGGAGCACCATCTAATCACGGTTGCATTGCTGAGCGAAGCTTTTATCGTTGTTAACGTAAGACTTCAAGCAAATTGGCAGACTGATAGGCATCCGATGTCACCACGACGGTGCGTATGACCCCGAGCATGCTCAGAATAACCAGAGACAAATTGGAAGATTACAAGAGAGCATTGTTATGCTAAATAAAATTTGGTTTTGAGAAGGTTATGTCACCAAAGGCTTTCTAAGGGAGTAGTAGAACTTTAACTTATTCTTTGTCTTTTGTTCGCTGATCACTGAATTTTCACTTTCACTGAAAAATAAATCTGTGAAACTTCTGCTAGATATCTCAGTATTTTGATCTTTATAATTAAATTTCCCACAGATGTATGCGTAATCGAAGTCCACGCTTGCCCTACGTGCGAACCGCGGCCGGCTGTGCGCTCGTAAGGAATGATATCTGCACATAACGAGTACTCACAGGAGACGTGATTAACTCTCACCTTTGGCGATATAACTCGGCGATAACATTTGCAAACGCGCAGCAATAGGAAAATGGAGAGATAATGTTCAAAGAAATAGGCGAAATCAATCTTCACAAACGCTGCATATATGTATATCGTTATACTGTATGATTACACGCAATATTTCGCTCCAGACATCCCATAAGTTTGTAGCAAGGGGTTTTATTAGTAGTTCTCCATTGGTTCGGACTCGCACACGCTCGAATACTCCATTGGCTGTCCACTCCGTGTCGTCGGAGGAGGCCGCCGAAACACCGCGAGATAGCGTACAGCTCAGACCTTAGATTAAGCGTGTAATTAACTCTGACTAAGGAAAGTTCCTTTCCGGATAAGCGTGATAGATACTTTATAGTGGCTTAGTGCAGCAAGACCCACTTTACTCTAACAGAAAGTTAGTTATTAAGATTGAATTACTGCTGGGAAATTGAAACCGAATCAAGCGCGTAATTGAGAATTTACAAGTTGTTTTTCAAGGCGCTTCATTACCAATAATCATAAGGAAATGAGCTTTCGCTAAAACATTAATAAGAAACCGGACCGTTACAGTGATGAAGGAGTTTCTCTACATACACAACCAAAATTACCTTAAAATAATTTTCAGCTTCATCGCAAAAGCTTCCATCTTAAAATATCTCGCAGTTAGGCTTTCAAGTTGCCTTAAGTTATCAGATCGAACAGAACAGCGGCCGTGTTCAAGTATCTGCGAGAATTTCTGACGTCATGGCCATCAGTAGGTGCCGTGCAGCTTATGTCCCGCAGGCTCGGGGCACGTACAGCTTCGCACAGCTCTGCGCAGACTTGCCTACGTTCAATATCGTGACCTAATCTAGCCTTAAAAATTTGCCCGCGGCTCCGCCCGCGTGTTTTATTTCCTACGGGTACTACCGGATGAAAGTACACTATATGTAGGTAGCTTACGGGTATAAACAATAGGGATGATGACTAAAAAAATGTTTTTTGTCCGTAATGTAGATTATGAAAAAATTACGTACACGTATTTTTTCTTTTTTTACGTTATCAACAGGTTTCGGCGATACATTGAGTTATAATGTGCCATGACGTCACTTGTATGTAGATTTTATACATACTTGTGACGTATCAAACCCCACTCCCCGACTTTAATGCGTTGTATTAAAGTCATTTTTTATTAATATGATAAAGTAAAAAATACGTGTCTAATATTTTTTTATTATCTGACTGACTTCTTTTTTTTGACACAGGCATCTTCCCTATTCCACAACAAAAATTTGTCAAGATCCGTCCAGCAGATTTTACGTGATTGTAGTAAATCTAAGTAGTTGTGTTTTGTGTGTAAACATTTCTTATTTGTTTCTATATTTTACAAGGATACGTGAAATCTAACTGTCCGTTCTCCCAGTTGCCCCTAGCTAGCTTTTGTCTTGATTTACGTTTGGTTTGTTTTAGTAGTTGAGGTTTCATGACTTTATTATTTAGGTGTAAGGTATCTAGAGGTAGTGTAGGTAAGTGTAGTGCCAATCAATTTGATAGGTATGTGGATGTGTAAAGGTGTCGTCGGCGCCGCGGCGTGCTATATACGGCCCGTTTCCGGGATCGCCGACCTGCGTCCCGGGGCATTTCGCCGGAGACACCCCGCACACGCCTACGACACACTTTATTGTCTGTTTACACCGCACCACCGACAGATGGCAACACCATGTAATAGCTGTCCCTCATATAAAGCATGGATGCTGGCTACGTAAGACTCTTCTATAACTCCGTTATAGGAGAGGCGCATTGCAAAGGGCAGATATTTATAAGCCAAGTAGTTCAAACGCGAGTCCGCGACAAAACACGACTATTTTAAAGTTTATTGTATCACAATATCTAGTTAACTTTCGCAATGGGAATGTTTTCACGCTCGATATCTCAAAAATAACGAGATTTTACGCGTGAAAAATATAAATTAATTGAAACTGGACAGATAAACAAATTAATTGAAATCGAACCTGAACCGAAACCAGTCAGACTCGATAACGCTCGGTCCTTTCAATAACTCATTATGACGATCTAGCCTAGACGCAGCACACGCACATTCATAGCGAAGTTTCTAATGGCGTCGTGCGACGACATGTGAGCATAGCAAGCATTGTAACTCAGAGGCACCTCACCATGCGACGTGATTGTTCGGAACAGATGGCGCAGGTTATCTTATCATGAAGCAGTTAAGGTTTGTCGCTGATTGCCAAACAACCAATCGTATAACTTTTGTAAATACATATGGAACGTATGTGACCTACATAATTACATAGGGTTGGTTTTGTATTTCACTTATTTAATATACATTTACATAACATTACAGTTCGTGGCACTCATTTATTCATGCGTCAGTGTCATAAACTTCTCTGAAATGGCATGTATGTAGGCAGTTAGTGTTGTGAACGCTTCTCGTTATTTCATCGTGCCTCATGTAGGTATCCTAATTCTAGTTTTGCTCGCGAGTGGGCGAGGCGGCTATAAAGTATTCAATATATACCTCAGACTAGACCTGTGTGGAATAAAGACATTACGTAGATAGAGATTATGTCATGGGACACAAAATTGTTTACTCTTCGGACAATTACTACCATCGCTCTAGTCGAATTAGAAAAGTCTAATTTAGACAGGATCACAGGTTCAAACTGATAGGACCACCGACTACCATACAGATGTGATCAAGTTCGTAACAGTAATTTGACATCAAAATCTGATTAGTGATACCAGATCCTGAAAACTGAAGACACTTTTGGACTGACCCTCTTATGAACCAGCTGTGAAAATCTAGAGATTTATATGGTTCGTGCGAGAGCCGGTGGCGCAGGCAGGCAGTACACAGTTGATGTGTGACAATCTCCTCTACTCCTTTGAGTATTGCGAAACATACATAACATAACGAACATATCAATGTACAGGCAGCGTTACATCAGTTATATCTAATACTATGAATACATATAAGTGTTATTGGGCAGTCACGTTTCGGTTTCCTCTTAGCCCTCGAACGGTGCTCGGTTTACATCGCATAACCCGTTTACTGTAGCGATCTCTGACGTGCGCCATGCGGACTGCGCGGCTCAATTGTACATTATTACAATAATTTCCTGGCATTTCTTCATTGTCTTCAGAAATGTGTGCACAAAAGTTTTCTTTTATTGTTTTGCTATAATCTGTGTCCAACTGCGACTCAAAGTACCATCATAAAGATATTCTCTTACTCTAGTGGTTTGTAGAAATAATATGATAGGTGAATTCTCTAAATGTGTCTTCGCTATACTGAGTACTTATAAAAAACAGGTCCTTCGCACAAACGCCAATTTTCATCAACATCCAGTTCGTCTCTTGCTTAACAATAATTTGCCAAAAACATTTAGGTAGTTCCCTTGCAAAACCAATCGAAGCCATACAGCAGGATGGCAATCCGCTCTCATTTGATTGTTACAACAATAAAGCAATTCGCTCAATACTCATAATGAGCCGACAACAGTGGCCTGAGCTTTACGTAAACGTGTGGCTCGCCTTCACCTACTTATTGAAATTCGTAATTAAGCAGCGTCTGACTCATCGTAACATTATGGGCCATAACTCCTCATCCACCGGCACACGTAAACCTGATCGTGGCTCTAACGACGGCACGGTGCGATGGCGGACGAAAGCAAAAGTGTCCAATTAAACATTACGGTACGCACACGCTCGTCATACACCAGATAAACTTGTTTCTCTCGTTTATTATGAAGATACAATGCTGTAAAGATTAGCCTCAATATCGCCTCGGAAAAATGTAATAAGACACACAAGACCGTAGATGTGAGGAGGATGATCTGTGATCAAAAGTATGCCAGTTTGCATCGTTACCCTATTATTTGGTCTGGCATATATACAGCCAATGATAAAGTCATGGAAGTATTATGGTTAGGTTTAAGGTCTAGGTCTAGGGATCAAGGTATTTTTTAAATAAATATATTTTATTGCCCTATTGAAATTAAATAAAAATGTCTATTTAGATTGATTAAATAAAATGTTTTCTTATGTGTAGATCGACGAAGTACTCTCTGCTTTTGCATTAATAACGAGTTCGCAATTTTCGCTTATGCTGGATTTTTCACCTTAGAAAATCCTGAAATTAAGTTTTTTAAAGTGTTTATTGCGTAAAATAAACAATTAATAGTCTGTATTTCCGCCGTTCACGCGTAACACCATTGCAGCTATTCGGCATACTCAATATGAGTTCATCCAAATCACGTTTCGGAATGGCCGCCCACGTCCGTTGTAACAGGCGAAAAAGATTTTCTGCTGTGTGTACGGTATCCATATTTGGCAGAGCTCTTGTTTGAAGCATATCCCATGCACGCTCAATGGAATTCAAGTCTAGCGATTGAGCGGGCCATGGTAGGACGTTGATATTACCTGCGGCAAGCGTGTTTGCAACAACTCTGGCAGTGTGTGGCCGTGCATTTCATGCTTATGGAGAAATTAAGCACCAAATTGGGTTAGTAAAGGGACTACAAAATCTGATACAATCGTAGCTGCGTAAATCTGTGCATTGAGATTGTCTCTGAACCAAATACCCGCCCATAACATGATTGTTCCACCACTGTATGCATAGACTTCCTGACATGGTTTTAAACGTTCTTGGCGTCCAGGGGTTCTCCAATACGTCTAGGATCTGGCCTCATACCAAAGCAAGATTCGTCAGAAACCACACAAAGTTCTGCTCAATTTCTGTGTTCACGCGCCCATTGTAAACGGGCTCTGCAATTTCGGGGTTCAATAGGAGGTACAGGTAGCGGTCTTCGGACTTCATGCAAGCGATCTCTTATGGTTTAATCGCTTATTAACATCCCTGAAGAGCTATGAACCCTCGTAACCAACATCATCGCGGTCATAGTACGATTTTGTCGAGCAGTAATTTGTATGTATAACGATCTTGTCAGCGTGTGGTGATAAGAGCTCGTCCTCCATGTCGCTCTGCTACGCAGTGATCAGTGATGCGGTAACGTGTGCAAAGTCAACATATAGCATTCTGCGTAGTGCCCAGAGCGATTGCCACAAAAAGTTGCCGAGGACCAGCTTCCAACATTCCCACGGCTCTGATCATTTCTTCTTGGCTCAAATTACGTCTTCTCTACATAATAACGTTCTTTTGTGTTGATTCCACTCAAAAGAAAGCAGAGAATTTACTGATTTGTCCTCAAACCTTTGTATGATTGTATAGGAATACGACGTAACAGAAGATTTTCATCAGGTCCCTATTCAAATGACGTAATTTACTATAAAGTATCTATAGGAGTTACAAAAAAGAGCGTGTCTGAACAAGCACAGTGGTTTCGTAATTGGGATGAATTTATCACAAGAACAAACTCAATATTGTAGTCGAAAAATATGTTCTCCCATACATTCCAACTGCAAATGTATGTTTGTACGCACAATATTGAGAGATTTATCATGTCATATTTTAAGACCATAGACTCCTTATAAGTTTTCCTGTAATCTTTAAGTATAGAATTACTTTCTGTATTTTTATCAAAATTTTAGGCTCATTAGTTTCGGAGATAAGGGTGGGGGGGGGGATAAAATGGTCACTCTTCATCTATTTTCTTAAATATCTTTCAGTATTTATTTTAAAATTATATACTTATATGAGATCCTTACAAGCCCTTTCATTTAATATGTCACACACAGATCACACAGAACCATCATCAGTTCCACTTCAACAAATGGTGCTTTCCGTGAGCCACTGCACGAGTTACTATAAAAATACCCAAATCGCCACGGAAGTATACCCTTTCAAACAAAAAAGAACTTTGCAAATCCGTATAAATATGACGGAGTAATGTCCGAATATACATTTTAAAAAAACATCCGTATTGATAACCTCTTCCTTTGAAGTCGGTTAAAAGACCGATGTTATAATTTTATTCGGCCTTCACCTAACTACTGCAGTAAGAACGGGTTCTTACTAGTAAAAATGCGTTGTTTCTGAGGCTCTTAGATACTTTGTGTATTTACTAGTAAAAACGGGTTCTTAATGATTTCGGATATTTACGGTATGCAATAACAAGTTGAATGTGAACAAACTTATTTGCTCCCAGACTGTAGTGCTCGCGGCCACGGCAACGTGAAATTTTGCGAACCGCTTACATAATCACGTGTTGAAATGCACAAAACATACACATCGAGTGGAGTCAACGAGGTGGTGCCATTACTTCGTTGCCGCGGCCTATTGCCGGCACAGTCGCAGCGACCGCCTCTCTCTGAACATACTGGCATTACGTCTTGGTATTGACGCCGATAGCACACCTCCGCCGCGAAACCATATCAGCGAAACCGCAATAATTCAATTCAACTGGCTCGCGTCATATTCCACTACTCGAAATTCGAGTTGCGGTACTCGAGTAGCGGAACATGACGCGAGCCAGTTGAATTGAACTACTGCAGTTTCGCTGCTGTGGTTTCGCGGCGGAGATGTGCTACTGGCGTGAGTAAAGAGCAAGCTTCGGAAGGACCACTCCGAATAACGAGAAGACACTAACTTACACGTATAATTTTACATTGTTTGTAAGTATGTGAGCACCATGCATCTATCACTTAATTAATTTATGTCATTCCTTCATTTTTCATGCTTCTTACCTATCGTGTTATAGTAATCTTATCCTAGGTGCATTGCCTTCACATATAATTAGTGTATACAAGATATAATGATTTTTTTAAAAGAGTAACGGTGGAGTTTCTTGCCCATTCTTCTCCATACGAAAACTACCTTTTGGAATGGGCGACTAGAATTATTTATTATAATTTTTTGTAAATTTTGACGTTCAAGTCTTTTTTTGTGCCTAATTGAAATAAATTATTTGACTTTGACACCTGAAATAGTGTCTAGTGAGCAATGTCAACAGCTGCTTTTAACAAGCATTAACACCTATAGAACAAAAGTTATCTGGTGTCCTTGTAAGTATGGATCAAATCGAATAGGGGCGTGGGCAAGGTCATTTAAAAACTTTTTAATCCTGAGATGTCGGTGCAAATTTTTACGTTTCAAAAGTTATGACCAATTTATGTTTTTTTCAATCATTTCGCATTTTAATTGTAATAATATATTCTCTGTATTTTATTCATTTATTTCTCTGTATTTTTCACAGTAATTGTATGGATTCATTTTTATCTGAAATAAACTGATTAATAATAAAAGAAACAACCTAGTTCTCAATGCCAAGAAAACGAAATGTGTAAAGTTTGCCCTTCCAAATGTTAGAAATCTAGGACCCAACATCGTGTTAGATAAAGAGGTGCTTGAAACTGTAAACTCGGCAGTTTTTCTTAGATGATAACAGTATATGCCAAACTTCAGTGGGCCAACATATATCGAGCCTAGCGGGAAGGCTCAGTTCGGCCGCCTACGCCGTCAGGAAAGTAAGACAATACACTGACGTTGATACAGCTCGGTTAGTATATTTTAGTAATTTTCATAGCGTTATGTCCTACGGTATTCTGCTGTGGGGCAAAGCTGCAGATATTCAAAATATATTTGTCCTCCAAAAACGAGCTATTCGAGCAATTTACCAGCTAGGTGCCAGTTTCTCTGAGAGATTTTTTCAAAGATATCGGTATCCTCACAGTGGCATCGCAATTCATCTTCGCCAACATCTACTTAATAGGCAAAATATACACTTATACAATAAAAACAGTCATATTCACAATGTTAACACTGGAGTAAGGATAAACTACGTGCTCCCTTTCACCGGCTTCATAGGGTTCATAACTCATTTGTTGGGCTTGGTATAACCTTTTATAACAAGCTACCCTCTTCTTTGCTAGATTTGCCTTTTAATGCGTTTAAAATTAAAGTAAAGTCCAACCTTTGTTCAAAGGCATACTATTCTATCAACGACTACTTAAATGATAAGAATAGTTGGTCGCTGTGATAAACTCAAGACAATGTTTAAATGTTCTTTCTCCAGAATTAGTTTATCTACTGACAGGTTAGATGAGTTTATATAATTGTATAAAAATTTACTTTTTATGTCAATTTATTTTAATATTAATTTTATTTATTGTTGACATAATCCACTCATTACAATGTTTTTTTATGAGTTGTATTGCAATATGTGGTTAGCTAGCGACCTCGACAATTATTTATTTTACCTCGATGGTCCTAGTTTATCAATTGTAACTTCTAGTTACAGCTATATGTAAGCGGGCACGCCCTTTGTGCCTGGAGGCTTTATTTTCTTTTTTAAATATTGTTTACGTTTAGTTATTTTTATTTCTGCTTGAGTATAGTTCTCGATGTTTTTGGTTGGTATATTGGCGTGTGCTAGCTGTCATATGGCTATTAATTTATAATTTAAATTATGTTTTGCGTAATGTAAAAATCTTGCATACTACTGTGCGGAATCATTTTTTTTTCTAACTGAACAGACAGCTCTGCTGCTGGGGAGTTTGTTGCGCCACTTCTTCCCAGCTAAAGCACTAGGAAGTGGTGAAGGGTGGGCGTTTTGGGGGACTGCCTTTTGTAATTTTGACGTTCGAAAAGTGCTGATTCTCAGCATAGTTTGAATAAATGACTTTTGAATTTTGAAACAAATCATTTAAACAAACTATAATTTTTTTTTAGGACGTTTTTTTTAATATACATATATATATAAGTACTTTATTGTACACCACAAAAATACTATAACAAAAAAATAATTAAACACTAGAAAATATACAATGGGCGGCCTTATCGCTTTCCGCGATCTCTTCCAGGCAACCTTGGAATGGACAGTGATTTGCGTGGACATCAAACGGGGCTGTCGTTGGTGCAAATAAAAAGTATACAATATACTAGAATAGATACACAGATATATACATATCCTAAATAATAGATACATAAATACATACATCAATCAATCTGCCTAGCCTTTTCCCAACTATATTGGGGTCGGCTTCCAGTCTAACCGGATGCAGCTGAATACCAGTATTTTACATGGTGCGACTGCCTATCTGACCTCCACAACCCAGTAATTGGGTAGGTAATACGATACCCCTTGGTAAGACTGGTTGTCAGACTTTCGGGCTTCTGACGACCCGTAACGACAAATGACAACCGGGACCAACGGCTTAACGTGTTTTCCGAGGCACGGAGGAATCTCGGTATGTAAAGATGGTCACCCATCCACAGACCAACCCCGGCAAGCGTAGCTTAACCTGACGGATCGATCCGTGCGGCAGTTACTACTTAGCCACGAGCTCCTCATATATCACATAAACACACTCGCTCACATAAATACATACATACTTACTAAATATATAAACAACAAAAATAAATGAAGAATATAGATAATTACAGTTACGAGAACAAGATCACAACGACATGTAATGTTCCTTCACGAGTCTCTTAAATATTGGTAACGATTGCGCGCGTTTTATTTGAACTGGCAATGCATATATACAAACGAGCGGCCTGGACAGTAAAGGACTTGTCGAGGAAAGTTGTGGAATGCATAGGCATTTTAAGCTTCAAGTTATCTGACGTTGTAGAAGAGTGGGCCTTTCCTGTTGTAATTCTTTTACGCAGCTAGGAAATGTGTGAATAAAAAAACATTTACGGCAAAGGCTTCAGTCTGGCAAAAAATTTACCCAATTTTCGAGCGATTTCCATGGGAAAATGTTACACTAGCGAAAGTTAGCAAAGCAAAATCTGACTTAAGAGGGCGCTCAACGGTACACTAGCGCCACTCCTTTAAAAAAATATTATCTCGTGACTGAGAAGGAATTATGAATAACGGCTAGTAAGGACCCTCGGCAAGTGTGTCTAGATTTTTTTTAATACCTTTTATAAAATTTCTTATTGAGAAACGAAGCAACAAAATACGATCTAGAGGAATGTGGTCGTTTTTATTCAGATCGAATTTTATTGCGTCGTTTATCGTTAGTGTATCGTTGGGCGCCCTCTTAAGCAAGTTTTTATAGCACGTGGTACGTGCTAGAAAAACTTGCCTAAGTTGCCGAAGCTCCGTCCTTCCGTCCGTTCCTTCTTATAGAACAATTAAATTGATACCTAGCCACCGTACTTCCTGATCTGATAAAACACACAAAAGTGATTCCACTGTTCAAGTCTGGCAGCAAAACTGTTCCTACGAATTTTCAGCCTATTCCAGAAACAAATGTTAGGACATTTCAATGCACATCATTTACTACATCTGAAACAAAAGGGTCGTTCAACTACAGACGCAGGCGTGGAATTACTGAAGAGCATATTCGAGGCCTGGGAGGAATCGCAAGATGCTCTTGGCATTTTCTGCGACTTCCCAACAAACAAAAATTGCTTATATTGCCAAAAATAATATTCTTATAGGAGCCACATTATCGCTAATAAGGGTGCATTTGGGCACAAATTATAAAGACAATAACCTTATACCCCCCTTATAGTTGCTTTATTGTCCGCTTTTTTTCCGTATACGTGTTATATTATGACAAGGAACAAGGAAGTTAAACTTATAATGGCAAGAAAAAAGCTCATAAAATGCTAATACACTTTTTAGAAACATATAGAAAGCGTTAATACGGGCGATCACCCTTATTCGTGTTTTATTATGGTCCGATATAAGGGAGTTAAACTCATTGCGGCAAATCAAAGGCTCTTAAAAAGCCGTAGGCCCTTATAACCGTCTATTTATGATCCTGCAATAAGTGTTTTTCTTAGTGATTTACATTATTTCGCAAAAGTTTGGCGAATAAAGAGAAACGTCAACCATTTTACTGAAAAGTGAACGGTAAGTTATTATTTTATGTAGTTTATTTACCTAATTTATGTGCTCGTTTATAGTGAAAAGTGTATGGGAATTCAAATTCATGATAAAATGTGGTACGCTGTGTGTTGTAGTATCATTCCGCCCTTGATTTTAAGCTGTGTTTGTGCTTTAAACGTTATTAATTATTTAGTTATGTTATAGCCAGTGCTATTATGAGAGCAAAACGATTCGCACATCGTCTACAAGAAGCCTATGAGAGTGAAGACTTTATAATGGCAACATTTCTTGCTTATGCTATCGCCATTTTACATATCATTAGGGTTCCTTTCTCACGAACAAAATCCTGTACCTAGCTAGTCTTGTTCCCATTTGTATAAAATTTATGTTTCACTATGGATGGGTTGGTTGGAAGAGATCTCTTTATATGAATAAACTTGCTTTTGTGCACTAATTTTAAGTTTGAAATATAATTATAATTCTAAGTACCTACACAATAAAGAATATAATTATATATTTAATATGTTTTTCCGCAGATATTGCAATGGTAGTATACATATTGGCAGATGTTGACAAATTTCTACAAAGTAAAGATAGAAGACATAATATGCGATGGCCATGGAAGTGGACACATTTTATTTTAAGAAAGGAATGCTTTAATTGTGCATATCGCATATCGCATTGTATCTGTCGCATTAGGGTAACCCCTGTAATGGTAGTTTAAGCTATTATAAATAAATAAATAAATAATATCCGACCCTTTCTAGTTTACCTTTACACTTTGTGATAGGTCGTGAAAACATAAACACAAATTATGACTTTAATAAAAATTTGTGATTTTCAAATTAGTTGTTTTATTTTACAAAGTATGGATTAATGGTGTAAAATACAATACCGAATTATATTCTACATTAAATAATTTACATTTAATGTCAGCGCATGAAAAGTCATATACAATTATAAATATAAATTAATGAAGACTTTCAGAGGTAGTTAAAGGCGTCAACTAAATTATCCATGCGGTATCCTTCTAGTCGTATTTCTTCAGTTTCAATCATGTGTATTGCTCTTATTTCTATAATTTGTTAAACCAAACTAAACCATGTATCATGTTTCCGACTACGATAGGTGATATATTTTTAATTTCAATAATTTTGCACTATACTGGCCAGAGTTGATGATTCGAGCATTTATGTATCGGTAAACCATCGATATTTAAATTCACGGTTATTTTCTAGGGCACTTCATAGTTTTGGAAGGATTTTTGTGATTGTGTAAGTAATCCATTATGCCATCCATATTGCCCAGTACCAATTTCAGTAATGCATATTTCTACTTTATTTGTTTTGAGCAATGTAGGTGCATCCAATGGCATTTTGTTTGGCATTACATGATGTAATGTTTTTAATAAGTCACTTAAAGTGACTTGGGAAATGCTGAATGTCACTGCCCATTCTCTACGAATATCAATATTCTTCAACTCTTCATTTAAAAATATGTTTATATCACTATCGCTGCACTATTCTTCCTCACTGGTTTCCTTTTCATTTTCTATTAAATAATCCTCTGCGGAACCATTGGCTGATTTGTTGGTATCGGCTTGGTCATTTTGTAGCGTCATAGGAGTAGAGGTGGTGGGTTTAATGCTCACAACCATGTTTTCGTAGACTTTTTTTTATTTTTTTTCTGTAACCACCGCTCCTTTTAAACTTCTTCCAGTCTTTTGAATCTATGTTTTAAATGTGAATTCCACTCCGTAATAAATTCACACAATCTGCTTTACTTTCAAAATGGCGAATCTAGTTATGTAAAACATTGTAATGTAGCTATATAGAGAATAAAATCTTTGTAATTACTGTATAAGGGAATACGATTGCTTTCATCCTTGTAAAGATCATATAAAATGTTAGAATTCGTTTGTTGGATAGACGTCTTATCAAATGCTCCTATAAGTTAAAAGGCATCATAGTTACCTTGTGCATTACTTTTCTAAGAATAATTGACCATATTAAAAGCCTTTAAATGACTTTGAATATTATATGGCTAAGAAGCAATGTAACTAGCCTCTATAAGAAGAACATATTTCGAACCCTTATTGTAGCCGTATTAATTGAATTTATTAACGTTTACCCAGCCAAATTATAAGAATAAAGGTAATATTAGCCAAATCTTCTAATAATGTGCCACTATAAGGAACACTCACATAATAAATGCTCTTTTATAACAAATATAAGAGTTTAGACCTTATTAACTTAATTTTATAAGTTTAGTTTGTTTGTTGGGTTGTCCAAGGCCTTCGATTGCATACATCATGATACATTCATCAGGAAACAGTACCACAATGGTATGAGGGACAGGGCTCTCGACCTTCTGACTTCTAATCTGAACAACAGAATTCAGAGGGTCGTTAATGGCAAGAGATCTATAGGATCTGCAGTCACCATGGGCGTTCCGCAGGGTTCTATGCTAGTTCCTTTTTTATTTATATAAATGACTTGCCATACCACTCAAGGGATAATGAGAAGATCGTATTATTCGCAGATGACACTTCCCTTATTTTTAATAATCAAACGTCAGTTAGTCAACTTTGAACCAGTTAACAATGCACTCTAAAGTTGTGCATTGGTTTAATGTAAAAGTTCTTCTCCTGAATGAAAAAAGACTAAACTCATTCAATTTTCATTTTCAACGTCTTATGTCATATGGGATTCTTCTCTGGGGAACAGAAAAGGGCTGTACGAGCCATTTACAACCTAGGTCCGAGAGATTCCCTTCCCTATATTCTGACTGTAGCCTCACAATATAGATATTGGTATTTGGAAACCTATGACATGTACACTAATATCAAATTTTAAGAAAATGTCCGATATTCAATTTAAATACCAGGAATAAACACAACCTTGCTGTGCTGTACATCGCACTCGTCTCCACAGAGAAGTCAACTCGTTCATGAGTCAATGTATACGCTTTTACAACAAACTTCCCATTGACATTCGAAGCTCAACAAATTTTCGTAAATTCTGTGCAATTGTCTATAACATTCTGATCGTTACATAATATTTTAATGACAAACAAAGAAACTCGACCTTCGAACAATGCGATAACTGTGATTCACAAATTAAGCAGGATAGTTGTTAATTATTACCGCGTCATCGATTTGTTCAATCTATTGTAATAATTCATTGATTTATGCAATTATGCGTAGAACTCGTGTAAACAAAAGTTGCTAGGTGAGTGTTCTCACGAAACATGCAAACATTCCTTTGATTATGGAGATAAAGGTCCTGGAACTCCTGAGTATAATTTTGAAACTCGCTAAAGTGTTCGACGTCTCCTCCCCTATTCTCCTCGGCAAGCTAAAATACAGTACAATTCCATTTTCTGGATTTGTTCAGGGATTATTTGAGTAACCGCAAACAGAGTATCAAGATTAATGATGACTATAACCTAGAGGTCGATATGATATACGAAGTCCCACTAGGAAGCGTGCTAGGCCCAACGCTCTTTTTGATCTACATTAATGATCTATGTGTAATTTTTAATGGACAAGGGACAAATATGAAGGGTGGGCGTTTTGGGGGACTGTCTTATGTAATTTTGACGTTCGAAAAGTGCTGATTCTCAGCCTAATTTGAATAAATGACTTTTGATTTTGATTTTGAATAGTCACATTTGCCGATGACACGGAAAAACATGAAAAACATATAAATAACAGCAAATCATGGAATGCGCTCAATGGCAACATGGCTTGATACAAATTTGGTAATCTTGAATGCCCAAAAAACCACGTATATCTCCCTCAGCACGTCAATTAAAATTCAGTCTCTAGCTAACACCATGGATATAAAAGTACATAAATGTCCCAACGTACGTACATGTACACACGGCTACACATCAAGCTATACATTTCCAGTTTATGCTGATCTCACATTGTATAGGATTTCCGTACAATACGAGGACAGCTTATTTTTGTTTTTATGTTATTTTAAATTTATATGTTTGTTTTTTTTTTTATGGATCATGTGGTCTATGGTCACTTTTTTTTTATACTTCAAAAGTATAGCTTGATGTGTAGCGGTGTGTACCTGTTACGGTATTATCAATACCACCTCCACTAAATATCTCGGTGTTGTGGTTAATCAGTAACTTAACTGGAAAGAACAAGCCAAAAAACGAAGTGCCCGTATACGAAAACTAATATACATCTTTAAAATGCTCAGAAATGCTTGTTCAATGCAACTCCGCACTACTGGCAGTCTAGTGTAAGCTACTGTGTCTGTATCTGAGGTGGTACATCAAAAACTACCTTGTTGGTGGTAGAAAGAGATCAACTTGCGTTACTTGAGTGTTTTAAAAACTATAGGTATCCTATTGATCTATACTAATAATATTAAAAAGAGGAAAGATTTGATTGTTTGTTTGTTTGTATTGAATAGGCTCCGCAACTACTGGAGCGATTTGAAAAATTATTTGAGCATTAGAAAGTTTAGTTTTCAGGGAGTAACATAGGCTACTTTTTATTCCGGGAAAAATAACGGGTCCCGCGGGAAAGACCACGGGAGCGAAGCCGCGGGCAAGTGCTAGTAAATAATATTTTCATAAATGAATTGGCAAGGTACCGTCATAATATTAATCCTTTTAAATAGTTCCCTGAGAGATTCGCGGCGACGTAGATTATAAATGTCTCTGACACTTCTCTTTTGCAAAATTAAGATGGATTCAATGACAGCAGCCCAACCCCACAGTAAAATGCCATACGTCATAATGCTGTGGAAGCAGCTAAAATAGACCAAACGCGAGTTTTCTATGTCTGTTAACTGTCTTATCTTTCTAACAGCATAAGCGGCCGAGCTTAGCCGCTCCGCCAGAGATGTTATGTGAGGTCCCCATTGTAATTTCTCGTCTAACGTGATTCCCAGGAAAACCGTTTGATTAATATATTCCAGTTTCTTCTCCATTCAATATGATGTCACATTCGCTGCTTCTAACATTAGGTAATTTAAATCTATTAATTTATTTTTATTTTTATTTAGAACCAAACTATTTACCGTAAACCAATCTTGGACCTGAAGAATAAAGCTATTCACGTCGTCAAGATTTTGTGACCGTCAGTTGATTTTAAAGATCAATAATGTGTCATCTGCAAATAACACCATCTTCGGTTGATTTTGAAGTAATTGGGGTAAATCATTAATGTAAACTAAAAAGAAGAATGTACCCAATATCGAACCTTGAGAAACGCCCATCGCCATTTCCGACCCTAATGAGTTTACGCCGTTTACTTGAACTTTAACCTTTCTATCTTTCAGGTATATGATCTTAGTAAATCAAGAGCTGTATTCCTATTCCCATAGTGCTCCAGTTTCCAGAACGCCTTCGAGAGGTCGCAAAAGATTCCAATGGCATCTTGTGCTTCTTTCCAGGCATTAAAAATGTTCTTTAATAGGGTGACACAGCCGTCAGTGGTACAACGCCCTTTTGTGAAACCGTACTGTTATTCATGAAAGATGGAATTTTTATTAAAGTGATGTAACATTTGATTGAGCATCAACTTTTCAAACACCTTACTGAGAACTGGTAGAATTGACACAGGTCTATAATTGTTGGGTCCTTTACTATCACCGGATTTGAACAATGGAAGTACTTCACTGTGTTTTATGAGATCCGAAAATACGATTCTGTCCAATTGTCCATAACATTCTGATCGTTACACATTTTAATGACAAACAAAGAAACTCGGCCTTCGAGCAATGCGATAACTGTGATTAACAAATTAAGCTGGATAATTTGTTACATTATGAACGCGTCATCGATTTGTTCAATCTGCTGTAATAAATCATTTATTTATGTAATTATGCGTAGCACTTGTACATGTCGCTAAATGAGTGTTCTCATGAAACATGCGAACATTCTGATAGAGATCAAATTGCCAGCAAGCTGAGGCCCTAGTGTGAGTTTCTTTTAACCACTTCTTTACGCATCGAACGCTTCACTGGTGAAGGCTGGCTGGCCGCCAATCGGAGCGCCGAACGCGGTCGATGCGTAAAGACGAGTTGGTTAAAAGAAACTTATACTAGGGCCTCATTTTATATAATTATCACTTTACAGTGTGAGTATCCAATGTACATAGGAAGGTATGTACAAAAATTGTGATAAGTCATAATTTGGTTTGAGCATCCCAGTTGTTCTGAATGCATACATACACAGTAGTCGTAAAGGTCCTTTGTCTTTGAGGAACCTTTGAAGTGACACAGTATTCGGTAGAAGTGGTAGTAGTTTTGGAGTCGCGAAAAAGTGATCAAACGCAGCAGTTAGAACAGGATGACAAAATGATCTGCGAATGATGCGAATATTACCTTGCATGGGATGTAGAGGGAAGTGGGAATTATTCAATTTAACATTTGTATAAAACCTGGACCCGTGTTAGTTATTATAATTATAATAAAATAATAATAGTGAGTATCCGGTGTAACCGAAGCGGGCGGTGGAGCATGCGATCCGGCGACACCGCCGGACACCGTACACCGAATCACTTCACCGGATACAAAGGCAGCCGCCGAACCGAATACCTCCGCGCCCACGCCCTGTGCCCTTACCTACTTACCAGACATAGACACTGCTACTTGCTCTCAATGCTAGGCTAATGACAAAAACAAGCATAGGTACCAATGAATTGCCAAAGTGTAACTCAAGAACACGGTTTGGGAATGACAAAACAAGTGAACAATAAGGGACTCCTGGATGATTAAATTGTATACTATCGTCTTGCTTTGGTCCTGTCAGTTAAAATACAATATAAGCATGGAGATTGATATTGTGTTGCAATACAAGTATTGTGGCTTCGGTGTTTATAAACACTTATTGGATGTGGTCTGAAACTCTGAATAGACAAATTGAGCTTCATATCATACAGGAAAATATTCCAGTCATGAATGAAAGGTTTGAAACATTGGTTGTAGAGTTAGGTGCAGTCAAACATTTGCATTAATTACCAAAGTGACCCAGTTCTACACTGAGCTGCATTATGTAGATAAACAAGCTATATGTTCTGTTCCACTCACATGATCATGCTAAACACCAGCTATTAGCAGACCTCAAGCCTAAATTTAGGGTATTTATTATCTATTAGTTTATTGCAGATAATTGATTACAGTGACTTTTACGAATGTATATTTTATGATGAATTTAATATTAACCTATAAACTTTAGTCAAAAAAATAAAATTTGCCATATCATATCATTAAAAAAAATACGTTATTGATTGTATCATAGGTACTCCAATGTTCAATAGGTATCTACAATGAATGAGCAGACTACTGTAGTGCTATTAATTGGAAACAGTCTGAGCATTACTAAAAGGGACATAGTTAATGGTATTGACACCCTACTTAAATTAAAATTAGGTAAATTAATATTATGTGCATTGCCATATTCTGATAAGTTATATGAGCAAGATAACAATTACATTTTTAGCTTAAATAATCTTATGCATATTTTGGCATGTCGTCATAGTGACCGTTTATTGTATTTTGATACTAACAATTTTGTTAGAGATTTTGTGTTGACTCAGGATCATATGTTTTTACCTAAGAAAAGCCAACATGTATTAGCTACTTTATTAGCCTTCAATATACACGCAGTTATTAATGTTTTAACTGAGATTAGCTTAAGTGACGAAACAGTATTATCTAGTACTTCTAATAATACTGTAACAGATTCTTTAAACTTTTAGAATCGACAAAAGAGAAGCATAATAATAATATTTTACTATATCACCAGAATTTAAATCGCTTCTCTGGCAAAATCCTAGACGTGGAAATGTTAATAGATAAATATCATATGGATATCTTGTGTTTTTGTGAAACCTGGTTAAAACCAGATATGATGTTGTTTAATGTAAATAATTTTTCAGTTGCCAGTGCGTACAACAGGTCTTCATTAGGGGGTGGTACCTTGATATTATGCAATAGTCATTTCAGATATAAGGAAAGGAAGGATATCACTGCTTGCTCTGTTGATCGCTTATGTGAGGTAGCATGTGCAGAGATTGAAGGCCATACTTTCTTATGTGTTTATAGACCACCAGCCTCAAACTTGTCATCATTTTTAATCATAATGGAAGATATACTAACTAAACTTTTTAGAGATAATAAAATAGTTTTTGTTTGTGGTGACCTAAATATTGATCTATTAGTAAATTCACCTGAAAAATGTAAGCTCATCTCATTGTTTAAATCTTTCAATTTAAAATGTATATTTAATGTAGCAACTAGAATAACTGCAACCTCAGCTACATGCATAGATAATGTATTTACTAATTGTAAAATAAAAGACTCGTCCCTAATTAGTGGCGTCAGGTCTGATCATACAGGTCAACTTGTAGCCTTTGAATCATATAAAAAGTTACTTTTAAATAAAACTATTCAGATAAGACCTCTTACTAAAAATAAATTGAAAATGTTTAATAATAATGTTCATAACAATCTTTCAACAGCTAGTTTTGATTCACAAGACCCCAATATAAACTACGGTACATTATTTTCTACATTATGCCAAGAATTCAATAAAGCATGTCCTGTACGAAAAGTAACAATAAATACTAAACCAAAATTTAACGAATGGGCCACTGCTGGCATTAGAAAAAGCAGAGATATTTTATATAATTTGTATAACGAAAAATCATTGACTTCTGATGAAGCTGTCCATAATTATGTAAGAAACTATTCAAAGATATTTAAAAGAGTCTGCGCCCAAGCTAAATCAAAATTATTAAGTAACAAAATTAGTATTTCTAATAATAAAATAAAAGCTGTGTGGCAGATAATTAACAAAGAAACTGGAAACACGAAACAGCGAGAACAGAATGAAGTGTCTTTAAAAATTGATAATGAAACCATTTCAGATAAGTTAAAAGTTGCTGAGACACTAGAAAATTTCTTTACCAACATCCCAATAGAAGTTACGAAATCTCTCTCCTCATCATCTATACTAGCTGAATCTCTTCTAAAAGAAAACTTCAGTAAGGACATTCCAAGTTTTGAATTCAAGCCTATTTCTATTGTCACAATTGAAAAAGCATTCAAAAGTCTTAACATAAAAAACACTGAAGACTTATGGGGCATTTCCGTTAAGGTTCTTGGAGATATCATTGACACAATTGCCCCTGTTCTAACAGGCATATTTAATCAATGTTTAGATAGCGGTACGTTTCCTGATTTAATGAAACATAGTAAAGTAGTACCAATTTTCAAATCGGGTAGTAAGAGTGATCCCTCTAATTATAGACCTATATCTGTGTTACCAGCATTGAGTAAAATATATGAAAAAATCATGCTGGACCAGATGCTGTCACATTTTAATTCAAATGGGATTTTACATAGTCACCAGTTTGGTTTCACGAAAGGTAGGTCGACAACTGACGCTGGAGTAAAACTCATCAGTCACATTTTGGAATCCTGGGAGAATTCCCGGGATGCAATTGGCATTTTCTGTGACCTCTCAAAAGCGTTTGACTGCGTTGACCATACTACACTGATCTGTAAATTACACCACTACGGAATTCGTGGACAAGCTGCTGACCTTGTTCTTTCTTATCTATCAAACAGGCAACAAAAAGTAAACGTTAATGGGGCGACGTCCTCGGGGTCTCTAGTTAAAATGGGCGTGCCTCAAGGTTCAATTCTTGGCCCTTTTTTATTTCTAGTCTATATAAATGACCTTCCTTATATGATGGCTAACTTATCGGATATAATTCTATTTGCTGACGATACTTCTCTAATTTTTAAAATAGATAGAAAAGATACAGATGTTTTACATGTCAACGATAGTCTAGCTGTTCTTTCGAAATGGTTCGCAGCTAATAATCTTTTACTGAATGCGAACAAAACTAAATGTATTAGATTCTCATTACCAAATGTACCTCAAGTTGGTCTAAATCTAAAACTTGATGGCAAACAACTAGATGCAATAACGGAAACTATATTTTTGGGAATTACTTTAGATTCAAAATTGCAATGGGGCGCCCACATTAGAACTCTTTCAGGTAGATTAAGTTCAGCTGCATATGCAGTAAGAAAAATAAGGCAGTTGACTGATATAGCCACAGCTAGGTTAGTATACTTTGCTTATTTCCACAGTATTATGTCTTATGCCATTCTGCTGTGGGGATCGGCAGCTGACGTAGATTCAATTTTCATCTTACAAAAGAGAGCAATCCGCGCTATCTATAAAATGGGTCCTCGCGAATCCCTTCGAAACAAATTCAAAGAAATAGATATACTGACTCTGCCTTCTCTTTATATCTTAGAAAGTATTTTGTATGTTCGCAAAAACTTAGGACTTTTCAAAATAAGAAGCGATTTCCATAATATAAATACACGTAGTAGACATGAAATTTTGATACCCAAATTTAGATTAACTAAAACAAGCAAGTCATTTCTTATAAACAGTATCCGCTTTTATAACAAGTTGCCTAAGTCGGTTACAGAACTTAGCGATGGGAAGTTCAAAACCCACATTAAACGCGTTCTTATCAAGAATGCATATTATAAAATTAAAGACTACGTTGAAGACAAGGAAGTTTGGCAATAATTCCTTCTGCACATGTGGCTTCCCTGGTAGCTCATTAACGGCAAATTGTATAAGTCTATTAACTGCTCCCAAATTACCATGTTTATATATATATATTTTTACATTTTTATTTTTACATTCTTCCTTGACATTTAAATCACGCTATTATTTGACATTATAATATACCTACAATTTAACTTTAAATCTTTATTAGTGGCTTTTGTGATCATGATAATTATTCAGAATTGTAATATCAATCACGTCATTTCGTTTTTAATACTTTTTTATTTTTAATAATTTATTTATTTTTATATAGATTATTTTCTATTTTGTGAATGTGAGAACGCTGTAGGCTTAGTGGATTTGCTGACCATAATTATTTTGTTAAGTACCTGGTACCTGTTGAAAGACCTACACTGTCCTCCCATACCTAATAACACTGTTATTTGAAAATATTATAAAAACCAATTATTTTTAAAAGAGTAACCGTGGAGTTTCTTGCCGGCTCTTCTCCATAGGAAACGACCAATTGGAACCGTGCACCTAGCTTCTGACGTTTCATAAGTGCCCATGTAGGTTTATGTGAAATAAAATATTTTGTTTTTTTTTTTTTTTTTGACTCACAAATACAACATAATGTAAGAGTAGATAACTCAGCTAAATTAAGAACATTATGTTAAAAGAAACACAAATGGAAATAACAATAATGAACATGAGTGATAGTGCTTATCTGGAATTACTTATGTTGCTTTTTGTAAATGATGAGCATCATAGCGACACACAGACAGTAATGAATGTGTATGTCATAGATATGCCTTCATTGCGGAATAGTAAGGAATCCTAGTGCCACCGCTTATCTCCCACCAAAATAATTACAACATTAATAAATAGTGTACTTACGACACACACTTAAAATTTGAACACGCACACTAAGAAGAAAGCAGCTACACTAAATCAATTTCTAATAGCACACATACATAGAGTGGGCGGGGCTTTCACTTGTAAACACTTGCAATTTTCGAACATTCAATGCACACGCAATTAGGGAGTTGAAAGCGATGGTCGATATTTTTTATCGATATTTAATTTTAGCACATTCTTGTATTATTATAACTTCGTTTAATTTTCTTTATATAATTTCTTTTGTGTTTATATACCTATCCGAAAATATGGCTTATTTTTACTAAAATAAAATGGGAATATTTTTTTAATATTGTATTACCGGTTAAAGGGAACGCTCTCTGTTAAATATTATGCTATGCACGAGTAACTGTATTGAAATAGCAATGTCTTTATTTGCTTCAAACAACATTAAATTAATAACTAATTTAACTCTTATACTATACATGTAATACGAGAATATCCATTGAGTTCTGTAAAAGAATATTCGACAGCAATAATACGCATGTCGATAAAATCAGCCGCACGCACTCGATTGCACCTCTCTAAATCTAAAACGTTCGTTCCGTTCGGGAAGATTCGGGCTAGTTCGTATCGCTCCGGACGTAAGTTAGTAAATGATTTAAAAATTGATTTAAAATATTAAACAGTGACTTAAATGTTTACTTACCGGTGGTAAGACACCCATTTGTCTTCAGGTTGATGGTTCTAGACCTATTTTTACAAATTATTACTGCACAACTCGGCATTTTGGTTTTTTACGCATCAATAGTCACTGTACGCAATTGCAAAGCGACTGAATGAAGCGTACAGCCGCCGTTCGAACATAAGCCCAATTTAGCAATATCGAGGCGCCACGTGCCACGCCTCCAAGGCATATCCCTCGATATCCGTGGTGTATGTGCCTAGATGGGTAGTGATTGCTCTTGTTACAAGGAATTCACACTTGATGCAGTTTGTGAACCAAGTTGATTTAAATCATAATATGTGACAGTAATTTATTGTTGGAAGTGTACAGAATGCCTCTAGCCGCACTCTATCCCTATCGGATAAAATGGGCATAATAGTAGCGCTGCCTTGGCCCAGCTAAAATGCCGTAAGCATTGCATTGTCATTGTCCGGCCGGCCGGCGAGGGCCAGGGTCCGTTTAGGCATAAGAGAATGTATTGTGGGAAAGTGGTACCCCATAAAATACTTACCGTGCCATCTTTATATATTCTTGAAATGGCCTTGTTTATTAGACATGATGTGGAGAGGAGGCGAAAGCCAATGAGACTCCCAAGGGAGGTGCTTGCAGCGAACGCTGCGGGTACCAGCGCGGGCACCGGTCCGGCTGTGGCGAGAACCACAGCTAAGACCAAATCCAAAAAGTCCCAAAATAAACAAAGGACGTCGGCGCTGATTGGGACCAGTACCGACCCTTGTAATACAAAGTTGGAGACCAAGGCGACGACTCATACCACTGCCGGTCTGACCCCTTCCACACAGACCCCGGCGCCGGGTAACACTGGCACCGGGCTCTCTGCCAAACATCCTCCTCCTGTGGCTCCTCAATCCTCCCCTCATTAGACGGTCGTCACCGGTCAAGCGGAGACGGCCACCTGCACCGAGGACGCGTCCTCGCGCGCCTGGCAATTTGTGCTGAAACGCAAGGGCAAGGGTAAACGCACTCAACAAGCCCTTGGCCCTTGCACCGACCCTTCAGGTCTAACCGCTGCCCCGTTACAGGGCAAGAAGAGGGAAAAGCTGACGAGGAAGGAGCGACGTCAAGCCTGCTGAATTTCTCCGCCGGTAAGCGCCAGCACAGCACCCAGTCAACCGTCAACCAGCGCTCCGGAGAAACCAGCTGAAGGAAAAGGACACAGCGACCCGATTGGAAGGATCAGGCCGCGGCCAAGCGAGCTCTCAACGAGACCTTGACACCTCGTGGAGAACATAAGTCGCGTCTTGATCAATCCAATAGGGTCGGCCAAAGAAGCTACGCCCAAGCTGCCAGCGCAACCCTAGACGTCGCGATCACCTGCGACCGCACGGGGATCCTCAGCAAGGACGTATCGGACCAGGTACTCTGCTATCCAGAAGCAGATCATCATGGAGGCCTGCTCCCCTATACATGACACCCCAGGACTAACCTTCAACGCCAAGCCGCTGTTCGCCGGGAGGGTCATCAAACTGTGGTGCGGTAACGTCCACACCTTAGCCTGTTTCACCAGATAATCTAATACTGAAGGTAACCTACACGCGTTATCGGAATTTTTGCAATTCTCTACTGCGAAAGTTAAAGAGAAATTACGAGAAGAGTGAGCTTGATAAGTCAAAAAATAATCCTAAAGCTCTATGGAAAACCATCAAGGATATTACTAACACTGCTAAAATACGCACAAGTCCTGCTGAACTACTAAAAATCTGTGACAATCATCGATCTTCGCTGAATTATGTCTGCTCTTTCTTTAGTAACGTAGGTAAGAACATGGCAGCAAAAATACTAAACGGCCCGAATATAACAACTTTAAGCCGTGAATCACCTTGTGTTGGTGTAAACAACACACTTACGTCCCCTTCCAACTCGCTTGTTATACAAAAAGTTGACGAAAGTGAAGTCGAATCTATTATACTGCAGTTACGTAACGACTGTGCCGTAGGCTGGGATGGAATATCATCCGCACTAATAAAGAAATGTCGCCATATATTGGTACCGCCGATAACATATATTTACAATCTGTGTATACAGACAGGAGTCTTTCCAGATGCTTTGAAGAGGGCCATAGTCCACCCAATTTATAAGGGAGGCAACAGAAGCTGTGTTGGTAATTATAGACCTATATCTGTCTTGTCATCGCTATCTAAAATACTGGAAAAGATTCTAAACAATAACCTTAGAAGCTTTCTTCACAAGTACAGAATTATCGCAGACAACCAGTACGGTTTCCGATCTGGAGTTTCCACTGAAGACGCTGTATTGGACTTAACGCAAGGAATTGCCATGAAGTTGGACAGCAAAGCAAGGTGCCTCGGTATATTTCTGGACTTATCCAAGGCTTTCGACACAGTTTCTGTTCCCTTACTAATATCTAAGTTAGAATCTTTGGGTGTACGTGGCATAGCTCTAGAGATCTTCAGAGATTACCTGAGAAATCGTAGGCAGCGAGTTAAGATTGAATCGTGCTACAGTGACGAAGAATTTGTGTCATATGGCGTCCCACAGGGAAGCATATTAGGCCCCACACTTTTTCAAATTTATATAGATGACCTTTGTAGAATGTCGCTACCCGCATGTAAAATCTACGCATATGCTGATGACACCGCGATTCTTGTTCACGGCCCTACATGGGAGGATGTTAAAATAAAGGCAGAATCTGCGCTGTCCTCAATAATGACCTGGCTTGATCTGAACTTGCTGACACTAAATCTTAAGAAAACCTTCTGTATACCGTTTGCAATCCGTAGTAACTCCAAACCCACATCAGATTATAATATAACGGCTCACTCGTGTCAGAATCTGCAGACGTCATGTACATGCCCTACAATTGTTAAAACCAATAGTGTCAAATACCTGTGTGTGCATATGGACGATAGCTTGAGATGGGACAAACAAATCGATACACTAACAACTCGAACACTTCGTCTTATTCATATATTTAAATCTCTCCGGGAATCTGCCACTATCGATATTCTCAAAATGGTGTACTACAGCTTATGCCAATCGATTATTGGATATTGTATAACTGCATGGGGTGGAGCAGCCAAAACATACTTGCTGAGAGCAGAAAGGGCTCAAAGGGCGGTGCTTAAAGTGATGACAAGGATGCACTACAGACACCCTACGGCACAGTTATACGCTGACTGTAAAGTTCTAACGGTTCGGCAGCTCTATGTTCTCAAATCTATTCTTAGAGCACATGGCGGCTTGCCTCCGTCTGATCCAAGCAAAAGAACATATATGCCTTCAGGCGTTCAACACAAAACCTCATTTGCAAGACACCAGTATTATGTTCTAAGCACTCACATTTACAAAAAAATACAGAAAGAACTGGACATAATAAATCTTAATAAGTTTATAGTTAAATCTAAAACTACGGCCTGGCTTTTACAGCAGGATTATAGTAAAACAGAATCGATACTGACTTACGTCGCTTGACATAATTATTGCTAGATACAAAAATTTACAACACATATGTGTACATTTACACAATTAATTCACACGATCACACACCCTCTCGCTCGCACACACATACATCCTCACACACAAGCACACACACGAACACGCGCACACACACACACGCGCGCGCACACACACACTCTGACACACACCACACGCTGACACACGCCACTGAAATTTTAAGCATAAAAATAAGTAAACATTCTTTTTTTTTTTTTTTCTCCTTCTCTCACAAATGCATGTAATCTTAGTATACACATCACACACACACATCACATGATGTTCAATTCACTATATGTAATGGTAGATTGACACCCCTTCACTTTTAAGGTACAACAAAATTTTACTTACGCTTTGCCGAACACTGTCTCTCAAGATACAGGTCTCCTAGTTTGAGAGGCAGGGTTTAATTTTTTGTCTAATACATTTAATACTTTTGTAACCCCACACGTATGTATAAACAGCCATTCATGATTATTGTATGTGTCTACCACTGTTGTTGAATCTGTGTCTATGTATTACTTTTGCTAAATAAACAATTATTATTATATTCTTAGCCAGGAAGACAGTCTCCGGCTTAGCTCTCTCAACTAGCACCTCGTTAGTCGTCGTGAGACAGTCGGAGATTCAGAAGCGTGCACGGTGTGGCATCGTGGTCCCGGATGAGAAGGGGGTCTACGGAGAGTCGACCAATATTGGTCGTGCGCTCAGCTACCAGAACAGCAACAACCCTCGGCGTGATTCGTAGTGGTCGGTGTCCCAGTGGACCAAATCCCGACTCTGATGGAGTCCAGACGCCGCCTCTCTATTGGTTTAGGGGCGGTGTACGTGAAGTTCCAGGGTCAGAACGGTAGGTTCACAGACGTGCCACAGGGTTGGGACCCCGCCACGCGAACCGACTGCGAGGCGCTGAAACTGCCGCAGGCACCTGCAGGGGAGTCCACTCCCCTTCAAACAACCCGGAAGCATCCGCGGCTGAACCTGCTGCTGCAGAGTCGGCCGCCCCTGCCGCCGCCACCGTGGGTGCCGCCGTCCCCTCATCGGGCGAGGGGCATGATTCTGTCCCCGGCTTCGGGCCCGGGGGAGGACGGCTTTGACGAGGGCGACCTATTTGCTGGGATTTGACTTGGGGGGGATGAAGAGGGTTCGATCAGCGATGGCGTCCCCTTCGTCGGCCTGTAAAGTCCTCCAGGCAAACCTCCACCACAGTCAGACCGCGACGGCTCAGTTACGCAAGTGGCTGGAGGTACAACACACGGCCATTGCCTTATCATACGATCACCTCAGATAGTGCATCTCATCATCATCATTTCAGCCATAAGACGTCCACTGCTGAACATAGGCCTCCCCCAATGATTTCCAAATCGGCCGGTTGGAAGCGACCTGCATCCAGCGGCTTCCTGCGACCTTTATTAGGTCGTCTGTCCACCTTGTGGGTGGACGTCCTACGCTGCGCTTGCCGGTACGTGGCCTCCATTCCAGAACCTTTCTGCCCCATCGGCCGTCACTTCTGCGCGCTATGTGCCCCGCCCACTTCCACTTCAGCTTGCTAATTCGTTGGGCTATGTCAGCGACTTTAGTTCGTTTGCGGATCTCCTCATTTCTGATTCGATCTCGCAAAGAAACACCGAGCATAGCCCTTCGTGCATCTATGTCACAGGAAACCTTAAAACACAGCTCTAACTGACTTCTGTTGCAGAGATGTCTCTGCAGCTAAGCTGCTTATACAGCGCGACGATGCCATGGAGGTGGTGATCGTTTTCGTCTCGGCCTACATGCCCGAGGGGGAGGCGCCGCCCCCCATGACCTCGCCCGTTTCGTGAGCCATTGCAAGAGGACGTCTCAAGGTCGTCACAAATCGGGGCCGATGCAAATGCACATCACCAACTGTAGGGTATGGACTATGGACACGCAAAATGAGAGGGGTAAGGCCTTGGTTGACTAGTTATTCTAGACTAACCTATCCCTACTAAACACTGGCTCCGAACCAACTTTCGTAACCAGGCGAAGCCGCACAATCATTGATCTCAGTCTGGCAACAGAGAGCGCGGCGGAAATCATCACCGGTTGACAGGTATCCAAAGAGGCCTCCTGCTCTGACCACAGATGGATCCGCTTCGACATCCAGGTCTGTGTGCCACCTACAACACCACGGCGCCACCCGCGTAATACGGATCGAGCCACCTACACACGCAACCTTGATTGCAAGCTTGCGACAATAAACAACCCGTTGACATGGACGGACACGACACAGATAGAAGTACAAGTAAGCCATCTTACTAAATCAATCATAGACAGCTATCAGACTGCATGCCCAGAGACCACGACGCGGAATACACCGGGTAAACAACCCAGGTGGGGCGCGGAGCTGGAACGCAAGCGTAGCAAGGTAAGAACTGCTCTGAATAGAGCTATGAACACATGTGCGGATGAGGACTGGGACAACTACTATCCGGCCAAATCCAGCTACAAAAAATGAATCAGATTCAGAAGCACCTCGGGATGGTGCAAGTTCTGTGGCAGCATCAAATCCTGTCAGCAAGCAAACCGGGTACGGAAGGTGCTGGCGCAACAGAATACACTTGGGCCCACCACCCTTCGCAAACCGGATAACACATTTTCGACGTCACCTGAAGAAACAAGACTCATCCTAATTGAGACTCACTTCCCAGGTTGCGTCTTCGCGCAGGTAATTGACTGGCAAGATGAAACTCAAACACTATCAGACAATGATTGGCGCTACACACGCAGGGTGATCACGTTGGAGAAACTCCAATGGGCCATTCGGAGCTTCCATCCTTTTAAGGCAGCTGGTCCAGACGGTGTATTCCCCGCCTTATTACAGTGGGGGGGAGCTGCTGTTGCAACAAGATTGGTGTCCTTAATGTGAGCGTGCCTGGCTTTTAGATACGTTCCCAAAGGATGGAGTGAAGTAAAAGTCTTCTTCAACTTCGTCGACGAATAAGCCTGATCTCCTTTCTACTAAAGACTCTGGAAAGTCTTTGTGATATCAACTGAGGGTCGGCGCTCTGATAACAATAGCGCTACATAGTAATCAGCACGCATACAGCTCAGGTAAGTCGACCGAATCTGCTCTTCATCTAGTGGTCAGCCAGATAGAGGAAGCGATTCATCAAAAAGGCACCTGCCTGGGCACATTTATAGACATCGAAGGTGCCTTCGACAAAATCAACTTCTCCAGCATCAACAGTGCCCTCTCCAGACAGGGAGTAGAACAGGTACTAACGGACTGGATTAAGAATATGCTAAGCAAGCGAGTGGTTCGCCTTGAGGACGAGCAGCAGCTGGCCATGATAGCCAGAGGCTGCCCGCAGGGAGGAGTGCTGTCCCCCCTTCTATGGAAACTGGTGATTAATGACCTCATCACCAAACTCTGCGCCGCTCGGTATTACACAATAGGGTATGCAGACGACCTCGCAATCCTGGTCTCAGGGAAGGTGACGGAAACGATCTGCAACCTCACTCAGCAAGCACTACGTATTGTAGAAAATTGGTGAAGGGAATTTGATCTATCGGTGAACCCCACTAAAACCGAACTAGTCATGTCTACTCACAAACGAGCTATGGGCCCTTTCCGCCTGCCCAAACTGTTCGAAACAGAGCTTCAGTTAGCCAGCGAAGTCAAGTACCTCGAGGTCATATTAGACCTTAAGCTGAACTGCAGTAGTCATTTAGATAATAAGCTAAACAGGGCCAGCAGGGCCTATCCCCCAAAATAATACTATGGCTGTACACAGCAGTGATCCGCCCCATGATAGCCTACGCGGCCGTGGTCTGGTGGCCCTGCACCCAGCAGGTTACAGCCTTCAACAAACTACAACGCATGCAAAGACTGGCCTGCATGGCGACCACAGGTTGCATGAGGACTACTCCGACTGCTGCAATGGAAGCCTTGCTGGGACTAACACCGCTGCACCTATTTATACAGCAGGAAGCGTCAATGGCGGCAGTGCGTCTAAATGCAGCAAATCTCTAGGGTAAGAGAGATACACAACACACCGCGCTGCTTGAGGGACTCTGCAAGGAGTTCCCCATTACGAAAGCCATAAATGACCGGGTACCCAAAAAAATTATCTTTGATAAAAAAATACAGAAACCAACTTCACGAGGATCGCCAAAGTGAGGGCGTGCGGCCAACTGAGCTGTGCATCTTCACGGATGGATCCAAAACCGGTAGTGGTACAGGTGCTGGAGTTTTCTCGGAGGACCTCAACATCCACATAGCTACACCATTGGGAGTCCATAACACAGTGTTCCAGGCTGAATGCATGGGTATTTCTCTTGCCGCTTCAGCTATTCTGGCTAGGGAGTTAAGGACCACTTGATACGTATACTCTCAGACAGCATGGCCGTTCTGCAAGCGCTGAACAGTCACACTGTGGACTCTGGGCTTATATACGAGTGCCAACAGCGCCTTAACCAGGTCGGTGACCTCAATAAAATAACCATTCAGTGGATCAAAGGACACAGCAGTTAGCTGGGCTGGGCTTCGGTTACCTACGCACTCTGGTAAGGAAATGTACTAGGGATCAGCATCAGAAACTGTGGTCGAACCAAGGCGAGTGCAGACAGTCTAAGGAGGCACTCCCTTTTATCAATGGCCGCCTCACGAAAAGGGTTCTTCGACTAACTAAACAACAGCTGCGTGTGGTTACAGCAGCTATAACTGGCCATGGGTCATTTAATAAACACCTCTTTGTCATAGGAGTCACAGTCCACTCTGCAGAGCATGGAGGACGACGAGACAGCAGCTCATGTGCTGTTAAACTGCCCGGTGGTCGCCACTTAAAGGGCAAAGTACTTCGGTAACCCAGGTACCCTACGCGAGATTGCCAGTAACACCAAGGCGTTGCTGGCCTTCTTTGAGGAGCTGGGGTGGATGCGAATGACCAATTTTTCCCACCCGTACGCAAAATACGCGCTTTGACGTGGAGTTGCAGAAACCAGGCCGTATTACCTATTAGACATCATCCATCACTATTTACATTAGAGCTCAGATCGCGAAATAGAAGTCATTTGTATAATAACCTTACCAGTCAATATAGAACTACCCTCTTTGGGAAAAGTGTCTTTGCTATGGCCACGAAGATCTATGACAAAATTCCTAATGACATAAAAGAATGTAGCAATATTAATATCTTTAAAAATAAATTGTTCCAATTTCTTATGGAAAAGTGCTATTACTCAGTAGATGATTTTTTATCGACTAGAACTTTTTAAATGTTTATTTATTTATTTCTGTAACAATTTTTACATTGTATCATGTCCGCTTGATGATAATTTATTGTTGTTGATTGTCTTGTGTGTCATGCATGAGTAATAGTAATAATGTTATTTGTATTTAATCTTAAATGTAATTAGAATTTTAGACTCATATTTTCATAATATTATTTAATAATTTGATGCCCTAGTGGCTGATCATGGAATTCAAAAGTCATTTATTCAAACTAGGCTGAGAATCAGCACTTTTCGAACGTCAAAATTACATAAGACAGTCCCCCAAAACGCCCACCCTTCACCACTTCCTAGTGCTTTTGCTGGGAAGAAGAAGTGGCGCAACAAACTCCCCAGCAGCACAGCTGTCTGTTCAGTTAGAAAAAAAAATTAAAAATGATTCTATACAACAGTATGCAAGACAATTTACAATATGCAAAAAATAATTTAAATTAAATAGCTATAATTAATAGCCATATGACAGCTAGCACACGCCAATATTCCAACCAAAAGCATCGAGAACTATACTCAAGCAGAAATAAAAATAACTAAAAGTAAACAATATCTAAAAAAAAAGAAAAAGCCTCCAGGCATAAAGGGAGTGCCCGCTTACATATAGCTGTAACTAGAAGTTACAATTGATAAACTAGGACCATCGAGGTAAAATAAATAATTGTCGAGGTCGCTAGCTAACCACATATTGCAATACAACTCATAAAAAAAAACATTGTAATGAGTAGATTATGTCAGCACTAAATTAAAATAAAATTAAAATAAATTGACTTATAAAGTAAAATTATAAACAATTATATAAACTCATATAACCTGTCAGTAGGTAAACTAATTCTGGAGAAAGAACATTTAAACATTGTCTTGAGTTAATCACAGCGACCATCCATTCTTATCATTTAAGTAGTCGTTGATAGAATAGTATGCCTTGGAACAAAGGTTGGACTTTAATTTAGTTTTAAACGCATTAAAAGGCAAATCTAGCAAAGAAGAGGGTAGCTTGTTATAAAAGGTTATACCAAGCCCAACAAATGAGTTATGAACTTTATGAAGCCGGTGAAAGGGAGCACGTAGTTTATCCTTACTTCTTGTGTTAACATTGTGAATATCACTGTTTTTAGTGTATAAGTGTATATTTTGCCTAATATATAAGATGTTGGCGAAGATGAATTGTGATGCCACTGTGAGAATACCGATATCTTTGAAAAAATCTCTCAGAGAAACTCTGGCACCTAGCTGGTAAATTGAATGAATGAACATTATTAGTATATAATTATGTAATGACCATGTGCATGTAACCCATGTATCACAAATAAACGGTTTGATTTGATTTGAAAATGTATGGAATAAAATGGAATGGAGAACATGTTTACAATAAATGTATAAAATATTAGTGTTTTACCCGATTTTGTCACTGTAATATTTTGATGTTGACAGGAACATCAAAATATTATAGTGGTTTAAATAATGACAATAACAACTTAAGGAATAATATGACAGAACTTTGGAGACGCCACAAGTTATGTAAACCTCATTAAGAGGCATTGTGGCACTGAGGGGGTAACCATGTAGGTGAATTCAATACTAACAGCTCCAAGCAAAAAGTTATAAAAATCGAGTTATATTCATAAGCATTTTAGTAATAAACTGAATACTTAATAACATACAGTTTGTCTTGAACAAGTGAAGTAAAACACTACAGTGACATTGAAACATTAATCATTTAACATAATATTGTAGTCACCATTGTCTCAGAGCTAGAGCAAAACCATGTGGAGTTTTTCCTCTTATTCTAATCTAGGAGGAGCTAGCCGGTGTAACAACTATTAGTAGGTAATGATAGTCAGCTTGTAAGACACAGTGGAACATTACCTATCAATTGTGTAGCTACTCAGTATTTTTTGCATTACAAAAAGCTACGAATAGTGTGTCGGGTACAAGGACGCGGCGATTAGCGCCCGCCGCGCGCGGCACCACCTGGCGAGCCTCCGCTAAACACCGCCACTTAGCACCGCCGCGCCGCCGCCGCCTAGCACACAATGCGCTCATCGCTCTGATTCTAACCACAATATTTTGAATCTTAGCTACTCAAATCTTCGTTTGCTCTTGAGTGACAGGCAGCACATAAGTGTTTTCCCATAAATTAATTAAGTATTTTTGCGGCAAAAAAATATCGTACGTGACTTACTAAGTGGCGTAATGAGACCTTAAATTAATGTTTAAACTGACGAAAGTAACGACGGCGCAACAAAGTAATTATTTTAATCTCAACGTTGAAATAAGCGACGCATGAAAAAATCGATAATTTCGCCAATAAACAAGGCACCGTCCAACTTTTTCGATTCTAATTAGACGACAGCTACGAAAATGTATTGGTGTCCTGCTGGTGTCGTAAAATACTGTTCTTACATTCAAAAACTGGAGAAAATAAAAGCAAAACCAATAAATTGCCGGCGTACTCACCCATTTTGTTACGCTCGCCTGCAATGATCACTTAGCCGCGGACGAATCACATTTATTAAATATTTTTCTTCATCACAATTACACTTATTATGCCACAAACACAAATTATCCGCTAATTTATCTTAGAACTTAAAAAATTCTCATTAATTAAATAAAAAAAAGTTGGGCTGGTCGTGCAGCGCAACGCTCCCACTGCCTTGCACAGATGACAGAAAGCGCGTGCGTTCAGAAATTCAGATTAAGAAGTTAGAAGTATTAGAACGTATTCGATGCGTTCTGAAATTTACTTAGAATTTATTCTCAGAAAAATACATAGGTTCACTTACAATGAGATAGAAAGTAATTGTTTATAACTAAATAAATACATTTTGCCTCCGATGCGTGTTGGTTTTAACAAGTACACCCATTCCGTTTGAATCAGGATTGAAACTGAATCGATTACAGTCATGAATACAAGATCACGCTACCCGGTTCGGCTGTTGTATTATGTGATACACAGGTTGGACCAAAAAGAGGCGTCATAAAATAAAAATTAGATTCCTCATGTCCAGGGTTCCATGTATGTTCCGCAATTTTTTGTAGATTTATTCGCTCAAGACTTCGTCAACTTTCGCGGAGTTTCGCGTTGTATTCGTTAAACGATGACATATTATTATTAAAAATTTGATATTGGTTAATGTGAGACTGGGTAATATTAGTATGTAGTACCTTGTAATGATATTGAATTGATAATTTTATTGAAGTTCACATTGTGGAATGCAATAAATGTATTGAGTATTGAGTATTGAGTATTGAATGTTTAATTTGTAATGATAGTTTTTTTTTTTTTTTTTTCTATAATTTTATGTACAGACGGACGCCAGCACATCAACCTACCCGAAACTGTCAAATTTCCTAATCAACTTTGAACCATATATTTTAAATATAAAGTAGAAAAAAAAGAAATTTGACAGATTGTAGTTGGTTGACGTGCTGGCGTTTAGACAATGAAGTGCTGGCGTTTAGACAATAAATTAAGTAGGTACGGTATAGAAAATAATAAAAAATATAAAAAACAAAAACATTACAAATCAAACATTGATAGAAAGAAAAGAAAGAAAATACAATTTATTTGGCACAGACTACGACCTATGAATGTGTTTATTATATATAAAAAATTAAAACTAATATATTAATATGCAAACTAAAATATAGCGTCGAAAAATTCATCCGCATCGCTGTCGACTGGTAGTGTGCCCAAGAGACTGGCCGCATGGCAATGCTTAACCTCAGGCCAAGGTAAAAACCAGCCCTTGGGTCACGGGAAGTGTCAACCAGTCGTTTAGAGATTTCAGTGAATAGAGCATGAGCACTCGGACCCCACGGCCCTAGGGTTTCAACCCCAAACGGCTCGAAAATATAGTTGCCTATGAGGTACTTTCGCCGCTTGAGGTTTTCTGCAGCCGCAGCGGCAGCGCCAGCACAGCACGCTGAGCCAGGAAGATGGGATGGCGCAAGAGTATCAACACACGTTGCGTCCCACACTAAAGGCCTACCCACCTTCCATGGAAATAAAGACATGCCGTCCTGTCTCTTGCCATCATCGCGTGCCAAACCATTAGGTTCTAGCACAGCTGGAACGCCGACGGTGACAAGAGCTCGTCGGATGATGTCATTAATGTTCGCGTGCCGCGCTAAGCGACCAGCACTTCGGCTGCAAGATAAGCCGTGGTGTCCGAGGCTGTTGACAACTTCGCCACAGTGACAGCGATGAGGAGAACAACAACATGAATGTGTTAGTTTTATAGTTTTGATGAACGTGTTTTTATTTATTTATGATTTCAAACACAATGTGAATTGTTCCTGAATAAATTGAATTGAATTGTAATCAACTAACACAACATAAACTGAGCTGGATCGCTAGTAAAAGAGAATGCGCAAGTAGACAGTGTTCGCAGCAACTCTCCACTCGATCGCATAAGACAGCTGCCTTCAGGGGAAGTTTTAGATAGGTACGCATCTAAATGCTGGAACAATATTCCCCCAACGATAAGGAATCTTAAATGTCTTGGCACCTTCAAAAATTTGACTGCGGCAGTTTCTTATCGCTTTGCAGAAAACAGGGTTTGACTGTTTCGAACTCGTCCATAATATACCTAACTGGCTGTCGTGTGTTGCGTACATCGGAATCGAAGTGTTTTTTTTTGTGTTTTGCTGTGGTTGTCAACTCAACTAAACTCAAAGCATTTATTTCAATTAAACCATTTACAGGCACTTTTGAATTGTCAATGGGTCAGTCAGTCAGAAATATGAAGGTAGTTGCCTATTCCAAAGCGTAGGCTCCTATGGAGAAGAATGGGAAAGAAACTCCACGGACACTCTTTTAAATCATAATATTCTTACAAAATATTGGTTACATCATTCACGTGAAATTTTATGTACATGTGAGAACAATGTAGAATGACGTACCCGTAAAAAGCGTCCGTAATAAAAAGATAAAAACAATTCAAAAATTAAAATAAGCGATAAGAGATGACCAGTCCCTACTGACGGCGCCCGTTCACGAACATAACGCATGGATCAGCACCGTTTAGCTCAACCATTTTGAAGTGAGCATGACATACTCTCAGCCTCCAGGGCACATCAAGTCAGTGAAAGACGTACCCAGTAAATGGTAGCTTTATAGAAGGTACATGGTCACAGTGCTCACACATATGCTATACAATTATACATAAGAGGTTGAAGATATACAATTCAAATATAGTTTTTGCAATCTTCAGCAGCTCCAACAATATTTTCGAATGCTAATCAATTAGTTTATGCACCCTTGTGGAGCTGGACCAGCAGCGTTGAGCCAAGCATTATTGTCAGCGATAATAATCCCCCAGCTTTTAATATGCTTGGCAGCATAGTGTGCGTTTTATACAAGATTTAAATTTCGTTTCATTTAGTTGTAATAAGTGGGGAGGTATTTTATTGTAACATTTTAAACAGTACCCTATGAAGGATGAGTCCACGCCAGTCTGAAACCCGGTTGAACTAATTGGTCCCTATTTCTAGTACTATAATTGTGTGTTGTAACTTTATATCGCCAAAAATACATGCAAATAGTACAAAAGTGGGTGGAATAAGCGTTTATGATCTCAGGCGAGCAGTCTAGTGCCTAAGTTCGAGGGAATAACTGCCGCAGGACCCAGTTGCAAGCTTCCTGGTGAGACCTTTCCATATATTTCAGGAATCCGTTAAAGAGGTCCGCCTAAGGTCTAGAGTGGGTATCTATAAATCCATAGATATTTTATGCTGTATTTACAATTTATTCGACTAACTTTAAACTATAATACGCGTGTGATATTTATGTAGTTCAGTGTTCCAAAATAGTTTGATTTTTGCGAGTGCGCATTCTTTTGCTAGACATTGGGTGTGAGTCGAGGGTCGTAGGTAGCTAGCTGTTGAGAAACAAAGAAATTCTTTTAGGTTTTAGTGCTCTTGACTCTGACATTGGATTTTTAAACCTATAACTTCGAAGGCGAGTGCTTATTTGTATTTAGTTGGGTGGTAAAGTTATTTTTGTGATGAAGTGTTTAAGTTTATATATTTTAATAATTGTGAAGTTCAAGACGGCTGAAGACTGAGATAAGATTAAGAAGGCTGCTAGCAAGATTTACAAGAAACCTGAAACAGATAGTAATCAGAAGAAGACAATGGAAACAGCAATGTGTAACACAGCATAGCAGTGACATAGACAAGATTCGAAAAAGCAGTTAACCCCGACAAAATATGCACCGGTGAAGCTGGACATAAACTAATCTGGCGGCGACGTCGTTAAAAGATGCCAATCCATAGATAATTATCACATATCTCTCGACTAGTCCATTGTCTACTCAAGGATGCATATCCGGTATGGATCGAATCCTTCCATATCCTACGGGAATTGATGTAAAAAAAACTGCTGACCTTTGGGGATTGTCAGTACATACGATGTCCTCAATAATTGATGTTATTTCACCCTTTTTAGAAATTGTTTTTAACTCTTGTATTGCATCTGGTGTATTTCCTGATCTGATGAAACTTAGTAAAGTGATTCCACTGTTCAAGTCTGGCAGCACAACTGATCCTGCGAATTTTCGGCCTATTTCGATATTACCTACATTGAGGAAAATCTTTGAAAAATTACTACATCTGAAACAGTTTGGTTTGACAAAGGGTCGTTCAACTACAGACGCGGGCGTGGAATTACTAAAGAGCATATTCGAGGCCTGGGAGAAGTCGCAAGATGCTCTTGGCATTTTCTGCGACTTGTCCAAGGCCTTCGATTGCGTACATCATGACACACTCATCAGGAAACTGTACCACTATGGTATGAGGGACAGGGCTCTCGAGTCTCGACCTTCTGACTTCTTATCTGAACAACAGAATTATGATGATGCAAGAAATCTGCAAGATCTGCGGTCACCATGGGCGTTCCGCAGGGTTCAATTCTAGATCCTTTTTTGTTTTTAATTTATATTAATGACTTACCTCTCCACTTAAGGGATAATTTAGCATTATAATTCAGCTACAGTGCGAAGTCTTCAATAGACACGTCTGCTGGTATTTGCAAAGGTAGACCATACGGTGGTGTCGCCATACTGTGGCGAAAAAGTGCTTTTAATCACGTGTCGGTAGTGAAAAGTAATAATAATAGGATCTGTGCAGTAAAATTAGTGGTTAATAACCGATCTTTTATGGTGATAAATATGTATATGCCAACGGACTGCAGTGAGAACTTGTTAGACTTTACAGAATGTCTCAGTGAAATGTACTCAATGATACAAGTAATAATATTGAATCAGTGTTTATACTAGGGGACTTTAACGTGCACCCAGGTGAGTCATTCTATAATGAACTTCTTGATTTTTGTAACGAGCACGAATTATTATGTGCGGATATCAATTTTCTCGGCATGTTGTCGCCTACTTTTACATTTACTAGTGATTCACATGGGTGTAAGCGTTGGCTAGACCAATGTCTTGTAACACGGTCGGCGTCCAAATCAATTGTAAACATTGAGGTGATTTACGACTCCTTTTGGTCAGATCACTTTCCATTGAAGTTGGAATGTGACATTAATATAATTAGAGTAAAAACAGTGGTTAAGAAATTATGTAATGACATACTTTGGGGTGAAAGAAGCCCAAAAGAAATAAATAAATACGTGTTGCAGTGTAATAATAAATTAAAGAGCTTAGACTTTCCTGAAAATTTTAAACTGTGTGCGGATAAATATTTTGACAAGCTCCACCATAAAATTCTGTTGGATGAAATAATGTATAGCAAAATTGTATGTGTATTAAGTGAGGCTGCCAGTAGTAGTAGGACCTCAAGGGGCATCATAGGAAAAAAAAAATATAAAGGGCTGGAACAAACATGTAAAAGAAGTTCACACCCAAGCAAAGATTAAATTTAAAATTTGGATGTGGCACGGTCAACCCTGTAGCGGGCCTATTTTTGAAGATATGAAATTAATGCGGATAATATTTAAATAAAAATTAAAATGGTGTTTTAAAAACCAAGACAAAATTGAAATGGACATTCTAGCCTCATTACATTCCAGAAAAAGTTTCACGTCATTTTGGAAAGGTAATATAAAACTAAATAATAATACCCCAAGTGTCTTGGCTAGCGTGGAGGGAAGGAATGACTGCACTGAGATAGCGAATATTTTTAAAGAACACTAAAAATGAGTTCACCTCTAGAGAAAGTGTCGAGGAGGAACGATGTTGAGCACTGTTGTTCAGGATCACCCCTTCGATTTTCATGTAACGAAATAAAATCTATTATTAAATGTATGAAGAGGGGTAAATCTCCTGGTCACGATGGACTCAACAACGAGCATCTTCAAAACGCGGGTATACATCTGCCGCGAGTGTTGACTATGTTCTTCAATCTATGCTTGGGACATTCTCACTTACCACTACAGCTACTAGATACAGTAGTCATACCTATTGTGAAAGACAGGACAGGGGACATAGCAGACAAGGGTAACTACAGGCCTATCTCACTAGCAACCGCTATAGCCAAAGTACTTGACGGTGTGCTTGACGCCCACCTCGGTAAATATACCTAGTTACACGACTCACAGTTTGGTTGTTTGGAAGTCAACCCAGCACGAAGCTGGGTTGTCTTCTGGGAGTGCCATTTTTGCGTTGAAGCACTCTGTCAAGTATTATACAGATAGAAAAACACCAGTGTATGCATGTTTCCTGGACCTGTCAAAAGCATTCAACCTGGTTTCCTAAATTGCCATGGGGGGAAAGCTTCGAGAGGCGGGCGTCTACGTTGTTGGTGTCCACGTTATCTATGTGATATGATAACCAGAGGAATTTTGTAAAATGGTCAAATGAGCTGTCTGACCCCTACAAACTAGAGTGTGGTGTCAGACAGGGAGGTCTTACCTCCCCAAGACTTTTTGACATTTATGTTAATAAATTACTGGTTGAGCTCAGCATCACACATGTCGGATGCCACATAGATGGAGTTAGTTTAAATAACTTGAGCTACGCAGATGACATGGTGTTGCTAAGCCCATCTATCTGTGGAATGAGAAAGTTGCTTTCTATTTGTGAGGGGTATGCTGAGCAGTATGGCTAAAGTACAACCCTAAGAAAAGTGAACTGTTGGTGTTTAGAGGGAGAAATAAAAGTCCATCATATATCCCTCCAGTAACGCTGTGCGGCTCACTTTTACAGAGAGTAACCCCGTATTACAGAACCTCACTCAAAACTCAAGCATTACTTAAAACTCGTTTAAAGCCTTTTGATTGGTTGAAACTAGTTTTAAGTAGGTAATGCTTGAGTCTTGAGTGAGGTTCTGTAATACGGACCTAAGTATCTGGGTCACATTGTTACCGAAGACCTGAAGGACGACACAGATATGGAAAGGAAGCGCAGCGCATTGGCTGTGAGGGGAAATATGGTGGCTAGAAGGTTTGCTGGTTGCTCAGTACCAATAAAAATAACACTATTCAAGGCTTACTGCCAAACATTTTACACCAGCAGCCTGCAAATAAATACTTACTTACTTACTTACTTACTTTGGGCTAATCATACCCAAAAAGCAAATAATGCCCTGCGAATACAGTAGGTATAATAATACCTTCAGGGTGCTATTGAGGCTTCCTCCCTATTGTAGTGCGTCAGGTATGTTCGCTGATGCGCACACTGACGACTATTTTGCGTAAGAAGGTGGCGTCGGTGACGCGCATAGTGGGAGGAAGCACCAACAGAATCTTGAGGATGTTTGCTGAAAGGCTGGATGGGCCAACCATGGGTAGGTTTATCAAGTTTCATGTATTGCATGGGGCTTGGTGAAACTATTCTGTGGTCGATTATTAATTACCCAATGATATTAGAAGTAAAAAGACGTATAGGTTACCTACCTAACATTCTATCTTCCAAAACGGCACTATGTCACACTATTATATGACACGTGGAAGTAGGATGGCATGTCGTAATTATCGGGAGCGAAAAAGAGACAAAACGAAGAAAATGTGGCAAATTAGCCAACTTTTGACGTGCCACTTGCGGAACGTTTATAACCTATCTACCTCTTTTTACTTATAATAATCATCTTTGTTCTTAGCATATATACTAACATAGTTTATAAGATAATTTAGATACTAACACAATGTGGGCCTATCTATCCTACCAAGTTCCTCCTAAGATGTCTGGGATATCATACGCTGGAGGCCAGAAGGGCATGTGGCCAGGTAGGAGTTATGCTGAAAGTGTGGAAGGGTATGACGGATGCGCCTGACATCCATAATGAACTGATTCGACTCTATACACTGAATAATTATCTCCGTGGGAGAGAACATCAACTGCTTAGCATGCCTTAGTGTCGGACAGCAGCTCGTGCTCCGTCTCCCATACCGCGCGTGTTGACCGCACTAAATAAGGTCGTGGAAGCCAATCCGGACTGCGATCTGTTTTATAATAAATTCGCCAATTTAATGGTTATGTGGCTACATTTTTTGTGAGAATAATAGTATTTAATTGTTGTTATTCGTTATGTGTTATGTTTGCACTTCTTATTGATGTACCTAATTGGTTTTCTAAGCCTTGTAAATCAAATAAATAAATGTAGTCTGTAATTAAACGATTTTATTTTTTTTATTTTATAATCACCCTTCCCTTATTTTTTAATCGAACGTCAGTCAACTTTGAACAAGTGAACGATGCGCTCTCTAAAGTTGTATTTTCTCTTGAATGAAAAAAAGACTAAACTCATTAAATTTTCAACGCCAAATTTCAGGCAGCTAACTACCTATCTACTAATGTTAAAGTTAATGGAATAGAGCTGGACCCTGTTGAGTCGACAGTTTTTCTTGGAATCACTATTGACGGTAAATTACAATGGGGCCCACACATAGAAAAATTGTCAGGAAGGCTAAGTTCAGCCGCAGCTGTTAAAAAAAAATAGACGGATAACTGACGTAGACACAGCCAGAATTGTTTATTTTATTTTCATAGTCATATGTCATATGGAATTCTTCTCTGGGGAACCTGTTCGGACATGAATACTATCTTTGTTCTACAGAAAAGGGCTGTTCGAGCCATTTACAACCTAAGTCCGAGAGATTCTCTTCGAGAAAGATTTAAAGAAATAAATATTCTAACTGTAGCCTCACAATATATTTTTGAAACCCTATTGTATGTACCTACACAAAAATATATCAAATTTTAAGAAGATTTCCGACATAGTTTAAATACCAGGAATAAACACAACCTTGCTGTACATCGCACTTGTCTCCACAGATTATGTAACTCGTTCATGGGTCAATTTATTTATTTAAAGTTAATTAAAACGGCACAGGTCCTACTACATTAATTAACATAGAATTGAGAAAAATAAAATAACAATAAAAATGAAAAACAATAATAACAATAACATAACATAAACATGTACAATACAATTCCATTCAATATGTGGATAAAATGATTATTATATCCATGTATACGCTTTTACAACAAACTTCCCATCGACATTTATTTATTTATTTATTTAAACTTTTCACACTCAAAAAAAAGTACAAAGGCGGACTTAATGCCTTAGGCATTCTCTACCAGTCAACCAAGGGTGGTGAAGAGATTAGATGGCAGGTGCTCTGTTTGAGAGGAACAAAGAAAAACATTTTTTATTAAAATATATCATTAGAAATAGTTATAATACACATACATACATATTTAATAAAATATATACCTATATTATATATATATATATAAGTATATATATATATATACCTATAAACAAATTCAAGGGAGAGAGGTGTTGAGATTACTCTTTTTAATTTGACAAAAAACTCTGCAATTTCCGCTTAAATGCATACCGGCTGGTGGCCGTCCTGATATCAAGAGGAAGCGCATTCCATAGAAGAATGGACTGAATATGAAAGGAAGAATGAACAAAGTCAGAAGTATGAGAAGGACAAAGTAGGAGAAGATTGTTAGAAGAACGCAGATTCTTAGTGTGTGAAGAACATAGATATTGGAAGTGAGACGTAAGATAAGAAGGAGCAGCACAGTGACCGTGTCTTGTCATAGACTAAAATTTTCACTATTGTTCGCAACGAACATAAATTAATAATTATTTATCGTCTCCATCTTTTAAAAATTAAATTCAGTGTAACCCCAAATCGGGGTTCATCCATACCGGATTTAATACTTATCACCGCCGCTGCGAGGGCTTTGGCTGGACTACCCTACGAGCTGCCCTTGGTGCCGTTGGAAGACCGAACCACCTACCTAGCTGCCACCAGTCACCTACGTGTTGGGAACTACCAGGATAGTGGTTTTCTTAAGGCGGGCTAGAATTTAACACGCGCTCGATATTGAGAACTCACGCTCTTTATAATATACAACCTGTACTCTCTGTTTTGTTTCATTTAATTTACCTGCCCTAGCAGGGACGTTACAGTGGCGTTTCCATGTACGGGCTGAGGGCAGGACCCCTTACCCTATCCTGCTGCTGAGCGTTGCGTTACTGCACGCCACCTGCGGACGGGTTGTGCTGACAACCTGTGACCTGTGCTGACAGGCGGACGTGCCACGTGCTACCGACGCTCTCTACCAGCAGTCTCACGAAGGCTGTCCAACCTCCGCGGCCACGTCTTCCACGTGCCTCCGCGGCCACGTCTGCCACGTGCCTCCGCGGCCACGTCTGCCACGTGCCTCTGCGGCGAGCCTGTGACAGGCCTCCCACGTCTGCCACGTGTAGCCAAGGACGGTACCCTACCTCTCTTAAAGTGTGCAAGTGCTCAGAACGTTGACAGTGTTTAGGACCTTACCCGCGACCTAGCCGTGTTACTTTTATCAATATATGTATTAACCTTTTTTACTGTTTTAATTCTCACAACTACCTACTACCTATCAGTTAACGGCCTGCGCAGCCTACCCTGCCGCAGCCCTAGCCGTTACAGTGGCCACTGTAACGGCTAGGGCTGCACAGGTTAGGCTGCGCAGGCCGTTAACTGATAGGTAGGTAGTAGGTTAGGTAGAATTAAAACAGTTTAGAGTTAATACATAATTATATTTAGTTTAGGTGGTACTTAATAGTAACACGGCTAGGTCGCGGGTAAGGTCCTAGACACTGTCGACGTTCTGAGCACTTGCACACTTTAAGAGAGGTAGGTAGGGTACCGTCCTTGGCTACACGTGGTAGACGTGGGGGGCCTGACACAGGCTCGCTGCAGAGGCACGTGGCAGACGTGGCCGCGGAGGTTGGATAGCCTTCGTGAGACTGCTGGTAGAGAGCGTCGGTAGCACGTGGCACGTCCGCCTGTCAGCACAGGTCACAGGTTGTCAGCACAACCCGTCCGCAGGTGGCGTGCAGTAACGCAACGCTCAGCAGCAGGATAGGGTAAGGGGTCCTGCCCTCAGCCCGTACATGGAAAATACATTTGAAACTTACCCTTTAAACGATTTAAAAGCTGAATACAAACTTTGTAAAAAAGGGTAGGCAGGTACCTACTATAAAATTTCAGATTATTTAGAAGATAAAAAAGCAAGGGATTCAGGTGCTCGCTCTGCTAAGCTTTGTGATAAAACCATACAATTTGAGTGATTTTAATGATTTTACATAATTAAAATCATTAAAATATACCAGTTTTATTACATATTGACATTGTTGAAAATTATAATACAAAATGACATGATTACTTTGTAAAGTATTATATTGTTTTAATTGTTGTGAATGTGAGGAATAAGTAGTTTTTTTTTTTCTCATTAATTTTTTCTTTCTCGGTTAGATTAATTAATGATGGTCTGGCAGCTTGAGTAGTTTATGCGGCCTACCCAAATGTCCTTTCTTTGGTATTGTTCGTCGAGTTGAGCTCCTTAAGTTCTGAGTTGAGCTCCACGATTTCTGACAAATGCTTGCACTGACAGGACAGGTCCACTCAAATCTGTGTGGTTCTTTTCTCAAAAGACCATTTCAGACTAAGCTACATGGTCCTCATATGGCCTGACCTAGAATATGTCTGGACTTTAAAAAGAGACTGTGACCTCTGAGTTTGTTTCGGCCTTTCTTCTCAGAGTAGTCAGATAGGAAACGCCGAACTCATCTAGCATTTTTTTTTTTTTTGATGTCGTGTAAAAGTGATTCCAATATCCTATTTACAGAATAAACAATTTCATTTCATTTCAAATTTTGAAATTCCTTTTTTTTTTATATCGTTTACCAAAAGTCAGATTCAGGCCAGTTCTAAAAAACTTTCAGTGTTGCCCTCGAAATAACCCGGCAAAATTCCCGATTAAATTAAAAAAAAATGTGGGTTATTATTTTTTTTTTCCTGAAAATTTCCATATATTAAATATACTTTCAGTAGGATACCTAATGTTGGCAACATTGCATTTGAAGCGCCATCTGTGGATGACAGCAAAGAAACTGACATCAACGAAGGCAGTTTCATATTGCTGAGGTTCCTGCAGTGGGGGCACCAGAGGCTTTATAGCGGCGAAGCACAAGCGGAGCGGCCTCTTGAACTTTTGGATTTTGGACAGTTCACTACTCTCATACTCGCTATCATTGATTGTTATTTTCTTGTACCTAACTTTTGTAAAAATAAATAATTATACAGTTGATTGCCTTATTTAAAAGTAAAATTGAATAATAATTTCACATCAGAAGTGACAAACAACTTTCACGCCATGGGTAAATCAAAGCGAGGTAGTAGTAGTAAGCATTCAAAGCGAAAACGTGCTCGCTCCACTTCTTCAAGCTCGAGCACCAGGACGTCATCGCCGCCACCAAAGCGGAAAGATAAGGTATTTCATGATAATACCGAAACTGTGAGTAATTCAAATTCCACTACTTTGAACCATTTTATACCTGATTTTGATCCAATAAAAGATGATGTAGACACACCTGGCTTAGCATTATTCGATCTTACACAAATACTTTTTCATGGTCTGATACAATGATTCGACCATCAAGCTTTGAATAAATTAAAAGGATCGGCTAAAGTATGGTATGATTCATTATTACGTACAGAAAAGCAGTGGCCCGCATGGAAATGGGACGACTGGAGGTTAAAATTGTCGGGTAGTTTCCAAATACGTCGAAATATGTTCGATCTTTTAAAAGAGATCATAGATAAAAAGCCTATCGATAACCAATCTCTGTATGAATTTTATTTTGAGCAAAAGTGCAAGATAGATCGTTTATGTTTGAATTTTTCTGAACAGGATATTATTTCAATAATAGTAGGAAACATAGGTGACCACAATATCGGTGTGTCTATAGAAGCTATCAATTTTAAATCCAGTGAGGAATTAGCTAGTTATTTACACGGTCGCGTTTACAAGAGGCATGTAAAACAAGAAAGTAGTTCACGGGACATGCAGGTTAAACCAACAACCCATAGCCAGTCATCATCTGTAAATCGAACTCTTGCATCAACAAACTCGGCCGTTGCAAGCCAACCGTCTTCTTCTAGCGTTGGTCAAGATTTTAGTCGAAAAAATATTAAATGTTATAATTGTGGGGGTAACCATAAAAGGAACCAATGCGATGCAAATAAATGTGAATATTGTGGGAAAAGAGGGCACGTTGAATCGAGTTGTTACCATAAGAAAAATTCAACAAAACCTGTAGTGAAACCTGAACAAGAAACTAAATTTATTTCTACAAATCCACGAAATAAGTTTATTAAAAACGTTTACATATTAAATAATTGTTATGAAGCATTTATTGACACTGGTAGTAGTTGCTCGTTAATATCCGAATCTTTAGCAAATAAAATTTCTTTGTCATATATCACACTACCCTCACCCGTCGTTTTACAAGGATTTTCTAAAGAAACTTATAAATACGTAAATAAAAAGGTAACGGTTAGTCTCTATTTAGATTCTATATTTTTGAGTGATATAGATATGTACGTTTTGGATGATATGGTTGGGTACGATATATTGATTGGAAGAAATGTGACTGAGCGATCTGATTTAATGTACTCGCGAGTAGGCGACCAACTTCAATTCCAATCCGCGAGTAAATTTACAGAATTTTGTAGTAATGTAGCCGCTGTAGATTTAGATACAAGTACCCATCAAAACGAGTTATTGGCATTGTTCAATCGGTACAGTGATTGTGTTGCGTCAAACATAAAAGAACTCGGAAAAGTTAACAATTACGAAATGATAATTAACTTATCAAGTTTACAGCCAGTTCAATGCAGACCCTTTAGAACTTCGTATTCGGACAGGCAGACATTATGGGAAATTGTGAAAGAATTAGTAGAAAATAAAATTATACGAGATAGTAATTCCCCATATGCCAGTCCAGCCCTTTTAGTTAATAAAAAAAATGGCGAAAAAAGACTCTGCATAGACTATAGGACGTTAAATAAAATTACAATCAAAGATAAATATCCTATGCTCCGGATTGATGATTTATTGGATAGGCTTCAAGGACATAAATGTTTCACAAGTTTAGACTTAAAAAGTGGGTATTATCAAATTTCACTGCATAAAGACTCGATAGATAAAACAGCTTTCATTACAGAAGACGGACATTATGAGTTTTTAAGACTACCGTTCGGATTGGCAAACGCGCCTTCATGTTTTCAACAGAATGATGAACAAAGCACTTGGGAACTTGAGATTTGGCAATGTTATTATTTATTTTGATGATGTTTATCTTGTCACTGAAACAGTTGAAGAAAATATCAGTTTATTAGAACAAGTATTACAGATATTTAGAACGAATGGTTTGACATTAAATCTAAAAAAGTGCCATTTCTTTAAAAACGAAATTGAATTTTTAGGTTATAAAATTAAACCAGGCAGGGTACATTATGCCAAATGAGTCAAAATTAGAAGCGGTTAGGAATTTTCCAGTACCCAAAACTGTTCATCAGCTTCGACAGTTTTTGGCCCTAATTAGTTATTTTCGTAAATTCATACGACATTGCGCAGTTTTATCAGCTCCCCTTACAAAACTGTTGAAAAAAGATGCTATCTGGGCATGGGATGATATACAAAATAGGACATTTCATATTTTAAGAGATAAATTAACCTCCGGAAGCATTTTGGCCATTTTTGATCCTAATAAAGATAAAGTTCTTTATACAGACGCAAGTAGGGACGGTATCGCCGGTATACTCACCCAGATCGATGATGAGGGTGAAAAAGTCGTACATTATTATAGTAGGCAAACTAAGGAAGATGAAAAGAAATATCATTCCTTTGAACTTGAATTGTTAGCTGTTGTATGTAGTCTTAAAAAATTTCGATTGTATTTATTAGGTAAGCAAATCCGAATAATAACTGACTGTAACGCGGTTAGGTACGCCTTAACTAAAAAGGATATTATCCCGCGAATAGCGCGTTGGGTCCTATCGACTCAAGAGTTCTCGTTTGAAATAGTTCATAGGGAAGGATCCCGGATGCAGCACGTGGATGCCTTGAGCCGCAATCCCGTGCCATCCGGTGAAAAATCGGAATCTGAAATTATTATGTCAATTACGGAGGCAGATTGGTTGTTGACAGTACAGGTACAGGACTCTGAAATAATAAGAATAAGGGATATATTGGCATCAGGAGAGGCCGATGAAAATAAAAATATTTTCAACAATTATGAACTTTTAGGCGGAAAAGTTTATAGGAGAACTAGTCAGGCACGTAGATGGGTCGTACCAAAAAAATGTATTTGGCAAATCATAAGATGTAATCATGATGATTTGGGTCATTTTTCGGTAGACAAGTGTGTCGACCGTATACGTACACGGTATTGGTTTCGACGTCTGCGTTATATTGTAAAAAAGTATATTAAAAATTGCTTGAGTTGTATATATTTTAAAAATAAGGGAGGTCCAAAAGAAGGACAACTATACCCACTGCCAAAATATGCACAACCTTTCCACACCATTCATATTGACCATTTAGGACCGTTCGTAACCACTAAAAACAAAAACAAATATTTGTTGGTAATTGTAGATTCGTTCACAAAATTTGTATTTATATGTGCGGTACGTAAAACTAATGCAACTGGAGTGATTAAAGAATTAGAACGCATATCTAAAATATTCGGAAACCCCAGAAGAATAATCAGCGACGCAGGCTCTTGTTTTACTTCAAATCAATTTTCTCAGTACTGTGTAAATAGAAATATTAGGTTACATATCGTAGCAACAGGAGTACCTCGTGCTAATGGACAGGCGGAACGGTTTAACAAAACTATTTTAGAAGCCTTAAAAACTATGGGTGCGGATACTAACGATGATAGGTGGGATGAGTGCATTAAGCCATTGCAGCAGGGACTTAATAGTACGATACATAAAACTACTCAAGCCGTTCCTAGTGAGGTAATGTTTGGCTATAGGTTACGTATGGATAGTGATAGTCTCGCCCCAGATTTTGATAGCGAAGCATTAGTAGACGTGTCAAGGTTGCGTGAAATGGTGGACGAAAATGTTAAGGTCAGTGCAGAGGATCAAAAGAAACGATTCGATAAAACGCGTATCAAAGCCACACGGTATAAAGAAGGGGACTTGGTATTGGTTAAAATACAGAGTCAAAGTAATGATGGTCAAAGTCGAAAACTATTCAAATAAAACATTCCAAATAAAGAAAGTTCTGGAAAATGATAGATACGAGATATCAGATTTAAGAGGTAGTCAAAGAAGCTCTAAAATATATAATGGAGTAGCCGCAGCGGAAAATATGAAACAATGGATTAATATTAATGATTGGAGCATTGAATGATATTAATTATAGCAAAGGAATGTAAATAATCAAAACCGTGTTGGCAAGGTATTTATCATAGAACTGTTTTATTGTTTATTTGCCACAAACTCCCTAATAACTGTGTTAATTAACTTGGGTCCAGACGCCATTGTTTAACTATTGTGTCTACTAATTGGACAGATGAATCGCTTTTATTCCTTGATTAGTATGTCAAATTAATTTTCCTTTAAGTTAACGAGCCTAGATAGAATGCTGTAACTGTAATTAAGGTGTACAGCATTAGTTGTTGTAGGTATTGCACATTATTTTGAAATGTAATGCTTTGCTTTGTTTTATGTTGTACAAGATCAACTTGGTACGCTTGAGTGAGTGAAATACTCTTCGAGTGCAAGTGCTGTGTTGTACAAGATCAACTTGGTACGCTTGAGTGAGTGAAATACTCTTCGAGTGCAAGTGATATGTTAGTCATGAACCTGTACCCTAATTACGTAATGCAAAATCAATCCGAATCTGAATCGTTTTGAAACAGATTGCTAATCCATTGCTCCGTAAGTTCGAAAAAAATAACTGAAGAGCAACGTAAATGACGCAATGAATGTTGTTGAACTGTCAAAATGAAACAGATTTGTCTTTATCGATTACGAAAATATGTTGCGTAATTAGAAAGCTGGTCTCCTAAGTGTGGCAAAGTCCCTTTAGGTGCAGGAAGTGGCATTGCATTGCTAGAATTATTTAAGTGCGCAATATTTTTTCTGGTGCCCTTTCGTAAGAATGCTTTTCTTTATTTGTATTTTAACAGAGACATATTTTGATTTCAGTATCCTATCCACGACTCGTGAGGTGCCTGGGGCAGGCACCATGCAGCATGGCCGTGTTGGCAACATTGCATTTGAAGCGCCATCTGTGGATGACAGGAAAGAAACTGACATCAACGAAGGCAGTTTCATATTGCTGAGGTTCCTGCAGTGGGGGCACCAGAGGCTTTATAGCGGCGAAGCACAAGCGGAGCGGCCTCTTGAACTTTTGGATTTTGGACAGTTCACTATTCTCATACTCGCTATCATTGATTGTTATTTTCTTGTACCTAACTTTTGTAAAAATAAATAATTATACAGTTGATTGCCTTATTTAAAAGTAAAATTGAATAATAATTTCACACTAATAACACCCTCACAGATCGGACTGGGTTTTTTTTTACATGTTGTATGTTTTCGCTGCTGAGGTGAAAAGTTGTAAGTACCTATGTGTTACACACGAGATGACGAAACCAAATTATTTGCAACTCGTGTCTTTGAATCCCTCGCTGTGCTCAGGATTGTAACCTAGAAACAGTCGTTACGCTCGTGATTCAATTATAGAATCCTTCGCTTAGTCTGAATTCAAAATCAACACTCGAGGCAAAAAACAACTTTGCTAGAAAGAAATAAAGAAAAAGTACTTATTGGGACAAGCACATGAGATCTCAATTAAACTAAACACACTCATTAAACATAAAAACAATGTAAAACTTTAAAAAAAGCAGAAAGTCCTGTGCGAGGCCAAAAGGCTCGTATCTCAGCATGATGCTGCGCTGGTATCGTGATAGGACTCAAATAACTATTGCCTCAGGTGGGTAGAAAACGCGACGCTCTGGCCGAAAGGCTTAGGGCGTCCCTAGATGCGGACGAGGCCCGAGTGTCCAGGCCCACCAAATGCGTAGACATGCGTATTCTGGGCCTGGATGACTCAGTGACGGAGGGACAGGTGGTGGCCGCTGTTGTTAGGGCTGGGGGGTGCTCTGCCGAGCAGGTTAGGGCAGGCGCCCTCCGTCCTGACTTCACGGGGTTGCGAGCCATTACGGTGAGCTGCCCCGTTTCGGCGGCCAAGAAAATAGCCGGGGAGGGCCAAAGGCTATTGGTGGGCTGGGTTTCAGCGCAGGTCAAACTGCTGGAACCCAGACCTCTGAGGTGCTTCCGCTGCCATGTGGGCAATCACGTGGGAGCAAAATGCACCTCGGAGGTGGACCGCAGCAGTCATTGTTACCGCTGTGGTCAGCCCGGTCACAAGGCCGGCTCGTGCGAAGCCACGCCGCATTGCGTCGTATGTGCGGCGGCTGGCAAGCCAGCCGGCCACCGGATTGGAAGCAAGGCCTGCGCTCCACCCGCCAAGGCTAGAGGCAAACCACCTGCCACCGCCGTCACAGCCGCAACCGCCGCCACCGTCGCCGTTGCCGCCTCAACAGCCGTCGTCGCCGCCGCAGCCGCCGCGGCAGGGCCCTCACAGGGGGCTAAGGAGGGGGCTGACATGGAGTGCCAATAATGGCCCCATTTCGCCTCCTCCAGGCGAACATCAACCACTGCACCGCAGCTCAGCATCTGTTGCTCCAGAGCATGGCGCAGTGGTCGATTAACATCGCCGTGGTCGCTGAGCCGTACTTTGTCCCACCCAGGGATGACTGGGTGGAGGACCTGAGCGGCTCAGTGGCCCTAATTTCGTCGGCCGCCGCCGGTACCCCGTCCCTCGAGGCGGTTAAGAGAGGACGGGGTTGCGTTGCAGCACGGTTCGGGGAGATTGTCGTGGTAGGCGCGTACTTCTCCCCGAACCGAACTCTCGCCGAGTTCCACAACTCCCTTGCGGAGTTGAGAGTCGTCGTTGTCGGGTTCTGTTCCCTTCCCGTGCTCGTCCTCGGGGACTTCAATGCCAAGAATGTGGCTTGGGGTTCCCGGTATACGGACACACGGGGCAGGATGGTGGAAGACTGGGCGCTGGAGACAGGCCTGGTCGTCCTTAATCGGGGTTCTGTCCCCACGTGTGTGCGGATGCGGGGTGAATCAGTGGTGGACATCTCGTTCGCTAGCCCCGCTCTGTCGCCGCGTGTCATTGACTGGCGCGTCATGGAGGGGGTGGAGACGTATTCCGATCACCGGTACATCCGGTTTGACGTCTCCGCCCAGACCTCGAGCGCGCCGGTCCGACAGGCCCCGAGTGGTCCGCGGTGGGCGCTGAAGCAGCTGGACCGGGAGCTCCTCCTGGAAGCCTCGATAGTGCAGGCCTGGGTGTCATCACCGGACAGGCCTGCTGACATCAATGACGAGGCGGAGTGGTTCCAGGAGGCCATGTCCGAGATATGCGACGTGGCAATGCCCCGGGTCCAGCCCGGACGTGCTTCGCGCCAGGTGTACTGGTGGTCGCGTCAGCTGACGACACTGCGCATTGCGTGCGTTACTGCGCGACGCCGGTACACTAGGCACCGCAGGCTCCGTATTCGACCTCCGGATACGGAAGCCATTCAGGCGGAGCTGTACGAGGGGTACAGAGCGGCGAAAACCGCCCTCCAAGCGGAGATCCTGCGGGCCAGGGCACTGGCCCGCGAGGAGTCGCTGGAGACTCTGAACAGAGACCCGTGGGGACGCCCATATAAAATGGTGCGGGAGAAACTCCGCCCATGGGCTCCCCCGCTGACGCAGAGTCTCCGGCCGCAGCTTGTGGGGGACGTGGTGAGCGCTCTGTTCCCTTCGAGAGGGGAACACGCCTCCCCGCCCATGGCTCCGCCTACTGCGGTGCCTGATGCGGACCACACCGCCGACGACGACGACGATGCTCTGGAGGTGACCGAGGTAGAGATGAAGGTGGCGGTACGTAGGCTGAATGCCAGAAATACCGCCCCAGGACCCGACGGCTTACCTGGGAAAGCCTGGGTCCTGGCCTCAGAGGCTCTCGGGCCTCGACTAAGGGGGCTCCTAAGCGCATGCTTGGAGAGGGGCCAGTTCCCGCTTCGTTGGAAGACGGGGAAACTGGTCCTCATCAAGAAGCCGGGGCGCCCTGCGGACTCTCCGTCCGCTTACCGGCCCATAGTGCTGCTCGACGAGGTGGGCAAGCTCTTTGAAAGAGTCATTGCAGACCGCCTCGTCGGGCGGCTGGTGCGGGTGGGGCCGGATTTGGCGGAGAGCCAGTTTGGTTTCCGCAGGGGGCGCTCCACGGTGGACGCCATCATGCGCGTGCGAGCCCTCACGACGGGGGATGCGGTGGCTCGGGGTGGGGTCGTCTTGGCGGTGTCTCTAGACATCGCCAACGCCTTCAATACCCTGCCCTGGAGTTGCATCAGGGAGGCACTCCGGTATCACCGGATGCCGACCTACCTCTGTCGTGTGGTCGAGGCCTATCTGGCAGACAGGGCCATCATCTACCCCGGTCACCAGGGAGAGTGGAACCGGCGAGAGATGTCGTGCGGTGTCCCACAGGGATCGGTCCTGGGGCCGCATCTGTGGGACATCGGATACGACTGGGTGCTGCGCGCCGACCTCCCCAATGGCGTCAGCGTCGTTTGTTACGCTGACGACACGTTAGTCCTGGCGCAGGGGAGGTCGCACCAGGCGGCGGCCGAACTAGCGACACACGGGGTTGCGACAATCGTGGCCAGAATCCGGCAGTTGGGACTCGAGGTGGCCTTGCACAAGTCTGAGGCCATGTGTTTTCATGGTCCTCGGAACGCGCCACCGTCGGGTTCCCAAATAACGGTAGGAGGGGTTCACATCGGCGTCGAGTCGACGATGAAGTACCTGGGACTCGTCCTCGACAGTCGGTGGAACTTCGTGGAGCATTTCCGACGTTTGGCTCCCCGACTGGACCGGGCCGGGGCTGCCTTGAAGCGGCTCCTGCCCAATCTAGGGGGTCCAAACGCCTCCTGCCGGAGGCTATACGCGGGGATCGTGCGGTCCATGGCCCTGTACGGGGCACCGGTGTGGGCGCATTCGTTGAGGCGGCGGCCTGCCCGCCGGTTGAACGCGTCCCAGAGGGTCATGGCCACCCGGCTGGTCCGGGGATACCGCACGGTCTCCGGTGAGGCGGCGAGCCTCCTTGCCGGATTGCCGCCATGGGATCTGGAGGCAAAAGTCCTCGCGCATATTTGGGAGTGGCGCGGGGAGGCGAAACGCCGGGGCTTGACTCCGATGCCGCGAGAAATCGCGGCACAGCGGACAGAGCTCCGACGGGATCTCATGGCGTCATGGAGAGTGCGATTGTCGCAACCCAGTGCTGGGCACGCCACTATTGCGGCGATAAGTCCCCTCTTTGAGGAGTGGCTGGAGAGGCGCCACGGCGTCCTCACCTTCCGCCTGACGCAGGTCCTCACCGGACACGGCTGTTTCGGGAGGTACCTGTTTCGGATAAGGCGGGAGGAAACGCCCGGGTGTCATCACTGCGTGGATCGCCCGGAGGACACGGTGGAGCATACGGTGGAGGTATGCCCGGCTTGGGCAGAGCACCGCCGTGTCCTCGTGGAGGCGATCGGTGGCGGGGATCTCTCGCGTCCGGTCCTGGTCCAGGCCATGGTACGGAGCGAGAGGGCATGGGAGGCCGTCACCTCCTTCTGCGAAGCAGTAATGCTCGCGAAGGAGGAGGCGGAGCGCGTGAGGGAGAGGCAAATTTCGCGCCCTCACGCCCGCAGGAGGAGACGCCCTGGGCGTCGGGAATCTGTTGCCGATTCCCGGCCACCGTAGGCGCGGGCTTGCGGACGGTGAGCAATGGGTAGCTCGTCGTCCGGTAAGGACCAAGCCCGGGTCGACGGCGCGTTGTGTTCCACGCGCGCCTCAAAGAGATGTCAGCGAATGAAGGGGTCCGATGAGACCATTGCCTGCCGGGGTTGCGGGAAAGTCCGAAAGGGATACCGTGGCCCCCTGGCATTGCACAGGCAACAGAAGGAACACGGGTGGGTTTTAGTCAGTAAGAGTCTGACACGCCCTCCCGCTCCACCCAGAGCGGGAGACGTCATTTGATGATTTCCCACCCAAAAAAAAAAAAAAAAAAAAAAAAAAAAAAAAAAAAAAAAAAAAAAAAAAAAAAAAAAAGGTGGGTAGAAAAGAACAAAAAAACATATCAACAAGTATCATTGAAAGTTTTAATTTCAAAGAACTCATTTCCAAATTCAAATTAGGAAAATGTGTGATTTTCATTTGTTTTTCGTACCGTCAAGATGAGTGAATCTAATGAAGAAATTCGATACATTTTAAAATAATACTACAAAAAAGGTAAAAACGCAAGCCGCGGAAAAATTTTGCGATGTTTATGGACCTAGTGCAGTGTCTGTAGGAGTAGCACAAATTTGGTTATCCATTTTATTACGGATAAAATGGATGCCATTTTTGAAAAAGTGGAGCAAGATCGGCATATCAGTAGGGCTCAGGCGCAAAACGTCTCTTTCGCAAAATGTCCCCTGGTCGTAAAACGTCTCTTTCGCAGAATGCCTCTTTCGTAAAATGTCTCTTTCGCAGAATGTCTCTTTCGCAAAATGTCGCGCCAGGGACTTAAGAATAAAATTTTGTTTTTCAAAACAAAAAATCATTTATTAAAATTATAGTGCAATTATGATGTTAAAATTTTGGTACTTAAAGGAGAATGACCAAAAATGTATGGAGCTTGGTCCAAATGTCCACCACCAACGAGACCTATGTAATAAAATAGTCTACTAAATACTGAGTCATTATAACCAGACCGTAACCAAAATAATGCTGTCTGAAAAAAGTTATGACTGAGTGAAAATTCATGTTTTTTTTACCTATTTATGCGAAACATATCGTTAATACCATTCTGTCCATATCACATTTTGAACTAATCTACTTGTGCACAACTAAAATGGATTTAAATAAATAGTGAAGTAAAACAAAATTAAACTATTATTATTTTTCATAAAGTCGTAACTTTTTACTGACAGCTTATTTTTTTTTGTGTCATACTGAAAGTTTATCTCTGTTTAGTGGACTATAAGTCAACATAAGTCTCGTTAGTGGTGGATATTTGGACCACTTTTGTTCATTCTCCTTTACTTAAGTATGTATTCAAAATAAAAACAATATCAATAGGTATCAAACATTTTACACACATTCAAAATTTAGATCAAAAGAATCAATACTGTTAGTAAACATATCCACAGATAATATATAATAGGAGCTATTACTAATAGTAACTAAACATTAACTAAGTATTGCAGATGAAAATATATTTTTTACCATTTTTAAAATGATTAAAAAATATATATTTAATATTAAAATGTCAAATAAATACATTTTGGCATTATAATTTACTTGAGTTATTATCAAGTACTACATTAAAAAAAAAACATTTTCATAAATGATGTAACATAACATTATTGATAAAAAGAAAATATAAATATATGACATATCAAATGAAATTATATTGATCCATATTAAAACTCAAATTCACTACTGTTTTTCATTATAAAGTAACTGACAAAACACAGCTCGGCAATTAATGAATGACACATACATAATAATTATAAGTTTTTTTCTAACTACCCTCACATATTATTATAAATGTTGCCATCACTGAACTTTAAATTGTACCAAAATTTTATATTTAACTGTATCAAAATATATTTTTTTATTTGGAATACATTCTTAAGTAAATTTAAGTACCAAAATTGTAACATCATAATTGCACTATAATTTTAATAAATGATTTTTTGTTTTGAAAATCAAAATTTTATTCTTAAGTCCCTGGCGCGACATTTTGCGAAAGAGACATTCTGCGAAAGAGACATTTTACGAAAGAGACATTCTGCGAAAGAGACGTTTTGCGCCTGAGCCATCAGTAGTCACGACGTAGCTGAAGAACTGGGAATTGACCACAAAACAGTTTTGTCGCATTTGAAAAAAACTGGGTACACAAAAAAGCTCGATATTTGGGTACCTCACGAGCTCACTGAAAGAAACCTAATGAAAAATGAAATGCTGTGTGTGTGGTGGGATTGGAAGGGCATTATTCATTATGAGCTGTTACCACCAGGCAGGACCATCGATTCTGAACTCTACTGCGAAAAACTGATGAGATTAAAGCAAGAAGTTGAGGGAAAGCGGCCGGAATTAATCAACAGAAGGGGTGTGGTTTTTCATCGTGATAACGATAGACCTCACACATCTTTAGCCACTCAGCAAAAATTAAGAGTTTGGCTGGGAGGTGTTAATGCATCCGCCGAATAGTCCTGACCTTCAGATTTCCACCTGTTTCGGTCTCTTCAGAATTCCTTAGGCAGTGTCAGGTTAACATCACGAGCGGACCGCCAAAACCACTTGTTGCGGTATTTTGATCAAAAGTCCCAAAATTTCTATAGCAATGGGATCATGTCCCTACCTACAAGATGGCAAAAAATTATCGAACAAAATGGTACCTACATACTTTAGTTAAATGTAAATAAACTATATTAAAAAATGTTTTGAATTTTCTTAACAAATGCGAAGCAACTTTTTCCCTAGCCTATTATAATAAGGTTTAAGTTTAGTCTTTGGAGCGCTTATTGGAAGTGCTAGGACCTATTACAGCATATATTTGGATGCCTTTGAGGCCTTTTTGGCGTCGCACAGGTCGTTTTTATTTTGTTAGTTTTGTTGTAGGCTCCTTTTTTTATTTTATTTTATATAATTTTGTTCTTTCTTTAATATTATTACTGTTTGTATTTCCTGTGCGTGTCCCAAATAAAATATTTATCTTTCTTTCTTTCTTTTCTTTATTTTCAATTTACTAAAATAACTTCAAAACGGTGCATTATAGTGGATTCGTTTATTGCATAACAAATTATTACTAATTAGCCAGATCTCATGTACAAATATTACAATCATCCGTATAGTCAATTCCGAGATACAGCAATCGTGCAAACGTTACTCCAGCAGGATTTTAAATATCTTCGCAACCATAACAAATACAAATTATGTTGTACCATTTATTTCACATTGATATCTAATTATTTAGATAGATTTATTTCAAAATATCCATTAGTAAACAAAAGCCGGAAGTGTTTTTATCCAATAATTTAAAAACTACCAGCTTACCAAATTTAAAAATCTGCTTACAAATTACAGAAGCTGTATATCTAATTATCTATTGCAATTAGATGACGATTTTCGACATTATCTGGCTGGGGTAACGCACGCTAAATAAATATCCATCCTGTGCGCGGTGGACATCGAACGGGCAGCGGTCGGCCACGCTCACTCACACAGCGCCAGGCCACCACTCCGCCATAGTTCCACATGTGACCGATCCATCTGCCCATGACCTGACTATGGCGCCATTTATTTCGCTCTGTAAGTTCACTCAGACTCGAAGTTTGTGGCGTGCGTAGAAGAGGAACGTCTTACTTGTAGTCACAGAGTACATTTTATATAGACTTGTAGTCACGCCTTGCCTGATGATCGGCTCGGCGACTTGTTCGTGCTTGCTTAGTGCTCAGCACTGGCGTTGGCAGAGACGAAATGTGAATTAAAACGAATACAGAAATAAAACAAAAAATATCGAACAGCTTCATAAAATAAGTGCTTTATTGATTAAAAATTAGTAGGTATAGGTACATAGTATGAATAAATCGTAACGTGACTGTTAACAAAATTAGCTCAAATAGTGTCTGTGACATGTACCTATAAACTTATTTACAGATTTTGGGCGAAAATTAACGAAAACAATGAATTAGATCGAATAGTCTTATTGGTTGCAAGCTTTCTAACATCCCACGTCATTCAGTTGTTTCAATTTACTTGTTGTCTGTACATCGCTGTCCAACGCGGATACATTTTCATTTCTGTCACATACGACTATTGTGCTGCCTCGCATGAGGGCCGAGCTCGCCAGCAGAACTAACTTAGCAAAAGTACCACTTGGTGTGATCTCGAGGTGAACTCGGCTCTCGCCTATCTTAGTACAATACTCGGTATTTCGGTAAACTGCAATTTTTCCATTTCTAAACGACAAGGCGAACGAATAACTCGTATGCACTAAGCAGAATAATAAACTATACATCTATCATAATTATTACTTTTAAACCAATTTCTTTTTATTTACAACCGAGAAACTATAATAATATAAATATTAGAACCTTATACTCTCTGTACAATGTCGTTAATTTTAATAGACTCTTCATTTATCTCTTCTATTTGCATATTTTTTGTCTGTTCCGACATGTTTCCAATTTTTACATCGTTGTGAACGTTATGAGTGAGCGACACCCACTCGGAAATGATTTCATATAATATGCATATACACAAGCTTAGTTATCAAATCGAAATAATTTGCCTTTAGTCTATACAGCCCTCTTCGAAATTATTTTGTAATTTATGAATCTAATAATAATATACAAAGCATTTGATAATAGTTGCAATACACGAGTGTCAATGCTGGCGAAAACTAATCCGATGGAAAGTTAATAACACTAAATACTACCTACGACTAATTGTTAATAGATTCAAAGCTTTCCGAAGAAAATGTTTCGTAGTGTTGTTAACGTTCCATCGCCGAGCTGGCGGCCCGCGCGCCCCGCACTGCGAGCCTCGCCGAGGGTAGCTGCGCCTTATGTGTGGAACTGACTATATTTACATGACCATTGAAATAACCTTCGTTAATTGATACTGCTGCTAAACAGGGAACAGTCGCAGACATATTGTTACAATAAAGTCTACGCATGTTTACATAATGGTCTCGTCGCTGTAACAATTACAATCATTCATAAATAATAAGGTTCAGTTTTGAACGAAACATTTAATAACAGCAAGGTAACGTTTTCGGCGACTCTCCACAACAAAATTCATTTGCATAAATAAAAACAAAATAAAACAAAATTAGATCTTGACCGGAATAAAGGGACATGATGAAACACCACTAAAATTTATATCACTGCAATTCAATAAGTGCTACTAAAATAAGTAAATTCAACTACAACCCGGCGGCGCGGACTGACGGACGACTCGGAGAATTTGAACGCCTAACAATGTCATGAGCGACCGTGCGAACTGATTGACTCGTCACACTCCTTTAATTTGGCCTCCCCCGCACGGGACTGTGAGGGCACAGCGACTGGCCGCGGTCTGAGCGAGAAAGAGGTGAGGACATTAAAGCGAAAGCGCCAGGGTTACCCGCGAAATTCTAATTTTCTTATGTTTTTTGCAATTAGCCGGTCAGTTTCAGGTTGTATGTTGATAAAAATATGTACTTACAGAATTAAGACCGTAAAAGTCCTTAATACAATTTGAATGCCTACTTCATGAAATCATGTCTTTTGAGGCCAATTCTGACTATGACTTGCGTTGCTTATTCTAGAAAAAATATATTTCGCGGGCTACCTTAACGCTTCCGTCGTCGTCTTAACGTTGAAAATTGACGAAGATTACAGGGAAGTGGCGTCACTGTAACTACAGCCCGGCGCTACTCGTCGTCGGTGTCGGCGCCGCTGCAGCAGGCCGGCGCGGGCCGCGGCGGGAAGGGGCGTCACTGTAACTACAGCCCGGCGCTACTCGTCGTCGGTGTCGGCGCCGCTGCAGCAGGCCGGCGCGGGCCGCGGCGGGAAGGGGCGTCACTGTAACTACAGCCCGGCGCTACTCGTCGTCGGTGTCGGCGCCGCTGCAGCAGGCCGGCGCGGGCCGCGGCGGGAAGGGGCGTCACTGTAACTACAGCCCGGCGCTACTCGTCGTCGGTGTCGGCGCCGCTGCAGCAGGCCGGCGCGGGCCGCGGCGGGAAGGGGCGTCACTGTAACTACAGCCCGGCGCTACTCGTCGTCGGTGTCGGCGCCGCTGCAGCAGGCCGGCGCGGGCCGCGGCGGGAAGGGGCGTCACTGTAACTACAGCCCGGCGCTACTCGTCGTCGGTGTCGGCGCCGCTGCAGCAGGCCGGCGCGGGCCGCGGCGGGAAGGGGCGTCACTGTAACTACAGCCCGGCGCTACTCGTCGTCGGTGTCGGCGCCGCTGCAGCAGGCCGGCGCGGGCCGCGGCGGGAAGGGGCGTCACTGTAACTACAGCCCGGCGCTACTCGTCGTCGGTGTCGGCGCCGCTGCAGCAGGCCGGCGCGGGCCGCGGCGGGAAGGGGCGTCACTGTAACTACAGCCCGGCGCTACTCGTCGTCGGTGTCGGCGCCGCTGCAGCAGGCCGGCGCGGGCCGCGGCGGGAAGGGGCCGCGCGTCTGCTGCCTGCGGGCGCGGGGCGTGAGTACATACACAATAGTTTAACATGAAATTGTAAACTTCTGAATAATAAATGAAATTGAAATGGACCGTGTTTATGCAAGCAGTGTTAGGCCCGTATACGTCGTTAATGTTTCGTGTTTTGCGCAGCGGTATTTCCACGTAGGAACTCATTTTCGAAAATTGTACGAATTTTCAGTTTATCCATGGGGCCAAAAACTGCCACAATGTCACAAAAACAAAAAACTATCTAAAAATAAATGACTGAATTTGAAATTGAATTAACACGTCTTTCGAATAAAATTCATGTGAATTTCGAATTGCGCGCCAAAATCTGAAAATGCTGGTTATAGAATCTCCAATTACATAGGTAAAGACCTATTAAATTAATGACAACCCCGGCTTCCACACGATTATATCCTAGTACTTGAAGCATGCTTACAATTTGTGTAAACGCATTTGCATGTGTTTGGGCCGATTACGACATTGAAGTTAATATGTCTACTATAATAGTTTGGAGCCGTAAGAGTGTGTGTACGTACGCGAGGCGGCGGTAGTGGTTGAGCCACTCCTCCAACATCTGCGCCTGCAGCAGCGGGCGCGCGTGCAGCGTGCCGCCCTGTGTGTGAGTGTGTGTGTACGTACGCGAGGCGGCGGTAGTGGTTGAGCCACTCCTCCAACATCTGCGCCTGCAGCAGCGGGCGCGCGTGCAGCGTGCCGCCCTGTGTGTGAGTGTGTGTGTACGTACGCGAGGCGGCGGTAGTGGTTGAGCCACTCCTCCAACATCTGCGCCTGCAGCAGCGGGCGCGCGTGCAGCGTGCCGCCCTGTGTGTGAGTGTGTGTGTACGTACGCGAGGCGGCGGTAGTGGTTGAGCCACTCCTCCAACATCTGCGCCTGCAGCAGCGGGCGCGCGTGCAGCGTGCCGCCCTGTGTGTGAGTGTGTGTGTACGTACGCGAGGCGGCGGTAGTGGTTGAGCCACTCCTCCAACATCTGCGCCTGCAGCAGCGGGCGCGCGTGCAGCGTGCCGCCCTGTGTGTGAGTGTGTGTGTACGTACGCGAGGCGGCGGTAGTGGTTGAGCCACTCCTCCAACATCTGCGCCTGCAGCAGCGGGCGCGCGTGCAGCGTGCCGCCCTGTGTGTGAGTGTGTGTGTACGTACGCGAGGCGGCGGTAGTGGTTGAGCCACTCCTCCAACATCTGCGCCTGCAGCAGCGGGCGCGCGTGCAGCGTGCCGCCCTGTGTGTGAGTGTGTGTGTACGTACGCGAGGCGGCGGTAGTGGTTGAGCCACTCCTCCAACATCTGCGCCTGCAGCAGCGGGCGCGCGTGCAGCGTGCCGCCCTGTGTGTGAGTGTGTGTGTACGTACGCGAGGCGGCGGTAGTGGTTGAGCCACTCCTCCAACATCTGCGCCTGCAGCAGCGGGCGCGCGTGCAGCGTGCCGCCCTGTGTGTGAGTGTGTGTGTACGTACGCGAGGCGGCGGTAGTGGTTGAGCCACTCCTCCAACATCTGCGCCTGCAGCAGCGGGCGCGCGTGCAGCGTGCCGCCCTGTGTGTGAGTGTGTGTGTACGTACGCGAGGCGGCGGTAGTGGTTGAGCCACTCCTCCAACATCTGCGCCTGCAGCAGCGGGCGCGCGTGCAGCGTGCCGCCCTGTGTGTGAGTGTGTGTGTACGTACGCGAGGCGGCGGTAGTGGTTGAGCCACTCCTCCAACATCTGCGCCTGCAGCAGCGGGCGCGCGTGCAGCGTGCCGCCCTGTGTGTGAGTGTGTGTGTACGTACGCGAGGCGGCGGTAGTGGTTGAGCCACTCCTCCAACATCTGCGCCTGCAGCAGCGGGCGCGCGTGCAGCGTGCCGCCCTGTGTGTGAGTGTGTGTGTACGTACGCGAGGCGGCGGTAGTGGTTGAGCCACTCCTCCAACATCTGCGCCTGCAGCAGCGGGCGCGCGTGCAGCGTGCCGCCCTGTGTGTGAGTGTGTGTGTACGTACGCGAGGCGGCGGTAGTGGTTGAGCCACTCCTCCAACATCTGCGCCTGCAGCAGCGGGCGCGCGTGCAGCGTGCCGCCCTGTGTGTGAGTGTGTGTGTACGTACGCGAGGCGGCGGTAGTGGTTGAGCCACTCCTCCAACATCTGCGCCTGCAGCAGCGGGCGCGCGTGCAGCGTGCCGCCCTGTGTGTGAGTGTGTGTGTACGTACGCGAGGCGGCGGTAGTGGTTGAGCCACTCCTCCAACATCTGCGCCTGCAGCAGCGGGCGCGCGTGCAGCGTGCCGCCCTGTGTGTGAGTGTGTGTGTACGTACGCGAGGCGGCGGTAGTGGTTGAGCCACTCCTCCAACATCTGCGCCTGCAGCAGCGGGCGCGCGTGCAGCGTGCCGCCCTGTGTGTGAGTGTGTGTGTACGTACGCGAGGCGGCGGTAGTGGTTGAGCCACTCCTCCAACATCTGCGCCTGCAGCAGCGGGCGCGCGTGCAGCGGGCGCGCGTGCAGCGTGCCGCCCTGTGTGTGAGTGTGTGTGTACGTACGCGAGGCGGCGGTAGTGGTTGAGCCACTCCTCCAACATCTGCGCCTGCAGCAGCGGGCGCGCGTGCAGCGTGCCGCCCTGTGTGTGAGTGTGTGTGTACGTACGCGAGGCGGCGGTAGTGGTTGAGCCACTCCTCCAACATCTGCGCCTGCAGCAGCGGGCGCGCGTGCAGCGTGCCGCCCTGTGTGTGAGTGTGTGTGTACGTACGCGAGGCGGCGGTAGTGGTTGAGCCACTCCTCCAACATCTGCGCCTGCAGCAGCGGGCGCGCGTGCAGCGTGCCGCCCTGTGTGTGAGTGTGTGTGTACGTACGCGAGGCGGCGGTAGTGGTTGAGCCACTCCTCCAACATCTGCGCCTGCAGCAGCGGGCGCGCGTGCAGCGTGCCGCCCTGTGTGTGAGTGTGTGTGTACGTACGCGAGGCGGCGGTAGTGGTTGAGCCACTCCTCCAACATCTGCGCCTGCAGCAGCGGGCGCGCGTGCAGCGTGCCGCCCTGTGTGTGAGTGTGTGTGTACGTACGCGAGGCGGCGGTAGTGGTTGAGCCACTCCTCCAACATCTGCGCCTGCAGCAGCGGGCGCGCGTGCAGCGGGCGCGCGTGCAGCGTGCCGCCCTGTGTGTGAGTGTGTGTGTACGTACGCGAGGCGGCGGTAGTGGTTGAGCCACTCCTCCAACATCTGCGCCTGCAGCAGCGGGCGCGCGTGCAGCGTGCCGCCCTGTGTGTGAGTGTGTGTGTACGTACGCGAGGCGGCGGTAGTGGTTGAGCCACTCCTCCAACATCTGCGCCTGCAGCAGCGGGCGCGCGTGCAGCGTGCCGCCCTGTGTGTGAGTGTGTGTGTACGTACGCGAGGCGGCGGTAGTGGTTGAGCCACTCCTCCAACATCTGCGCCTGCAGCAGCGGGCGCGCGTGCAGCGTGCCGCCCTGTGTGTGAGTGTGTGTGTACGTACGCGAGGCGGCGGTAGTGGTTGAGCCACTCCTCCAACATCTGCGCCTGCAGCAGCGGGCGCGCGTGCAGCGTGCCGCCCTGTGTGTGAGTGTGTGTGTACGTACGCGAGGCGGCGGTAGTGGTTGAGCCACTCCTCCAACATCTGCGCCTGCAGCAGCGGGCGCGCGTGCAGCGTGCCGCCCTGTGTGTGAGTGTGTGTGTACGTACGCGAGGCGGCGGTAGTGGTTGAGCCACTCCTCCAACATCTGCGCCTGCAGCAGCGGGCGCGCGTGCAGCGTGCCGCCCTGTGTGTGAGTGTGTGTGTACGTACGCGAGGCGGCGGTAGTGGTTGAGCCACTCCTCCAACATCTGCGCCTGCAGCAGCGGGCGCGCGTGCAGCGTGCCGCCCTGTGTGTGAGTGTGTGTGTACGTACGCGAGGCGGCGGTAGTGGTTGAGCCACTCCTCCAACATCTGCGCCTGCAGCAGCGGGCGCGCGTGCAGCGTGCCGCCCTGTGTGTGAGTGTGTGTGTACGTACGCGAGGCGGCGGTAGTGGTTGAGCCACTCCTCCAACATCTGCGCCTGCAGCAGCGGGCGCGCGTGCAGCGTGCCGCCCTGTGTGTGAGTGTGTGTGTACGTACGCGAGGCGGCGGTAGTGGTTGAGCCACTCCTCCAACATCTGCGCCTGCAGCAGCGGGCGCGCGTGCAGCGTGCCGCCCTGTGTGTGAGTGTGTGTGTACGTACGCGAGGCGGCGGTAGTGGTTGAGCCACTCCTCCAACATCTGCGCCTGCAGCAGCGGGCGCGCGTGCAGCGTGCCGCCCTGTGTGTGAGTGTGTGTGTACGTACGCGAGGCGGCGGTAGTGGTTGAGCCACTCCTCCAACATCTGCGCCTGCAGCAGCGGGCGCGCGTGCAGCGTGCCGCCCTGTGTGTGAGTGTGTGTGTACGTACGCGAGGCGGCGGTAGTGGTTGAGCCACTCCTCCAACATCTGCGCCTGCAGCAGCGGGCGCGCGTGCAGCGTGCCGCCCTGTGTGTGAGTGTGTGTGTACGTACGCGAGGCGGCGGTAGTGGTTGAGCCACTCCTCCAACATCTGCGCCTGCAGCAGCGGGCGCGCGTGCAGCGTGCCGCCCTGTGTGTGAGTGTGTGTGTACGTACGCGAGGCGGCGGTAGTGGTTGAGCCACTCCTCCAACATCTGCGCCTGCAGCAGCGGGCGCGCGTGCAGCGTGCCGCCCTGTGTGTGAGTGTGTGTGTACGTACGCGAGGCGGCGGTAGTGGTTGAGCCACTCCTCCAACATCTGCGCCTGCAGCAGCGGGCGCGCGTGCAGCGTGCCGCCCTGTGTGTGAGTGTGTGTGTACGTACGCGAGGCGGCGGTAGTGGTTGAGCCACTCCTCCAACATCTGCGCCTGCAGCAGCGGGCGCGCGTGCAGCGTGCCGCCCTGTGTGTGAGTGTGTGTGTACGTACGCGAGGCGGCGGTAGTGGTTGAGCCACTCCTCCAACATCTGCGCCTGCAGCAGCGGGCGCGCGTGCAGCGTGCCGCCCTGTGTGTGAGTGTGTGTGTACGTACGCGAGGCGGCGGTAGTGGTTGAGCCACTCCTCCAACATCTGCGCCTGCAGCAGCGGGCGCGCGTGCAGCGTCTGGCGCGCCACCAGCACGCCGCCGCCCGTCTCGCACGCCGACACCCAGCGCCGCACCACGCCCTCCTCGTCCGACATCTGCACACAACACAGCTCTATTACAACACGCACAACGAGACATAGGACAGGGCTGTTACATACACGCGTGTTGGAGAATTCATTTTGAGGTTAATATTAAAATATTGTTTGTTGGATAGTGACATCTGTCACATTTACGGGACCAATGTAGAAGTACGGTAGTAAGTTCTGTTAACCAACTGATATGGCTTACCGATGTACCTGTACAGAGGATGAATTTTCAAACCGCAGGAAATGCTATTGACCAATCGGCACGATCCACGCACCGCAATTCTTTTTCCTCTACGCTATGGTCGGCAGCTGCCGCCATGTTAGCGCGCGCCGCGTGGCATGTTAGTCAGCCATACTTCTGACCGAGTGTACGCGCAGCAGGCAAATGTACACGTAGTGGCAACAAAAGTGGTTTTCTTTTTTATAACAAAAATAAAGCTCGGGAAATTTTTTTTAATGTGCACGAGTTCATGAAGAAGCCGGAGTCTAGTAAGAACACAACATTTATAAAAGATCGTTTTTGAAAATTACTGACCGAACGGCCGAAGCTACACATATTTGAAAACGAACAATAACGAGAATTATTAAAGAGAGAAATCAACATACGAGTGAAAACACTGCGGGCCCTTCTATTAAAACGCCGGAAAGGGTCAATTGAAAAAAACGTATCGTAAGAAATTGTTCGATTTTTCATACCAAGCCATACGCAGGAAAATTTATGACACCGCGAAGAAAAACAGGTAGTTACAATGAGAGCGCTATTGGAGAAATTAAAAAGAGATATCGACTTCGAAGGGGGCAGACAAACTAGGATTTAAGTTTAGGAAAACGCAAACGAACCGTAAGTTGCTGGCGGGAAAAGACGAAGTAAGGCTATTAAGAATACGATTTTTACGAAAAATAAAAAAGTATCGGCATGAAGGGAGACCTATTGTGTATGGCGACGAGACTTATGTTCATTCGACCCACACCGAGGAACAAGCCTGGTCTGACGGTCAATTCAAAGGCATAAAAAAACCAAATTCGGAGGGACCGAGGTTGATTATAGTGCATGCTGGTGGTGCTAATGGATTCATACTAAATGCTTTGCTCATGTACAAATCGGCTCAGACCACAGGAGACTATCACAGTGAGATGAACAAAGAAAGTTATGAGAAATGGTTGCAAGAGAAATTAATTCCCAACATTGCGTCATGCACATTAGAGGACAGGGCACCGAATAGTAACTCAGTAAAAAATATTATGCAGGATTGGTTAAAAGATAAAAACATACCTTTCAATATCAAAGCGTATAAACAGGAATTGTACAATATAATTAAACGCCGTAAGCATCTCTATGTAAAGTATTAGCTTGACACCATAATGGAAGCTCACGGCCACACAGTGTTAAGGCTCCCTCCATATCATCCGGACTTCAATCCGATAGAAAACATTTGGTCGCAGGTGAAAGGTCACGTAAGCAAATTCAATGTTGCCATGAAGTTGACCGAAGTGCAGCGTCTATTGTCTGAAAAATTCACATCCATCGGGCCAGACGAGTGGCAAAAAGTTGTAGATCATGCCATCAAATGCGAAGACGAATTTATGACATTGGAAGAGGCCATCGACGATAGCTTGGACCAATTTGTAATAAACACCAACGAAGATACATCATCCTCATCGGATAGTTCGAGTCGTGATAGTGATGGTAATAGTAGCTACGCTCAGTCAGACAGATATAGACCTATATCTGTCTTGTCATCGCTATCTAAAATACTGGAAAAGATTCTAAACAATAACCTTAGAAGCTTTCTTCACAAGTACAGAATTATCGCAGACAACCAGTACGGTTTCCGATCTGGAGTTTCCACTGAAGACGCTGTATTGGACTTAACGGAAGGAATTGCCATGAAGTTGGACAGCAAAGCAAGGTGCCTTGGTATATTTCTGGACTTATCCAAGGCTTTCGACACAGTTTCTGTTCCCTTACTAATATCTAAGTTAGAATCCTTGGGTGTACGTGGCATAGCTCTAGAGATCTTCAGAGATTACCTGAGAAATCGTAGGCAGCGAGTTAAGATTGAATCGAGCTACAGTGACGAAGAATTTGTGTCATATGGCGTCCCACAGGGAAGCATATTAGGCCCCACTTTTTCAAATTTATATAGATGACCTTTGTAGAATGTCGCTACCCGCATGTAAAATCTATGCATATGCTGATGACACCGCGATTCTTGTTCACGGCCCTACATGGGAGGATGTTAAAATAAAGGCAGAATCTGCGCTGTCCTCAATAATGACCTGGTTTGATCTGAACTTGCTGACGCTAAATCTTAAGAAAACCTTCTGTATACCGTTTGCAATCCGTAGTAACTCCAAACCCACATCAGATTATAATATAACGGCTCACTCGTGTCAGAATCTGCAGACGTCATGTACATGCCCTACAATTGTTAAAACCAATAGTGTCAAATACCTGGGTGTGCATATGGACGATAGCTTGAGATGGGACAAACAAATCGATACACTAACAACTCGAACACTTCGTCTTATTCATATATTTAAATCTCTCAAAATGGTGTACTAGAGCCTATGCCAATCGATTATTGGATATTGTATAATTGCATGGGGTGGAGCAGCCAAAACATACTTGCTGAGAGAAGAAAGGGCTCAAAGGGCGGTGCTTAAAGTGATGACAAGGATGCACTACAGACACCCTACGGCACAGTTACACGCTGACTGTAAAGTTCTAACGGTTCGGCAGCTCTATGTTCTCAAATCTATTCTTAGGGCACATGGCGGCTTACCTCCGTCTGATCCAAGCAAAAGAACATATGTGCCTTCAGGCGTTCAACACAAAACCTCATTTGCAAGACACCAGTATTATGTTTTAAGCACTCACATTTACAAAAAAATACAGAAAGAACTGGACATAATAAATCTTAATAAGTTTATAGTTAAATCTAAAACTACGGCCTGGCTTTTACAGCAGGATTATAGTAAAACAGAATCGATACTGACTTACGTCACTTGACATATTTATTGCTAGATACAAAAAATTACAACACATATGTGTACATTTACACAATAAATTCACACGATCACACACCCTCTCGCTCGCACACACATACATCCTCACACACAAGCACACACACGAACACGCGCACACACACACACGCGCGCACACACACACACTCTGACACACACCACACGCTGACACACGCCACTGAAATTTTAAGCATAAAAATAAGTAAACATTCTTTTTTTTTTTCTTTCTCTCACAACTGCATGTAATCTTAGTATACACATCACACACTCACAAATCACATGATGTTCAATTCACTATATGTAATGGTAGATTGACACCCCTTCACTCTTTAAGGTACAACAAAATTTTACTTACGCTTTGCCGAACACTGTCTCTCAAGATACAGGTCTCCTAGTTTGAGAGGCAGGGTTTAATTTTTTGTCTAATACATTTAATACTTTTGTAACCCTACACGTATGATTAAACAGCCATTCACGATTATTGTATGTGTCTACCACTGTGTTGAATCTGTGTCTATGTATTACTTTTGCTAAATAAACAATTATTAATATTAATATATCAGTGATATTGGGATAGCAGGAGTGCGGCCTTTAGAATATTTTTTTTCTATTGTTTACTAAATAAATACCTAATTGTTTATTAAATAAATCGTACATTTTAATTAACCTGTATTTTTAATTAAATATAACATAACATCACGCCTTGTTTCCCCGAAGGGTTGGGAAGAGGTGTAATAGGGGGCGAGCTTATTGCCATCAACCGGACACAAATCCAGACTCCGGGCTGCTACTGATAAATTCCATATAGAAAAACCCAATAGCACTTTGCCCGACCCGGGAATCGAACCCAGGATCTCATGCTCAGCAGTAGCGCTTGCGACCACTAGACCAACGAGGCAGTCAATATTTGATGAAAACTGGTGGCCTGATAAAATTGGCACAAGTCTAATTGTGTCGAGGGGTGTGACTTGCGAGTGAGACGGAACTAACAGCTGCAGTGTATTATGAACCTTATAGTAGTGATCTAAGGTTGATTGTAAGTTTTAGGCATTCTTTCGTTAATCTTCGGGGCCATACTTTATTTTCTGTGTGAACGAAGATTCACGACGCGCCTTATCAGTTGGGTAGCACTGTACCTAATTTGACTTGCTATTGTGTTTTACCTAAAGATAACCCTGTACAATCTTAGGTTTAAACAATATTTTAGTTCCTGGTGTATCGATAGATGGCGTTGTACATGTAGCACTCCGCTGAATCGCGGTGTTAAGAGTCTCCGCACACCGCACACCGCAAACATGACCTATTTCGTTTATAGTAAAATAATTGCATTCGTCAAATTAACATTGGTTTTTATTAATGGTCATTCGAGTCTGATTATGTTGGATGCCGTGACTGATGCACCCTGAGACTCAGGGTGCTGTCGTACTGTCGTAAGCTCACTCAGGCCCTGAGTGAGTTTTGGAGGTGCGGTGGCGCCTCTTAAGGGCGAAATTTGACAGTTTAAATGCAAATAAGTGTACGTGACAGTGCAATAATTTGGACTAATGGTGGTTAATATTATTTTATCATATAGCAAAATAAAGCACCGTTCATACATATCATATAGCAAATGCTATCGTGGCTCTCACTTGTTGCTATTTGCTTTATTGCTTTACATCGCCCTCTCTGTCTCTGTCAGTCGCGCATCACAAAATCGCAAGCGCGAGTAGCAAAGAACGCAGTGCGGCGGGCGGGGCGGCCAGTCGTCGCGTGCTAGAGATTGCTACCGGTCGCGTGCGTAATTGTTTTACGCACCGCGTGCGAATTCGCGATCTCGGGCGGCTCACGTGATATACATAAATGCTATTTTACTTCGTGCTTTTTAGTATAAATAAACAGTGATAGGACACTTAATATTGATGACATATAATGCCCGTTTGGCCGTAATAAGTACCTACGCATATAAAAAAGCATGCATATAAAGCAAATAAAATAGTTTGCTTAAAATATAAAGCATTTAGCGAGTGATTGCCATATACCAACTTTGAACACTACTAATATGGACAAACTGTGAGTACAAAGTTAGTGATTTAGTCATAATAAAGTGGAAAAGAATTTAGATAACTTGCATAAGTGGACTTGTAAATTTTTATGCAAAAGTGTGTTATACAGAGAATCCATCCCCAATTTTGGCAGTGTTTACAAAAACAGAATAATTTTCCAAGATTTTGAACTTATACAAATATTAAGAAATTTCATCAACAACTGCAGAATTTAGGCCGTTATTTAAACTAGTTCTGGATAATAAACAGTTTATAAAAAATGGATTCATTTAAAAGATTGCAAGTAGATTAAGAAACAAGGTTGGAATGTTTACAGTAACAGTGGTCGATGTTTCAAGAGACTCGATTCATTTAAAACATATATGGGCAACAACCGGCCCGCTGTAAGATATGATCCGGCCCGCGAGATATTTTGAAAAAAACCCAATTATAAAAATATTACATTAGGTACTTATACTACCGGAGTGATAGTGCCGCCTCACTCTTTGAAAATCGCCGCCACTCGGCTTGCTCGATCAAATTCTTTGAGTTTTGCCGCCTCACGGGAGCCACATCAAAAGATTTATTGCTTCACAATTATTCTAAACTAGATTATTCCTTTTTTTGCCTATATAAGCGGGTGGATGGCCCGAACGTTAGTTCTATTTGAGCTACCGAGGTGATAACTTGGACAAGCAATATCCTAGCGAACTGCTCGAGCCGTCAACTTGCTTTGTGACTGTGTGCATCTTGAGTGGTTACTAACTATAGTTTGTTATTAAGTTTATTGAACGAACAGTAAACAAAAAAAAAAGATGTCTCGTGGAAAGAAACGAAAAGCAGATACAGAGGGTCGCCAGTTTCAAGAAAAATGGACTGAAGAATTCTTTTTTTATCTTGCACAATGGTGCTTACCATTATTGATTATGATAAAAAAGAATTGTTACTATTTGTTTGCTGTGTAATGAATCCATTTCAGTAATGAAAGAATTAAATATAAAAAGGCATTACTCAACTAAGCATGCTACGCTGCACTCACTGACAGGACAATTAAGAACAGACAAAATCCAGAAGCTTACCGCAAATTTGGAAAAACAGCAACAAATGTTTCATAAACAAAGAATACAACTTGATAATGTTGTGAAAGCTAGTTTTATAGTTAGCTCAAAATTGGCAAAGGCATTAAAACCATTTGCCAAAGGAGAATTTATCAAAGAGTGTATGTTAGAAGTTTGCAGTATTTTGTGTTATGAAAAGAAAACTGAATTTAAAAAAAAATAGTTTTGTTTAGACGAACTGTTGTTCGACGTATAGAAATGATGGCTAATGATATAAAACAACATTGACTGACCGTATGGCTGGTTATGAATCATTTTCCATAGCATTAGACGAGAGCACCGATTTGTCTGACACAGCTCAACTGGCTATATTTATTCGAGGTGTTGATAAGGAGTTACTTTGGAATTGCTTGCTTTACAGCCGCTTAAAGGAACCACTACAGGAGAGGATATTTTTATTGAAGTTCAGGTAAAAGGTATTCACAAGTTTTGGCTTGCCATGATCAAAATTAATTGGAGTATGCACTGATGATCAATTTATTTTAATTTTATTTTAATTCTTTGTTGACATAATCTACTCATTACAATGATTTTTTATGAGTTGTATTGCAATATGTGGTTAGCTAGCGACCTCGACAATTATTTATTTTACCTCGATGGTCCTAGTTTATCAATTATAACTTCTAGTTACAGCTATACGTAGGCGGGCACGCGCTTTATGCCTGGAGGCTTTATTTTCTTTTTTTAGATATTGTTTACGTTTAGTTATTTTTATTTCTGCTTGAGTATAGTTCTCGATGCTTTTGGTTGGTATATTGGCGTGTGCTAGCTGTCATATGGCTATTAATTATAGATATTTAATTTATAATTTAAATTATTTTTTGCGTATTGTAAATTGTCTTGCATACTATTGTATAGAATCATTTTTATTTTTATTTTTTTTAACTGAACAGACAGCTGTGCAGCTGGACAGTTTGTTGCGCCACTTCTTCTTCCCAGCAAAAGCACTAGGAAGTGGTGAAGGGTGGGCGTTTTGGGGGACTGTCTTATGTAATTTTGACGTTCGAAAAGTGCTGATTCTCAGCCTAGTTTGAATAAATGACTTTTGAATTTTGATGGTGCACCTTCTATGGTCGGCTTACGTAAAGGTTTCATCGGAATTTTGAATGAAAAAGCAACAGAATTAAATGTATAAAAAGATGATTTGATTTCGCCCTTCGTTGCATTATCCACCAACAGAACTTGTGTTCTAAATCCATTCGACTCCAGAATGTTATGAATGTGGTAGTAAAAACCATCAACTTTATTCGATCCCGAGGGCTTAACCATCGTCAGTTCAAGGCGTTTTAGGATGAAATATCAGCTGAATATAACGACGTAACATATTATTGTGAGCTCAGATGGCTGAGCAAAGGAAAAATGTTGAAACGGTTTTATGAGCTTAGAAATGAGATAGCAGACTTTATGAAAATAAAAGATAAACCACTATCTGAATGAAGTGACCCAAAATGGATACGTGACTTAGCATTTCTGGTCGATCTTACAAGCTATTTGATTGATTTAAATTTGAAACTTCAAAAACAAGTACAGTTAGTAAATGATTTGTACAGCCATCTGAAAGCGTTTCAGATCAAACTATGCTTGTGGGAGTCATACGAGTAGATGCTGTTGTAACGTTGCACCTTGCAAGTTACAATTTAAAAGATTTTAGTCTAAGAACCCTTAATAATAACAAACCTAAGTACACTTAAAACTATATTATTTACACAAAACTTACAATAAATAACCTAGTCTAGCAATTATAAGTAAACCTAACACTTAAATAAAACATTACAAATATATAATATTATACGGAACCTTCGAGCGTTTATTAACTTAAAGGGTCTTCATTCTAAGCGCCCGCGCATCGCTAAAACGATCATTACCGAGCGTAGCCGAGAGGTGGCGATTCGGTTGGGCTCGGTAAGGACGATGACTAGTCAAATTGAGAGTGCTGAGGTGACGGCTGTGTCGCTCGCTCCGAACCTACTTAAATAATTTCGTAACTACAACGCTAAATCCCTCTAGGGATTCTAGTCTACCCTTTTCAACCCTTTCATCACTTCGTGGTTCCGGCGTCAAGAAAGACGCTTGGAGAAGATCCTCTGCTGCAGAGTGACTCACGCCTACCCTACGCTGGATAACAGAACCTGGAACTGGAGCCGTCAGTTGCGGGCAAAGTCTGAGACGGGACCACCATCATCCAGGAGACGGTTCAGGCCAGTGTTCCCTATCGATACTACCTTCGGCAATCAAGTGTGAGACGGCCACGGAAGAAAAGGCAATAAATAATAAGTGTACTAATTTTGGGCTCTTATTATTTACAAACCCCTACATAACTACCTGCTGACAACCCCCCTAAGGGCAAGTGTCACAGTGGCGCCCTTAACGTGTGTTTCCAGTGGCCGAATCATATCTTGATTTTTTTTTTCCGAAATACAGCTGTTAGGTCGATCTACCTACATTGTTGCTGTGAACGTAAAGGTGATATTCTACAGCAAAGCGAACTGGTATGTACTTTCTTATTAACTGTTTTTTTTTCTTTTCTTTTCACTTACTCATTATCTATGCCTATTAGTTTATGGTTATTGTTAGCTGTTACGTATTGGTTCTAATAATTGTGAAAAAAAAAAAGTTTAATCTCACCAAGTACCTACCTACACTAATTAAAGAACTTTGATTTATTGTAACCTACTTTAAGAAAATTACCAATTTTGTTACGTAACAGTTCGCACAGCTAATTTCTTCATAATTTTCAGATCATTTATTAATTTACATTTTTTTTCTTTCATTATCATTATTTACTTTTATTTTTCACATTTCCTCTTGTCACCTATCGTAAAAGGTAGCTAGATACTTGCATAATTGTAAAGGACACCATTTATATCCCTTGATATTATCTATTCTTCCATTGTATTCATTTTTTTATAATCATTGATTTATTTCATTCTTCTGGAAAACATGGAAAAGTACCCTATTAAATATTTTTTTCTCAACAAAAATGAATTAACGTATGAAGTGCTCATTAGAGGCGAAGAACCCGCATCAACCGTGCTCGAACTTCGAAAACAAATAAATAAACTAACACCTATTATACCTACATCTGATATTTGTGAGTCTGGAATCGAACCTGATGTCGTTATTTCTGGCGTTGGGGTTTCTATGATTGAACTTACATCTCGAGTAAAATCATTAGAGGATAAGTTTGATACCAATCTGTTCGAACGTACTAAAGCTTTATGTAATCATTTGTATCACCGCATAAAAAGAATTGATTGCTCGGAATCCAAACACTCTGAAAAAGTTAAATCTCTGTCAAAAAGTTTAACATCATTAATGAATAAATTAGATGCATTTAATAAATTAGCTAACCCTACCTGTGAGCCTACTGTAAGTGTTCAAACATCTGTGGATGCCGTGTCTAACGTATCGATGTATTGTGACCGCTCGCACATTGGTGAACTACAAAAACTAAAATATAACGGTAAATCTTGTGTACACGCTTTCGTGCAGAGAGTAAACGAGTATAGTACTGCGCGTAATATACCCTCTAACAAATTGTTATTGTATACGACAGAAATATTCACAGGCGATGCGTTACATTGGTATCGTAGTATAAAAGATTCAGTTACTACTTGGGATGAGCTGAAAGCTTTGCTAATAGAGGATTTTAGTCAGTTTGATTACGACTACCGTTTATTGTCTGAGATACGTAACAGAACACAGGGTGATACGGAGAACATAACTATTTATTTTGCTAAAATGTCAGAATTGTTTTCTAGACTAACTAAAAATTTATCAGAACAGGAGAAACTAGACATCTTAATGCATAACATTAGACCTTGTTATTCTAGTGTATTGGCTTCAAATACGTCATCAATCACTACTATGGGAAACTTAAGAACATTATGTAGGAACTTTGAGAAAATACAGTCTCTGTCTTCTCAATTTAAAGAACCACCAAGAGTGTCGTCTGATACTTTGGCCCCTGACTTAGCATTTTCTAAATATTCTGAACAGGGTTCCACTAAATCTAACAATTACAATCAACACAGTTATAATAATAACTATAAACATAATTCTAATTCTTTTTATAAACCTAAAGTTAACCCAGATGTAGCTGCTATTACTACTTCTGATTCTAATACTAAACCGGTTTACTGTCCTCGCTGTCGTAATTCTGAGCATTCCTTGAAACAGTGTAAAGCCAAAAGGTTTCTAATTTGCTTTAAGTGTGGAACAAAGGATGTCAAATACCCTAATTGCCCTAAATGTCAATCGAAGTCAAAGGAAAAAAACTAGCTAGTGAAGATTGCTGTAGTGAAAGGCCGGTAAAACCTAATATTAATACTATACAATACAATAAGATTAATAACTTTGATGAAAAAGATTGGAAGGACTGGCTATTGACCGTCAAAACTTTCTTTTCTAGCTATTTCATTACAACAATCTTCGATAAAAAACCTGAGGATGATCTACGACCATACGTCACTATCCAAGCACGTGACATAAATCTCTGTGGTTTACTTGATTCCGGTTCTACGGTAACCATTTTAGGTAATAATTCTCATTCACATTTTGTTTCATTGGGACTAGTACTTCATAAGGACACTGCTAAAACTTTTACAGCTGCGGGTGGACAGAATTTACCATCTATTGGATTCATTAATCTTCCCGTAACTTTCGAAAATCAATTCCATATATTGAAGGCTTACGTCGTACCTTCTGTAAAAACAAATTTAATACTAGGCATTGACTTTTGGATTAAATTTAAACTATTTCCTAAATTTTATAATTCAATATCTATTCATGATGCCGCAAACAATAATAGTGAAGTATCTACAGTGTCAGAAACGACTACTGTGGTACATTCCTATAATGAATTAACTGAAGCGCAGCGTGTAACAGCTGATAACATTATAGAACAGTTTAAGAATATTTCATCCGAAAAATGTGGTTTGGGTAGAACTAATTTGATAACGCACCATATTGATACTGGTGATGCCTTGCCAATTAGGCAAAGATACTACAGGGTTTCTCCTGAGAAACAACGCATTTTATCAGAGCAGCTAGACGAAATGTTATCTTTGGGTGTTGTTGAAAACTGTGAGAGTCCATGGTCCTCACCTGTTCTATTGACGCCTAAAAAGGACGGTAAACTTAGATTCTGTCTAGACAGTCGTAAACTGAATTCAGTTACTAAAAAGGACGCATACAAATTGCCTTACATATCTGAGATTTTGGATAATTTAAATAACGCAAAATATCTAAGTAGTATCGATTTATCTAAAGCTTTCTGGCAAATTTTGATTTCAGAAAACGATAGAAACAAGACTGCTTTCTATATTCCTCATCGCGGTACCTTCAGATTTGTTACTATGCCCTTCGGGTTGACAAATTCACCTGCTACTCAACAGAGGCTCGTCGATTCATTATTCTATGGCCCTGAATTTGAAAACTCTGTCTTCGTCTACATCGACGATATTGTAATTATAAGCTCTAATTTTGAAGATCATATTTCTCTTCTTCTAAAAGTCCACAAGAAATTAACTATGGCTAATTTAACCATAAACTTCGAAAAATCTGTTTTCTTTCGTAACCAACTTAAATATCTAGGTTACGTCATTGACTCTAAAGGTCTTCATGTCGATTCAGATAAAGTCGATACTATTTTAAATTACCCTACACCTACAAACAAAAAAGAGGTAAAGAGATTTCTCGGAATCGCGTCTTGGTATCGTAAGTTTGTACCTAAATTTAGCTCTATTGCTGGCCCTTTAAACAAACTTACTTCCACTAGTAAAAAATCTAATCCTTTCCTTTGGTCTACAGAAGCTGAGGAATCTTTTACGAAACTAAAAGAACTCCTTGTCTCTGCTCCGATTCTTTCATGCCCTAACTTTGACCTTTCATTTGAAGTCCACACCGACGCTAGTGATTATGGTGTTGGAGGTTTATTGACTCAGACTATAGACGGAGTCGAGCATCCTATAGCCTACACAAGTAGAACCTTGACTGGTTCAGAAAGGAATTACAGTATTACTGAAAGAGAAGCTCTCGCCGTATTAGTAGCCTTAGAACACTGGAGATGCTATCTTGATAATGGGAAAAAGTTTATTGTATATACAGACCATTCGGCTCTCAAGTGGTTCCTTAACTTAAACAACCCTACTGGTCGCCTAGCTCGATGGGGTGTTCGTCTTTCAGCGTTCAATTTTGAAATTAAACACCGCCGTGGCGTGGATAATGTCATTCCTGATGCATTGTCTCGTGCATGCCAAGTTTCTGCTATAGACACTAACCCTAATATTGCACCTTCTAGTGATCAGTGGTACTTAAACATATATAACGGTTGCCAGAATTCTCCTACATCTTTTCCTAACTATTTAGTAAAAAATAATCGCTTATTCCGATACATGCAAACCAAACACCCCCTAAATAAAGAGTTTGAGTGGAAGGAGGTGATCCCTGCTGAGTCTAGAACAGAGATTATCTTAAAAAACCACTCAGAACCAACCGCTGGTCATTTTGGTATATTTAAAACGTACAAGCGGGTAAGTCTCAGGTACTACTGGCCTGGAATGCATGCTGATGTCGTGAAAGCGGTAACGTCATGTGATATCTGTATTGCACATAAGCATCAAACTCATTCACCCTTAGGTGAAATGGGTAGACCTAAGCTATGTTCTAGACCTTTTCAAGTAATTAGCGTGGATCTAGTGGGACCACTACCGACTACTAGAAAACAAAACTCCTACATCCTAGTCGTGACTTGTTGCTTTAGTAAGTACTGCTTATTATTTCCAATAAAGCGCGCGACAGCCGAAATTGTTACTAAGATCCTAGAGGAACAAGTATTTCTAATACATGGCATACCTTCTACAGTGATACTTGATAACGGTAAACAATTCATAAGTGCTACACTAAGACAAATGTTTGACAAATATAAGGTTCCTAAATTACATTTTACTCCTAAATATTCACCACACGTTAATACAGTCGAGCGTTATAACAAAACAATAATGACCGCTATCTCAACGTTTATCACTACTGATCAACGTGTATGGGATCAGCTGATACCTAAAATACAATTCGCCGTGAATAGTTCTGTTAATGAGGTAACTGGTTTTACTCCGTCGTTTCTAGTGTACGGGCGTGAACTAATTGCTTGTGGATCGCATTACGTTGATACGGAAAACGATGAAAACATTGTTTTTCAACCTCGTGATTCCTACGCTGAGAATTTGGGTGTGTTGTCTAGTATATTTAATAAGGTTCAAGCACTATTACTGCAAGCTCATAGTAGGAATTGCCAACATTATAATTTACGCAGAAAACCTGCCGAATTTAATATTGGTGACGTTGTTTGGAGAAGGACTTTTTATCAGAGTGATAAAGACAAATATTTTAATAAAAAATTAGCAGCTAAATTCATAAAATGTAAAGTTATTGGTAAAAAGTCTCCACTTGTTTATGATCTTGCTGATATGTCTGGAAAACCTCTGGGGTCTTGGCATATCAAAGATATCAAACTTATCAACTATAAAGTCTAAAATTTGCTTAGCTTATCATAGTACCTAGCCTTAATTTATACTAAAATCTACTACTTAAACTCTAATGTGTTAAATAATTATTTTAATACATTAAAACTTGCTAATTGAGTATAATTATTTAATAATTTAGTTATTACTCTGCTGCTATGGTCTCAAGTCTTTATTAGTAGACTGGATGATTGTATGAAAGTTGACTATTTGCGTGAGGTATGAAAGTAAAGTCTGCAAGTATTAGTCAGTTTAGTTTAGTAGTGCTAGTCGGATTTTGCAACTAGTACGCAAAATCCTTCGCTTTCTGGCGGGGTACTGTAACGTTGCACCTTGCAAGTTACAATTTAAAAGATTTTAGTCTAAGAACCCTTAATAATAACAAACCTAAGTACACTTAAAACTATATTATTTACACAAAACTTACAATAAATAACCTAGTCTAGCAATTATAAGTAAACCTAACACTTAAATAAAACATTACAAATATATAATATTATACGGAACCTTCGAGCGTTTATTAACTTAAAGGGTCTTCATTCTAAGCGCCCGCGCATCGCTAAAACGATCATTACCGAGCGTAGCCGAGAGGTGGCGATTCGGTTGGGCTCGGTAAGGACGATGACTAGTCAAATTGAGAGTGCTGAGGTGACGGCTGTGTCGCTCGCTCCGAACCTACTTAAATAATTTCGTAACTACAACGCTAAATCCCTCTAGGGATTCTAGTCTACCCTTTTCAACCCTTTCATCACTTCGTGGTTCCGGCGTCAAGAAAGACGCTTGGAGAAGATCCTCTGCTGCAGAGTGACTCACGCCTACCCTACGCTGGATAACAGAACCTGGAACTGGAGCCGTCAGTTGCGGGCAAAGTCTGAGACGGGACCACCATCATCCAGGAGACGGTTCAGGCCAGTGTTCCCTATCGATACTACCTTCGGCAATCAAGTGTGAGACGGCCACGGAAGAAAAGGCAATAAATAATAAGTGTACTAATTTTGGGCTCTTATTATTTACAAACCCCTACATAACTACCTGCTGACAACCCCCCTAAGGGCAAGTGTCACACTGTCTGGTAACAGTTACCATTTCAACACGCTCTCGCCTTATGCTCAATATGCTGAAGAACTCAAGTTACTGTCGGAACCATTTTCGAACAGATTTAGCGACTTCAAAAACATGGAAGACTGTTTCCGTTTATTTGCTACTCCTACAAAATGTAATGTACAAAATGCTCCAATACACTTACTAAATGGAGTTGATCGAGATTCAATAAAACTCACTCCTAAAATCCAAATTTGAAGATTTTTCTCTTCCTTGGATAAAGGAGACTGAAACAATTACATACAATCTTGGGCTTGGTTGTAAAAAGATGAAAGTGGTGTCAATTAATAGCTTATATATTATAAACCTTTCACTGAAAATTCTGCGGATTTTGTCAATCTGAGAACAGAGATAAAAGAGATTATGTAAACGTGAGGTTATGTTACAATCTTTAACTAACAGCTGATTCCTGAAGTGCAAAATATGTGCTGCACTAATAGTTATTAAATTTAGTAGGAAATGTTTGATAAATTATATGAATGAACGTCAATGACTTCAGTCCTACCTACCTATGTAGGTAACAGGTATGAAGTTACGGAAAGGATTTCTAAAATAAAATAAAAAATCCAGTGTGCGAAACTGTCATTTCGCAGAAGGCGGCTGCGGAAAGGGAGCGGGAGATTGCTTCCGCTAACCCGATCCGCAGCAGACGCACCGGACGTCCGCGGAGCCGCCCTCTTCCAGCCCCCCTAAATGGCTAGGGCGTCCAGGGGCGACGGATCCAGGGAAATCCGTCGCCCCCTACTCCTTAGGACCCGAGATGGCGGCGCGATGTGTTCCACGCGCGCCTTTCTATGACGTAAGGGGAGAGTTTAACACCTCACTCCCCCGAACTCGAGATGTTCACCTAGTTTCTGACATTCAGAAGTGCCCTTGTAGATTTATATGAAATAAAATATTTTCAATAATTATTTGTGTTAATGTCTACTTTGACAGCCGTAGGGTAGACGATTGCCATTTTAATGTTCCTACACAAAATAATATGACTATAGAACATTCGCGTTAGGTAAATAGTGAATCATTGTTGTCCGCTGGCCTAGCCGGGGGCTCCTCGACAAATCAGTTATCTAATTACGCAACACATTTTTGTAAACGATTACGACAAATTTGTTTAATTTTGACAGTTCAACAACATTCATTACGTTATTTACGTTGTTGAGCAATTTTTTTTTTCAAACTTATGATCCCATGTATTAGCAATTAGTTTCATAACGATTCAAATTCCGATTGATCGTGTATTACGTAATTAAGGTACTGGTAGCAAAAGACAAGCGTTTCGTACGAGGATCTACCGTCAATGGTCACTGTGAAATTAGCTTCCAAATTTTTTTGCGCCTCGGTCCAGGTCGGTGAGCGGCAGGAAGGCCGTAGCCGCGCACGACGTAGCATGTATGGAGCAGTGCGTACCTCGTCCTGCGTGAGGAAGTGCACGGGCAGCAGCTTGCCGTCCAGGTCGGTGAGCGGCAGGAAGGCCGTGGCCGCGCACGACGTAGCATGTGTGGAGCAGTGCGTACCTCGTCCTGCGTGAGGAAGTGCACGGGCAGCAGCTTGCCGTCCAGGTCGGTGAGCGGCAGGAAGGCCGTGGCCGCGCACGACGTAGCATGTGTGGAGCAGTGCGTACCTCGTCCTGCGTGAGGAAGTGCACGGGCAGCAGCTTGCCGTCCAGGTCGGTGAGCGGCAGGAAGGCCGTGGCCGCGCACGACGTAGCATGTGTGGAGCAGTGCGTACCTCGTCCTGCGTGAGGAAGTGCACGGGCAGCAGCTTGCCGTCCAGGTCGGTGAGCGGCAGGAAGGCCGTGTGGCCGCGCACGATGTAGGGCGAGGCCGGCGCGGGCTGCAGCGGGACCAGCGCCGAGAAGTGGCCGCGCGTGTAGCCCAGCGCCAGCGGCGACTTGCTGCAGCCGTCCGGCTCGCACAGCAGCGGCAGGTACAGGCCGCGGAAGCGCGCGTAGCCCAGCGCCTCGCCGCGGAAGGAGTTGACGACGTCCACGCCGTACACCAGCAGCGGGCGCCGCAGCACGTGCGCCAGCGCGAACACGTGCAGCTGGTGCAGCGCCGCGCCCGGCCGCGCCGCCGCCGCCGCCAGGCGCGCCCACTCGGCGCGCAGCTGCGCCTCGTCGGGCGCGTAGCCCAGGCGCTGGGCCGCCGCGCGCTCGCAGGCGGCCCAGCGCGCGAACAGCCCGCGCGGCCCCGGCGCCAGCGCCGCGCCCAGCGCGCCGCGCAGCGTGTTGTGGCGGTCCGCCACGCCGTAGGCCGCCTGGCACAGCGCGTCGGGCAGGCAGTCGCCCGCCGAGCGGTTCCACAGCGCGTACAGCCGCGAGCCTGCGAGGGCGATCGGTGAGCCTGGCTGTCGCCGGTGTGGTTCGATAGCGTTCCGATCGTCGGTCGCGATTCGGAGCGCGAAATTAACGTCCACACACCGTCACGAACGACGAATACGTCCAACAGTTAAGAATATGTTTACTAAACTAAAGGCTAAGATGGCCGTGTTGACGACAGCGGCGACTATTATCTCCTCTGTGTTAATTTCCAATACATGTTATGCGTACATAAAACACCGCACTCTACTGAGCAAGCCATGTGTGGACGGTACACGAAAACGTATTCGGTATATTCGAAATTCTTTGATGTATGACCAAAACCGACCGGCGGATGCGAGTGTTCCTGTATTTGCATATCCGTCTTATTCGTAAAAAATAAACAAATATAGGCCATAAGAGTAACTTCACATCGTCGTATTTGAGCAAATAAGACGAATAGCGATGTAAAATGCCACCATTTTATTTCGCTGAAATATTCATATTCAGAAGTAAACACACGCCAAGGAAGTTTGCCCCTGAGGCAGCGAGCCGCGCGCACTCACCCAAGCGCACGGTGAGCTCCAGGCTCCAGTTGAGCAGCGGCGGGTCGGCCTCCAGCGTCTGCTGCGCGTCGCGGTCCAGCAGCTCGGAGAACAGCTGCTCCTGGATGGGCGCGGGCAGCTCCTCGATCTCTGCAACCATCGGCGCGAGCACTCCATCACTTGTCACACAACTTACGGATTTACGAGCAGCACGCATTTCATTATCGAATAGCGAACATGACGTCATGTTTGACAACATTGCCAAAAGATTTAAATCGTTAGATTCGCCCGTCCGCGTCAAAAGATGGTCAAGTGTCTGTTTCGTTGACTATTACATTTAGATAGTATTGACTTGCTTACTCATACTGAAACTCGTATTTATCGTTCCATGCTGGATGTGTGAGCTCACACTTCACAGTACGGACAATTTTTCGCGCGAAGTAAAAAGAGTGAGGGCAAATCTGACGATTTGAACATTTGTAGCAAAGTGTCGCTAGATAGAGTGGGTGGTGCAGCAGCGTGTGCGTAGTTACCGGCGGGCAGGTAGAAGGTGCAGAACTCGTTGATGTAGCGGCACGGGAAGCTGCCCTTCTGGTAGCGCACGCAGCTCGCGATGTGCCGCCGGATGGCCGACGCTAGGTCCGGCGCTAGAACACACGACATTGTCATCTTGGTGTTGTTGATAACTAGTTTCACAATTCCCACAGACATCGTATTTTTTCCGGGACATAAGTGATTAAAAAAAAAAATGGTAACTTTCCAAATGCCTTTTTTACACCTAAAACGGGTACAACATCAAATTCAATGTTATAATTGCAATTCATTAATATTCTAATTCGCTAGTTAGCCACATTTCTTATTTCCATACAGTAATATTGACAAATTAATCAAATGGGTAAATTTCTGACAGCTATTTGCGACGTTGCCAACATTTCGGAAAAACGCTATTATAATATTACGGAAACGGATCCGTGAATCGAAAAATGGTTTCCTCGTAATATTTTAATATAATAACGGCCTATCGAACGATACCCTACACCATGAGATAGACGAGAAAAACAAATATCATCCTCACTTTACGTGCAAGGGAGTTGCATCAACAATTTTACTTTTTTTGTAGATTTTATTTTACCACTCTCACTACTCACGTGATTAATACACATATTAATATTATAAGAAAACAGTAAAATTACAGTTTTCTAGTACTAAGAGTAGCTATCTGAGCTAAGCCGCGGACGGACAGAGAGACATGGACATGGCGAACTATAAGAGTTACTTTTTGACAACGGAACCCTAAAAATAAGGTCGAACCAGTCGATCTGTTGCTCTATCGCTACATACCAGCTAGGTGCCAGTTTCTCTGAGAGATTTTTTCAAAGATATTGGTATCCTCACAGTGGCATCACAATACATCCAACATCTTATATATTAGGCAGAATATACACTTATACACTAAAAACAGTGATATTCACAATGTTAACACTAGAAGTAAGGATAAACTACGTGCTCCCTTTCAACGGCTTCATAAGGTTCATAACTCATTTGTTGGGCTTGGTATAACCTTTTATAACAAGCTACCCTCTTCTTTGCTAGATTTGCCTTTTAATGCGTTTAAAACTAAAGTAAAATCCAACCTTTGTTCAAAGGCATACTATTCTATCAACAACTAGTTAAATGATAAGAATAGTTGGTCGCTGCAATTAACTCAAGAGAATGTTTATGATCTTTCTCCAGAATTTGCTTACCTACTGACAGGTTATATGAGTTTACATGATTGTTTATTTTATTTGACTTTATAATTCAATTTTATTTTAATTTATTATTTAATTTAATTTTAATTTATTGTTGACATAATCTACTCATTACAATGTTTTTTTATGAGTTGTATTGCAATGTGTGGTTAGCTAGCGACCTCGACAATAGGGATGATGCCTGGGTCAAAAAAAAGAAATTCTATTTAGTCCGTAGTCAGATAATAAAAAAATATTAGACTCGTACTTTTTGCTTTATCATATTAATAAAAAATTACTTAAATAAAACGCATTAAAGTTGGGGAGTGGGGGTCGCTACGTCACAAGTATTTGTATAAAATCTACATACTCGTGACGTCATGGCACCTTTTAACTCAATCTATCGCCGTAACCTTTTGATAAAGTAAAAAAAGAAAAAAAATTACGTGTACGTTTTTTTTTTCATTAATCTACATTACGGACAAAAAGCATTTTTTTGTCATCATCCCTATTGATCATATTATTTTCTGCACAACCGGCAGCAAGTTCGTCATACTCCCTTAGATGTCACTACTTGCGGTAGCGTCGGGGGTCGGGTTGCCTCCTTCCCTCAAATATGGCGAGGGGGGTAATGGCTGATCTTTGCGTTAAGCTCGTGAACGGGTGCTGCTTGTGGTGACTGGTCATCTAGCTGATCATGGTTTTGTTATTGTTATTAGTAATTAACTGTTTATTTATTTTACCTCGATGGTCCTAGTTTTTCATTTATAACTTCCAGTTACAGCTATATGTAAGCGGGCACGTCCTTTATGACTGGAGGCTTTTATTTGGATATTGTTTACGTTTCCTCTTTATTTTTTTATTTCTGCCTGAGTACAGTTCTCGATATTTTTGGTTGGTATATTGTCGTGTGCTAGCTGACATAAATTATGGCTATTAATTTATAATTTAAATTATGGTTTGTGTTGCATAATGTAAATTATTTTGCACAGACAGATGTGCTGCTGGGGAGTTTGTTGCGCCATCCAGTTCTTCTTCCCAGCTAAAGCACTAGGAAATGGTGAAAGGTAGGCGTTCTGGGGGACTGTCTTCTGTAACTTTGTCGTTCGAAAAGTGCTGATTCTCAGCCTAGTTTGAATAAATGACTTTTAACCTAAAAACGCGTCCATAAGGTATATTAAAAAAATACTGAAACTAGTGCCAGAATTTCGCAGTTTTTCGAGCACGATGGTTGACAAGTTGGTGGATGCACAATGTTTTCAGGGTTGCAAACTTGGGTATAAACTACTCTCAGGGTAAATTACTAACGGCGGGCATAAAATAATATATTTTTTCGTTTTGTTAGAACTGCACAATTGCTTAACTTTTTTCAGTTACGATTAAATATTTATTGTAATAATGACCGATACGAGTAATTTTACGATTTGCTTTCACTAATAAACCATCCTAAACATAATAAACAATTTCTGATCTAAAGAACTGAACGTCGTTACAATGTTGCGTCAGTTAACCCTTTTTTTTTTAAACACTACGGATGTTACTCTAAAAATCAAAAGTAGAATCGAATACAATGATTACTTGTGAAGAAATATCACCATAAATTAATAATCACGTTGTGATTATAATAAAACATAATTATATTTATTATTCTTTTAACTAACTATAAAAATACAAAAAATAACTAAATAGAAAAATCATTAATGTTAGGTACAATTTAGGTGGGATGTTGCTGGCAACACCAGTGCCTGCCGATGACGTCATGTCATGTCGCCTTTACATGACGCAGTCTTTTGTCGTTGTGCGAAGTGACTGTGCGTTTTTGGTGTGCTCTCTGTTATATTCTTCTGACCCGGCTTTTTTATTGGACTGATCTTACTGACTAAGTTTACCTGGCTATAAATTGGACTCCGATTGCTTAACGATTAGTAAACAAGAACAACATTACTGTCTTACCATAACGAAACGGGGGAAAACGCTGAACAGTCAATCTCGCGAACTAGTGGTGAAATTGTACAATTATTTTGAACGTGAATCAGTTAACGATGGGCCTCTTTTACCATTGACACAACCGAGAGAACGCGTTGCCGAAGCTTTGGGAAATGGGGAAGAGGACAGTAACTCAAATTCTGAAAGAGAAATACGGACCATCAGGCTCAGAAGATAATACTTTACGTACACCGAAAAAAATAAAGAAGGACAAGAAAATTGTTAGCGTTGATAATTTGGATGTTGCTGCAATTCGCAACCACATTTATGGATATTACTCGAGAAAAGAATATCCTACACGGGAAAAGCTAAGGAGTTCATTAAATGACGCAGGCTTATTTTTTGGCGGTAAATTGTCTCTATCAAAGGTTTTGAAATCGATTGGCTTTAGATTTAAAAAATCTGACACGCGAAAAATCCTGCTAGAACGCTACGATATTATTTTGAAGAGAGTAAAATTCTTACGTCAGGTAAATAAAATTACAGATTGGGAAAATGTCGTGTTTATTGACGAAACATGCGAACCATACGGTTTCGCGGACATGGACCGATGATACAGCGGCTTCCACCTCAAAAGTTCCATCGGGAAAAGGAGCCCGACTTATTATATGTCACGCGGGATCAGCTTCTCAAGGTTTTGTTGCAGACTGCCTCCTCGCATTCGCCTCTAAAACTACAACCATGAGGAAATGAACTTTGAGGTTTTTAATGAGTGGTGGTGGTGGTGGTGGTGGGAAGCTGCTAGTCAGTTTAGAAAACCCATCGAAAATTATAACGGACAATGCACCGTATCATTCTGTACAATTTGAAAAAACCACCAACTCAAGCAAATAAAAAACAAGAAATTGTCTCGTGGCTGGTAAGAAATGGTGTGGATGCAAGTCCAACTTTAATAAAAGTTGAGTTGTTAAATCTGTTAAAAGCAACTAAGCCGTCCAACCTCCGCTATGTAATCGATGAACTAGCCCTAGAGCATGGACGCGAAGTTATTCGATTGCCTCCCTACCATTGCCAGTATAACGCCATCGAGCTTATTTGGGCACAAATAAAGGGTCATGCAGCGCGGAACAATACTGAACCACCTTAAGTACTGCTAAAATGATGACTCTACCACAAACTGCGTGTGCAGAAGTCACTACAGAAGACTGGAAAAAGTCGTAGAGAAAACAAAGAAAATAATTTTACAAGAATTGAACGAGATGTGAGAATCGACAATATTATTGAAAATGAATTAATAATATCTCTGAGTGCTGACAGCAGTGATGAAGATGACAATACGAGTACTATAACAGTTCTGATAGTTCAACTGAATAAATGCATTTTTATTTTGTTAAATTATGTACTTGTTTTGTTTTGCTCCTTAAATTTACGAAAGAAAAAATAATAATGGGACAGGGATGATGATTTTTAAAATTCACATTATGTTTCAAGTCCGTATCGTTTCATTCACTTTAATCGATGTTTTTAAGCAGGTTACCTCACTATGAAGATAAAACTGACAGACGTCAAACGTACTCTCTATGGCCTGACTTTAGTTGGGTTGGGATGAATTTATCCCAAGAACAAACTTAACATTTTAGTTGAAAAACATGTTCGCCCATACATTCCAACTGCAAATGTAAGTTTGTACGCACAATATTGAGAGATTTACCATGTTATATAAGACCATACCATTACCATTCTCTGCATTTTTTTCAAAATTTTAGGCTCAGTTTCGGAGATAAGGGTCAATTTTCATCAATTTTCTAAAATATCTTTAAAATAATTTATTTTTAAATTATGAAAAATATATATTTGAGATCCTCGCATTATGCCCTTTCATTTGTACACACGGTACAGTTTGCAAAACTTTTTTAAAAGGTTCTGTTTTTACACGACTGCCCAAAAAGGAGTGTAATGTATTCAGAGTTGATGTATGTATGTATGTATGTGAGTTTCTTTATTCCACCATAACTTTTAAATGCCTGAACAGATTTGGATGTATGGGGTATCGTTAGAATCATTACATCATCCCGAGTGACACTGGCTATATATATTTTTTTTAATTCAATATTTCGGCAGTATGGCTCCATGAAAAGTGAAAAAAAAAGTGTGCTTCAATTATTGCAATAAATATCAAATTGAAGGCCTCGATGAGCACATTCCAAATATATATAATTTATGGGCACCACTTTTACTTAGGTACGGTGTACGTGCAAACATTTCAACTTTGGCTGTGCAAACGATTTAATAAGACTTTAGTAAGACTGAGAATGTCTAAATGAGTGAATGGTTTCGTAGATGATTTTGTCACTAAAATGTATACAATCATTGCAGTCGGTGGACCCCTTAGATTAAAAAGTGTTTCACAGAATGGTCCCCCGACTGCAATGACAATTTTATTTATCTGTTTAGTCAGGGAATACAACTTGTTTTTTACTTTTTAGTCCGTTTTTTGGCAGGGCAGTCGTGTTTTTAATTTTTTTTAATTATTTATTTCCATTTGAGGTACGGAACCCTAAAAATCGTAGTTACATGCGCGTTTGCAGCGTTTGCCTTTTTTATGACGATTTTGACTGGGCTACTCACTTAACCGTTGTTGCTACAGGAAAACGTTCTAAGGAGACCGTCCTTAACTTTTTAAGAAATTTCGAACTGCATTCACTTTCAATTTCGGAAAAGTGGTACAGTCAGCTAGAAAAGTCTTACTGCCAAAATGGTAATAACAATTTAATATGGCACGAAAGTATATATTTACCAATGTATGAAGGAGATCTCTTGAGGCCGGGCCCGCCGCCTGATATCCGCGACAGAAGCGTCGACAGAATCTCCTGTCGCTGAAACCTGAAACACACCACAAATGTTATAGAATTTGCGTCAACACTGGCTCAATCAAGTGGATGATATAAAAAACCTTTTAAAAAAAATCGTTGAACGTGGTATTTTTACTTTGTTTATTCCACGACACTAACCTACGCGGCGTGGCACATCACGAGTTGCTACGTTACCTGATGGCGAGGCGCACGAGAGAGACGACAGTACCCTCCGCCACGCCTGCGAGGGCCCGCGGCGTGGCACGAGTGCTACGGTACCTGATGGCGAGGCGCACGAGAGAGACGACAGTACACTCCGCACGCCTGCGAGGGCCCGCGGCGTGGCTCGAGTGCTACGGTACCTGATGGCGAGGTGCACGAGCGTGTGGCCGGCGTCGAAGGCGGAGGCGCGGTTGAGCAGCGCCACCTCCGCGGCCGTGAGCGCGCGCGCCGGGTCGCCGCCCGACGACAGGTACGCGTCCACGCAGCGCGCCTCGCCCTCCGCACGCCTGCGAGGGCCCGCGGCGTGGCTCGAGTGCTACGGTACCTGATGGCGAGGTGCACGAGCGTGTGGCCGGCGTCGAAGGCGGAGGCGCGGTTGAGCAGCGCCACCTCCGCGGCCGTGAGCGCGCGCGCCGGGTCGCCGCCCGACGACAGGTACGCGTCCACGCAGCGCGCCTCGCCCTCCACCACGCCTGCGAGGGCACGGAACTACTGTTATGTGTGTTTGACCCCATCGATTGGTGGCTCAAAAATAGAAGATATTTTACGCATGTCTTTCCGATAAATTCCCGTTTCGACTGAACATAACACGCCTTGTTTCCCCGAAGGGTTGGGCAGAGGTGTACCTGTAGCAGGTACACCCACATTTCGCCAGTTATGTTTAAGTCCCATGTAATAGGGAGCTAGTCTATTGCCATCAACTTGGTTACAATTAGTTTACGGTCAAATTCAAATTCAAAATATTTTATTTCACATAAACCTACATGGGCACTTATGAAACGTCAGAAGCTAGGTGCACGGTTCCAATTGGTCGTGTCCTATGGCGAAGAGCCGGCAAGAAACACCACGGTTACTCTTTTATCGGTAAATAATTTGGTACTAAATAATAAAAAAAAACTAAATTCATTAGATTTAAATTACCAAATGTTAGAAGTAGCGAATGTGACATCATATTGAATGGAGAAAAACTAGAATTTATTAATCAAACAGTTTTCCTAGGAATCACGCTAAACGAGAAATTACAATGACCCTATATAATATCTCTCGCGGGGCGGCTAAACTCGGCCGCTTATGCTGTTAGACAGAAATGTGCAACATTCGATTATCGACTTTCAGTTGTTTTTTTTTATTCAGCTTAGACAAGAAAGATGGATACTTCGAAAATTCGACTTATTTTTTAATACGAGTTTCGACGCGGAACTAACGCGGCAGAAACAGCTCGCAATATCATTGTTGCGTTTGGAGAGGGACTGCTAATGAACGCACCGTGCGATTTTGATTTAAACGCATTCGTGATGGAAACTTTGATTTGAAGAACGAACCACGTGGAAGACCGCCCGTAACGTTACCTTACCAACAATATTGACTCATTTGCGTCAAAGTCAAATGCAAGGGGCGACTAGTTTTTTTTTTTTTTTTTGTAATTTTGACGTTCAAAAGTGCCTTTTTTGTGCCTAATTGAAATAAATTATTTGACTTTGACAACGGGGCACATATCCAGACTCCGGGCTGCTACTGTCAATTTCCAGATAGAAAACCCGACATCACTGACTGGGAATCGAAACCAGGACCTCATGCTCAGTAGTAGCGCTTGCAACCACTAGACCAACAAGTCGTTTCGACTCTAAAATAATTACTTTAAATAATAATAATTTCATAATTTTTGAAAAAAACATTATTATTATTTAATATTTTTTTGGAAAAAACATGCAAAACATAACAGACTTAAATCCAAATAATTGCAGTTTAATTTCAATAGAAACAGGCATATGTACAATAAGGAAAGAATGACAAAATGCAGATATTATAATTATATCCTTACTTAAAAAAATTAAGAAGCTTGACTCAAATTAGGTGTCGTCGATATTTACGCTACTTTCTTTCCGCTACTTCTTATAAACGTATCGATGGCAATTTGTATATCTCAGCCCAGAATTTCTGTCCACTGACCGTCCTTCATTACATAAGACAGCTCACCGAGACAAGCCTGCAGCCAGATCCAGTCGGTGTTGTTGTTGCGTCGCTTGGATCGCCTGTTGGTCGGCTCTAGCTCGTGGATCGACGCGTTCTGACTGTTACAGATGTCGTTTATACCTGTAAGTCACACAACATCGCGTATGAGAACACTATAACGGATTTAAAAAGACGCTCAGGAAAGCCGAGTCACTTGTATTCCCCGCAATTATGTTTATTATTTTGTACTGGGCCTTACCTGGGATCTTTCTGGTTACGGAGATATTGTAGGTCATAGTTCTGTTTTTAACTTTTTATTTAATTTTGTTTTACAAATACCCTCCTGTACCGTTACCATTACACGCACAATATTTTGGTAAACTCGCTGTTTACGCAATGTACCGTTACATTACACGCTAGCATTTCAGCGATTTCATCATCTGCCTAGCCTTTTCCCAACTACGTTGGGGTCAGCTTTCAGTCTAACCGGATGTAGCTGAATACCAGTATTTTATATGGAGCGACTGCCTATCTGACCTCCACAACCCAGTAATTGGGTGATACGATACCCCTTGGTAAGACTGGTTGTCAGACTTTCGGGCTTCTGACGACCCGTAACGACTGTCAAAGATCCACGAATGACAGCCGGGACCAACGGCTTAACGTGCTTTCCGAGGCACGGAGGAATCTCGGTACGTAAAGATGGTCACCCATCCACTGACCAACCCCGGCAAGCGTAGCTTAACCTGACGGATCGACCCGTGCGGCAGTTATTACTTAGCCACGAGCTCCTCTCTCATTTCAGCTATTTATCACAACAAAAACTTTTTACAAAAAAAAAAAAACAACCGGCTTCCATAAAAAAACACTACAAAGTGAAAAATTACTTTCAAAAACCGGCCAAGTGCGTGTCGGACCATACACAATGAAGGGTTCCGTAGATGGGACGAATTTGATATGTCCTTCCCCCTCGGACCTCGATCACATACCGAGCGTGGGCCGCGCGGCCGCGGGCGGCGGCGAGGGCTGCGGCGCGGGGTTGCTGCTGCCGCACATCGCGCACTTCTAATACAAGCTAGGTATACTAGTAAGACGTACCGAGCGTGGGCCGCGCGGCCGCGGGCGGCGGCGAGGGCTGCGGCGCGGGGTTGCTGCTGCCGCACATCGCGCACTTCTAATACAAGCTAGGTATACTAGTAAGACGTACCGAGCGTGGGCCGCGCGGCCGCGGGCGGCGGCGAGGGCTGCGGCGCGGGGTTGCTGCTGCCGCACATCGCGCACTTCTAATACAAGCTAGGTATACTAGTAAGACGTACCGAGCGTGGGCCGCGCGGCCGCGGGCGGCGGCGAGGGCTGCGGCGCGGGGTTGCTGCTGCCGCACATCGCGCACTTCAGCGACTTGGGCCAGTTGTCGTACGTGCACGTCTGCCAACACACTCACTTGTTAGTGGGAACTTTGTTAAATAGATAGCAAATGACAAAGATGTTTGCGGGGATCGCCTGCAAGACTGCACCCTAATTGCGTAACACACTTTCTTTCACAATCCGAAGGATTTCCAGAGGAATTTCTTATCCATTGCTTCATATGTTTGAAAAATTCGTCTGCTCTACAACGTAAAAAACGCAATGAATGTTATTAGAAAAAAAAGAAAAAAACACGAAAAAACAATTTGGGGGAAAAAATGCGTCACCATCGGCCATCGCTCAGCATAATGCTGGGACGCTATGCGAGACAGCCCCAGCGCTACGTTATTATGTTACGCAATGACCCCGCTAGTCCACTCCAAGTTATTTGTCCAGGCATAAATTTACTATTAGGCTTCAGGGCCTCATTTTATAATTCGTGGGGTATAAGGGTCTCCTCTGCACTTATCAGCGTGAATCTGCTTGAGCCGGTCAGAATACCTCAATCATTATAAGAGAGCAAATGTGTTAATGTCGCGACGCGTCTCAGAGCCGTCCCATCCATAAGCCGTAACCGTAGAGACTTGATGATGGTCTGATCCAATAGTATGTGATGAAAATGTAAACAAATGGATCAGAAACGTACCTGTGCATGCCAATTAGTAGTGCCGCTTACGATTTGAGTGCTTTGATTTGAATACGCAAACGCGAAATTAGATTTTTTTATCGCCTTATAGATGTTTAACATTTGAAAATTTAGGTTAAGTTAACAACCTCAATTTTCTTCGATTATATTTTAATCACGTTATTCAAACAATAATTTAGGAAAAATCGGTGAGATATAAAGTTGAAACCTTCTAAATACAGATGTATGTGTTACCATTAGTGAGTGATTGCGTAAGAATTGAACCTGAACAGGGTTTGTCCGATACACTATTATCAGATACTTTTGGAACAGACTATAGGCTCACTCGTGTGGCATGCACTGACCGGACAGGGCCACTTGGCCACGGAGGAGGCGCTGGCGCCCTGCGGCGACGATATCCGCAGCGGCTTGAGGCGCTCCGCCACTGCCTCGGCACCTAGGGACCAAACGATACATGGAGACGTGACCCATGCACTCATATATTAACAGCTCTTGTCGCTGACCGACATAGCTGTTACAACAGTTTTGGTGGCATGACTGTTGCCAACATGAAAAGTTTACGCATAATAGAAAATAATGAACACCATAATATAAAATATTGGCCAACTTGGATTTCCGGGCATTCGGGCATTTATTGCCTCAGCTGGGCTAAACCAATCGCGACATGGCCATACTGCTAGGCGTATTATAGGTACCTACTGCCACGATGCGGGGGCAGTTTCGCTTCGTTACGTATATTCCGGCCGCCGGGAGAACGTTCCTGACCCTGTCAGTTGAGTACAAAACAATACGTGTTTTACGAATTATACTTTATTTGTTCCTAATCGTTTCCAACTGAGAGGTGACAGGAACGCATTCTCTCGGCGGCCGGAGCTACCAAGTTGGCGGAGGGGACTCGTGTTCATTGGTGCAAGTATAATTATCTGGTATAATGATGCTACATAAAACGGGAGATTAGGTTTAAAGGCTAAAGCAGATAGGGAGGAGCCGCGCCGCAACGCATTACAAAAATCCTGCTTCATCAGAATTTTTGTACGGGTCGCACTGCGTTGCGCTGCGGCCCGTTGCGGCCGTAATGTGCGCTTGGCTGTAGGCTACGTTACCGCAGACGTCCGGCGAGGGCAGCGCACTGGCGCCGTCCTGCAGCCGGAAGATGTCCTCGTTGAGCACAGACTTGGGGCTGCGGCACATGGTGCACTGCAACAATTTCAAACTCCACATGTTTCATCATCGCCACTAACATCACATAATTAGATACAAAAGCCCAGTTTTAGGGTGGAATTCCAGATTGATGAGAATGTGTCAATATCGTGGGTGGCTGATATTTCTTACTGCATCAACATCAAACGGTCAGTCCTCAGTTATAAATTACGTTTTTTTTTCAGGACTTGAATCCTTGAGTCTGTAAAAGCCGGCAGTCATTTCAATGCGATTTGGCTATACTTAGGCCTGTATTACAGAACCTCACTCAAAACTCAAGCATTACTTAAAACTCGTTTAAAGACTCTTGATTGGTTGAAACTAGTTTTAAGTAATGCTTGAATCTTGAGTAAGGTTCTGTAATACGCCACTTAGACTGCGGAGGAACCATTAACTATCCGAGGCGTACCTAAACTGCAGATTGTGCCAGGATGATATAACGATGGGAAAAATATACAACGAAATTAAAATAATCATTTAAATAATTACCAATGGCCACCAGTTGCAGGAACTTTCGCCCGTTTACAAAAGTATAACTAATCATAATCAGACTCATATTAATTGAGATTGTTCCTTATATCGATATTAGAATAGATCTACGTCGCAGACTATAACGAACATCATGCACACTCTCGAGCAAGGCGAGCGCGAACCGTTCAGAAAGTGAAAGTGTGAGCAATTTGATAAAACTGAACACTATATAATTGATATCTTAAGAACGGCCACAGCATTCATTGTTGCTGTTTCTTTTATTCTTAACGAGCTTTACCCGGGCCGGCTTCGAACGAGTACCACTAAGTACTTACCTCCGGCGCACCTACCTACCTGCATGGCCCAAGAGCCCGCGACGATCAGAGGGCCAACCACCACCTCTTTTAGCAGTATTATTTTGATGTTACTTCAGTGTGAGAAAGAAGTGGAGCTCAGGACGTCTAGCTCCATCTCTTTCCCACGCTAAAAGAGGTGGTGGTAGGGCCCCTGGTCTTCATTATTTTGTAAAAGCTGAAAGTATCTCTGCGTATGTCCCCAACACAGGTAATAACGATCCCGAATATGAAGTTTGGATCACGATGCTTTTGCAGTTAACAGGTGCCAAAGGTGTATAAAATTGCACGTCAAATTCGTAAAGTATAATATAGAGCTCAGTTTTTATATTTTTTATTTGGAATAATATTAGAAATAACGTCGTCCATTTCCTAACACATAGTACGGCTACTACGGAATATAATAGTTTTATTATGTTCTTAGCCATTGCCCATATTACAACGTGTACTAACAAAAACCTAGTCCGATCCTTACACTAGCTTCTCGATGTGTGATCTAAGTTTACTTGCTAAGTACGAGTAAATCATATTCATTCAACCTTTGTTTCAAGACTTTGTTTTATAATATTTAAAGAAGAGACGTACCTACACCTTTGCCACCTGTTCTGCCAAAGCCACCATGATCCAAACTCCATTCGGGGATCGTTCGGTTCTGTGTTGGGGACACACACACAGATAAACACGCTTTTATAAAATAACGTAGGTCTGATTGTCGCCGCGGGCTCTTGCGCTAACATACCTTATAAAGAAAACTGATGAATTTACAAGCCTCCTGAAAATGAGTGCTTGTTTTTAGCTCAGTTTGGACAACATGTGACGGGGTAAATTGAAACGACGATTGGACAATCGCTAGTCGTATACCTACGAAACTCCTTTAAATTCATGTGTCCCTGGTACTTGTGAAAAAGACGTCGGGGAAAAACGGAACGATCACTTCCCCGACTGTCTTCTGTCTCACTCACTCACTTTTCATATTATACGATTTTTAAAACCTTTCAGGACGATGCCTTTTAATTTTTTTTTTCTTTAAACCTTGTCCAGAGAATAACGAACACAAAAAAAGACCAATTTGGTACAGCCGTTCTCGAGTTTTGCGCTTCGCAACACATTTAGCGATTCATTATTTAGATAGAAGATAGACTAGCTTTTGCCCGCGGCTTGGCCCGCGTGGATGTCGGAAAATATCCCACGGGAACGTACTACCGGAATTACATACTTAATAGCCGAGGAAAAGGTCATTGACTCTTAGTGCTGCGCCCGTGAATCTGTGTTAACTTTTAGAGTATTAATTTATACGATACGCTGTCAAAGTATATTTAACAAACTTGTATGTAATAACTGCCGCACGGGTCGATCCATCAGGTTAAGCTATGCTTGCCGGGGTTGGTCTGTGGATGGATGTACCTATGTTTTACAAAAATAAATTAATCTGAATCTGAATGGGTGACCATCTTTACATAACGAGACTCCTCCGTGCCTCGGAAAGCACGTTAAGCCGTTGGTCCCGGCTGTCAATCGTGGATCTTTGACAGTCGTTACGGGTAGTCAGAAGCCCGAAAATCTGACAACCAGTCTTACCAAGGGATATTACCCAGTTACTGGGTTGTGGAGGTCAGATAGGCAGTCGCTCCATGTAAAATACTGCAGTGCTATTCTGTAACCATCTCACCGTGAAAACTTAGGTGAAGTGAGCGTGAAGTGAGCTGTCATTCCACCTGCAGCTAGGGACTGACAGCTCACTCCGAGCTCACTTCACCTAAGTTTTCACGGTGAGATGGTTACAGAATAGCACTGCTGGTATTCAGCTACATCCGGTTAGACTGGAAGCCGACCCCAATATAGTTGGGAGAAGGCTAGGCAGATTGATTGTCAAAGTATATTTTAATCTAAATTCAATGGCCAATTAAAATTACATATTTTATTGGATAAATATTAATTTATTAACGGTCAATATACTTTCGGAAATAACAATGAAATTTTTATCAGATTCTGAATGATAAAAATGGTTACAGCAGTTACGCTGTGGGTCATCCTTAGAAGATAGACATGCGCCAGTAACGCTCTCAGTAGGCATGCTTTTTTACGACATCTTCAATAATAGTCATATTTGAGCCAATTTACACAAAACCTTAATGAATTATACACCTAGAAGTTCCTCATAAATCACTCCTTTGGTGGAAACCGTTTGAAAATCTGTTCGGTAGTTTTTGAGTTTATCGCGAACAGACGCGGCGCGGCGGGGGCTTTGTTTTATATAAGGAAGTATTGCCGACACAATATTCAATCGAAATGTTGTTCTTATCATCATCCCAGATTTCTAGATTGGTTCGATCAAGTCATATATTCACGGTGCCACCTAGTTCATTCTAGACAACAATCAAATCATAATAGACGACAACAAAAGCAGTCATTGTGAATACGATAAGCGTCAACACAATACACAAAAGTTATAAAAACCAGTATTTGTGCTTCATCATAGATCTCCATACATAGAACATTAGATTACATACATAAACTCACGCCTTCTTCCCATGGGGGTAGGCAGAAACTACAGAACGTCACCTGATCCGATCCTTACCTTACACACTCCTTTTGCCTCGTGTACGTTTATACATCTGCACTCTAATTGTGTAACACATCTCGAATCACAATCCGAGAGTTTTGAAGGATACTGCTAATCCATTGCTTCATAGGTTTGAAAACTTCGTCAGCCCAAAATTCAAAACTCATTTATTCCTTGGCTGAGAATCAGCACTTTTCGAACGTCAAAATTACATAAGACAGTCCCCCAAAACGCCCACCCTTCACCACTTCCTAGTGCTTTTGCTGGGAAGAAGTGGCGCAACAAACTCCCCAGCAGCACAGCTGTCTGTTCAGTTAGAAAAAAGTGGCCCAACAACGTTAATAACGCAATGAACGCGGGTGAGTTCTCATAATGAAACCAATTGCGATGAATTGAAATTTTAAGTGTTACGCAATTACCTAACAGTATATTAATTAGCAAATAACATGAAAACAATAATTATTTATTTATTTATTTATTAAAACTTTATGCACAGGTAAAAAAAATACTGTACAAAGGCGGACTTAATGCCTGAGGTATCAAGTCAATTATCATAGTTTATAACGTGAATCAGGCCGATACGTCGTTTGTGTCGGCTGCGGATCCCACACATTCTGTTCAGCGAGATAAGTGAGCATTGCCACTGAACAGTGAAACACGTTAGGTCCAATGTACGTATAAAAAGAAAAAAATAAAAAAAAAAATGTCAAAAACGCTCGTTATGGAGATTGAACTCCGATTTAGGTCTCCCGCAAAAAGGTGCGACGCGACTAAGAAAACTTCACGGTAGAACAATAACCGATGACGCGTCGCGCGACAAGTCGCGCCAGTCTGCACAAGCCTTTAGTATTTAAGTTTACTAGCAATTTGGGCAGCACGTTACTACTCCACTAACATGCTTGTTCTAGGATCACGTCAATAGTGACAGGGGCGGGATTACGACCGCGCCTTAACTGTTGGACTAACTTGTTTAGGTGCTTATACGTTGATTATGAATGGTAATGTACTAGTAGCCGCGGTTCCACTGGATCAGATCACAATACTAAACAGATACTCGACGACGCTACTGCAATTGCATATGTATGCAAAGGCAAAGGAGTAGGGATTCGAGTTTTTTTATATTATGCAATCTGTGATGTGAACGTAGGTAAATGAGCCTTCTAAACATGATTATATGATGGCCCCGGGTTTAGCAAGTGGTGTGAACTTGAAAAAAGTGCTACAATGGAGTAGATGGATACCTTTCGTGAGAGTGAGAAGTTTTCGTAGGTGCACACGTCGCAGCACCACTTGGCGCCCTCTGTCGCCGGCACAGAGGTTGCTGTCATCTGAAGCAATTAGATAGTACTGATTACGTCATCGCGACGAGACTACTGCAAAGAGTACTTTATGATACCGGACTACTGAATACTTGTTGATTGTACTACTTACAATACGCGCGCATGTCTGAAAGATGGCAGAGTTCCACTATGTCTTACACCTTAGGTATTTATTATTCTAGTTATAATAGAGATCTAATCGAGCAAGCAAAATCCTAAATCTCACGCTACTTTGATTATAAGCGAACGGAAAAAACATCACTACACACAAAGGAACAACACGACTCATTCGGACTAGCGTTTCCGGAGAGTAATATTCCGAAGTATTCCCGTCGTCTTATTCGCGAAGCATTCGGAAGTATTGAGTAATATTCGGTATTATTCGCAAAGAGTTCGACTATCCACCGCTAGATGGCGACACAATTACCATTGCAAATTAGTCATAAATATTGCGTGTTGGTGATTGTGTATGCATACTCACTAATCCTCCACCATTCTTAATCATCCTTATCAGCAAACCTTGGTCACTGCAGCAGCAGAAAACGCATGCAGGCGGGCGGGTACTACCGACGGAAGTTGTACAGTTACAGTTTTGAGATTCCTGCTGGGTGGATGGTCGTGTAGTATGCGTAGTAATTTGACATTGATTCATAAAACTGAGAATAATACGATTTGAAAACTTCTGAATATTACTTTCATCTACTTAATATGTCCTTACGTAACAAGTTTTTGTATGCGGTTTGTACTTACGTAACAAGTTTTTGTATGCGGTTTAGGTGTGAAAGTAATAGACAGGTTTAAGGACGCGTTTGCAAAATTGATAAGTATAAAATCGAACAACTACATTGACAAAGGTCACACACACAAGTGTACGCACGGTTAGCTGCGGGAATAGTTATAGTTATGAGTCCTATTACATTTTTGACGCAAATTCATGATTTTTGACGTTGTAATTTTCAGCAGCAGTAAGATATTTGAATTATTTGATTATGAATAACGATAGTGCCATTCTTTTTATTGTAAGTTGGAATTACACATTTTAACTTTTGTTGTCGTGTAATTTACTATGAATATTTTACGAACTCACTTTACAAGGAAAAACGTCGGCAATGGAACTTTGACGATCAAATTCACATTGTTTCATTCAGTTCTAATAAATGTGAAAGTTACTAAACGATAATTTTAATGTTTTACTTGTTTATTGGAGTTCTAGAATTTCTTTAAATTCCTTGAGTTTTCAGGGAAAATTCGTAAAGAAAACCAATAAATGTCTTGATTTTCATGTTAATTATATTCCAAATAAACACAATTAAATCAAATAAACTAATATGATATAAAACTTCGATCTACAGTGAATACGTTTCATTAGTTTTTGTTTCTCAATATAATAAGACAAAATTACAATAAATTAAATTAAAGTACTTTATATTCCGCGTCAATTCAGCAAATTACACGAAAATAATGTGTAACTCCAACTTACAAGAAAAAGAATGGCACTATAGTTATTATAATCAAATTATTAAAATATCTTACTGCTGCTGAAAATTACATGGTCAAAAATCATGAATTTCCGTAAAAAAATGTAATAGGACTCTTAAGAGGGCATCGAGCTTTTTTTACAAACAACATATTTTTATTAAGCTTGTTTGAAGTAGTAAACAATTAAATTAAAATGTAGGGAAATATATTGGTATTAATGGGGATAGATACTAGCAATTATGCGCGATGGAAACACGATTCGATAAAGTTGCCTCGATACAATAAATAGGCAAAGTTACCTCTTATAGAGTATTTTTTTCCTCTATTTTACTACGTTTTTACATAAATAAGTAATTTTATACTATAATTAATTTACTAAAAATAAAGTTCATAGATGACTGGAGCTTTTATGCGCGATAATTTTTAACTATGATGAAAAAAACAACGAAAAGCATTGAAAAAGTACAAAAGTGTGGTTATTTTCTTTACACGTAAAGAAAAAGACAGAGACAAAGGCAAATGGTCGGTACGCTCTTAGTAGCGAACTAATTTTGATACTTTGAAAGTTTTTTTTCTCGTTTCTTTATAATACATAGGCACCTACAAAAAATATTTCGTATTGTTGTTTATATTTTTACCAAATAATTCTTAGATACAAATACCTACTTCAGTGGCTGCTAGAAGGCACTGGAAGCCCTCTACTAGTAGAGAGATGTGGGCTGTGAACTTAGGGCTAGTTTTGCTACGTATGATGAACCTCACTATTCCATCAAGTCCGGAGGTAAGGTCTCATCATAACTAATAAAATGAGCCCAAACTCGACAGACCTAGTTCTACTCGTTGAGGAGTTCCAGTAGCAGTCACCGAAGTAAACTGTCAGGTCACTCCATCAAGTACGGCCACGTACCACACGTGTAGGCGAGCGCTGGCATCGCTTCGCCGAGCGACTAACGCGGGAAGTTCGCCATTTACAGTTCTACTTTTCCCCGCTAGATGGCGTTAATTCAAGTTTTTAAGTTGATTCTTGTTGCGGTAGTATTCCTTGCAATAGAAGTATACTTTTGAATATTTCCGAATTATTACGAAAACTATCGAAGTTTTGCAACGCTAGTTCGGACACGTATTTTTAATTTAAAATGAGGCTATTTCGATTTTAAATGTAAGCACATAGTGGAACCAGCATAGGCCAGGCTTAGAAATGTATGTAAACACGGCTACACATCAAGCTATACATTTCCAGTAAAGCTGACCTCGCATTGTACGGAAATCATATACAATGTGAGATCAGCATAAACTGGAAATGTATAGCTTGATGTGTGGCTACACATCAAGCTATACATTTCCAGTTTATAGTGTGTATCTACGGTCAGCAGGAGACCATAGTAAAACCGCTCTTACTACTACGTAGACTTTCAAGGTCAAACTGTTGCTATTGAAGTGCAGTTGATTATACCTAGTGATGGTAAATTCCCGAGAATATTCTCGTCCCGAGAATATTCTCGTTGCGAGAACTTTGCTGTTAAGTTCTCGAGAATATTCTTTTGGAAGGGAATTTACAAGAATTTAAAAATTGGATGACTGTATTGAATCGGTCTATTTTTAGAGTAATAGTTTTGAGTGCATTTGAACGTTTTACGAAGTTTACGTTAAAATAAACTACTCTACAACTTAAATCGTCAGTAAGTTCTCCTGAGCGAGAATATTCCCGAGAATATTTCTGAGAAAATTCTCATAAATTCTCTTAAATTTCGTTTGGTTTATATGTTAAATTAGGATTTCTGTATTAAAACAAACTTTATGAGTTACAAATAATCAGCTTTAATAAAATAAAAACATAAGTAAGGTTTACGGTGTAAATAATTAAAAACAAAATAACAATCACAATCCCAACAATTCTTGAAATAAAATTACATAGACTCAGGACTCAGGTTCATTGACATCAGTTAATCCATGTCATCTAAGTTGATATGGTCTGTTTCCGTCAATATTACAGGCTCATCGTCTGCCTCTTCTTCAGATGTGCTCTCTTCTGATTCTAAATTGAGTGTAGGCTCTTCTATTTCTCTTGTGGCAGTTGTACTTGGTTGTGGTTCTTCGGACCCTTTGTTTATTGATTTTTGTTTATTTATGATTTTCCGATTGTGAGCAATCAGGCAAATTTTGCCTGCACTTTCGGTATTGAATTTATTAAGTACGTTTTTTTGAATGTATATTTGAAAATGTGGAAAAAGAGCGTTCCACAGAAGCAGAAGTTGCTGGAGCAGTCAACATTTTCAGGGCCATTACTCCTAATTCTGTTTTAGGATATAATGTTTGCCACCACGCTTGACTTTTTTAGCGGTTTCCCAAATAAATTCTTTGTTCCACAAACCAGTGCCACATTTATATTCAGACACTTCTTCGAACAGTTGTTGAACTGAAATATTGTGTGAGCTGTGTCTTTCAGACAAGTTCAGAACAAACTCCCATCCGTCTATATTTTCAGTTGATGTCATTGTTGTACCACGATTTTGCGGGTTTAATAATACCGCAGCATAGTGCATTGGCTTAAGCGCTGTAGCTGTTCTATCGCTGAATTTCTGTTTTAAATTATTGTGTCCTTCTTCGCCTAAAATTTCAGCGACGGTAGGCTTCTCTAGCAGTTCTTTTAATTCGCCGAATGCCGTATACAGTATCAAATGGATAGAACAGTAATCTCCTTCCAACTTTGTTATCCAATCTACGATTGGTTTTAGTAATACCTTTATGTTTTCAAATTTCTTCCATTCGTCTTCATTCAAAAGTAATTTTTTATATTTTTGTACACCTTGGGAGTTTAACGCCATGTTTTGAAAAACAGATTTGAAATCTAACAGACTTTGAACGCAGTTCAGGTGACTTCCCCATCTTGTTTTCACTGGTAACTGTAATGATTTGCAGCCTGCCCACTTCACATGGGGATATTTTATTTCCAGCATCTTACCACATTTTACCATGTTGGTAGCATTATCTGTTATAATCAGCATGATTTTGTCGCTTCCGATTTTGTCAATGATTTTGCATACTTACTTCTTGAAATAAATATTCAGCTGTATGTTTATTTTGTTTAGTCTCTATGAAATCATAAAAGTATGGTGTTGGTGTGTACAAAATTATGTTCACTATGGGCTCGTTTCTTATATTAGTCCATCCATCCAAAGCAATGTGAATGACTTGAGCTTCTCTTTATAGTAATTGTACACTTTTCCTTTTGGTTTCATTGTGAAAAAAATACACGGCGATTACAAACTATCTCTGAAATCGCTACTGAACACAGCTACACAGGCGGACTGGTGACAAGTAACTGATCGCATAAACAAAATAGCAGCGCAGTCGCAGTGCAGTCTGGGAACGGCGCGGGCGCGGACCGGTTTAATTGTGGCGGCACACACACAATAAGAGGTGATCTTTCTCAAACGGGCAGGAAAGGCAAGCACGCAATGATATCCGCAACCAATATTTCTTAACTAAAGAAATATTTGCAATTTCCTCTCCAAAATCTCATACAGTAACCTTTTTCGAGTAAAGTATAAAATAACAACAAAAGAAGTTGACTTTAGACCTTGAAATCAATGTAGATTGTATAAAAATTTAGCAATTTTACTTCCAACTTTAAAATCTCGTAAATTCTCTGACAAAAAGAATATTGCAGAATATTCTCGATCCGAGAATATTCTCAGTGAGAGAATATTCTCTCGACCCATCACTAATTATACCTAAACCTCAACTAAAACTTGGTTAATGTTGAAATAATGTTCAACACAGCTTATTTGTCACTGCTTACACATAATGCAATACATAATAGGTATGTACACAGCTATGTTTTATATAAATATAGTTGAGTAAATTACTCAACTATATTTACATTACAGCACTACTTTAAAGATACTTGTGACCAATAATACAATGTCAGAGTGCTTTGTATTCATCAGTGATATCTGGGCAGTGTGAAGTTGTAGTCAATGCTGTGCAAGTGAGATTAGACAACCAGACCAAGCAATGAAAGCAATCCATACATTAATGGCATGCATAAATAAACAGTGTATCAATGTGTGCTAACACAATAGGTATCTGTAATATTTTAAATCAAAAAGTGTGATAGTTTATTTTAAAATAATGCTGCTTTATCCTGAGCTAGTAATTCTTGTAAAAAAAGTAAACAATCAACACCATGTGCAATTCCATAGACTGGCACCTTGTGGAGACATAAACTAAGTTGATTTACTTTATCTCGGTAAATTAACTAAAGTTCATAAATTATCATTAATGAACAGTTCGCTGATACCAACCACTGACTACTCAGCATCCTGCCTTTTGGCTACAATGCTTCAATTACTTTTGGCCGTAGATCAGTCACAATTTTCATTAAATAATATAAATACAATCATGGTTGTGTGTGGTTGTGTTGTGGTTGCCAAATTATTAGGGACAGTCACGTTTTTTTATCGATTTCTTACTTTGGGCGCACTTGACTGCCGATTTAAGTGGTACAAGGGTTCCAGGAATGTATTATATATATATTCGCCATGTCTCTATAACTAAATTTTTAAGTAGATGTTGAGATTAAAGGGTATATTTATTTTCTACAATTTTTTAAGTTAAGTGAGAGCCATAGTGCTCTTTAGACGCTAATCAGTGAAAGACGAATTTGAATATTTAAACAAAGTTATTTTTATATTTGTGCTACAAAATTTTGATAAAATGTAAGTGTTGTTATTATGTTGTTATCAAATTTTATTATTTATCATATTATAGTAAAAAATATTTTTACTTTTTTTGCTTTCTGTATGGGTCAGGGGTGAGACATGACTACAAAAAAAAAAAACTGAAATAAAAACCCTACTCCAGCATATAGATAGTGCAATCCAAGACGACGCGCCCCACACTGCGATAACTGTTTTTTTTTTTTTTGTCTATGGCGTCTCGTAGCTCACCTCTGAGGTGATGACTACTTAACCGGTCAATCCTGCGGCTGCCTTAAGCTACTAACTCAAAGCCTCCAGCCAGGGGGCGATTACTGTACTGTAAGCTGTACTTTAGTACGGAGCGGAGCGGAGTGGGGCGCGTCATCGTGGATTGCACTATCTATACTAGTCATTCCCAAAGGAAAATTGCAGACTGCTGGTGTTACAAAGACGGCAGTCAATAAAATAAAAATTAAATTAGACCTTAATCAGCCAATTTCGAAAAAGAAATAATAACAAGACCTGACAAGGTCAGGCTGATAGAAAAGCTCATGAATGTTTGACATCACAACCCTAAAATAAAAGAAAGTGCCAAACAGTGCATAGAAAGCATGCCTAGGCATACAGAAGCACTAATTGAGGCGAAAGGAAATGTCACTAAATACTGATCACTACTATTGTAACATTTATTTTTGCCTCTTATTTTTTTTTTGTTCTTATTTTACTTCAATAATAATTGTTTTGCATAAAGCTTTTATCATTCAAAAATGTGTTTTTCTAATTAATTTAAGACTTATACTTAAATAATAATAAAAATTTGTGACTGTCCCTAATAATATGGAAACCCACTGTAGATGTTTTCTTCAGTACCTATACTCACACTTTTAATCAACAATCCAGGTAGTTTTTCAATAAAAGCATATTTATTACACATATTCCTATCTTAATTTGCATTTAAAAGGCAAATTCTGAAATAGTTGATTTGAACTCGAAATGTAATCCTGTGAAGTACATGGAAGCTGTTTAATAATTTCATTACAATTGCAAGGTCATTATGATAATGTAACTACCTATTAGGTCATATAAGCAGCCCATGTTTTACAACACTGCAGCCCAGTCATTGTACATGACACGTGACCTTACAGCTTTGTTCCTACTTCCATTGAGTTAATGTTAATGAGAATAGTAATGAGCATTTCATCGGTATAATTTTATTATTGTACATTGATAACTTGACATGATCAAGGACAATCTTTTAAAAATACAGATCATTCTTGTGCATCATATGAAGTGCCTTCATGGGAGGAATTAAAAGGACACAAAAGGCCAGACAGATTTCATCAAATTATATCAATCTGATTCCTGTTTTAATTATATTTATTACTTCTATGGATTGATAGATGCAAAAGCTTCCGGGTACCTCTGAAAGAACCCTATATAAATGAGAATTAGAAGCTCGCAAGGTATCTAGACCATGTGAACATTGAAAGTTTTAGCTCATGTACTGCAAAATTAGGCACAATAATTGATTTATCACTTTATATACCTGCAAAATGTTTGCTCAGCACTTTGGCAGTCCAAATGTTAAGATTTTGTTAATTGTCTACTAGAGTGGATATTTGAAATTAGTTTTATTTATTTAGGATATTAGTACAGAACAGAAATAGCATTTATTATATTATCCTAACTAAACATAAATGTTCTGCTTATTATATTATAGGTAGACATTGTTATGACTTCTAACAGTTACAAAGATAGCACCAAATTCAGTTTCACTTTGACATAATTATTATTGCAGTGATTTAAAAGTAAATTGAGTTCTATCCTGGTTCATTATTCATTAAAAGAAGTAATTGAAAAACATGTTCAATTGAGTGAAATGATTTGTTGGCACACCTGTATACTATAATGTGTAATGTAGTGAGGGGTTGTGCAGTGTGAATCACCTGACTGATGGTGGTCTGTGAGACGTTGGTGGAGGCGTCGAGTGTGGCGCACTCGGCCCCCGGTGGCGCGCCCGGTTCGCCGAGCGACGCGCTGTTCCTGCTGCCGTCATTCTGCCCCTCCTCACTCATCTTACCATCAATTATAACATTGAGTATAGAACTTCACGCGCTACACTTCACAATCAACTACTATGAGGTTCTCATCACGAGATTCTTAAGTATTGTTATGCTTCTATTTACACAGGTGTGTGACGATTGTTTCTTTACGTGCGCCTGTAGACAGTTTTCTGTGACCTAAAAACAAACGTACACCATGAACTGACCACTGCTAATACTAACACGGTTATTTCACGGATTGAGAAATAGAAAGGAGTGATAATTTCACCTCAAGAATTTCTTATTGGTATCATTGACAGATCGCGACACAACATAAGTGAATGCGAAACTTATTTATTATAGATCCGAGGTTGTTGATATGAAACTTGGCATCGTTCTTACTAGAATTTTGGCGTCGTTACACAACATAAAACATCGAGAGTGCGATGGCATAAGGTCAAGACTACTAGAGCGATACGATTTACTACTCACACTGTGCTGACGATGTGACGACCAACTTAGAACGGTTTTGCTCGTGAAAATTGCCAAACAATGAATAAAACAAATCCGGGGGAGACGGAAGAAAACATAAAAGAAACAATGGAGATTGAGGCAATTATGTTTATACGGTATTTTGACAAATTTTGTGTCAATTTTGGTGTCATTCGAAGAAACGAGATGGCTCACTCACTCACCTTTTGTCAACTGTACAACTGTAATTGGTTAAAAAGTTACGAGTTTTCATAAAATCTACATCTCTACCAATGAGAAGCATCATTCTCAGAATGTAACAGCAAGGCAACCAATAATAATTTAATATTTCAAAATGGCTACATTAAAAAAAGTAAAAGATTTCTGTCTGTGGTTGTGCGTTCCGTTTCAGGTTCTCGCATTAAAACTATACGGGCTGAATTTTTTGTCACCGTCCAAATTATATATTTATTCTTTGGCCGAAAATCATTAATTATGTGTTTTTTATTTTTGTATTGAGTGATATAGTTCGATTCAAACTTAATGGCGGCTCGGAAGTTAGTTACTCGCTGCGCAGTACCCCACCCCTCACCCCCGCTGACCCATAAACACGTTACTGCGCAGCGACTCGCCTCATGTTCCGAGGCGCCATTAAGTTTGAATCGAGCTGTACCTCAATACAAAAATATTGAGTTATCACATCACAAAGTTATTAAATACCACGCAGAGCGGATAATTCTTTCGAGAAAATGATTTAATACGAAAATTTAACGTATCGTTTTTTTTTTTTAATGGAGTTAGTGAATCATTCATACCTAATGCCTAGAAAAAATTTGGACGGTGACTAAAAATTCAGCCTTCTCTGTGTGAATCAAAACGTTTAGCGCACACATTGAATAATTTGAAAATCTGTGGTGAAAAAATCACAAATGACGAATAGTGTCATGTAAATGACAAAATTTTGGTACAACTGTTTTCCGCATTTACAAAATAATAGTTTTTTACTCCAAGCTGGAATGTTTTTGATTTAGTAATAAGTAAAAAAATTGGTTTATGAATTCGAATGAATTTTAGACGCATTTTGTCGAAAAGTTCGTTAAGGTCCTCATCATCTTCGGGGAAAAGTCAGAAGAAGTCGGAGGAAGTAACGAAATTGCAAAGTGAATTAGAGTTACTAAAGCAAACAATCGATTCCTTAAAAGTTTCTGTAGAAAGTAGAGATGCAGCCATAGGTACGCTAGCTCGTGAAAAAGAGAAAATATATGTTGAATTAAAAAGTGCACAAAGAACAAATAGGAACTTACATCAACAGCTTGTAGATGAAAGGTAAACAAATACCTATTCCTTCGTGACCTGACATCATACGGTGACACGGACGGCACACCCATACACCCCATAGCCGCAAGTTCGGGTAGCCAGAATGTAAACGCCATAATTCTGCTTCACGTCATTACAGAATAATTTAATAAAATATTAACCTCAGTATTCGGTTTCATATTTATCATTACCTACACATATACTGTTATACATTTGATAGCTATCAATCTTCGACGTCTTCTATCAGGAAGCTGCCATGTTCAGTCTTTGTTGAGATTTTACCGACATTAGTAAAAAATGCTTGTATTATCGTAGGACTATGGTTGTAAATAGGTACCGTAAAATATTATGTACCTGCATTTTTTTACCGAAGTATGTGTTGAAAGTTATTGATTAAAAAAGTTTTTAGGGACATTCATTCTAAGGAAAAGGATTTTTTTATCAACGAGATTAAGAGATTGCCTAAACGAGACGAAAACAAAATAAACGCTCAAGAATGTAAGGAAGTAAGTAACTAATAATACCTACTAAGTCGGACTTCCTAGGAAGACTGTGAGGCTATTTGGTCCTGAACCCTCTACGACATTTTTTTTTTGCGGAGATGCCTGTTTTTACAAAGTAGTATTTTTTTAAAGTTAGGAACTTATATTGGCTGAACTGAACTGTACTAAAGACCACGCGTGAGAAACTTTTATTTTGATGTCTTCATGTAGAACGATTTTGCAAGATAGCTAGCAAACGCCTATTTTTGCGCCGCCCGCCGCCCGCGCCGCGCGTCGTCCCAATTAGCCATCGCATAATATTTATTTCGCAGATTATGACATAGCAGTACATTTTGGCAAAAAAGATTATGATGCGATGACAAATGAAACTAAATATTTTACAGACTATGATGATGGTAACTTGTACTGTACTTTGCCGACAAGTGCTAGTAGGTTTTGATTTGAGTCACCCACAAGCACCGTTTTTTGTTAGGGTTCCGTAGTCAACAAGGAACCCTTATAGTTTCGCCATGTCCGTCTGTCTGTCTGTCCGCGGCTTAGCTCAAAAACTATTGGCACTAGATAGTTGTAATTTGGCATGAGTATACAAGTTAAAGACACCGAAAAAGTGTTTTTTTTTTTTTTTTTTAAACTAAAAAAAATCTAAATAAATCTTAACCCTAAATAATAGTTTCAATAAGGGTACATTTGATACGGTCGCGAATCATCGCGACCGTATCAAATGTTTATTTATCCCCTATTGAGGCGGCACATTTCTTAACTTTAACCCCTACTTATTTTAATAAACTTTGTTACTAGTCAACTAACTAAAATAAGTATATTCTGGATTTATGTACCTACTGGAAACCTAATACTTTTATTACTTTCATTTGAAAAATGTATTTCCCAGATAACCGAAGATCAGATGGACTCCTTAATTAACGAATTAAGAGCTAAGGATGAAGTAATTTGTAATATTGGTGCAAAGTATTTAAAAATAAAATCGAGCAAAATGTTTTTCCAAAAGCAATTCGAAAAATTACAGGTCCAAAACAAGAAGGTACCCACCGTTTATTCCCATTATGTCACTTATGTAAGCCTAGCGTGCACTGCCGTGCATTTTTTTTTTAATCTAAAAAACTGTGAAATATAGAATGTCTAGAAGTGCGCGCATTGCGTTGAAAAAAACGCATTCACAGTGGGCCCCCGCTGCAAATTTGCGGTGAGTCCACCGCACATAATAGGGGTTAAAGTATGAAATTGCCGTTTTATTGTAATAGGTACTTCGAATTGACTTATAACCGAGATTTGAGATTTTTGAGTGAACTGTTTTCACATGGTACCTATGAAGTTCTTCTTTAAAAAAATGTGCAACATTCGATATCGACTTTCAGTTGTTTTTTTTTATATTCAGCTTAGACAAGAAAGACCGATACTTCGAAAATTCGAGTTATTTTTTAATACGAGTTCCGACGCGGAACTAACGCGGCAGAAACAGCTCGCAATATCAATGTTGCGTTTGGAGAGGGGACTGCTAATGAACGCACCGTGTGATTTTGGTTTAAACGCTTTCTTGATGGAAACTTTGATTTGAAGAACGAAACACGTGGAAGACCGCCCATACAGGTGAATAACAATGAATTGAAGCCGATCCGAGCCAAACTACCCAGGAACTAGCGGCATGGTTTAACGTTACACTTACCAACAATATTGACTCATTTGCGTGAAATTAATAAAATAAAAAAATATGAGAAATGGCTGCCTCATGATTTGACTGATCTGCAGAAAGAAACGCATGTTGAAACTAGTGTTGCCTCGTTGAATCGATACAGAAATGAAGGAATATTGGATCGAATTGTGGTATGTGATGAAAAGTGGATTCTTTACGATAACCGTAAGCAAAAAATGCAATGGCTGACAGTCTGACCCCACGTCAAACGCCGCAACAGTGTCCTAAAGCAAAGCTTACCAATAAAAAGGTAATGGTAACTGTTTGGTGGTCTCAGTGCGGTGTTATTCACTATAGTTTTCTCCGATCTGGTCAAGCAATAACGGCAGATGTCTACTGTGCCGAACTCCGAACAATGATAGCAAAACTAGCAGTGAAACAGCCCCGACTCATGAATCGATCTTCACCATTATTGCTCCATGATAATGCGAGACCTCACACAGCACGAGAAACCGTTTTAACCCTACTGGAACTGCGATTAGAAGCCATTTGTCACCCTCCGTATTCGCCAGACCTTGCTCCAACGGACTACCATTTTTTTCGTGATTTGGAAAATTTTCTACGTGATAAAAAGTTTTCTTCTCAGGAGGCAGTACAAAATGCTTTCACACAGTTTGTCGAAGCTAAATCACGAGAGTTCTATCGCAAAGGCATAAATGACCTTCCTATTAGATGGCTGCAATGTATAGATAATAATGGTAATTATTTTGATTAAATAAATATGTTTTTAAAAAAAACGTATTTCAATTAATCAGTACAAATCGGCAATTTCATACTTTAACCCCTAATATTTTATATCGCAAAGTAATTTTACTTTATAAAAGAAAGAAAGAAAGAAAAAGTATTTATCGGGAAGCACAAGAGATACACTCTTAAAAGAAGTATATGAATATAGTGAAGTGTAGTATATTATAGTATGAAGTATCTACTGCGCACTGCAGTAAAAAAACGCACCGAGTAACCGATCAAGCAGTAGTTGAATATCCTTTTGTCTTTGGACACGCCCGTAAATCTTTATATCTTACGAAAAATAGGCCTTATGGCCTTCAAGTGATGCACCCACAACTGTCTATGAGGTGATAGGCGTACGAGCAATTACGTGTACGTGTGTCATACTATATACGTTTACCTACTTTAAAACCGCTGAGTAAGTTCATCGGCGATCCAACAGGTTTGAAATTTAGCTTGAAGCCTGCCTTGGTTCGTAGTTTCGTACGTCATCGCCGCGAGTCGCGAGCCGCAATTTTGTTTACAACATTTTGTGTTTGTTTTGACCGATTTGCGAACATAATAGTCAGTGGATCTCGTATGTGAACCACACGTTTCTACGTTATGTCTCAGTTTACTTTAAAAGAGGCCATCTAATAGACGTCCAAACTAAAAGTACGCGGTTTTTAAGTTAGCGATATTTGAACTTTAGCTAGATTTAAGCATATTTTAAGGATTTGTATCAATAAAGTAAATTATTATGAATATATTATTATTTATCAACTATTGTACTTTCACTATCATTTGAAAATAATTGTGTCGTCGCTTCCTGTTCGCTGCTATCCATATATTGTCAAATTATTGTGCACCTGTAAATAAAACACTAAACTAAATGCCTGTTTGTTAATGTATGACACAACAATGTAATTATTGTAATTTAACTATACTGCTAACTGTATGTAGATATAGCCCTGACATAGGATACACACAAAAATAGAGAGATAGAGGAGTACAATTCATAAACTAACCTTGGTTTTGATCATTCAGAAATTCAAGCAGATTGTACTCGTAGTACCATAATCTTGGTACATATACCTGGTCAGCTCCTGAACCTGTTCTCATGCTGTCTCGCACTTTTTAATTTATTTACGGTACCCAGCGGCAGCGTTTAACGAACAGATTTTTTTCTTGACGGTATCAAAAGTACCTTTCCATCTTACGTATAATTTCCAATAAATTAATGTAAGCTTGAAATTTCTTATTGTTATCTTTGTTTGGCAAAGACAAGGATGGTTTCGGAAACGAGCGAGCTGAGTAAGTTCGCGAACTTAAAAACCGCGTACTTTAAGATCGTACGTCAAAGTCAAATAAGTCAAATAATTTATTTCAATTAGGCCTAAACAGGCACTTTTGAACGTCAAACTTTACAAAAAATAATAAAACTGATTCTAGTCGAGCAGCCACTTTAGTTAACAGTACCCTAATTACGTAATACACGATCAATCGGAATTTGAATCGTTTTGAAACAAATTGCTAATCCATTGCTTCATAACACGCGAAAAAAATCTGCGCAACAACGTAAATACCGCAAGGAAAGTTGTTGAACTGTCAAAATGAAACAAATTTGTCGTACCTAATCTTTTACGAAAATGTGTTGCGTAATTAGATATCTGGCAATCATAGAATAGCTGTTGCACTCGACGACGAAGAGAAAAAATTCCGAAAAATACGAAAAAGGAGATATTACCGTACCGATAAAAAAACTTAAGTATCAGAAAAACGTCATACTATACTATAAATTTAAAATCAAATTATAGACATACGGCACGGCACTAACATCAGCCTTACTTTTAACAACGAGTCTATAAAAAAATAAGTTTATTTAATCATTTTGGCGCGAAATAATCTGTTGAATTTATTAAAAAAGTAATCGCAATTTTTTTGGAGTTTCCTACTCCTTAATCGATTTTTATTTAAAGCGCTACGTTTTGTATTTTGTTTTTTAAAAAACAAAACAACTGACATCCAAAAAACACTACAAAGTGAAAAATAACTTAAATTTCGGAACTCTGTGACTGGAATAACATCATGTTGGAATCTCCATGTTCTGTCTAAGTTCCTTAAAATATTTGTCAGGAACTAGAAACAATTACAGATTCGGATTGATCGTGTATTACGCAATTACTGTTTTGATTCATTTGGTAATATTACTGAATGGAAATGTGATATGTGACTAACTAGTGAACTAAAACACCGAATATTTAGTTTTAGATGTAAAAAAGTATTTGGAAACTTTCCAAATGCCTCTTTTACACCTAAAACGGTTACAACATCAAATTCAGTATTATAATTGCAATTCATTATTAATATTCTAGTTCGCTAGCTAGCCACATAACTTATTTCCATACAGTAATATCACCAAATAAATCAAAACAGCGAAATATTTGACATCTATTTGCGACCTTGCCCACTTTCAGAATAAACGCTTATAATGTATCCCTATGATGATGGCACTACTTTGCCGACAAGTTCTAGTAGGTTTTGAGTTGAGTCACCCACAAGCAGCTTTTTTTTGCACATTTATTGTATAATTTTTCCAATTCGAAGTGACCTAAGTGCGATAGTGGCGCCCTCATTTTCATTTTACTCTTTTTTTGCCAAGCTGTACTTACTACTGCTTGGTCGACGTGTCTCGGTGCGTTATTTTCACTGCAATGCGCGGTACTTCATTTATATCTCTTTGCAATGTAAAATACGTGCGATGGACTCACCGCAGCGGGAGGCCCACTGTAAATTAACCGCATGCGTTTTTTTTATCGCAATGCGACCATATCTATGCGACACCGACGCGCGACGTGCTGACGTGTGTGACGACCGTGCGTACACGCACTAAGTACGGTTAAAAACCGACCACTATTACGTCAGTTGTTGAGATTAATAATTTACGCTAAACTTCGTTTCTTTATCTTTTCCCAAGGCCGCTTGTAGACGTCTGCTTTTATTATATTTCAGACATGTGAGAATATTATTTTATTGTTACAAGACAATAGAAAAACCTTAAATAGTATTTTATATAAGTTACTAAAATCTGCTTCAGTTTCTCCAGACAGTAAAAAGTATTTAAAACTATTGCAAATCAACGCCAGTTTGCATTACGAAAATACTCAACTTAAAATATATCTGACATCTCAGCAAGAGTCACCCAACAATCCAATACAAGAGCACTCAGAGAAGTGTTGTCCGATTGATAAACAAACAACGACTGTCAGTAAGTCAGAAGAAAAAATGAATCGTCACTCTTTTCGTTCAAAGTGTAAATTACATAATGCACTCGAAGGTTTTAAAAGTTTTAAGTACATTCATAGAACTTTTTCGCCGCTTAATCGAGGAACGATATATAGGTCAGTTTCAGATTCTTGTATCGTTAGATCGACTTTATTAAGTGAATTATGCTATTAATATACTTTAAATCTAAATAAGATTGTTTTATTTCGATTGAAATTTCAAACATGTAGGTCAGGCCCACGATGTTATGTAGGTACAACACACGGCTACATACCAAGCTATACATTTCCAGTTTATAGGATTTCCGTACTGACCAGAGGAATAAAAAGCCGAAATAAAAATGTACATAAGAAGAGTTATGTCTGCTATTTCATTGGCATGTGGTATCCATACTTACCTTTAACCCGGAAAACAGTTATGCTGCTTTACGGCAGTAAAAGTTATTCTTTTGAGAGTAGAGACTCCCGGACAAGTTCGTTCACAAAGAGCTTTCTACCAAGTACCTACCTACCACTTACCGGTATAGTATTTATACTATGCTACGTATTCCAAACTCAAAAGGGTGTTGGTGATAGATATTGCTGGCTGCTGAAAGATGCCGAGAGTGCGTGAGCACCTTTTTTTTGCGGCAGAACATGGCTCTATATAGCGTTGCCAGGCGTCCGGCTTTAGCCGGACATAGTCAGGCTTTTTGATTGCCTGTCCGGCCAAAATAAGCGTCGTCCGGCCTGTCCGGCTTTTGTTAGGCTTTTTAGATTTCAAAATTCGCGCGCATCGAGACCGAATTCGCGAATGAAAGAAGCCTACGATTCTCTGCACGACAAAAACCTCTCGCACAAACTAGTGGCTTATTCGGCTGATAATGCTGCTACGAATTTTGGCGGCAAAGACAGAGGAGGACAAAATAATGTATTTTGCCTACTAAAATCTCTAACGAATAATGAAAATATAGTTGGAGTCGGTTGCGTTGCGCATATTTTCAATAATTCCGTCCATAGGTCTCTCGATTCGTTGCCATTGTGCTTTGAAAGTATTGTCATGCAGCTTCACAATCATTTTGCTACATTTACAGTACGCACAGAGGAACTGAAAAGGATTAGTTCAGAATTAGACGTTCATTTCAAACAAATGCTATATCATTCAAAGACCCGCTGGCTGAGTTTGTTCCCAGCGATAGAAAGAATCTTACAGATGTATGACCCGCTGAAGTCATATTTTCTGACAAGCGGGAATAATGCATCAAGAACATTAAGAGAATTTTTCGAAAATGATCTGAACGAAGGCTATTTTTGGGCTGTTCATTCTTTCATGGCCATATATCAAAACTACATCAAAAATACAGAGAAGGCTGATGTTTCAGTGAATGAGGTATTAGAAAACTGTTCTGAAATAATGAACAGCATAAATGCAAGGATTGAACAAGATTTTTGTCCACTAAAAGTGGTTTCTATTTTACGTAAGTTTAATGACATTGACAAGAATGTTGACCAAGTGACTGCGTTCAAAGAAAATATTAAAAACATGTACACAATTGCAGTACAATATTTAAAATCATGGACTGAAAACCTATACAAAGAGACAAAACATTTTTCATGGATGTCTTTAAAAGATGTTCCTGAATGGAATCAAGTTTCCAATACTATAAGTATCATAACGAAAAACAACGTCAAAATTGATGACAGCAAATGTTTTGATCAACTGCAAAACCTGAAAAGCTTTTTAATTAATAATAAAGAGGATGTTGATTTCAAGAAACAGTTAGCCCACAAAAAATGGGTCCAATATTTTAAATCAATGAATTCTGAAGAAAGCTTTTCAGAATTTCTAACTATTTGCCAATTTTATTTCGCGATTCCAGGCCACAATGCAAACGTGGAACGAGTTTTCTCTCTAATAGGTCAACAATGGTCAAAACAGCGCAACAGACTTAACGTAGATACAGTTGCTAAAATGCTACTCGTAGAATACAATTTAAAACACTTATCGTGCAAGGATTTTTACAACTGCATAATAAAAGAAACTGAACTTTTAAAGCTTGTTACTGCAAACCAAAAATATTTAGAATAATGTTTAATGTCTAATTGAAAGATAAGAAGTCTTTTTTGTTTTGATTATTTAAGAGAAGAAGTGTCGAGTTTATATTATTTAAAGAAGTTTTGTTTTGATTAATAAGAGTAGAGATTTGTTTTGGTTATTAAGAGAAGAAGTTTTGTTTTGTTTTGATTATTTACAGAATAAGTTCTGTTTTGTTTTAGGGTGATTGCGCCGGTTAGCGACCAGTTAGGTGAGTTCCTAACTTTGGACGAATCAAAATATACGCCATTTACACGCAAAGTAGTTGCCGACAATGTAAATTGGTTCTAAATATAGTCTAGTTGTGAAATTAAATATAAAATATCACGCTTCCATTCATAAATAATGAAAAATTATGGAAAAAGTGCAAAAATAGCCGAAATGCTAGTTAACGACCACTTATTTCGGTTGGCGACCACTAGTACGCTAGATTACGACCACTGTTAAAAAACATAAAAATAAAGTAATAAAACCACTTTTATGGATAAAAAATATTATTTATTTTCACTTTAGATCAAACATCTAATAATCATCAACACAAATAGTATTTAATCATCGGATTTAACTTTTTTTATTAAATTAATCAAATAAAATAAATCTTTTTCGTTGCGCGATTTAACCTGGTACAAATTTCGATATCCCTTTGTAGCTAAAAAATTATCAAGTTTTAGGGCATAGAGAAGTCACGTTGTCCTGTTCCACACCAATTTGTCCTGGACGATCTTCTTTGAAGGGATTCTTTGAAACATGGTTAATGACAAAAAAAAATTGACAGTATTCAGAAGCTTCTGCTTCTTAATTGGGAATCCGCACTTGGCAACGGGCAAGCGGGCGGAGTTCCAGTCATGAGAGCTAGAGAGTCTCTTTAACTCCGTCATCCATGAGGGTATAACGCCCGAGGCGTGGAGCAGCGGTGCGATGGTTCTGTTCTTCAAAAAAGGTGACAAAACCTTGCTAAAGAACTATAGACCCATCTCACTTCTGAGCCACGAATACAAGCTGTTCTCGAGAATCGTCACGAACCCTCTCACCAGGAGACTTGACGACCCAGCCACCAGAACAAGCCGGATTTCGAAAAGGCTTTAGTTCCGTAGACCACATCCATACTGTTCGGCAAATTGTACTGAGAAAGTACTGCAAAGATCGAGGAGTATAATCAGCTACTGTGTTTGGCATTTGTGGACTACGATAAAGCATTCGACACCATCGAAATATGGGCAGTTCTGGCCTCTCTGCAACGATGTTGAATTGACTGGCGCCATATCGAAGTGTTGAGATGCTCGTATGACACTGCCACAATGACTGTTCAGAACCAGGATGAGAAAACGAGCCCCATCCAACTGCTCAGAGGAGCGAGACAAGGGGATGTGATATCCCTGAAACTGTTTACCAATGCTCCTTCTTGCTAAGTCTTTTTCTTCCTTTTAGGGACTTGCTTCCGAAGGCTTCATCTTGAAAAAAACTACATAAACTAAATCAAATAATCACATGTGCTCGAATACTGAACATACTTAAGCTAAACTTTAGTTTGCGGCCAACGTTCTTTTCGTACTAAATCTTGGTGGTCGCAAACTAGTATCGTACTTTTCTAACTGTATCACATAGCGACCACCTTTTAGGACCAATATTTGTGGATAAATTAAATAAGATTTATCAAAAAAACATGGTCGTTTACTGAAGAATTGCAAGTTTAGGCTTTTACAACACCAAAACCCTAAATAGTGTAACCATAAATAAAACATTGAGAACATAATAAGCAAAACAAAATAAAACTGTGTGAGTCAGAATACGACCACCTGGTCGCTTTCTAACGTATTATTAAAATATGCATTTCAGTAACCGACCACTGGGTTTTAGTTTAATATATAGTAAAAATTGACTTAAATGCAATTAAATAATTGAAATCAATACATAATTGAAGTACCCACGTTTCTAATTTGAGTAAAAAACTTAAAATAAGTAGCAAAACTTAGCTTGGAACGCCGCGCGCCTTGCTAATTTTTTGCTATTGCGCAGCACATTCACACACCACTTAATCAACACGAGAATTTAGCGTTTATTTTTCTTTATTTTGGGTCAAGCGGTTCGTATAAAATTTTGTAAATTCTTATTATGTAACTATTCAAATAATATTTAAGACATACTATTTATTGTTATGTCTTAAAGAAAGGTTATTTTCTTTAATTAAAGCAACCTAGTCAGACAAGTGGTCGGTTACCGGAGGTGGTCGCGAAACCGGCGCACTGACCCTATATATTGAGAATTTAAGACACATAATTTAGACTGATGTTGCATTTAATTTGAATTAAGGAAAGAATTATTGAGACTGATTAATAATAAAGTACTTTTAGACTAATTTGGCATTAGTTTTATTGTAAATTATCAAAAAAGCTTGGTTTTCATTAATTTTCTACATTAATACCAAAAAATCCCCTAAAATGCAAAGTGTCCGGCTTTTTTACCAAAATGTTAGGCCAAAAAAAAAATATTTTTTACACGAATATTTAAAATTGTTGAAAATGCAGGATGTCCGGCTTTTTGACCCAAATGTTAGGCCAAACTCACAGCTCTGTCCGGCTTTTCGGTATGAGGACCTGGCAACGCTAGCTCTATAACCGTTTGGCGCGTGGCCATAATTGGAACTACGTCGCCCTCTTGCACAAAATAGGCTATATCAACAGCGCACCCCATCAACGTCATGCGAGCGCCAAAATATTAAAAGATCCACAGAGTACATTATATTTGATTATTTATATAGGAAAAGATCCTTCAGCTCCTTGCCGCAGTGAAATGGTCCGAGGTTGGTAAGGCTGGAACTGAAAAATATATTAATATAACAAAGAAGAATGGCAAGACGAAGAGACATACGCGTAATGGTAATAGGTTCATAGCGGTGACTGATAGTGAATACATGATGATGAATATTATAATCTATTTTGGTCAGCGATTTCAAAACGTAGCAGTCATTGTCTATGAAAAAGTTTTTCGCATTAATGTTGCCTACAAAAGGATATTTTCCAGTTTTTAAGGAGTTGACATGAATGGGTAATCCATTTTTAAATATTTTTAGAAGGCTTAGAACATGTTCTTACGTTTATCAAACTATACTATCAAACCTATCAAACTTAATTGATACACATATTTAAAATACACAAACACTCTTTGACAAACAGCAGTAGATCTCAATCTCAATTTTATTCATGTACTAGCTGCGCCCCGCGGTTTCACCCGCATAAGTTTCGATCCCGTGGGAATATCGTTATAGAAAGGATGTGTTAATCCAGGTTATAAACTATATGTGTGCCAAATTATATCCAAATCCATTCAGTACCTAGTTTTAGCGTGAAGAAGAGACAAACATACACACTCACAAACTTTCACCTTCATAATTTATTAGTGTGATTGTAAATATTATTGAATCTCTCAATCTCTTTTGGTTTAATTTTTTAAATAAATGTTAATAGGCACCATATTGAATCTTTCATAAACAAGTGGAATTTGAGAATAAAATTTCTTTATTTTATGAAATAATCCAGAGAATTCTGAGGAAAAGTAGATAACAAGTACATATTATCGTAAATTAATAGTTCGTAAAATTCACAGTGGTGATTTTGAAATTAGGGTGGTGGACAAAAAAATATATTGGAACGATTAACGAAACGCAGAGCACTCAGAGCAGTGTATTGTTGGCAACATTGATCTCCAGATTTGTGTGCGCCGGCATCGCACGTGAACGTGTCGCAAAAATCTCAATAAATTAGTGAAATCACCATGTCGGACGAATATTTCTATGGTAAGTCTTAATCTTTATACTATTGCGCTTACTTTAATAGTTTTATTTGCATTTTTCGTATTGTACTTTGTTCTGAAATATGATTATAACATTAGCGTCAGCTCTTGACACCCGGCTCTCGCCATTTTATTTCACAATATTATGTGGATATCTGTTTCAATCGCTAACTGTAGTGTTATCCTGTTATCATAACGTTTCATTCGTTAACGCTCGTTGCAGGTTATAAATCTATCTTATTTTTAGTGTGTAACCGACTTGCCGCCATTTTTGATTAAGGAATTGAAATTGCAAATTTCTTCTATGAGTTCGTAATGGCGTTTCTGAGCAACGAATTAATTCCACATCCTACGCGAGATGAGTGCTATTGATTTTTTCCTAACGCATGGTGCGTTTGAAATGTGCGAAGTCAGTGGTTGTTGGGCGCGCAATTTGAATGCGCGGCGTCCAAGCCGCGACAGTTTACATGCCGTTGAATCGCCAAGTATTTGCCAACTCCGTCGATTCAATGCTCGCAACGAGCACCTGTGCACCGCTGTTGTTTATGTCGGCGCCGCGATGTCAGCTTTTTGAGGTTATGATGACAAAATTAACACGAGTTTGTACTATGCGGTCGCCCGCTGGGAGGCCGCCATGTCTCACGCTGTACGTTTCCGATTGGATGAGTTCCGTCAAACTTGTTGACAAGGTTGGTGAATGTTTCAGGTGTAACTCTGTCGGCGTCACATCAGTCCGAGACATGGGACCCCGAGGCGAAGGCGGAGTACCCCCGCAGTAACAAGCTGCTCATACGTCAAGCACTGTTGGGCCCAGATGCCAAGTCTGATGAACTCAATGTTGTTCAGGTATGTTTTATTACTTTGTATAAGTAAGCTTGTGGAAGACTTAAGTACTTCAATTAAATATTAAGGTAGATATGATGCAAAAAATAAGCATTTGGAGGTTGACTGACTCTTCATATTCGAGACTTTCTTCAAAATGTGAACAGCATCGTATTAGCCTCATAGTTCATACACAATATAATTTTCCCATAAGGGTAAATGATAGATTTGATGGTCTAAGATTACTCTTATATTGTATCATAGATTGCAGTTTTACAATAATTTTTAATAAAATTTCTTTGGATTACATCATTGACAGGGTTTGGTATTTGGTAATTTGTACTATCAAATTGTGATAAATGAGTACTGATAAAATATGACACATTCAGTTATTATTTTCTGTCAGTCCTATCTCTTGACTATCAATCATCTAATCAAAGCTTACCATCACCTAGGCAATGTAGCTAGCTTGTATTGACCTTTGTTTTATGTGCAGGTCGAAACCATGTCACTGCAGGAGTCTGTCAAGATCCCAGTGGCTGTATTGAAGGCGGGTGAGACAAGACATGCACGTCTTGATATTGAATTCCCAGATGCCCCTGTCACATTTACTCTTATTCAGGTAATAATGTAAATATTTATTTAATTACAGTTGTATTTTAAATTAATTAAATTAGCATAGAAGTTGTTACTAAGGAAAAATTGGGATTATTCAAACTTATTATTTGAATAAAATGAGTTGTTGTTACTCCACTCCATACTCATGATAACTGGGTTATTTCTGAACAAATAATTAGTTACCACATTTTATGTACATACCTACAATGTTTTGTGAGATAATTCAATTTATCTGCATTAAAGTTTCAATCAGACTGAAATGATGATACAAACAACCATTGGTAATTTGATGGGCGCGCGACGTCGTTTTGACTGTTGCACCGCCTGCTTGTGATTGCTCGAGGCATTTGTCTGATCTATAAAAGCCAACAATTTAAACTAATGTGTACAATGATGCATAAACTTAACATAGCATTGTGTTGTACAGGGATCAGGGCCAGTGCATTTGATTGGCCAGCACCTCCTAGGTGCCCTTGTGGAGGAGTTTGAAGACATGGAGGAGATGGAGGAGGAGATGTTAGATGAAGAGGAAGGAGATGATTCTCAATTCAAGGTATGTACAAATACCCTGACATTTATAAGTTAAGATCATGCAAAAGATTTCAAAGACCATTTAACATTTCTTAGGGCTCTCTTATATTGTTGTGCATGTTGAATATTTAGTGACATGCCAATATTTAATTGACTCAAAATTATGCCAGTGATTAAGTAGATTGCTGAATTTACAGGAAGATGAGAATAAAAGGAAAGCATCAGCAGGCAAGCGCAAGACTAATGAGGTACTGAAAACCTTCAACTAATATCAAATTACAAAAGTGACTGGTTCTGTACATGCTCTACAGAGGGAAAAGGACCTGTGGCCCAGTTCTGTTAAACAATGACAAGTTCACGTAAGATTGTAACAAAATCTTTGGGGCATAAACTAAGTTGATTAATCTCTTAATCATTAATTTCACTGTCATTTTTCATACGACTGGGCTTGTACACTGTGGTGTCTAAATTGTATTTTAAAGAAAATGTCAGGATAATTGGCTGTTGGTTTTCTGTATACTCATTCAGTAAAATAACCTTTACCTTCTGATAGCTGGATTTTAACACATTTTGATAAGAAAAATGGCCACCTAGCAATGTGAAAGTAATTTTATTTAATTACATAGGGATACTGACCAAGTTAAATTTTGCATCCTGTGCTTTAGGTGGCTTTTTTTGCATATAAATGAATTCATTTTTCATTGGGTTTATTATTTTGGCATGTGGTTTTATAACAAATAAATGTAATAATTTGTTATTATTACAGGATGAGGATGATGAAGAAGGAGAGCCTAAAGGTAAAAAGTCTAAAATGTCAAACAACGCTAAAGGCAAGGCTCCGTCGCCTAAGAAGAACGCCAAGAAGTGAACCGCCTGCCACGCCCGCCCCGCCGGCCCGCGCCTGTCCGCTCGCTGACGCGTCGCACGCGCGCCCGAAACAAGAGTCAGACAGACCAATTCCATTTAAGACTGACTATATCCTCGATCACTAAACTTTAGGTATACTTTACCTAGTGTAATTATTGGAGATATTTCGTTGACGTTAGCACCACAGGCCAGTAGTTGGTAGTGCGGCGCGGCGGCGAGCGGACGGGCGCTATCGGTGGCCGGCGTATCTCTTAGCTGTATGTCATAGTGTGGTAATTCAGTCTAGGTTAGCGTTGTATCGACTCGAGCGTGCCTGGGTGAGTGGAAGTGTGAGTATTTGTTCGTGATAGTTACTTACTGGTCGAGGTATCTATAAACTTATCGATCCGATCCTGAGTGGTTACCGATGATCGAGTGTGATTTCTTCACTTATTTTTTTTATTTTTTTCTTAACTAAATTTCCATTCCTTACTGTGGTATAGTGTTATGGATGTCAAATTTAATATTAAAGTAAGTCTTAAATTCACAGATGTATTTTTAAGTTAAGACATAATTAAGCATAATCAGTGTACTTTTAAGACATTGATCATTTTGTATGGAGTAGCTACCGGTCGAAATGTAATTGAATTTGCTAACGATTTCTCATTTCAGAATGAAAACTGATAATCTATTATAGTTTGTTTGTACATATACATTATAAAAGCATAAGAACGGTAACAATAAAAAGCATTTCTAAACATTCTCATATCTTTTATTTCTCTCCACAGAACACCCCTGTATGATTTTGTACCTTACCTCTTGAAATCATCCAGTCCACATTAGCAACATGGTGTTTGCTTGCAGACAAAGTACCACAATTTCTTAGTGCCTATTAAATCACTTTTTATCTAACAATGCCTGTAATATTCTATTTCGTTCCCGTTGTATATTGTTAGACTCTTCCACAGCCCGCACTAAACTTTCAAACTTGTCATTGTCTTTCCTGTCCTGCACTTCTTGCATCACTCTCTTTATTTCAGTTAGTGTCATGTCATCTAAATTCACACCATGGCTGCATGTACCTGTTCCTATGGGTTCATCAAATATTTTTTCAAAATAGGAATAATAAGGCCAATTGTTAATTTTTCCAGATTCTTTCTTTTTCTCTGCAAGTCTAATGTAAGTTTGTTTCAAGTTGCGGAATTTTCGATCACATTCTTCTGAAGACAAGCCTATTTTTGGAGCAAACAATCTCCATACATTTTTCTTTTTGACTAGAGGATCCCTAAATCTTTCCTTGTTGTCTACATAGAATGTTAAAAGCTGCTTGACATAATCGTCTTCTTGTGATTTGAATGTTACTGTAGGTGGTCCATCGGAGCTTGTATAGCTAGTTGGTCCTCTGTATATTCCTTCAAAATCTTTATAGTAGCGCCACTTTGTTATACATCTTCCTGTATCTGCTCTCATTTTTAATCTAATATAAGTTTGTTTTAAATTCCTGAACTTTTTGTCACAGTCTGTGGGGCGTTCCCCTACTGATGCCGATATCTCTTTCCACAACTCTTTCTTTTGATATCTCGGATTTTTAAACTTTTCAGCTATTTGCTTGTACTCTTCTATTAGCAACCTAGTTTTGTTTTTGTCCCAGGGACCTATACTCGGATTGTAATTGTAATATATTCTCTCAAAATAGTTATGATATTGCCACTTGATTGGTTTTCCAGTCTCCCTACTCTTTTCTTTCCAATTAAAATATGCTCTTTTTAAATTCTTAAACTTATGGTAACAATTGTACTCTGTTGTTCCTAACTGCAATGCTATCTCCCTCCAAACATCTTTTTGCAAGGAATCAGGACTTCGGAACTTGTTCAAGTTCTCCAAGTAGAGACCGAGCAGTCTCCTTACTTTGTGCTCCTCCCATGGCTCCAACACAGACGGTGGAAGTGATTTGCATTCTTTAAATACCTCTTCACAGGTGTTGTAGTGTACCCATTTGATCTCTTTGCCCAATCTTTTCTTTTTCAGGAGTCTTATGTAAGTTCTCCTCAGGTTTCTATATTTTTTACTACATTCATCAGAACTTGTACTCAAGTGCACAGCAATTTCTTCCCAAAGGGATTTGTCTTTTGTTACATTTTTAAATCTGCTATCCAAGCACAATGTAAGTAACAGTTTTATTTTATTCCTATCCCAAAAGTTATCATCATCTTTGGATTTTATTACCTCCTTTTCACTATTATCAGAAATATTTTCTTGGACAGCTAAAGGGGTCTCGTTAATTTGTATAAATTGTCTGTTGTCCCCCGTATCCACAATGTATCTCGCCTCCTGCCCTGTAACTGATTTAAACAAAGTAGGTATTTGATCTATTTATTTATAACAGGTACACCAACAGCACATAGATACCTATCTACATATAATATTGTTTGGAAACAAAACTTACTTTGTGGATTCTGGATGGTGAAGTTATTGCTACTGAATATGACATTGCTTTGATCTTCCCTGAGGACAAACCAATAACTTTGGTTGTGGGGATTGTTAATATCCATAATAAATAAAAGAGCTAATTAAAAAGTGAGAGAATACAGTACCTACAGGATTTTAGATTGTAAACAATTGCAATATCAAACACCCTTTCGAACACGGACAAGCACCATAGATAATATTACAACACCTCCACAGAATAGACACAGAACTTAAATACCACAGAGCATATAAATATTAAATACCACAGAATACTAGGAGAAGTTAGAAGTATTCTGTAAACAAAAACAGGAAAGACATTTTTGCCCAGAACTAGGGATGTGACATTGTACATAAAAAATCGATTATTAATTAATCAATTGCTTCCCCTAGTAAAAAAATTGATTAAAAGATAATGTTTTTTGTATTGATAATAATCGATTTTTTCCGTTATTTTTTGTTGACAGACACCTGTGATAACACAGATGTTGTTAAACACATGTGTTATCGATAATCACAGCATTAAAGCTCTGGTTTATTAATTTAATAATCAACAAGTTATACATTTTTATAGGCATAAAGTGGCCAAAAGTCTTTTTCATTTTGCCCATCTAACATAAACTAAAAGTCTGTGGGCAGTGAAAGTTAAAAACTAATAAAAGTTTTGATAGTATTCGGCTCCTGTCTTTGTTAGTATGGCGCCAGCTTTCGAAAATTATCTTTCCGCTGGAGCTGAAGAAGCCGGAACCGAAAGGTTCAAGAAGCTGGAACACGCAAATTGGGATAATTTAGGTTTTCAACGTTCATAATTGATGACATAGCGTTAAACGCACAGATGGCGTTAGCGTCATTCATTGACGAACTTCGTAGTTATTGGTTTGCGGCACTTGGCGGCTTCGCGCTCCTGACTAAAAAACTGTGTTGCGGCCGTTGTGGGTGAAAAAAATCGACAGTGAAAAAGAAATCGGTATTATATTAATCGTTTTTTTGTTATGTAAATCGATTATTATTTATGAAAAATCGATTTTTATTAGATTTTCTATAATCGATTATTTTTTCAAATCCCTACCCTGAACATCTGTGTGAGTGTGAAGGACGTGAACAGGGTGGGAAAAAAGAAAATGATTGCTTCAAAACTGAAATTTTCTTTCTAGTTGTACAGCATAATTGTCTCTAACCACCATAATGCCAACTTCTAATAATTATCTATGAGGATGATAGAACGAAGTGAGCACGAAATTTTTTGCACCTAGTCTCAATTAGTTCTAGGTCAAATTATTATATTATATATATTTATTAGCTGTATGTTTTTATTTTATGTATTTTATTTTCTCTTCTGCTCTTACACACGTTGTCTTCATCTCTTTTTATCCACTTTCCTATCGCAAGTATGCTGGAAGAGATTTCTTTAGAAATAAGTATCACCTTTGTACGTATTTTTCTGTTCCTTTTTTTTTCTTGGCTTTTTATATGTGTGTACATAAACTGTTAAATAAATAAAATAAATAAAAACAATTAGTCGAGTTTAGGACAAATGAGAACCCATATACATGGCACCTCACTAGGGCATTTGACACGCGTTGCGAAGCCGAAATGGACGACGCCATTATTTGTGTTTGTCGTTGTTGGTGATTGTGATATTACTCGTTTGTTCTATTACAATTACATGAGTTTTGTAATTTTATGTTTGATGCAGTGATTGTACACGTTCTATATTTACTACGGATTATGTGTAGAATATTAACTAAATATAAAGGAGACATCTGACAGCGGTGAGTTTACAGAACACAGCCGGTGCGCGTTGTTTAATTTTGAACTTGTTCAATGGTTATACTGCCATTTATTCATTGGCTAAATTGTCTATTAGAATATTACATAAATTATGTCTGATTACTGTACTAAATATTATGCGATAATATGTCATGTTAGGGCTTGGTACTTGGGACCTGTTGGCGGGAAACGGTTGGGCTGTCCTGTCACTCAATACTCGTCCAGAAACTGACGGCAATTTCTAATTCAACGGGGATGCGGGGAGGTAGCCCGCGAAAACCAAATAGTCTTTAGTTTTTTTTAACAAATTGCAGCTGTTGCTTGGTCTTATGTTGGTCGAAATCTGATTCAATGTTTTTTCTTGAGGTTTGGTTTTTTTTCATTTAGCATAGCTTCATTAGAATAAAGATGTAGCTCAAGAGGGTGGGTTGGTTTTACTTGTGAGTCTAGAATGGTGGATGCTGGGCACATTGTGTGTGTGTGAAGGTGTCTTAGCTAATACTGAGAGCTCCTGAGCTTGCACACTTAGAAACTATGAATATTAGCATGAGATGCAAACTGTGAAGACTAACCTGCATTTGTGAGATAAAACCCGATAGTTGTAAGCCCTTCTTCATACAGTATAAAATATTGACGTTGTCATACCTTTATATTCTAGAAACCGTAATGTTTGTTAGAAATAATAATAACTTATTTTCGCGAATGGCAGATAAATATCCCAGAAACAAGTGGGATCAAAGTCATCTCTGTCTGCATAGGAGTAGGACTGCACTTATGCGCAAAAGGGTTTTCTGCCATACACAAAATACGCGCTTTGACATGGAGTTGCGGAAACCAGCCCATATTACCTATTACCTAAGGGTTTTCTGCATGGCTCCCACTATTTATAATAAGTTACCAAAAAGTTGGAGGCAGCTTAATAATATTGAAAAAACACAACAAGTAATTTCTAACTAACAAAGCTTATTACACTATTAATGAATTTCTGACAGAATTTTTTAGTTTGACATAGATTTCATGCATTATTATTATTATCTCATTTTTTTTTTAAATTTTTTTTGCTGTTTTACCTAATTATTACACTTACCTAATTTATTATTGATTGCTGAACTGATATTAAATTAACAAATCTTTGTTGAAATTAATTATTACCAAACACTAATATTTGCATGCCATAGTATGTGGCAAACATGTCTGAGCCTATAATTTTCATATTTAAAAAAAAAAAAATTACATAGGAAAGACCTGGGCACTATACCACAAATCTTTACAATTTACTTGTAAATCTTACAAGTATGTACCACAAAATTCTAAACAACACAATTGTAATGGAAAAACCTAACAATTATGTAAATTGTAGTGACACAGTAAAATATATAAAAATAAAAAATAAATATGTAGTATTGTATGTCGTAAGACATCCTCGTAACATAAGGTCCAGCTGATAACCAGCGTCAGAAACTAGTTGTCTGGCATTTATGCTGTACTGGGCCTATTTGGCACAGCTGTGAGGCACACAGTACTGTTATTTTAATATTTGCCTGTTTTATTTTTTGTTTTTGTTTGAATATTGTGCCTTAACCTGAGTCAAATAAATTAATTTTCTTTCTTTAAAAAAGGATATATTTCGACTTTGTTACAAGTGCCTCTAATTTCCTTTGGCACGATTATACCCCTTATTTTTCTGCATTTTTTGACATTTGCACAGTGCTCGCTTTAGATTTTGGGAGAAAATAAAAAAGTTTTTAGAATAAAAAAAGTTTTAAGCTGTTTATAATTGACATTAGGTAGGTCATTATATTATAAAAATTATATGAACATAAATTGAATAGCAATTGCTTCAACATAACTATTTTCAAGGTATGTGGTAATTATCCAAAGATTTTTGTTGTAATTTAGTGAGAGCAGTTAAATAATGAGATTGAATGCCCTCAGTATCTAATATTACACCCTATATTGATACCGTTCCCTGCATTGTTTTATAAAACATGCATTAGAGTACAAAAAAAATGTGAATGATGGACTCACAATTAAAAATAAAAATATAACAATATACATAATTAAAGCTACAAGCATCCTAAACATCTCTAACAGATTCATCAGACTCTGTCATAATTAATGTCATCTATGTCACAGAACTTAATATCATCCTGTTGCTTCAGGTCAGCAATGAAAAGATTCAAGGTTTCTTGCATCATCTTCATTATGTTGTCATTCGTGCTCGTCCTATTTATTTTACTTGAATGATGCTCTCTGTATCTGCGAAAGTCTTTGTTAAGTTCTTCAGATGCTTCTCCAGACAATTTCCAATTGGTACAATGGTGTTTTTAATAATATCTGCTCCGTGAATCATCAATTAAGTAGGTACTATTAAATTATTCAAAATTCAAGTCATTTATTCAAACTAGGCTGAGAATCAGCACTTTTCGAACGTCAAAGCCAAGTATTGCTGACATTATAGTACCAATGATAGAACTGTAGATCCTGTATTTGTCTGCGGTCGTACGGGTACAAGCTCGAAAATGTTCAACATCTATGTTTTCTAATGTGGGCGCCCCATTGCAACTTTGAATCTAAAGTAATTCCTTAAAATATAGTTTCCGTAATTGCAGACCCACTTGAGGTACATTTGGTAATGAGAACCTAATACCTACAATTAGTTTTGTTCGAATTAAGTAAAAAATTATTATCTGCGAACCATTTTGAAAGAACAGCCAGAATATCGTTGACATGTAAGACATCTGTCTTACATCAGGGGCGTAGCTACCGCCGTATCTGCCGTATCAATTATACGGGGCCCTCGGGCCACGGGGGCCCCCAACGTACGTAATCAGACCTGTCACTATTGTCCATAGAGGCAGAAACTTTAGAAAAACTGGTCATCATCAGCTATAAATGATTTAATAAATCAGTTTGCCGAAAAAAAGGCAAGGAGAGTGTATATTTAATTTGAATTGTTTGTAAAATTTTTGGAAAAAGTGACAGATAGATGAGGTACTTATAAATATTTCTTATAATTTTATGCAAACATTTTTTTTTGCTTTTGTGAGAAATCTTTACCCTTCCTAAGGGACCCCAAACACATTTTTATACGGGGCCCCGCCAAGGCATGCTACGCCACTGTCTTACATGTCAACGTTCAACGATAGCTGCTGTTCTTTAGAGCTAGATAACTATTAGAGCATGTACGTTCGCTGTATGTTTAAATACACGCAAACTACGCGACGACTGATCAGTGACCAGCGAGTAGACCGTAAGTCATGTTAGAAACTCAAAAGTCGCTCCACGACTTGTGACCTGGTCATGACGACCGGGGTGTCTAGCGTGTGATGGATAGCTGGGAGGTTAGAATGCAGTGGTATGGCACAAAACAAGCTAATTATTTCGATTATCACATTTTTTTTCAATATTTTAATAATTTCCGAATTCGACCTATACCAGCATTATCGATATTTTCGTCGGCATCTCTAAATATTTTTTAAATGTTTGTACCTTGTTAGATAGCTGATTAAATGAAGATGTCTTCCGCCTATTTTGTACGCTTATTACTATAATATTTTTTTTAGATAACTAGTGTCAAAGTTCATGTAAGTAGATGATTTTTGAAAATAGTTTTAGAAAATTTGGTTACATTGAAAGGTTTATTACAGTATTAGGTACCCAATGGAATCGCAATGAAGGCCAGTCAATTTGACAGTTAAGAGAAAAGTGATATTTAGTGACAAATTCTGGGAATTTTTCAAAAATCCATAATAATTTTGGTTTTCTCGAAACCCATCAATTTTTGCGTAGTGTTTCTGGGGTGCTTAATTGTTGCAAATAGGTCACACTATCACGTCCTAGAAGGAATACGTCAAATTACAAGTCACCTGTATAGTGGATGTACTGTCGACACTGTTTTCATGATAGTCACATTGACTTTCTGTGTGATATACACGGTGACATTTGAATCACAGTTTTGAGTGAACAAACGTTATTCAGACCACGTTGTACTACCATTCTATAGCATCCAATATGTTATTAAACCAAAATAAACTAGGCATTCTCAAAAAGTCATATAAAAAGAGAACATTAAGGTCTTAACAGAATGGTTTTAACTTTTTATCTAATTCAAAGAATATAAGTTGACCCATATGATAAGACCAGACGCCACTAATTAGGGTCGAGTCTTTTATTTTACAATTAGTAAATACATTGTCTATGCACGTAGCTGAGGTTGCTGTTATTCTAGTTCCTGCAGCATGCAGGAGTTCACCTGCCTAGGGTACTGGCGATGTTCTTCTCACTCTGTTTAAGCCACGCTCATCTGCCCAGTGATCTAATGAAAACTATGGTTGTACCTATTGTGAAGGACAAGATTGGGGACACATCAGATCGCTCGAACTATAGGCCCATATCCCTTGCTACTATCATTGCCAAGGTGCTGGACAGTTTGCTTGATAGGCATATGGCGACCCGCATCGAACTGCATGATGCGCAGTTTGGGTTCAGACCTGGTCTTTCCACAGAAAGTGCCATACTGTCTCAAGCATACTGTCCAGTATTATACGTCTAGGAAAACGCCTGTTAATGCGTGTTTCCTAGACCTTTCCAAAGCGTTTGATCTAGTGTCGTACGAATTGCTGCGGCAGAAACTACTGAGTGATACTTCAGTGGATAGGGAAGTTATATCAATTCTACGATTTTGGTATAACAATCAGACAAATTGTGTAAGGTGGGCAGGCTTATTATCGGATGTGTATAGGCTGGAGTGCGGGGTGAGGCAGGGCGGCCTGACCTCCCCTCACCGCTTCAGTTTGTACATAAACCGGTTGATCGTCGAGCTCAGCAACACCTATCAGGGTTGTTATGTAGACGGAGTATGCGTCAACAATATTAGTTATGCTGATGATATGGTGTTGCTGAGCCCTTCGATTAACGCAATGATCAGCCTGCTTACAATATGTGAGAGGTAAGCGGAAGACTCATGGGCTCAGATACAATGTTAAGAAGAGTGAGGTACTAGTTTTCAAGGCGGGCACTAAAACTCCTTTGTTCGGTACTGGACAGATTCTTGGATTGGACAGATTAGTTAGTTCGGCAGATTCTCTACTCGACTGATTCGTGGATTCGTCATATTCTAGAGTTCGACAGATTAGCTATACGACAGAAAATGAACAGTTGTGCACAAAAAGATTAAACAAAAAAAAACAGCCTTAGCAGGGTATGCCTACTTATTTATAATTTTTCTAAATCTATGATTTACAAATAATATACTCGTATGGTTAAGTATGTAAACTCCTTGAATAGGTACTCAATTATCTAACAGGCCACTTCAAGTTATTGTCATTTAGCCTATGCCTACCTATTCAACTTCAAATAATCCACTGGCATTTGTTTTCCTGTTTGTTGTGAAGTGACATAGAGACATGAATAAAAATATTGCAAGAAATGGATCTTGCCGGCTCCGATGTAGTGGATTTAAAATTTATTAAAAGTGAAAGGGGAAAACCCGTTGTTTTACATGCTGGACACAGATACAATTTTGTAAAAAATAACAAATGTGGTACTACAAACTGGCGATGTGTAAATAAGGCAGAATGCAGCAGTTCTATCACTTTGGACAAACTAAACCGAATTGTTAGAGAGTCTAGTCATATGTGCATGCCCGATTTTACCAAAAACGTAGTAGACAGTTTAATAGACGAATGTAAAGACTTAGTATGCAAAAAACTCGAACCAATCTCAAAATTATTTGTAGTTTTTATGGACACTGCCGACTGCAAATTAAATGATGAAGATAAACCAACATTTGTACAGAAAAAGGATGTGTTGTATAAAGCTAGATGTAATTACCTGAAAATGAATACGAAAAACTGTAAATATATGAAATCTCTGAAGCTACTGCACAGTCTAGTGGGTGATTTCTTTTTATTTGATGATGGAATCGAAGACAAAATTTTGATTTTTGGGTCAAGATTGGCGAAAGGCTATCTGAAAAAAAGTAAGAGTTACTACGGGGATGGCACCTTTAAAACATGCCCCACTCCTTTTTATCAAGTCTACAGTCTTCATATAAATATTTCTCACGATGACAATACCATAAATTTTAATCCTGTGCTTTACATACTTCTACGTAATAAAACGCAGGCAACTTATGAACGATTGTTCACTATTTTAAGGGACCAATTTTCCGTGATAATTGAAAATTATAAGTGCGACTTTGAAAAATAGCAACCATTCAAGCCGTGAAATCAGTTTATCCTGGTGTAAAAGTAACTGGCTGCTACTTTCATTACTGGAAAGCGATACTTAAAAAGAGCCAAAATATTGGATTAGATAAAACTGAAAATGGAGAGTATATCATGCGCCTTATATGCAACTGCCGATGCTTCCGCCGATTTTGGTTCCCGAAGCAATATTAAGTATACAAGAACTGGTTAATGACTCACCGGAATATAATACATTTAATAATTATTTCTCAACTCAGTGGATGGGAATATACCTATACCGAGAATGTGTTTACTTGTTATAATGAAAATTTTCGTACAAATAACCCAATCGAAGGGTGGCATGCGAGACTAAAAAAAAGATTTCCCATTAAGCCACCACTCTATCTATTTATACAATTGCTAAAAAAAGAATCCCGTTTTCAAGACACAAAGTTAAAAAGAGAACAAATTTATTGCAACGGGAAGCAGCGTAATGCAAAACTCGTACAAAAAAATTGTCAAATAAACAAAATTGTTACTGCAGCAATGAAGAATGAAGTTAGCGTAATTGATTGTTTAAAACAGTTGTGCAAGGTTAATTTTATATTTAAAAGTTAAATATGATTTTTTTGTTCTTTAATTAAAGTGCATTTTATTTGTTTTTGTTTACACCTGTACTTCTGCCGTATAGCTAATCCGTCGAACCCTAGAATATGACGAATCCACGAATCAGTCGAGTAGAGAATCTGCCGAACTAACTAATCTGTCCAATCCAAGAATCTGTCCAGTACCGAACAAAGGCTAAAACTTACCCTAGTGAACCACATTTGAAACTTTGCGGAAGTTCCTTAAAGCAAGTTACTTCTTTCAAGTATCTGGGCTACTGGGTTTCCGAAGACCTAAAAGATAGTCTGGATATTGAGCGTGAGGGCAGGGCGTTGGCTGTCCGCTGCAATATGTTGGCACGCAGATTTGCGAAGTGCACGACTGAAGTAAAGGCTACACCATTTACAGCGTACTGTCAGTCGTTCTATACATGCAGTCTGTGGGTCAACTACACGCAGAGGGCATACAGCGCCCTGCGCGTACAATACAATAATGCGTTCAGGGTGTTGGTGGGGTTGCCGCGATACTGCAGTGCTTCCGCCATGTTCGCAGAGGCGAGAATAGATGGCTTTCACGCCATCATGCGCAAGCGCTGCGCTTCCATTATGCGCAGGCTATAATACGCGCCAGCCCCAACAGCATCCTGAAAACTATAGCTGATAGGTAGGACAGCCCCATACTGGGACATTGGATACGCCTACGGCCTACATGCCACTGTGGCGTAGTAATTAATAGTTTGTATTCTTTTTCTGGTAGATGTAAGTATAAGTACTAACACTAGTTTTTAAGTTGTGTGTATACTAACCAAATGGACTACTTATGGGTCCGAAATAAAATAATTTTATTTATTAAATATACACTTTAAATTGAAAGATTTAAACAATGAGATAAGCTTACATTTTTCTGGCGAATTTACTAATAGATCAATATTTTTTAGTGTAGTAGTTGTTGACTTTGTGATGTTGTGTTGCTAGTGATGTCAGGCGGTCGGCTGGTGGTGCTGGACCGGGCCGGGCGCGATGTGAAGCGGTTTCCGCTGGCCGAGGGGCTGGCCACCCTGGGTAGCGACCCGGCTTGTGATATCCGCATCATGCTGCCTACTGTCAGCCCGCATCACGCTACTGTTGTTGTTCATGCTAACCAGGTAATGTGTTATGTTTCATCAACACTTCTGCACGCAATTAGTTCCAATAATTAATTTGATGTTAGATGTTTTGTTTCTGTGAAGTGATTGTAGAACAGAGTATAGTCAATGTAAGCTGTAGCACAGATGGATACAGATGGTTCACTCCGCATTTTAGGTATGAAGCTACAAGTATGTACGCGGCGGGCTCGACTTGTCGAATTCAGTGGGCGTAACGTATACAGAAGATATCGAGTTACGCGATAGAAAGGCAACTTCTAGGTGTATATGAATAATAATAAAAATATGTAGGTCATTAGCGCTGTTCGACCTGAATTGTACTTTATTGTGTCGTAGCAGGAGTCGATTTTTATTGAAATGATTTTGCTGAGTGTCCCATCCGTAGTAATATGAGGCTGTAGCCAAAGCTTTCAGTCATTAAAGATAAAACTATTCTTAATATTCTCTGTATGAGAGGAGCTTTGCCTCGAGCTGGGACAGTAACGGGCCAGTATTATACTGAACTGATATTCATCCTACTACTTAAATAGATTTTATATAGTGGATTTACTGTCGACACTGTTTTCATGATAAAGTCACATTGACTTTCCGTGTGATATACACATTTGAATCACTGTTTTGCTAGAACAAACGTTATTCAGACCATAGTCTACTACCATTCTATAGCATCCAATATGTTATTATTGCAATGGCATTCTCAAAAAGTCATGTTGCTCAAACATTAACCGTAACATCAAAGTATTCATCGCGGTAGCAATATGGAAAAGAAAAGAGTTATGAGGAGTCCACGCATCCTTGTAGTCCACAAGGATGTCCGGCCAATGCGGGCTGCAATGCAAATAAATCATTAGCCAATGACATGCAAACGCGCAACGTATCGTTCCGCCCATTTCTTTTGTTGACTGCCGCGGGCGGCCCGCGCCGCCCGGGCGGTAGCCAGTACCGAAATCTTTTCGAGATGCATCCGATATTACGATATACTCAGTCACAGGCACACATCGCGAGTTTTTTGTGAAAATGAGTTCTAACTAAGTGTGAAACAAGTAACGAATGTGGAAATATGGAGTCAATGTTGTCTTGGTGCACACGGAGCTAACACGGTTTTGTGGTAGGTTTTGTTTTTGTCTTGTTCCTGTAATATCCCAATAAATAATACCAAATAATCTCACGTTAGACACCATAGGTAACCGTACCTAGTACCTACAGGAAATAATTAATACCATATCTGATAGTACCTACCGTAAGTTCGCACCTAGAACAAAATGATAATATTAGAGGTCAGCCACCTCGCCGCGCCGTCGTCGCCGTCGGTACGTCCGTCGTGCAATCGTGCAGAGCCAGAAAATACCTACCAAAGTTAACCATAGTCAAAGCCATCAAAAATTGTTTTAAATTAACCACTCATCAGTGATCTCTTGACTTTGGTATTTTCTAGTAAGACGTACAAAAAAATGTGCTTACAAAATTTTGTTTATCGAGGTACATTTCCCTGTAGACAATGCTGTGTCCCGTACGCGAGCTGCGCGCCGCGCCGCAAGACGCGGACGCCGTAGTGTCTATTTTAGGGAGTAACTGTAATCCCGACATTTTCAACTTTGTCTTTTTTGAAAAACCAATGACGTTTTTTTTTTAATTATTGGATGCTATAGAATGGTAGTAGACCTTGGTCTGAACAACGTTTGTTCTAGCAAAACTGTGATTCAAATGTCACCTTGTACATGTAGTATAGGTTATTATAGAACAATAATCGAGCACAAATCTCGTCGTAAACATAGATTTCATTGGTTGAAACGAGTTGTTAACTTGAACCCCATTCAGTGATGTGGATGTTGTTGTTGAGCAGACGGTGGTGCGCAACGTGTGCTCGGACGAGACGCAGGTGAACGGGCGGCCCGTGAGCGTCGCGGCGCTGCGCCACGGCGACGTCATCGGCGTGGGCGGCCGCCTGCTGCGCTGGGACTACGCCGAGCCGGCCGCGCGCCGGCCGCAGGCGCCCGAGCCAGGTCAGCGGCGCTCGAGCCCACACAGTGACACGGCTACATATCGTTGTGATTTGAAGGTTGTAAAAATATAGGTTGTGGTGTTTCCGTAGCGCTGTACGTGTCGCGCCGCAAGGGGCGCGGCGTGCGGCGCGGCAGCGGGCCGGCCGGCGCGTCGGTGCGGGACCCGCAGCTGCAGCTCGCGCTCGAGATGTCGCACCGCGCATCCATGCCTGGTAACTATACAGTATACACATACCACACGTGCAAGGGTGGATCCAGGGCTGTGTCTAGGTCAACCGCTGATCATTTTTGTAATCTCATTGATAAATTAAATCAAATAAATAGTTTGTATGATGGTGCCACGTATATGTTTGCCACACATGCGCGAACGACACGCATATTATGACTATGTGCTGTTATTATAATTATATGATAATGTACTGTGGAGTTTGTTGCCGGCTCTTTTCAATAGGAAACGACCAAATGGAACCGTGCACCTAGCTTCTGACTTTACATGAATTATTATGTAAGTAGTGCTAAATACTCTACGGTGTTACGGAACCCTTCGTGTGCGAGTCCGACTCGTACTTGGCCGGCTTTTTCGGGTTCTCATTTATTGTAAGTGTTCAATATTAGTTGTAGGGAGGGTATCAAAACATGGCTGACTTTTCACTAAATATGGGTGTGTATATTTAACGGGTTTCTTGAGCATAAAAATCATTTTGTTGGCATAACACAACCTTTAGAATAGTAGCTTTACTAGACACTTTCTGAGCCCTGGTCCTACTTGAATCTTGTAGATGACTTTATGCAGAATTAAGGAAGAATCTTGTTATAACGTAAAATGACGAAAATTGATTACTTTCTCAAACCTGCTTGGAAATTCGAGCATAATTTTGACAACCTTCTTCGAGATATATCGAAAATGCTGTACTGGTTGTATGCTATGAACAGGCGGCCGACAATGTTAGTATGAAAATCTATATCGGGGGGGGGGGGGGGGGGGCTATATTACGAACTGTAACAAAGCCAGGCAAGTTCCAGGCAGTTCCGGTTCTCATTTTACTGGCTTTCATTGCACATTCGTAATGTTTACCAACTAATTCTCTGCTGTAACATTCAGAAATAAATACAAAATAAATATTTATCGGTAAGTTACGGTTTTATTTGAATCACATATTTTATGATCCAAATAATAAATATAATATATTAATCTAGTTAATACTAGATTAACTAGATTAATATATTATATTTATTATAAAAGTAGGTGAAAATATGAACGCAATGCATAAATTGAGCTATTTAATTAATTTAGGCAGTGTATAGAGTGCCGTTAGCGGCATACTAGTGGCACTGCCTCGGCCCGGCTAAAGTGCCGTCAGATTTCCATTGTCATTGTCACTTATTATTTTGTTTGATTGTTGAGGTTAGCTCGCCGCCCTTTGTATTGATTGATCGTATTTGTTTCAGATAATTTATAATTTTATAATCAAAAATGAACCAGCGGCACTCTATACACTTCCATTCATTTATATTATAATTTTGGGTTTGTAAATTATAACGCGTGATTAAGTTTGAAGTTCTGTCGGGGAATTTGACAAGTTCATGGACGTATTGTTGCACGAACTAAGAATACTATATAGACGTGATATTTTCTTATGTTAACTGGATAACGCTCGAATAATTTCGTCAAATAAATCCTAAACAATTCAATCTCCGATGCAGCGTAAATTCAATGGTTTGTGAGCAGAGTAGAATAAGTATATATAAAGGGGAATAAGTATACATCAGGTTTTGCCCATTCTTCTCCAAGCGAAAACTGCCTTTTGGAAGGGGCGACTAGAATTCTTTTTTTTTTTTCTTCTAAATTTTGATGTTCAAAAGTGCGGCTTTGAAGAGAGCTAAAACGCCATCTATCAATGGCGGATCTAACTGATCTGTGTATAAACATAGTACTATCAAATTCAAACACCAAAATTGATGAAATAATTTATTTCTTGTGTTTACAATGTTTAATGTAATACATTTGTGCAGCTCTCTGCAACTCATCATCTCCATCTTACGTGATTTTTCCTGGCAAAATTCTATTAATTCATCTGCACCAGCAGTTAGATTAATTATCTAAAAATAAAGCAGTTTTTGCAGTTTTTCTTTATGATTTGGACAAGGGGATAAGGGAATAGTTACGCTGCGTTTCGGGCGCGCGTTGGACGCTCGTCCTAACTGTATAATTGTGTTTCTTTTATGTTAATACTGATGCAGAGAAAACCACAAGGCAAAATAGTAAAAAAGGAACTTGCGTGTACGCGTCGAGAGAGCGCTCAGGGCACCCGGGAGGGGCGCGCTTGATATAATTCGTTACATAGAAATTCATTCAATTTTATTGAGTGCCCAAAACGCAGCGTACAGGATGCGCGCCTCGGGCACTTGTTATGACTAGGGCCTAAGAAATACAATTAATACTTTACATGCAATTACTATGTTGACATTGACAAATTAATCAGCATCAGTCTTTTTTTGTCAAAATAAAATCAAGAATTTTGTCAGGAATATACATGTACAAGAAATACTATAAGAAACTACAAAAATATACCAAAATATGATGTTTCGAACCCAGAAATAAATGTTTGAAATAAAATACAAGCAAATTCTATAAATTATATTATTCCTAGAACGTATAAAATAATAGTTAGCTTCAACTGCCATCTAGTGTGTTTTAATAGACAATATGTAAATACTAGACTGTTGTAGAAACAATGTCAATAAAGTTTTGAGCCTTACTCTGCGAGATGGCGGATCGTTCTTCACAACTTTGCCTTTACACACGCCCCGGTTGCTGGCTAGTCGGCGTCGAGTAGCCGGCGGCTTATTGTATGGGCATTGACGTTATCCTTCGCCGGTACGTGTGGAAGGTGACGAACATATACTTAGCCGACCGGAACGTGTCAAAAGGCACTATGAGTAACCCCCCCCCCCACTGTGAGGTTACTTCTTGACAGTTTTATTATGAAAGAAATGTTAAACGAACGTTCGTAGTACGGTATTGCCAGGCAATATTAGGGCAGAAGTCGACTTGGTTGTCACGTGACCGCTAACTGGCTTGTTTGACGAGTTCATAAAGCGTCGTGCAGACCGACGCGACGCGACAGCGCGACGGGACCCTAACAAAACAATTTCTAAGAAAACTTCACGGTAGAACAATAACCGGTGTCGCGCGACAAGTCACGCTAGTCTACACGAGCCTTACGAGGTAAGGCAGTTTTGCAAACAAATGAACTTATTGGCGCGTAAAAAATTATCGTTGTTTGGTTGGTCGTTGATTCTGAAATTTATAATTATTTACTTAGGTGTAATTTCCGCGCATTATTTGAGAAAACTACTATACAAGCCTTGGCCGCAACCAGACATTGATGGACTCACGTATGTGTGCCTCGGCTTCGCCTCGACCCACATTTTCACGTTCGACCATGAATGCCGTTTTATGCCCCGGTAGTAATGTACTATTTACTTTAAAAAAAACATTTGGTAGTCGTTTTATTTTGCGCACAATGTATGTATAATGTAATTTTCACTAAATATGTCTCATGCTTGAATGAAGATAATCCCAGTGATTTATTTTGCAGATTTGCCTTACACATGTTACATACACAAAACAACTTCTCAACATTGTTGCTAATACAGCTTCAATTACAGTAAGAAAATGACTGCAACTGTGGAGTCAGTAACAAAAATAAAATGTTATACCTCCCTTTTCCAAATATCACTGATTTTCGAGACAGAAAAATGACATTGTTTTGTTACATTTTGCTGAACATACTGCTAAGCTAGACAGTTGTTCAACTGACACTGATGATAATGTCCATCACCCCTCTGTGTGCCCGTGCTAACCACGTGAGCTGTCCTCGACAGGCAGTGCCGGCGGCAAGCAGGTGGCCATCGTGCAGCCTCAGAGGAGAGACACCAGCGATCAAACCGGTAAGAACTAACTACTTACAAACACCACTAGCATATTGTCGCCAAAGTCTAATATACTATTATATTGCAGACAAGAACCCGCAGAGGACTTCGCTGCTAGCTAACAAACGGCCCAGAACGTCCAAAGGCGACCTCGACACGTCGGTCAGTGAAGCAGAACAAGAAAAGAGTACTCGCAAGTCGACCGCGCGAGTGAGCCCCAAGAACTCTCTGTCGAACTTACAAACCACGACGAAGGCGACGCTCTGGATCGAGTCACGGAAGACGAGTCCTAGAAAGTCGAACAAGATACAGAGTCCCACACAGGATCAAGTCCTTAGAGCTCGCAGGACCACGGCGTCGGCTAAGAAGAGCACGCCGCTACGACTCGCTGTGCTGAAGAGGGCGCAGAGCGCGCAGAAGATGAGGGTCACTAAGATTGAGGGACCACTTACAGTGGGTAAGTATTTTATTTAATGTTTAATGCACAACTAAAAACGGACACAAACGCGGACTTGCGCTACGATATCAGCCACATACTTGCCTTACGATATCAGTCACATCATGTATTTTGCAATGTAATGTAAATACTGGTAGTTTCGGTTTTTCCGGAAATACCACAAAGGGCCTTCTACAAATGCTGGTGATGGATAACCCATTTACACCGCTTTTATCAGTAATTAAAATTTCTCGCTGACGCTCGGCACTGCACTAGCGAACTATAAACAAAGTCTTCCTACATTAGTGTCTAAATAATGTGAGTGCAGTGACCTTGAATTAAGTGAAGTTAGTAAATATATCGCGGCGATAACTCCCACCTCAGCGCCATAGTAGTGCGCCGTCATTCATTATCATATTCGCGCGGAGACTTGCTCGCAGGAGCACGCCGATTTACATAATATTACGTAATCAAACACTCACTGACTGCCAGGTGCATGCGCGAGACACACTTATGATTTGTTCATTTTGTTTCAATTGACTATCAAATTAATAAGTAAGTTCCTATTTCTGATGCCATTTACTAAATAGAAATAAAAAATATATTTGTTACGACTGCTTTTTTTCTCTATTTATACTCAAGTCGCTTTTTGTTCTTACTTCTACTATTTCAGCTTGTGATAATACATTGCACGCGATGACGTCATTATCTTCGGCGACTGCATTTCCCCTGTTATCTATTAGGTTGGCGTGACTCATTTACTTAGCTCGTGTAGATTTATTAATGGAATTTTGTAGAAGTGTAGGTGAGCGAAGTAATAACAGTAATGATTGTAATCTTTCCGTACGTCGTGCAGACCAAACGAAGCAGGCGGCCATTCGTTTGATGACCGGCCACTCGCCGAAGTCCAAGCCGTCTAGTCCGTCGTTTGTTGTGAAGAAGCCGAGCCCGGTACGGCGCACGCTACGCTCGCGCAACAGTCGCGCAACACCCGGAAACAGTCCCGCAACACCAGGCAACAGTCGCGCTACTCCCGGCAACACTAGCAACAGGAAAAGTGGCGCCAACCGCACTGTGAGTAATACACACGTCACTTAGTAAAACATCCATATTTTATAAATATTATAAATGCGAAAGTTACTCTGTCTATATATCCTTTTCACGTCCAAACAGTTGAACAGATTTGGATGATTTTTAGCATACCGATAGGACCGCCAAAAGACAGCCAAAAGCTAGTCATGACATCATGTATACAGTAGGCAGCCGTCAATATGGCTCAATATGGTCAGTTTTAGAAAAGTTTCGGTTTAGCATAGCGTTGTCCTGTCCCTTATACCCATGTGACGGTCAATATTCGGAACATTTTCGACGTAGCCAGTTCAAATCTGGCTGAAAGATGCCTTGTAGTGTAGGTACAAGATTAAGTTAATATTTACGTTCGGTGTGACTGAAATGCTTCAGATTTTACTTTTACTTGCCTTTCTAATTTTTTGTAAAACTCAGCGAAACTTTCTAAGCCCAGATTTGAAAAAAAATGTACTACCGAGTAAGTGCACATAGCTTTAAACAGTACCTTTAATTATTGATAGTTAGACTAGGGAAAATTATCAAGATAGCTTAGTGACCTTTAAAAAAATGGGTATCATGACAAGGTCGAAAAAGCCGAAAAACTTTTTGATCTAATTTTACCTTTTCATTTTCTGAAAAGCGTTGAGTATTTAAATTTAACACATGTACCCCCGAATACTGAAACGTCACTCAAAATTTAAGTAGCACTTATATTTAACAGATACTCAAAAGTGACGTTGGACAATACAAAATCTAAAGTTTAGGAGCTGCTCAAATGTTAAGCAGCCCTTAAATTTTGAGTGACGTTTCAGTATTCGGGGGTTAGACGTGACCTTCTGTACCACATGTGTTTTATTTTTTATTCATTTTTTTTACTTTTGCTATTAACCTGCGTAGGCAAAAAAAGCAGATTGTACAAATTAGATATTTTTTGGGTTAACAATTTAATGTAATAGAAATAGAAAAATTCAACTTTCTACTTATTACTGTTCATGAGATACAGCCCGCTGAGGAGGAGCTTGTGGCGAGGTTATATCACAGCCGCACGGGTCGATCCGTCACGTTAAGCTACGCTTGCCGGGGTTCGTCCGTTTCTAAAGAAAGGACGACAAGACTATATTTTGTTTCAGCCCAAATATAACCCTTAAACACTTTTTTTTGCATCACGAATGCTTGATCAATTTCCACACAGCGACCCCAAAGAACGATATCATACCCCAAAATGGGAAATATAGCCGTGGTATGCAGTAATTGCGGCGTTTCGAGATGTCTCGCAGCTAATACGCCTCAGAGGGTAGACAAAACTATTCATTCTACCGCAAACGTCATTTACTTGGTTTTTCCAAGAGCAAAATTTATCTAAAGATATCCCAAGTAATTTTACTGGATCCAAGTTTCAAGTTTTTTTATCATACACGATCAGTCACGATACAATGATATATGCAACTATTAGAGGATTTAATTTGCAAGTTACATAACTAACAGCTAAATAACAACAAACGACGACTATCATGCTCTAGAGAGTTTTATAAAGGATAAAGTAAAAGCAAACACAAAAAAGAAATCAAAAATCCTAAACCTACCCAGAGACGATTGGCTCAACAGAAAAATTACGAGGAAAATTGACAAGCGAAATATACTATGGAGGAAATCTAAAAATGATCCGAAAAATAACGACTATAAAACAGATTTTATAACAAAGAGAAACAAAGTGCAACATTTTGTGAAAAAAGAAAGACAGAATATTTCTTTAATAAATTCTCTGAATGCAAATCAAATCCAAAGAAGATGTGGTCCTTAATCAACTATCTGTCGAACAACAATCCGGTCACCACCTGCAACATACCTAAGCTAATCGAAAACAACAAAACCATTAGCGACCCTATCGAGTTATGCGAAACTTTCAAAAAAAAAATTGCGTCCGTAGGGAAGCTCCTAGCCACACCAAATACCACACAAATTTCACAATAACTTAACATACACCATAATTAACAATAACCCTAATACAAATCAATTAGATACTCTCACGCCCTGTACTAGCACGGAAATAATAAGAATAATTGACAATTTGGACCCAAGTTGCAGCTCAGGAATTGATGGCATCACCACTAAAGCTATTAAATGCTTAAAAACCTAATAGCGGCCAACCTAACAGATTGTATTAATAACTGTTTTAAGACTAGTACTTTCCCAAATATCCTCAAAATTGCGAAAGTCAACCCTATATACAAATCCAGCACAAATATAGATCCCGGGAATTATCAACCCATATCCGTATTACCAGTATTATCATAAAAATAATGAACGATTAATTTACACCAGACTAGAAAAATACTTAAACGACATTAATTATTAAAATATTTATGATCGGCAGTTCGGTTTCCGACCAAAATCAAACACTTTGTACGCCACAATCGATTTATTCACCACCATTAAAACTAATAATGACAAAAAAAAACATTGCACTCGGTATTTTTATTGACCTAAAAAAGGCTTTTGACACGGCATCCCATAAAATTCTTTTATTAAAGCTAAAAGCATTGTCATCACCGGAGAAATGTATAGTATTCTTTCCTCATACCTTGACAAAAGGGAACAAATTGTTAAAATATGAAACGCGATGAGTAGAGCATCTCCCATAGAATTTGGTGTTCCTCAGGGATTTATATAAATAATAGGAAGCGTATAGACAATGACGATGCAATGCTTACGGCACTTTAGCCGGGCCGAGGCAGTGCCACTAGTATGCCGTTAACGGCACTTTATCCGATATGGATAGAGTGCCACTAACGGCACTCTATACACTGCCTAAATAATATTAATGATTTAGGCTTAACTGGACAATTAACCTTGTACGCCGATGATACTTGCCTTTTCTACTTTAGTAGCAACATAAACACCATTGTAGCTGACGCTTAAAAAGACTTGGATATGTTATACAACTGGTTTAGCTCTAATTTACTTACCAATAAACGCATCAAAAACATCTTATATAATAATATTCTCAGCTAAAAATAAAAAAAGTTGTTGACCACCCAGCCTTACACACAAACAACACTAATATTATCAAAAGTAATTGTGAAAAAAACTTTTTCACAAAAAATAAAACCGACTTCCAAATAAAACACTACAAAGTGAAAAATAACTTTGATTTCGAAAGTCGGTGTCTTTGGGGTTTTATTTTCGTTTTTTTGCCACCGACTTCCGAAATCAAAGTTATTTTTCACTTTGTAGTGTTTTATTTGGAAGTCGGTTTTATTTTTTGTGAAAAAGTTTTTATTTTTCACTTTTTAGTTGTGGTACCTACATAAAACCCCCACAAAAATTTGAATATCCATTACCTGCTATGTAAATTAGAGAGATAGGAACTATTAGAATATCGTCCACATATACTAGATGGGAAAAATACGTATTATTGAAGCTAACTCAAAAACCCTTCATCAGATCTTGACCAAATTTATATGGGACCACTTCTGAAGTATGCCCTACCAAACAAAAAAAGAATCATCAACATCAATTCATAATTGGCGGAGTAATCGCGTAACAAACATACAAAAAAAAAAAAACATACAGTCGAATTGAGAACCTTTTTGAAGTCGGTTGAAAATACCTCGGACTTCGGTTAGACAACAAACTCACTTGGCAAGCACATATTGATTACATAAAAATAATATCGCTAATGGGATCAATGCGCGGGTACATTAATAACATTCCAAAAAAAATCCGCTACAATATTTACAACTCATTAGTTCGCTCACACATAAATTACCTAATCGAAATCTGGGGATGCGTCGCCAAATCTACGATTAAAGATCTACAAATAGCACAAAATAAAATAATTAAACTTCTCTTCAACTGCGAATATCACACACCTACATCCGAATTATACAATCACACCAAACTAATGAGCATTCATCAACTTTACACATTCAACTCCTGCATTCTCATTAGAAAAATTCTTAACAAAACCATACATACACAACTATCCTTTAAGGGGAGGTTTTACGAATTTGCCTGTTTTAAAATCAATTTTAAATGGTCAAACTAGTGTATTTGGGTCCTGAAAAAAAGATATGTCATAGATACATCCTTGTTTGAGGGACGCTAAAGGTTAAAAACACGATAAATTGTAATTTGCTCGATCGAAAAAAAATCCGAAACAGGGTCGATTTCAAAACCATTTTTCGTTTCATTTCCTAATTACAGCACAAAACAATATGAAAATTGCATATATGATGAGGTAATCGTATTTTAGAGGTTATTTAAAGATTGGATTTTTAAGTTTAATAGATTTTTTTTTAAATAAACCAAAATATAGTAAATCGGGTTAAATCGGCTCGCGCTCAGAGTCCTGCGGGACGTCATCGGAGGTGGACCTGTGTCAAAATTTTTAAAAATACGCTCTCTCTGCAGTTGTTACAAAAAATCTAATAAAAGAAGAACACATTATTTAAGAAATTGCGACAGCTCAGAAAAAATATTTCGTTATTTTATTATAGTTTTAATTCATAACATCGTTTTCGAAAGTGAGATTATTTCTATGCGATATGATGACGTTTAACTGTCATCTTACAATAGTGCTAGACACATTACAAATTATTATCGATATATAATTTTTTGTCGCCGTTTATGAAGAAGTCTTTTTTTGATTTTTTAATCAGATTCATCAATGTTACTATATTCACTCTCTATCGAATTGTCTTTGCTAATATCAAATCCTACATTAATAAACACATCATATACAATTTGTCCGGTTGTCGGTTGCATATGAAATATTTCAAACAACTATCACTCTCGCAAGAACAAAGAAAATTTAAAAAGAAATGGTGTTTCAAACAAAAGTGCTATACTAACATGAACAAATGTATGGAACACGATAAAAATCGTAATTATATTGTAATCAATTAAAAAGTAAGGAGATTAAATAAAGCACAGTGTTACTTTTCTTATTTCGTCGTTGTATTTTCTCAACAAATATACTAGCACTTGTTATTATTACTAAATAATGTTTAATTTGCAACGGCGCCATTTCTATTTTATTTATTAAAATGCGTAACTTCCAGAATCACTCATTTTACCAACACTTTAAATCAATTGATCAACTAAAGTAAAGTAAAGTAAAAGTTTATTTAACAAAATAGTTACAGAAATGTACACAAGTAGATATAACTAGTGGGTAGACTTATTCTAGGCATTACAGTGTGTTGCAAAAATGTCTGTACATTATATGTAACCCTGCCTCTTAAACTAGGCTAACCTGTATTTTAAGAGACAGTGTCTAGCTTATAAATTCATTTTTTCAACAGTGGACAGTGTCGATCTACCTTATCAACTTGACAGCAGTAATAGTGGTGCGTGTACGAGTAAAATGTGGAGGGGATGTGTAGTGGTGTGATGAGTTATGTGCTTGTTGTGGGTTTGTATGTGTGAATGAATATAGAGTGAATGTGTGTGGATGTATGTCAGTATGTGTGAATATGTTTGTAAGTGTGCGTTTTTTCATTTAGGCGATGTAAGTGAGTAAAGACTCCGTGTATGTGTAGTCTTTCTGTAGTAGCCATTCTGTTAACGTTTTTTTTAATGAATGTGAATTTAAATCTATAATTTTTATATGTTTGTGAACTTTATTGTAAATGTGCCCACTTAGGGTATAAAACTGGCGTTTAGCGAAAGAAGTTTTGTGCTGAGTACCCGGGATAACAAATGTTCGTTTGTTTGGGTCGGACTTAGGAAGACTGGTGTGTTTTCTAAGAGTCGATTTAAGCACAAAGAGTTGACGAACCGAAAGGACTTTGCAATCAGAGTAGAGTTCAGTAGTTGGGTATCTATAGGGTTTTTTTGTCATGACTTTTAAAATCGCTCTCTGTGCTCTCTCAACTCTTAGAAGGATAGTCTTTGCTGCACCGCCCCAAACAGCGATACAATAGCCAATGACCGATTGACATAGAGCGTAGTACACGATTTTCAAAGTGTCAGCATTAGCCGACTGTCTGAGAGACTTGAAAATGTGTATCAGGCGCATCGTTCTGGTTGTGAGGGCATCAATTTGTTTATCCCACCGTAAACCGTCGTCTATCTGCACTCCCAAATACTTTACACTATCAGTTCTAGTGAGTGTTGGGCATGTACAGGGTTCTAAGGAGTTTGAGCATGTGTGAGCAGTTAAATTAAAGGTATTCGTCGGTGCGGTGTTACGACGTATTGCAAAAGGAATGTAGGTGGTTTTTTGTAGGTTAAGTGTGAGTAGATTTGAATTGAGCCATTCCATTACTTGAGCCAGAACCATTTCTGCTTTTGTTTTGACTATATCCCACGTAAGTCCCTGCACGAGAATAGCAGTGTCATCTGCATACGCATATATATTACAGTCTGGGAGACTCATTCTGCACAGATCGTTGACGTAGATAAGGAATAATGTTGGACCCAGGATACTTCCTTGGGGAACGCCATATGACACTGATTCCTCGTCGCTAAGGTACGTATCAATTTTGACACATTGAGTACGATTTCTGAGGTAATCTTTAAAAATATCTAGTAATATGCCACGTACACCGAGAAGCTCCAACTTAGAGGTAAGTAAGGGAATAGAAACTGTGTCAAATGCTTTGGAAAGGTCTAGGAAAATACCTAGGCATTTTATCTTTTGATCCAAACATTTAGCAACCGTTTGCGTGAAATCCAGTACAGCATCTTCTGTTGACAGCCCAGGACGGAATCCATACTGGTTGTCAGCAATGATCTGGTTTTTGTTAAGGAAGTTGCGTAAACACTTATTGAGAATCTTCTCAAGAATTTTCGATAGCGCTGGCAGAACAGATATTGGCCTGTAATTATTGACACAGTTTCTACTTCCCCCCTTGTAAATAGGATGAACGATTGCCCTTTTTAGGGCATCGGGAAAAACTCCAGTCTGCAGGCAGCGGTTGCAGAGGTAGGTTAGTGGTTGTAGCAATACATATCGGCAGCTTTTTAGAATAGAAGATGGTATACCATCCCAACCCACTGCACAGTCATTCCGTAATTGAAGGATAATAGATTCTACCTCAGCTTCGTCGACGTCCAGAACGGCAGGAGAATTTAAAGTGGAGTGTTGAGGTGTGTTCCCGATAAACGGGGCCATACCACTAGCTAGGGATGACGGACCTAGGTTCTGTGATATTATGTCTGCTGCCAGGCTTTCCCCCATTGTACCAAAAAAATGACACACTTCGTTAACAGAGGATTTCGGATTATCTCGTATTTCTAACAGCTCAGAAGGACTGACGTGCGTTTTACATGTGTTAGTTATTTGTTTTATTGTTTTCCACAAATTTTTCGGGTTCTTACTAGCTTTTTGTAGTTCGCTCTGCTCGTATGAATTTTTTAATTTTTTAAGTAAATCGTTGCAAAAATTTCGGTACCGAACGTAAGTAGTTTTAAGAATCAGGTTGTCTGGTGTCTTTTTTGAGTTCATGTGCATTTTGTCACGATTTTGTATACATTTTAGCAAACCAGGTGTTATCCATGGTTTAATAATCCTTTTTTTTCTTGGAATTTTTATTATCTGCGAATGTTTCGATATGGCTGATTTTATTTTATTTATGAATTCATTCATGCATGCATTAACGTCATCTATTTGGTATATACTTGCAAAATCGACCTCTTCTAACTCCAACATAACAGCTTCGTGATTTATGCGAGTGTTGTAGTAACAGGTTTTCCGTTGTGGGTTGGCTTTTGCAATATTAAGTAGGACGGCTTTATGATCTGTTATAAACGAATCCAAAACAATTGTAGTTGATGAAAGGTTAGACTTTAGCAGTATGTGGTCTAAACAATGTTCTAACCTAGTGGGAAAAAGATGGGTTGGCATAAGCCCGTGAGAAGCATTTAGAGTTAAGTAGTCAAAACTACGGACATCCCTGTTTTCTGGTCTAATATCAATATTTAAATCACCTACAGTGGCGATATTAGGGCAAGAAGATAGGCCGTCATAGACATTGTTCAGGCTAGTTATGAAATTGTCGAAATTGTCCTTTGAATTGCATGATGGAGAACGGTACACAGCAACCACGGCAAGGTTTTTGTCTATTTGACATACGAGACAATTTCCACCCTTGCATTCCGGTTCCCATACGTAGCTATGTAGGCTTAGTTTCGTGTAAATCATGACGCCATCATTTTGATTTGCATTGATACCTGTCGAGTGCGACACAAACCCATCCAATGCTGGTAGATAAGTAGCTTTGCTAAGCCAACATTCGGTTAAGACGACAATATCAAAGTCAATTTTAGTTGAAGTTAGTAGTACTTGGAGCTGGCTAAAGTTTTTGTTCACACTACGTATATTTATATGTAACACGGTAATATTGCCATTAGAAATATTGAAATATTTCAAACATTCCTCTGGACTACAGACAAAAGAATTAAAATTTATTTGATCAAGCTCGTCATTTATATTATTTATGATAGCCATTTGGACTTAGCAGCATAACCAAAAAGTGGAATAGATATACGTATGTATGTAAATAGTTGGGACATTTTTGGAGCCTAAGTGAATGGGTGCATCGCTCTATGGAGATTAGATGTGTCGTTGTGAGTGTGTCACAATGAAGAAGTATATTATTATTATGTTTTGGGTTTCGTGTTTTTTTGTGGAGTATGGCTGAAAGAATGTGAGGTGAGAATTGGTGATTTCTTATATGTATAACGTAGAGAAAGATAATTATTTTAAATCTAAACATAACTGAAAAATACAATAAAAATAGTCAAATGTTTGTGTTTCCAAGATCTTGAAGACATTTGTCCGAATGGATTATAATTTGTTTGTCTCCTTCTTGTTTGCGCAGGAAGATATTACCGTTGGATATCCAGCAGTATTTGTAGGCTTTACTTTTAGCAAACTCGCGAGCTTGATAAAACAGCTTTTTAGTCGTAGCGGGGAGTTGTTCGGCGATGTAAAACGGCTGGGGCTTACCTGGTATACCGATGAGTGCGGTGTTTAACTTTTCTTCCTTCCCTTTTATTTTATTAAACGATCGAGTAGCAGATATAATTGCCTGTTTTGTTTGCACCTTTGTGAACTCCGCAATAATCGGGCGCGGAACGGTGGGACTGATAGATTTACCAGGAAGCCGATAAATATCACGAATATCTGATTCCGGGATAGGCAGCCCAACCACGTTTCCAATCTTACCCACCGTTTTTATCAGGCTGATAAAGGTTTCGGAATTGTCCTGCGGGATATTTCGGATTTCAATCGCAGACGAGCGTGACTTATGATGTAGGTCAAGTATCTTCTTTTCCAGATTCTCAATGTAATTTTGTTGTATCCGGCGATCTTTTCTTAATTCCTCGATCTCTTTTTTCATATCTTCGAATTGTGAGTTCATAAAGGACATTGATTTCATGATCTCTTCATTAGTCACTCGAATTTGAGCATTGGACGCCTTAATTTGATTATTTTGGCTCTTAATTTCAGCGATATCTTTCAATAATGTAGCCATTAGGGTAGTCTGTTCAGCCAACGTACACGATATATCTTGATTATTCTTGTCTGCATCTAGCGGGCTAAACTCAATCCCACCTTGTGGGGAATTCCCTTGGCGTGGCCGCTTGTTCCTGTTAACATTTACATAATCGCTAATCTTGACGGCCGAGTTAATGTCAGGTTCGGATTGGGTCTGAGTCAGGCCCAGAGTATTCACTTGTGATTTAGGCGTATTAGGAGGTGAATGCTGTACTCCAGCCATAATAGGTGGCTGCCAATAAAATGTATGTTAATACAATCACCTGGCCCACAAGGCAACCGGTAGACAATCCACTTCAATCTTTGTAGCACGCACAGGACAAGTGTCGTAGCACACGTAGCCGATGCAGTGTTCGTAGGCAAACTCGTAGTCTCGTAGCACCATTAATCGTCGGTCGTAGCGCGTGACGTCAGTAGCGCGTAGCGCACCGGTATTTGAGAGCTTGTCACAACTTTCTCGGTGGCGCGTTGGTTACGCGCTAGTCTTGGTCGTCACTGCGCCGGGGCGTCGCCGGTTCAAATCCAGCCAATTCACAATCACTTTTGGGATTCTATTTCGAGCAGCAATTACAAAAAATAGTTGCGTCCCCTTCTAGGACCGCCCAGTGGGAGTAGCCGGCAGGTAAAAACACTTAAAGAGTGACAAGGAATTGGATTTAACTAACTTCAACCAATCACAGAATTAAGACGGTAAATTTCTTAAGATGATCGACACACGTCCACTCCGTACAAGGTTCAACGGACGAGTGAATTGATCAACTGATATGAAACTGACACAGATAAAACATAACACTCTTAATCAATTGAGAAACTGATATTAAACGTAAGACAAATAAAATATAACAATATTTTTCGAATAGCGGAGCCAGCAACACAATGTTTTTCTTGAATCCGTGATTTTATCGTATTGGCTCAGTATGAACAACTTTCAGTTTTGAATACAAAAAGTCACTGTTTACGATATTTTATACGACACATAAACGATAAAATGTCGTTCTAAAATTTTGATGTCCTAAAATAATAGATTCGATAAAACTGTCCATACGCTTGGTATTAGTCAAATGTTTGTGTACCGGGCTATTAATAGGTACAATGAGACCTCCTCTGTTTGTGACAGAAAAAGATCTGGCCGTCCACGTAGTGTTCGTACGAAAAAGGTGGTCAAAGCAGTAAGGGAAAGAAGTCGAAGGGAAAAAATTGTCTTACTGTTTCGAAAATATGTAATAGGTTCGATAAATTATAGCTTGCTACAGCTATAATTTATCGAATCTATTATTTTAGGACATCGAAATTAGGTACGTCACTTGACAATAAATTATGGCAATTGTTACTTCGTATATAGCCGTCAATATTTACGAATCTTCATGAGCGGTGGGAAATATCCAAAACAAAAAAACATGGTCACAGTATAAGCGAAACAGTAAGACAATTTTTAGCCCATCCAACTTAACAAAAATCCCGACGAAATAAAGATGAAAGTTTGTATGGAAATTCACCATTTTTTTTCTTAAATTCACTTGATAAAATTCTTAAATTCACTGACAGACAATGCACAACCTAAACCGCTGGGTCTAGAAGCATGCAATTTTGCACAATAGTTCTTTTTATAACGAACGAAATTATGACTTTGATATTTTCTATCAAAATTACATTTTGCGTGACCGTTGAGATACCCAGCACTATTATAATTTTAAACTTTCACCTTACTACCGCAAAGTCATGTTTATCTGAAACTAGTTTCTGTCCGTGACTTCATTCGCGTGAAAGTCATAAGACATCACAATATACTAAAATAACAGCCACATTTTATAAATCTTCACTGTACACTGTTTGTAGTTTTGGTCTCGGCGACCAAAATATACAGAGATTTAGGACTGGTGACGCGACTGGCTGGCTAGCGAGCAAGTAACAGAGTTATCTGTGTGAGAAGCAGCTCCTCCTGAGGTCGAAACGCGCAAGTAACACTCGTCAGTAGCAATTTCCCATTGCTTGCGAAGTTTTTCGTTTTAAGTGACTTATTAAACGTCTGCGTTCCTTCATATACTACCTAATGGCACAACACTGATACACGAACTGCTTCTTACAGATTATTCATGACTACCCCAGCTATCACTAAAAAAATCAGCAGTTTGTACAAGGGTGGCTATGGTTAGGTGACTGTTAATGAGATTTTTTTTATTGATTTTTATTAAAACCATAGATGACAGAAGAGGCCTAAACTTCATGTTTTTCGTTGTACCTACGTTCTACGATCTCTCTCATAACAGTAGGTATATGAAAAGGAAAAAATGTTGTTTATTTTATAAATAAAATGAATTGATTGTCACAAAACAAACACACGCACGCACACACACAATACATTAGCCGATAACGACACCGACCCGACATCGACACGATATTGGCGATCAGATGATCGGATACGTTTAGTGCCTTGTCTTGTTATCGTAACCTATATCGTCGCAGACAGCGACGAAACGGACTGAAAACGCCCATTAGGTACACAGGACATTTTAAGTAATCGACATCGTAGGTCCCATAAAATGTAAACTTATTGAAAAAATCGAATCTAAGAAAAACTAGTTCAGTTGATCAACTGCAAATATTTCATGCTGTGTCATGGATTTTCCGTGAAATGGTCGGCAGTGCATCGTAAATAGATACGTCACTCTGCATTTGGGGGAGGCGGAGGTAGCGTTTCAAAGGCCTACAGACACGGAAAACCTCGCCTTAACATTAAAACATCCAAACAGCCAAAGAAACCCCAAACAAATACAGACACGACCCCGCGGACGCAATATGGCAGGAAAAATATAAAATACGAAGGTGTACAACTTTATAGCAATCTACCGGCAGATATCACCAGGAGCACATCCTCTTTTAACATATTTAAAGCCAAACTCAAACAGTACGTCACTAATAACACCAAACTATTATGATAAGGACTTAGTCTTACACACAAAATGCGACATCGTACCTACCTACATTAAGAAAAAACAAAATTATTAGCTACTGGACTACACTTACCTCAGTTATGTATTTATTCGTTAAGAGTCCTATTACATTTTTTTACGGAAATTCATGATTTTTGACCATGTAATTTTCAGCAGCAGTAAGATATTTTAATTATTTGATTATAATAACTATAGTGCCATTCTCTTTCTTGTAAGTTGGAGTTACACATTATGTTTTTCGTGTAATTTGCTGTATTGACGCGGAATATATTATAGTACTTTAATTTAATTTATTTTAATGTTGTCTTATTATATTGAGAAACAAAAACGAATGAAACGTATTTACTGTAGATCGAAGTTTTATAAGACATTTATTGGTTTTATTTACTACTTTTCCCTGAAAACTCAAGGAATTTAAAGAAATTCCAGAACTCCAATAAACAAGTAAAACATTCAAATTATCGTTTAGTGACTTTTGCTTTTATTAGAACTGAATGAAACAATGTGTATTTGAGCGTCAAAGTTTCATTGCCGACGTTTTTCCTTGTAAACTGAGTTCGTAAAATATTCATAGTAAATTACACGACAAGAAAAGTTATAATGTGTAACTGATCCAACTTACAAACTCAAACTCAAAGCATTTATTTCTATTAAACCATTTACAGGCACTTTTGAATTGTCAAGGGGTCGGTCAGTCAAAAATATGAAGCTAGTTGCCCATTCCAAAGCGTAGTAGGTACCTACAATAAAGAGAATGGCACTATCGTTATTCATAATCAAATAATTCAAATATCTTACTGCTGCTGAAAATACAATGTTAAAAATCTCGGATTTCCGTCAAAAATGTAATAGGACTCTTATGTGAACAATGTATGTTCTTTTAGAATAAATAAAGAATCTATAAACCTAAGTTCTGATATAAAAGATTAATTTGGTTGTTGTCGTCGACGATCTATCTTACTGCTATTAAAATTTTTATTGTTCGCGCGTGTTCACCATTTATTTAATGTATACATTGAGTTATTTAAAAAAAAATATATATGCTGAATATTAACTGAACTAATAAAGCGTTATTGAATACTTTTCATTATTTTCCTAGGTAAACATTCTAGAGAAAACCGATTCCGACGGACGAAGTTCATGTCTTCGCAACAGTAACGCATCGCGCCGCTCAGGACAAAAGAGTCCAAAGAAGTCGTTCGGGTCGACCAGCCCCAGAAAGTCTGCCCTCAAAGATCCTTCAGCTAAACGCGGCGCTCGGAAAACTGAATCTATAAAGTTCGATCTGAGTAACTTGGAGAACCACTCTCAAGACACCGACGTGCTGATGCTGAGCGATACGTCGAGGGAGTCACACGCGTCCGACGATGACGTCACGCTGCGCTACTCGTCGTCGTCCGCGCAGTCCCCGTCGCCGCGCCGCGCCATACACTCGCGCAGCGCCCGCATCCTGCACAGCTCTCTCGGCCGCGCCGTGACGTCACCGGCCGCGCCGCCCGTGACGTCACCGCCCGTGACGTCACCGCCCGTGACGTCACCGGCCCCGCGCCCGCAGCGCTCGTCCCGCGGCAGCCTCATAGTGCAGAAAGCGCTGAACGACTCGGACGCGTCGTCGCAGTCGCGCCGCGCCACCGGGCCCGCGAGCCCGCGCTCGGCCCGGAACGACCTCGAGTCCTACTCCATCGTCGACTTAGTTTCCATCGACACCGACGAATCCGCTCTCTCTACGTCTTTGTATGGCTCGGTCGGCTCCACTGCCAGCGCACTTTTTGGAACTCCACAAAATGGTACCGGCCGGAAGACCAGGTCCTCCATCGACCCGACGCTCCTCGGCTCCAGTACGCCGTACGTGAAGGGCAGGCCGTCCACTCCGCGGTCTCGCTCCAACCCGAGCTCGCACACGACGAGCAAAACCTCCATGAATGATACACGGTCCACCGTCAGGAGCTCAAGGTCAACACGATCCAAGTCCTTGTCGACGCCGGAGAATACGGAGGATGCCAAGAAACATATCTCAGTGAACAGCACGCGGATATCTCGCGTTTCGCGCAGCAGGTCGCGACTCAACGACAGCGACCTGCTGCTGCTGGACGAAGATGACGACTCGCCGAGGACCTCCAAGAGGATCGGCACAAGCTCGAAGTCTGGCAAGCTTAGCGCACAGATAGCTGGTAACGACACAGAAGTAACGCCCACTCATACTCCTGCACAAGACGACGGCACCTGCACCCCAGAGAATAGACACAGCCCTGAAGATGCTAGTACTCCCGTCCTTAGTATTCAAAGTCTTTTAGATTCCAGTCAGAGTTCCCTTGTTTCACAAAGACCGACAAGAAAGGGCAGACCGTCGTTCAATACCAATAGAAACACCATCGGAGGACGCACGGGACCCAAAACTAGAGTCGGTGCCAAGTCCAAGTCTTTGAGTTTCAGAGCGAGGCATAATAAATTGAGATTAAGCAGTGACTCCGTGGAGCTATTAAATAAGAATGACGACAGTGAGATAGTGACACCTAAGAGCGCAGTTAAGTTGGTGCCCGAAGGAGTGAAAAACAAACACTCGACGGCCAAGAAGCCGCAGTCGAAGCGTTCGATCATAGACGACTTGAACGAGTCTGATATAGTGAAGCAGCTGTTCAACAGTCCCGTGAAGAGGAAGCTTTCGCAGAGTATGACGGAGTTCTCCAGGAAACAGCTGTTTGATGACGACGACTTCGTGCGCACCACGCGACCCACGCGCCACACCATCGCGCTCACAGGCCGCATCGCGCGACCCACACGCCACACCGTCGCGCTCACAGGCCGCACCGCGCGACCCACACGCCACAGCGTCGCGCTCACAGGCCGCACCGCGCGACCCACACGCCACACCGTCGCGCTCACAGGCCGCACGCCCGACACCTCGCTGTTGGACCACACCGAGTCCTACACCCCAGAGATATTCGTGAGTCCCATCAGCACTCCGACTCGTAGTCCCAGTCTAGAGGGTATTAAACTTATGTTCGCTAAAAGTACTCCCGAGAACGATCTACGAAACGTCAGAGGTGTGAAAAACTTATTGCGCACGCCGCGCACGAGGCGTTCTATCAAGAATGACCTGACGAACGTGTCCGGGGTTAAGAATTTATTTGCTAAGAGCCCCAAAAATCGACTGAGTGATGTCAGAGTGAAGGAAGTCTTTGCTTCCTCGCCTAATAACGATTTGCGGCGAGTGACCGGAGTCAAGGCCCTGTTCCGAACTACTAACAAAAGAAAGTCGCCTAGAAATGAATTAGATGATGTAAGAGGAGTAAAGAAGTTGTTCAACACGAGGAGTCCGGCGAACGATCTGCGGAACGTGTCGGGAGTTAAGAGAACTCTGCGAAGACAAAGTCCTAGGAACGACTTGAGTGACGTGCGGGGAGTGAAGCGCGTGTTCAGGCGAGAGAAGCGGAACGACTTGAGTGACGTCAGCGGAGTCGAGGAGTTGTTTAACTTATCCAACTTTTCATCGGCGACTGTCTCCACTAGGGCTGAAAGCTTGTTCGACCAGCTGGTCGGCAAGCCTCAAATAAGGGCCGTGTATTCTAATACATTCTCCTCGAAAACTGTTCAGAAGACTAAAGGTCCCAGAGCTAAATCATTGCACGCATCTCTAGACCCAGTAACCGCCACTGACAACAACTGGTTAGAACAAGAACTGAACAAACGACTACAAATAAAGAATTATTTAGATTCTTTAAAATCTGCTAACACTTCCAAAGCCAACAGATCCAATACAAACAAATCGAAGCCATTGCACGCGTCTCTAGATGAAGTGAGCGACGTCGACGTGTTGTTAGAACAAGAGCTGAACAAGGAGCAACAAATAAAAAAGTACCTAGATTCTATGAGATCAGTCAACGAATCCAAAGTCAATAAATCGAAGGTCAACAAATCTAAAGCCGACCGCTCTAGGGTCAATAAATCCAAAGCTCACACATCTAAAGCCAACATGAGTCGCGAGCTGCAGAAGTTGATAACGGAGACAGTGGAAGGCGACGCGCCGCTTCGCACCTCGAGAGCACGAAACAGTACTGTTATAAGGAGCAACGACAGCGACGTGGACCGTCAGAAGTCGGCGTCCCAGCTGTACAGCGCGCACACGCTGCCCATCAAGAAGCGCTCGCTGTCGGCGCGGCAGTCGGCGCAGCTGCTGAGCGCGCCCGGCGCGGCCGAGCTGTCGAGCGCGCCCGGCGCGGCCGAGCTGTCGGGCGCGCCCGGCGCGGCCGAGCTGTCGAGCGCGCCCGGCGCGGCCGAGCTGTCGGGCGCGCCCGGCGCGGCGCAGCTCCCGCTGAAGAAGCGCGTGGTGTTGCACTCGACGCCGGTGAAGGGCCGCCTGCACGTCACGATGAACGCGTCAGTCCTCCGCGTGTCGCCCATACGAGCAGACGACACGCGCTACACGGAACACGATACTTCTAATACGTAAGTTCATTTTATTATTTAAAGTTTCTTTTATATTTTCGTCAGATTTCAAATTCTTTCCTTTATCAAGTCGGGACACACAATACCTTCTGAAGCTACGGCACCCGGCAGACAACTGCATAGAAAACTATATTTAATTACTTGATAACAAAGATCAAACTAGAATACACTTTTGACCAATTAATCGACGTTTTATATACATATTTTGGATGTGACTGTACAAAACACCCCAGCGCACAGACGGGTATTAGACCCTAAAACGTGACCAAAACTATTTAACAATATTTTTTTTTTTTTCTGTGCTTATATACCCTAATTTATTGAAAAATCATGATTGAAAACCGAGTTGATGGCAAAATATCAATTGGAAAGGAATCTAGGTGTTTGGGAAAAATTAAAGAAAAAATAATATTGTAAATTCTTTCCTTTTTTATTTTACATCCTTATTACAATCTTCACTGGAAAACTTTCGCGAATAATTTTCCCTATAATGTCGAAAATGCTTGTTCCTAACTTCTGCAACTTCTTCTGACAAAGTTCCGATTGGGATCAGAGCGTTTTTCACAATGAGTGGCCTGTGCATCAGCACTTTGTGTACAGTCAAGTTGTATAAGCTGCTACATAATGTTCTGCTGTACTATCACAATATGAAGAAAAAAATTCTGTATTTATGTCATATCCACTCAAATTAACTTCCGAAATTGTTGCGAACCTTTTTTTATTAATTCCTCATTGATGCCAGTTATAGCGGAAGCATCAGCAGAACATTCAAAAAATCTCTTACTCGTATTTCCGTCATGGTATTGCCAAAACCAGCTTTTGCAATATCAACCAAAAGACCACGTTCTTCTCGAAACCTTTCTTGGATTTCTTGCTTTTTAGTATTACGATGTCTTTTTCTGCTTGTGACCTAATTTGCCACTTCCCTACAGGAATCTTATATGTGACATGAAGAAGGCTTTCGAAGAATCTGATTCTAGCATGAAGAATTGAAATACCAAATTTAAAATTTTCCTTGGTTACCTCTGAGCTCCTCACTTTATTGAGATTGAAAATCTATTGAAGTTAATTTGCAGAGATAACATCTCATAGTAGATTTAGTATCTGTGGCAGCATGTGACTCAGAAAAATTTATGAGGTGGCGCTATGATTTGAAAATTAAGAAAAAAAAAGGTTTTCCTAACTATAGCTCTTTCTCGATAGTCATTCCTTAGTTATCACTAAAATTTGTTTTCTTATTAATTCCAGGTCTTCTCAACCAAAAGAAACGACTGAAGTGAGATCAAAGAGCACGAGAGGCACAAGGGCAAATACAGAAAACCTTGTAACAGCAAACGAATTTGTGAAGCCGTCGCCTAAAAAGACTCGCGGTAGGGCGAAAGCGGTCAGTCCTAAAGTTAAGCCAGCTAGCCCTGCGAAAGAGAAAGTTGCCGCAAAAGCTAAGAAAGCAAGTCCGGCGAATGCCAAAAAGGCAAGTCCCGTTAAAGCAAAAAAGGCAAGTCCAGTTAAGGCAAAAAAGGCAAGTCCTGCTAAGAACAAAAAAGGAAGTCCCACTAAGGCCAAAAAGGCAAGTCCTGTTAAAGCCAAAAAGATAAGTCCCGCTAAGGCCAAAAAGGCAAGTCCTGTTAAGGCCAAAAAGGCAAGTCCTGCTAAGGCAAAAGAAGCCAGTCCTATTAATCCTAAAAAATCGAGCTCTGCCAAGAAATTTGTGAGTCCTGTTCCAGCCAAAACGACACGCTCTCGCAGAAAAGATGTCTCGACGCTAGAGTCAAATACCATAAAGCGCCGATTAACATTAGTTGTCGCTAAGAAGTCTCCCGTTATGAGCCCCAAGCCGAGGGCGACGCGGAAACGAAAAGAACTGGAAACTCCGTCAACGCCTAAAACGAGTCCGAAGAAAACACGCGCTACGCGCAAAAACACATCTATCAAAGATGACAAGCCCAAGACCCCAAAGAATACCAGAGCTAAAGTACTGAAAGCCACCGTAGTGGTCAGCAAACCTTCGCCGCAGTTGAAGCCGCGTGCGAGGAGAGGACAAGCAGACCAGACTGAACAGGAAGCGACGAGGAACATACGGAAAACTGTAACCGTGCAAGATAAACACCCAGAATCTCCTAAGAAATCTCAAGTACAAAAGAAAACGCGCGCATCTAAAGTACAACCCAAAACTAGGGGACGAAAGACTGTTGTAAGCGAATCTATAGACAATGCTGAAATTGAAAAGGTTAAAGCTCAAACTAGGAAGGGAGGTAAGACAGGCGAACCTGCTAATAAAAAGACCAGGAGTCGTCAAGAGAAGAAGCAAGAGAAGGCTATTGAAGAAGCTAAACCAGTGAGAACTCGCGGCAAGAAAGTAGAGTCTCAAGAGAGTGTGGAGTCGGTGCCGAGCACGAGAGGGCGACGGGCGGCGAAAACTGACAGTATCGCCATTGAAGTTAAAACTCGCAAACGCAAGTCGGACACAGCTCCAGACAATGAGATACCTCCAAAAGTCAGGAAATCAAAGGAAGTCGCTGAAAGAGGGAGGAAGCGGTCGACTGTAGTGGAAAAAGAAAATAAGAATACACGGAAGATGTTTGCGGTTAAAGAAAGTAAAGCGGAGAAGGTAAGTGAGGCGCCCGTGAAGCTCACTCGCGGCAGGAACACAGCGGAAGTGGAACCTGTGAAGGCGACGAAACAAACCGAGCAGAAAACGCGAGGTAGAAAGGTAACTTATTTTCATTATTGTTTTATAATTTATCCTGGAACACATTTCGTTTATGGTAAACATCTAAATGTAAAGGTATTGAATAATATCATTGTTATTTCTGTTTTCAGGCAAATATTGAGAATGTTTCTGCGAACCAGGTGACTGGGAAGCGTAAAAGAACAGCTGCAGCAGAACCATCGCCTGTGAAGGAAAGAAAGACGCGCGCCACTCGCGGGAACACTCAGCCAGAAGGTATATATTACAATAAGGCACTTACCCAATAAGTCATCATAATCTTCCTGCCCTTTTCCCATGTTACTTGTGGTCGGTGCAACATGTTTTCTTCTTGCTGTTGCTTGTGGTCGGTGCAACATGTTTTCTTCTTCCTGTTACTTGTGGTTGGTGCAACATGTTTTCTACTTCCTGTTACTTGTGGTCGGTGCAACATGTTTTCTTCTTCCTGTTACTTGTGGTTGGTGCAACATGTTTTCTTCTTCCTGTTACTTGTGGTTGGTGCAACATGTTTTCTTCTTCCTGTTACTTGTGGTCGGTGCAACATGTTTTCCTCTTGCTGTTACTTGTGGTTGGTGCAACATGTTTTCTTCTTCCTGTTACTTGTGGTTGGTGCAACATGTTTTCTTCTTCCTGTTACTTGTGGTCGGTGCAACATGTTTTCCTCTTGCTGTTACTTGTGGTTGCTGCAACATGTTTTCTTCTTCCTGTTACTTGTGGTCGGTGTAACATGTTTTCTTCTTCCATCCTCTCCTGCCAACCGTCTCATTCACTCCCTCCTCTTTCATATCATTCTTCACACAATCAATATAATGTGGGGCATTCTCCATCCATTATTTATATCCATATTGTTTTTGGTGACATGCATTTCATCGCTCTTCATCACATGCCCATACCAAGCCAATCGATTTCATTACGTTTCTGTCGCTGGCGCCACTTTCAAACGTCCTCATAAATACTCGTACTCATTTCTTACTGATAAAGTAAGAATTGAGTATTTATGAGGAATTTACTGTTAGTTATTTATTGTTGAGGGATGTATCAATAACTTGTCGCTTGTAATCTGTGTTTTTTTATTGATGTGAATGTTATCCTTTCTCGTTATTCCACACATCCATTTTAACATTCTCTTAACATCTCAATATGTCAAAAACCACTGATCACAAACGACAAGTTATTGATTGATTGACCCTACAGTGAGTATTGGGCACAAGTAAAAAGTGAACTGTTGTAATTGTCTCTAGTTTTTCTTAAAAAAACTTTTTCACAAAAAATAAAACCGACTTCCAAAAAAAAACACTACAAAGTGAAAAATAACTTTAATTTCGGAAGTCGGTGTCTTTGGTTTTTTATTTTCGTTTTTTGCCACCGACTTCCGAAATTAAAGTTATTTTTCACTTTGTAGTGTTTTTTTTTGGAAGTCGGTTTTATTTTTTGTGAAAAAGTTTTTATTTTTCACTTTTTAGTTGTGGTACCTACACAAAACCCTCACAAAAATTTGAATACCCATTACCTGCTATGTAAATTACAGTGATAGGAACTATTAGAATATCATCCACATATACTAGATGGGAAAAATACGTATTATTGAAGCTAACTCAAAAACCCCTCATCAGATCATGACCAAATTTATATGGGACCACTTCTGAAGTATGCCCTACCAAACAAAAAAAGAATCATCAAAATCAAATTATAATTGGCGGAGTAATCGCGTAACAAACATACAAAAAAAAAATACAACCGAATTGAGAACCTCCTCCTTTTTGAAGTCGGTTGAAAATAGCAGATCAGAGGTTATGTAACATCTATTTTGTGTCGCCAGACAAGCCCGCGGGCCGCAGCCGGCGGAGATAGCGAACGTTCTTCGTACATCCGGAACTCAAGTACAAATAGTTTAACTTAAGTAAGGTGAGTCATACGGTTTGCTATTAATTCCAAACAAAAATGTAACATTTTTTTTTATTAAATATATTTTCTTACAAACTATACTTGATAAAATACATTTTAGGATACTATAGTTTACAGTCCCTATCACATTGACATAAAAGTTCAAAATAGTAACATTCCATTATTTACATAATAACTAATTTGTTTCAGATGTGTGCAGACGCCGCGCGTTATATTTTGTGAAGAGTTTTTATTAAGAATATTTTCTAGCGTTCCTCCGGGACATTGTGTTCAATGCATATGTTTCTGACAATATTATGTACACTACAAAGTATGAAATAATAGTTAATATCCAGGTGATTTCTATTCATACGGTGGTACGTCGGCAACAAATCTATTCCACTCGAATAGTTTATCTGATACTAATGATGTGCAAACAGCATGAATATTTTAGTAAAATTGAACTTTGGATTGTGATTCAATTTCTTATTGATTGAACAACTTACGTAGATAAGGTTTCTGATTTCGTACATAGTTGATATTGTTATACATTTACGAGGTTCTAGTTCGTTCCTCACGCACCCGCATGGCGTTAGCTTGTTGAGTGCCCTCCGTTAGCAGTAGAGCATCATGCCAGAAAATATAATGTTGTGTAACTTCGTAGTACATACCTACCTTAGCTTAGCGCAATCCAGCTTCTAACCTCTGAATCCTTACTATCAATCATGTTTACTTCAACTTATTTATAATTATGATTTAAGTTCTTATTGTTAGTTTTTTTTCTTATTTCCCTAGTGTGACATCAACTGTAACGTAGAGTTGCTTTTATAGTTGTAGTGATATTTTAGTGTAAGAGGATTCAGTTAAGAAATCCTAAGGAATGAATTTAATTTAGTTTGATAACATAGTCGTCTCCAGGTGAATGCACATTATGTTCAGAATTTTTAGTGCTCTTGGATTAATTTATCTTTATTTCAATTCCCAGATTTCTATACTCCATAGGTTTAGGTAGTTAAAAAAGGTCCAGGTAGTTAAATAAATGACACTTTCTTGTTTAAAAATACGATAAACTAAATTTATTTTAGATTTTTATCTACGCCCATGTATAAATCCTCTATAATTAAAGTTTCCGAAACAGTTTATTGCCAACATTAAAACACCCAGTGTCATAGTAACCTTAATAGCATCCAAACGGGAGTTATAATGTTGTACTGAATTTCATTATGCATCTCCTTTTAAAAAAAAAAGAAAATTATCATGCCCGCGCGTTTCACTACCATAGCGCCATAATTTAAAAAAAAAAACTTTTTGATTATTCGAATTAAATAGATAGGTCGTATCCCGCCATTTGTGTTCAATATTAATACTGCAATTTTTGTTAAGTACTTTGTTTCGTTTTTTATTTGTTCTTTTGTTTTGCTTGTTTGTCCTATACATAGTTTGTTTGTAGGGATACTCGGCAATTAAACTTTCCATGAATCTACATAGAGTTCTTACAACACCCTATGGTTTCAGAACGTTTTATAGAGGATTCATAACATGGGTGTAGATAAAGTCTTGTATGCAACTGTACATAATTAGGTATTAAAACACTCATGTGTACCCCTTTAATACCCTTTAGTATACAACAGTTGCATAAATAACTATTACGATAGTTTCCTCTTTTATTAATTCGTAGATGTAAATGCTTGAGCACAGTTTTTTTGTTAGATTTATAATAGTAATATAATATTTCGTAATCTATTCTAAAGAGCCCAAACTAAACGTCAACGAATTATAACATGAAGTGACAGATATTACTATTATTATTTAAGAGTTCAACTGCTACTAATGAGACACAATAGAATTTTAAATGTTATCGTCTTTGTAACAGACGGCAGGATATCCACCAAAACCTATGGAGTACCTACAGTTTCGTGATTTTATCCCATTTGACGCTACCAAAAATATTTCTTATTACCGAAATAATGCAATGAAGCAAAGTATCGGGAACAAAGTATATCGATTGAAAAACGACAGTTTTAGATATAGATTGACACACGTCAAAATTATTATTATGAGAAGTGGAATTGATATTTTAAAAATATTATTAAATAAATTCGTGAACTATGTATTGGTCGTTTTATTTCTTACCTTCAAGGAATGTTAGTTTAATTGCTGCATTGCGAAGTCATCCCTCTTGTTTACTTACGTGTACGATAAATAAACAAGAGGGATGTACTATCGAAGAACTTTATATCTAAGCAGTATGAAAACAAAATCCCGCAAACACGAGGACCACATCTGTTACCGCCCCCGTTCTATAGCGGCCGGGCGCTGCAAGCAGAAATAGTCTACGGTGTATAGATATGATCTTCTTCGATAGTACAACACGTAATATACAAAAAATACGATACGATATACAGTTGAGATCATACGTCAATACTTCGTCGCCATACGGTTCAAAACAAATGCAGTATGAAACTGCGTGTGACTGACCCTGGCAGAGTCACCATCAGGGATTTTAATTTGATAAAAAATTTAGTCGCTAATTAGTCGCCAAATATCAGAATTGGTCGGTAACTGGTTCAAAAGATATTAGGATTTATAGGTGGCCGATCTGAAGAGAGCCTACCCCAGCAGAGCCACATTTATATCTCAAAAACTAGAGCACCTAACGAAGATCTGTTGTCTCCCATATTTAGTCGCTAATTAGTCGAAATCAGTCGCCAAATATCAGAATTGGTCGGTCACTGGTTCAAATGATATAAGGGTTTATAGGTGGCCGATTTGGAGAGAGCCTACCCCAGCAGAGGCACATTTACATCTCGAAAACTAGGGCACTTAGCGAAGATCTGTTTTCTCCCATATTTAGTCGCAATGCGTCGCCAAGTCACAGATTTAGTCGGGTCTTAGTTTAGAAGATATAATGGTGTGCGTTACTCCAGCGGAATGTTGTCGCTTTTCAGGATTTCGGCTCGACAGATAATTACGATAATTACGACGACGTTACCCCAGCGGCATGTTTTTTAACCGGTGGTCGTAGCTGAGTACAAACTAGCTACAAAGATAGATCATATTTGTGCCCAAAAAATAAAATTTGTGCGTCTTGAGGTTTCAGAGTTATTCAAGATGCCGCTGGGGTAGCGTTTAGCAAATTGCTGTACCTCTCAAACGGCATGACATACAAATACGTTTTTTTTTACTACGGTGGGTCTTAATTTATGCTTATGCTGTGCAATTTTATTTTGTCTATAATCGACACCGTTGGAAAATAAAAAATTGATTTTCAAAAACCCTAAAATCGATCCTTGCGATTCAATGAGAAACCCTAGAAACTTACCAATTATGGTGATTTGTACCTTTTATGAACTCAAAGCATCATGCGAAATGAGATGTTTCTATTCCAACTCCTCAGAGAGCTATTCCATTTTAATTAAAATCTGACTATGCTAAAATGTAATACTCCATTAAATGAGTTATTATTAAGTGACGGTAATTATGATTCGGCAAATAATTAGTACCTTTATCCAATTGGATAAAGGTACTAATTATTTGCCGAATCATAAAGGATAAGGATTTTTCAGCTGAAACTTTAAGGATAAGCAATTGCTTATCCTTAAAGTTTCAGCTGAAAAATCCTTGTAACTACACAGATATAAGAAGAAAACCATAGGAAAAGAAATTTCACTATTAACCGAACAAATTCGAATGACTGTATAAAAGCGGCCGCGCAGTACATTGTGCCAACCTTCTTAAATTTGTAGTATTATAATTAAATTTTGATGGGTACAGGTGCGTACAAATGGTTAAAATAACTATTTACTTCCTTTTATATAAATATGTACAAAATCTATAAACAGTATTTTTATTTTATTGTTATGTCTTATTGATCTTTTTTAGCAATACAAAATACCATTTATCGTCAAATATAAGTACATTGTAGTCTTTATTAAATTTCTGTAGGTACCTATTATGTTCTAACATTTTACTGAAAGTTAAAGATTTGCAAATACTCAATATAATATGGCTTACATACTGTGCGTGTGTACGTACGTGTTTTACAAACCAATAAATAATTTTATGTAACACTTTTGTGTGACTGTTTCAAAAAACGAAATTTGTACTACAAATTTAAGAAAGTTGGCACAATGTACTGCGCGGCCGCTTTTATGCAGTCATTCGAATATGTTCGGTTAATCGTGAAATTTCTTTTCCTATGGTTTTCTTCTTATATCTGTGTAGTTACAAGGATTTTTCAGCTGAAACTTTGAGGATAAGCAATTGGACAAAGGTACTAATTATTTGCCGAATCATAATTACCGTCACTTAATAATAACTCATTTAATGGAGTATTACATTTTAGCATAGCCAGATTTTAATTGAAATGGAATAGCTCTCTGAGGAGTTGGAATAGAAACATCTAATTTCGCAGGATGCTTTGATAAAAGGTACAATTCACCATAATTGGTAAGTTTCTAGGGTTTCTCATTGAAGCGCAAGGATCGATTTTAGGGTTTTTGAAAATCAATTTTTTATTTTCCAACGGTGTCGATTATAGAAAAAATAAAATTGCACAGCATAAGCATAAATTAAGACCTACCGTAGTAGAAAAAATCGTATTTGTATGTCATGCCGTTTGAGAGGTACAGCAATTTGCTAAACGTTACCCCAGCGGCATCTTGAATAACTCTGAAACCTCAAGACGCACAAATTTTATTTTTTGGGCACAATTAGGCACAAATATGATCTATCTAAGAAGCTACTTTGTACTCAGCTACGACCGCCGGTTAAAAAACATGCCGCTGGGGTAACGTTACTCCAGCGGAATCTGTTTTTCGTGAATATCTTTGGATCGACTGGACGCACAAATTCTAAATTTCGGGCACATTTACACGAGATGGGGTACTAATTATCTGTCGAGTCGAAATCCTGAAAAGCGACAACATTCCGCTGGAGTAACGCACACGATATAATGAGTTCAATTAGTAAGGTATAGTCCAAGAGCTAGATCAAAGAGTTCACGAAAAACTGCGAAGAAAAAATAACTATTAATATGTGTAATATACTTCTAGTTTTATCGGTCTAAAGTCCATAGAAATGTTCGAGAAAGATAAATTCTCAATTAAATATGTCTTTATGTTTTAAATTACTAGGTTAGAGTGGCTTCATAAATTTCTTTGATAATATTAAAACTTGCTCTTGGTCTATTTGGTGTCAAGATGTACAATCGCATACAACTGTTTTACCAATTCATAATGTTAATATTATTTATAATGGTTCTAATTAATTTTATTTATTGCTCCTTAGAACATGTTGAACAGTATTAAAATGCCAGAAATAATATAAATCAAAATCAAATCAAATTAATTTATAAAAATATATTTCCAAAGTTGGTTTGATTATATTTAATTATTATCAGTTTGATTATTATAGAATATAATATTTTTATTGTAAAAACATGAGTATACATTCCTCCAGACGTCATAGATACCTACTTGTCTAGAAACTTATTAAAGTATTTTGTATTTGCTTGTACCACTGTATAGAGAAATTGAATTCTTTAATATATTTTTAATTACACACCGGCTGAATCTATAACTTGGCGACGCATTGCGACTAATTAGCGACTAAATATGGGAGAAAACAGATCTTCGCTAGGTGCCCTAGTTTTTGAGATATAAATGTGGCTCTGCTGGGGTACGCTCTCTCCAGATCGGCCACCTATAAACCCTTATATCTTTTGAACCAGTGACCGACCAATTCTGTTTTAATTAGCGACAAAATTTTTGTGTTATCGAAATTAAAATCCCTGATGGTGGCTCTGCCAGGGTCAGCCATACTGAAACTGCTATGAAATCCCAAAATTACACAGTAAAATATCGTACTGGATCAATCCGCGTGAACGTGGCGTCGGGGAATTCAGCACTGACACTGACCTCATTAAAATTATACAACTGTGTAAATTAAATTTAAAACTGTGTAAATTAAATGAAGCTACGAGTGTGTCGCGTGCGGGCCGCGGCCGGGCGCCCGGCACTTGACGGGGTTGGAGATGCGGAAGATGTTGGGCAGCAGCGCGGCCAGCGCCGCGAACAGCGCGGGCGCGGCGCCGGCCGGCAGCGCGGCCTGCAGCGTGCGCAGCTCGGCGCCGCCCCAGCCGGCCGCCTCCAGCATGAAGCTACGAGTGTGTCGCGTGCGGGCCGCGGCCGGGCGCCCGGCACTTGACGGGGTTGGAGATGCGGAAGATGTTGGGCAGCAGCGCGGCCAGCGCCGCGAACAGCGCGGGCGCGGCGCCGGCCGGCAGCGCGGCCTGCAGCGTGCGCAGCTCGGCGCCGCCCCAGCCGGCCGCCTCCAGCATGAAGCTACGAGTGTGTCGCGTGCGGGCCGCGGCCGGGCGCCCGGCACTTGACGGGGTTGGAGATGCGGAAGATGTTGGGCAGCAGCGCGGCCAGCGCCGCGAACAGCGCGGGCGCGGCGCCGGCCGGCAGCGCGGCCTGCAGCGTGCGCAGCTCGGCGCCGCCCCAGCCGGCCGCCTCCAGCATGAAGCCCTTCACGCACTTCAGCACCAGCTCCGCGCGCCGCACGCACCACGCCGCCGTCATCTCCTGCGCCCGGAACCGACACCGATTAAAAACGTTCAAATGTACTCCGGTTGTCAATCGATGTTAAAAACTTATAAAATGTTAGTAAATTAAGAGATATATTAGACAGATTAGAATGCGATCGATCTTAAATATGTTCCGAGGCCACTCAAAAAACAGTAATATGTGTATAGTCAACCTCGTAATTGGTTCACCGACCGCCCTAAACTGTAACGACACCCGCACGTCACACAACGATAAAGTCTATTTTTATTTTAAGACCATTAAGACAGACAGTTTTATATAGTCAAACTCACAGCAATTATTTAAATTAAACCATTTACAGGCACTTTTGAATTGCCAAAGAGTCGGTCAATCAGAAATATGAAGCTAGTTGCCGAAAGCTTAGTATGGTACCTATGGAGAAGAACGAGCAAGAAACTCCATGGACACTTAAATTATATGTAAGAAGGATGTAAAAAAAATACGTTAAAAGTGTTCAGAGTACAGCAAATAGAAACAAAAAAGCAATTCAAAAATAAAATATTTAAAATAAGCCATGGCAGCTAAGAGATGACCAATCCCACCCAACTGACGGCGCCTGTTCACGAATATATGACGTATGGATCAGAAACATTCAGCTCAACCATTTTAAAGGGAGCTAAATGATCACACGCGTCATCATCAGCGAGACATCAGAGAGTGCACGCACTCACAGCCGCCAGGGCACATTCAAGTCACTTAGACTTATTACCCGGTAAATGCAAGCGTCATATATTGTAGCAGACAAGGTGACCAAATACTTCTGAACAATTTAAAATGTCAATAAGTTCCATACACTACAAGTTACCATTAATATCTGAACATTCATTAGTTAATTAATATCGGAGCAGATGCTTGTCAGTAATTTCTATACACACAACTAACCAAAAATATCTGAACACTTACAACGTCAAGTGTATCTACGCAGATGGGGTAGCCTTAGATATCTGAGCAGTTGAGGAAAAATTGCAGTAGAAAGTGTAGCGGTTACACCGCCACATACGAACTACTCATCAAAGACATGACGTCACACAAATCCAGCATCGCGCAATTAGAGTTTACCGCGCGAACGACATATATACTCGTAAGACTATCCGTCATCATCAGTCGGGCAGTCGGCCCGCCAGACATAACACCCGTCTGGTCGGAGGATCCTCCCTTTTCTATGGTGGATGAGTGAACTTTACACCCTGATCCTCTTACCCCTAAAAAAGTGCTTCCAACTTGTACTTGGTGGTACTATGATGACCCTGGCAGCTTATAACTTTTTGTAGTTTTGAGTCTTGTCATGTCAAGTGTGTCATCCAACTCATGTGTGAACTCACGCAATAAATAAATTTAGGCAAGCAACGTATTATAGATATTGGATTATTGATTTTAATTAATGTAATATGAGTTCATACCGTATAGATGCTGAATTAAAATATAAAATAATGGGATGATAAAGTCCGTTTTTTTTTCATACGGACTGAGGACTCCTAATTACTTCCAATCATTATGGAGTTTGTTTCATCGCGATAGATCATTTAGTTTCAAAGTTACACCGTTTTGTTTACACTGAGGTCACAGAAGCGAACTTTTTTTTCTTAAATTCCATAAAAAGTACATACAAAAAAATATTTAGATTTTTTAAATATTTTTTCCGTCGAAAAAATTAACCTTAGGTTCTCTCAGTTCCATTTGTGCATATTTTAAAGAATCACACTATATATAGTGTATACCCATATTTGCAAAATAAAATTATCTTATCTTATCTCCAAATAATTGAATAAGTTATTCTGGACAGGTGTCAAAATAACAAACCAGTCGGAACAAAGCGGCTGCGAACCCAATGATACAATTTTAATAGCCCAGTCTTTATCGACACAGACAAAGGCAAGGGTCGCTAACGCGAATGTAACTAAGATTTTTTTAAATAATTATGTTGTTAGGTCCCCTGAGCGTAGTTTATACCAAAGTTTGCAACCCTGAAAATCTTGTGCTACTCTCATAGTGCTCGAAAAACTGCGAAATCCTGGCAGTAGTTTCAGTTTTTTTGAAAAGTATACCCTAAGGACGCGTTTTTGGGTATATATTGTTCTGAAGCAAGCTAAATTTGCTACAATCTGAGCCCAACTCAAGCATTCTAGGTCTATTGGTTGCAAAGATACAGCTAGTCAAACATAGGCAATTTTTCCCATAAAGTTAATAATTCTCGATACATTATGATTTAGTGCTCTTCATAGCTAATGTTGTCGGTATTCATCGAAAATCACAGCTACGTTTTTATCAAAATGGTTGAAAACATAGCTGAAGTATCCCGCCACAATGGCTCTGACTAAATCATTTCAATGCCACCATCGACCACTGTGAACGTTTCGTTCCCTCGACGATGGATGTGTGATGGCAAAAAAATTACTCAATTTTCGAGCGATGTTCACGCCGGTTGCACACCTCCGCCGCGAAACCATAGCAACGACTGGCTCGAGTCATGTTCCGCTACTCGCACTCGATTCGTAACGGCACCTGACGCAAGTCAGGTCAATTGAACTACTGCGGTTTCGCTGCTATGGTTTCGCGGCGTAAGGGTGCTTCCGGGGACACTCTGTATACATATTATTCTACAATTTTTTTTTCATTGCATTATTGTTATGAAAAAAAAAAGTTTTTTTACTTTTGGTGTAGTCTACTAGAGGAGCTCATGGCTAAGTAATAACTACCGCACGGGCCAATCCATCAGGTTAAGCTACGCTTGTAGGGGTTGGTCTGTAGATGGGTGACCATCTTTACATACCGAGACTCCTACGTGCCTCGGAAAGCACGTTAAGCCGTTGGTCCCGACTGTCATGGATCATTGACAGTCGTTACGGGTCGTCAGAAGCCCGAAAGTAGGACAACCAGTCTACCAAGGTGTATCGTATTACCCAGTAACTGGGTTGTGGAGGTCAGATAGGCAGTCGCTCCAAGTAAAATACTTGTATTCAGCTGCACCCGGTTAGACTGGAAGCCGACCCCAATATAGTTGAGAAAAGGCTAGGCAGATTGATTGACTTTTGGTGTAGTCAATTTTCAATTCGGTTGTGTTTTTTTTGTATGTTGTTACCTCAGAACTCCGTGGTTTATAAACCGATTTGGAAAATTATTTTTTACTTCCAGCGGTCCCATTTTTTAACAAAATTTAGTTCTGATGATGAGAACCAAGAGAATCAGAAATTAAAGTTATTTTTCACTTTTTGTCTTTTGTTTTTAAATGTCGGGTTTTGTTGCCAGTGTATAGAGTGCCGCTAGCGGTACCTACTTTATAAAAACTAAAAACTTCGCAAGCAATGAGAAATTGCTACTAAAGACTGCGGCGTAACTAACTGACTAACTGCTTCTCGACTGACAGTCGCTTACCCCCGCGTCACCAGTCCCGAGTCTCTATTTTGGTTGCAGAGACCAAAAGTACAAACAGGGAAGTTTTATACAAATAACATAACACACCTGTATTCCCCTAGGGTTAAGCAGAGGTGTAACTATATAGTATTTATATTTCAGACTGGACAAGTTATACACCCACATTTTGCCAGTTATGTTAAGATCCAAAGTAATAGGGGGCGAGCCTATAGCCATTAACCGGGCACAAATCCAGGCTTCGGGCTGTTACTGGGAAATTCCAGATAGTATACCCAATAACACTGCCTGACCCTGGAATCGAACCCAGGACCCCGTGTTCGACAGTAGCGCTTGCGACCACTAGACCAACGAGGCAGTTTTTTGGAAAAATGTGGCTGTTATTGTAGTATATTGTGGTGGTGATTATATTGAAGTCGCGGGCAGAAGCAAGTTTAAAATAAAAATAGATCTGGTGCGCGAGGAGTTACTGTGGGAATACATAACAATCTTAATTATGTTTTATAAGATTGTTGCGCCACTTCTTCCCAGTCAAAGCGCTAGCAAGTGGTGAAGGGCGGGCGTCATTTTGTTTAATTATTTGGTATCTCACACGTCGACGTAGGAGGTTGTCGGCTGCTTAACCGGACTTTATTGAGTCAGCCACAGGCTGCCTCAGTAAATTAAAGCCTCCAGCCAGGGCATACAACTAAGCGAGCACACGCTCAGGGCGCCCCCTGTGGGGTACGGCCCTCGGCTCAGGGCGGCACTGGGGGCACAGCAAGGGACAGGCTGGAGCGCATTTTATTATTAGGCGAATTTAAAGCTACAGGCTCAGCAGCGCGGGCTGGCTCGGGCGACGGACGTCGTCTGAACTCGTCTGGGATAGTGAGAGTGTGCTTTGGGGAGGGAATGTAACGGGCGGCTGCCGCAAACAGGGACTGTGGTGCTTTATAGCAGGGTCGAAGAAACGCTATGAGAGGCGTTTCATGTTTAGAGGTATGAGGAACAGGGTGTAAAGTTCACTCATCCACCATAGAAAAGGGAGGATCCTCCAACCAGACGGGTGTTGTCTGGCGGGCCGACTGCCCGACTGTTGATGTCGGATAGTCTTATAAATGTCGTTCGCGCGGTAAACTCTAATTGCGCGATGCAGGATTTGTGTGACGTCATGTCTTTGATGCGTAGTTAGTATGTGGCGGTGTAATCGCTACATATGAACTGCTGCCATTTACATTTACTTTTAAAAGAGTAACCGTGGAGTTTCTTGCCGGCTCTTCTCCATAGGAAACGACCAATTGGAACCGTGCACCTAGCTTCTGACGTTTCATAAGTGCCCTTGTAGGTTTATGTGAAATAAAATATTCTGAATTTTGGACAGTGGGCATTTTGAGATCTAAATGAAGACCCAAATAGCGGACATAGAGCCCCGTAACCTTTCAAAGGGAACGGTTTTGGAGAGTATGCATCTCATGGAGATGGCGTGCATTAGCGTATGCGAGACTACGCACGCATAGGTCGTGATGGGACGGATGACCGCGGTGGAGATGCGCAATTTGCACTTGAGTGACAATTCTCTGCGTGCGGTCAATATGAATTGGAGCCTACTGAGAGCGAAAACGGCGCGCGAATGAGCCGTCTTTATGTGCTCACTAAAGGTAAGGTGATGGTCAAAGATCACACTTAGTTATTAAGCTCGCTTTTCCCAAGGGATCGGATTGCCATACATGGTGATCGGGCTGGTGAAGGGCGGGCGTGCTGGGGGACTGTCTTAAGTAATTTTGACGTTAAAAAGTGCTGATTCAGCTCAGCCTAGTTCAAATAAATGACTATTGATTTTGATTACGGTAACAGTGGAGTTTCTTGCCCATTCTTCTCCATACGAAAACTACCTTTTGGAATGGGCGACTAGAATCAGTTATTATTATTTTTTGTGAAGTTTGACGTTCAAAAGTGCCTTTTTTGACTTTGATTATGGCATTTCATGCAGGCTACTTTTTGATTTCGTGTATTCACGTTCAAACAAAGGTATCGCGTCATGTGATATTCATGAAAACGGTAACGTCACGTCAAGAATAACCTATTCAATTATTTGGAGAGTAGCGATCGAAATATTACCCAGTTCTATTGAGATTATTATTATTGTAAGTATACCTCGGACATCTCATGCCTCAGCAGCAGCGGTATCGACAGGCTAGTGATGTCGTTGCTGCACGCCGCCTTCAGAATGTTGCGCAGGCCCAGGATGGCCGGGTGACGGGATGTGATGTCGCCTGAAAATTTTACCAGTGTTAACGTTTTCTATGCTACTTATTTCGATTAAAGCATCTCTAGTTTGTAAATTCAGTTTCACATTGTAGGCCTATCAGTGATACAAGCACCTGCTGCACAAGCAAATTTAAACCAGATTGCTACCTACAAATCATATCATTTATTACTTTGCAAACATGGGTAATTAGTATACTACATAGATGTTTTATTATAAAAGGCCTCCATGTTCTACCGTCACATGGGAATGCAAATCATATTTAATTGACACAAAAATACATTATAATTTTAAATAACAATTAGGAAATTATAATAATACAAACTACAAAAGTACAAATTAATGCCAAATCGTTCATGGGCGCCGGCAGGTTCATATTCAGGGGGGTGCATCTTCAGCTCCACGATTTATTTTTTTATTTTGAATAAAACTAAGTATTTTTTTAATTAAACAATTGAGGGGTATAAAAGCAAAAACGCCGCTGTCCATTTTTGTCCAAATTGAACTATGAATGCCATCTATTAGGTTTTATTGTAATTATTTTGGTGTAATAACTAGTTCAGAAGCAATGTTCACACTGTCCCATAGAAAATTAAGTTTGAAGTTTGGAGTGAGAAGCAAAATTGACACTGTCCTTAAACAATCAAATGCAAAAGCGCCATTGTCCAAAAGGACCAATCATAAGACGTCGGCCATGTCGTTTCTAAGATGACGTCGAAATCTTTTTGTAGTGAAGTTAGGTGTAAATGTGCCACTGTCCAGAACTTTAGGTGCAAATCTGCTACTGTCCATCATTGAGATGCAAAATTGACACTGTCCAGTCGAAATTTTTAGTTATTAGCAAATTCTTGTCGTATATCAATATAGTTTCCTTATTATTATTTGGTTATTTAAAATTCAGAATTAAAAAAATATTTTAATTTAGTTTATATAATATAAATGCCAGAGACATTTTTCTTCATTTTGGCTAAATATTGTTTTTGGACAGTGGCATTTTTGCTTTTATATTCAATTATCAAATCAAATTGGAAGACAGCAAAAAAATATATGAAATTGATACACAGCGTTTACAGTCTGACATTCATTTACTTGAGGGAAGACTTAGTTCCTTTTACATTAAATATGTGGGCTCTCAGAACCAAATTAAAGAACATATTCTTGCAGCTAATGAGTTAGTTATGTGTCAGTGTACTTGTCAGAAGGTTTCAAACCCTGATGCTGTCCAGCCTGAGGCAATAGAGGACCCGTCCCAGGCTGAGAGTTTGACTCAAGGCTGTATCCTCAACCAAGATAAATATCTAGTATTGTGCAAGATCTATCTCAAGAGGTATAGCCTGAGATTGGTAGTTCTCAATCAGTTATTTTCTCAGATAGTATAGGAAAAGGTATAATTAGTAACAACCTGTGATAATCTACTCAAAATTATTGTATGCCAGGGTCTACCTACAAACGAATAATGGCATCAGTAACAGTAAATGCATACAATCCTAAAACCAACATTACTGTATTTGTAAGTAATAGTTCTAAGGTCAAAAAATAAGAAATCACTGACTGTGTAACTGAATTCTTAAAGTTAAATTGTAGTAAAATAATATTGTGTGCATTCCCATATTTTGAAAAATTGAAAAAAAGACAAACAATTATATTCATATGCTTAATAAGCATATGTGCACTTTTTAGTTAGTCATTATAGTAATAAGCTTCTATTTCTTGACACCAACAGTTTTGTGGAAACTTTAAAATCGACTAGGGATACTGTGTATCTGCCTGTTAGTTTTAGACACATAATAGCAAGGATATTAGGCTAATTTTTATATAAACTTAGACATAGGTAGTATGTCGAAGTCTTGTATTATTAACACCACAGTGATTAGTAATAATACTAAAAATATGGTGGTGAACCTGAATAAATGTAGCTCAAATGCTATTTATATTTTTACAAATTGTACGAAGGAGGTTCCATGTCCCTCGCTCACTATGAGCTCACTGCCTAGTGATGCCATTGAAGTCTTAGGGTTAACTCCGGATAGTCATTTAAACTAGTTTGTAAGACAACAGAAGGTACCAGTAAGAATATTTTTATACCTAACAACAACAAGGTGTCTTCTTGCTCTAAAATAAATAATTATCAAAAAGGAGATCAGCAGAATGCCTTGAAATTATTTCATCAAAATTATTAGAAAATGTTAATATAATTGTAAGAAATGTTTTTAGAAAAAACAAAGTTTGACATTGGTTGTTTTACTGAACATTGGTTAAAGGATTACCAAATGCTGATTAATTACGAGAACTATAGTGTGGGCAGTTGTTTTAACCGTAAATCTATGCTGCGTGGATTCTCTAATCTTGATAAAAAATTGTTTAAAATCTAAGCAACGTAATGACATAGTTGGTTGGACAGTTGAACGTTGCATCGAACTGTCTTGTGCTGAGTGGATAAGCATGTTGTAGTGTGCGTGTACAGACCCCCTAATTATCTAAACTTTTCTTTATTTGAGTCAATAATGGAAGATGTCCTAGCGAAACCTGCATCAACTAACAAAACCACAATTCTTTGTGGTGATTTTAATATAAATATTCTAGAAAATAATTAAAATAGCAGTAGAATATTAAGCCTTTTTAAATCGTTCAATTTGTCTAATGTTTTTACAGAACCGACTAGAGTAACCCCAACTTCTGCTTTTTGTATCGATAATGTCTTCTGCGATTGCGATTATTTAGATAAAGCCATCATAAACTATTTGCCGTCTGGTCATAGTGGACAAACGGTAACTTATAAGTTTAAAACAGTTAAGCAAAAAGTGCAAATACAATTTAGACCAATAACAACTGGCAAATTAACCTACATAATTAGTTAAATGCTCTGGGCCAGAAATGGACGATGCAAATAAATTATATGAGGATTTCTTTTCAGTAGTGCAAACTGAATTCAGTCAAACTTTTGAAAAGAAAACAAAATATGTAATTGGTTTATTTGAAATAAATGATTTGAGTTTGAGTTTGACGAAGCGAGCTCGATCATTTTTGCAGTTCACTTCTGATATGTTAGGTTGTAGTTTGTCCATTTATACAAGGAGTAACTTTGTCGACATATGCAGAAAAACTTAAAAAAATAAGAGATTTTTCGAAAGAAAATGAAGGGAATCTCTTGGACCTAGGTTGTAAATGGTGGCTTGGAGCCTTCTCCCCGACGCTCAGTCTCACTTTCACTAAGTCTGCGAACAGTATCGTGCGAGCGAGATAAGGAGTGAATTCAAGCTGAGGTATTATGCACTCTTCAGTTTTCAATGTACAAATTGTTAAGTAGGAAATAGTGTAGGTACTCATTGTTGAAGAGTCTAATAAATAAATAAATAAAGCACCCACCGGATCGGAGCGAGGAGTCGTCGACGATGAGGTGGAACACCACGTGCACTTCGGCGAGGTTGCTGTGCTTGGTGACGAAGATGTCGCCCGTCTGCAGGTTGCGCTTGCTCCGGAACCGCGAGCCGTTGTTATTGGAGCTGGAGCCGTTGGAAACGTTCTCTGCTTGCTCCTTCACGCGCTGCTTGTTGCGACGTTCCACCTGGGTGGTTCATGGACAGTTAAGAACAACATAAGGTATAGTTCGGAATCAGTCTTCTAAACGCATATACTCTGAAGGAGTTTGCGAATAAAGGCTCCTAATCTGGCGTCTCTGAGATACGAACGCGAGCCACATGTCTGTCCTGTTTTAGGTAAAACCATCAGAGGGGCAAGTCTTGTATTCTAAGAACGCAGTCTAGTTTCAGTCTCACTGTCCTATAAATATTTTATTTAAATTTTTACCAATATTTTTGAAATTGATTGTCGCAGAGATTTGATTGAGACTACATTTTCAGTTTTTATCTGAAATTGTAAATGAGTATAAAATATTTTTTTAATTATATGTCTGAAACACGGTGTAAATAAAGATAGCTGAAGATATACGAGTATAACACGTACCTCTAAGGAAGAGTATCAATTTGCCTAGCCTTTTCCCAACTATGTTGGGGTTGGCTTCCAGTCTAACCGGATGCAGCTGAATACTAATATTATCCATGTATCGACTGCATTTGACCTTCACAACACAGTTACTGAGTAATACGATACTCTTTATTATTTATCGACGAGTCCAAGGAAAAGTATGTACTTCGGAAATCATTGTTTATCTTCGGGAGCTGTTACAACCATGAAAGTATTTGCCTATTTTGTATTGCCACGATTACGAAATTATAGATTAATAAATCTGTCAAAAAAAAAACTTTTGTGTGACTAATGACGATCTGCGACGAGTAGGTAACCCGACAGAGAAAACTTCATACAAATAGGCAATATGTGCGCTACTACAAAGCGCCGCGCCGCAGTACAAAGCTTTGGTTCAGTGAGGGGTCACTCTGTGGCGCGACGTTCGTGCAGATTCGGCAACACGAAGTTTACAGAAGCGCATACCTTTTCTGGTTTACCTGTTTGAAGTCGCGATACGTATCATCCTGCAAGTCAATAATAGCCGCCGCGAGCACGTACCGGCTCCTGCACCTTCTCGCTGATGTCCCGCAGCTGGCGCTCGGCGTCGGCGAAGTGGTGCTCCGTGCTGCGCGCGGCCGCGGCCAGCAGCAGCGACGTGGGCGGCGCGGGCCGGCGCGGCGGGCTGTCGGCCAGCAGCACGGCGCCCGCCAGCCCGCCCGCCAGCTCGCCCGCGTACAGCGACAGCGCCGTGGGCAGGCGCGCAGACGGGCTGCGGGCGGGTTTGGTTAGCGGCTCTAACGTCGTGCTACGGCCCTTACCGACCGGCAAAAAGAAAATAGTCGGCAAGAACGCTAAGCGACAACTAAGAGACAGCGCGGGCGGGCGATGCGATGCGATGCGGTGGCAAGGGGTCAAAATTTCACGAGGGCGAAGTCGCGGGCAGAATATAAAATAAGTATACTCTTTGATTATTGGATTTTCTCTACCTAACCCTTCGGAGAATGCAGGTGTGATGTTATGTTTTGGGATTATTGGAATAAAATTCATTACTCGACTACGGCGAAACAAAAAGGAGGATTAGGATTTTGACCGGTATGTATGTATTTATGTGGGTATGTATGTTCATCTGTTCCCTCATAACTTCTAACTCCTTATCATAGTTTGATAAATGAGGTATCGTTGGAAGCGTCTTGATCGTCCGCAGGTTATAGGCTATGTGACATCACGTTAAATACATCACAGACAGACAAATTAAAAATCCAGAGTCACACGTAGTCTGTTCGATTTATACTGTCTGTGATGTATTGTTTATCTTGTTAACCTTTTTAGTTGGCTTTTTTGTCGTAGTTGTGTTTTAGTTTTTACCCGACTACGGCGAAGCACAAATGAATATATTATGTAAGTAAATCTGTACTCTGGGTGTGTCTGTTTTTTGTCGCAGTTGGTTTTAATTTTTATAACTTTTATTTTAATTATTTTGGGGTTGTAATATACGTATATTTTTTTTAATGTGCGTAATCAATAAATCATTACAGTTGCGGTGTGTAATAGATTATTACTTAAATAAAAGTAGATTATTTGTATGGAGATTTTTTTTTTGTTACACTATAGAACATTAATATCCTAAGTAGGTGTAGTTTTCATTTTTAATAGTTAATTTTTTAAGCAAAATAAAACATTATTTAAAAACCGGCTATGCGCGAGTCGGCCTCGCACACGGATGGTTCCGTACCACAGTACAATATTTAGCAAATAATTGAAAATGCTAGCGTAAGTCCAGGATAGCTGCCCCACTTTTTGATAGGAAGCCATAACTTATTAATTAATAATCTATTGGCAATATGTCTTTTGCATATGGTAACTTTGATCTTTAATCTATGATGGTACCCCTTTTGTTTGTACATAAGTTTTATAGATTTTGAGGAAATTATGTATTTTTGACCCTCTCAAAAGTAGGATAGATGTCTACCGTGAGGGATAAAAGACTCGTAGTAAAAATGCGTCAAGGGATAGAAGCCTACCGTGAGGGATAGAAGACTCGCTGTATGAATGCTTCAATATTAGATGCTAATTGAGATAAAACAGACTAGTTTCAATGTAATCAGTCTGTATTCAATGTTTTAACATTAATTTGTGACATCTTTTATAATTAGGTATAATTAAAATCTCTACAGAATTCTCCAACAAAAGAATTTTTTTTTAAATTCTTGTGAAATATAATCATCACATCTACTTAACGCAATCAATATACTTTTCAGAACTAACATAGATAATTTTATCAGTCTTATTCTTCTTCTTTTTCTTATTATTCTTCTTCTTATTATTTCTTAATCATCTTATGCCTAACACGTTATAACTTAAGTTCAATCTGTGATGTATCTAAGAGCGGCGGGTTTAGTCAAATACAAAAGTCAAATGCAAATCGTCTTCTTAATGTCCGAGAAGGTATTCTGTAAGTCCTGGCTATTTCATTTACACATTTGTCATTTTTGGTAATTTCTTGAAAAGCCACGCCCGGTTTTATTTTATATTTTCGAGGCATTTCTTCCACCTGCGATATGAAAATATTCATAGAAATACTTAGGGATAGATGCCCCTAAGGGCATCTATGGCTACATCAGATGGGGCAACTATACTTTTGGCACAGGCCTTTTTATATTTAAAATAAGATAAAAATAAATCTATAATTTAAATCATTATTCCGTGTACTTTAAACTGTAATAAGTATCATAGGATAAATAAAAAAAAAATAGATTTTATAACTGTGTAAAAAGATATTGAATAGTAAGTACTTGCGATTATAATTTCAACGCTTGCTGAGGTCTCGCCGCGGAAGGTTTTTACACATACGGACGAAACGCGTGCGCGTCTCCCCTACGGTTGTCGTGGCACTGGGGTCTGCGGGGGGGACTTCCTATTGTATAGTACGATTTTAGCCTACGATATTTCTAACATTGAGTATTCAAAGTCGCGGCACCTATCCCATTGGGGCACCTATCCTGGAACTACCCTATTTGTATATATTTTTTAAATTATTATTTGTTGTTATAGCGGCAATAGAAATACATAACCTGTGAAATTTTCAGTGTGAAATGTGAAGTGACAGACGGACAGCGGAGGTTTAGTTCCGTTTGGCACCCTTTGGATTGCATTCCCTATCTGAGAAAACTAAAGAAATTCGTACTTATCAACTTGTTCAACTGCGCAGAGGTCAAGCAAGTCCATGGCGACGATGCGTATGTTGTGCGTCTGCTTGAGCTGGCTGCCCAGGTGGATCGTGAAGCTCTCCTCCAGGCGCGCGCGCGCCGGCGTGGCCGGGCCAGGGGGCACCGCCTCGGCGGAGAACGTGGCCAGGGGAGAGTTGCTGCAACAAACTGATTTTCTAACTACATCCGGGATTTGAAAGGTAAGGAATGCTACAAGGATATTTTGTACGTTCTCGTGTTGTTGGTAAATTGGCACAGAAATTGTTTAAAAAAATTAGATGGTGGCGATTTCTCGCCGCTTACGTACCCAAGGCGCGGTACAGTGGTATCGGTCAAACTAAAACTGAATATCCCAATAAAAAACTTGTCTGTTGTGATTGGTTGACTGAAATAATATCACATAAGTTTGACAGTCTCTTACTCTGGCAAAGATTGGTAAAACATAACATAAAATGTAAACATTGTCAAAACTCAAACTCAAATCATTTATTCCAAATAAACCAATTACAGGTACTTTTGAATTGTCAAGGGGTCGGTCAGTCAGAAAGATGAAGCTAGTTGCCCATTCCAAAGCGTAGTAGGTTCCTATGGAGAAGAACGGGCAAGAAACTCCATGGACACTCTTTTAAATTAGAATATTGTTACAAAACATTGGTTACATCATTCATGTTGAAATTATATATGTGAGAACAATGTAGTAAATCGTGCACGTTAAAAGCGACCATAATAAAAATATAAAAACAAAAATAATTAAAATAAACCATGGCAGCTAAGAGATGACCAGTCCCCACTGACGGCGCCCGTTCACGAACATGACGCATGGATCAGCATCATTTAGCTCAACCATTTTGAAGGGAACTTAATGATCCAACACACACGCCACCACCAGCGAGACATTTGAGTGAGCATGACATACTCTCAGCCGCCAGGGTACATTCAAGTCAATGAAAGACGTACTCAGTAAATGTTAAAGTAGGTAAACAGTGCTCACATATGTGCAATGCAATTATATAAAACTAAGAGATTGAATTTATACAATGTAAATATAGTTTTTCAATCTTCAGCAGCTCCAACAATATTTTCCAATGCTAATCAATTAGTTTATGCGCCCTTGTGGAGCTGGACCAGCGTTGAGCCAAGCATTTTTGTCAGCGATGTAATCCCCCAACTTATAATATGCTTGGCAGCATTGTTGCGTTACATTTCATGTTGTATTGCATAAGTTAGGACGGCTCATCTAAGATACATTTCACCAATATGTTCCATGCATTAGCAAATTTTTGTGTTGATTAGAAGTGAGGCACACACACATGGCACATCGAGCTCGGCATGTAGAGCGTCGTCTATATAATAGACGTCACATTCTCTGTCACCCATCTATACACGTCATAGTTTCTGTCACCCATCCATACACGTCAGTCTCTGTCACCCATCTATACACGTCACAGTCTTGTCACCCATCTATACACGTCACAGTCTCTGTCACCCATCCATACACGTCAGTCTCTGTCACCCATCTATACACGTCACAGTCTTGTCACCCATCTATACACGTCACAGTCTCTGTCACCCATCCATACACGTCAGTCTCTGTCACCCATCTATACACGTCACAGTCTTGTCACCCATCTATACACGTCACAGTCTCTGTCACCCATCCATACACGTCAGTCTCTGTCACCCATCTATACACGTCACAGTCTTGTCACCCATCTATACACGTCACAGTCTCTGTCACCCATCCATACACGTCAGTCTCTGTCACCCATCTATACAAGTCACAGTCTCTGTCACCCATCTATTCACGTCACAGTTTCTGTCACCCATCTATTCACGTCACAGTCTCTGTCACCCATCTATACAAGTCACAGTCTCTGTCACCCATCTATTCACGTCACAGTCTCTGTCACCCATCTATTCACGTCACAGTCTCTGTCACCCATCTATACAAGTCACAGTCTCTGTCACCCATCTATTCACGTCACAGTTTCTGTCACCCATCTATTCACGTCACAGTCTCTGTCACCCATCTATTCACGTCACAGTTTCTGTCACCCATCTATTCACGTCACAGTCTCTGTCACCCATCTATTCACGTCACAGTCTCTGTCACCCATCTATTCACGTCACAGTTTCTGTCACCCATCTATTCACGTCACAGTCTCTGTCACCCATCTATTCACGTCACAGTTTATGTCACCCATCTATTCACGTCACAGTCTCTGTCACCCATCTATACAAGTCACAGCCTCTGTCACCCATCTATTCACGTCACAGTCTCTGTCACCCATCTATTCACGTCACAGTCTCTGTCACCCATCTATACAAGTCACAGTCTCTGTCACCCATCAATTCACGTCACAGTTTCTGTCAACCATCTATTCACGTCACAGTCTCTGTCACCCATCTATTCACGTCACAGTCTCTGTCACCCATCTATACAAGTCAAAGTCTCTGTCACCCATCTATTCACGTCACAGTTTCTGTCACCCATCTATTCACGTCACAGTCTCTGTCACCCATCTATACACGTCACAGTCTCTGTCACCCATCTGTACACGTCACAGTCTGTCACCCATCTATACACGTCATAGTCTCTGTCACCCATGTATACACGACATACTCTCTGTCATTCATCTATAAACGTCAGAATCTCTGTCACCCATCTATACACGTCACAGTCTCTGTCACCCATCTACAATGTGGATCTGGACTTACGACATTAAATTAAAACGAGCACAGTACTAGTCCATAGAAACATTTTAAAATACGAAGATTAGTAGTTAATGGAAAATTGAAAAATTGCAATTTTCAAACAAAATAAATAGCAGAATCGACTGCATAAAAAGTAAACACGCTTTATCTACGAAAAGTCACTAACCTGTTGCGCGGCCCGATTAGGGTCGCGGCGGGGGGCGGCGCCTGCGCTGCGGTGCGGGGCGTAGGTGGACGTGGGTAGGAAGTTTAGACGGAGAACAACAAATTAGCGGCATAAACTCACTAAGTTGCGCGTTGTTAATTAAAAGATCACTGGTTGAATAATTAATCACATAGTATCACATCACAATCAGAATTTACATCAATAGTCAAATTTATAAATTTTCAAGGTTTCCACCGTTGTTCATTATGCACAAGCGACATCGATACCTAATTAACTAACTAATATTAAACTAACACTGAACAATAAGTCACACTAAATCGTCTTTAATCTTTAATCACAAATAACAACTAAAATTTTTCGCAAAATCACAACAATGCGCGCGCGGCTCGTCTCGTGATAATTAAAGTAGCCGTGTGAGCTCCTCAAAGGGCGCCGCTGCACTGACTGTGACCGAGTCCGCGAGTCCCGAGACTGTCGAAAAAATTCCGCTCACACACACACTCGCAATTGTCTATGCACCACTAATGCATAATTTGCGTAAGTAATATTTCTTTTTCTTTCTAATTGTAGTATTATTTTGTGGGACTGGGCGGGGCGCGTCAGAGTGGAATCGTATGACACCTTTCTCTGTCTCTCAAGCATATTGAGACGTAGAGGATAGAATCGTACGTTTTGCACAGGTTCTTGACCTTACAATGTTTACCTATTATTACGGACTCAGATCTACATCATGTTGAAAAATAAGAAAATGAAAAATAATTTCCTGTGGCTAAAGTATTCATTGGATTTGATTGATTTTTTTGTATACGGGTAAAGAACATGACACTCTTTATGTGGTTTTGAGGAATGTCAAGCGTCCTGCTCCACATTGTATACAAATCACAGTCTCTGTCACCCATCTATGCAAGTCACAGTCTCTGTCACTCATCTATACACGTCACAGTCTCTGTCACCCATCTATACACGTCACAGTCTCTGTCACCCATCTATACACGTCACAGTCTCTGTCACTCATCTATACACGTCACAGTCTCTGTCACCCATCTATACACGTCACAGTCTCTGTCACCCATCTATACACGTCATAGTCTCTGTCACCCATTTATACAAGTCACAGTGTCTGTCACCCATCTACACACGTCACAGTCTCTGTCACTCATCTATACACGTCACAGTGTCTGTCACCCATCTATGCAAGTCACAGTCTCTGTCACTCATCTATACACGTCACAGTCTCTGTCACTCATCTATACACGTCACAGTCTCTGTCACCCATTTATACAAGTCACAGTCTCTGTCACTCATCTATACACGTCACAGTCTCTGTCACTCATCTATACACGTCACAGTCTCTGTCACCCATCTATGCAAGTCACAGTCTCTGTCACTCATCTATACACGTCACAGTCTCTGTCACTCATCTATACACGTCACAGTCTCTGTCACTCATCTATACACGTCACAGTCTGTGTCACCCATTTATACAATTCACAGTCTCTGACACTCATCTATACACGTCACAGTCTCTGTCACCCATCTGTACACGTCACAGTCTCTGTCACTCATCTATACACGTCACAGTCTCTGTCACTCATCTATACACGTCACAGTCTCTGTCACCCATTTATACAAGTCACAGTCTCTGTCACTCATCTATACACGTCACAGTCTCTGTCACTCATCTATACACGTCACAGTCTCTGTCACCCATCTATACACGTCACAGTCTCTGTCACCCATCTATACACGTCATAGTCTCTGTCACCCATTTATACAAGTCACAGTGTCTGTCACCCATCTATACACGTCACAGTCTCTGTCACCCATTTATACAAGTCACAGTGTCTGTCACCCATCTATGCAAGTCACAGTCTCTGTCACTCATCTATACACGTCACAGTCTCTGTCACCCATTTATACAAGTCACAGTCTCTGTCACTCATCTATACACGTCACAGTCTCTGTCACTCATCTATACACGTCACAGTGTCTGTCACCCATCTATGCAAGTCACAGTCTCTGTCACTCATCTATACACGTCACAGTCTCTGTCACCCATTTATACAAGTCACAGTCTCTGTCACTCATCTATACACGTCACAGTCTCTGTCACCCATCTATACACGTCATAGTCTCTGTCACCCATTTATACAAGTCACAGTGTCTGTCACCCATCTATACACGTCACAGTCTCTGTCACCCATTTATACAAGTCACAGTGTCTGTCACCCATCTATGCAAGTCACAGTCTCTGTCACTCATCTATACACGTCACAGTCTCTGTCACCCATTTATACAAGTCACAGTCTCTGTCACTCATCTATACACGTCACAGTCTCTGTCACCCATTTATACAAGTCACAGTCTCTGTCACTCATCTATACACGTCACAGTCTCTGTCACTCATCTATACACGTCACAGTGTCTGTCACCCATCTATGCAAGTCACAGTCTCTGTCACTCATCTATACACGTCACAGTCTCTGTCACCCATTTATACAAGTCACAGTCTCTGTCACTCATCTATACACGTCACAGTCTCTGTCACCCATCTATACACGTCATAGTCTCTGTCACCCATTTATACAAGTCACAGTGTCTGTCACCCATCTATACACGTCACAGTCTCTGTCACCCATTTATACAAGTCACAGTGTCTGTCACCCATCTATGCAAGTCACAGTCTCTGTCACTCATCTATACACGTCACAGTCTCTGTCACCCATTTATACAAGTCACAGTCTCTGTCACTCATCTATACACATCACAGTCTCTGTCACTCATCTATACACGTCACAGTGTCTGTCACCCATCTATGCAAGTCACAGTCTCTGTCACTCATCTATACACGTCACAGTCTCTGTCACTCATCTATACACGTCACAGTCTCTGTCACCCATTTATACAAGTCACAGTCTCTGTCACTCATCTATACACGTCACAGTCTCTGTCACTCATCTATACACGTCACAGTCTCTGTCACCCATCTATGCAAGTCACAGTCTCTGTCACTCATCTATACACGTCACAGTCTCTGTCACCCGTCTATACACGTCACAGTCTCTGTCACTCATCTATACACGTCACAGTCTCTGTCACCCATTTATACAAGTCACAGTCTCTGTCACCCATTTATACAAGTCACAGTCTCTGTCACTCATCTATACACGTCACAGTCTCTGTCACTCATCTATACACGTCACAGTCTCTGTCACCCATCTATACACGTCACAGTGTCTGTCACCCATCTATGCAAGTCACAGCCTCTGTCACTCATCTATACACGTCACAGTCTCTGTCACCCATCTATACACGTCACAGTCTCTGTCACCCATCTATACACGTCATAGTCTCTGTCACCCATTTATACAAGTCACAGTGTCTGTCACCCATCTATACACGTCACAGTCTCTGTCACCCATCTATACACGTCACAGTCTCTGTCACTCATCTATACACGTCACAGTCTCTGTCACCCATCTATACACGTCACAGTCTCTGTCACCCATCTATGCAAGTCACAGTCTCTGTCACTCATCTATACACGTCACAGTCTCTGTCACCCATCTGTACACGTCACAGTCTCTGTCACTCATCTATACACGTCACAGTCTCTGTCACTCATCTATACACGTCACAGTCTCTGTCACTCATCTATACACGTCACAGTCTCTGTCACTCATCTATACACGTCACAGTCTCTGTCACTCATCTATACACGTCACAGTCTCTGTCACCCATCTATGCAAGTCACAGTCTCTGTCACTCATCTATACACGTCACAGTCTCTGTCACTCATCTATACACGTCACAGTCTCTGTCACTCATCTATACACGTCACAGTCTCTGTCACTCATCTATACACGTCACAGTCTCTGTCACCCATCTATGCAAGTCACAGTCTCTGTCACTCATCTATACACGTCACAGTCTCTGTCACCCATCTATACACGTCACAGTCTCTGTCACTCATCTATACACGTCACAGTCTCTGTCACTCATCTATACACGTCACAGTCTCTGTCACTCATCTATACACGTCACAGTCTCTGTCACTCATCTATACACGTCACAGTCTCTGTCACCCATCTATGCAAGTCACAGTCTCTGTCACTCATCTATACACGTCACAGTCTCTGTCACCCATCTATACACGTCACAGTCTCTGTCACTCATCTATACACGTCACAGTCTCTGTCACCCATCTATGCAAGTCACAGTCTCTGTCACTCATCTATACACGTCACAGTCTCTGTCACTCATCTATACACGTCACAGTCTCTGTCACTCATCTATACACGTCACAGTCTCTGTCACTCATCTATACACGTCACAGTCTCTGTCACCCATCTATGCAAGTCACAGTCTCTGTCACTCATCTATACACGTCACAGTCTCTGTCACCCATCTATACACGTCACAGTCTCTGTCACCCATCTATACACATCACAGTCTCTGTCACTCATCTATACACGTCACAGTCTCTGTCACCCATCTATACACGTCACAGTCTCTGTCACCCATCTATACACGTCACAGTCTCTGTCACTCATCTATACACGTCACAGTCTCTGTCACTCATCTATACACGTCACAGTCTCTGTCACCCATTTATACAAGTCACAGTCTCTGTCACTCATCTATACACGTCACAGTCTCTGTCACTCATCTATACACGTCACAGTCTCTGTCACCCATCTATGCAATTCACAGTCTCTGTCACCCATCTATACACGTCACAGTCTCTGTCACTCATCTATACACGTCACAGTCTCTGTCACCCATTTATACAAGTCACAGTCTCTGTCACTCATCTATACACGTCACAGTCTCTGTCACCCATCTATGCAAGTCACAGTCTCTGTCACTCATCTATACACGTCACAGTCTCTGTCACCCATCTATGCAAGTCACAGTCTCTGTCAACCATCTATACAAGTCACAGTCTCTGTCACTCATCTATACACGTCACAGTGTCTGTCACTCATCTATACACGTCACAGTCTCTGTCACCCATCTATACACGTCACAGTGTCTGTCACCCATCTATGCAAGTCACAGTCTCTGTAACTCATCTATACACGTCACAGTCTCTGTCACCCATTTATACAAGTCACAGTCTCTGTCACTCATCTATACACGTCACAGTCTCTGTCACCCATCTATACACGTCATAGTCTCTGTCACCCATTTATACAAGTCACAGTGTCTGTCACCCATCTATACACGTCACAGTCTCTGTCACCCATTTATACAAGTCACAGTGTCTGTCACCCATCTATGCAAGTCACAGTCTCTGTCACTCATATATACACGTCACAGTCTCTGTCACCCATTTATACAAGTCACAGTCTCTGTCACTCATCTATACACGTCACAGTCTCTGTCACTCATCTATACACGTCACAGTGTCTGTCACCCATCTATGCAAGTCACAGTCTCTGTCACTCATCTATACACGTCACAGTCTCTGTCACTCATCTATACACGTCACAGTCTCTGTCACCCATATATGCAAGTCACAGTCTCTGTCACTCATCTATACACGTCACAGTCTCTGTCACCCATCTATACACGTCACAGTCTCTGTCACTCATCTATACACGTCACAGTCTCTGTCACCCATCTATACACGTCACAGTCTCTGTCACCCATCTATGCAAGTCACAGTCTCTGTCACTCATCTATACACGTCACAGTCTCTGTCACCCATCTATGCAAGTCACAGTCTCTGTCACCCATCTATACACGTCACAGTCTCTGTCACTCATCTATACACGTCACAGTCTCTGTCACCCATCTATGCAAGTCACAGTCTCTGTCACTCATCTATACACGTCACAGTCTCTGTCACTCATCTATACACGTCACAGTCTCTGTCACTCATCTATACACGTCACAGTCACTGTCACTCATCTATACACGTCACAGTCTCTGTCACCCATCTATGCAAGTCACAGTCTCTGTCACTCATCTATACACGTCACAGTCTCTGTCACCCATCTATGCAAGTCACAGTCTCTGTCACCCATCTATACACGTCACAGTCTCTGTCACTCATCTATACACGTCACAGTCTCTGTCACTCATCTATACACGTCACAGTCTCTGTCACTCATCTATACACGTCACAGTCTCTGTCACTCATCTATACACGTCACAGTCTCTGTCACCCATCTATGCAAGTCACAGTCTCTGTCACTCATCTATACACGTCACAGTCTCTGTCACCCATCTATACACGTCACAGTCTCTGTCACTCATCTATACACGTCACAGTCTCTGTCACCCATCTATGCAAGTCACAGTCTCTGTCACTCATCTATACACGTCACAGTCTCTGTCACTCATCTATACACGTCACAGTCTCTGTCACTCATCTATACACGTCACAGTCTCTGTCACTCATCTATACACGTCACAGTCTCTGTCACCCATCTATGCAAGTCACAGTCTCTGTCACTCATCTATACACGTCACAGTCTCTGTCACCCATCTATACACGTCACAGTCTCTGTCACCCATCTATACACGTCACAGTCTCTGTCACTCATCTATACACGTCACAGTCTCTGTCACCCATCTATACACGTCACAGTCTCTGTCACCCATTTATACAAGTCACAGTCTCTGTCACTCATCTATACACGTCACAGTCTCTGTCACTCATCTATACACGTCACAGTCTCTGTCACCCATCTATGCAATTCACAGTCTCTGTCACCCATCTATACACGTCACAGTCTCTGTCACTCATCTATACACGTCACAGTCTCTGTCACCCATTTATACAAGTCACAGTCTCTGTCACTCATCTATACACGTCACAGTCTCTGTCACCCATCTATGCAAGTCACAGTCTCTGTCACTCATCTATACACGTCACAGTCTCTGTCACCCATCTATGCAAGTCACAGTCTCTGTCAACCATCTATACACGTCACAGTCTCTGTCACTCATCTATACACGTCACAGTCTCTGTCACTCATCTATACACGTCACAGTCTCTGTCACCCATCTATACACGTCACAGTGTCTGTCACCCATCTATGCAAGTCACAGCCTCTGTCACTCATCTATACACGTCACAGTCTCTGTCACCCATCTATACACGTCACAGTCTCTGTCACCCATCTATACACGTCATAGTCTCTGTCACCCATTTATACAAGTCACAGTGTCTGTCACCCATCTATACACGTCACAGTCTCTGTCACCCATCTATACACGTCACAGTCTCTGTCACTCATCTATACACGTCACAGTCTCTGTCACCCATCTATACACGTCACAGTCTCTGTCACTCATCTATACACGTCACAGTCTCTGTCACCCATTTATACAAGTCACAGTCTCTGTCACTCATCTATACACGTCACAGTCTCTGTCACCCATCTATACACGTCACAGTCTCTGTCACTCATCTATACACGTCACAGTCTCTGTCACCCATCTATACACGTCACAGTCTCTGTCACCCATTTATACAAGTCACAGTCTCTGTCACCCATCTATACACGTGGTTGTGTCAAAAATCAAACTTAACACTACTCTGGAGTCCAGAGTAGTGTTAAGTTTGAGATTCTTCTAGTTATTTACTTTAACACATAGTAATAAAAAGATGATATGATATCATATATTATCATTTATGATGATAAATTGTATTTCAGAATCGACACATCCTATACATAGCTATAGCATACCGGTGTCCTATGTTATACAATGTGGAGCAGGACGCTTGACATTCCTCAAAACCACATAAAGAGTGTCATGTTCTTTACCCGTATACAAAAAATCAATCAAATCCAATGAATACTTTAGCCACAGGAAATTATTTTTCATTTTCTTATTTTTCAACATGATGTAGATCTGAGTCCGTAATAATAGGTAAACATTGTAAGGTCAAGAACCTGTGCAAAACGTACGATTCTATCCTCTACGTCTCAATATGCTTGAGAGACAGAGAAAGGTGTCATACGATTCCACTCTGACGCGCCCCGCCCAGTCCCACAAAATAATGCTACAATTAGAAAGAAAAAGAAATATTACTTACGCAAATTATGCATTAGTGGTGCATAGACAATTGCGAGTGTGTGTGTGAGCGGAATTTTTTCGGCAGTCTCGGGACTCGGTCACAGTCAGTGCAGCGGCGCCCTTTGAGGAGCGCACACGGTTATCACGAGACGAGCCGCGCGCGCATTGTTGTGATTTTGCGAAAAAATTTAGTTGTTATTTGTGATTAAAGACGATTTAGTGTGACTTATTGTTCAGTGTTAGTTTAATATTAGTTAGTTAATTAGGTATCGATGTCGCTTGGGCATAATGAACGACGGTGGAAACCTTAAAAATTTATAAATTTGACTATTGATGTAAATTCTGATTGTGATGTGATATTATGTGATTAATTATTCAACCAGTGATCTTTTAATTAACAACGCGCAACTTAGTGAGTTTATGCCGCTAATTTGTTGTTCACCGACTAAACTACCTACCCACGTCCACCTACGCCCCGCACCGCAGCGCAGGCGCCGCCCCCCGCCGCGACCCGCATCGGGCCGCGCAACAGGTTAGTGACTTTTCGTAGATAAAGCGTGTTTACTTTTTATGCAGTCGATTCTGCTATTTATTTTGTTTGAAAATTGCAATTTTTCAATTTTCCATTAACTACTAATCTTCGTATTTTAAAATGTTTCTATGGACTAGTACTGTGCTCGTTTTAATTTAATGTCGTAAATCCAGATCCACATTTTATATAGGTGTGTAGTTCTAAAATGGCACTAGTTTCTTTACCAACGCAAATGACCCCGTTCCACCGAACAAGATTGGTGTCTATTTCAGTATACTACAAAGTGCTCTGTGCACGTCAGTCTCTTTCTAAGATCGACAAGCCATGTTGACGAGCTCTTACTTTACTTATAACTGAAGGGGTACACCTCTTTAATACCTACCTTATGTTACCCATTATTTGTTGTGTCTTGTGTTGTATACAGGGCTGAAAGATTGTATAATTGGATAAAAAGTCTGTATAATTTGGTCATCTTTGATCTTTATACTGTTTGTGTGCCTTGTATAATTGGGTTTTGATTTATTCGATTTATTTATTCAGTTTCAAATTCAAATTTATTTATTTGCAAATATGGGTAAATAATGTGCAGATGTTTTACATTCATGTAATAGGGTATATCACAGTCTTAGTAACACCATATTTTACCTTTCGGCGTGCAAAGTAGGTACGTAAAAAGAAAACACAAAATAAATAAAAACTAAACAGAATAAAATTAAGAATGAGATCAGTCTATCTGTCTACAGTTTATCCAGCAAATATTCAGATACACTGTAATATGCTTTATTTATTAAAAACCTTTTTAGTTGTTTTTTTAACTTATCAGGCGATGATGCCTCCATTAAATATTTAGGTAGATGATTATATACACGGGTAGTTATTAGTTACAATTCACATTGAATTTAAATATAATCCAGTACCCTAATTACGTAATGCAAAATCAATCCGAATCTGAATCTTTTTGAAACAGATTGCTAATCCATTGCTTCGTAAGTTGTTCATTGCTTCGTTCAATGAATGTTGTTGGACTGTCAAAATGAAACAGATTTGTCTTTATCGTTTACGAAAATATGTTGCGTAATTAGAAAGCTGGTTGAAACAAAAGTGTGAGATGTAAGAATACTAAAATGCCATAAAAAACATAACCTGTAAAAAAATCAAGTCTCGCAACTCCAGTTCTTCTATCGTAAAAAGTTGTGAGATCGCACGACAGCGCTCGCTTGCACCGCGGCGCGTGCTGAGGTGGATACCTCTGAGCAAGCGGCAACCGCGCTCATACGCGCGGGCGACCTCTTACTGTTCGAATGTGTTTAGAAATCTTACCTATAAATTTGCGATTTACATTCATAATTTCAATTGCTATATTAGTTTGACGACTGAAAGGCTTACTCATTAGTTTAGCTCCTCCGGTCCAGCTTCATATTTTATTTTATTAAATCGCAGATAACTTGTTAAATAATAGCTTTATCAAAAAAAGTTCCAGTACATAAAATATTGCTATTAAGTAAAGGAATAATATAATCATTTATTTCAAGTTTCACACTCATTAATTAAAATATTCATGCACATTCAGTCACATTAAATAGAAATTATACGATTACACAAATGATAAGATCAAATACAAATTCAAACAAAACAACAAATAAATAATAAAATAAAATCAATATCTACCATGACTTGTTGCAGTATTGTCACATTACCTGCGTTCAATGTGTAACTCACAGCAGTGATTAATGTAGGCGCAATCTAGCCTTTCCGCAAGCGCAGCTAGCATGCTGTTGGAGCTCCCCCGCACTCGCCGAACCAGCGAGGTGCCTCTCTTGCGCATTGTTGCATAAAAACAATCTACGCGCGCCTCCGCAAACATTGTCAAAGCGCTGCAGTAACGGGGGAGGCCCAGCAACATCCTGAACGCATTGTTAAACTGGACTCGAAGGGCGCTGTACGACCTTTGCGTGTAGCTAGTCCATAGGCTGCATGTGTATAATGTAGTGCTGTAGGCTCTTAAGAGAGTAATTTTAACTTCTGCTGAGCATCGTGTGAACCTACGGATCACCATATTCGCTCTGACCGACAGTGCCCTTCGTTCCCGTTCAATGTCATTATCATCTTTCAAGTCGGGCGTAACTAAGTGGCCTAAGTACTGAAAAATATCTACTCTTTCTAAAGATGTGTACTCTGAGTGAATTCACACGGGCTGCATTTTGTAAATATACTCCTGATTGTGCATAATAATATAATTTTAAGTCTAAACTTTGTAAGTTATTAAAAAATAAAACTACACTATTGTATTAGGTAAGCCTGTGATGATAGTTGTATGTGAATAAATAAATGTGCCATTCAGCTTTATAGCTGACATTTCAGTAACTTTTCTCTGCGCGCCCTGAAAGACCATACACTGACTTTTTTTTTCATTATACAACAGTCCGTGATCAGTTGCATAACCCTCACAGATACTCATCAGCTTTCTGAGTCCGCAGACCGAGGCACTCAGCAGCACCATATCGTCCGCGTAGCTGATGTTATTGAAACAGACGCCATCTATGTAACAACCAATATGTTGCTCGCTGAGCGCCTCGATCAGCCCATTAATGTACAAATTAAAAATGGAAGGTGAGCTCAACCCCCCCTGTCTCACCCCACATTCACTTCTATATTGTGTAATAAGGTCATTGGTTTTCTCACCCCACACAATTTTATTATTATTAAATACACTCGGAATAATTCTAACTGGAGTCAAACACTCCAACTTACATTCACATATAACGGGAAAATGATCTGACCACAATACGTCATAATTAACATACACATTGCACACTGAGACAGCTGCAGATTGCGACACCACACGATGATCTAACCAACGCTTAGACCCACACGCTTGATCTATATAAGTGAATGTATCAGAAGCTAATCCTAACTCATTAACGTCAATAAGCACCCATTGAACGCATCACATAAAATATTTAATTCATTAAAAAAAGATCACTGGGATGTGCATTAAAATCCCCTAACACAAAAATAGGTTCGGTTTCATAATCATTACTGATAGCACTTACAGTTCCCATACAGTCAGTAAACATCGCCAAGTTCTCCGATTTGTTGGTCGGCATATAAACACACACCACTATAAACGGACTAGCGGCCGTATTAATGCGAATAGCACACACTCGCGGATTATCGCAATTTATCACAGTCACACTAGGAAACATACGGGTATTCCATAGAAGCGCGGTACCACCGTACGGCCTGCCACGCAGTAAACCCGCCGTCGTGTCCACAGCTGATGTCCCCTTGCAACTAAATATGCTATCTATGCTATTAAGATACGCCAACTCTTCCGGAAGCAGCCAGGTTTCCTGCAGTGCTATCAACACACTCGTCGCACAAACTTCGAATATCGCTCACGGCGCTAAGCTGGCATCTTTTTTTTTCAAAGTTAGGTACTTGATTTTTGAGCGACGCTAAGTCTATGGAGCTTCGTTTTAAGCCCACCGTGCGCGGCGGTGCCGCTTGTTTTTGCTCAACTTGGCGGGGGCACGGCAGTGCCCCCAGATTAGAATAGGATACAAGAAAGAAAAGAAAAATAAAATAATGAAAGAAGATAATGAATTTGTTTGTACAGTAAACTCTACTCTATTAACCGGCTGCTTCAGTATTTACCGGCTATTGGTAGTTAGCAGTACATTTCGCTTAAAAGTCGTAGTTTACTGTTAGTACTACTCATAGAGTTATACTTAAATAAACAAAGTGTTACTAGTCTTTAGGTTAATAATTTTATTTTAATTCCTAGTTCAGTAACAAAAGTAAGATATTTTTGGTCCATAATTTGTAAAAAATAATATTTTCCTATCAGCTACAATTTTTTTTTTTGTATATTCAGGTTTGACTTTGTATAATTTCTGCCAATCTGTGGTATAATATAAGTTAGTACTACTGGCAACCCTGATTGTGTAAGTATATCTTTTATTGGAGATCCTTAATAAAAAATACCTGGGTGTATTAAGAGCCGAGGTGCTCTGGTACTCCTCAAGCGTGTTCATGAGCCAGGCGCGGTGCTGCGCGCGCTGCGTCTGCCTCAGCGCGTCGAGCTGCGATCCCCAGCGCCCGGCCACCAGTGCTTGTTGCTCAAACTGTTGCGTTGCTAGCTCGTTGATCTCTTCCTCTGTGGTTGTGGTATTTAATAAGCGGACTTTCTCTTCCATTTCTTCGGTTTGTCTATAAATGAAGTAGGTATTAAGATTTTTTATCAAAATCTGTTTATTTTAAGCAAGTTTGAAGTTGTCTTATTTCATTATGCATTTCCGTCAAAATAATATGTTAAATCAAATAAATCAGTATTATATTCTTAGTTAATGTTAAACCATAAAGTTCATTCATCTCAATTTTTTTGCATGGATTACTGTTTTTTTAAATTAAATCTTAAAACAGATATTCAAATTAGAATAAATAATACGATTTTGAGAGTACTCCAAAAATAATTACTTCTGTGTTAGTTTCGCTATATCTTCATCCCTGTTCTTGAGTGTGTTCATGACAGTCTTAGCATAGGAGTTCTCAACTTGCAGGATAGTCTCAAGTGCGGGAGAGTGCACAAGCTTGTGGTATGCCGCTGCAAACACCTCCTCGTCCGATGTGCCCTTCTGTTCTGCAAACTCCATGACATTGTCTTTGAACAGTTTCTCCCAGCCCTTCACTATGCCTTCTACATTGATCTCACTGTTCTTCAGCTGGTTTAGAAGCTTTTTGTCTCTCTCATTATGAAAGTTTTTAGTTTCTTCTGCTACAAATTGTGCTAATTTGTCATTTAGTTCTGTAATAGAAGTAAGATTAGATTGTGAGTAGTCAGAATTTTTATGTGATGTCTAGATATCTATGATTTCAAACACTTTATGTTGTTGTCGCCCACCCATAAGAACGTAATTTGTTTGAAGTCATATAGCTAACGTAATATTAGCACCGTATACTATAAAGTGGGAGGGTAACTTATGATAACAAGTGCTTACAAACAGTGGTCAACTACATTACCGATCGTGTATTTCTCAGGACACCTCTTTAAACATACTTTTTGAGGTCCTAGACACGATATTAATGCGTAAACCACTACATACCTTCCTCCAAATACACGGGAATATGAAACATGTTGATGACCCTCTGCACAAGCTCTCTCGTGGAGCCGACGTGAGGGATATCCACCGGCACCTCCAGCTTGAACAGTAACTCCTCGTTGGTACATGTCGGAAAGGAATAGTTGAACGTCTTTGTTATATTCTGGCTAATTTCTGCAGTCATTGTAAATAATTAATCACCACAATCGCAAACCAGTCGACTCGATTGGAACGACTGTCAATTTCATTGTCAAAATGTGACGTCTTTCTGACAGTGACAGATATTATTTTGTTCAGAAATGGTTACTCTGTACTTCAGAGAAAAAAAAAATGAAAAGGAAAAGTCGGAAAGAAAAGGTCCCCATAAAGTAATGTAATATATAGTCTACCCCCTGTTTCCACTACACTATACTTGTTCTTACTTCTATTCAGTACTAATATAGGTACGTAATGTACCTACATAATATCTATATTTCTATTTTTTATGTTTACTTGCTTTTCTATGATTTTGTTTCAATTTTATTAGGTCTTTTAACTTTTGTTATTATACCAATAATATCTTGACACTACTGTTTTGTAAATTAACATGTCCTATCTAAGACAGCCGGGTGATCTGTAACTCTGGACCCACCTACCTCATAACTACCTTTCTATATTTTTGTGATGACCTTTCTATATTTGATTGCATTTTTATTAAAAAGTGCCTGTATTATGATGTTGAGATAAATAAAAATTTCTGATTATGATTAGTTTACCATCCATTTGTAGCAACCCTGGTGATTGAATAAATTAAACAATTATGAGGGAGGTTATCTCAGAGAAACCACCTTTTCAGTAAAAGAGTATCTATATTTGGGAGTAAAACACTAGTTTACAGTTAACACAAAAACAAAATATTGGGAACGAAAACCCAAAATAATAATGTTCGCCTAACAATGGCGGAATGAGGCAGGCACGTGGCTACGTTGCGTGGTTGCGCGGTCGGCTGTCGGCATCGGACTGAACTGAGGCGCTTCGCCAGGGTTGCCAACCGTAAAACAAATTCCCTCGTACATATGCAGCTAAAAATCTCGTATTTTGACTTTCAAACCTCGTACATTTATTATGCATTTAAAACGTGCTAAAACCAAAATTAGGGCATATATACTGGATAATACATATACACATAACTACTAGATTTAGAACTTTTTACTCAATGATCTTTGTACTAAGTAGGGCCTCCCATTGCTCTAATATCTTTTCAACCACTGATAATAAGGAAAGCCATCTTGTCTGTGATGGTTTCAGTATTTTGTGAGGCTCCACTGCAGCAAACTACTGGAAGTTACGTAATACAACTAAACGCGCGTGTTTAGTTTTAGTACGTGTAGCTAATTGAAGTTTTTGTAAAAAAGAAGTTTTATTGTTAAATACCTAGTCTTTTCGTTGTTTCGTCCATTGTAAACTACCTTCATTATATATTCTGAATTCGACACATTAATTAATGACCTGAAAATGCAACGAATGGAACAGAGGAAGTAGAAATTTGCGCAATGTGTGCCAGAGACGACTAATGCGAAGAACGAAATGTTTTATTAGTCGGGGATTTCCCCGGTTGACGGGATAGCTACCATGGACAATCAACAAGTAAGAAGTTTCAATAAGTTCTGATAGATGGCACTACTCTTTACTGTTATATAATGGTGATGCAAAATATCCGTATGGCCATATTATCAATATCTCGTACATAATTGTACGAGGTTGATAGTGTCCTCGTACCTCGTACGGAAGACCACAAATCTCGTATTTGTACGAGGAACCTCGTACGGTTGGCAACCCTGCGCTTCGCCGAACGCCTTCCTCGCAACGACCAGGCGAAAGAAAGAGACAAACAGGCGAAAGAAAGAGACAGACAGATTATTCTCTATATCGCGCCACTATGCGACCGCGGGACGCTCGCACTGGAAGTTATTGTGTGTGGTTTGCTATATACTGCGCCTCCAGTCCTGGAGAACGCGCTCGGTCTTGGACTGGTACACTAACAGCAGCATTAGCTGGACGTTTTGGAATAATGGGTTTTGGTAGGGAGTCGTTGATACCTCGGTAACGTGTAATAAGGTCTTCGGAATGATATTTTCCTATATCTACATTTGGTTGATCTGTGCTCGCGATTAGGCCTTATTTCGCTGGCTGTGGATGCAGGCTAAGACATAATCGGTGATTATTCACCGCATCCTTGTGAAATATGTAATACAGCTACTTTCAGGTACGTTCTATCGATACTTGGGTGGCCAGCTGTTGAGTCATGTAACTCCTTAAAATGAACTGCAACTTGACTGGCAGGTATTACTAACTTTTCCACTTCAGGGTACGAAGTCTGTTCCAGGCAGAGCTGACTAGGTGTCTTCGCGGGAAGATCGCAGAATTCGCAGATGACTGTACAAATAACGCAATTGTCACTTGTGTCGCTGGAACAAATCGGTCTGCCACGACATTCGCATTCCCAGGTCTATATTCGAATTGGATATCAAAAGATTGGAGCTTCAGAGCCCAACGGACTAATCTACGCCCAACACGTAGTTACTTGCGTCAGTACCTACGAATAATTAAAGGACGACTGAAATCGGCTTGCACCAGTATTGGAGCTGTAGTCAGTAGAATTTTTCTAAATTCGTTTGGGCGAAAACGGCCAGCGTGTTTCGGATGGCAATTTTTTTAAATTAAACTTCAACGCAAACGCTTTTTCATCCGGTTGCGTCACTAAAAAAAATATGTGCCATTGCTATAACGATGTCAATGGTTCGGCAACTTTTGAGAAGTTGGGTATGACTTTTTTGAACCAGGAACAAGTTTGTAATAAAGTTCTCAGGTGCTTTAGGTTTTCTGGTTCCTTCATCTCGAGCACTCAACTCCCTGGGTCGGTGGATACACCTTTTTGTGTAATAACGTGACCTAGATATTTAACACATTCCCGAGCAAAAGCGCACTTCGCATGGATGTTAAACTTGGCCAAACGTTTATAAACTGCCTCGGTTTTGGTATCCTTGAGATATTACCAACATATCGTGTAAATAAGCTATTAAAGTTACATCTTGTAAAGCAGAGCGGATCGGAGACGATCGATGAGATATTGAAAAGTAGCTGGCGCGTTGCGGAGACCAAACGGCATTCTTTTAAAACGGTAAGTACCTAAAGGACAGACAAAAGACATTTTGTCTTTTATCAACTTCCCTTATCCTAACCTGCCAATATGAAGATCGAAGGTCTAGCGTAGTCATGTAGCAGTCTCGTTTTGTGTTCTGAAATAGCTCGTCGATGCGTAGCATTGGATATGATATCAGCTTTGGTGACTGCATTCAAACGCCTGTAGTCGACACAGAAGCGGATACCACTGTTTGACTTCGGCACCATCAGTGCCAGTGAAGACCAAGCCGATTCACACTCTTCTATCATGTCATCCTGGAACATCCTATCTATTTCAGCTTTAATTAGCTGGGTTGGCTAGTGCATGAAGGGTTTAGGCGGTAAGGAGGAACAGCAATTGGAGAATGTTCACTTTGTATCAATACAGTGTTCCGCATACGGTGTTGGACCTTCCCCTGTTCTAATGACGCGTGCGTGTCTGGTGAGGACGTCAGCGAGCGCTTAACGCTCAGCTGCTTTAGCCATGTTCCCGAGTGCTTAAGTGTAGTTAAGCAGACTTCGCTGATGACGAACTGGGAAACCGACCGGTCCGAACTGGGAATAGGAACTGGTGATAGAACTCAGGGCCAGCAGTTGTGTTTGAGAGCAGATAATAATAATTTTCCCTTAAAAATAATAGTATTGCTATTCTTGGTTGCCCGTGTATGTGTGTGACTGTGTCTGCTAAAAATAGTCTGGAGATTATTTTGGTAGCTCTACTACAATGTGTCAGGGCAACACAATGCCTCGCCCATGGTTAGAGTGAGGTTGCAAGTCCCATCTACAACAGAGTTCTTTGCAGTCAGGTGTTTTGAATGAATGTCCTGAGTGAACTCATGCATCAAGGGGCTCAATAGAGCTGCAATTTAAGTTTTCCATAAGTTCAAATGGAAAAGTTATTGTCACTGAAGAGTTTCCTAGTCTTCTAAATACTTATGTATAATGTATAAATATAATTATAGCAAACTGCTGTATTACTTTAAGGGTCTTGTCTGACTATGCAGGTGCATCGTATGGTGTAATGATAAGATTAATGTTTCTGTAAAAGTGTGACCTTTAGGACACATGTCATTTAGTTCAGACTTTATAGATTCTTTATTTGAAACAGAATAATTATGAATACATAGTATTCCTTATAAATATCTCTTCTGCAGTTGGTCAAACATAGTACGGGGACAGTACTACACAATACTTTGGTAATAGTAGAACTATATTTTCATTATATATAAATTAAAAAAATGGAAACAATAAATTAATTACATAAAGAAATTAAATAAAAAATGTTGTCGGTTCATATGGTGGTCTTTAATCCGATGAGTTGGAACCGTGCGGCGGCCGGGCAGTGTGCTGCTGTGCGCGTCTCAACACCTCTTGTTTCGATGATGACAATGATGGAATATTTACGCGGCTTCGCCGCCCTCCTCCTCCTCAGCGCTGGCGGTGAGCATGGTGATCAGCTTCACGGTGTCGATGAAGCCTTTGTCGTCAATCTCCATCTGGTCGTACGCCTCGTCGACCTCGTCGGCGGAGAACTTGTCACCCCAGGTCATGAGGGCGTGCCTGAGCCTCTCGGAGTCGATCTTGCCCTCGTCATCGAAGGTCTTGAAGGCGTTGATGACGACGTCGTCCTCGTCGGAGCCGCCGGACATGCGGTTCGCGAAGAGGGTCAGGAGCTGGGTGAAGTTGATGGGGCCGGATGCCTCATTAACCATCTCGTCGAGCTCCTTCTCCGACGCCAACCTGCCGAGCGAGTCGAAGGTGGCGCGCAGATCGTTCTTGCCGATGATGCCGTCCTTGTCGTGGTCCATTAGCTGGAAGGCCTGTAAAAGGGAGATGCATCGTCAGTACATATAGAATATTATAGGATTTATAGGTGCTAAGAATTCTGCAAAGTTATTGTTTATTGGGGGAGTCCTGACTTAATCGACGATCTCTTACATCCGTAGCATCGTAGTAAGCTGAAGCTGTGTACATCGTACTAAACTGATGATGTCACGAGCGTACAATTTTGAAAATGTAGGCATTATTAAAGACAATGATAACAAGAGATGGCAGACCATGTTTACAAAACAGGTGAACGAGCACGAGCTAAACACGATTGTGAAACAATTCCTAAAGTTCTAGATAATTGACGCAGAGAATTGTTCTAATTCATAGAACTTTGATTTGAGTAAGAATTCTCTCATAATTATTTAGGAAAGTACTCATTCCACCATAAATATTCTTAAAAAAATAAATGATGTATTTCCAGACCCAAGTAAAATCTGGCATTACTCAATGCAGGAAGCAGTTTAAAAAAAGTAATGCACTTGCTACTATTGCAATTACCTAAATTTTTGGCCAGTGTTTTGACTTTGGCCACAGCACTCCTAACTTATATATAAATACTGGAGGGCAAGGATTCCATTCGACTTACTGGGTGCTATTCTTTGTTTTTGCTATAGGTACAAACATAGTTATAACACTCGGTCTAGGGGGTAATGTTTATAGTGGTGGTGCTCACCTCCTTGAACTCAGCGACCTGCTTCTGTGAGAACATGGAGAAGACATTGGAGCCGGTACGCTTGGCCTTGCGGCTTCCACGCGACGACTGCCTGTCACTGCCCCCAGTGGCGGCGGGCGCTGCTGCTGGCGCCTCTTCTGCTGGTGCATCTTCCTTTACCTTCTTCTTCTTCTTTACCTTATCTTTATCCGCCTGTAAACAATTGTATTCATTAGTAAGCTACCTTTAAAAATCTGCTAAAAAGTCAATATATGTGTGTTCAATGTTCAACCTAGTCTGTACTCCATTTAGTTTCCGCGGCTATAGTTTATTTTCCATGGGTGCATGTCGTAGAATTTCAGATGCTGCGCTACGAATTCTTCATCGGAACGTCAGTAGACCTGATTTATACCGTTGCTATTTTCGGCATAGTTGGCTCAGAAACTACTTTTCCTTTCGTCATTATTGGTGCTTATTTCCGTTTTGAAAGTTTTTAGTTCGTCTAAATGATTTTCAATATATTATGTTTGATTTCTAGCTTTAACAATTATGATTATATTTTATTTTCGGTCTTTGATTGCATGGTAATTACCGCGAGTTTTCATCGGCCGAGTCCCGATTAGGCGTGGCTTGGGGCACCTCTATATTTAGCATGAGCTGCCGCCCGCCTCATCTCACTACTCAGTTACATCATGTTATTTATAGAAGCATACGTGCTCTCATTTCTTCAGCTTCAGGTTTGAATTATTATTGCATTACTAATTAATAACTACTTTTACTTGTGTTTGAGTGTTAAGTTACGTTTTTCAGATAATTCGTTTCACCTTTGGTTCCATTTCAGATGGACTTCCTCAATGTCTAGGTTTAACCGCTGCATGTTCGGACTTTGAATGAACTTTATTTAGATAGCATTGAGTTTGATTATTTTGTATTTGTATTCTGTGTATTAATTATTTGACTTTCGAAACCGGAAACTAGCGATTCTTTAACGATTGTTTTATATCCTGTTTTAAAGCTCTTGCAGATGAATTGTTTGTTTAAGTTCTGCTTAGCGACTTCAGTTAACATTTGCTACATTATTACAATACGACATATAGTTATCACCGGCACTATCTACAGGTTCACTATATTACTATATTTATCGCGGCGTTGTTTCGTATGATTTCTTTTGTTATTTGTTAAACCGGCTATAACTTCATCGGTATCTGCAGTGCGAGTTTCTTGAAAGTATTCACCACTTGCATCACAATTCACTTTACTATCACTTGTGTATCCACTGGGCGTCACTGTGTTAACACTTACCATTGTGTTGTTTGTTGGACTATCGACGAAGGAGAGACTGTTCCGCTCGGCAGTCCTACCCTGACTCCGAGTTTTCGTTCCCTCTCGTAGATCCAGGAGAATCCCCCCTCCGTCTCTCCCCTCCCGACGGCCGCTGCGCTCACCATTCCTTTTTTAGTTCGACAAATACGATAGTCTTCGAATCAGCATCAGAACGGTTTGGGCGGCTCGCCGGCTCAGCCGTGGCAACGCTTTTGTTTGGATTTAAAAATAATTAGCTCACCTGTCACTGTTTCCTGGGTACAACGAACGCCTCAATTCTCAAATATAACTTTATTGAATGGAAGTTTACCGCGATCGGATCTCTTAATACTTGAAATACTTTGTCTTCTACATGTAATGGTTGAGGGTCACCCGCCACTTTACCATGGAACGTCATTTAGTTCACGTCTTCTGATTCGTGTACAATTCGGAGTTGAGATCGGTGATAGTTTACTTGATGTGAAGATACGTTATTTTTCAGAGGCCTGTCTGTTGATCAGTTTCAGCTAATTTAGAATATCAGCTGATGATGTTCTTATATTTTAAATCTGCATTATGCTTTATTTCTATAAAATCTACACTGTTCAGGATAAAATAGTGGGAGCAGAGTTTATTTATTTTAAAATTTCAAATATTTATTGTAACAAAAACAGGTTCACATTTTTTTTGTGTTTGTTAACAGCTACATTAGTTTTAAAAAACTATGTTGCAGCCTTTAGCGCCCTCCTCCGAGAGGGGAGCTCTCGGCGTTCCAATATTTATGCTGAAGTGTTTATAATAACCTCAAAATTTATAGTACTGTTAGTGGCTTCTAGTTCAAAATATAGCGTGCGTTTATGTAATAATAGGTATAAGTTAAAAAGTTGAGTTGTCGGCGTATTTTTAAACGTATATGAGATATTCAGAGAGATGTTGATATGTAGGAATTAGAAATGTAGGGAAACGTATGGTGTGGGTGGCGTTTTAATGTAACTAAAAGTGCATTATTTTCAGTAAGTACGTGTCTTGCACATTGTAAAGTAAAATTACCAAAAAAAAAAAGAAGTTAAATTGCCAAAGGTAGCTGGGGCAACCAACATAGCCTCGCTTTTCAGAAAACCATGTTATAACTACCCGAACAACAACATCAACTATGAAATAGCATTACGCAGCGGTTACGTGACGACAATGCGATGTCAATGCCTACGTTAGATAAACACTCAATGCGAATAAGCTCTCGGGGAACTTAGTGGTGCACAGTTTCTCAGATAAAGCAATACTTACTGAAAGCTGCGGTTGTAATTAACGTCTATATCAACAACTTGGTAACAGGTTTTTTCTAAGCTAGAATAGAACCATGTAAATCTGAATCAAATTCATCGCAGTTTACATACGAGTTGCATTTGTTAGTTCTGGTGCAGTGAGGTGACCAAAACATTTATTACTAGCCTGCCATAGCCCCAGTGCAGGACTTCCATAGGACATAATTATGAGGAACAAACATTGATCAAATGGTTGGGCGCGAGATGATTATTTTTCAGATTTTTTTAAAGCTTCGTCAATAACGTTTAAAATGTTGTTTGTAATCAGAAGTGGCTTGGTCTTTTACCCTTATGACTCATTTGACAATTTCATTATGGAGATTATACGGGCAAATAGCTAGACGCAGGGACGCTTACTGACAGGTACTAGTGGGGCTCTACCATAATGATAAGCTAGGCAGGTGATCTTCGGGGCAGGTCAAGGTAAACAGTTGCAGTGCACATGCTACAAACTTGTATGACACTTACTTTTTAATTTTTCGTTTGCCCGGTTGATGGCAAAATGTTCAACGGCCGTCTACGGTCTACGAGAGCTCTAAAAAAATCAAGCTAGCAAGTGAAGGAAAATGTCCGAAAATAGTTAATTTGTAGTTTTACGAAATAAAAATGAAAAAAAAAATGCGATTACAAACTTAAATTTGCAGGTGGACAATTAACCGTGACGTACATTGCTGTATCGTAGAACATGTTTTTCAACTACAATGTTAAGTATGTTCTTGGAATAAATTCATCCCAACTACGGAACCCTTCAAATTCAAATGTCATTTGTTCAAACTAGGCTGAGAATCAGCACTTTTCGAACGTCAAAATTACATAAGACAGTCCCCCAAAACGCCCACCCTTCACCACTTCCTAGTGCTTTAGCTGGGAAGAAGAAGTGGCGCAAGTAACTCCCCAGCTGCACAGCTGCCTCTTCGGTTAGAAAAAAATGATTTTATATAATAGTATGCAAGATAATTTACCTACATTACGCAACACAAAACATAATTAAAATTATAAATTAATAGCCGTATGACAGCTAGCCCACACCAATATACGAGTACCAACCAAAAACATCGAGAACTATCACGGATATCGAATGAGAACTATACTCAGGCAGAAATAAAAATAACTAAACGTAAACAATATCTAAATAAAAAACTCCAGGCATAAAGGGCGTGCCTGCTTACATAGAGCTGTAACTAGAAGTTATAGTTGATAAACTAGAACCATCGAGGTAAAATAAATAATTGTCGAGGTCGCTAGCTTACCACATTGCAATACAACTCATAAAAAAACATTGTAATGAGTAGATTATGTCAACAATTAATTAAAATAAATTGACTTAAAAAGTAAAATAAACAATTATATAAACTCATCTAACTAACCTGTCAGTAGGTAAGCTAATTTTGGAGAAAGAACATTTAAACATTGTCATGAGTTAGTCACAGCGACCAACTATTCTTATCTATCATTTAAGTCGTGGATAGAATAGTATGCATTTGAACAAAGGTTGGATTTTATTTTAGTTTTAAACGCATTAAAAGGCCACCTACAGGCCTACTACAAGTACACCTCTGCCCAACCCTTCGGGTAAACAAGGCGTGATGTTATGTGTAAAAGGCAAATCTAGCAAAGAAGAGGGTTGATATAAAAGGTTATACCAAGCCCAACAAATAAGTTATGAACATTATGAAGCCGGTGAATGAGAGTTTATCCTTATTTCTAGTGTTAACATTGTGAATGGTGCCGATTCTCTTGTCACAAACGCCTCTAAACTAGACTTAAAATCACCAAAATTTAGTTTATTCCTGTCAAACGATGATTTCTCATTCTGAAATAGACTAAAGTGACAGAACTTAACTATATTTTAGTTTGACAGCACTAAGATAGCACTGATATTTTGTTTGATTGAAAATGACAATTTTGCTATTCTGAATTTGACGTTTTTCACCTAAAATTTTAATTGTCCAACTAATTCTGACCATTTTTAATCGCCACTAAAAATGGTGTGGAATATTATTAGTTGTCATAAACTAAAATTCACACGAACACCTCGACTTCAGGTGCAAAAGATATTTTTCTTTTCTTTTGCTCATATCTCGAAAATGGTGTGTCCTGTCGTAAAAATTTATAAAACCCTTATATACCCCTAATACTCAACACGTACCGTAGGTAATATTTTTTTCCCCTCAGCACCTCAAACAAGCAGGTTTTGCTGTCTAAAAACAGTGAGCAAAATTCGATTTTGCTGCGAGCGTGAGACAAAGTAATTTTTTTTTTTTTGAATCCGCGAATTTTTAATGGATTTGGGGTAATTTTGGAACTAAAAATGTTAATTTTAAATACCAATAACTTTTTTACTATCTATAATAATAATAAAAATACTCTTTTGTAATGTTACTGCAGTACCATTATGCCCTTTTCGGACAAGGTTTTTTTTTACATAATATTCATCACCTCGTATTTTGCAGCCAGAGCCACCAACTTAAATCCAAGATGGTGGCTGCATTTTGACGACACTATCGACATAAGCACCCTCAAAATTATGAAAACGATACCCATGATAAAAGCTTGAAAATTTTCACAGTCGCCATCTTGGATTTACATTTTATTTATTTAAGGACAACCAACAAAGCATACACCAAAAATACATGATAAAATACTATCTTGTTTTTACATTTTATAGTGTAGCCTTAGCAGTGATAGCCTAGTGGTGTGACCGTCAGACTGACAAGTCGTAGGTCTCGAGTTCGAACCCAAGGCACGCACCTCTGACTTTTCGGATTCATGTGCGTATTATATAATTATAACTTGCTCAAAAAACGGTGAAGGAAAACATCGTGAGGAAACCAGCATGCCTGAGAGATATTTCTCGACGGCATGTGAAGCCAAGTCAGAGGCCCGTGGGCGGCTTTAAAACTCTGACACCAGGATAGTTTACTAACCACACGAAAAGAAGAAGATAGTGTAGCCTTAATTAAAGGCTGCCACGGCATGCATTGAAAAGTAGGAAATGCAGTTACAAAAGAGTTACAAATAAAAATAAAGTTACAAAACAAAACATGTTATACTCATTTAAATAGATTTAAGTGAAAATTAATGTCAAAGTCAAAGTCAAGTCAAAGTCAAATAATTTATTTCAATTAGGCACAAAAAAGGCACTTTTGAACGTCAAACTTTACAAAAAATAATAAAACTGATTCTAGTCGTGTGAAAATGTGTGTGTGTGTGTGTGTGTGATATGTGTGTTTTAATGTCATTGTGGGCTTTAGCACCCTCGAAAACTATAAAAACGACACCCTTGAGTAAAAATTTGAATATTTTCGCAGCCACCATCTTGGATTTATATTTTGACCTTACTATCGGTTTTAGCACCAGTTCTCGGGAGCAACACTATTTTAAGCTCGAGTGACGTACTTTGAATCCCTTGCTGCGTTCAGGATTCTACTCTAGAACCCTTCGCTCCGCTCTGGATTCAAAGAAACACTCTCGCCTTAATAATTGGTAAATTGTTGTTAAAAAAGTTTTTTTTATTGCAGAATAGGTATAAGATTCTCAAAGTCAAAAGTAAGGAATTTTAGTGATAGTTTAGTTCGGTGTACATGAGAATCGGCACCAATATCACTGTTTTTAGTGTTTTATTTTTCCTTACTTTTCTGTGTACCTACTTCGTAATTGGCGTAATGTTTAGAATAATAATTATGTTATACTTGCCGTCAGCTGTGAAGCTACCTTATAAATAAATAAGTATATTTTGTCTAATATATCTTATATATTATTATTATATATCTTTTATATTAGGCGAAATATATACTGTTAGCGAAGATGAATTGTGATGCCACTGTGAGGATATCGACATCTTTGAAAAAATCTCTTAGAGAAACTCTGGCACCTCTTTTAAGTCTAAGAGAGGATATCACTACCGAACAATTGAAAGTAGTGTACTAAGTATTCGCTTGTAGAGTCTAGGCTCAGGTACAGTATTTTTCACACAGCTTTGGTCGTTCAAAAAAGGGCCTTAAGAACTATAGTGAGAATTCCACACTGAGTATCGTGCAAGGAGTATTTTAAAGCACGGCACCGTTAATATCTGTAGATCTTTCAGTGAGTACTACTAGAATACACAAATATTCTAGTAGTACTCACTGACCTTATTAAAAAACTGAACAGCAGAAGAAAGAAATAAGCGAGAAGTTTTAAGGCGTAAAGACTTGCAGTATGAGATACATCCACTCATGAAAGTGGTTAGTCATGCGGCAATTTTTCAATCGGTCAAATTGTACAATGAACTAGGTACCAATGGAATTAAAGTCCTTTTATAATGTACTGTATATATGTACTGTTGATGAGCTTCTCAATGACGTGTTTTAGCTAGACCATTATTACAAAATTGAACATAAATATTGGAAAACCTACGAATCGACTTTTTTTTTTTGGGTGTGATGTCATCAAATGACTTCTCCCGCTCGGGTGGAGCGGGAGGGCGTGTGAGACTCTTACTGACTAAAACCCACCCGCGTTCCTTCTGTTGCCTGTGCAATGCAGGGGGCCACGGTATCCCTTTCGGACTTTCCCGCAACCCCGGCAGGCAATGGTCCCATCGGACCCCTTCACTCGCTGACATCTCTTTGAGGCGCGCGTGGAACACAACACGCCGTCATTGCTCACCGTCCGCAAGCCCGAGAGTCTACGAATTTAATTGTGACATTGAATATAGGAAATGAAGGGATGTGTACATTTTTAATTTTATTGACAATAGTAACTGGTTCTGACATGACATGTTCTGATTAATGTAGTGATAAAATATTGTTAATTTTAATTATTTTGAACTTATATGAGTCTAAATAATTTAAATGTAGGTCGGCAATGACATAATTGTATGGAAATAATTTAATTCTGTGTTTAATTTGCTATTATTTTAATTATTTGTGTAGGTATATTTGTAAAACATTCAGACACAATGTAAATTGTTATAGAATAAATGAAATGAAATGACCTAGCTGGTAAATTGCTCGAACAGCTCGTTTTTGAAGGACAAATATATTTTGAATAAGTATCAGCAGCTTTGCCCCACATCAGAATACCGTAGGACATAACGCTATGAAAATAACTAAAATAGACTAACCGAGCTGTGTCAACGTCAGTCTTTCCTGACGGCGTAGGCGGCCGAACTGAGCCTTCCCGCTAGGCTCGATATAATATGTTGGCCCCACTGAAGTTTGGCGTATACTGTTATGCCCAGAAAAACTGCCGAGTTTACAGTTTCAAGCACCTCTTTATCTAAGATGATGTTGGGTACTACATTTGTAACATGTAGAAAGGCAAGCAAACTTTACACATTTCGTTTTCTCGGCGTTGAGAACTAGGTTATTTGTCGTAAACCAATCCGTAACCATTGAGAGTGCACTGTTTACTTGTTCTTCATTGTGCGTGATCCGAAATGCACTTTTAATTTAATTTCGTATAATAGAGTAAGCCTACATTGCCATAATCATCATTCAGACAAATTACGTAGGTTTGCTTATTGCTATTAATTGAGTACAAATCCAGACTCCAGGCTGAGAACTTTCCCTGCGGACTCTCCGTCCGCTTACCGGCCCATCGTGCTGCTCGACGAGGTGGGCAAGCTCTTTGAAAGAGTAATTGCAGACCGCCTTGTCGGGCGGCTGGTGCGGGTGGGGCCGGATTTGGCGGAGAGCCAGTTTGGTTTCCGCAGGGGGCGCTCCACGGTGGGCGCCATCATGCGCGTGCGAGCCCTCACGACGGGGGATGCGGTGGCTCGGGGTGGGGTCGTCTTGGCGGTGTCTCTAGACATCGCCAACGCCTTCAATACCCTGCCCTGGAGTTGCATCAGGGAGGCACTCCGGTATCACCGGATGCCGACCTACCTCTGTCGTATGGTCGAGGCCTATTTGACGGACAGGGCCATCATCTACCCCGGTCACCAAGGAGAGTGGAACCGGCGAGAGATGTCGTGCGGTGTCCCACAGGGATCGGTCCTGGGGCCGCATCTGTGGGACATCGGATACGACTGGGTGCTGCGCGCAGACCTCCCCAATGGCGTCAGCGTCGTTTGTTACGCTGACGACACGTTGGTCCTGGCGCAGGGGAGGCCGCACCAGGCGGCGGCCGAACTAGCGACACACGGGGTTGCGACAATCGTGGCCAGAATCCGGCAGTTGGGACTCGAGGTGGCCTTGCACAAGTCCGAGGCCATGTGTTTTCATGGTCCTCGGAACGCGCCACCGCCGGGTTCCCAAATAACGGTAGGAGGGGTTCACATCGGCGTCGAGTCGACGATGAAGTACCTGGGACTCGTCCTCGACAGTCGGTGGAACTTCGTGGAGCATTTCCGACGTTTGGCTCCCAGACTGGACCGGGCCGGGGCTGCCTTGAAGCGGCTCCTGCCCAATCTAGGGGGTCCAAACGCCTCCTGCCGGAGGCTATACGCAGGGATCGTGCGGTCCATGGCCCTGTACGGGGCACCGGTGTGGGCGCGTTCGTTGAGGCGGCGGCCTGCCCGCAGGTTGAACGCGTCCCAGAGGGTCATGGCCACCCGGCTGGTCCGGGGATACCGCACGGTCTCCGGTGAGGCGGCGAGCCTTCTTGCCGGATTACCGCCATGGGATCTGGAGGCAAAAGTCCTCGCGCATATGTGGGAGTGGCGCGAGGAGGCGAAACGCCGGGGCTTGACTCCGATGCCGCGAGAAATCGCGGCACAGCGGACAGAGCTCCGACGGGATCTCATGGCGGCATGGAGAGTGCGATTGTCGCAACCCAGTGCTGGGCACGCCACTATCGCGGCGATAAGTCCCCTCTTTGAGGAGTGGCTGGAGAGGCGCCACGGCGTCCTCACCTTCCGCCTGACGCAGGTCCTCACCGGACACGACTGTTTCGGGAGGTACCTGTTTCGGATAAGGCGGGAGGAAACGCCCGGGTGTCATCACTGCGTGGATAGCCCGGAGGACACGGTGGAGCATACGGTGGAGGTATGCCCGGCTTGGGCAGAGCACCGCCGTGTCCTCGTGGAGGCGATCGGGGGCGGGGATCTCTCGCGTCCGGCCCTGGTCCAGGCCATGGTACGGAGCGAGAGGGCATGGGAGGCCGTCACCTCCTTCTGCGAAGCAGTAATGCTCGCGAAGGAGGAGGCGGAGCGCGTGAGGGAGAGGCAAATTTCGCGCCCTCACGCCCCTAGCCGCCGCAGGAGGAGACGCCCCGGGCGTCGGGAATCGATTGCGGATTCCCGGCCACCATAGGCGCGGGCTTGCGGACGGTGAGCAATGGGTAGCTCGCCGTCCGGTAAGGACCAAGCCCGGGTCGACGGCGCGTTGTGTTCCACGCACGCCTCAAAGAGTGTCAGCGAGTGAAGGGGTCCGATGAGACCATTGCCTGCCGGGGTTGCGGGAAAGTCCGAAAGGGATACCGTGGCCCCCTGGCATTGCACAGGCAAGAGAAGGAACACGGGTGGGTTTTAGTCAGTAAGAGTCTGACACGCCCTCCCGCTCCACCCAGAGCGGGAGACGTCATTTGATGATTTCCCACCCAAAAAAAAAAAAAAAGGCTGAGAACTTTCTAAATGGAAAAAAACCAATAAAACTTTTTCGTACGTACTTGGGAATCGAACCCAGGACGCTAAGCTCTCCAGTGGCACTGCGACCACTAGCACATTTAGGCAGTCTTTACCTTAATGTATTAATATTTGCACTCGTTGGCCGCGCGCCGTGGAAACAGACTGAGTCCTACATTCTATATCGGTTCGTATTGGGAACTCATTGGATATGGAGCATTCTTGACGGGTTGCCAGCTGCCGAAGGCGCCGACACTGAGGTAGCACAGTTTACGGTATTGCACGTAGAGTCGTACAATACTCTCAGGAATAGAATGAAATGGAAACTAAATTGCGTGGGAAAGTTGAATGAATTTGTTTTACTTATAAGAATACAGCTATGCATTGAATGCAAAAGCAACTAACCGACCGACCGAGTCCTTTTTCATCGACAACATGTTAACCTAGACAGAACTTTTCCTACTTGTAATTCCTAAAAATATGACATCTGAGCAGTTAACGAAAAAAAATCTTTATATCCAAAACATTCTTTATATTTAAGGAATAAGAAAGAGAAATGTTTTACAAGAAAAAAAATCTCCATCATGTAATGGTCCTAAATCATTATGGACAGCTACAGGAGTCCTAGCAGTTTTTACTAGTGCACAGCAACTTCCTTAAAGTAGTTAATTACTTAAAAGTAGCTAGTTACTTGACTGTCTTGAACATTATAAACTGAAGACATTCCAGCTGAAGCACGACGTAGGTAAAGATGAGATCAAAAGCATGTTATTGTCGTAATTACCTCGCTCAGCAGACGGATCGTACCGATCCGATACGAAAACTACCTTTTGGAATGGGCGACTAGAATCAGTTTTATTATTTTTTGTAAAGTTTGACGTTCAAAAGTGCCTTTTTTGTGCCTAATTGAAATAAATTATTTGACTTTGAACTTTGACTTTGATCAAGGCTTCAAGTCTGCTATTACAATAGTTTCAGAATGGTCTATCATTGATTTCATAATTGTTGATTTTGACAAGTTTGGTACCAACCAACATATTTAATTTTAATTTAATATTGGCGTTATTATGACTTTCCAATGGTCAGCCACTGACACTACATTGAAAGAAATGGCATCTATTGGTAATCTCGTACATAATGAAAAATTAATGACTGACTTATGCGGTAATCTGCTAAAATTTTTACTGTTCCTTTGATCAGTGACCTACTACCATGAAAACGTCATTGTGCAGTCATTTCTTTTAATTCGTTACGAGTAGCGTGTTTGTGGAATACAATGATCGACCAATGATCGACCATTATGAATTTAGCAGGTTACGAACTTTTAGCAAAATGACAATGGGATCGTGTTGGAATGATAAAAAACATATATAAAAATACCAGACTAGGGCCCCTGTACAGGTGTGTCGCAGTATGAAAGTGTCATAAATTGTCCTGGTTCCAATCCTAAGGGGTACAGGTAGTTGTGCTTGTGAAGGAAAGAAGGTGTGTCCTATCCTGTGACTGTAAACCTGGAGAGTGTTATTTAAAGATCTATTGAGAGATTTCCAGAATGCCAATTAGACTTATATAATGATGTTACCGTTAAGACTTCTCTACAATTGTTCCGCGCCGCGTAGTCTTACGTATTAACTGGGATATGTAACAGGTATCTAGATACCCGTATTAGTATCTATTGATGTAAATCCATATAATGTATTACGTAAACTGCATTGGTAGCATCTGTTCTGACGCATTTGTTAAGTCAGTATTGAGGCCAGGGCTTCCACAGCCGACGGATTTCTGTGGCCTCCACGTGTAGGAACCTACTACCCATACAGACAGACTGCACGTCCGTTGCAAGGCAATTGGGTTAGTTTGGAAACCTACTGTTGTACTTATTGGAGTGTAGATTATTTATTTAATACATGGATATTTATTTAATATTATTTATTTAATACATGAGCTTATGATCGGGAACATTTCGGTTTAGTTCCGTGTCTCAATAGCTAACTCGCATTAACGTCTTCGCTGCTCAAGCAGCGTGGGATCCTGGGTTCAGTGTTTGTCTGAGGCAGTTTTATTAAGTTTTTCTATTCAAACTTAAAACTGAAAGCATTTATTTCAAATAAACCAATTACAAGCACTTTTGAATTGTCAAGGGGTCGGTCAGTCAGAAAGATGAAGTTAGTTGCCCATTCCAAAATAAGTAGTAGTAGTAGGTACCTATGGAGAAGAACGTGCAAGAAACTTCATGGATACTCTTTTAAATCAAAATATGGTTACAAAATATTGGTTACATCATTAATGTTGAAGTTATAAATGTGAGAACGATGCAAAACGATAAAAGCGTCCGTAATAGAAATTAAAAAACAAATCAGAGAAGAGTAGTCCCAACTGATGGCGCCCGTTCACGAACATGGACGCATGGATCAGCACCATTCACCTCAACTATTTTGAAGGGAGCTAAATGATCCAACACACGCGCCACCATCAGCGAGACATCTGAGTGAGCATGACATACTTATATTCAAGTCAATGAAAGACATACCCAGTACCTAAATGGTAGCTCTAGAGTCGGTACAAAGTACTCACACATTGTCATGTGCTATGCAATTATACTACAATGCTAAGAGATTGAGTTTATACAATGCATAGATCGTTTTTAAAATCTTCAGCAGCTTCAACAGTATTTTCAAATGCTAATCAGTTTATGTGGAGCAGGACCAGCGTTGAGCCAATCATTTTTATCAGCGATGTAATCCCGCAACTTATAATATGGCTGCATAGTGTGCGATTAATATAAGATTTTACTTTCACTACTACTAAAGGAAAAGCCTATTTTCATTAACCAGACATAAATCTAGTCTGCGCAGGCTTCTGAGAAACTCCGGTTAGGAAAGAATTCATCAATACACTTGCATTTCCTTCGTCTTCTTGACATAACAAGAACAATGTAATCAGAATGACACGTAGTTTACCTACACCATTGCATGTATGGTTGCGATTAGGATACGCTATAGAATGCAATGCAAACATGAAGCTGTCGATACATTTCACAACAGTATCGGTTAGGAAAGTGCTGGCACGATGCGCCACGTCACTTGTAGACCACCCCGGGACAGTGCCGCTGCTGCACTGGTAGGAGCGTGGCGTGCCAGTCGCGCTGGGGTCGACAGAATGGTAGCTGACTCACGATTTATGTGCTGCGGCAGTTATCCATACAAATAGTATGAATGCGAAAGTAGCTCTGTCTGTTATACCCTTTCGGGCTTTAACGGCTGAACAGATTTCGATGAAATTAGACGGCACAGTAGACCATGACCTAGATTCAGGTATTTCGTTTCCTTGGGATAATTCCCGACAACCACACGGGCGAAACCGGGGCGAATTCTAATATCCCTATATGTGATGTACCTAAATCGAAGTAGAAATTGCCAGCTCTTTGCTTTAAACTTTCACTATTCATGAAATCTTTGAATGTCAAAGTCGAAGAAATGTATCAAAATACATTTCATCAGGCTGCCAACTTATCAGAAGTTCCTCAGCATAGATAAATCTAACTCCATAAGTAGGTATTAAGAACATGGAGACAGAATTTCCCACCCTCCACTTTGGCCCTTAAAACGTGGGTTTTACTTACTATTTTTACACGTCAAGCTGCTTGTGTTATCCAGATCTGGGTAGTGGAGGTCAGATAGGTTCCTGGGCTCCTTGTAAAATACTGGGTATTCAGATGCATCTGGTTAGATTGGACGCCGACCCCAACATAGTTTGGAAAAGGCTAGGAAGGTGATGATGATGAAGCAGCTACACGGAATAGGCATTGTGTGTGACTTCATTGTACAGACCCACACGATCACATCAACACGGTCGTGGGAGGCTTGTGCTGCTTCAATAACTGCAGTTATTCCTGCACGTTGTGTGGATCCATACAGAGAAGAGAAGAGAGAATCTAATAAAAGATAGAAAATCTTGTGCTTTTGCAGATGTTATAAACCAGAAGCGCTTGAGCTTGAATGGAATGATTTACTAAAGAACGCGTCTTGTCCTTATTGGTGAAGCGAACCTTAGCTAAAGGTGGTTTTGTCAGAATGGATGCAGATGGAGGTGAATCGAGTGTTGGGGTCTCCCAATAGCCCCTTAGTCCACTGCTTCCTAGGCAGGCCATAGGCAGGCGCCTAAGTAACTGTTTACAGAATCTGTGCCCTAATTACGTAATACACGATCAATCGGAATTTGAATCGTTTTGATACAAATTGCTAATCCACTGCTTTCATCAAGTTCGAAAAAAAATCTGCTCGTAAACAACGTAAATAACGCAATGAATGAATGAATTGTTGAACTGTCAAAATGAAACAATTTTGTCGTAATCGTTTACGAAAATGTTTGGCGTAATTAAGTAAATAGTTGAAGTGTTTGAAGATATTGTTTGTGTGAATGCGCTAGTCGCTTGCACTACCAGTATCAGTACCAATAAATCTTTCACCAATTCTAGAGGAAGGCAGTCGGCTAACTCGGCTATTTCACATCACGCTACGACCCTGGAGCGAGTAAAAGAAAAAAAGTCAGAAAGAACGCTTGTAATTAAGTTACAGATAGGTTTAGTAATTGAAAGATACTATGCACAATTTTATTTACGTCTTCAGTGATCTACGACGAGTACCTATACTTTGCATTTCTGCATACATATATCACAGCTTGTTTACAAAACATTGATGTGTATGGCGCATCTAATACTCGCAATAACCGACAATTTATGGAATCTCCAGCGTTGAAAGTTGCTCTTAAAATTGCAGATGAGTCACAGTATGTCACATATCTCTGTGTAACGAGACGTTATGAGATAAAACTCGTATTTCCCGTGAATAGATGCGATCTCGAGATTGTATGACAGATGTTAATTAAATGTCTTCTTTAATGAACTTCATGTCTTACATAACTGATCGGTCATTGACTAGCCTGTGGCGGATTGAAAAATGTGTGTAATGTGTAAAATTCTTAATTATCATTAGTTGGCGTATTAACGAACTTTATGCATAATATTTATTATTGTAAAAATATGCAATCAGTGGGTATTTCTATTAGTTCGTTCGTTATCCGTATTTCTAGTGTATTTTAATAAAAATAACTGAAATATATTAGTTTTTGAAGATCATTATGCGAAGATGACATAAACCAGTACATGTATCAACCAGACTCCTGGACCATACTCGTACATACGAGAATGCAGGTACACGTCACGAGCCGGGAGTCGAATCACGATACCACCGGTGTAGATTACAATGACCTTATTTCAGCGCGTGACTCAGTTTAGACCAGGAATAGCCGAGCGGCGCGGGCGCACCGACGACGTCACTAATACGATTATTTTAACTGGACACTGAATAGATAGGTGCAGAAGTTCCACTGCAGAGAATCAACTTTAACAAGCTCATGTCTACATGGATGAAGAAAAAACTATTATTGGAGCTCCACAACAGCTACGCATGCATTGTTAATGCGAAATTACAGTTTAGGCTCAAAATAGTGTCATTTCTATGGTATCTTTGACTCTAGCGAAACCTGACTCCAGTCAAACTAAAATTATTCTAGGCAATGTAGCAGCGGCGAAGCAGGTCTCAGTGGCGCTAGAAACTTGTTTTAGGCTGTCACTATTATAAAACAAATGAGGATCAGAATCTGGTTGTGATAATTTTATAGAACATCCGACTGCAGTCTTTCGATTGTATTTCGATTTAATAAAGCTGTAGTAACAGCAGCTCATCGCATATTTGCAGGACCTTCTGTCGTTTGTTCGTCTCTGCCTCCTGTGTTATGTTATTCTGTGATCAGGATCGCGATGTTGGTGTTATTTCGATACGATGCGAAGGTCATCTATTTCTTCGATATGTTGCCATCCTAAACATTCAGAGAACATATGATTCAAGCAGTAATATTACATGCAATATTGTATAATGCATGACCACGTGCTTCCTACTGAAGTTTAATAAATGTGTTGATTAATTTGTGAATGTGTGATTCAGGGTTCTAATGGAGAACCATTAAACTATGTAACAGTATATCGTAATCTGTCTTTATTAGTGAGATTAAATCAATTAACGATCCACTTGAATTAAACTATAAACTGCATCTATTACGTAAGCACTAAGTAGTGTGTATGTATGTGAAGTTTATTACCTATACTATTAAAAGAAAACCGGCCAAGTGCATATCGGGCTACGCAAAAAGAAGGGTTCCGTAGTTAGGATGAATTTATCCCAAAAACTTAACTTTGTAGTTGAGAAACATGTTCTTCCATACATTTATATACGTCACGGTCAATTCTCCAACCGCAAATGTAAGTTTGATTTTCTTAGAGCTCCTTTCAACTTGATGAACCACCACGCGTTACTGAGAAAATAGATCTTGACAAACTGACGGGCCGATAACGAAGTGATCCTATAAGGGTCCCGATTTTTACTATTGAGGTATGGAACCCTAAAAAAAAAAACTCGAAACTATAAGTAAAAATAAGAACAATAATAGCTTCTGTTCTCAAAAAATGTTGCCCAATCTCCGTTATGTGAACACTTGTATCCAGGAAATTTCGATCATTTACAAATGACATTAGACATGCAATGTGTACCTCTCAACGCAATAACTACCACAACATGGAAACCCTCGAACTGATAGACGTAACGATTGAGATCAGTTGCATGTATTTTGGCAATAAGGGGTTTAGTTCATTTTCAATTGACATGGAACATGGTAATAAGTGGCTCACGTTTCTAAATATATGACCATAGAGGCTTATTTGACGTGCGATGAGGAATATGTCAAGATTTTTTAAAATTTAAAACGGTAAAGAATTAGACGGAAGAAGTCTCATCATCAGCCTAGTCTTACCCAACTATGTCGTGGTCGGGTTCCAGTCTAACCGGATGCAGCTGAATACTAGTATTTTACATGGAGCGACTGCTTATATAACCTCCACAACCCAGGAAAGACTGGTTGTCAGACTTTCGGACTTCTGACGACCCGAAACAACTGTCAAAGATTCACAAATGATAGCCGGAAACTCAAAAAACTCAAACTCAAAGCATTTATTTCAATTAAACCATTTACAGGCACTTTTGAATTGTCAAGGGGTCGGTCAGTCAAAAATATGAAGCTAGTTGCCCATTCCAAAGCGTAGTAGGTAAACAAAGGCTTAACGGAGTGGTTCTAAGCATACTTAGGTTATACATAGCCACGAGCCCCCTAGTAAACGAAAGAAGTATGATGGATGGAATGTAAAAGAGCAGATATGACTATAAAGAAAGTGAATATTAAAGTGCTGAGTTAACACTAATACAATTGGATATGGGCAGGAGGGTGATATTCATATTATTCATAGATGCATTTAAGGATATGCAAAAGACAAGAGAGGTAGTCTAAGAGAGAGTCAAAAACGACCCCCATAACGACGATGAATAAAAACCTGGTCAAGAATAAATAGTGTGGTGATTGATGAAGGTCTTCGAGACCATAAATCACATTCTATTTATTAGACTGTCTAAAAAATATTTTGGAGTTTTGTTAACATTGTAATTGATAAGTTTAGATCTATCATCTCTGCTGTCGCCGCTCGTAGAGGCGAAAGGTACGGGCGCCTATAAATCATTTGTGTACGGTATTATATTTTTAATAAATATTATATTATAATAATAATAATATTTATTCAAAAAAATTACAAGGCATAAAAATTCGTACAGTTTTGCTTAAATGTAAATTATATTCCTAAGACTTACGTGCCTGAACTAGGTAATCCTGTGTTTCAGGCGGGAAGAGCTTAAATACCTAGACTTATAAAATAAATAAATAATCAAAAGGTTGACAATAGATCACTAATCATAAGTTGATAACTCTTAGTTTCTAAATTTGATAAATACTTAACGTAGGTGAAATTTGTACATACGTAGTATATTCACTGTAGCACAGTTAGTAAATTCTTTGTATCTTCGTAAGACAACTTGGAAGACATACTTTGGAGAGCATCCTTGAGAATTCTCTTACAGTTTGTGTATTTCAGGGAATAAATGTTTGCTTTCGAGTTTAGTATAGAGAAGAGGACCTGTACAGGTAAAATTTAAGCATGTTTTTTTGTGTTTTGTGGACAAACTATACGTTTACGTCTTTCATTAGTATATGCAGTGCTGTAGGGTAGAGCTGTGTGTTTTTTTAATACAATACACATTAAATAGCTGTCTAACTGTTAATAATTCACAAGATTTGTATAGGAGGTTAGTAGGAAAAAGGAAAGGGCGGAAAGTAGACACTTCGAGAATCTACCTTTGAGCTCTCTCGATGGTTAGTAACATTGTTTTACCCGCTCCACCCCATGTTTGATAATGAAGTAAGTAAGAGTTATTATTATAATTATCTATGGTATGGATACATGTAAATCGGAAACTATATCTTAAAAGAAGACAATAATTACTCACTCACTGCTACATATATCTTATTTATACCTTGCCATAACCCATCTTTATATTCCCATTCTCAAATCAATAAATTGTTAAAATAAGCAGTTTTGACTGGGAAAAAAAAGTCAGATAGTAAAAAAATATTAGACACGTGCCAAGTCAGAGGCCCGAGGGCGGCTTTAAAACTCTGACACCAGGTTAGTTTACTAACCACACGAAAAGAAGAAGAATATTTTTTAATAACCTAGCAGACAGACAAAAACATTTTTTTTGTTAACATTACTATTTAAAACAATGAGTGTTCTGTTGTGACTTGATAATCGTTTGTACAGAATTTATAGGCGATATGTATATAAAACATTGGTTATTGTGTCCGGTTTTTGACAAAAGTGATGCTCCACTCCAGCATAAATAAACATGAAATACACTACCACTACCACTTCTAAATCTATCTACTTTCTATTTCCTAAAACTAAAACCCACAGTTAGTTCCATAATATTTGTGTAAGTATAATAATTTTAATCGTTTTTTTATGTGTGGCCCAACTTGTGTGGGTAATGAGTTTTGATTTACTTAGATCTACAATAGCCTCATATTTTTTGGGCGATTGTTTAATTGTATGTTAATAGAAAAATCCCAGGGAGTATTTTAATAATTGGAACACAAATATACCTACATGTGACAGATGCAGAACTAAATTAACTTTGACATTGAGCTTGTTTGATATTTATGATCGCCGTTAACCGAATTTACGATTTCTTGGCTTCCAAACGACACTTATAGTGAGATATTAGTGTGAGGCTAGTAATATAGTAATATAATAACGTAATTATGTAATGAAAGCACGTTCATTATCCTAATGATAGGGCGAAAGTATTAGCAGTTGTCAAGTCACTGTTCAATATGTGGGTACTTATTCATTTATAGTTTCCAAATAAAAAGTAATTCATTGGTCATATGCACTAAACCAGATACTGCATACATCAATTCCTGTAACAATCGTGGCGATCATTGCGTCAGAACTAGCCAGTAGTGAACACCTAGCCGAATATTTATAATTGTGAAAGTTTTTGGGTAAGTTGTCCATAGTACCGAGGAGACCCGGGGGTGAAGGCCCAAGGGCTTGATCTCGTTTAACTACCGTTCTAATTATGTGTTTATGGGTAGGCGGTACGTGGGAGTGTTGTCCTTCTTGCAAAGGTAAACCCGTGGTTTATACCATTTCACAGAAGAACAAGTCCTTTCAGCAGCACATTTTATTTTATAACTAACTGCCCCGTGGGACGATTCCCAGGTCAGGCAGTGCTATTGGGTTTTTCCATTAGGAATTTCTCAGTAATAGCCTCGAGTTTAGTTGGTGATGTGATACCCTGTAGCTCGGTGCGCACGTTAAGCCGTTGGTCCTGCGCCTGGTCTCTCTCCGGTCGTATGTTAGATAGCTAGTCTCCGCTGAGATTGGCTGTCATGGCCGAAATTCGGTCTGGAGGACTATTATTTTAGCTATCAAATAGCCTGTCCGCTTTTCGTCAAGGTCTTCCTTCACTTTGTTGTCTTTACAATCGCGCAGTTATTTGCTAGTAGCATGTGAGTTAGCTATTATATCTGTTAAGACACTCATTACATAATATTAAAAATCCCAACGAAGTACTACTCTGTAATATTGACACTGTGGACAGAGGGTCAAGCAAGGTAATGCTTATAACAGTCATAGCTCGCCTCATGGCCATAGGCATTGTGGAATAACATCTAAATACTGATGATGACACTTTTCACAGCACTTTATTATTAATTCCTTATTTTTTACCAGCATGGCTACATCTGAATGGAAACCAAAATCAACTATAGTAAAGAATGTCTCTAGTTTTGGTATAGAAAAGGCATTTGTGTAAAAGCTGCATTCAACATTCGGTCTATTATGACGTCTTGCCTTGTGCAGTTGTACCCCAAGCCCAATGTTGCTGCCTTATAAAATAAGCTGTCCTCAACTTTCCATTAAAATGTCGTGTTTATCAATTTCAGCATTCCAAGCAGCTTCCTGGTTTCTGCAAAGTATTCAATCAACTCCGGTTTACCGCGAAAATCAACGAATGACGACTTAGTTATCATTTCCTTCCACACGATCTTAACATCTTGTATCTTGCTCTAACCATCTACCTGTCTTGTTCTCTAAGTTGTACTTGAGTGTTAAGTCAGTGCCTTTCACTCCGTGAGAGAAACCAGTGGCATCATGCGTTACGATACCACGTCTAGTTAACTTAACTATAGTTTAGTGACAATGATTTACGGGCTTAGTCATGTGAGACCAAAGTTCTTGTGTTTAGTGTATTTTGTTTTGTTAAGTGTTGGTAAGTCGGAGCAACATTTTGATCAAAAGTTGGGCGAAGTTTGTTTATAAATCCTGTTTGGCTGGTTTTAAGTTGATTTCTCTATATTAGTCATGATTTCGTTTAGGATAACTAAATGGAAACGATATTGTTGTTGTAGCATGGCATTGGTAACAACTAACTTTTAGATATTAATATCGTTTCCGTAACTTTTTAATTTATCAAAATTTTCCAATACTTCTGATTTTAAATGCACAAACAAAAACAAGCAAGAAAGTTTAAAGTAAGACAACTTTAATTGAATGACATGGACACAACTTTATCGATGATTAGAAATCGCGAATAATAAAGTTATAATTAATAAGAATATCCAATTATAATTTACCACGAAATGATTATGAAACAAACTTTCGAAAGTGCACTTTGTTTTGTGTTTAATAATAACAAAAAAACATGAAATGTATCAAGGGCATAAAGTCAACGCCTGGTGTCGAACTAGTTACCATTGCGATCACGTTTTGGGACCAGTCGCATAACTGGACACTCGTTTGAGTGAAGTTAAGTAACATACTATATGGCTGTCCTGTATAGTCATGTTTACGGTTGATGTGTTGTGATGTTATCATACATGAGGCCATCTTTTGAATCATTACACAATAACCATGTTTAAGCTATTGATATTGGCAAAGACAACGATACAATAAGAGACAACGATACGAGTTTTGGCTTCCTAGTCGAGTAAAGTTATTACAACTGGGGTTCGAACTGACGACTAGTCAGTCTGCGCCTTATCCAATGAAACATTGCTTTCTTCTCAGAGTAAATGGATAGAACACACCGACCTCATCTAGTTTTAAAGCATTCATTATGTTAGACGTGTCAAATAGTTTTTTTAAAACTTATTTACAGAAATAAATCGTTTATTATTTATTGACTATTTAAATATTGAGATGTTATCTAGATTTGATACGCATTTCGTAGGAGTACCTACTTTAAACCGCTGGCATATGTTTACAAAATAAATCAGTTCAGAGCTCTATTAGACTTCCAAACGCTTGGATTTGTGATTATAATCTACGAGTATCTATTTGTCTATAGCGGAATATAAACTATAGCGGATTACATGAATGGATGATACTTTTGCCAAAATCAGAAATCTAAATCAACCTCTATTCCCTCTTCCAGAAATATCAGAATGCCTGGTCCTCCGCGCGTACTTGTCGCAGCACGGTCTGCACGGCGAGGTGGAGTTCTCGCACAAGAACGACACGCTCATCAGCATCCGCACCAACCTCAAGCCCACGCTGCAGTTCCCCGACGGCGTGTGGCGCTGGACCATCCACGAGTTCCCTGTCGACTACCGAGACCTCTCCGAGGCTAGGTGTTCCGACGCTAACCTAGGCAAAGAACTTATTGATCTCACTGAAGAAATAGGCTACCTCATCATACCTGGAAAGGACCATGCGGAATTCGAAAGCAAAAACACGCTGACAGGCCCAAATGGGCTTTGGGGCAAGAGTATAGTCTTCGAAACAGCTGAACGAGACAGGATCATATGTGCGTCGATATTATCAACAGATAAGACTTACGAGAAGAATGCCATAGCAAGGTTCACGTCCCCAGTCGCGGGGACACTGCATTTTAGATGGCTATCAGCCAGAGAGTTCGACGAATCAGACTCCTACATCCAAGCAGACTTATATCATACCAAAGGTGTATCAGAAAAAGTAGCATTTACAGAACATAAGTGGAAGTTATTCGTGACAGACATTTTTGATGCTGACAAAGGGAATTACGAAGACAATTGTAACGTTCTTCAGTTAGTGTTTGATCCTGAGAACAGTGGGGATGGGATGAGTGTGGGGGACCTGGACAGCAGGCTGGGGATGATCAAGGTGGCGACAGACGCAAACGTGATGAAGACGAAGACGTTGTTCAAGGATGACGTCATCAACGTGCTGCGCAGTGACATGGAGGTGACGCGGCGGAGCCTGTACGTGGTGATATATGATAACAGACATGCCGATAGTTTCCTGGCGTGTGCCAAGTTGAGGCCGATGGCGCCGAAAAGTACAAAGTGAGTGTGTTTCTTAATTATTATTTAAATATAGTTAGTTAGTTAGCTGGTGACCGCGACTCTGTTTGCGTGTATTTTTTTTTCTTCACATTTATTCTGGAAGCTCTGGACAGAGAGAGGTAGAAAGAGAGTAGGTAGGCCTTTTCCCAACAATGAGAAAAAAAACAGGATGAAAAGTAGCCTATGGCTTTCTCCAGGTCTCGGGTTACCTATCTGCATAACAATCGGTTCAGTGGTTTAGACGTGGAAAGTTGACAGACAGGCAGTTTCTTACGCATTTATAATATTAACACAGATACGGACGAATACATCGACGCCTAAGTGTCCGTTTGTGTTTTGTATTTATTTGTATAGTTAGTCAGTCATTGTATTTTTTTGTACCCAGTGTAAATAGTTAATCGTGTTGTACTCTAAAACATTTTAAAATCAACAATAAAATACAAATACTTACAATGACCAATACAGGGCAAATTCTTGCATGCGTAGGCGAATAAATACATAAGCGAGCTGCCACTCATCATCACCATTACAGCTAAAAGACATGTCCACTGCTGGAAATAGGTCTCCCCCAAGCACCCCCACTTCGACCAGTTCTGTGCTTCCCGTATCCAGCGGATTCCTGTGGCCTTCACCAGGTCATCGGTCCTCCTTGGTAGGCCTTCCAACGCTACGTCTTCCGGTACGCGGTCGCGACCCCAGAACCTTTCAGCCCCATCGGCCATCTGTTCTGCGAGCAATGTGCCCTGCCCACTGCCACTTAAGTTTGCCAATTCTTTAGGCTATTTAGGTTACCTTGGTTTGCCTACGGATCTGTTCATTTCTGATTCGATCACGTAGAGAAACTCCAAACATAGCCCTCTCAATTGCCCTGTGGGTGACTTTCAGCCTTCTGATGAGGCCCATTGTGAGTGACCACGTTTCAGTGCCATAGGTCATCATTGGCAAGACGCACTGTTCAAGACTTTCGTCTTGAGATACTGCGATATTGGGACGAGAAGATATTGCGTAGCTTCCCGAACATTGCCCAACCGAGTAAGTTTCCTCGATTGACCTTTTTTTCGAAGTTGGACCTACCTAACTGGACAGTTTGTCCTAGGTAAACATAATCGTTCAAAACTTCGAGTGTAGCGCCTCCAATCTTTATGAGAGTGTGTGTTACATGGGCAATTGACATGAATTTTGTCTTCTATTTTAAGATCCACTCTTACAAAAGCTCTACTGAGGGCATCGATCATTGTACTGAGATCCTTCATAGTCTCAGCCATGACTACTATTTCATCGGAAAACTGAAAGTGAGCCACTAATGTGTATGTGTACTCGCCATTAATGTTGATGTCTAGCTCTTTCTAGTCCAGAACATTGAAAACATGCTCTAGTGCAGCGGTGAACAGTTTCGGAGAAATAACGGCTCGCTGCCTCACACCTGCAGCTGTAAAAGTATTGGTTTCGATGTCTGATCCTGGACTCGGACTGAAATAGTGGCGTTTTCGTACAGACACTTCAGCACCTCGATGTACCGGTAGTCGATCTGGCACCGTTGAAGAGACTGCAGTAGAGCCCATGTCTCGATTGTTTTCTCGTAGTCGACAAACGCTAAGCAGAGAGGCAGTTTATTAAATACTTTTCGGTCTTCTGTATAACCTGCCGCAGCGAATGTATATGGTCTACGGTGCTAAACCCTTTACGGAACTCGGCTTGTTCGCCTGAAAGTCGTCAAACCTACGCGCGAGACGTTTCGTGATGACTCTTCACAACAGCTTGTAGACATGGCTCAAAAGTGAGATGGGCCGATAATTCTTAAGAAGGGCATTGAAACCTTTTTAAAGAAAGTTATCACCACACCTCTGTTCCATGCCTGTGGCGTTATACCTTCGAGTATGACGGAATCAAATAGTTTCTGGGGGGCTTAAGAACGGGTTTTCCGCCTGCTTTCAAGAGTTTGGCCGTAATTCAGTCACATCGGGCTGCTAGTAACATCATAAGAATAATAATGTAGAAGCTGTATCTGCCCACAGTCATAATGTACATAATTTATAAAATTGCTTAAAATATTCTAATAGGCATAAAAATAATCTATTTTCGACCAACATCATCGCACTGTTGTTTACCTCTAGGGCTATTTCGGAGACTTTTCCTTATTGATTGAAGCTTTATTAATTAGTTATAATGTTAAGGATTGAATAATTTGGTATAATTTCTGGCACCATATTATTATTTGGATAAGACCATTTCATCTTTCTCATGAAAATTAAAAAGACGATATCAGTATTACGTCACTAATTCGGAGAATGAACAACATCTCATCAAGGATATTATAGCATTCCTCCCTCAGAATGTTCATTGTAGCAGATTCCGAAATTGACAAATTTGTCGGCCTACGTTCGTCAATTTGATGAACCAAAAAAAAAAATTGTGTACCCAAGCATTTAGGATTGAAAAAGAATATTGTTTTGAAAACTACACCATGTGACTTGCCTTCAAAGATAACATTTTATAAACTGAATAAAACTGCATCTTATATTTCTCTACATCAAACAATATCTTTCAGTCATGAAGTTTACATTTGGTTTACCTATCAAACCTGAATCAAGATTGTTGGTACGGAAGCCTTTTAATGGTACGGAAACCCTGACCCACGTCTTGTCATTAATTCTTTAAGATTAACGAATGGGATATGTCCATGTACCCGAATTGTGATTCTAATTCCAGAGCTTTAATAAACATGGACGGCATCCGCGGCTCCATCGACTTCACGCAGCGCTCCCCCTTTGACCCCACCTGGACCAACTTCCAGCTGGGCGCCTCGGACCGGGACTACGAGTCCAACCTGCGCTTCGTTAGCTCCGTCCTGCAGTACAGCGTCCAGGAACTGCCTCCCAAGCTCATCGCCGATGAGATGGACTCCTTGTGTAATACCACGGGAGAGATCTATAATCCTTCTGGACTTGATTTGAAGAAGCTACCGCCGCCAGGTGAGATTTGAACTTTGATTTGCCTCCTACCGGGTTGGTGTTTTGAATTTGTCTGGAAAAGCTGAGCAATTGCTATGGAGACTTAGATCATCTGGGAGGATTTGTATAATGTAATTGTAACTGTAGTGCCTAAACATCAAAAGATACAGAATATTAATCGTTTCTAATATCTGCTAAAACGAGGCCATTTCTCATACATTCGATAAAATCATACAGGTACAATGGACGTTTGAATCTATTTCAGTGTGGGTCTAAAAATAGTACCCTAGTTTATTTATCAGAAATAGAAACTCGTTAATTTATTTAATATTACTAATTGGACAGATTCGTGCTGTTAGGCAGTAATTATATCTGTTTTCTGAACAAGTGCATCTGCCTTAATTATTTTCAAACGTTTTGATCTACATTAATTCGTATTATGTTAAATCTCTCGAAACGGAAATAAGAAACAGACTTAATGATCGAATGAAAACCTCACAATTAACGTTCTTGTTTGCCACAACTTGATTGCCAGAATTTGTAGAATAGTCATGGAAGTTTTTTACCATAATCTGGTAGATAGTGTCGAAACGCGTCGTCATTTGGTGGTGAGCCAACAGTATAAGTCGACGAGCCAATTGAGAAATTTAAGTCTTCACTAGGATGACGCATTATAGGCATTCTCGCAATCGACATTTGTTTCCAAAATAACTGACTGTTCGCTCTCAATATGACAATTGATCGAATACAGATGATAGTGCCATCCACGAAGACGCGCCGCACTCCGCGATTACTGTTTTTTTTTTTTTTTTTGACTTAGTCATCTCGCAGATATTCCACTAAGGTAGTTACTGTTTAACCGGACTGTCCTGTGGCTGCCTTAAGCTACTACACTCAAAGCCTCCAGCCAGGGGCATAAACTATTCTAAGTTAAAATTAAGCGAACGCTCGCCAAGGGCACCACCTGTGGGCCGGGTACGAACCTCAGCTTAGGGCGTCGCTGAGGGGAGCACAGCAAGATGGGACAGGCTGGATCAAGATTATATTATCGTTATTATTATTAATAGGAGAATTTAAAGCTACGCGCTCAGCTGCGGCTGGTGCTTCATCGGGCAAGGGTCGGGGGGAGTATGTACTCGTGAGGGTCGCGATCGCGGAGGACCTCGGCGGCGAGGTCGGTACGATGGGTGACGGGTGTTTTTGTGCACTGTACTGGTGGCCCTACTGGTCTCCAGGAGGAGTGTGGTGGGGTCATCGGGGTCGGAAAGGACGATTAGTGTACTGTAAGCTGTACTTTATTACGGAGCGGAGCGGAGTGGGGCGCGTCTTCGTGTATAGCATTACGAGTATCACTATCTTTATGTGTGATGAATTATTTTGGTATGATATTCAGATAGCGGGATTGCGCTTAGAATGACTTAGATATTAATATGATAATTTAGGAAGAGTTTACTAGAAGAAATAATCGCGTAGGATGAAAAGTTCAAAACGATGCAAGGTCGAAGCTACTCCGAAGGCATAAGTTTTGATTGCGTGGGTACACGTCGTAGCTCACAATTCACGTCAAAGTATGGATAAAATATCCTAATGTTATTCCTTTTATCGTCATCTGTCCAGCTCTTTTCCAACTATGTTGTGGTCAGCTTCGTTGGTAAAAGGGAAGGTACTAGGTGATGATGATGATTTTATTCCTTGATGAGAAATATGCAAAATAACTTCTTTATACCTCTCTTTTAATTTCTTCCAGGCATGGGTACCCAAGACCAGTACCCGGTCGGAGACCTGCTGGGCAAGCACAAAGACCGCACGGAGTACCTGAACCACAAGTACCTTCTCCCTGGCCTGGCCAACGAGCTGAGCGGCGCGTACTGGGATGTCTACCTACCCCTCCAGGGTGTGAACAGCGTGGTGCATAGAGCGCTGGTGTTGGAGAGGTATGAGTTTTATGATTTGGCCAAAATATACTCGCGGAAAAGTTAGGGTTCAAAATAATGCTTGGTGGATGTGATCGAATAGTACATACAGCCAGCTTTGGAACTTGGAACTAAATTAAACTGAAAAAGGAGTAAATAAAGAAGTTAAACTCCCAAAAGATTTAAAACGTTTCAGTGAAATATGAAGAAGTACCTTTCTGAGCAAACTTCCAATAACACACACCCAGAACCCTAGGTTATTCCTAGGGTTCTGGGTGTGTGTTATTGAAAGTTTCCAATAAGAATTTCACACTAGTGCAGTCTGGACTCTAGATTTGTGCCTGGTTTATGACAGTAGGCTCGCTCCTATTTCATGATACTAAAACGCAAGTAGCGCGGGCGTACCTACTATACGAGTACCTACATCTCATACTTTTGGGATTATCAATTCTCGTGCTAGGATTAGGTTCACATACTCGTAAACAGAAATCCATGCCGTACCCGCATAGACTATTGCTACTTGATCATTCAAATAAGTCCTTTATTACCCGTTCCAGACGCCACCCGAAACGCGACATCTGCGGCACCATCCTGCAGTACGAGCCAGACACGGAGTACCAGACGCCCATGTCCTCGGCGCAGGTGGTGTTCCGCTACCCGCTGGTGGGCACCGTGCTGTTCCGGCAGCCGCAGGACAAGCCCTGGGAGGACACTACCATCATTGTGGAGAGCATGGTGAGTTCCGTGCTCGGGGCATGCTAGTCATTATGAGATTCCCTGAGGATGTGTGCTCGTCAGAGCAAAGTAAGTCATGTGTAAGGAAGATTTTGCTCTTATGTTTGAGCTTTATATTTAGACTATGCTTAGCCTTATATGTACCTATATATAAGGCTATGCATAGTCAATAAGTTAGTTTAGTTTGGTTTAGATTGGGATCTCGAGTTGGATCCCCTGAGGAACGAATACTCGTATGGCTTTCAGATAATCGATACGGTCTGGTTATGGTGTATCACTCACTATACAGAATAACTGATAATATGTGGTACGGTACAACGGGCCGTGTAAGAGAACTACGATCTTTGACCAGTAAGCAGCAAGCACTGATACGAATTTCATCATTGGATTTAGGGCTACCCTTTTCGCTCTTAATCCAAACTTTTTGACTGTTAGATCCTCAAAAAGAGGTTAATCTTCTCCCAGGTGCACGCCGACGGCGCGAACGTGAACAACACCCGCGAGCACCGCTGGGCGATCCACGAGCACGCGCCGGGCGCCGACTACTACAACTGGACCGCGCGCTGTTTGAGCGCCGGGAGGGTGTTCGCGCCGCACGCGCTGGACATCGACACTAGGCACCCGGAGTCCTACTGCAGGCCCGGGCTGGAGGGGCTCTGCAGGCTGGGAGATTTTACTACCAGGTTAATAAAAAAAAAACTAAAATACAGCCATAGGGACCTCGCCGCTGCCACCGATGATACCATGGAAGTGGTGAGTGAGGTTTTAACTTTTTTTTTCTCACATCACTGTCGTGCCATCGATGCGACGACGGAGAAGCAGAAGAAGATCTATTTGCTTTAACTGACAGTTCTATTGTGTAGTAGGTTCTATTGTAAGTATTGCGATCTTGTGTACAAGAGATTATATTTTTTGTATTATTTATTATTATTAACAGTTTCCATGATAGTCTTAGATAGGTTAGTATAGGTACCTATCTTGCTGCAGATTTGAGATCTTAAGGCAAATTCGATGACAAAAAAAAAAACTCGTTTTATAAGGGAGGCAGATTAACAAAATATTGACTCAGGCGTGACTTTGCGGAAACCCATGATAAAATACAATAGACGAATTATATTAAGTCCGCTTAACTGTTCATAAAGCGCCATGTAACTAAATAACGTAGGTACTAAGTACTAAATATATGTCGTCTACTGTATTTTTTAAATAAGTAGTTACAATTGTGATAACAATTTAGAGTGCCATACAGCGTACTGATATTGTTTTTAATCTTGAATATAAATAATTACTGCCGAGCATGAGGTCTCGGGTGCGATTCCTGGGTCGGGCAAAGTGTTATTGTATTTTCCACCAGGAATTTCTAACTGAAATCCGCTCCCTATTACATGGGACTTAAACATAACTGACAAATTGTGGGTGTACTCGCTATATTTGTCTCCTTCTCATTTCCAGGCATGGCATGCTTCAGGTGGCTGGCAAGAAGGTGGACTCTGCCCGTCTGACGCGGCGCCTGTTCACGGACACGGTGATAGGGTTGGCCGGGAAGCACTCCATCATGAGGAAGTCGCTGGTCATCTACGACGACCATGGACCGGTCGCGCGGGGGGAGCGCATGGCGTGCTCTATGTGAGTTATTTGTGTCAGTCAAAATATCTTCGTGTAACGAAGCTCTTACGTTGTGTGTTTTCTGGAATGAAATCTTTCATGATGGTATTTGAGCGTTTTCTGGATGAAACGGGCACCTAGGTTCATAATTCTGACTGACCGACTCCTTTGACAGTACAAAAGTGTAAATGATTCAATTGGTATAAATGCTTTGAGTTTTTGAAAATGAATGTAAAACCGTATTGATAAAATATTGCGGATAGTCGTTTTAATAAATTAATTCGTATTAAAATTATAAGTGCTACAATTAAATTGATTGCTTGTGTGTGGTTTATTTTTGTACAATTATAGTAGCCTAGAAATGAGATTGCTCTGAAAATAACGATAGGCGCTTGTCACAACACTTAACCGTCAATCATCTCATCACCGAGTCTTAGAAAGAAACTGTTTTACTGGTGTCAGTGACAGACACGACACAACGTAGGTGTCAGTGACAGACACGACACACTGACAAACCGAACTTTTTCTAAAACTCGTAATGCCTTAATATTCAACATCAATTTGATTGCTCTGGTTCGAATCCGGCTCTAAGGACCAACGTCATATCAGTCGGATTCGAACAAGGAGCAATCAAATTTATGTTGAGTGAACAAAAAAAATTTTGTATTGTGTTGTTGTTTGTATTGTTGTTGTGTTGTGTATTGTATTGTATGATTTTTATTGTATAATTTTACAAAAATAAACCATACACAAGCAATCAATTTAATTGTAGCACTTTTAATTTTTATACGAATCAATTTATTAAAACGGCTATCCGCAATATTTTATACAGTTTTACATTAATTTTCAAAACTCAAAGCATTTATACCAATTAAAGCATTTACACTTTTGTACCTTCATACAATAATCATAAATCATGTAACTTCAACATCGTCTTCTGTTTGTATTTCCAGTGTGAACGGCCTCCACCGCCGCAAGGCAGTCGTGCGCGACTGGTTCGGCAACGGCGAGCCGGCGCCGCTGAAGGGCCGCATCGAGCTGACGCAGCAGTCGGAGTACGACATCACCAACGTCGTGGTCGCGCTCGACGGCCTGCACGACGTCAACAACTACAAGATACATGTGGTGCGCTTGTTATATTATTAATGAAGACGAATCGCGTAGGAGTGTTGTAGCGTAAATCTGAAGCGGCAGTTTGTGCCTTTGGCAAGGAACACAATCCTTTTTCAATTACAAACGTGCACTCTTGCTCGCTCGTCAGTCGCTAAGATTCGGCAATGAAAGGAGAGAGAGGTCTTTTATTGTGACCATATCCACTTTACAGACTGCGTTTAGGTTTTAAGACTTAGATTAGAAAGAATCTATGTCGCTTATATGAATCTATATCGCCACTAAACCTTTCTTAAATTTTTCTTGTCTCCAGGTGCCCGTAGAGAAAGACTTGGAGTTCCCATGTGAGAAGACTACACTGTATGATACCTTCAACCCATACCACGTCAACAAGTCTTCCAGTCCGCCTCCTACAACAGGTACAGTTTGATATTCGCCTAAAATTAAATGATATATATAGGTAAGTCAACGTTTTCATAATGAGCCTATAACCAGTTTAAGTTGTTGTTGTAACGATAAGTTTTTTGCAAAGAAAAGACCTTCAATAAATAGGAATATCTAATCATAGGTAACACATTGTGCACTTCAGGTACAGCAGACCAGTACGAGCTGGGCGACCTGGGCGCTAAGTACGGCCTGGTGGAGTCTCGCTCGCTGAACACGTACTACAACGAGACGCAAGTGTCGCTGTTCGGACCGCACAGCATCCTGGGACGTTCTGTCGTGCTGCACCAAAAGGTTTGTAGTATTTTGTGGTTTCTAATTATTTTAAAATTGAAAAAACATCAAGACCGTCATTCCAAGTAAAGGCTCGACGGGTGCGACGCGATGGCTTGACGCGACACCGGTAGAACAATTTCCGTGAAATTTCACGCCTGTCTGCGTGAGCCTTAATGTTTCTGATATTCACAAGCTACCGCATCTTTAGTTCGACTGAAAGTGGACACAAGAGTAGTTGGAAAGTCCGCCTACTCCGATGATGCGCTTCATAACGCACTTGTGCTGCTTACACATGAGAAAACAATCGTTAAATTGGCTAACTTCTCTGCTTGCAGAAGAACCGTCGCTGGGCGTGCTCCTCTATCGAGCGCGGCTACAGCCCCTCCGAGGCGCGCGAGCTGCGCGCCATCGCGTCGTTCCACCACCCGGGCGGGTTCGCCACCGGCTACATCCGCTTCACGCAGCTCATACATAATGATGGCAGTGCCAGCGACACCGTCATTGAGGTCAAGTTGAGGCATCCTGGAGTGAGGGATACTAATCGGGTAAGTGGCTCGAGCGAGGTTTGCTCAAGGAAGGCTACAAGATTGCTGAGTGTCATTAGATATGTTTTGTGGCACAGTTGACTTCCAAGCGGACGGAAGTCGCGGGCAGACGCTAGTCTCTGATAATGTGCCAAAATGAGTAGAAAAGTCCATTTCATTTAAAGGTTGCTTCAAGCAAATCTAAAGAAAAGGAAGATGATTAATACCACAGGTGAGAGAGAGGTTGAGATGATAATAATTATCAATATTGTGACAATTGTCATGCAAAGGTACCTACCTACGGAGGGAAGCTGCATAACTTCACCACTTGAAAAATTTGTGTTTTTGTTGTTTTTCAAATGGTGTAGTTATGCAGCTTAAGGCGGATTAAGACTAAACCTATCACTTAGCGGTAGGTACTTGAAGCTATGAAAGGCAGTGACAAATAAAGTAAGTCGTGTGGCAGACGCTGCACCACAACTGGGCGATCTTCGTGAACCCGGTGGGCGTGGACGCCGCCGTGCGCGTGACCGGCACGCGCTGCGTGGCGGGCGGCTACCGCTGGAACCCGTACTTCACGCAGCTGGCCGACCCGCTCAACGTGAGTCTGGAATACTATATAATTTATTGTTGCTGTGCACGAACAAATCTAAGTATTCAAAATTAAAGAAAAAGTATACACATTCTTGTGTAGTATACAATAATAAAATGAAATGAAAATAATATTGTAACATGGATAAACAGACTGAACTATCTACAAGAAATATTCTAATAATAGGGGTTAAAGTATGAAATTGCCGTTTTATTGTAATAGGTACTTCGAATTGACATAGAACCTTCATGGTTTGAGATTTTAGAGTGAAACCTTTTTTACAAGGTAGGTACCTAAAAAGTTCTTCTTTTAAAAAATGTGTAACATTCGATTATCGACTTTCAGTTGTTTTTTTTATTCAGCTTAGACAATAAAGATGGGTACCTACTTCGAAAATTTGAGTTATTTTTGAATACATACGAGTTCCGACGCGGAACTAACGCGGCAGAAACAGCTCGCAATATCAATGTTGCGTTTGGAGAGGGGACTGCTAATGAACGCACCGTGCGATTTTGGTTTAAACGCATTCGTGATGGAAACTTTGATTTGAAGAACGAACCACGTGGAAGACCGCCCACACAGGTGAATAACTAACAATGAATTGAAAGAGATGGTGGAAGCCGATCCGAGCCAAACTACCCAGGAATTAGCGGAATGGTTTAACGTTACCATACCAACAATATTAACTCATTTGCGTCAAATCAATACAATAAAAAAATATGAGAAATGGGTGCCTCATGATTTGACTGATCTGCAGAAAGAAACGCGTGCTGAAACTTGTGTTGCCTTGTTGAATCGATACAGAAATGAAGGAATATTGGATCGAATTGTGACATGCGTTGAAAAGTGGAATCTTTACGATAACTGTAAGCGAAATGCAATGGCTGACTCCAGGTCAAACGCCGCAACAGTGTCCTAAAACAAAGCTTACCAACCAATAAAAAGGTAATGGTAACTGTTTGGTGGTCTCAGCATGGTGTTATTCACTATAGCTTTCTCCGATCTCAAGCAATAACGGCAGTTGTCTACTGTGCCGAACTCCGAACAATGATAGCAAAACTAACAGTGAAACAGCCTCTTCACCATTATTGCTCCATGATAACGCGAGACCTCATAAAGCACGAGAAACCGTTTTAACTCTACAGGAACTGCAATTAGAAACCATTCGTCACTCTCCGTATTCGCCAGACCTTGCTCCAACGGACTACCATTTTTTTCGTGATTTGGACAATTTTCTACGTGATAAAAAGTTTTCATCTCAGGAGGCAATACAATGCTGTAAAATGCTTTCACGCAGTTTGTCGAATCTATGTAGATCACGAGAGTTCTATCGCAAAGGCATAAATTACCTTCCTATTAGATGGCAACAATGTATGGTATTTTAATTAAATAAATAATTTAAATTTTTCAGTATAAATCGGCAATTTCATACTTTAACCCCTAATATAAATAAAGATAGCAGCATAACATAGGAATAAGTACGCTTAGATTTAGTAATAAAGAAAGTAGGCAAAAGTCTAGGATTCTCGGGCGTTCTAAATAAATAAATATTTAAAAATAAAAAAAAGGTTTATTCACAAAAAAAAAAAACAGAAACACATCTATAATGCACTTTACAAGTTGCAAAATCTGTACAAAATGCATACAACCCTGTCCCTTAGACTAGGATAGCCTGTATTCTAAGAGACAGTGTTCGGCCAAATAAACTATCTAAACATGATTTAATACAACAAATGGACGGTGTTGATGTTTTCAAGCTTCTGTAATTTTGTTATGTGTAGTGTAATTAAATGAAGTGAAATGTTATATAATGTGTGTGTGTGTGGTGTGAGGGTGTGTTTGTGTGTGTGTTACATACACGTTTGAGTTTATGATTGGGGAATATTAAAGTGCCTAATTATATTTTTTTTTAAGTAAGAGCAGTAGGACCACTAACTGAGGACTATGTTGGGTTGTTGATTTTTAGTCTAGTTTAGAGGCATTTGTGACAAGAGTATCGGCACCATTGAATGAATGAAACGGAATCTCGACGACTTTCTCTATCATAAAAATAATTTGTTTTGAATAACTTGCAACATCGGTTTCTCGTCGCGAGATATAGAAGTGTCAAAGTGCCTTTTTCGAGATATCTCGTCGTTTACGGTCATGTTAGGGATTAGAATGACGTCAGAATCGTAGACAAATATCGACAAAACGAGAAAAAGAGCTTTCTCTCGCTTGTCATGTTAGCCCTGCTGGACAGCCACAGGGTCCGAGTAAATTTGAGCACGAGTGAGCAATAACAGAGATAGTATGAGAGGGTGCAGTGTTATGTCGGATTGCGAATGGTATGTAAGATGTTTTGCTCAAGTTAAGTGTCAGTAGGAAAAAAAAACAAAAAAAAAAATATGTAAATAATTTGTTGTATTTGGTAAATAATATTCATTAATTCAATAATGACATTTCTGTAAGAACAGTAAACACGCAGTATTTACGACGTTATTACATTACATGCGAATAAAACGTAACCACAGACTAAATAATAGTATGTATCGGGCGACATGTGTGTGGACGGAAAGATGTGTGTGTTGTTTGTGTTTATTTTTTTATTGATACTCCCTAGTATTGCACTTGTTCCAATGTATGACGAAATGTTTTGCACCGACTTTTTATACACCTACGATCTTTTATACCGCATTTACTACAAATAAATGACTATGACTTTTGACTTTGTGTTAGCTGTTATCTTTTGATCATTTAGATCAGAAAGTCACACTGTACTCCTTTGTTGATTAAACATTATAAAGAGCTGACATAATGGATGTGTAGCGGTTAAACCGCCACTTACGAAAAACGCATCAAAGACATGACGTCACACAAATTCTGCATCGCGCAATTAGAGTTTACCGCGCGAACGACATATATAAGACTATCCGACATCAACAGTCGGGCAAAACCCCGATCCCTCAAGTTAGGTTTTTTCAACGCTAATGGCATTAGAGGCCAACGGGATGAGATCGCGACTTTCCTCCGCGACCATCAAATTGATATCCTTATCCAAGAGTCTTTTCTCAAGCCATGCAACCGCGACCCGTCAATTGCCAACTATCGCATAGTTCGCAATGACAGAACGCGATGTCACTTGGGCGGCACCCTTATTTACTATAAAAAGGATCTATATTGCATCCCAATAGACCCTCCTCCCCTCTCACGATTAGAAGTCTCAATCTACCGCTTAGGCATGACCGGCCATCAGCCGATGTCACTAGTATCGGTCCACGTCCCACCCCACAATTCTTCAATTATCTTAGCGGGCGATTTCAATGCCAAGCATCCCGCCTGGAATAGTTCCAGAACCTGTACCAGAGGGCGACACTTGTTCGACCTTTCTAATTCTCTCAATTTTGACGTCATCGCCCCGATGACCCCAACTCACTTTCCCCACGCTACCCATCATAACCCCGACGTCCTAGACGTGGCGCTCCTTAAGAACGTCGCTCTAAGGTTAGACTCCATAGAAACGGTGCAAGAGCTTAACTCTGACCACCGCCCAGTAGTCATAAAAATGGCCCCCCGCATAGGTCTCCCCGACCCCTCCCAACCCGCTCTCACCAAAAGGGTAACGGACTGGAAGAAAGTAAGCACCCAGCTGAAATCCAACACGTCCCCCCAATTGGACGCCATCCCCGACAAATTCGACTCTATCACGGACACGACGGCCGCGATCGACTCACTCACGGTGCACGTACAATCAGTCCTGAGCGACTGCTCTAGGGAGGTTTCAGCGTCGGGCGACCCTCGCTGGAGCCTGCCGGACGATGAACGCGCGCTGCTGACTGAGAAGAACGCGGCCGTTCGTGCCTACAGCAATTTTCCCTGCTCCGCTAACAAAGCCCATATGCGCTATTTACAGAGAACTGTAAAGACACGCATACAGGAGCTGCGTGACACGGGCTGGGACAAGATGCTCAGCGAACTAGAGCCCACCCACCTGGCATTCTGGGAACTTCAGAGGAAATTCAAGTCCCAGCAAGTGGCCTCCATGCCCCCCCTGACCCGTCCCGACAAAACCATCGCGTTCGAGGATTTAGAAAAGGCTGAATGCCTAGCAGACAGTCTCGAGGCTCAATGCTCCCCTAGCTCCCAACCGGTAGACCAAGCTCACCTCCTAGAGGTCGACGCCGAGGTCGAACGTAGATCCTCTCTCCCTCCCGTTGAAGATCCTGATAGTCCTCTGCCTCCCGTCACTTCAGACGAAGTGCATGACATCATCAAAGGTCTGAAAACCCGCAAAGCCCCCGGCTCTGATGGAATCACCAATAGGGTGATCCAGCTATTCCCTGCCCACCTGATAATGCTATTGGCCACCATCTTCAATGGTGCCCTATGCAATAACATCTTTCCCCAAGCATGGAAAGAAGCCACGATCATCGGCATACCGAAGCCCGGCAAGCCCAAGACCGAGCCGTCGAGTTACCGCCCCATCAGTTTGCTCAAGGTATTCGGCAAAGTCTACGAGAGGCTTATTTATAAGCGCCTCAGAGACTATGCCGAAACCAAGGGCCTCATCCCCAACGAACAGTTTGGGTTCCGAAACCAGCACTCTAGCGTGCATCAGGCCCACCGGATTATTGAAAACATATGCGCTGGAATCCAGCGCGGTTTGATAACCGGTGCAATATTCTTCGATATAGCGAAAGCGTTCGACAAAGTCTGGCACAACGGCTTATTATATAAGCTCTACAAACTCGGTGTGCCGGATCGTCTCGTGCTCATCTTACGGGACTTTTTGTCAAACCGCACCTTCCGCTACCGTATCGAAGGAGCGATGTCCTCCCCTCGTCCTATCCGCGCAGGAGTCCCTCAAGGCTTTGTGCTCTCCCCCCTCATCTTCACGCTTTTCACCAGCTATATCCCAAAGAGTAAAAGGGCGCATTTGGCTCTGTTCGCAGACGATACGGCCATTTACTACAAGGGTACCAGCACTGACTCGATAGCCCGCACTCTCCAGACCTCAGTCGACATGCTCGGCGCCTGGTTTAGAAAGTGGAGGATCGAAGTCAACCCGGATAAAAGCCAAGCAGTTCTCTTTAGAAAACCGCGTAAAAGGTTCAAACCCCCCCGACCCATCACCATGTTCGGCAAGCCTATCCCTTGGGAGAAGCGAGCCAAATACCTAGGTGTCGTCCTAGATCAGCATCTCACCTTCAGCGATCACATAAAACAGGTCCGCTTGCGAGCCGCTTTCGTTCTCGGTAGACTCCACTCTGTCCTGAATGCACGTAGCAAAATGTCACTTAAATGCAAATTCGTTCGTCCCATCATGACCTATGCGGGAGCCGTATTTGCACACGTAAAACCCTGCCATATTCATAGGATGCAAACACTCCAAAATAGATTCCTTCGGAAAATCACCGGTGCCCCCTGGTACGTTAGGAACGAGATCCTCCATCTCGACCTAAAGATCCCCACAATCCACCAATTTCTCAAACGCAATTCCAAGCGTTTCTTTGAGTCCGCCGCCAAACACCGCAACCCTCTGGTTGTCGAGGCCGCCAATTATGTCACGAGTTGAATCAATCAGACCCGCCGCCCAAGGCAAATCCTTACCGACCCAGACGACCCCATAACCCTCCTCCAGGAGAGCAATAGGGCCACAAGTACAGTGCACAAACACAGACACCGACCCGCATTCCGACCTCGCCGCCGAGGTCCTCCGCGATCGCGACCCGCCCGAGTAAATCATACTCCCCACCGACCCTTGCTCGCAGAAGCGCCAGCCCGCGTTTTGCTGAGAAATGTAGACTTAAATTCCCCGATTAATAATAATGAATCATCTTTGATCCAGCCTGTCCCAACTTGCTGTCCTCCCCCCAGCGACGCCCTAAGCCGAGGTCCGTACCCCACAGGGGGTGCCCTTAGCGAGCGTTCGCCTAGTTTTAATTTAGAATAGTTTTGCCCCTGGCTGGAGGCTTTGAGTTAGTAGCTTAAGACAGCCACAGGATTGACCGGTTAAGTAGTCATCACCTCAGAGGTGAGCTACGAGATGCCCTAGACAAAAAAAAAACAAAAAAGACAGTCGGGCAGTCGGCCCGCCAGACACAACACCCGTCTGGTCGGCGGATCCTCCCTTTTCTATGGTGGATGTGTGAACTTGACACCCTGTTCATCATGCTCCTAAACATGCTTGCAGTTCGACCTGTACAACCAGGAGTGTGGAGCTGACAACCCGCTGCGATGTGACGTGGGAGACCTCACCGCTAGACTGGGAACCATTAGTAAGTATCACATACTGTGGACTGATATTTTGATCATAGCTTAGTAAAAGACATCAAACCAACGTGATTAACATCAAGATGAAAAACTAAATATAAAATGTGAGAATTTAGGACGAAATTCTCTATTCGCTCCTGTAATATGAACCTTGGTAGGTATTTTTTTTTTTTTTTTTTTTTCTTTATTGTTTATAGAGGGTTTGATCAGTATGACCATGCCACCCTCATAGGGGAATTCTGTATCTATCTCCGCTTAATACCTAAGTTTACAATTTTGTATAGTTTTTTGGCTGACCTGGACAAGGGAGCAGCCAAGATACAGTTATACATGCCAACATTAATATTATTAAAACCGTTTTCTATTAAATAGTTACTCCTCTCAACCTCGTTCCGGACACATTCCGCTAAAATATGAGTGGTATCTTCTACCTTATCACACTCAAAACAATTAGGCGAATCACTCTTTCTCATTAAAAAAGAGAAGCTATTCAACGGAACATGTCCCGAACGCAGTCTGAAAGCAGTAACTATCATAATTCGATGCATATCTGTACCCACAAACCAAGGAAGGCGGGAAAGACTGTGTTGAATCGTTCTATACCAAATTCCCTTACTTACTGACCTCTCATCAAAGTATTCTTTCCATAATTCTAAACATTGGTCGCGAACTCGATACAAGAGGTCACTAAATAAGGGAAAACACTCAACAGATACTCCGTCTGTGATGGCCTCTTTTGCTAAGCGATCTACTTCCTCATTTCCATACAATCCAACGTGGGATGGTACCCATTGAAGAACAATTCTTTTGTCTTGGACCTTACCAATAGAGTCTAAAATCTCATAGGCTATCGGTGTACCTCGACAATTCGAGGTGCATCGAGCCAGGTGTTGCAGAGCACTTCTAGAATCAGTCAGTATCACATAATTTCCTGATTCGAATGACTCAATGTATGAAATAGCTTCTGAGATCGCTAGTAGTTCAACGTACATTATTGAAATTTTAGCACATGATCTAAACTTTATAGATGCTTTCGTTTGCGGATCAAAAACAGCCCATCCCGACTCATCATCTTCCTGTGACCCATCAGTATAGACTGAGTAAAAGTGTAAATAATTAGCCTTTAAATACTGATCACAAATTTCATGTATGTTGCTACAACTATACTGATGTTTCGGTTTGTCTATGACATCTATACAAGGTTTAACTACATTGGATAGGTCCACACTGCTAACCCATGTGTTCAAAGAAAATTTTTCCAATTGCTGTGATGAATGTATAGGGTAGTCAATAAGATACTCATGTACCGTGACTAATAGTGGTTTTTTTTTTCGCCACCAATATAAACTCTGACATGACTCGGCAAGACTGCTTAACAAGAGAAATATTTTGCTACCCCGGAACGAATTCACCTTCAACCAATATTTGCCGGCTAAGTAGTACCTGCGTACATATAAAGGTTGAAGGTGAAGTTCACACTCCATCACGTGTATTGGAGTAGTCCTCACAAAACTCCCAATAACGCGCATACATTGATTTTGTATTCTGTCCAATTTAACTAAGTTACTCTTGTACCGGTTATCATATAAAAAGTTGCCATAGTCTAATCTCGAACGAATAATAGAAATATATAATAGCCTCATGTTATATGGATGTACGCCCCAGCCAGACCCGGCAAGAACTTGAAAGATTCTCAAAGATTTCAAACATTTTCCGGATAGTTCCCCAATATGTTTTTTCCACCTAAGCGAGCGGTCTAGCCACAACCCTAAGTACTTTATATTATCTACTACTTGAAGTGATTTTTCATTTAATAACAGATTAATAGATTCTCTTTTATATCCTCTCTTAAAAACGCATACTTTACTCTTTGAAGATGAAATTTCTAAGCCTATATTTGAAAGCAATTTAACTAAAATATTTAATTAATTTTGTAAAAGATGAACTACTTCTTGAATGTTTTTATTTGCTGAATAAAGCACAAAATCGTCCGCGTACTGAGATATCACAACTCCACTGCTCGCAAAGTCGCAATACGTGCACAGATATTTGAAGTTACTATATTAAATAACAGCGGTGACAAAGGGTCACCTTGGGCTAATCCACGGCCAGTAGTTCGACACATGTAAACATTATCCATTAAAACCTTCAACCTTCTTTCTTTTAAAAAATACCATAAATATTGACATATTTTAGATCCCACCCCAATTAGGTCCATTGTTTGCAATAATGAAATGATATTTACGTTATTATATGCATTATCTATATCTAAAAAACATCCTATTGTCGTCTTATTTTCTGTAAAACCAGATTGAATATGAGAAACTAAATTAACTAGATTGTCCATTGTAGATCGACTTTTCCTAAACCCCGTAGTATATGGCGATAAGATATTATTTTTTTCGACGAACCATTCTATTCGATTATTTAAAATACTGTGGAATATTTTACACAAACACGACAACATTGATATCGGTCTGAGTGAAGACTGAGACTGCGGATCGCGCCCAGGCTTAGGTATTGGAATGATTGCGATGTCTCGCCACTGATTAGGTATAAAACCGGTTGACAGAGAACCATTATACAGCGATAACAAAATAGATTTGCCATTCTCAGGCAGGTATTTAATCATCGAGTACGAAATATTGTCACAGCCGGGAGACGTGTCCTTAGAGCGAATACAACAATTAAGTTCCTGTTTCGTGATTGGCCTCTCTAATTTTGAATTATGAGAAACAAATGACAGGTCGTAAGGAGATGCATAATCGGGAGTTAGGCTACGTAGTAGATTATTGACTCGTTCAGCATCAACATGCTGTCTAATACTTCTGCGTCCCTTAAACCATCTCATTTTATGCCACATCTGACTCTGAGAAGTTGTTCCGTCTAATGATGTACAGAGATCCTTCCAACCGCTATCCCTTGCTTTGCGCACTAACTTTTGTGACTCACATATTTTTTTATTGAGAAGCAATAGGTTATTCGGTGATGGATTACGTCTAAACGTTGAAAGGGCCAATCTACGTTTTGCAACTGATTTGGATAGGTCTACATTCCAGTAGGGTTTGGGCCTAAAGACGTTACCAGGGTCCATATTGAATTTGATATAAGGAATATGAATGTCTGCTGCTAAATTTAAAAACTCAATAAACCTATCATAGTCGGTCTGAAGATTGCCTGACTGCTCAAATTTACTAAACAGCTTTTCAAGTAAGCTTTTGTAACTATCCCAATCCGCATTTTTAAAGTTCCGGCGATAAGTATTTCTGGGTACAACATTGAAATTGGTCGTTATATTAATCATTAAGTGATCGCTTCCAAGGGTTTCGTTCATAATGTTCCAGTTAAATGTCAAAGCTAAATCAGAGGAGACTAACGTTATATCGGGCGCGGACTGTTGAAGTTGGTTATTAACTAACCTAACACGGGTGGATTTGCCGTCATTCAGTGTTACAAAACCGTTGTCTAAAATAGCATCACAGATTTGAGATCCTCTTGAATCAGTCTTGTAAGACCAATTAGTGTGATGCCCGTTAAAGTCCCCTACAACAACAGTTTTTTTGTTAACTAAAGAAAAAACTGAATCCCAATCTTGCTGGCTGGTACGTACAGATGGTGCGCAATACACAGCAATAATATGTTCGATTTCATTACAATTGACTACTTTAACACACAAAAGTTCAATACCCTGGTTTGATGTTTGAACGTCACAAATACATGAATGAATCGACCTATGTACAAAGATAGCAACCCCACCATAACCATCATCCCTATCTTTGCGGTAAATATTATAATTAGTCAACTTGAGATGGCTATCAGGCTCTAACCAGGTTTCACTAACGGCGGCAATGTGGACCTTCTCCTGTAACAAAATATTTTCAAATTCAACTAACTTCGGCCTTAAACTCTGCGCGTTCCATTGGAGTATAGTCAATTTTACATTTTTCTTGTTAGTATTCATGTTTTACGAAAAAAGAATTCCAATGTCTGCTTTATTATAGGCCAATCAGAAATATTATCTACCACAACTAAAATTATCCATTCGACGCAACACTTTATAATACTTGTAACCTTAGTTAAAATAGATGTATTTTTTAAAAATATGATTTCTTTCAGCCTTTTAATTAATTCTCCAAACTTCACTTCTCTTTCTCTTTTTTCTTCAACTTCCTCAATAAATACCTCCGTTTTATTGGTATCCTGTGGCTCTGGATTCAAAAATAAATCATATTCAGATCGATTAGAAGCAGTTTCCTTACGTTTCCCTTGTTTTTTAGGCGATGCTTGTGGTGCTTGTTTGACCTGTTCCCCTTTGTGTATTTGTGCTTTGGTCGCTATGATTTCAACGTAAGTTGCAGCTTCACGGTGCGACGATGTCATGTTTTCTACAAGCGGAGGTTTAGGCATTAACGCAGAGGACGGTTTGATAGACGATATCTTAGGGGCAACCTCTGTTGGTGAACTTGGTGCTACATAAATAGTAAGGGCCTTTCTATACGTGCAATTAAACTCCGCCATAATGTCTCTTAATCTTTTTTCTTTGAGGAATGCTGGGCAACCTTTATACAAAGCCATGTGTGCACCGTCACAATTGACACATTTAAATGACGTAGTATCGCAGTTACTATGGTTTTCTCCGCACTTCGGACAGACAACTTTGCTTGATGGACACTTTTTTGTTGGATGACCCAACTTCCAGCACTGCGTACACTGTGATACAGGAAAGATGTATGGATCCACTTTAATTCTCAACCCTTCCACAGATATGTATGGTGGTAAAAAGGAACCCTTAAAGCATAAACGAACGGCTTCACTTCGTGTCCAGCCTTCTTTAGAATTACGTCGGTTAAGTCGAAATATTGACACTAATTTGGCTGGTTTAGGGCACGCGATTGTATTTTGAATCTCCTCGTCGGTTAAATCTAAATCCACATCTCTGATAACACCATATGATATACTCTTTTCCATAGCCCGTTGTATACGCCAGCCTTTCTCAAGAAATAGTTTACAACTTTCTAATCTCTCTGCACTGACTTCATTCTGCATATCGAGGCGGACTTTGTATGGGTTTATATATTTCACCCTTAGAATATCCGTAATGCCGTTATCTTTAAATAATCTGGCCAAAGCAAATTGTTTCGGCAATTGATCACTATGTGATATGTATATCTCTATTTTATCTATATCCAGCTTGTACATCTTTTTTTCCTTTGGTTTCACCTCTGTCCATTCGCTATCATCGTCAACTCCTTTCCTCTTCTCCAACCTAGTTTCGCCTTCCATTTGAATAATATCTTCTTCTTGGTATTGTGTCCCTTCTAAATCTCGTACTACTAGATCACTCCACGGACTACTGCTCGGCATAATGGTCGCATCACAAGACGCATACACATGATCTTGCTTATCTTCATTCATCGCGTAGAATTAAAACCATACATCGTTAGCGAATGCGCGCAGCGAGTCAACCCAACGGTATATATGTAGTACACGCTGGGAATAGCTACCGCGGCTGCGCGCAAGTAATAACAACAACGTAATAGCTGCGCGCGCGACTTGAGTATTTAACATACGACTACCTCGCACGAACGCCGTATCGAGACTGTTGGTAGGTATTACTTACCTAAAGTTTCATATTATTTTCTTCTATTAGGCAAATGTAATGATCAAATTATACCTACTTATCGTTAAAATATTAGTCCTGATGCAAAGATCGACACTGCGTACACCATAGATATCCGTACACCAACATTATTGTGTGTGTTATTTTAAAGTCGAGATGGCCCAGTACCAATGTCACTTTTAAAATTCAAATCTTTACTTTCTAAGTTTATCTTGGATGACATCGGCTTAGGAAAACATCGTGAGGAAATTTAGCCTTATAATAAAAATGAGTCTGAAATCGCCAACCCACGTTGAGTAAGCGTGGTGATCAATGCGCATGCTTTCTCTGTCTAAGAAGACCTCTAACTGGTTGACAATTAATTGTATAATTTTTTTTTTTTTTTTTACAATAATTTTATATTCTGTGATTACTTGAACTCACACACTGACTTATTATTAGTATTACTTGTTAAAATGTTAAAAATATCGTATAATTTTACAATTCTTGTAAATATGTGAGCACCATGCATCTATCACATAATTAATTTATGTCATTCCTTCATTTTTCATTCTTTTTACCTATCGTGGTATAGTAATCATATTCTAGGTGCATCGTCTTCACATATAATTACATAATTAATGTATACAGGATATTGTGAAAATATTTTAAAAGAGTAACGGTGGAGTTTCTTGCCCATTCTTCTCCATACGAAAACGACCTTTTGGAATAGGCGACTAGTTTTTTTGTAAATGTTGACGTTCATAAGTGCCTTTTTTGTGCCTAATTGAAATAAATTATTTGACTTTGACTTTGAAGAGGCATTTGCCCTGCACTGGGACAATAATAGGCTGGTATTATTATTATTTTAGATACACTCTAAGCTCGTCCAGATCCTAACCACCAGCTTGTACCTCGCAGACATAGGCAGCAACCGCCAGATGTTCGTAGACAGCAACTTCCCGCTGGAGGGCACGGTGAGCGCGGTGGGGCGCTCCATCGTCATCTTCGGGCCCGAGAGGAGCTCCGAGCGGTTCGCGTGCGCCAACATCGAGCCCGACAAGGACATCATCAAGTATGTCAATATCATGAAGCCGCCGAGATTTGTGCTGTGAGTATCAAACTATCTATGTATCTTTTACGTTCTTCCGTTTCATTTCATGTTTAGGAGGAATGAAAGTTACCTATCTTTCATTCGATACGCTGCATTCTCTGTTATATCAATAATACGGTTTTAATACGTATCATTTACCCTTTTGCATTCATTTCTTACTCGTCTGTTAACTTTAAAATTCAAAAGAAAAGCCAACCTTAAAATTAATTTTAGCTTAATCAAGAAGGAACGAAAATTTTATTAATTTTATTATCCTAGTAATTTAGAAACAGTAACGTCATGCATGCAAGGATTCTGCGGAGGAATTAATCTAAAAGTATTTCAGGATATCTACGCGGGGACTGGGACCCTAATAATAGGTAATAGGTAATACGGGCTGGTTTCCGCCACTCCACGTCAAAGCGCGTATTTTGCGTACGGGTGGGAAAAATCGGTCATTCGATCCACCCCAGCTCCTCAAAGAAGGCCAGTACGCGAGATTGCCAGTAATACCAAGGCCAACGCCTTGGTGTAATCTCGCGTAGGGTACCTGGGTTACTGAAGTACTTTTCCCTGTAAGTGGCAACCACCGGGCAGTTTAACAGCACATGAGCTGCTGTCTCGTCGTCCTCCATGCAGGCCCTGCAGAGCGGAGTATCTGTGACTCCTATGACAAACGATGTTTATTAAATAACCCATGGCCAGTTATAGCTACTGTAACAGTATGCAGCTGTTGTTTAGTTAGTCGGAGAACCTGTTTCGTGAGGCAGCCATCGATTGAAGGGAGTGCCTCCCTAGCTCGCCTGCACTCACCTAGTTCATTTCCTTACCAGAGTGTGTAGGTAACCGAAGGGGAGTGGCACGATGGGTTCAGGCCCCCCTTTTTTTTTTTTTTTTTTTTTTTTTTTTTTTTTTTTTTTTTTTTTGGGTGGGAAATCATCAAATGACGTCTCCCGCTCTGGGTGGAGCGGGAGGGCGTGTCAGACTCTTACTGACTAAAACCCACCCGTGTTCCTTCTGTTGCCTGTGCAATGCCAGGGGGCCACGGTATCCCTTTCGGACTTTCCCGCAACCCCGGCAGGCAATGGTCTCATCGGACCCCTTCACTTGCTGACATCTCTTTGAGGCGCGCGTGGAACACTACGCGCCGTCGACCCGGGCCTGGTCCTTACCGGACGGCGAGCTACCCATTGCTCACCGTCCGCAAGCCCGCGCCTACGGTGGCCGGGAATCGGCAATCGATTCCCGACGCCCAGGCCCCCCTGAGGCCATGCTCAACCGCCTTCTGGCAAGTTCGTCGGCTGCGTCGTTCTCCATTGAATGGTTATGTTATTGAGGCCACCCACCTGGTTAAGGCGCTGGTGGCACTCGTATATAAGTCCAGAGTCCACAGAGTGACTGTTCAGCGCTTTCAGAACAACCATGCTGTCTGAGAGTATACGTATCGAGTGGTCATTAACTTCCCTAGCCATGATGGCTGAAGCGGCAAGAGTACCCATGCATTCGGCCTGGAACACTGTGTTATGGGATCGCAATTTTGTAGCTATGTACTACTTGTTTTGGATCCATCCGTGAAGATGCGCAGCTCTGTTAAGCGCAAACCCTCGCATCGGCGATCCTCGTGAAGTTGGATTCTGTATTTTTTATCAAAGATAAATTGTTTTGGTACCCGGTAATTTATGGCTTTCGCAATGGGCGATTCCTTGTTGAGTCCCTCAAGCAGCGCAGTGTGTTGTGTGTCTCTCTTACCCCAGAGATTTATTGCATTTAGACGCACCGCCACCGCGCCGCCATCGTCTCGTCCTGCTGTGTGAACAGGTGGAGCGGTGGTAGTCCCAGCATGACTTCGATTGCTGCCGTCGGAGTAGTCCTAATACAGCCCATAGTCGCCATGCGTTGCGTTGCGGTTTTTTTCCGTCGTTGATCGGTAGTCTTCTTCTTTTTCGTGCATTTTCATATTTCTCAGGCATGCCGGTTTCCTCACGCTGTTGTTCTTCACCGTTTTTTGAAGCAAGTTATAATTATACAATATGCACACGAATCCGAAAATACACAGGCGTTTTTTTTTTATACACAGGCGGTTGGGAAATCTTTAAATAACATCTCCCCCTCTGGGCGGAGCGGGAGGGCATTTCAGACTCTTACTAACCAAAACTCACTCGTGTTCCTTCAGTTGCCTGGACATTGCCAGGGGCCGCGGTATCCCCGGACTTTCCCGCAACCCCAGCAGGCATCGGTCCCATCCACGGATATCGAGGGATATGCCTTGGAGGCGTGGCACGTGGCGCCTCGACATTGCTAAATTGGGCTTATGTTCGAACGGTGGCTGTACGCTTCATTCAGTCGCTTTGCAACTGCGTACAGTGTACTATTGATGCGTAAAAAACCAAAATGCCGAGCTGTGCAGTAATAATTTGTAAAAATAGGTCTAGTACCATCAACCTGAAGACAAATGTCGTGTTCTACGACCGGTAAGTAAACATTTAAGTCACTGTTTAATATTTTAAATCAATTTTTAAATCATTTACTAACTTACGTCCGGAGCGATACGAACTAGCCCGAACTAGCCCGAATCTTTCCGAACGGAAAAAACGTTTTGGATTTAGAGAGGTGCAATCGAGTGCGTGCGGCTGATTTTATCGACATGCGTATTATTGCAGTCGAATCTTTTTTTTTACAGAAGTCAATGGATATTCTCGTATTACATGTATAGTATAAGAGTTAAATTTGTTATTAATTTAATTTTGTTTGCAGCAAATAAAGACATTGTTATTTCAATACAGTTACTCGTGTATAGCATAATATTTAACAGAGAGGGTTCCCTTTACCCGGTAATACAATATAAAAAAAAAACTTATTTTATTTTAGTAAAAATAACCCATATTTTCGGATAGGTATATAAAAACAAAATAAATTATATAAAGAAAATTAAATGAAGTTATAATAATACAAGAATGTGCTAAAGTAAATATCGATAAAAATTATCGACCATCGCTTTCGACTCCCTAATTGCATGCGTGTGCATTGAATGTTCGCAAATAGCAAGTGTTTACAAGTGAATGCCCCGCCCATTCTATGTATGTGTGCTATTAGAAATTGATTTTGTGTAGCTGCTTTCTTCTTAGTGTGCGAGTTCAAATTTTAAGTGTGTGTCGTAAGTACACTATTTGTTAATGTTGTAATTATTTTGGTGGGAGATAAGCGGCCGCACTAGGATTCCTTACTATTCCGCAATGAAGCCATATCTCTGGATATCTATGGTCCCATCGGACCCTTTGAGTCACTGACATCTCTTTGAGGCACACGTGGAACACAACGCACCGTCGTCGCACGCCTTGGGTCGATAGTGAAAAGATGACATGAAAATTATTCGCAGCTGCATTCTAATGTACTTCAAACTATAACTAATCAATCCTTCTGCCATAAAAAAATATGCAATAAATTTTACCAAATAGTCTTCCAGACTGACTTCTTACTTTAATTCCTATGTTTAAGTAAGTAAGTTAACAACTTATCCCTATATTTTGTAAAAATTAAGAAAAATTGCAATTTTTGCAAATTGTGGGAAATTAACGTAAGTAAAAATTTAGATTTTTAAAATTTTCATTTTAAACATAAAAAAAAAACTGTATTTCTACCATTGACACGAATCACACAATCACAGCGATTTGGCATGCTTAAAATCAGTTCATCAAATCACTTTGAGGAATGACCGCCCACGTTATTTCTAACAAGTAAAAAAGTTGTTGTGAGGTGTGCACGGCATCAATACTCGGCAGAGCTATTCTTTGGAGCATATCCCATGCGTGCTCAATTGGGTTGAGGTCTGGCGAATGAGCAGGCCACGGCAGAACATTGATGCGAGCATCGGCAAGAGTGCGTGTTACGACTCTAGCCGTGTGTGGACGTACATAGTCGAGCATTAGCCGAAACGAATCACCCAACCGGTTTCACAAAGGGATGATCACGTCTGAAACAATCATCTCCGCATAAATCTCAGCATCGAAGTTACCCCAGATCCAAATGAGATCGGTTCTTCCACCGAACCAAATACCGGCCCAAACAATTATTGTTCCCTCCCCATGGGACTGGAACCAGCTTGTAACATTCCGACGGCTCTCATCATCTCTTCTCGTGTCAAATGATGTCGTTGCTCCATATCGATGCAATTTTGTTCAGTTCCGATGCAAACATTGTAATGGTTTTGTAAAAACGCTAGAAAATCAACACAAACACACAGAAACTAATTTAAAAAAAAAGGGAAAATTTGTTTGTAAGTTTGTATGTAGGGGGTAACCTCCGCAACTACCGGTCCTATTCTTGAGGCTTATAGGCTCGCGGACGAAGTCGCGGGCAGAAGCCGGTGTGTTTAGCTTCCGTTCTAAATGCCTTTCCGTGCCTTTTGGTCAGTGCTAAAAAAATGTAGTCCTTTCTTCTTTTTAATATCAAGTTATGTGTGATGTCCAGCGGCATGTTCCTGGAGGACGTGCGGCGCGTGATGGGCGTGCCGGAGTGGATGATGTCGGTGGACGCGCGCCGCACGCGCACGCTGCACGGCGGCACGTGCATCCAGCTGCTGCTGCACTTCACCGGCCCGCAGGCCAACAGGCTCGAGCTGGACTTTACCAAGTAACTACAGCACTCTGGACTGAAACATACGCACCATGTTAATCCGAAGCATTGTGAGAAAGTGGCGTGTATTCTTCTTCCTTCAAAGAGGCCTTCAGACTGCACCATTACGGAAATATCTTTGTTAAAACAGACATTATGTATGGTATATTTTTCCAATATGTACACAATGTATGGTTCCTTTGGGAATAAAAAACAAGTTCCGGCGCCTAGGTTCTCAAGTCAGTCACGAACGTAGAAGTACATTAATTGGAGCTTAAAATGGGCACATGACCATTTAATGCAAACACCGATTACTTTGTAATTTTTGTTGGGTCTTCATGAATAAAAAAATAAAAAAAATAGAAAAACAAAAGGATAGACGTGACATTTCTGTTCTGTTCCAGATTATTAGCATCAGGTCGTCTGGACTCGCCCAGTATGTTCATACCAGGGTACATAAATACGAAAAGAAAAAGGACCATCTCGTACAGACCGTGTGGAACCACAGACCCCAATGAAAAGAAAAGTAAGTGAAGTTTAATTAAACTTTTTTTAAAGTGAAAACTTGAGCGGCGTTGTGCACTTTTTTGTGATGGGTAAAAAATTTTAAACTCGAGTCAGGACACGTGACCTGATCAAAAATTCGTAAGACGGAGGGAGAGTAGACTGTTATAATAGTCTAATTAGAGCGCTCTTCCTCTCCCTTCTTAGCCGCGCCCGACAGTGGCCACAGTGATCAAAGCCACCACCTAAGTTCACAAATTCACAATGTGGAATGCAATACCTAAATAGATTGAGTATTGCGATTAATTACATACCTTTATTATGATTTAGGCATCTATCGTTCTTGTTCTGTTCAGAAAGATTGGTATGCATAGTAGAGATAGACAATATTTGCGCGTTAAAATCTGTTTCATTACTTTAAATTATAAATCGTTTGTCCACATGCAGCCCTCGTGTTACCGGACTTCGCTTTTTAAAATTGCAGACAATCCCCACTCCATAGATACACCGCCGAGCGTATTTAATTAACTTCGTTGGACATGGGGATGCTGCACATAACGCACGTACATAATAACTGGAAGGAGAGCTCATCGCGGAAAGTCTGATAAACTGTGTCTATCATGCCAGCTTCATTTGTTATTACTTGGTGAAAAGAACTGGAGCTGACACAAAGTTAATCAATTTCTGATTAAGATCGTTTAAGGGATTGGCTCTGAGGTTCTTAAAACTGTTAATTATATACTGAACTAGACCAGGGGGCCAATCCCTAAGTGAAGTCCGTAGTTTCGGCCGACGTTACGGACGCCTCGCGCTCCGTCTCACTTACGGTATGTCCGTGAGTCAGACGGAGCGCAAAACGTCCGTAACGTCGGCCGAAACTACGGATTTCGCTTAGGGTGTACCCCCAGTCCAGTGCTCTGAATATGGGCTGTGGGTTTATAATATAAACCTATGAGGTTCCCTTTTTTAAGATTAATATTAGAATTTTATTCACACACGTATTTACATGACTTAAAAACTAACAGACTTTAAAAACAATAAATGGTTCCCTTAAATGATTTGGCGTGACGAATGCACGCGAGGGTATGATGTCTTAGACTAAAGCAGATTAAGGTGGGCAACGACGCACAGCTAAAATTTTCCATCGTCATTTTCGTGCATTTTCTATGAACCAACGCACACTACTTTTTATTATTTAAAGAAATGCGTTGCGTTACGGCCGGCGGCGGCGCCCCACTGCAGCTGTAATGTGCGCTAGACTTACTTGATAGAGGTGAACAAAGACAAGAATAACAGCTGTATGACATTCGCGACCCTTAAAGGCTCGTGAAGACCAGCGCGACGCGACGGCGCGACGCGACTCGAACAATACAATTTCTAAGAAAACTTCACGGTATAACAATAGCCGGTGTCGCGTCGCGCTGTCGCGTCGCGCTGTCGCGTCGCGCTAGTCTGCACGAAGCTTAAAAAGGTACCTGGTGTAAATATTGACTAATTTTGACGTTTTCAATAATATTTGGCTGAGCTTTTCGGGAAAATAAATTTACGTGTAAGCAAAGTTCATGAATTTGAACGGCCACTACGAGGAAAATTGCCGAAATGCTCAATATGTTTTTGGAGAAGTTTTACTTCTTTTGAAATAGAATAGAGGTCACGCGGAAGGTCGCACGTGTAAAAGCCGTATAACTTCAGTACCTACGTAGGTATGTACAAGAGCGCTCTTGTACAAGTTCCCCTTATAAATCAATCAAGAGAGGTACCCACCTCTCTTGATTAATAACGGCAACTTGTAGACCTTTTTGTAATTACAGTAATGAATAGATTTTGTGCTGCAGTTTGTTTAATCCGTTGAACGACACTGAACGAGACACATGACGTATTATTGTTACTACTTCTCGGGGCGTTTAGTGTCCAGCAAGAAGAGCTAAGTATGCTATATAACGCTTAGTGCACTTTGCATTGTAAAAGACTTACCTTCCTAAGATTTGGGATGAGATACGAGTAGATAATATCCTTTGTTCCAAGTAGGCTATTGCCAAAATAACAGCAAAACAAAAACGGACGCTTACGTCGAAACTATCTCATAGATTCTTATCTTGGTGATGTGTTTGTGATGAATGATAAAAAAATTGGAGAGTAGAATTTTGCGGGTTGTCTTTTACTGGTGATCTTCAGAAACTTGAGAAGAACACGCTTTCAATTGCCCCTTCCATGCGACCTTGGCCTTGGATTTTATAATATTGGCATGTTTCTCTCAGATTGTGTAAGGTCAGGTTCAACCACATTATGCTAAGGAAACTTTTATCTCACCCGAACATTAAAACAGTCAGGAAATTCCCAAACTCACTAGATAGCCGACCACACCCCGTCTCCCACTTACCCTGCAACATCATATGGACCTCACTTGCACACTATGCACTTGTGTGCATCCCTTTGTTGACCGTGGCACAATCCGCGGGACGCATGCGCAGTGGCCTGATCGGATCGATATCTTAGGTCTTCTGAATCTGTGCGCCTAGTACATAGGCACGGTCTGAGCTCGTATATAAGGACCGGGGGGTAAGAAAGGGGAGAGGCAGCGGTAGTGCAGCATGCAATTGTATCTAGGGTTTGGTGCTGAATTACCTATTTAAATGATTCGATTCTTTGCTCAGTTTAAATGTCATAGTAGTTCTTTCAGTGTTTGGTTGGAAACTTCTTTTAATTTTTTATTACTAAGACTTCTCTTTAATCAATATTTGATATGATTTTGGTATATTTATTAATAGGAAGTGTTTAGAGTGCCGCTATTTGCGGCAGTAAAGTGCCGTAGCATTGCATTGTCATTGTCACTATCACTTGTTATTTTGTTGGATTGTTGAGGTTAGTACCTTTGTATTGATTGATCGTATTTAAAAAAAATAACAAAAGTCATTACAATGACTGAATTTACGAAAAATGAAGTAGCAAATGAAAATAAAATGGCTGAAAGGTAGGTTAGGTTATGTTAGACCTGACCACGCAACGGCCAGGGTCCGTTTAGGCACAAGAGAATGTAATGTTTTGGGAATGTGGTGTTTTACAGCGAACTACGTGCCTGAGTGAGTACGTAAGCATTGTATTGTCATTGTACAATACAATGCTTACGGCTCTTTAGCCGGGTCGAGGCAGCGCAACTATTATGCCGCTAGCGGCACTTTATCCGAAAGGGATAGAGTACCGCTAACGGCACTCTATACATTGTCTTATTAATATTCCAATGATAAGGCATATAAAATTAGGAACAAAAATTAGGAAAGCTCACCTAGACAAAACCGCTCTTACAAGTTTTACCAGCCTATACGTAAAGATGTTTTAAAACTACGTGCCGTAGCTTTGGCACTGACTCGTAACATGTCTCCTATTCTTCCTATGTTGAAAATAACATACAAACATATCACCACGCCTGTTTTCCGCGAAGGGTGAGGCAGATCCCTACCTATAAGTACACCCACATTTCGCCATGGTATATTTATTGACATCAAAACAAAACAAAGCACAGACGTGGTGGACTAAACAAAACATTATTTTTTCTGCTCCTTTTCAATATTTATCTTCCCATAGTCAACAGGCTGGCATCTCGCCACTATTTGTTTATTTACCCTTCGTTACCCTCCCACCACCATAGGACTGTTGTTCCATAAATGTTACTAAACTACCACAATAAGTAACGTTCCTTGGTTCAACAGGTTTCTTGGCAGCTCCTTTATGTTTGGGGCGATCATTGGCATAAGTTATCAGTTTTTATGAAATCAAATCAAACTAGGCTAGTTCTTTTGTAAATATGTTTTACTAGCTGCGCCCCGCGGTGCCACCTGCATAAGTCTCTATTCCGTGGAAATATCGGGATAAAAAGTATACATTTCCTAATCTAGGTCGGCCATTTTGGCGTGAAAGCGTAACAAACAAACTGGCTTTCGTATTTATAATATTAGTTAGATTTCATTTATAATGTAGCGGTTACACCGCCACATACGAACTACACATCAAAGACATGACGTCACACAAATCCTGCATCGCGCAATTAGAGTTTACCACGCGAACGACAATTATGTATGACTATCCGACATCAACAGTAGGGCAGTCGGCCCGCCAGACACAACACCCGTCTGGTCTCCCTTTTCTATGGTGGATGAGTGAACTTTTCACCCTGTTCCTCATGCCCCTAAAATAATATTAGTTAGATTTCATTTAGGTATTATATTAGTTAGATTTCATATGCGCTTGTGGATTATTTAATAAACTTACGCTATTTACCCATGCGAGAAGCAGAAACTACAGAGCACCTACAACGATCCTTGTTATTAATTCATTTGCTTCGTTCACTTTCATACATCAGCCGGTCGATTCTGTAAAAATGTCACCGTGAAAACTTAGGTGAAGTGAGTTGGTTTTTGCTTGGAATTGACACTATTGACAGCTCACTCCGAGCTCACTTCACCGGAGTTTTCACGGTGAGATGGTTACAGAATAGCACTGCTGCTATAGTATAAAAATATCACCGTGAAAACTGACGTGAAGTGATCTGTCATTCTAGCTGATGCTAGGGATCACTGACGTGAAGTGACCTGTCATTCCAGCTGATGCTAGGGACCACTGGGAATTGACACTATTGACGCATTTTATTATATTTTTTTTAAATGTAGCCGCACACGTAGCACATACACAAACAGCCAGACCCGGAGCAACTACTTGTAGGTCATACAATTATTTGTTCCGTGCGGGAATCGAACCCGCGACACGCAGCGCAGCAGTCAATCGCTTAATCACTGCACCAACCGTGTCGTCAAACACGTGTCACACGTGTGTGACAGCTTACTTCATACAAACACCCCGTTTTCAAGTACTACGCACTTGACCTTTCTGAAGTACATCACCAATAAGGACCAAACTAACAAATATCCTTTAAATTTCAGAGAACTCGTTCTTTTTCTCGTCGAGTCCGTCGTCGGCGACGATGACGTCACCGGCGCTGCTGCTGCTGCTGCTGCTGTGCGCCGCCATGAGACTGATGCGACTGTAGTGTAGTATAGGGTATAGTCCGTTCCAAAAGTATCGCATGAAAGTGTAAACAAACCCTGTTCAGATCAAATTCTTAAGCAATCCTTCACTAAAGGGACTTAGTAACACATGTATCTGTACTTAGAAGATTTCAACTTTATATTTCACCACTTTTTTCCAACAAGTATTCTTTGAATAACATTATTAAATTGTAATTGAAAAATCATCAACGAACAGTGAGGTTATAAAATTAACATCAATTGGCGAATGAAAAACATCTTAAGGGTAATTGAAAATATAATTTCAGGCGTAAATATTCAAATAATGAAATAAACTCATTCAATATAATATACGTGGCACTACAAGCTAGCATCAATGATTTCTGATCAGTTTGTTTACAATCATCAGATACTTTTGGAACAGTCCTTAGTTACTCATACCAAACTGTACATAAGTAAATATATTTAATACATTGTTCGTTACATAAGGGGCTGTTTTATTTTACACTCAACTTCAACTCTTCATTAGTGGCTTTTGTGGAAAAGATACCACAATATCTCGTAGGTACTATGATAAACCATGAAACGTTGGAGATTGACCAGTGAATGTTTTTTTGTTGGACTGTGAAGAGAGAGGTGTACGAAGTGCCGGTAAGGTTATCAAATAAACCACGTATTCTACATGACGTTCTTTGAACATACACGATAAAAAATCTAATTATGATTCCAGTCGTGGTATTAAACAATATCATGTACCTAAATGCATAGAGATATCACTTGACGAATACGAACGAACTACTTTAGTATAATTGTTTATTAATTTAGCAACTTATATTACCTTGTTGAGACTGAAATAAACGAAAACATATCCACACAGACATTCCCGTGCCCCCAGGGGAAAAAGAAAGAAGATAGAACATAAGGAAAAAATCATTTAAAGTTGCTAGTTTTAGTTAAAAAAATCAAAAATACTAATTCAATGTACCTACTTATATTTTACCCTCTACCTACATTGTTCTCCAACAGATTTTACGGTTATAAAAAAAAATAATTGTACAGTACATACCTATAACATTGAAATATTAAAAGTTAATGAAAGATTACTGTACAATCCACTACTTTTCCACGGATAGCAAAAATGCCATCCGAAGTTGCTATGAAGTTTCAAATAACCTCTTTATGCTAACAAAAAATAACGTTACAAGTTGCATCAGTGCCTTTCCATCGATCGCTTTTCTTGCATTATAAATGCACCTACATATGGGACATTCCCAGAAGGCGCTTCTTCATTATTAATTCAGTACCCAATGGCCGATGCCGGCTGGTATCATTAAATGCAATTTGAAACTCTTTATCGACACGCAAATGCCACATACCGCATTAAATATTCATCTATACCTACGTGGCCTGTCGATTATCGCTTTTTTATCTTATTTTTCTTCACAAGCAAAAAAAAGCTTTTACGATGGTAAAAATTGATGACTGTATTGCCACATGTTGACGGTCTTTTGTTTATAATATTGCCCTCATCACAAGTATCTTCTCGTACAAGCATTGATCACCAACAAGCATTTGGGAATTCAGACTTTAAAGTCAGTTTCTATAAGAGTAAATTGGAGGAAATGCAGATGGGAAGTCGTAAAGCTAATTTCGTCATTAAAAATGTTCCAAAACGAAACAATGAGACCAACGAAGACCTGGTGGACATGATTGTCTGCCTTTCGCGAAACATAGAATGTAAAATTGAGAAATCAGATGTGAAGGATATATATCGACTTCGTGGGAAAAACAGTGAAAGCCTGAATCAACCCATCATTGTCGAAACTGGGTCCACATTCCTTAAGTCTGATGTTATGAGAATGAGCAGAGCTTACTACATTAAGCATAAGTCTCGACTGAGCTGTAAGCACTTAGGATTTAAATCACAGGAAGACACGCCGATATACCTAAGCGACCACCCTGACAGCTAAAGGGTCTCGCCTTCACTTCCTGGCCAGGGACCTAACGAAGTCGGGAGCTTACAAATTCTGCTGGACAGCTTATGGAAAGGTCTACGTAAAGAAGGATGAAGGTTCGCCCACCATTCCAATTAGAACTGAAGAGCAGATACATAAGCTCATGGGGGCCAAATGACTCTCAGCGAATAATCAACCACACTACTTTCATATTTTACCCTACTACGTGATAATTAATACTGCTGTGGTTATCTTATTGTTTTTCTTTTTTACTATATCTTTCCTAAAAGGCGACCCTTTAGGTTTGTGTAATTTTTCAATGTACCAATTTTTATTGTATTTTCTTCATTCATGTATAAATATAACTAACATAACACATGTTATTACACACATACACACAACTGATACTCACACTTACACAAACATGCTGTATACTTTAAAAATAACCCATTTTATAATCCGAGCTTCAGTCAGCCTAGTACGCGTGGTTACTGTCTTAATACAACTTGTACGTTACATATCTCTAATTTACTTTGCGGCAACGTCTATTCAGTTTATAATTCACACAAATGGGTGACACCCTTCAAACTCTAGATGAGATCGATCAGATCGAAGTTGCGCGCGCATTCCAATGTGCCTGCACGGAGCTGCATGATCATATTAAAATTGGTAATCAAGACTTGACCATTATTTCTCAGAACATAAGGAGCATTTTTTGCAACTTTGAAGACTTCACACTTTTACTGTCAACATTAAAATTTGAAACGGATATCATAATTTTAACCGAATGTAGGCTACACACGAATAAACCTATACCTCAACTTGATAACTATCACTCTTTTTCAACCACTCGTCAACTAAATCAAAATGACGGTGTAGTACTTTACGTTAAAAGAAACTTAAAACCTAAAGTTAAAGAAATAAACCTGACTCATGCTTCGTGTCTACAGTTGGAAGTACTTAATAATATTATTCTAGGCGTGTACCGATCCCCATCCAACCCAAACACGGAAATGTTTGTAGATTCTCTTAGTACTCACCTCAATACTTTAAATTCTCATAAAAGTATCATTATAGCGGGGGATATTAACATAAATCTCAAATCCAAAGACACTGAGCCGCCGCATGAATACAGAAATAGGGTAAACTATTTAAATATGTTATCACTATACGGAATACTACCTGGACATACTTTACCTACACGTGAATCCAACTGTTTAGACCATTTTATGATCAAAATAAATAAAAAGAAAATATCTGCTTCTATTGCTATATTACACACTTCCATCACCGACCACTTCACTACCTTTCTATCGTTATCTAAGCTAAAAACTAAAGTTATTACCAGTAAAACTAAAATATCTATTGATTTTGATCAAGCCTTAAACCACATTAGAGAAAATAAAATAGCAGATCTACTGTTTTGTAATGACCCGGACCATTTAACTGACCTACTAATATATAAATTAACTGATTCTATCAATCAAAGCACTGTTACTAAAGCCATTCCTAACAGCAAGCGTATTGTTAAGCCATGGATAACTGACGGTTTACTAAGATGCATTAGGAATCGCAACAAACTCCAAAAAAAAGCACGTAACGACCCTTTTGATAATATCCTAAAAATATCTTATCGTCGATATCGCAACTACTGTAATAACCTAATAAAAAAGTTAAAAAGAAAATTTGAATGAGACCTACTAGCTAATTCTGTAACAAATAATAAATTACTGTGGCAAAACATTAAAACCTTAACTTACACAAATAATACAAAAAGTCATAACACTGAATTATTACAAATGAGATCAAATTCAACTGAGTCTGTTAATTTCATTAATGACTACTTTGCAAATATTGGCAAAGAGCTAGCCCAAAAAGTTCAACTTTCAGCACACAACTTAAATTCTTTTAATTCTGAAACACTGTCTACACAGATAAACTCGTTTGTTCTTTTGGATACGGATACCGAAGAAGTCGATGGGGTCTTGATGAGCCTAAAGTCTGACAGTGCACCCGGCTGGGACAACGTGTCCACAAGATTTTTAAAACATATTAGACAAGATATTGTTCCCATAATAACCCACTTGGTCAATCTTTGCTTTGCAAAGGGCAGCTTCCCTGCACCACTTAAGCAATCTATAATCACTCCTGTTCACAAGGGTGGGGACAGAGACGATGTCAACAATTACAGACCTATATCCATCTTGCCAGCCATATCGAAAATAATTGAAAAACTTATAAATAAGAGGCTCTTAAAATTTCTACACAAATTTAACATCTTAAGCAGCTCGCAATTTGGATTCAGGCCGGGATTATCAACCGAGGATGCAGGTACTGCTCTTAGCTCCCTAGTGGCTGGTAATCTGGATAGCGGTAACAAATGTCTGACGGTTTTTCTGGACCTAAAAAAAGCGTTTGACACCGTCTCTGTTCCTGTCCTCTTGAACAAATTAGAAGCGTCAGGTATAAGAGGAATTCCACTTAAAATGTTTACCGACTACCTCTCGAACCGGAAACAAAGAGTTAAGGTGGGAGAATACGTTAGTAACGATGCAAAAGTCACTTTCGGTGTGCCTCAGGGAAGTGTGCTAGGCCCTACATTATTCCTACTTTACATTAATGATCTCTGCAACCTTAACATAAATAATGCTAGAGTTTTTTCCTACGCTGACGATACTGCAGTAGTGTTTTCTGGGAAGTCTTGGGACGATGTTGCTAGAAGTGCTGAAGCTGGTATGACACAAATTGCTAAATGGCTCTCAAATAACTTACTTACACTTAACACAGCTAAAACAAATTACATATGTTTTAGCATATCACACAGGACACAACCAAACCCCGACTTTATTATAAAGGTACACGAGTGTGACAATCCAATTAACTGCCTATGTCCAACATTAGTCAAAGTTTCTCAAACCAAATATCTTGGTATTGTTGTTGACCAAAGATTATCTTGGTACTCCCATCTAGAACAAGTTACCAACAGGATTAGAAAACTGAGTTGGATTTTCAAAAATTTAAGGCATATCGTGCCAAATAAAATAACCACTAAAACAAATAAACCCAGAAATCTACTCAATGAAATATACATAGCTATAGTCCAGTCTGTCTTGGTATATTGCATCCCCATTTGGGGTGGGGCGGCTAAGACTAAATTCATAGACCTGGAGCGGGGACAACGGGCTCTAATAAAATTAATGTACTTCAAAAACCTAAGGTACCCTACACAAAGTCTTTATCAAATAAGTAATTTACACTCTGTTCGCAAGCTATATATAATCAAAACTATTCTCAGGAAACATAAAACTCTTAATTTTGATCCCAGCTTAACGTTGAAAAGAAGAAAGGATATAATAGTTGAAGTTCCTAAAACTAAAACCAAGCTCGCCCGTATTCAATACGACAAACGCTCAGCTCAGCTGTACAATCGAGTAAACAAAGAGATATATATATACAATAAACGATTAACTGACAGTAAGAAAATAGTAACTAATTGGATAACACCACTTACTTATGATGATACGGAGAAGCTACTGGAATAAAATAAAACCTTACACTTAATGCTCTTATCTTTCGTACTTGTCGTATACAGTCTGATTTCATTCATTGCCACTTACACTCACTCTGTATTTCACATTAAATTTAACAAACCCTCACACTATCACTTAACTTTCATACACACAGATGCTCACATTCAAATTCACATTTACACACCTTTATACTCACAGTAACACTCCTTAGTATTAACACTCACACACCCCCATTATCACATTTACACACCTTCATAGTCATACTCACATTCACACACCCTTACTCTCAGTCACACATTTGCATGCTTCTTGTCTAGTTTTAATTTTCTATTTTATTTTAAATCGCCTGTTTTTATATAACAATATAACACTTTAAACAAGTAATTTTATGTTAATATTTTAAGTTTTGGAAGAGCGGAGTCTCCTAACACAGGCTTTTGCTTAAAAGGAGGCTCCAATCACTAGTTGTTAAATTTACTTGTAAAACAAATAAAACATTTTTCATTTTCATTTTCATTTCATAAGAAATATTCGTTCACTGAAAGTTTGCGGTGTACAAGTTAATCTTCAAAGTGCATTTGATAATGAATATTGTTTGCTAGGTAAAAAAATCGCATACTCGCTTCTTTGAAGCGACCCCTTTTTTTGTAACCCCTGTGACATCACAGCATAATACATTTGCATTAAATCGTACCTATCATAGAGCTAGGGAATCATAAGGGTTGATCGTAGATATTTAGTACTCAAAGGGCGATGCAGCTACCACTAAATGTACCTAATTTGAAACAGTTCCAACCCGTTTACCGACACGCGAATGCCGCGTGCAAATAATCATCATCCCTTACGTGACCTGTCTGTATTAGTATCGATACTTTAATAATACTACCACCCTTTAATATTGTCCGACTGCAGGCTACTAGACTTTTCCCTTATAGAGCTGCAATTACTTGGATCTATTGTTTATTTGTTAAAATGATAGGAAAAATCGTCTACGGTGACAATATTTGTAAATATGTGATATTATCTGTCAACATTATTATTAATATAGTATTGCTAAGGTCATTTTTATTACTTATACCTATTGTAGTATGTGAATTTTATTCCTGGTGTTCAGGACACATCTAATTTTAAAATGACTGTGTCTAAAATATTGTAAAACATTTTAAATTAGTTGGTAGGTAACTATGGTGCTTCTGTCTCATTCTTCTCCATACCATTTTCTTGTAAATGTTGACATTCAAAATTGCCTTTATAGTAGTTAGTAGGTATATTCTTTGACTTTGACTTATAACTCTTCAAGTTTATCACTCAGATGAAAGACGTCTACAGTCACTGTTGGACTTAGGCCTCCCACAAACATGGCCGGTTCTGTGCGTCCCGTCCTCAGTAGACTCCCGCTAATTATATTCTAGGCTTGTCCGAAGAGATTAGCATTGTTTACTTGTAACCCCTGTGATTTAGTTTATTTATTTATCAAATTCAGACAACAATATAGTCCATTTTGTTAGTAAAATATCTTATAACTAGTGTTAGTATCTAGTACACAAACAAGGATAAAAAACAAAAAAAAAAACAAAGTAGGAGTGTCTGAGGTAGGATGTGCAGAGAACGATAAGGTAAGGAATAAGTAAGGTGAGTTTAAACTCCTTTAGATTTTACGGCGATTTAATACTGAAGATCACGTCTAAACCAGTAGTGTTAACGATTTGGAAAACATATACATATGTTAAATTATAGCATTTCTTAATAACTTACTCTGTGAATATTTTAGATTATGTTTATATTACGTAGTGTAGTTTATTTGTAGAACTTAAACTTATGTCTAACGCGGATAACTAAAAACGATCAAGGTTTTGGTTTCAATCCTGAAAACTTCAATATTTTAAAGATTATTTGTTTTAAATATTGAAGTTTTATTGTTATCATTTTTCTATTACAACACACACAATCACAAATCGGGCACAATTCCACACTCCGGGCTACTACTGAAAAAATCCTGTTGGAAAAACCCAATAATACGCAAATCACTGTCCATTCCAAGGTTGCCTGGAAGAGATCCCGGAAAGCGATAAGGCCGCCCATTGTATATTTTCTAGTGTTTAATTTTTTTTTTGTTATGTAGCTTTGTGGTGTACAATCAAATATTTATAAATAAATAATACTTTGCCCGACTTGGAATCGAACCCAGGACCTCATGCTCAGCAGTAGCGCTTGCGACCACTAGACCAATGAGGCAGTCGCCCCCTATTACATGGGACTTAAAAATATAACTGGCGAAATGTGGGTGTACAGGTACACCTCTGCCCAACCCTTCGGGGAACCAAGGCGTGATGTTATGTTATGCTGTTATGTTATCTTTTTGTATACGTGTTTTATTGAAATGTATTTTATTTTATGTATAACATACATACTCAATACATCTGGAGTTCTGAAATACAGGCCTAGGCTTAGTTTAGACTCCAGATCTCCCACAAATTACAAGTTTCTGCCAAACTACCTGTCAACCTATACATATAAAACGATGTAATTTGTGGAGATGAATAAACGTTTTTTTTTTTTTTTTTTTAATTTATTGCGTTCACATGTGAACAAAAATATGACCATTGACCATAATAAATTAATAATGCGTCTAACAGCGCCCCTTGATGGGCGAGTCCTATTACTGGCTGGACGTACGACGCGTTGCGTGAGCGCAGCAGAGAACACGCAAGTTAATCAATACGAAGATGGGCATCAGTCTCAGTGGAGAAGCTGGTTTAAGAGAAATGGTCCCTAGATACGGAAAGGTCGAGTAATCTCTAGTGTTAGATCCGACGGCTCTAAACTGTTTCTAATGGTACATTGTCGGAATCATTTATTTGTACTTTGTAGTGACAGATTATCAAGTTGCTTGGTTTTAATTGCTTGAAATTCTAGTTGCACTGAATCACTCATCAACTTTAATTTTAATAATAAGAGTGGTTTCATATTTTATTCAAATTAAAAATCTGCCTGCAGCACGAAGGTCATCATAACAACAATTCAATCCCTCCTCGAGGCGCCCCCTCGAAGCTTCGATTTACGAATTAATTAGTACATAGTCAGTCTAGACGGTTGCAGGAACCCTTAGGTGCGGAAGGGGCGGTTACATAAGCGCTATGTGGAGGTTCGGGCGCATGCGCGGCGGCGCGGTCGATAGCAGCCGGGCCCAGCCGCGGCCCACCGAGCTTCACACATGGGCCGCGCCTAGCCCGAGCACCATGCGGTACGACTTGCTGCTTCTGCTCTTCCTATATTCAGTTCAGGCCAATCTAGAAGGCCCGTTCCTCTTCTTCGGGCCAAAGTCCCTAGAAAAATACAAAAGACCCGCGTTGAAGTACTTGGATCAAGATGAGCTTATGCGGATATATGGAGAGCAGGCTGCGATTGTGGTGTTCAACAACCAGGACTCAGTGCCGCTGTCCAGCGGCTACTTCCCGCGCCTGAGGAAGATGCTGGAACGACAGACCACGCTGGTGCTGCCGCAAGACTTCCTTGATGTTCACCCTGACTACATCAGCAACGAGACGCAGGTGGGTGCCGATAACCGTTTCTAATACAGGTAGGTACACTATTCTCTTAAGCCAAAGTCTAAAAAAATTATCTCTGCTATGAAGTGACTGTTGAAACTGAAATTTGCTCACCGCGATACAGAAACAAGGTGTCTAGGGTACCGAAGGTTGTTGTTTAAGTCTATAGGTATAGTACCGTCCGATGTTTACAGTTGTACATTCAATTTCGAATTAAAATTATGGGTAATAACGTCAAATGACGTGACGTCAAACTTATTGTTGATAAAGATGTATGCGTTGGACGAGCACAAGGAGTGAGCGTGAGTCATTACTGGTCAGAATCAAATCCCCAATCTGGTAGTTTCAACTCACTGTCTAACCAGGTTATAGTATTAATTTAATATAGTAGTATGGTGTTAATGTAGTTATATAATTATTATTATCATAGAATACCTATTCATATCTTGTTATAAGTTAATTTAAGTGAACTTAGTTTTTAATTTAACTAATAAGATTTATTTTATTAACTCTGTCTTGAAGATGTGGGGATTCCATTAAGATAGCAAAAAATATCATATTGGGTTTATTTTATTTATTTTTATTTTATTTATTGAGGGATAATAAACAACTACAACATATATAATACATACGGTTAACAAAACTTAAATTAGTAATGTTGCAGTCCACTGCATTATCCGCAGATAGACAATTTAAAGATCAGTGGTTGCCACTAGACGAGCATTACCAAAATTAACAAATATTTTGAGGTAAATAAATTAGTTACTAAAAGATAGTTAGAGCTGCAAAACCAAATCAGGTCATATACAATTTCATTAACTTAAATAATGATAGAAATAAATAAATAATAATAAGATTACAGTTAAGATATTTTTTTTATAATATTTGATTTAAATTTATTTTTCGAGCATGCAAATATATCAATATCAATAAAATTTGAATTATAGGATTCCAACATTCTATGAATAGGGCAGCGTAAACCAGAGTTTGTACGACAAGAATTTAGCGCGAACAGAGTACGTGCACGAACCTGACGCGCATGAACTGTTCGGGGGACAGAATAACACAGCTTACTCGTTAGATCAATGGCATCAAAGTTATTGTGAACAATATCATGAAGTACGTTGGCCTCCAGATACTTGCGCCGGTTCTCCAAGCTGATAAGCTTGTACTTATCAAGTAGTTGGGAGTATGACAAATAAGTCTTAGTCCCATAAATTCTGTAGTACATAGCACGGAGGTACTTGCGCTGGACTCTTTCTATTCCAACTACGTACTTTTGGTAGAAGGGGTTCCAAATAGGTTCAATAAACCGACGGTGACCATACCGATTACTAAAGGGCGGACTCATAGTTAAGTGAAATGGCGCGATGTGACCTTTGTTACATGTTGTAGTTATTCGGTATATTGAGTCTTATTTTACACTTGTTTTTGGAGAAGCCTTTAACAAAAAATATTTTTGTAAATAATTAAAACACTTTTTTATTTAAAATGTCTTGAAATCTATTTCGCTTTTAATTAATAATCACTTCAAGTAATTTTGTTGTATTACATGTTGCATTTTATCATTGGCATGGTTATCGTTTGCTTACTGGACTGTCCACTTATCATCCCCAGGTCCTGACGCTGCAGGGTCCCTGGTCGGAGAGGGACGCACAGATGACGGAGACCTTCGCGCGTCTGCAGGACATCTACGGAGCAGGCAGGGTGTTGGGCATCTTAGGTACTTTATAAATAAATTATTTATGCACGCCAGCCCTAAATAAATAAATTAACATTTTTAACTTAAACCAATTTGGGAAAATCATTTAATTCAAGTTTAAAGTTTAATTTAGATTTCAGAAAATGTACATTTTTGCAAGTATACAGTAAACATACGCATTTGTTATTTAGGGGCATGAGGAACTGGGTGTAAAGTTCAATCATCCACCATAGAAAAGGGAGGATCCTAAAACCAGACGGGCGTTGTGTCTGGCGGGCCGACTGCCCAACTGTTGATGTCGGATAGTCTTATATATGTCGTTCGCGCGGTAAACTCTAATTGCGCGATGCAGGATTTGTGTGACGTCATGTCTTTGATGCGTAGTTCGTATGTGGCGGTGTAACCACTACATGTTACATGCACACATTCAATTTTACTGCGTGTGCAATACATACGTGTCACATGCTCATATGCAATATCTTACACTCGTCACACGTACATAATACATAATTAAGCAGCTTAAGTACGAGAACAATAGTTACATAAATGTTTACACGTGAATTATACATATATAGTTGGGTTATACGTGTAACATACATACTCACGTTACATGCACACAAGCATCCAGACGTGCATGCACATATATTTTACAGACGTAGTACAATATATTTATTTTATACGCGTAGGTAACTCCGTATCGCAGAGCCCGTCGGCTGATTACATCGATGGAGAGCCTTGGTCTCGGGTTCGACGGCAAGTAACGAATGAGACGTCATCATCTACCAGCCCTCCTGAGGAGGAGAGGCCTACGAAGGTCATGCAGAAGTTTGCACTCTATAATGCCACAGGTAAGGTTCAAAAGTCCTAGATCTACTAAAAATACAATTTATATCCAACGGTCATGATTGTCGTTCTGATTCTATACTATTCTTCGCAGGTTTCCCAGGTAAAGGTGCTCTGCTATTCTCCTCAGGCTGGCCAGAGCTCCGTCGCACAAATGGCACTACTATCAGACTGAGCACGCCTGTCGGAGAACCCACCATCAAACCTACCAGGCTTTACACCATCATGGTGGTACGTTTTGTGGATGGGGACAGCAAAGATAAGGTGAGTTAGCGGGTCAGTGATGGTAAAATAAAGTCTTCTTGGATCTTCTACCATTTTCTCTAACACTTAATTTACTCTTCCAGATAACTCTTGAGTTCAGCTTCAAGCAGTCAGCAGGCTGGTGGACGGCAGTGGGTGTTGAGGTGAAGTTTGGTCTAGAAGTTACGGGCATTAGCTTGATGGCGCCCAGCCCACCCGATGCCCCATCCGCTGTGCTCGGCAAGTCTTATCACTGCTCGCTGCCCCTGGTCTACTCCTCGGAAGATGCTACACTGACGTTGCCAGACATACAGGTTGGTGACACAGCAGTGAATGATGACGGACCTCACGTATCTTCTTTCAAAATTAGTGAAACTGTAACACATGTTTGTTTTGTGTTAACAGATGCAAATGTTTATGGACAGCACGGAGAGGTTCGCCGATGCTTTCGACTGCATTGGCTTCACAACTGTACCAATCTGGTAAGTTAAAAAATTCAAAAGTCATTTAGTCAAACCAAGTTACAAAAAACGCCCGCCCTGCACCACTTCCTAGTGCTTTTGTTGGGAAAAAGAAGTGGCGCAACAAACTCCCCAACAGCACTGCTATCTGTTCAGTTAGAAAAACTAAACTTGATTCTATACATAGTGTGCAAAATAAACATTAATCAACATAAAACATTAAATTATTTGCCATAATGACAGCTAGCACACGCCAATATACCAACAAAATCATCGAAATCTATACTCAAGCGAAAAGAAAGAAGAAGAAGCAAATAAAAACTAAAAACGTGAACAGAACTTAATACTCGAATAAAAGCCTGCAGGTATAAAGGGCGTGCCCACTTACAAATAGCTAATAAAGCTTTAACTCGAAGTCACATATATTATTATGTTACACTAGGACCATTGAAGTAAAAATAAATAAACAGTTAGGCAAGAATAATTTATGATCAATTGTCTAACCACATATTGCAACGCATCTCATAAAAAAAACATTTTATTGAGTAGATTAGGTCAATAATAAATTATTTAAAATAAATTGACATTAACAGTCAAATAAAATAAACAATTATAAAACTCATGTAACCTGTCAGTAGATAAGCTAATTTTGGAGAAAGAACATAAACATTGTCTTGAGTTAATCACAGCGACCAACTATTCTTATCGTTTAAGTAGTAGTTGATACAATACTATGTCTTTGAACAAAGGTTGGATTTTACTTTAGCTTTAAGCGAATTAAAAGGCAAATCTAGCAAAGAAGAGGGTAGCTTGTTATAAAAGGTTATACCAAGCCCAACAAATGAGTTATGAACCTTATGAAGCCGGTGAAATGGGGCTCGTATTTTGTCCTTATTTCCGGTGTTAATATTGTGAATACCACTGTTTTTAGTTTAAATACCAATACCTTTCAAAAAAATCTCTTAGAGAAACTCTGGCTGGTAAATTGCTCGAACAGCTCGTTTTTGAAGAACATTAAATATATTTTGAATGTCAGTGGCTTTGCCCCACAGCAGAATACCATAGGACATAGCTAAAATAGACTAACCAAGCTGCATCAACGTCAGTGTAGGTATTGTCTTACTTTCCTGACGGCATAGGCGGCCGAATTGAGCCTTCCCGCTAGGCTAGATATATGTTGGCCCCACTGAAGTTTGGCATCTACTGTTATGCCCAGCAAAACTGCCGTCTCTACAGTTTTAAGCACCTCTTTATCTAAGATGATGTTGGGTCCTAGATGTATAACAAAATTCAAAATTCAAAAGTCATTTATTCAAACTAGGCTGAGAATCAGCAAAGTCAAAGTTACATAAGACAGTCCCACAAAACGCCCACCCTTCACCACTTCCTAGTGCTTTCGCTGGGAAGAAGAAGTGGCGCAACAAACTCCCAGCAGCACAGCTGTCTGTCTAACATTCGGTAAAGCGAACTTTATACATTTCGTTTTCTTGGAATTGAGAACTAAGTTATATGTTGTAAACCAATCCGTAACCATTGAGAATGAGAGTTTACATCGTCAAAATCTTGCCTATTTCTATCTACTTTCAAATCAAAATAAGAGAGGTATCATCTGCAAACGGTACAACGTCACAGATATCTTTTAAAATGGTAAGTCATCAAAATACATTAAGAATAAGAATGGACCCAGTATTGAGCCTTGAGGTACACCTAACTGAACTGGTAGCCCAGAAGATTTCACACCGTTTTGTCCGATTCGCAAGCAATTTATACTGGTGACCTGACCAAAATCGCCAGATTTATAATCAAAGTATTTTTCCTGAAAATTTCGACTAATGAATATTGTTTATCTTATCCGCAGGTCAGGCATAATGGTCTCGAGCATCATGCTGATTGCTTTAGGCATCTCCATATCAATGATCTTGGACATCAAGACAATGGATCGCTTTGAGAACAATAGAAGCAAGCAACTGACCATCACTGTTACCGAATAATTTGTATTTAAGGACAACCCGTTGTGTAAAAACTAAGCCTTCTTATATAGTTCACTAGCTAGATGTTTAAGTGCTATTCTTCTACGCACAAAATGTTTTTCTAGTTACTTTCCAAAATAGGCACGTAGGGTAATCCGTAAACAAATAATATCTTTCAAAGGCTTTATCATATGATGGATATGATAATGTCTTCTCCTTCAATAAAAAAACAACATAATCACTCTTTGAGAGCTTCCTTTTAGGGGTGACATAGTCCATCGCGAATGTCACTCCACCCCAATTCGTCACGTTCATTAAGATAATACTTACTTTATAATTTCTGTGATTTTGCTTTGTGTGTTCATCTTACTGAACGTGATAACCGTATCTTTCCATGCTGGTCTGGGAAAGAAAGAAAAACTTAGAAGGGCCAGCTGCTTATCATCCCGCGCAAGTCGTAAGAGTCGACTGAGGGAGCCGGGTTCAAGTGGCGCACGGGGCGGTGGACTAGCAATCCGTCACCTCATAGGGCGCCGCCGACATCCCAACCCCTATTGCTAGCAACGCTTGAGGAGGTGCTTCTCTTGAAGCGTTGCTTATAGAGTATTTTTGTACCTAAATTTTAATCGCAGCATATAAAGCCGGGAAAACGCTTAGCAAAAGATATAATATAAAGTAGCATAATAATCTGTCGTCTCTGTTCCTGTCCTCTTGTCTTTCCTTAGGTTAAGGTTAAGTTAGATGTAAGTTGTACATAAGTAGGGTAGACAATGTCTCGTACACTGTGTATTTAAGGATGTTGTTTAGTTTATGCCAACGATACAAACGATTGTAAATGTGTATTATAATTAATATCATATCAATGTTATTTTTAAGTGTTTTATTAAACTTTTCGTAATAATTTATCTACCCTAGTCAAAACAAAACTCCAAGATAAAGATAATAATTGGTAATTGGTCATAACACGCGTTCACATACAAATTTAAAGCATGCAGGATGTTAAAAGAAGTATTTTAAGGGTGATTATGTCAAGGAAGAATGTAAAAAATATAAACATGGTAATTTGGGAGCGGTTAATAGACTCTTACATAATTTGCCGTTAATGACGTACTAGGGAAGCCACATGTGCAGAAGGAATTATTGCCAAACTTCCTTATCTTCAACGTAGTCTTTAATTTTATAATATACTTTCTTAATAAGGACTCATTGATGTGGGTTTTGAACTGCCCATCGCTAAGGTCTGTAACCGACCGCTAGACGTCCACTGCTAAACATAGGCCTCCCCCATGGATTTCCGGAGTAACCGGTTGAGGTGGCCTGCAGTTACTTCCTGTGACCTTTCTTAGATCGTCTGTCCACCTTGTGGGTGGACATCCTAAGCTGTGCTTGCGTACGTGGTCTCCATTCGAAAATTCTTCTGCCCTATTGGTCATCAGTTCTACGCGCTATGTGCCCTGCCCACTGCTAATATGTTGGGCTATGTCGGGAAACTTCGCTCGTCTGCGTATCTCCTCGTTTCTGAGTCGATCTCGCAGGGAAACCAAGCATAGTCTTTTTGAAAAGAGTACGGTATTGACTAATACTCGACGAATAACCGATTTTACAAAAACACCATAATACATATATAATATCTCATGTTTTGTTTTTTTATTTAAATGGCACCGAAATTACAAAGCCATCCACCGAAGTGAGCTATATGACAAACGAATTCACATTTAGGACACCGAAATGATATTTGTTTTAATTTCGTTGAATTTTCTCATATCGGTGTCGGTTTCAGCCTTTCAAATCCACCGTTATGAGAACTCCGAAAAGAGATAAAAAGGCAAAAAACAAAAATTACTTAATAATGAAAATGTGTAGGACACAATGAGGACTACAATGAACCCTACATGCTGTGTCTCTTTTGCTCACCGGGATGAGTGTATTTCGCGGGACAAAATGTTTTCACTTAACTTTAACTTTTCTTTTAACTTCACTCAATATAAGAATAACACCACTGTTTATCAATACTAAAATTACTGGCCTATTAAATAAAAGTAAATGTAAAACTAAATAACCACGTTTTCCTTTACGAGGCAAATTACCATACGAATCGTACCTTCAACGCGATGAAAAATGTAGGTGTTTTAACATTTTTAAAATATAATTAACTTAAAACCAAACTAAAAAATATTTTTACCTCAAGTGGGTAAGCAACATATTCTATTTAGAAAAAAATATTTCAGATGAACATTTTTTTAAACTTCAATGTTAAGTTTGTGTATCAGTCAGGAATTGGAAATTTATAGGCTTTATAACTTGAATGAAGCTGCAGGCAGCCGGGCACAACTTTGAGACGGAACCCTCAGTTTGCGAGACCTAGTCGCATTTGTCCGGGTTTTCTTTACTATTTATGTCCGTTTCCATCCTAGGATTTAAGGATACATCTTTTATCCTCTCGTCTCCTTCCAAAGAGTATTCCAGCTGCCACTATCCTCCTCTTACTATCAACGTTGACAATCAGCGCTGATTCTCCGACCCGTGGTATGCATAATTATAAAAGTGTGTGACAAGCGACCTCCGGCTCTGCTGACCCAGTCCGCGTGATGTAAGACACTGATAATATTCATATTTGCCGGAACAGCTGCATAACTAAGATTAGCGGTGACATGTTCTTTATCAGGGAGCTTTACCGTTGTGAGATCAGGCTGGTGATTTGAAGTTATTAATAACTTGTGCCGCGGCTCCTCCCGCGTGGCTTAACTTCTTGACTCGGGAATCAACGATCACAACTTTTCGACACCTGTCAATGTTTTTTTTCTGTTTTTGTTCAGGTACAGAAATTCAGTGCTTAAATATGGGACTTGCTAGGTTTACGAGACACTCCTCAAAAACCTATACCTTATACGCCACATTTATCATTGAATAAATTAAAGTAAAAGAAAGAAAGAAAGAAATATGTTTTGTTTAAGTAACGTATGTTTTTAGGGGCATGAGGAACAGGGTGTAAAGTTCACTCATCCATCATAGAAAATGGAGGATCCTCCGACCAGACGGGTGTTGAGTTTGGCGGGCAACTGCCCGACTGTTACACACGAGATGTCGCGACGCCCCCGGCAGGGGGCGTGGCGAGCGGGGTCAGAGCTTCGCCCCTCGCCCGCGGAGGCTCAACAGTGGCCCACTACTACGGGCCCGCTCACTCTGTTCGGCCTAGTGCGGCCTGTAGCATTTGGCGTAGCAAGCTACGCCTGTGTGAATGGTTGCTATGAATATCTCTGTAGGCGCGTCGCGACGCTATTTCATATAGCGTCGCTTTCTTCACGACACCCCGGCGGTCTGTTCCCGCCGAGTCACTCCTCCTTCAGTTACCTAGTGCCCGACTGTTGATGTCGGATAGTCTTATAAATATCGTACGCGCGGTAAACTCTAATTGCGCGATGCAGGATTTGTGTGACGTCATGTCTTTGATGCGTAGTTCGTATGTGGCGGTGTAACCGCTACATGGTCATTAATTATCTACATCCTACATTATCATAATTAGTGATAAATATAAATGAATAAATTCGCCTAATAAGTCGCTCGGCCATTGATCCACATTCTCGCATAATTTCGCACTGCCTCACCTCAACACATTCATTATTAAACAAAAATATTTCTTCACATTTTGGCGCCAGTCAATGTAAAGCATTAACGTTCTATCCTTTTAGGGGTAAGTAGAACAATAGGTGATATTGAGACTGGTGATTTCCATAAATGAGAACACAATAACATGGAATACTTATTGAAGAGCGAGGGTTATGCTGAAATTGTATTAATAAGCTCATTAATACAATTTCAGCCAAATTGTGAAGAAATATGTTTGTTTAATATTGAATGTGATGAGGTGAGGCAGTGCGAAATTATACGAGAATGTGGATCAATGGCCGAGCGACTTATTAGGCGAACTCATTCATTTATAATTATCACTAATTATGTTAATGTATAATTAATGAACATACGTACTTAAACAAGATCTCTATCAAAGCTTTTTTCAAACAATGTTGACCACCTGCCTAGCCTTTTCCCTTGTCTTTTGTTGGGGTCAGCTTCCAGTGTAACCGGATTCAACTGAATACCAGTATTTTACATGGAGCGACGGCTTATCTGACCTCCACAACCCAGTTGCTGGGTAACACAGTAGTAGCAGTCTTACCCCTTGGTAAGACTGGTTGGCAGACATTTGGGCTTCCGACTACCCGTAGCGACTGTCAAAGATCTATAAATGACAGCCGGGACCAACGGCCTAAAGTGCTCTCCGAGGCACGGAGGGTCTCGTAGGTCTCGGCAATTGATTGACGTGTAAAAGTGATTGTACAAACATAAAATAAAACCATTACATCATTTGATCTTCAGGTTTATGGCCCAAATGAAATCCATAGCAGTGTGTATTTTGTTATTATTTGTTTAGGGTATGATGGGACTGTCATTCGCATTGCGGTTATAAAAGTCCCAAATTAAAATAGAATAATAAAAAAAAGTAATTTGATCGACGCGTGCGGCTATTATCATTTAGCCACGAGCCCCTCAAACAATGTTGTGGCATTAATGAAGGCTAACCAGACGCGGACACAGAATGAGAGATGTGATGTTTGTGTGTTTGCGTCTGTGTTCATACACTATTGTCTTTATTTCCAGCTGATTTCTGGTATATTACATCTTCGGAATGCAAAGATTTAAAAAAAAAAAAGGTTCAGGCCCGCTCTGTGACTAGGTTATGATACTTCTGATTCTAAGACTGTAATGGGCAATCGAAATACGTCAAAAAGATGTAAAGAACGCACTTAGGATTTGTAAAATGTGATCACTGTACAAACCCAAACGTTTCCTAAATCATGTCACATTTAGTTGTCTCATCAAGTTATCGATATAAGTAAGACGCTTTCTACCGCGAGCTCAATAATCCTTGGCAGACAGGTCTTAAGTGTGTTACCAATAAAAATAGCTTCGCATTTGTTGTGCACATTCCTAGAAGTAGGAAACTTGTTACATGTCTGTTTGTGAGATCTTATACTTAAGGGAGAAAGATGTTTATGGTGAAGGCTGGCGCCTGATAAAGTTTAAATGGAGAGGGTGCGTCTGTATGGAATAAAAACGTTGTCCATGGAAATTAAGTACACTATGTGGTTTATTCATAAAAGTATTCGTTAAGAGACGTTTTAAAGTTCAAAAATGTATGGTTAAGCAGACGTAATTAAGTCATTCCTTACATCTTTAAGAAACGTTTGGGGGCGGCATCAATTTCTCTATAATTATGCGAACTACGCATCAAAGACATGACGTCACACAAAAATCCTGACGTCACACATAATTTTCCTTCGCGCAAACAGAGTTTACCGCGCGTTAAGCATATTATAACTTCTCCAACATCAATCGTTGGGCAGTTGCCCACCAGACACAACACCCATCTCGAATCGGAGGATCCTCCCTTTTCAATAGAGGTGAGTGAACTTTACACCCTGTTCCTCATGCCTCTATAGTTTATAAATCAACTCTTAAAGATCGTATCATGTTTGACATTGCTTCTTCTGTCAATAAAATTGCAGTTTTTACAAAGCTATCATTGGCATGACAACTACCGCCCGACTCTACAGAGAACCTTCCGAGAAGAAGCTTAAAAACAGACTTCTCAATGGGACCACGGACGACTTCAATAGTCCCGACCCAAGGGCTAGGGTTTCCAAAAACCTGGAAGAAGTTGCACCGTGGTTTTAGCCAGCAGGAAACATACGTACGTAACATAGCCCTACGTCAACACAGGAAGAAGGATTCCCTTAACTAGACCAGCTAGAGAACAACGAATGTGTACCATAATTTGTTTTTTTCGGCTTTTTCACCAACAAATTATTATTTTCATTTAAAAATTATTTGGCGTAGCGTTCCCGTTAACCCGCACTAGCATCGCGTCCATACATGCTGAAAGAAACACTCTGTACACAAGTGCGCGTGTACCTACAGAGTGTTTCTTTTACATGTCAATTAAATATTTGTTGCCATTTATTATTTAAAAAAAAAACTTTTTTCGAAGTTATTTTTTTTTTGTATGATTGAACGCTGTACTATTGCGGGTTAACGGGAACGCCCTCTGTTAGTTAGCATACTGTAGGTATATTAGCAAATCAAGCCTATCCCACACCTATAAATAAGCAATAGTTTCATCTCCACGGCAATGAAAAGCCATAGACTATAGAAGCCATGACGCGAGACAAAAGCGAAAGTTGTTCCAATGTATGATGTATGGCCCACGAACCATGGTGCTCCATCGCATGGTGGCCATGGCTTTCTCCCGCAACAGTCGTAACAGGGGCAAATGTTAACGTTTATTGGAAAACATAAAATATTGGTACTCTTAAATGGAAAAGGTATTGTTCTAAGGATAGTCGATATGGTATTTCGTGATAGTCTGGTACTTTTATGACCACGTCTCTTAGGTTGAGATCTATAAACGCTACTTACACTTACGGTCGCCAGCCCGTGCTTTGGCTTAGACATGTTCCTGTCTATATCTTCCATTTGCAGTTTGATAGTAGTGCGTCAGTGACAAAAATATCGATTAGACTTAGAGTAGGTACCTACGCGCTATGTAAAATTTATAGATTTCTTTACAGATTGTAAGTTTATATCCTGGCAGGTGCCGCTGACGTCCTAACATATTATAAAATGCGACGTAGGTATCCGATTAACGTGTTTTTCTCTTTTAAATGATAAAAGTTGGTTTGGCTTGTAATTGTCTATGTGAGCGGAGTTTTGGTCTAGCTTAGGTACCTGCCATGGCCTCCGCTTGGACCTCCTAAGACTTTTTCTGAGTAATATATACACTGCCTTAGCCAATTAATTTACACTAATATTATAAAGAGAAAAGTTTTGTATGTTTGTTTGTAATGAATAGGTACATTAAAAAATTACTGGAGCGATTTTAAAAATTCTTTCGCCAGTATAATCCTATATTATAACTGAAAATTTAAAGATAGGACTACCCTTTATGTTAGAACTTTTTATGTCATAATATTATTGGGTTGGGTTTAGAAACGTGCTGCCTCGCTGGACGAAAAGTGAGGATATTAGGGGGTTCTAGGGGGTTTTCTGATACCTATGCAACAAACTTTTCTTGCCGGAGACGCCGTCAAAAAAAAAAAAAAAATCCTAATTTTTAGGTTAGGTTAGTGTAGGAACACAACTGCTTTTTTTTAATACATAACTTTCACATTATTGTTTACAAATAATGTGAATCCTAATTTGGAAAAAGAAAACACCACAAAGGTAAATATAGTGTAGGTTAAGATTTTATTCTACTTATTACCTACGTAGACAGAACTTAGCCTCAGAATCGACACGGGGCACCCCGACCCCACTTAGTCTTTTGGTCCCTACCCCTAGAGTGTTTTTATAAAGGCGGGAGCCAGAAGCTGGAGGGAGCTCCTGAGTGGAGCAAGCCACACGAGGCCGAGCAGAGCGAAGGGGGGAGGTGGCGAGCGAACCGAGCCGGCGACCTCCATAGCGATGCGAAGGTCGAGTGTGTTGTAGCGACACTCAGGGGTGACCGAGAGCTTTTGGCGGGAGCACACCTGGAGTCCGACTCAGTACACAGTACAAAATCATACAAACAAAATAATTTCCAGTATGGAAAATGATGCAGGACTACATCTCCCATCCACATTTGCCCTCCCCCTCTCTCTTGAACCCCCCAGAACCTTCAGAATACACATTTTCTATGACAAGACTGGTATACAAAAAAAAATATTTAAAAAAAACTATACGTTTCCGGTGGGGGGAATGAGGGGGGATGGCATACACCCTACCCCCCATCCCCTCCCCCCTCAACCCCCACCCCCTATCGAGGCAGCACGTTTCTAAACTTTAACCATTTTGTAAGTCAGAATCATCTTTTGGCATAAATTTCATATTCATAATAATTAAATAGCAGAACTATCATATCGCATAAAGTTCACACAAACATGCAAACAAGCATATACCATGCATGCAGCAAGCATGCAGTTTGCAAGCGAGCATGCAACATGCAGCAGGCTTGGTTTTTGTCACGGCTCCGGCGCTGTGATCGAAAACAGTTTGTGGAAATCTCACAAATATGCACAAGTAACGGTTATGAGAGTAAATATCGATCCAAATATAGAACAATAAAATACGGCGTACCTCAAGGCAGTGTGCTTGGACCACCCTTGTTTTTAATATATATAAATGACCTTCCCGGGCACATAAATCATCCTATGGTACTATTTGCTGACGACAGCACAGTAGTAGTTCAATGTAACGATTATATGACTTATGAAAATGAAATAAATATGACATTAAATACAATTATATCATGGTTCGAAAATAATAATCTAGTAATTAATTTAGACAAAACTAAAATTATGCATTTCTACCAGAGAATTCCAAGTAGGATCCCCGACATTCAATATTTAGGTAGTCCAGTAGAATCAACTAGTGTCGCCAAATTCCTTGGCATACTAATTGATAATAATCTGACATGGAGATCCCAAACAGACGAAATTTGTAAAAAGATGAATAAATTTGCATATGTTTTATACAAACTATCAAAGACTGTCAGTCTAGAATCTTTATTAACGGCTTATCATGGTTATGTTGCATCAACACTTAGGTATGGCATAATGTATTGGGGCAACTCCGTCGATAGAGATTTTGTATTTAGAGCTCAAAAAAGATGTATTAAATCCATGTGTGGCCTTTTTTTTTTTTTTTTTTTTTGGGTGGGAAATCATCAAATGACCTCTCCCGCTCTGGGTGGAGCGGGAGGGCGTGTCAGACTTTTACTGACTAAAACCCACCCGTGTTCCTTCTGTTGCCTGTGCAATGCCAGGGGGCCACGGTATCCCTTTCGGACTAATCCCGCAACCCCGGCAGGCAATGGTCTCATCGGACCCCTTCACTTGCTGACATCTCTTTGAGGCGCGCGTGGAACACAACGCGCCGTCGACCCGGGCCTGGTCCTTACCGGACGGCGAGCTACCCATTGCTCACCGTCCGCAAGCCCGCGCCTACGGTGGCCGGGAATCGGCAATCGATTCCCGACGCCCAGGGCGTCTCCTCCTGCGGCGGCTAGGGGCGTGAGGGCGCGAAATTTGCCTCTCCCTCACGCGTTCCGCCTCCTCCTTTGCGAGCATTACTGCTTCGCAGAAGGAGGTGACGGCCTCCCATGCCCTCTCGCTCCGTACCATGGCCTGGACCAGGGCCGGACGCGAGAGATCCCCGCCACCGATCGCCTCCGCGAGGACACGGCGGTGCTCTGCCCAAGCCGGGCATATCTCCACCGTATGCTCCACCGTGTCCTCCGGGCGATCCACGCAGTGATGACACCCGGGCATTTCCTCCCGCCTTATCCGAAACAGGTACCTCCCGAAACAGCCATGTCCGGTGAGGACCTGCGTCAGGCGGAAGGTGAGGACGCCGTGGCGCCTCTCCAGCCACTCCTCAAAGAGGGGACTTATCGCCGCAATAGTGGCGTGCCCAATCCATGTGTGGCCTAAAAAGCACCGACAGTTGTCAACCGTTCTTTAAAAGCCTAAATATTCTTACCTTACCAGCACTGTACATCTTCGAAACAAATATATTTGTTAAAACACACATCTCGGAGTACAAAGTAGCTTTCAAAAGTCATTATAGAAAGCTACGGGACAAAAATAAGTTAGAGCTTGAAATCACACATGGCAGAACAGCCATATTGAATAAAAGCACTTTCTGTATGGCCACCAAAATATTTAACAAACTGCCTGAGTCATTAAAGTCATTAAATCTGGACGAATTCAAAAGAGTATTAATGAATATAGATCGATAAATGTTACTACTCGCTAAAGGACTATTTGGATGACAGTTCTATAATCCCTCCTTTAGATAATAAGTATTAGGTTACCTATTTTGACATAACTGTATTTATTTTAGCTAATCGACATTGCAATCTATTGACATTATTCTAATACTTTTTATTGACATTTAACATTAATGTACTACCTTAGATTTTATTGTTGACATTGTAGGAATAGATATTTGATTTAATAATCTGACATTTATGTATTAATTTTAAATTTTATGATTTACATTGTTTAGATACTACACTTTTTATTATTTTAATTATTTAATTTTTTCCTGACATTTTTATTTTTATTTTTCCGTAAATTTTATTGTTGACAATTTGTAAATATTTATGTTTCACTCACTTCTTGTTTTTTATAATTTTATTTGATAATAGGTTATGTTGCACGTAAATAATTAATAGTTAAATGTAATATTGATCATATTTGTACGCCAAATGGCAAAACATAGAGCGCATTATAACCATGTAACACCTCTCTGTAAAAACCTATGTTAACAAATAAACAATCTGAATCTGAATCTGTGGGGCTCTAGGGGTCCCACGCGAGCTTATCATCCCAGATGGTTTTAACGCTCACCACCGCAGCTTCGGCTTATCGCCGGCCAGCCTCAGCCACGGCAAGGGCGGTGAGCGATAAAACCACCTGCTCCTCAGCTCGCGGGCCACCTCGACCCTCCGCGCCTACGCGGGCTTAAATTACACTCTAGGGGTAGGGCAGACTACACTACGTGGAGTCGGTTTTACAGCGATTCGTTTCTGTCACTAACTTTTGTAGCACAACATACCTATTACTTCTTAAGACAATATTTTATTTTAATTTAAGATTAAAAATGCTGTTTTATAAAAATGGCAATATGCCTAATAAAACTATTCTAAATAAAATTCTGCCGTATTAAAAGTATGCCATTGTAAATTCGGACATCTATACATTCGGCCAAACAATACTCGTAATTATGTATATTAAATAATTTGTATGCCCTTAAAATATGCGTTATGCCAAATAAATTTCGGAGCATCAAGTTTCTGCCAGATATAAGAAACCCTTTAAAGATATTTTTTTGCACAAACCTGGAGGAAGAAGAAAGGAAATACGTTTATTTGCGGTAAACGACGCAAAAAAGAACAAATACACGAAAAGAACAAGGATGGAGTTAAAGGTTTACAAGTACCTGCAGGCGTAGTGGTGGTGAGTACTCATTCGATTTTTGTATCTTGCTCGCAATGGCAATAACTTGCTAATAATTATGTTATTTGTACAAATGCATGTATTCTGTTTGTATTAATACGGTCTATGGTAATTTAGCTTGCGGAGATAGAGAGATTGATATGCCTTATAATGGGTTAATGTATTTGATTGGGTTGTGTGAGTTATAAGCTGTAGCGTGTAATAATGTAATGATAAACGCTATATATTGATTATTGAATGAGCAGCTGCAAGTTGTTACAATGTTTCTCTTCAGGTTAAGACGAATAGTGGTGCAACAAAGATATTTTTTTTTGTACAGGAAGTAATTTGATATAAAATACTATAATAACAGTCTATTCCTATTTTGTTTTTGTTTATACAGCAATACCAATTTCAATTTATAACTAATTATAATTATGTAGGTTCTTACAGATAAAAAAACAACTTATTATTCGTCGGCTCCTACGAATAATAAAAGTCCTAACTACCCGTAACCATAGTCAAAGTCAAACAAATGACAGTCGGGACCTGTGTTTTTTGAGGCACGGAGGGGTCCCGATATGTAATGGTTAAGCTACGCTTGCTGCAAGCGTAGCTTCGATTACTTTTATTATTCGCAGGTCGGTTCTTAAAAATACCGTGATAGCTCGCTTCAAACAGAAACTTGCACCACACACTAAACTAATATTTCCATCACAGTGATAAACTTTCACTTATTAGCGTGCGGGCGAGCGCGGGGGTGAGGCATCTATCGACCGGTGGCCCGGGGAGGGGGATGGCAGGAGGAATAGCTTCAATTATTGAAATTTTTATTTTAATGGCCGGCACACTTGCGGTACCGGCGACCTACTGCGACTGTGTTATGTACCAGTTCAGATAATCGATGTTACGAGTTTGTTTCCGATATATCAATATTCTACTTTTGATTTCTTTATCCGACCGCCTACCGTTGTGTTTCACACCGGAAGTCTTTCTATGAGTTCAAAACCTACTATAATACATACCACTGTGATCTTTTTGGTTGGTATTGTAATTTAAATTAGGTATACTCACACCCTGGGTTGGCAGAATTTAGTTTTTCCAATGCAGTCTCATAAAAAAAAAGATTTTCATTTACATAAAAGAAAAGCATTAGAATGAATTGTTATAATCCCGCCTGCGATCAAAGAAGTCGACTTTGACGACCGACTGGTTGTTAAGCCCCTCACGGAACAGGTATGTTAGATTTGTGGGGACCAACCTCGAATGGAGTCGGGCAGGACACCTGGCGAGGCGTGGTGATGACAGGTGGAGTAAGCAGTGACGAGTGGCGTCCAAGGACTGGAAGAGCAAGTGTCGGACGTGCGGCGGCGAGGTGGGCGGACGACATTGTCGCCATCGCGGGTAGTGGGTGCAGTCGGGCTGTGGATGATGACCGCAAAATCACGAAAAATAAAATCAATTGTTCCCTACATTTTGTCCAGTAACGCAAACGTAAATGTATGGTGAACCTGTTTCATTTCTTACGATTTCAGTTTTGGTCCCGTAGTCAATTATGTACTACCCTTTGGAGGTTTTCAGTTATGAAATAACACCTTATACTCGTATGTATAAACTGCCCATGATGCAGGAGACTCCTAGTTAGCAACGTTTTTTTTTTAAAGAAACATAATTATAATGTCTTGGATATGAGAGAAGTGCATAATCTAGCGTGCACATCTTATATTTATGTTTGTTTGTTTGCTATCCACTTTCGCGGCTTTGTGGGAAGGTCGTGAGATGCCATGAGATTACAAGTGCATGCTCGTGCATGAAATCGTAATGTGCATGAGAAATGAGAAGAGATGACTTCATAAGTGGGCATATAATAGAACCGTATTGTGGATGTGTGTTTTTGCAAAGGTGGATTTAAATAACAAAAATCTCTTTTAAATAATCGTATTATTTGACTGTAAACATTATATAAATGTTAACTAGCTCGAATTCAAAGATCCTAATCAATATAGATTACAGGTCAAGAAAAGCATGATCAATCTGAATTGCTTGTCTCAAGCTAACTCAAACAATACATTCCATGGAAGACGAAGCTCTAAAGTTCTAGCCATATTTGACAAATTACTTACATAATCATCGGTTTTCTAGATACGTCAGCAAGTACTTATGTTTAGAAAGTGGTAATTTTTTGTCACTTTATCAAACAAGCTTTAGCAGTTACAGAGAAACCTGTTTTGTGTGATATAACATATTCGATAAACCAATCCATCGATATCGTCGAAGGTTTTGGACTTAAAGGAGCCTTGGTTTGTATAATGAACACAAATTCATCATTTTAACAACCGTCAAACGAAAACATGCTCCGGTAGTCATAGGCGGGTTACAATATTTAAAAGAATAAATAGCTGTATTCCTATTCAGCACAACTGCAGCAAAGGTTTGGGATTGTTGCTTCATAGTATCAGACAGAGCGCTCAAATTCAAAAAATAAAATAAAAACTGCTGCATGTCGTCTTGATGGCTGCCACCCCTCGAAGCATTGAGGTCGACTGCTCTAGGAAAGCACTTTGGGGAAAATTGATGTCTTGTGATTTGTGAATCGCTAAATAATTCTGCTTGGTACCGACCATAGCTTATACACACATCAAAAGTGTCTAGGGATCAAGTACATTTTTAACTATAAAAGATTATCCAATTAATATTTAGCAAATCTAGTTTTCCAGGCTGGCTTCTTACTTTAATTCCTATGTTTAAGTTAACAAATTATTCCTATATTTTGTAAAAAATAAGTAAAATTGAAATTTTTGAAAATCAAAAATAGGCATAAATAAGTATTTTAACATTTTTTATTGTTAAGATTTAAAATACCTGTGTTTCCACCATTGACACGAATCACACAATCACAGCGATTTGGCCTGCTTAAAATCAGTTCATCAAAACCACTTTGATGACCGCCCACGTTCTTTCTAATAAGTCAAAAAGTTGTTGTGGGGTATGCACGGCATCCATACTCGGCGGAGCTCTTCTTTGGAGCACATCCCATGCGTGCTCAATTGGGTTGAGGTCTGGCGATTGAGTAGGCCACGGCAGAACGTTGATGCGAGCATCGGCAAGAGTGCGTGTTACGACTATAACCGTGTGTGGACCTGCATTGTCGAGCATTAGCCGAAACGAATCACCCAACCGGCTTCACAAAGGGATGATCACGTCTGAAACAATCCTCTTCACATAAATCTGAGCATAGAGGTTGCACCTGATCCAAATGAAATCGGTTCTTCCACCGACCCAAATAGCGGCCCAAACCATTATTGTTCCTCCTCCATATGAATGAACTTCCTGACAATATTTCAGTCGTTCTTGACGTCCGTCCAGAGGTCCTCCGAATTCGGGTATGTCTTGTATCCGGCCTCATATCAAAACGAGATTCAATTCAATTCAATTATTTAATTCGGAAAACATCCATATTGTATTAGTATTAGAACTTAAACAATATACGATCGCGATTCATCGGAAAACAAACACAACGTCAGTCTTCTTCCTCCCTTTTTCTGTGTTCGCGAGCCCATTGTAAACGGGCCCTGCGATTGCAGGGTGCTCGGAACTCTCAGCAGCCGTCGGGAATGCAGACCCACTTCACGTAAACGATTTCGGTTGGTTTGGTCGCTTATCAGCAAGTCTGAAGGGCTGTGGAGCCTCGTAGCCAACATCATGGCGGTCATGGTACGATTCCGTCGAGCAGTATTTTGGATGTACCGGTCCTGTCTGCGAGTGGTGATGCGAAATCGTCCTCCATGTCGCTCAGCCACGCTGCCCGTGATACGATAGCGTGTCCAGAGGTGGCTTGTGACGCTCTGTGTACTGCCAAGAGCGACAGCCACAGTACGTTGCCTGGAACTAGCTTGCAACATTCCGACGGCTCTCATCTGTCAAAATGATGTCGTCGTTCCATATCGATGCAATTTTTTTCAGTTCTGATGCAGAAATTGTAAAAACGCTATTAAACACTTATAGGAATCCTGATTGACAGTTGATTTTCAATTTTTTATAAAAATTTAAAGGAAATTCTTTATTCAAATAGTGAAATTCACTAAAAAAGTATCAATAAAAAAAGTTAAAATAATAATCCTCAATTGCGGCGATACACTAAAACGTACTTGATCCCTAGAAACTTTTGATGTGTGTGTTATCTTGTTTGGTATACCAGCCGAGCAAGCATAGCTTTGAGATGGAACCCTCAGGGGGCAAGTCCTACTCACACTTGTCCGGTTTTTATAACCGACGAAAAAAAAAGGAGGAGGTTCTCAAGTAGACGCGTATATAAAAAATAAAAAAAACTAAATACCTTACTTAAAATACTAATTATTCATTTTAATCTTATTATCACCGTTAATTAGTACCTTCTCTAGTGCCGCCATTGAACATATTAATACCTACATGTTAGAAAGTTTAAGTTTTGTGACTTTAAATTGTAATAACTTGGCCTAGTACGCCGATTTTAATGAAATAAATACTAAATGTTAATGCAAGATACGGACTATGACTATATTTACAATACCTTAAATCTCTTGAAAAGAAACCATAAAAAAACAATATAACATGTGAAGTTTAAAATCATCCCATTTGCATCCTTTGGGGGATAATTTTATCAAAACGGTGAAATGCGTAATTCTTTATTTCTTACCAAAAACATAAATTCGAATTTTCATATCCATAACTTAAGAAATGCTGGATTTTGCATACAAACTTTCATCCTCTATATCACCCCTTTAAGATTATTTTTGAGACAAAAAGTACTCTATGTCCTGCTCTAGAATGCCATCTATCTCCTTGCCAAATTTTATCGAAATCCGTTCAGTATTTTAGCCATGAACAGATAACATACAGACAGACAGACAATTACTTTCGAATTTTAAGTATGGATACTGTGACAGCAAGTTCCACCGCCTATAAAGACAACTTATGATAAATCGGTAACTGATCGCGTCACGATAAACGATGAGTAATACGCACGTAAACGCGAAGTTAAACGGTCAATTGCGTCTAGCGGAGCTGTTGGACGTTAGGGTGAGAATGTACTGGGGTAGACAAATAAAGGGTGAAGGGTGGACTATCATTGGGGCTTGCAATTGCACGAAATTTTCCATCTCCGTGAGTAAGTCGTGTCAGGGTAAATATGGATACACTGCCGCGTCTTGAACCCACAACTTGGGACTATTCACTACGAACATCTGACGCAACACTGTTTTATCTTGTTTAATCAAGACACCCTGGTACACAATTCGCCTATTGCTAATACAAATTGCAAGGCAAACAGCACACTCTCAATGTTTATCCTCCAAATACTTCTCGTACAAATACCATGTAATGAGCAAAAAACTTTATGCAATGAAGTCAATAGCCTGACTTTTACCTGCTTGTGTCAATAAGTGAGATAAACCACTGATTGGAAAGCTGGTGTGGGCTAGAATGTGGCGCGTGGGCGGGAATCCCTGTGCTGTGACGTAGCTGGGGTAGAGCCGTGGCTCATCATAAAACATTATGTTTTGTATTATAAAAACTTAGAACTGTATAGTGTCTAAGTACATAATTGGGCTATTCACTTGTCTGCCAGGTTATGTTGGATTGTGAAGTGTAATAACATGTCGTCATCCTGAAGTACGGAAATATAGTGTAAACGGCCATAATTTCATAAGCCTTTGCACCATCATCAGTGGGCTAAGGTAGTAGACTTCAAAGATTGAAAGAGCGTCCATGAGTGTGACCTTCCTTCTTACGTTCAGCACGCCCTTTTGCCTGATTAACTAAAATGACCCATCTTTACACAAGATGGCGGAAAAGAAAAAGACCTCCACATATGACGTAGCACACTGGTAATAAAAACAGGAAGCTAAGAATAGAATAAGATATTTTTTAAAGACAATGTCTGACCTGCCGGTCTATTCTGTAATAATCTTACGGTGAAAACTTAGGTGAAGTGAACGTAAAGTGAGTTGTCATTCCACCTGCTGCTAGGGACTGACAGCTCACTCCGAGCTCACCTAAGTTTTCCTATTGAAACTACACTACACTGTTATACAATATGCACAAGTCTTTGTCTCTATATGTCATGCTCAGTATGTCACAGACTTGCTCAACCACGGTGGCTAGTAGCAAGTGGCTAGTGGCCATCTAGTGGCCGTGTAGTAATGTGTCACTCGCCATTACACTATTATCTGCCAATCGCGACGTTATGCAGATTAGCGTCATTCCGATCAGCGGTGCGCGCGCGCAATATTAGCGGTACACGCCATTTAGATGGGTATACATAGGTACTAGGTGTTTAGATTACAGCGGTAGATTGAGATAGCAATAGTATTGAAGGAGATGGCAGGATGAATTGGACTCCTGTTTAAAGTTTATAAAAAAAAAAAAACAATTTTTAATCAGAGAATGCTATAGTACTTTACTGGAAAAGAATATTTAAACGATAAAAATATATTAGTACTAATTATTATAATTATTGGTACGGAAACTATTTATATTTGAAAATTCAAACATATAAGAAAAAAACGATGTTATTTACAACACAAGATAATAAAGAAGACTGATGAGTTAAGTTTTTAAATTTTTTTCTCTCCTAATATTTTGCTGTGCGCGGCCGGGTCCGTAATAATCTAATTACATTTAAAGTTACCACCCAAATACACATGGTGGAATGCAAAAAAAGATTGATTATTGATTAACGGCAAAAAGAGATAGGTAGGTATGTGGAAAGAGGGAATCGCAGTAATTTGCACTGCAGCCCTAAAATGGCACTAAATGCAAAGGGTAAGGCGTAAGAGTCGGGCGTCAGCGTGTTTAAAGCATAGATAACTGTGTTAAAAACAGTCTCTTCAAAACATTTTCGACAATGGTTGAGGTTAACTTAGAAGTTATTGAATATTTTGTTTAAATAATTTAACTTTTATATGAAAGAATTAAGAATTTTTTAAATATGGTGGCATGATGGTATCATATTGCTATATTTGTAAGTAAAGTGAACCAGCTGAAGTGGCAGTGAAGAGTCCTTAACGTTAATTTGTTGTTTGTTGAGAAGAGTTCTTACGAAATGCGCGGTTTCTGTTTAAGGGGGCCGACATAATAGAGAAATGTATTTGAAAGGAAAACATTCGTGTTATGACATCATCATTAATTACATCACATATTAGGATAGGTCCTAAGATGTGCCTGGAGAATTCCTCATTTAAATAGTCTAACTAGTGCGTTGTACTGCAAACACGCGAATAATCGAACAAATGTGTGAACTGTGGAAAAGAAATTGATTATTGTAGATATTATAATCGTATCTAATGGACCAACTTAATCAATTACCGATCGGAATAGTGCTAGCTCTTAACTTTTCAGTTTATCCATTTACAATTCGCTGTATTTACGCTTGTTCTTGCTATGGGTTCGTTGACATTGTGAGTCATTAAGAGCGTTTATGCTGAAAGTTGGCAACGTCACAAATATATGTCAAATATTTCGCTGTTTTGATGAATTTGGCAATATTACTGTATGGAAATATGAATTGTGGCTAGCGATCTAGAATATTAATAATGAATTGCATGCATTGATACTCTATTCATAATGAATATTTAGTATCAATGCTGCTCTGCAAGGAACCTGATGATTTTCCATCTTACATATTACTGATATCGGTGAAGGAAAAACATCGTGAAGAATCACTTAGTCTGAAATCACCAACCCGCCATGAGCAAGCGTGCTGATCAATGCTCGTGCCTTCTCCGTATGAGAAGAGGCTTATGTCTGCAGTTGGTAATAGCTGGTAAGCTGGTAGCTGGTGGTTGCCCCTACGTTGGGAATTGTTGTAGCAGGCATATTTTATACCTACAGCTTTAATGTTTTAATGATAAATAATATAATATTTCATTTGTTTGCGTCTGAAATCAACTTAATTTTTGTTAATTTAATTCATTGTTTTATTTATTTTTTATTTATATTTGAAATTAATTGATCTGATCTGACATGTAATGTTTAATGTTTTCATTATTTTTGGCAGTGAATTATTTTATTTCTTTATTAACCAATCAGTAGGCAGTAAAATGTGACGGAAGTTTTGTATTTTAATTTTATGATTTGTACTCGTATTTAATATGGGTCAATGACCAGAAATAAATGTTTTTTTTTTAACTTAGTAGGTGTTTCACGCCCCACATAACTCTAACTATGACAAGCAACCTCAACAGTGGGCAATATACCAGCTGATCTGCTGTATCACGATGATGACAACAAAAAAACCCCCTGCACCATTCATGTGAGACGACAAACACTCTTTCTCTTTAGCTAAACAACGTATCATCACCAGCCAATTACACCAACCATTAAGAACCACGACATACAATAGAAGCCGCATCATGACAGTGATGAATGTGCTTGACAACATAATTACTGGGCGTCGCTTGTAATTGGACATGTGGCATCTGTTGTGTGTCGAACTTGACATTGAGGCAGAGGTGATGAGAATGATGTGGTGTTAGTATACGTTATTGGTACCTAATTTCAAAGTGATTATTTGACTTTCGTGGGAGCCAGGAAGGAGCTCATTTGTTCAGCACAAAGATGGTGGATTTAAAACTATACATAATGAAACCACAATTATCTTAGTAGCTATGTGTAGTCTCACTGACTTACCAACATTGGAGAGCACATCTTCCGTCTGCACAGGACTTTGACTGAAAAATTGATCGACTTCCTTGATGCATTCAATGATGATGTGTGTCAGTTGAATTAAAAATATTCCAATGCAGTTTCAATATACAAAAATCAACAACAACAATTTTAGAAGAAATCTCTAAATGCTCTAACAGCCGTGGTAAATTATTTGTCTAACTTAACTAATTACTGGCCCATCTTCACGACTCTACCTCTAGTACTGTCAGTACGAAACATAACCATGTGACGGCCATGACAGGTGTACATAGCAGTCGTTTTTATGTAATTACACAGCTATGTGAAAGGCTTCTGATGGATCCCACGGAGGCATGTACTAACGAATAAAAAGTGGAACCATTTGTAATGTAATTTGTCTTTGGAGATGTTTGTTAAAGTTAATAAGGAAGAAAAGAATTTGTAAGATGACAGACAAGAATGTGTAAGAATTTAAACGAGGCTTTGTTGAAGAGTGGTTTACCCTTTTTAGAGGAACACTTTTCATTTATCAGTAAATGAAAAGTGTTCCTCTAAAAAGGGTATTTTAAAAAAAATGCGATTTTTTCACTGAAAGAATGAAGGAATTAAATATGCCTGCCAAATGTGTGATTTAATTGAAGAAGTCGGTGCGGGGTCTAAACCGAAACTCGTTTGAAACTGTAAAGAAGACACGGACTGTTGTGAACGGTCTTGGAAACCTCTGAACTATTTTAACACAACAACGCAAAAACCTTTTCTTTCAAACATTAAGCAACGAAAAAACCCTTTCGAAGCCAAAGCAATGCATTCTTCACAACATCCTTTTTTGCGTCAACGAATTTAAATAAACTTCAGAATTGTTCCAAAGTTCTCCAAAGAATCCGTACGAGAACAATTTTATTTGGTAATATTTACTCGTTGAGTAAGGAAATAAAATATGAACGATAGAGTTTATATTTCTTTTAGCTAGATAAGTATTTGCTATGAATACGTAACGAATTGGTGATTTGTTCGCTGATTGTAATCACTTATGTTACTTCATCTTTGCATGCTCTTCACATACATAGTTTTGCATGGATAGCTTTATGCTGAAATAAACCAATCTGATAGAAAAACGAAGGGCTATGTTTCAAAGGACTTTTTGTGGCTGTTATCAAGATGATTAAGGGCCCTCGCCCACGGGTGACTTTTTGTAGCGATGCAGTCGCGATGCTCTCGCGCGTAGCATCGATACAGACGCGAAGCAGTCGCTAGCTGTGTGCCCGCGCCCACGGGACCAGATTCAGTCGCGATGCAAACGCGATTCGGTCGCGATGCAGTTACGACACAAAAATACCTTGCAATCTTATTCGAATACTCAGGAAGACGTGAGGGCATACATTTCCATTGCCGTCCAACGAGTTGGAGGTTGATATTTTTTTACAGAAAGGTTACATTATTATAAGCACTCACGCAAAGTTTCAACACGCGGAGACGTGTACTTTTTGAGAAAAAAATTATTGAAAATCAATTATTTTTGCAATATTTATGTCAATCCCTACCACAGATCATATAGAATTCTCGCCATTGAACGTTTCGTTTTACCTACGGTTAAGTTGTCATACGTTCGGTACCATTTTATTTCATATTTATTCACGTAAATAATCATATTTTCAATAGCTTTCATGCACACATATATTTAACAGTTTATATTTAAAATACAGCGTTATTTTCATTACGAGCTATTAAAATTATAATGTTTAGTGTTTACCGTCTTTTGCCGGCTTCGGTAGGTTCAACTTATGTCAAAGAACAGATTTGATTGACCCCGACTCCACCTGGTACGAGTCCCCCTAGAGTGTTTTATAGAGCCGGAGGCACGTAGGGAGAGCAGCCTCGGTGACCAACAAGCCGAAGCTGCGGAGGCGAGATTGGATGCCTGCGGTTTGTTACGCAAGGGCGTAGAGGCTGCTCTTCCCGCAGTGCCGGAGAAGTTGCAGTTTCAAAATAGATACAGAAATCCCTCTGAATCAGGGTTCCTTCTTTTTTTTTTTGATGAAGTGGGTTATCCCTTTCTGTAGGGGGAACGTCCCTTCCCCCAAGGGGTCCCCTCTGGTTTTTTACACTTATTATTAATTTGAATCCCTAAAATGAGGGAAATTTCCTCAGAATTAAAAATTTAAAAAAACTCCGCAACTTTTCCTTTTAAGGGGGGGTAGTAACCCTCCCTCCCCCTCCCCCCTACCCTCCTCCCACCCTAAATTCGTTGGACGTCAATGGAAATTCGTACCCCTGTGACGGACAATAGCACGCTCTCTGGACCTGTCTGTGTTGCACTGATGCCGGTTCCCACTCACGCGCCGCGCCACACTCCCTCCCCCCTCCGTTCTCTCCATCGATGTCATCCGACGCGGTCGCGCGTTTGTATCGATACAATCGCGATGCACTAGCGCGTTAGTAGCGCGTTGGCATCGCTATTGTAGCGCGTTGGCATCGCTATTGTAGCGCGTTGCAAATGCGACTAACACGCGTTAGAAGAGATGCTGTCGCGCGTTTGCTAAACGCGCGACTGCATCGCTACAAAAAGTCGCCGTGGGCGAGGGGCCTAATTACGCACGGTTGGCGCAGCGGTTAATGCAATTGACCGCTGCACTGCGTGTTGCGGGTTCGATTCTCGCACAGAAAAAATATTTGTATGACCTACATGTAGTTGTTCCGGGTCTGGCTGTTTGTGTATGTGAATTTAAATGTTTGTAAACGCACCCACGATACAGGAGAAATTTCTAGCGTGGGGCAACGTTTAAAAAAAAAACAAAACAAAACTTAGAACAAACAAATATTTTTAATGGAATTCATTTAAAATTGCTACATTAGATTGTATCTCGAGTAAATGCAGTAGCTGTCATTGTAAGAACTATGTGGTTTCTGAAACGTGCTAGAAGTTTTAGTAATTTACTAGACAGACAGACTGACAGACAGACAGATTTATTTATTTATAACAGACATATGAATAGACAGATGAAAAAGAATGTTGCAGTTACAGACATTGCAGAAAGAGTCAAGCTAGGGGAACTACAGTAATGTGTCATACCATACTGAGCACAGGTGTTACCGAAAGTTTTCAGATTTCAAAAGTATCTCAAAAGCTTGCAATTTTTCTCGTTCATCCAATCGAAGACAAAAGACAAAACAAGCGTGGTAGTGAAAGTTGACACACACACAGGCGTGACTTTTAATTATAATAATAAATGTTGGTGCGCGGTGAAAGGTGATTGATTTGCGATAAACTCGGCGCCTGCGTCGCTGACGACTGACGGAATGTGAGGCTTTTTGTGATGACAACAGGCGGCTTATGGCGCGTGATGGCATTAAAGTTAAGTAAAAGATATACAAAAAGAGAATATAGATTTGAAGATCCAACTTTATAATAGGATGATGACAGTGAGATGCAAATGATGAGTCTGAGACGAATAGTAAATCTGTTGGTCTATTCTGTAAGAATCTCACCGTGCAAACTTGGTGAAAGGAGCTTTAATTCCACCTGATACTAACACTGTTGCTGACAACTCACTTCAAGCTGACTGCACCTAAGACTTCACAGAGTTTTACAGAATAGGTCGGCTGCTGTCAATGTAGAGGTTGTGTTTGGGTGATCGTAAACAAAAGCCAATCACATCAGTAAACAGAATTTTCTAAGACCTATCATTCAATTTTTTTTGTGAAATAGTATTCTAGAAGCCGATGGTATGCCCAATGCACTGGACACATAAACATGAATGGGAGCGCTATGCAGTCTCACTGCTTTTCACACCAATCAGTTCTGCATCTACTGTCTTTAAATGATTGCTATCTCTAGAGGTTCCGTTTCTATGTGTATATGTTTCTAAATCTATGTTTACTGGTTCAAGATCTTGTCTTGTTGTAGCCACTTTCTTCACCCACTATTACTAATACGTAATATTTTATCCAAAGCTTCATAAATCAACATATCGATCGTTAACCAACTGGGTGCTTCGGCTTCTCACCGGCTAGGTTTGGTTGAGTAACAAATAGATACGAATCTAACGTACGACTACTGATCCTTATCTCTTAGATGGTAAGGCTGTCAATTTGAGGAAAGAAATAGAAATGCTGCTGTAACGTCTGTCGACGAATGATGAACGAATGATAATCTTGAAGTGATCTTGGAGTGGTTAAACGTTGAATTTATGTATTCGTAGTCTTATGTAATAATAAAACAAAGAGTTGGAGGTGCATAAAGGTGAAACACTGAATATAATGCACTCTGACCTGGTTATCTCGTGACAGCAAATCAATGATATGCGATGGTCATAAGGTTAGCCAGTCAGTAGAGTTAAAAGCGGACCATCCAGGGTTGAACCTAGTTATGTATCTTTATTTTTGTAAGGTAGTTCTTGCGAATATGGTTGAGATTAAAAAGCTATATATGCTTGTGAATGGGTGCTGTCTGCTTAGATCGAAACTGGTTCAAACTTAGCTGCTTCTTCAGGCAGCGGCAAGAGGTATATGAGAAATTGAGAAAGGCTCATACCGTCCTGAAAGGATTATCAGGGGGTTTACAAGGCTGAGTATCCAGGGTGCCTGGCCGTACCTACATAGGTAAGTACCATCATTCGTATAAATACAATGCTTTTAAGTCATTTCTTGTATTAGTTCTTATGTAACTCTAACCTCAATTTATTTTCCATTGACTCATGTCCGTTTTAAATATAAAATTAATTACCACAATATCCTAATAATCTGATCTGTAATAATCAAGTTTGCGGTTAAGCACAGATACATAATCGGATACAATTTGTCACAAGCGATTAGTACAAGCTCGAACAGCGATAGATATGCACGTTCAGTGACTTCACCACCATTCACTCGAGTACATTGGTTACGTAAGGTAGACGTGCCTTCATTCATGCTTTGACCGTTGATAAGTGTTGTAGGGCTGGTACAACTATGGACAGAAAAGAATAGACGTGGGAAAACGAAATATCATTGAGTAATGGCATGAACTCGATATAATTTGGAAATCCAATCTCAACAGTCCACCACTTTTTTTTTTGAATAACTGATGACATTCTTAGACAGGCATTTAGAATCTGAAATCCAAATCTCGAAGGGTCAAGCAAAGGTTCTTTAAAAATACTGAAAAATCCTATGTGCCAGGAAAGCTTATGTCACATCTCAACGTCATCATAAAACCGGGCAGCCCTAAAATATTTTACATGAAAACAAAACATAGTTTTTTCGGCTATCAACACGTAGCAATAATCATAGATGCATCAATTGTAATATCAACACGTCCGCGTAAATCACATACAGAACAGTACAGACACAGTCAGTACAGTCGTCGCAGTACATCCTTGTCCATAATTAGGGTGTAAATAAAGCATTAGCTTTGTTTTAAGAGGCCGTGCACGAAATCAACTGATATTGTTTTTTTTATATTAGTTATGAGAAAAAGAAAAGGTATTTAAACAAAAAACAATTTATGATTTGAAAAGTAGAGTTCTTTGTTTTGCAAGTAGCTGAAAGGGATTTTCATATAAGTTAAGTATCAATTTTGTCGCCTGTCACGCTCACCCAGCGTAGATATTGATGTCCTACTCTTTACATAAAGTCAGGGCTGTATTGCTAAGGGCAATATCATAAAAGTGAAAAATTAATACCTATTGTAGTTTCTATTGTCTTTTAAATTTTCACTTAAATCTATTTAAATGAGTATAATATGTTTTGTTTTGTAACTTTGTTTTTATTTTTATTTGTATCTCTTTTGTAACTGCATTTCCTACTTTTCAATGCATGCCGTGGCAGCCTTTAATTAAGGCTACACTATAAAATGTAAAAATAAGATAGTATTATAACATGTATTTTTGGTGTATGCTTTGTTGGTTGTCCTTAAATAAATAAATAAATAATAAATAAATAAGTATTCATGGAAAGTCACAAATATTTGCAACCAGTTTTCCGAAAAATGACGTGGGAATAACGTTTAATAACTTTTTTACATGAAACTTCTTTTCATTTTGAGCGTTTAAAATATCATCAACATTGAATGTATAAACTGTTGGTGTTATTTGAATCAACTCAGCCTCAACCCAGCAGTCTAATGCCAGACAAAGGCCTCTTCCAAGCATGTGGCTGAACCACTTTTTTCAATTTTCGATACAAAATATAGCAGAAAAATAATGTTGATAAAACTTTTTTTTTAAACCTTTTCAGTAATGTATTTTTTCCTATTATTTAGCAAACCTTAACAAGAAATTAGAAAATCACATATAAGTTTTCAGCTATCCTTGAAATAAATTCAAAATTTTATTTAATGATGATTAGAATATCTTCATTAAGTAAATCGGGTTAGTAGTCGATTCGCACGAAAATTATTCGTACGATCGTGCGAATCGTCCCCTTTCAATAAAAATATTTTTTTAGTAGGCGATTCGCACGGAAGTATTTAAATTGCGTGCGAATCGACCCCTTCAAGAATTAGTAGTATGCGATTCGCACACTTAACAAAATGTGCGAATAATAAATCTAAGTACAGTCATGTACAATATTCTAGAATATTAATATTAAAATTCAATAATTCTCTATTCGCATCGCAGTCAGGCACAAAATACTAGTTAAGAGGTAAGATGAAAAGTTTTGTCAGTATTTAATATGAAAACTTATAATATGAACACCATAAATGAGCTACATAAATAAATAATAATGTTACATTTTTAAGAACTTTGTACCTATTAATACTACAGATTACTCTGTTTAACAAACTGTGATTTTGTGATTGTTTTAACTTCCAGTGATGCCAATGCTCCTATCATCGTAAAATTTTTGTGTTAAGAAATATTTATAATATTGTTGATTAGTTAAGTGTTACATTTTTAAGAACTTTGTACCTATTAATACAACAGATGACTCTGTTTAACTGTGATTTTGTGATTGTTTTAACTTTCAGTGATGCTAATGTTCCTATCATCGTAAAATTTTTGTGTTAAGAAATATTTATAATATTGTTGATTAGTTAAGTGTTACATTTTTAAGAACTTTGTACCTATTAATACAACAGATGACTCTGTTTAACTGTGATTTTGTGATTGTTTTAACTTTCAGTGATGATAATGCTCCTATCATCGTAAAATTTTTGTGTTAAGAAATATTTATATTATTATTGATTAGTTGATTGTTATTTTTTACCTATTAGAGCAAAATATTGTTGTTATAGTAACTGTGATTTTGTGACTGTTATTTTATTACATTTACTATAATACTCCAAAATTGTACTAGTTAATACTTAATAGAGAAAAAATATTTTGTTTTTGTTTATTTAATTGCCACATTTAAAACCATACCTTAGCTAATTAAAACGATTTTTATATTGTTATTACGAATATTTAAAAAGATTTATATATTTATAGTTTCGTTATATTTTTCGTTGTTTTTAAAATTAGCTTTTAGACCATTATAACGTTAATTATTTAATTTTGACTTACCTTTTCTAAACAACATTATTTTTAACAAGACTCAGGGGTTCATAAAAAGTTGATTTCGGTAAAAACTCTAATAAGTAGTAATTTGTGATGATTTAAGGTAAATGCAAGTGTACGGAAAAAGAGTACTTACTTGTAAAAATGCAAAACCAAATATTTGATTATAAATCGTACCTACTAACTGTGATTTTATTTGTAATCTTGGTTATAATTATGGTTTTAAGTTATTTAAACTGTGAATGATGTAAAATCACTTTCTGATAGATACAAAGTAAAATATAAAAACTTGATTTCCTTAAAAATCGTTTTATTTGTGTCCTGTATTAAAAGAAAGCATTTTGTACGTGATAGTACTTTTTTCTTGAAACTTTTCGATAAAGTATAGGTGTGTGCGAATCGCATACTACTAATTCTTGAAGGGGTCGATTCGCACGCAATTTAAATACTTCCGTGCGAATCGCCTACTAAAAAAATATTTTTATTGAAAGGGGACGATTCGCACGATCGTGCGAATAATTTTCGTGCGAATCGACTACTAACCCAGTAAATCAAAGGCGAAATAAACCATATTTTCGAGAGCGCAAAAGTCATGCAACTGTTAACAGGTGCTGTGAATGACACAAATGGTTTAGCCCCACGAAAACCGTACTTTTATAGTTACACCGACTTAATATTTAAGTCCGGAGAATACTTATTTATTTATATCATCACTTACAACGATTATTACAGGTACAACCCAATTCAATAGTGAAGCAAACTTAATAATAAGAACTTATTTTCTAAAACTTATTACATAAAATGTTATTATTGTGAAATCACTCAGTGTACAAGCAAAAATGTCAATTTCCTCCGCTACAAGGTTAAGGGTGCGAAGCGCCCGTGTCAGGGGCGCCTCATTTACCAACCACCACCAACTCTATTAAGCTTTCGTTATGTATCTTTCCTCTCAAAATCTAACAAATTTATTTTGTATTCGCTCCATCATGAGACTATATTTAGTCTCATGTGGGGCCCAGGTGACTGCGTTGCATTCTAATTGGCTTCTCACCAAAGTGTTGTATAATGCGATAATCGCCGTAATATTTGTGAAACCACGAACAGTACGCATAATAAACCCCAAATTTCTGTAGGCCTTTTTACAGCACCTGACTATATGATCACGAAACGCTAGCCCCGCGTTAAGACTAACTCCAAGTCCCTAACATCTGTAACCCAGATCATCGGCATCCCATCAATGTTGTAATCATGTACAATAGGATTACGTGCACGCGAGAAAGTGATGGTGATACATTTTTGGGCGTTAAATTGCAGAAGCTTAATGTTTCAATTATTTCAAGCTTTCTTACAATTAGATAAGTTATTGACGAAAAAGGGTTTTTTTCGTGTACGGAGCCTTAAGCGCGATGGTACGTTACTGTGCACATCTTGAGAGTCTGCGTCGAGAGGTTGCGCTCGCACATCGTTGGGCGCGACGCGCGTGCGTGACTGAGGAGATTGTCTGCTGGTAGGGTTCAGTTGGCACAGGTTGTTATGGCAGAGAGGTTCCTTGTCGAGTTGGGTGCCGTCGTGGGCCGACTCCACCCTCGCCCTGTGCTGTTGCTGGGGGATCTCAACGCCAAGTCTGCGGCGTGGGGATCCCCTGTGACCGATGCTAGGGGCGAGGTGCTGGAGGAGTGGGCGGTCACGACTGGCTTGACCGTCCTAAATCGGGGCTCGGTACACACGTGCGTGCGGCAGCGGGGCGGGTCTATAGTGGACGTCTCGTTCGCTAGCCCCGATGTCGCGAGCCGTGTCCACGACTGGCGTGTCGCCGTGGAGGTGGAGACGTTGTCGGATCACCGATACATCCGATTCGACGTCTCCGCCCAGACCACCGGCGGCCGCGGTCCACCGGCCCCGCGAACGGACGGTCCGCGTTGGGCGCGTAAGCGCATAGACAGGGAACTTCTCGAGGAGGCCGCTATTGTCCAGGCCTGGAGCCGGGAGTCGGCGACGAACGGACCCGTCGACGTCGAGCGGGAGGCGCTGTGGTTCCGCGGGGCGATGACGCAAATCAGCGACGCGTCCATGCCCCGGGTCCATGCACAGTCCGCAAGGCGCCAGGTGTACTGGTGGACCGCCGAGATCGCGCAGCTGCGCGTCGCGTGCGTGGCGGTCAGACGCCAGTACACCCGATACCGGAGGAGACGTCGTCGGGTCCCTGACGAAGAGGCCGCGCTGTATGAGGTGTACCGCGCGGCCAAGCAGACTCTGTGGCTGGCCATCGGCGAGTCGAGGACGCGAGCCAGGGAGGAGATGTTGGAGACTCTAGACGGGGATCCGTGGGGGCGCCCTTATCGCGCGGTTCGAGGGAAACTTCGAGCCACGGCGCCTCCGCTTACGGAGAGTCTCCAACCCGAGCTGCTGGAGGAGGTGGTTGCAGCCCTCTTCCCGGCCAGAGCGGAGCACACTCCGCCGCCGATGGCTTTGCCCACGGCCGCAGAGTCTGCACAAGAAGAGGAGGAGAACGCCATCAGCGTCCCAGAGGTGACACAGGCAGAGATGGGGGCAGCCGTGATGCGGCTCCGGGCCAAGAACGTAGCTCCGGGGCCCGACGGGATCCACGGCTGCGTGTTGGCCCTCGCTCTGAAGGAGCTCGAGCCCCAACTGAGAGGACTCTACACAGCGTGTCTTGAGCGGGGCCAGTTTCCCACTTTGTGGAAATCTGGTCGTCTGGTCCTGCTCAGGAAGGCGGGGCGCCCGGCGGACTCGTCGTCCGCGTACCGGCCCATAGTGCTGCTAGACGAGGTGGGCAAGCTGTTCGAGCGAGTAATCGCAGCCCGCCTCGTCGGCCACTTGTGCAGAGAGGGGCCGGACCTGGACGACAGTCAGTTTGGGTTTCGGCATGGGCGCTCCACGATACACGCTGTGTCGCGGGTTAGAGTCCTGGCGGAGGAAGCGGTGTCTCGGGGCGGGGTGATGTTGGCGGTGTCCTTGGACATATCCAACGCCTTCAACACCCTGCCCTGGAGTTGTATTCGGGAGGCACTGCGCTATCATGGTGTGCCTCCCTACCTCCGCCGCATCGTTGGGGCTTATCTGTCGGAGAGGTGTGTCACCTACCAGGGACGTGATGGCGGATACCAGCGCCGCATGTCGTGCGGTGTTCCACAGGGCTCGGTCTTAGGGCCGCTCCTGTGGAACATCGGGTACGACTGGGTGCTGAGGGGCGAGCTCAGGCCGGGGGTAGACCTGACGTGTTATGCGGACGACACGCTGGTCACTGCCCGGGGGAGCTCGCACAGGGAAGCAGCGTTGCTGGCGACGGCTGCGGTCTCACAGGTGGTGAGCCGCATACGTCGCCTAGGCCTGGAGGTGGCCCTCAGCAAGTCGGAGGCTATGGTGTTCCATGGCCCCCGGCGGGCGCCGTCACCCGGCTCACATATCGTGGTCGGGGGGGCTCGGATCGCTGTCGAGGGTACCATGAAGTACCTAGGATTGGTCCTCGACAGCCGGTGGGACTTCGGGCCCCACTTCCGACGGCTGGCGCCCAAGTTGCTGGGCGCTGCTGGAGCGCTCTCAACGCTGCTTCCCAATCTGGGGGGCCCGAGCGTCGCTTGTAGGCGGCTATACGTGGGGATCGTGCGATCGATGGCCCTTTACGGGGCCCCGATCTGGGCGGCTGACCTGACGGCCGGGAGCATCGCCGTCATGCGGAGACCGCAGAGGGCGATGGCCGTCAGAGTCATCCGGGGGTATCGCACGATCTCCTACGAGGCGGCTTGTGCACTGGCCGGATCCCCGCCCTGGGACCTGGAGGCGAAAGTACTCGCGTCATCGTATCGGTGGCGCGAGGAAGCGCGGGCGCGGGGCGAGCGACCGATGCAGCGACACGTGGAGCTGCATCGGTCTCAGCTTCGCGAGGTCCTGGTGGCGGAATGGCGGGACAGGCTTTCGCGCCCTACCGCCGGCCTCAATACCATTGAGGCGGTCCGGCCGGTGCTCGACACTTGGCTCGGGAGGAGGCACGGCTCCCTGTCGTTTCGGGTGACGCAGGTGCTCTCGGGGCATGGTTGCTTCGGGAAGTACCTGTGTCGCATAAACAGGGAGCCGGACGCCCGGTGTCACCACTGCGTCGACTGTCGGGAGGACACGGCGCGGCATACGCTGGCAGAGTGTGCCGCTTGGGAGGAGCCGCGCCGTGCCCTCGTCTCTGGAGTAGGCAGTGACCTTTCGCTGCCGGCCGTCGTGAATTCCATGGCCGGCAGCGAGGAGTCCTGGGACGCGGTGGTTTCCTTCTGCGAGACAGTCATCTCGCAGAAGGAGGCTGCGGAAAGGGAGCGGGAGATTGCTTCTGCTAACCCGATCCGCAGCAGACGCACCGGGCGTCGGCGGAGGGCGGATAATGCCCTCTTCCAGCCCCCCTAAATGGGTCCAGGGGCGACGGATCTGGGGAAATCCATCGCCCCCTACACCTTAGGACCCGAGATGGCGGCGTGTAGTGTTCCACGCGCGCCTCTCTATGATGTAAAGGGGGAGTTTAACACCTCACTCCCCCCAAACTCGAGGTGGCCCGCAGAGGCGGGCCGGCACCAGCCGAGGGTCGCGGAAGTATCTGCGTTCCCGCGACCCCCGACGTAGGTGTGAGATGGAACACCGGGGTGGTTTTTAGTCAGTACGAGTCTGACAGACCCCTCCGCCCGCCCCAGGGCGGAGGACATCCATGAGGATTTTCCACCCCGAGACCAAAAAAAAAAAAAAGGTTGTTATGGCAGAGAATTATTAATGATATTTTATTTCTGTATATTGGTTGTAAAAAACGTTTTTACACGTCAAAATAAATAATAATGTTTTAAAACTACCCGACTAGGTAGGAAACATCGACTTCGTCTAGTTTTAAAACATTATTATTATTATTTTTTCTTCGCTCTGAGAAGAAACACCGAAACCAACTCAGAAGACACAGTCTCTTTTAAAGTCCAGATATAATCTTAGTCAGATCACGTGAGGACCATGACGTAAAAATATTTCAACCTACGCCAGTGTTTAGGCGAATGTGTATGGTCACTTAAAAAAAGAGATACAACAAAAAAACAGATTGAAACAGATTAAACACACAGAAAACAGATTGTTCTACTATCATCATTTTGATATCGATCGATTCCCGTCTATGAAGTTTCGTGAGCTGGGCATAAAAATAACTTGTAAATACATACCACTTTTTGAGCTTGTAGGAATTTAAAATTGATCAGCCAGCAGGGTAACTTTCCAGAAGTAGATTACAATAATTGGCTGGGATAAAAATCCAAATTATGAAGGAGCTTTTGGAGAAAATAATAATGCGGATTTTAATACAGATTACAGTCAAAACTCTATTTACATACGGAATCTTCTCAAACCCAACCAAATTATTTAGTTAGCCTGTGCTTCGCTGACGTAACGCGCGGTAACCCGACTACAGTTTTTATTGAACGAAAGTTGTCGGTTAGGTAATGATAAAGATCAACTAACACACATCTATGCTATCCTGGTGATTGGTTCGGTGTCAATTACGCGTTATCTAATGTTTTAAAGTTATTTAAAACTTAATGACAATTTAAAACAAAAAAAAAAAACTGGCGGATTTATGTAATGGGTTTTTGTTAGGCAATATCTTTTAGATGCTGGTTTTGAATTTATTTGTCAGTCTGAGCACAGAGTTGTGGTCTAGGTGATGATTATGGGTTTCCAAGCTCATGCTCTTAGGTTTTAATTTTAACGTGAAACATGAGGTAACGTGAAACAGGACCTACAGATTCTCCAAATGAGAATAGTTTTGTAGATGTTACCTAATGATTGGACTTATCGAAGTCCAATCATTAGGTACAGCAAAAAGTTGTCTTATAACAATTGACGCTCTATGTAGAACAAAAACCAGAGACGATCAAACGCGAATACTAAAACAATGCAATTTTTTTTAGCTAAAGATAACATGAACAAGTATAATGTAACAAGAGAGTACGAGGCGCCGCGCCGCGCCGCTGCCGCGCCGCGCCGCCGCCGCGCCGCCGCGGGAACAGATGTCGATCGACAGAGTTGTGTCGAGTGTCGATGAACTTCCGGCCGTTGTGGTCACTGACTACTATCTCTTTGTCGACTGTCTGCATTTGAAATAGCATTTTTCTCAAGAACTGTTACCCTATTTTGCTTATTAAACTGGTATTGTGTAAAGATCATTTTCACAGTAGCTAAGCGATAGCAAAAGGATTAGTAATGCATGTTATATAATTATACTTCAGGCGGGCGGCGTTGATACGGTCTTCAGCTACCAACCGTGCATACTATTGTTTCGGCTATTAATAGCGGCCCACTTGTAGAAGATAGCTCCGAAAATACCTAAATAACGACAGGGATAGGTTGTCGTCCCAAGGTTTATACCCGTGTAATTGCTTTTTCTTACACCTATACACCTATTCACTTTCCCAGCCCCGTCACCAGATCAATGCACTTCCTGCGGCTGCCGTCACTCCCGTGCAATAGTCACCCCTGTCAGTCACTGCAGTCCAAACGTAAAAGTTAATGTCGCGTGTCTAATGTTTCACTTTTTTGAGTGGAATCAATTCGTTTTGTTTACCGACCGTGTATGAGCAGCACAGGAAGGGTTAGACATTTCCTAGCTAGGTTTTTTAGGATAATATTTGTTGTTTCGCTTGATTGGATAGTGTCGATTCGATTTTGTTTTTCTATCACCATTTTAATTAGGATGGGATGGGACTCAGTGGAGGGGGTCCAACTTCCCTTACATTATCTAGATTATATCGGATTTTAACTAGATTTTATCGGAAGAACTGGACTTAACTGGCCTGAAGTTTGCAACTTGTATAACCATCTCCTGCTTTTGGCTATTGGCCTCAATAGAAAATAGTTTATTATCCAGGTAATACATAGGTAAGCAGGTACACAGGTACAAATAATGAGTAATGTGTCAGCGATTATCGGTCTGTCTGACCTCGCTTTCCTGTTTGCTCCAGCCGTAATAGAAAGTGAACCTGTTTCGTATCCCCTATAATTATTCAACAGGTTCAAATCTCAAGATCAAACGTCAATATTACACAATCTGTTTCGGGGAAACGGATGTATATGCGCTAAGTGACGAGAAATATGTGACAACGACGGTCAAGAGTGTGTGATGTATAGCCATTAGCAGCACTCTTCCGAAAGTTACACAATTTCATATACACCCAACATTTACATTCAATCTATTATCCACCTTAAAACAATCTAACAAAAAGGTGAATATGCCTTAAACATTAGGTGTAATATAATATGACCTTTAGTGACCCACTGTGCTAGGATGCTATTATATTTTGGTCGATTTAAAACAAATTATTTTTGTTGAAGAAATAAAACTGTGAATCGCCGTTATGATGACACAGTTTAATAATTACTATTCGTAAAATAAATTTTGATGTAAATAACTCTGATATAGAGTTTATCATAGATTGTCGATTGAGCACTGACTTAGCTCACCTAAACCTAGATAGAACCTAGAGGATAATGCCTATACCTACTGCTGGGACCCAGGCCTACTCACTTCGGGAGGGAGTCGGCTGTTATTTACCTCGCGGGCCCAGTGCGGGTTTGTAGATGTCCCATGTCTTCGAATTTTTGGTTCAAGGTCATGCGGGTTTCGTCACGATCTTTTCCTTCACCGTTTTGAGAGCACTGGTTATGAAATGCGCCTGTCTGGGTTCGTACCCACGACTTACAACTCCTCTCCTTCAATCGGGGCCGTTATCACTTTGCCGCCACTGCTCCTTTGAGTACCTAACTAAGATAGAAATGCAAACAAATTTGTAAATAATCCAATTAATTTAGCAAGTTTTTAAGCAGGTTTTAAAAAAGCTGCTGCTAAAGGCTCTTTAAAAGCTTATGATAAACCTTATTTTCGCTTGTCTGAACTTCCCGAGACCGCAAATCTTATAGAACCTTAACGTGTACGGGGTTTCAAGGAGCCTCATCTTACGATCGCAGATAACGACAACCTACAATCATGCAACAGCTGACAAACCTCTATCTAAACCAAAATTCGCTTAGCCTTTCTTTCTTTCTTTTTCGTGTGGTTAGTGATTAACCTGGCGTCAAAGTTTTTATACCGCCCATGAGCCTCTGACTTGGCTTCACATGCCGTCGAGTGGTAACCGCTATAGATCTATAGACAGAGATAGCTGATGCAGCCGACCTTAGAGACAAATATAGGAGAATACTCTTTATTATAAACACCGTATACATTATAGATATTAAATAAAATTGTAATTTATCACATCATCCACATTCGTCAAAGTCAAAGTAATGCTGTTTAGTCACCTTCATCACCGTTCAGCTGTCAACTGCGAAAGGCAGGTCTCGCTTTCTGAATTGTTAAAGAATTGTGTCGTGTATCGTGTGTGTGTTATTCTCTGGAGCAACTTCCACGCCCCATGTTTGTCCTAATTGTTTTGTTATTCCACCCAGAAGTTCACCGGCATACAGATATGTACGCAAACAATTCCCACAAAGTAGTAATGTAAGTTCACGCAACATTATCGCACTGCATGTAATCTCGGTTTAATACGGCTTTTATATTCACATTAGACTCGCGTTTACTTTTAGCTGTGGTTTTCGTGATGCTGTGAGGTCATAAGAGGTTGAGTTGTCAAGTTAAAGTTGAGTTCCACGTGGTAACTCTTTTTAATATGTTGGTTCTGCTTTTAGATCGTGGAGCCCTTTATTCTTTTGAAAACGGTAATAGTATTGTAATAATTCAAAAAATTCAATATTCAAGTCATTTATTTATTCAAACTAGACACAGACAGTCCCCCAAAACGCCCACCCTTAACCACTTCCTAGTGCTTTTGCTGGCAAGAAGAAGTGGCGTGACGTAATCGAAGGGACTGTAGATTACCCCTCCTTCTACGGAAGAATATATATTAATTTCAGGTTTTTTTGCAAAATAATTTCGATACAACTATTGTCAAAAAAAGAGTGTTGCCTTTAGCTCGATGTATCGGAATTCTGCTTTAAACTGTACTTAAATTATCAATTATTTTTTTACGAGTTTGTTCACAAGGCTTATGAACGCCTGCTATCATTAGATAGGTAAATGGAGTTAAAAACTTCAGTACAAATTTAATAGCAGTAAAGTATCTAAAACTAACGGCTAAATACAGCAATACCGAGAGAAATGATTCTATAATGGTTTTTTAAACTTGGAGTGAAACGTTAGGCTGTAGACCACTTGTACGAAGACCAGTTATGAAGACCTTGGTAATAATGCTCTAACTAAGGGTACGTATTAAGACAAAACCATTGGTCTTATCTGTTAATTTCTTTGAAATGATGCGTATTTAATGTGTTATGTTAATATAAGTATATTTGGACGGCAGTGACCATACAATAGAGGAAGCGAAGTTGCCTAGAAGAACAAAATTCAAGCTGTGAAAATACAGTATGTTGGTACAGTCCACAGTGTACTTACTACAAAAGGGAAAACGTCAATATAAAGTCTTATCTAAACAGTTTATTTATTTATTTTTCAACACCGGATTAAGGAAGCTCCGCGATGATATACGAGCACTTCGCACATAGTAATTATGATTAATAATTAGTAATTAATTTCAATGTTCTCCTCAGCAATGTTTTGTGACCTTGTGCTAAGGTTGGTGGTATAAATTATTGTTATATAACGTTAATATTTCATGCCTCGTTTAACACAAGATATTGAGGTTGTGTTTTTTGTTTTAAATAACTTATTAATGCTTATTTTAGTTTGGCATGAAAATTACGTATATATTCTTTTTGGTAGTCAATTGCTATATTTAGTAGTAGGTCAGGAAGAACTAGGTACTTCTACTGATAACATACAATAAGTCTGACAACGCTGGTTACGATGGCAGCCAACCCCGACATAGTTTGAAAATGCTAAGCAGATGATGATCATGACTGCCTCGCGGAAGTTTAGAGGACCTGCCTTAGCTAAGCCGTTGGGGTTCATAACATAAATAGTTACGCCGCCTGTTTCTCGAAGGGTTAAGCAAGTTTGGTGGAGTTGACGCAAAGTATGTTTCTCTTCCATTTATTTGTTCCAGCTTCTTCTTTTCATGTGGTTAGTCACTAACCTGGTGGCATGGGCCATGAGCTATGGGCCTCCGACTTGGCTTCACATGCCGTCCAGAAATATCTCTCAGTGTTCCAGTTATCACGTTATCATTAATTCCCTCTTTGTTCAACTTATTCCAATTAATCTCTTCACCCATAAACATTTTATATTCAACACTCTTCCGGTCACGTGGTGTCACCGCCATCGTTACATGCTCATACCAGCACAAACGAAGCCCTGTCCACTTTTGTGTCACAGGCCAAACTTCTGGATATTTGAACACAAATGCTGCAGTTATTAGCCATCAAATTAATAGACAAATGAGATCTATTAGCGTACTAACACTTGAGTAGCGATCCGCCTCGGTAATCGAACGGCTCCATGATCGGCGCATAGCATCATAAATCATGTCTGTACCTACTCTGCAGCCGCTTGCGCATGGGAAACTGCCGCGGAAGCAAGACCACCTGTCGCTAGAGGATGGTGTTATGTTGTATGTATGTACTGTAATCGATTCTTCCCGTTGTACCATTTTGTCGTAAAGTCACATTTTCAGTATGTAATGTATGAGCATAATTTTTTATTACCTACTTGTTTAATTACCTATTTCACTATCATCATAATCTGCCTCATTTTCCCAAATATGTTGTACTTAATTCACTAATAAACATAAAATAAAAATAAAAAACTGCTTAGATTCTACTTGCTCTTTGAAATGATATCATTGTATGAACATTTTTAATAATGGTCGTCTGCTATGTAATAAATACTCTGCTATAAATAATAAATGCATTGTGTTTAGTAAATATTTTTCATGTTATATGTTTGTTGGTCCCTATTGTCAGTGATGTTTAATATTAGATAATTCCGGTGATGGAATTGTTATTGTATTGCGGCTAATGTGTTATTGATATAAATATTTCCTTTTCTTTGAAATCGGTTAAAAAGTAGTGATGCACACTTAAAACAAATACTACAGTTGTTTGAAGGACTTTCAATTGCTTTACATGTTATAAAGGAAATGTGTTAAAAAAATATAGTGATGGGAAAGTTCGTCCCCATGATTGTCATTTCACCTAAATATTTAATAGTTGCGTGTCTTCACCAATGATTATTTGTATGGTTTCAAAATAGACAGCTAATTTACCACACAGAATTTTTATAGTTGATGTAATATTTAAACAATACGATTTTATTTTCAGGATTGTTTACTGTTATGTAATACAAAGTTAGGTTATCCATTTTCAGCAAAGGTGTGACGTGGCTCACATCATATACCAATTCACAATTCTAATCAACACAAACTCTACCAATTTGAGAACAATAAAACTTGTTAAGACACACAATACAATCTATCATTTACTGAATATTGTCAATAAATTATATCATTCAACAATAGAATAAAGTCTACAGTGTTACATGAAGCGGTCCGAAAGCTTTCTCGCGTTGCGTCTGGGTGAGTCGTAAGTACGGCGCTACTCGTGAATCAACTCCCGCGCACGCCGCACGCTCATCTCAATACCGCGTACAGCCGGCGTTCGATCGTTCGATTTTTAAGTTAATTCTTTTTTGAATATTTTTATTTTTCTTGTTGACTGTGCACTGTGGACTGGACTAGAGTGTATTAGTGATTGGATTTTCTATTTCTTTTTTGTTGGATTTGTCTCGTTTACTTGTTGTAAGTATGGATGTTTTTTTTTTAAATAATTGCAAGTAAAGAGAAAATAAATCGTTTTAGTCTATACATATGATTTATTAAATTTTTATCGACTAATAATTTATATTGAAAACCATGCACCCCACCCTGTCTATCGACTGTGGGTAAAGGATACAATTTTTGGGTCTACTTTCAAAAGCCTAGATGTAGCCTGTTTGATGTTACTATTAATATCCAACATGTTTCATGGTTTCATATCTACCAGTCATGCTAATTTCCAGAATCTACATCGAGCATAAAAACTTTCATCTCAACAAAACAAGTAGGCAATCAATTAACACTTAAAACAAGATTAATCTTTCCTAGTTATAAGAACAATTGCCGCTCCACCGAGTACAGTCTCGCCTCACTAGAGATCAAGGTCGCGGGTTCGATTCCCTGGTGGTACGCATCTCGCATCGCATCGCATCGATATGAAACTTAATTACCGCCTTTGTTTCAAATAGAGCGTTGATTTTCTTGCTTAGGTCTTGAATCCAGTGTTTTCATCATTTTATCATTTTCCCGAAATAGTTAGAGCAAGACCAGGTAAACGAAATGTAGCGAAGAAAAACACTTGCTACAGCGATGTCAAAGAAAATGGCATACTGAGCAGGTGGAGGAAACTGACCAGATATGGGCTGCGCAGGACCGGTCGTCGGTGAAGTCCTAGGGGACTGTGGAGAGCAGTCGAGCATCGACGATGGGGACGTCTTTCCGCTACAATGATGATGAAAGACGGAACTAGTCTTACCAAGGGGATCGTAAACGGAAACTGGGTTGTGGAGGTCAGATAGGCAGTCGCTTCATCTAAAATACTGGGAAGACTGAAAGCTGACCCCAACATAATTGGCAAAAAGCAGGCAGATGATGATGACGATGAAAGACAGAACGATGATGACCACTGTCCCGAAGACATACTTCGGGACAGTAATCATTATATGTAAATGCTGTACTCTGCCTTCGAGCCTCCAAGCAACATCAATATCGAGATTATGACGATAATCCAATTGTATGTAACTTAAAAGGATTTTCTCGGACTATCGTTGTCGTTAGCATGGTATGTTTGATACGGCCGGTAATTTTCATACTTAGAATGGTCGAAGTAGTTAGAAGCGATTATTGCAGCAGAACAAGCAGATAGAGAGAGCAATGGTGGCCCAATGGTAACGGCCGCGACTTACAAGTTGTACGTCGTAGGTTCGATCCCAGGCAGGCGCTTTACTTCATCACCACTGTTCTCAAAACGGCGAAAGAAAACATCGTGACGAAACTGGCATATCCTGGAACCAAAAATTCAAAGAAGAGAAACCAATCCACACTGGGCCCGAGTTGTGGATTACGGTCCAGTCCCTCTCACCGACAGGAGCCCTGTGGCCCAGCCTTGGGAACATTATGAGCTGATTATGAGCTATGAAGCAGAGAGATAGATGAGTCCAGCAGCAGATACTACCCTACACGATTTCTTTCATCATCATAATCCGGGCTGAAAGATGTCCACTGTACATTGGCCTCGCTCAATAATCGCTATCACGACCGGTCCCGCCTTCCCGCATCCGATTTAATTATCAGACATATTGCACATATATGTAAGTGTCAAAGCAAGACCCAACATATCTAGATTTCCATGTGCTAACTAGAAACGATAAATGTGCAAGTAATGTGCACTTGAGGCTCAAAACGAAAGCCCGTCCCGTCGGGCAGGTTGTAACATTTCACCATGTAGGTATACATACGACTTGATGAGGAACCCGAGCAGGTGGAGCCATTGAGAAAGTTGTGTGATGCTGCGGGCTGCGGGGTTGTGGCAAGTGTGGCAAAGATCAGAAGGGAGATTTGTAGGATGATTTATGACAGAAAGATCTGTAAAATTACGTGGGGAGTTAAAAAAACGCATCTCCAAATTCAACTAATGACACAAATATTTTGAAGCATAGATCTATATAAGTATACTCTGGAGAAATCAACAAGCAGTAAATGAGCATACGCAAACATACAGTCTTCTTCTTCTTCTTTTGGTATCGATGATACATCTATTTTATACTGCTTGGGTTCAGGTAGATGATGTAATTTCAGTTTATTGGGCGAATATTACGAAAATGCGAGAATTTCGTGAAAATGTTCCAGCAGCATTTTACCTTTACCTATAAGAAGTAATGTTATCAGCACCAAGGCCTGATGATATTTATTTGGAGATAATTAAGCTTTAAACTAAACACTGCATGTTGTACCTAAGATTACCGCATCCTCGTTTGCTTCTGTGATTTTAATATAGTTGGCTAATATCTTTTTTTTTTTTTTTTTTTGGGTGGGAAATCATCAAATGACGTCTCCCGCTCTGGGCGGAGCGGGAGGGCGTGTCAGACTCTTACTGACTAAAACCCACCCGTGTTCCTTCTCTTGCCTGTGCAATGCCAGGGGGCCACGGTATCCCTTTCGGACTTTCCCGCAACCCCGGCAGGCAATGGTCTCATCGGACCCCTTCACTCGCTGACACTCAGTTGGCTAATATCTGCAGTCACTATTGAATTAGCTTTCCTGCTCTATTTTTCCAACGCCTATATTATAAAATGTATAAAAATGCTTAACAACCATAGTCCTCTACTCCCCTATCATTATAGTTAATTATATTCCAATCATAATCTATTCCATCCCGCTCTATCATTATCTTCTTAATATTTCCCTCGTATTTCTTTCAAGGCTCAATTAACTCTTACTCGGGCGGGAAGGAAAGTGGCTGACCTATATTCTCACATATTTTTTACGGTTTCTAAATATCTCTGAAGAACTGTATCACTTGAGGACTTTGTCGTAAATGCTTCCGAGTACCGGTTTATTGTTGTCACTATAGGTGTCTTTAAGTTGTGTCATGCTTGATTAATTTCAATGAGCATAAATAATAACAGATATTAGTTTCCATGTAAGATATGCTATGTATGTATAGTCAATACCATTAGTACTTACTCGTAGCTGAACTACGAACGAAGTTTGATCAATAGGTACTGAGAAGCTTTCGTGTGTAGCCTTGTTAGTCACTTTCCAACTTTACCTTCTCAGTTTATTGTCATCCATGTCTTTTGTACCATTCTGTCCTTACCTCGCGTGTATTCCGTCCATTTCTCGTCCTATTTGACGAGTACAGTACAGATTATGCTAAGCCACACATACATTATGCATGGCCGCCACCTCAGACTAGAACATTATACTAACACCTAGATCAGTCACCTAAATACCACGACATATCGGTAACTGATTCACGTGGTCACATACTTATGGGAGATCGTTACGCGGCTGGCTCGCCTGTCTCTTGAATGTCTATGACTGGAGAACTATTAAAATCGAGCAACAAGTGAATTTTGCACTTTCCAATATTCAATTCAGTAAAACCTAATAAGCTCTTTAGAAATGTTAGTTAAATGCTGAGAAAATGTTTTACACACGCCAGATTCCGAATTAATCTCTCTCTTGTGGATCTCCGTCTGGTAAAGGTGGATGTGTATATTGGACTTCTACCAAAATAAACCTTAAGCGGATCTTTATCACGTACTGAACTCTCCGGAATACCTATTGGAAAGCACCCTCCTGTCCTGCGATTTAAAACCATTAAGTATCAAAGGAAAAGAAATTCGTCTGTTTGTACCAGTTGCATAGTTAAGTGTGTTACTTATCTTGATCTACATAATCAGTAAACACCACGTCATAGTGAAATGAGAACAGATAATCAAACGCGTACAATCACTGGAAATTGTTACACGTCCCGTTTGACGTCACGAGAATTTTGAGAATCATGGTAATTTGTATAGTTCAGATAATGTGGGGAATTATAATGAGTGTAAGACGAAAATATTTTGGAGCTTTCGTGTCAAGGTAAACAAATAGTTATTTTATCGGTGTTATGTGATCACTGGTTTTGGAAGATTTATGACTTTTGCTAAGTGGCGCTTATTTTCCTAAATGTATATTTTTTGTTTATTTTAATTGAATGTGAGTTATGCTTTTGGCTCTAGATGCTTATAAAACCCATACAATAAAAATATCAATAAGTAAACGATAAAAATATTAACTACAAAAGACAAAAAAGTGTCTATTCATTTATACCTATAACAAAAACACATAAACGTTGATAAATCATTCCGCGTATTATAACGTTAAATAACGATACATAGCGTTATAACTTCATAAGTAACGTTACACATAATCAACCGCGATGACTTGCACCCAATGAAAAATCGATGAACAAGTGATCGAGTTTATTTAGCACCATTATGTTGTTCCGTTCTCGATTCGATATCTCCGGAAGAGGAAATAATTCGAAATTATATCGATATTGATTGTGTAATTGATCCACCGATAACGATGCAATTAAAACCACCAGGTTAAAATATTGAATTCAAATTACTTAATACATAGTTCGGAAAAGAACCGGAGTTACCGACATAGCCTGCAGAGTAAGCCGGCTGAAGTGGCAGTGGGCTGGCCATGTTTGTCGGTGGACCGATGGCCGGTGGAGCAGACGAGTCCATGGAGTGGAGACCGCGTATCGGCAAGCGTAGTGTGGGACGCCCCCCAACTGGATGGACCGAAGACCTTAAGAAGGTGGCGCAAACAGACTGGATGGTCTCGTCTAGTAGGGGACTGCGACAGCAGAGTTGACTGAACTTACTTAATGGTGAAAGAAATCACGTGTGAATGAATTACTAGGTAATCAAAATCGGATTTAGTATTCCTACTTATAATTAAAAATATACTCTTCGCAGAAACTAATTCGATGATTCCCAACAATAAGTAAATGAGTCAGACAATTAAAAACTACAGTTACTTACACTTGAGTTTATACGAGTACAATAAAAATGACAATAAATTCACATGAAAAATCGTGAGTTTTTCTCATTTGTATACAATCGTATCTATTTCTCATTTGTATAATCGTATTTGTATACAGTGTTACAAAACGTGTTCTTTAGCGTTGATTTTGTAAAACACTGTAATTGCGTTACTATTGAACATGAACTGTGGCAATAGTCGAGTTATGTCGATTTAATTAGGGTGTTATTTCTTTTAAATAATACTATGGTAAAGTAATTAATAAAATTAATTGTCTTTGAATATTTAGATTTAGAATTGTAAATAAAACACTAATATTTGTATAGGTCGCTGAAGACAATTATCAGGTCATAGTGACATACTAAAATTCAATGTGATTATTTTTAATTGTTTTTATGCGCTTACTTCAGTAAAGATTATTTCAATTAATTTAAAAATGTAGAAATTATCTTTAATTCCAAGAGTATAATTATTTCTAACAAGAGAAAACATTATTATGGTGCAGGTTGAACTTGTTGTGAATTTCCGAGTGAGTCGTGAGTTCGAGACGTGATTGAGACAGAAACCTAGTTTCACAAATAGCACATAAAATTTATGGGCGCAGTCGGGATAACGAATGTTCCAGGATTCTGTAATGTTACCATTAAAAGTGAGAATGGAAACTAACTGTGATAAAATTATGTGTTTTATAAATTACACTTTATTATGGGTAAACAGTTGCATTTAAAAATCTGTTAACATGGCGCGGATTGTTGCGTAGGAAATGAAATGAAATTGTTTATTTTATAAATACATAGGATAACACAAGTACTTACCAAAAAAAATACCGGCCAAGTGCGTATCGGCCCACGCATAATGAAAGCTTTCGTAGTTTGGATGAACTTATCCCAAAAACAAACTTAACATTGTAGTTGAAAAACATGTTCTCGCATACATAATATACGTCACGGTCAATTCTCCAACAGCAAATGTAATATTAATCGCAAAAATAATTATGTAACAAAACTAAAAATTTACCATTTTCGGGACTTTTTTTCCTTTACATTTCTTCCTGTCAAATTTCATGATTATAGGTCAACGGTGACTGTCAAAATATGTCCCTTAAATGGCCGTATTTTCAGTCAACGCAATAAGACTTAGAAGCTTGATTTTTAGAGCTCCAAGTTACCATAGACATACGTATTTGATATTAATTTCAAATTGTTACCTCCACGCGTTCCTGAGAAAAAGGGTCTTGACAGACTGACGGATGGACAACGAAGTGATCCTATAGGGGTTCCGGTTTTTCCTTTTGAGGTACGGGACCCTAAAAATAAGCTAGATGTAGTCGACAGTCAAGCGACGCAACTCGTAAGCAATATTTGATAAAATATATTGAGAAACCGGTATCAGTTTTAATTACCAATTCTATTATAATTAAAAGGAAGGTGCTGTTATCTCTGTACATATTACATAGTCATGGTCGCGACTTGCGCTAACGGAAATCCGTCGAAAATACTTTCACATTTGTTTTCCGCACTAAGACGGAACTGCCGATACACTAAATGGTGGTGACACACTATGTGGTCCTCTAAGATTATCTATCAGCCCAAATTCTAAACAATTAATAATCCAGAAGATAGGCTGATAATATAATTCACTAAGAAAATAAGAACTGGTGGTTTACGATGCCCTGTTTGCAATATTTTGAACATCATCATTACCTCAAGCCTCTGTAAAAATCTAACCTTCTTACTTAATTTTCGACACCTTGAATTCATCCCGTTACCATGGCAATGCATAGCAACTAACGGAACCACATAGTTTTGTCGCACCGTTTGTCGTCAAATGTCGCACTGTAACGTTTGGCTAACAAAGAGACGGTACAAGTACGATTATGATTATGACCAGTTTTGTCATTGTGTGTGAATGGCTTACGGTAAATGAGTAGATTGCGATAGCGAATGGAGCGTTAACTACATGCTAGCATGCTGGAATACAAACACGGCTCAGTGGGTAAAAAACATTCGTCAAGCTAACTATTGCAGCGTTGGGTAATGCGGTCTCATTGGATGTTTACTCATGTGATTTCGGTTCTAGTTTATCTGAGGCCCTAGTGTGAGTTTCTTTTAACCATCTCGAATTTACGTATCGACTGCGTTCGGCGCTCCGATTGGCCCTTCTCTGGTGACGGCCGGCCGGCGGCTAATCAGAGCACCGAACGCGGTCGATGCGTGAAGACGAGATGGTCAAAAGGAACTCACACTAGGGCCTCTGTTATCTTGTCCGATGAAGCGCCAGCCCGCGCCGCAGCTGAGCGCGTAGCTTTAAATTCCCCGTATAATAATAATGATACATCCTTGATCCAGCCTGTCCCATCTTGCTGTCCTCCCCTCAGCGACGCCCTAAGCCGAGGTTCGTACCCCACAGGGGGTGCCCTTAGCGAGCGTTCGCCTAATTTTAATTTAGAATAGTTTTGCTCCTGGCTGGAGGCTTTGAGTGTAGTGCTTAAGGCAGCCACAGGATTGTTCGGTTGAGCAGTAAATACCTTAGTGGTATACGTGCGAGATGACATAGTAAAAAAAAAAAAAAGGCCTCTGTTATGAGCTCCGGCGTGCTCTAAAGAACATCAATAATGAGAATGCACACAGTATTAAAAGAGAGCTCCCAAGCGGCAACAAATATAATGGTCTAAACTCTAAAGGAAGAATATTTACGTAATAACCGCATTATCCTTAAAATAAGTTGATGGAAACGCATGCACAACATATCCTGGCTTTTCCTGTCCATTTCTTTTCAGGCCTTTAACATTGTTCACGTCATAAAATCCTGTGTTGCTCTCATTTAACGGTTTTCTTACGATTTCAATCAATTCTTTTGTACATTTTCAGTAGAACACTCATAATCTCAGTATTTTGATCTGGTATAGTCTGTGAGGCTTTCCTAAAACAGAAAATACTGAGTCAAAACATGTGTAACAGCCAATCTTTTCTATTTTAATTATTGCGGGTAAACCGGATTATCAACTATTTCTAAAATAAAAACACACTGCGTCTTACCTCCACAACCTGTCCTTTAAAAAGAGAGTATAACTGTGGTAACTAAATATTCTAGGACGAGCCGATAAAACGGTTTTTCTTATACTTTCATATCGCTTCAAGCCTTGTACAGTATCAATTTGCCAAGCCCAAAGACACTGCTCGATGTAAAACTAGATGTTACTCTATAATCTATGGGCATAGTAACCCATTTACCTCGATAGAATCACTTTCACGACTTGTCTTATGTCATTATGTTTTAAATTATTCGATTATTTTTGGATAAAACAGGCTGTTGTGGTCGGGTCTATAGGTTGATATGATCGTCACTGCGCACAAAATGTATAGTAATTTTGGACTGACTATATTGTGACTAATTATTTGACTTGTTACAACATTGGTAATTATCAGTTATGCATAATTAAGATAAAATGATCTTACGTCAACAACGCTACTGTTGTACGCAAGTTTCTGAGGTTTTCAGCAAAAAAAAAAAACGAATATACATACCTAAACTGCACAACTAAGGATCTTATTAGTTATTACACAAGACCTATGTGTTTGCTATTTCAGCAATCGGTATCTTATTTATTACATTAGCTATGGCTAATGCCTAGAAATATCAATATTTAACTAACCTACAGAAATAAAAGTTAAATATACTTATTATAATACCAAAGAGCTTTAGAAAACTTTAATCACATCGAAGTTAATTACAGAAGTTGACCTAAAAAATTCCAAAAAGGCGCTGAAATAAAAGACAGTCGTAGAATAGTGAGATGCCGAGACGTTGGATGATTGTCAGCTGGCATTGGGGTACAGTTACGGCATTGTTAGTGGTGTAAGTTGTAGGAAGAAGAGATTTAACCACCCTGCTCGACAAGATTTTGACCTACGACATATCAGCTGACTCGACGGTATGTTGCGAATTACGTCATGAAATTCAGGAATTTACATCAACTTTCAGCATTCGTATTATGTTGAAAAGATGCAAAAGGACAAAATAGAGATACAGTCATATTATAATTTAACCTGCATCCTTATTTTTACCATTATTTATAAATAAAATGTATAAAAACACGAAAAATCTTGAAAAATATTGCATATAAGTAATTGTTTTGTGACGTGAAACTTCTTAGTGCTAGCCGCCCAACAAAGTTTCATACCTATTTCATTCATAAAGGTACCCGTTTACCAGTCGGTAGATAGTCGATAGAAAAACGTGTTATCGCTCGAGCGTTTGCGGCACTACAGGTCTGCGGTTGGGCTGCACGTGTCGTCTGTCACTCCACCGTAGCTGCCAACGACGTGTCGAATGAATTTCTATGAAATACCTTCCGTACTAGCTACGGAAATTCATAGAAACCAGTCGTGTCGCGGCGACACGTCGCCTGCAGTTGCCTCCTGCTCCTGGGCACGGAATGGTACCTTAAATTGGATTCAGCCTAGAGGGGTTGTCGGGCGGTGTGGCTCACACAGCGTTCCCCGCTTGACGTCGCAACACGTCGTGTCCGGGTTCGCAACGAGTCAATCGTCATCCTGAGGATGCCTCGTTGAGAGGCATATGACTCTTTAATAACAGTTAAACGGATTAGGTTACTAAATATACGTCGTCTATTGTATTTTAGTTTTTCATTTGTTGTATAGTGTGTTTTCTGAACAGGTCGACTCAAACCTCTGTGGTTCTTTCCTCAAAAGACCATTTCAGACTAATCTACATGGTCCTCACATGATCTGACCAAGATTATGTCTGGACTCTAAAAGACACTTTGACCCCTGAGTTTTTTTCGCCATTTCTTCTCAGAAGCAGTCAGATAGGAAATCTCGACTCCATCTAGCTTCTTTTTTCTGACATGGCGTGTTAAAGTGATTCCGATATCCTATTTACAGAATAAACAATTTTATTTAGTAACGAAACCGAAATTGATTATTTGTTATGTAATCATTTCTTTTGTAGCACAGTGTGCAGTGCAACTGTTATAGCCGTACCGGTAATGCCAAAAACCTTAAAAAAGTAATTTATTAAAATGGACATGTTATAATAACTTTATTAAAATCGAGATGCACTAGTAATTGGACCCCGATCCGTAGTTTCACTTGCATTTAAAACATAATTGTTGATTCTAAAATAACTTAACAGAATTTTTATGTAGCGTCAAAGATAAATGATGATGATGATGTCGCACAGCGCTAATTACCTACAGTTATATTCACCTAGAAGTTGCCTCTCTTTCTATCGCGTAACTCTTATATCTTCTGACTACGCTACACACTGAATTGACCCGACCAGACGGGCCCGCTGCGTGCTTGTAGCTTCGTACCTAAAATGCGGAATGAACCATCTGTATTAATATGTGGTAGCGTGCATAATGAATCCAGATATCCTATATTTTTATTTTATGTTAGTTTTTAATTTGTTAAAATGTCTTCCTTTTATGAGGTACTGAGCCATTGTTCTTTATTTATTTTCTTTTTATACACTAAAGATTTTCTACCCTAATTAAAACGCTACCGCCTGTCACTTCCACCACCTGTATATTATATTCCAGTTATCATCTGTTACGTTTAGTCACCTCAACACTACATTTCTGTAATTTCTCACAAATCGAACAAACTACTTTTTGTGAAGCTCATTCTAATCTGATCAACGGTATTACGAGTTTACGACGTTTTTCCGTCGACTGTTAGGTTAGTAAAAACTGGTATCATGCTCTGTAGGTCAACGCATCACTAGGCTTGTTTTCTTTATTCCATTTTGCCGGTTTATGAGTAGATCTGTCTGAGTTATATGAAAAAATTGTGAACTTGCAAAAAAATTATGTAAAAAGCTATCGGCTACAGATTGAGCAGTTTGGATATTGGAAATTGTAACTTACACATATGGCATATTGCCTCTGGTTAAAGCCCATTCTCAGTCGCCCACGCCAATATTGGAGGAGTTGCGATATATTGCCTGCTGATAATTATGTATTAAATGAAAAGTTTTCGTATGAAAATTAACTTTGTCGCAATGCCTTTTGTCACCTTCTGAAATGATATGTGCGAAAATATAAATTGAAGAAAGAAGGTTAATTAAATTAGATAGAAATCAAGTGGGCAGGTAACTAGAGGTCGTTTCGAAATTCTGATAGGTACCTACCTGGTTTTAGAAATCAAATCTAAAGCATGAGGTAATATTTAATTCAAATTACAATTTAATACTATTGTACAAAAAGTTTTATGATTGGTTGCATTGCAAGTTGTAAGTCAACAAGCATCTCCGTTATTACCAAGAAGTATGACTATTGTATTTCATGTCATGTTACAGGGTATTAAGCGAATTCCGAACCAAATGCATCAGCTATATCAGATTCTTATCTCCCTTCTATATATCTTATCAACTTTCATCTAATGATATAACCATACATTGTACTTATAAGTATAAATTCTTTCACAGATCGAGACGTAACTTCAAACAATTTTAAGAATAAACAATGGGCTCTTCGCCCTACCGCAAGAACTCGAAGCAAACATGAACGAAAGTCGAGAGCGAATTCGTCGTGAGCGAGAGAGGGAGAAGAACACATACACCTCTCCTCGTCTCGCGTTGCGTCGCGTGCTGCTATTGGCTGAGGGTCGACAGTTTCGCGAGGCGGCGGCCATCTTGTCCAGGCTGGGGCCTGGAGTGCTGCAAAGCGTTGCGTCGGAGTTGCCCATAGATCTGCTGGTGGAGGCGCTGCCACACTCAGCGCATCTTATAGAAACTCTTTTGAACAGGTGAGTGATGATCTTTTTACACGGGGTTTGTATGGGGTCAAACTCACAGTACGTTATATTTCTTGTGCGGTCGTGGTCCACTACCACATGCGGGCACGTTGCACCTTGAAATCTTAGCCTTACTTTAAAGTATCTGGGAAACACTTCCGAAGGTTTTAACTTATTGAATTCAGAGTATAGTAGAATTTGTGTGTTAACTGTTTCAACGTTCAAACAGGCTAGAATTTCATTAATAGTGAATAATTCACTTAGGGAATAAAGCAGTGACTTAGATCACGGGTGCTATATTGAATCCCGAGCGTAACGAAGGATTCTAGCGAGGAAGCTCTGAGAACAAGAATAAATAATAAGACGAAGACACATTTATCTCCAAGGAGACTACTTTTCGCACCTACTGCGAGGAAATAGTAACCAATTTAATTTTCAAATTAGTAGTTTATGAAACTGTTATATAACGTCATAATTAAATTCAGTACAATATTATTGCCCGGCTTGACTTGCTTTAGCTTAGGTTAGCATGACAATAATTTGACATTTTTGAGCAGGTGCAGGTGGTGTGAAAACTAAATAATCTGAGCTGTGTCATTAGGTATAGATCACAGTTTTTAGACGCGACTAAATGTCAAAGCTTGCATAGACGAAGTGTAGTCAAATGATTAACACTACCAACATGTTTCTTTGTGATATGTACCTAAGAAAGTGTTTATATTTTTTTCTAACACTTTCTTATATGCCTCCAAATTACACAAACAAATATGATAAAAGCTAATCTTCACAACATCAGCACATAAAGTAAATTAACAGCCCATTCTTTGATTGCTGCTGGGGAGTTTGTTGCGTCACTTCTTCTTCCCAGCTAAAGCACTAGAAAACGTGAAGTGGTGAAGGATGGGCGTTTTCGACTGTCTTATGTAATGAAGAAGTTGAAGTTCGAAAAGTGCAGATACTCAGCCTAGTTTGAATAAATGACTTTTGAATTTGAATTAGCGAAGGTCTTTCTACCCATAACTAGAAAATAGGATTTACAAACGATATGACACAAGTCGAAGTTCTCAACAATTTGTAAAACAATTAGTAGAACCAATGTAGTAAAACATGTACTAAAACAATGTAAAACAAATAGTTAGACAGTAAAGCCACAAAATAGATAGGTACATCAGAAGGTCCGCTCCATACAACGAGCGAAAATAGACGAACACACACACAGACACACGTACGTACGGCGATGTCAAACAAATGTCAGTGCACTCGCTGTAAGTAAAGCTTGTCTATGTGTGCGTGCGCTTTCGCTCCTTGTATGGATACTATGGGTAGTTGCTACATCTCGGTCGGAGGGCGCAACAGGTGGATTATGGGCGTGGCTTTTACACACGTGGACATTAAGGACAAACTTTGCACGGGCTCGAACTCACTGGTGGGCGTGGCCAAAAAGCACGCTGTCTCACCTAGCATCGTGCCCGACAGAGACAGTGTCAGTGATGAGCAGTTAGACGCTAGTCTACACACACAACGTCTGTTCGCACGCACACAAACACTGTTCCCAACTGAAACGATGTTAGACGATGCACACATGCACCGCCGCGCCGCTCTGTGCCGCTCGCCGAGAAGTCAGCAAGTACCTACAAACTCGTAATATAATAGTAAGCGCCGCTGTTATCGTTATAAACCCTTACACTTATAGGTACCTGCAGATTGCTTATTTTATTGTTTAGTTTTCCCCGAGTGTCATACATGCAGCGATCGCTCGAGATTACGACGCATGCTTACTTGAACAATCATCACTCGCCCGACCGCGCATATTATTAGGTACCTACCTACTAAGAGGCACATCAAGATTGTTTTCAGACAAGTATGCACCTATGTAGATTATTGCGTATAGGTAGGTTTACAGCCGATGAAGTAGTACATACATAGGTAGTTTCTCACAACCACGAGTCACGGTCCACGGACGTACGACTACGCATAAAGTAGGTAGGTACTACGTACTTACCTACATAAAGCACAGAATAATAAAGATTCTAATGTCCACTACGGAGGTTTGCGATATTTTTGGTTGTAAGTACGTACTTACCTAACAACACGTAATAAACATGTAAGACAGGTAATTATAACAGTAAGTAGGTACCAGGCAGATTGCAGATAATATTCTGTTGGCGTATGATAACCTACCTACTTACCGCAAGTCTTCGACTCCGTGCATCAAATTGTAGGTGTTAGTGTATGCAAAATTTGCGTTGTCAATTGAAATAAATTATTTCGCAAGCAAATAGAATAAACCAAGTACAGCATGATTTTTAGTCATATTGTCATATCTAGGTACTTTACGCACGAAATACCCGTCGCCGCCTGATTACGTAGGTACTTTGTGCTTTACGTGATGAAAGTACCTACTCAGCACAAACAACTTTTACTATGAGGCCAACCCTGAAACCGTGAAAATAAAATCAGCTGATCCCTAGTAAACTGCAGTAGCTACACGATCAAAATGCATGGGATGTGCTGACTTTTTTTTTCATATTTCAGGGTTGGTCCCATAATGAAACTTGATTGTATTCATGAGTACTTACTTTACCTACTCTCTAAAGTTTAGAGAGTAGGTCATGGTGGTTTAGTCTAAACCACCATGACCAAAAAAACACCTGGTGTAAGTCAATGATAAACCGAGCGTAGATACATGATGAGCGTATGGTGCAGCGGGGTGCATATTATATATATTAGTCTATGGCGGGGTGTCGGGAGCACACACCATAGGTAATAGATATAGGTAGGTAAGTATGAAACTCGCAACCACAGAATAAATAATAGTACTACAGTAATAGTATAAAGTATAACGTAACGTAGGTAACGATAGATTGCTACAAAGGTTGTCAGTTGCTTACTCAATTTATTATAAGGGTACACACGGCTACATATCAAGCTAGTAATAGTCCTTACGGTGTATAGATATGAACTTCTTCGATGGTACATAGCCATCATTTATTAAGATATTTTATAAATCTTTATTGATAAAATGAATACCTAACATGATTATTGACATAACGTCTGCGGTTTGTAACTATCGCCACTACAGCTCAAAAAGTAATTTTATAACGGCAGAAAATCATACCGAAAATAGTTTTATCTACTCTCATAACGTATAATTCGAATTATAAACTTCAAAATGAGTTATTATTGGCATACTTTTTATACACACTATCGAAATTTAAAAATATAATCATATTGTAAACTTTTTCTCTGACAAAATAATGTTATAATAGTAGATTGTTTGCCTAGGGAGCAAACAACTTTTTTTAAGGCGAGAGTGTTTCTTTGAATCCAGAGTGGAGCGAAGGATTCTAGAGTAGAATTCCGAGCGTAGCGAGGGATTCTAAAGTAGAAACCTGAACGCAGCGAGGGATTCAAAGTACGTCACTCGAGCTTAAAATAGTGTTGCTCTCGAAGTGAACACTCTACTTTTCATCACCCTCTATGAGAAAAAAAGCGTGTGCGGTCCTACCCTCATCTCTCACGTGTGGATTAAAACCAAAACAAAATGTTCGCAGCCGCCATCTTGGATTTACGAATCACTTTATCGACTTTAGCAGCTTTAAAAACTATTACGAAATGACACCATTGGATTTACATTTTGACTTCACTATCGGCTTTAGAACCCTCGAAAACTATGAAAACGACACCAAAGATGATTTTTTTTAAATTTTCCCAGCCGCCATCTTGGATTTACATTTTGACCTCACTATCGGCTTTAGAACCCTCGAAAACTATGAAAACGACACCCATGACGAAAAAATTGAAAATTTTCGTAACCGCCATCTTGGATTTACATTTTGCCTTCACTACCGGCTTTAGAACCCTCTAAAACTATGAAAACGACACCCATGACGGAAAAATTTAAAGTTATCGTAGCCGCCATCTTGGATTTACGTTTTGACCTCACTATCGGCTTTAGAACCCACGAAAACTATGAAAATGACACCCATGACGAAAAATTTGAAAAGTTTCACAGCCGCCATCTTGGATTTACATTTTGACCTCACTATCGGCTTTAGAACCCTCGAAAACTATGAAAACGACACCCATGACGAAAAATTTGAAAATTATGTAGCCGCCATCTTGGATTTACATGTTGACCTCACTATCAGCTTTAGAACCCTCGAAAAGTATGAAAACGACACCCATAACGAAAAAATTTAAAATTTTTACAGCCGCCAACTTGGATTTTCATTTTGACCTCACTATCGGCTTTGTCGCCCTCTAAAACTATGAAAACGACACCAATGACGAAAAATTGGAAAATTTTCGTCATGTGTCATTGCCGCCATCTTGGATTTTCATTTTGACCAGTCTTGTCAAAGTGTGAATAATAATTCACACTTTCTCTCTCTTTCTTGCCAGCCTTTCTAGAACTTGTTCATACAATGTTCGTGATTGATCTCCTTGGTGATTGGAACTTTTTCTAACAATATCCACATTCCAAATTCAAATCTACTTTGCTCCCTAGGGATCAAAGTGCTATTTTGGTCCCTGTTTACAAAGAACAAACTAGCTCTTTTTGAATAGATGTGATGAAAAATACATTTTTTACCATTAAGATACAGTTAAAATCCAAAAAGTTAACATCACAAAGGAGTTTCCATTTTTCTTTTTTTCTCTAATGGAACTAGCGGGGCGCGCCATTTTTATTGCATTACAAAAAAGTTTTGATTCCAACACAGCGTCCACTCAAACCAACAATTCCTATTTCAAACAAAAATACGTAGTCAAAATTTCAGCGCGACGTCAAACAGATAAAGTAGGTAGTATCGAAACAACGCGACATCATAGTATCGACAAACTTACAAACGCGTAGGCCGCAGCCGAAAAACACTCAAAAGTACGAAGTTAAACGTGCGTGATATGCACGTGCCTGAATCGAAATTCGAACGAAAGTACGTATCACATAGTAATGTGCATGTATGCGTGAGCGTCTTCCCTCCGCACCGCGCGGGGGAACATTATCTAGTGAAATGCACGACAATTCATAGTAAAACGAGCGCGAATAAAATTACGAAAAGTCCTTCGGGAAATCGTGTTTTATGAAAAAACCGCTGCGTAAATCATTTACAAATAAAGTTTATTAAAATCTTCGATAATTGAGCTATGTCTGTACGGATTTTGTTTTGGAGATTTTCCATTTCTTTTATTACTTATTTACGCCCAAAGTTGCGTTAAAATTAGCAAGAAAAATGAAACTTTGTTGGCTCATAACTTTTTATTGGCTTTTAATTTTACTATTCCGCTTCCGTACAGACACAATTAATAATGAGACAAAACGATATCATGTTTAACTTTGGATGTACAATGTCAAACAGTGGAGTAATTCACTCCCGAAATTTGTATGGGAAAAATGTTGGCTAGTATCACCTTAAGGGCCACGGTGAAACAGACATTCTGTACTTATATATTTTATGGTATTGCAGTCATTGTATTGGAAGTGATTAATTTGAGTAGTTACCGTGAAGTTACGTTTCCGATGTCCGTTATCTTTGATCTGAGATTTCAGTTGACAGCCGACAGCGGCCATTGCGGCGAGATTACTGTAAATACAGTATCTCATTCATATAGGTATGGGTTTGTCATTATCGTCTGCCTAGCCTTTTTTTTTTGTGAAATACCATATATCAGGCAAATAAATGAATCTATCTCACTATATTAGGGTCAGCTTCCAATCTATTCGGATGCAGCTGAATATTAATATTTTACATGGAGTGACTGCCTATCTGACCTCCACAAACCAGCTACTTACCCAGTAACTGGGTACACGATACTTGACGATACCCCTAGGTAAGACTGTTTGTCAGACTTTCGGGATTCTGACCACCCGTAACGACTGTCAGAGATCAATGAATGACAGATGAGACCAAAGGGATAAGTCAAGATGTTCACCGATCGACGGAACAACCTCGGCAAGCGTAGCTTAATCTAATCGATCGATCCGTGCGGCTGTTATCCACGAATAGGCCACGAATGTATAGGGTTGTTATATAATTCGAGTTTCTATATTTTGATAGTTATTCTATTCTATTTGGAAAGACTGGTAAGGCCACTTCTATTTAAAAGCGATTGTCGTGCGAATACGCGATCGGTCAGGTGCATGTCGTTTTGTTCGGAAAACCGATAGCGCCCTCTGTCGGCGCGACCACGCGTTCAGGTTTACCGAACAAAAAGTTTGAACGATCGTGTACCCGCGCGACGATAGCTTTCAAAAAGGACGCGGGGTGAGGCGTGTGATTAGGGCATTCGTTTTCTAGTCATATATTGTGATAGGTAGCTGCAAATGGTGGTGAAAATGGCAATATCTCATAATATATTGTGCCGGTTATTACTGAACTGAGTTGCAATTTGTGACAGCAGTGTAAAATTAAATGGCGTTGAAGTTGAAGATCGACTTTTTATTTATTTATTTATAGTAGTAGTACCTACTATAGTTTTAATTGTTGTTAAATATGGTTAAAAACAAATAAAAAATAATTCGATACTAAAACAAATCAGTTGTGGTGATTGCACAATCAAATCCACTTAAAAGTAATTGTTTTTAGTATTTCAATTTTGTATAGTTTTAATTTTACAATACGTCACGGCAATTTGTTGTAGAGTTGATTGCAAATGCAAATATTAAAAAAAAAAATAGTTTATTTTTCTGTAACTTTCTTGTACAAATATTATTCTGTGTCTAGAACCTCCCAGGAAGCATGTAGTAATGCTTGTGTTGGGTGGTTCTGCTCCTCCCTCGGATCAACATATTTTTAGGTAACTAGATAACTAAACTATTTTACGTAATTACAAACAAGTACACAATAAATGAAAAGTTAGAAATAATGGTATGGCTTCTCTTTATGTGTGTGTGTGTGTGTGTGTGTGTGTGGTGAGTGTGTGTACGTGTGCGTGTGAGAGTGTGTGTGTGTGCCTTTACGATAGTTAGAAAATACTATTTCTCATATAGCCTGTGTGAATTTGACTCCCAATTAGGAGACTTCTAGCCCTACGATGTAATATCTTGGGATCGGGAAGTACCACTAACAGTCACGAATATTGTCTAGATTTCGTATTTAAATAATAAGTTCTCTATATCACAGTACCCAAGCCGCTCGAGCTCGTGAACGAGTTTTTTTGCATTCATGGAATTGAAGGTTGTATATTGTATATTTGTTGTGAAGCTTATTGTATAGATAGGCAGAGTGGGCTTGAAATTGACGCCTGGCAAAAAGAGTTCTACAGCGAGGAGCAGTAACCACATCACATTTTCTTCTACCTGTTTGAGCTATATAAACGTAAGGTAATGCTTTATGTAGTTTGAGTACTGAGTTGATAATATAAAGTTTTCGAAGTGACAATATCTTATGATTTAGATATAGTTCGTCAGTAGGAAATCTAAATGGCTTAAAGAACATTGTTTTTATCAAGCATCTCTGGGCTCTTTCTGCTTCAAGGAATTTAAATATTATGTTTATATTTACCTATAAGATGTGTCACTGTGTGATATCTACAGATACACATACTTATTCAGTTAAATTGCAATAGACAACATCATTAAATGGCTTCATGAATCTCCAAATAAATATTTATGAGTTAATCTGTCACACTAATGGACTATTACAAATTCTGCACGATGAACTAAAACGCTACAATTTCTAAATTCCTCATGTCATTAAGATTATACGCCAAGTTGCCAATACAGCTCACCTACTATCTTCGATCTTAGATTACAGGCATGCTAACGTATGCTACACAACCTCCAAACAATAAGAAACTCTTGAAACTACACAATACAGTCCAAAATAAAAAAAAAAACCTCTTCGACTTAACGTGTTCATTACAATATTATTAAGACTTTAAAAACAAACAAAAACAGTCCTTAAATCCTTGTTTTAAGACCCAACGATATACAAGTTAATTTACGGGATTCTGAACGAAAGTGCCAGGCGACCGGTTTCCTTGGTATTTAGCGTTCAAACTACTTTCACATGATTTATAACGATAATGACCTTCGAAATAGAGACTTGAGGGAACCTGAAGCTGAGAAATTCTATCGCAGGTTTTGAGCCCATTGCGTAGATAGCAGGAAACTGGTGATCAAAGTTGGTAAAACTGAAATTGTAGCTCCACTATGATTACGTATACGAGTAGTATTGAACGTGATAAGATTTAAAAAAAAAAACACTTTGGACAAAGTTCCATATAATCCAAACGAAATTCATCAAAAATTGTAAATGTGTAATGCCGTCTCTTCATTTGCATTATGTAAATGTATTCTTTCTCCCTTTCAGTTGTGAGTACAGAGGATATTATGTTGTACCGAGAAACATGTATTTTCTGCCTGTTCCTTTTTACTTAATACACAGTCCATTTGATATTACAAAAACCATAAAACAATATCAAGAACCTCTAAACTTATTATGTAATTGATTTTGATCCCAATAAACAATCACCGAGGATGGAAACATATTACTACTATGTCCGCGACTGTCGGGTTCAACACAAGACATAACGATGAACATAATGTATATCTACCGTGTCATTACTCTTATAACATAAGACATTACATAGACATGATTAAGTAATCACACTTGCTTCACGCTATATAAGTGAATATTATGGCATAGTATATCTTCTATAAAACCAGCCGATTGTTACCGATATTAAATAACATTAGTTACGCGAAATGATTCAGCACGTTCTAAGGTCAGAAGCAAATGACTTGCATACAAAGGCATGATGATGTATGCTTGAGTTGTATAGGCTTTTGTATCTGAATTCTGTATTATTATTAGTCGCAAATCTTCTCTCTCCGTTCTTGATTATGAGTCGTCAACTCGTCATATAGACTACTCAGATTAACTATATTTGCTCCTTTGTCGTCCGGGAAAGAGCGTTCTGGTTATTGTACAGTAAGTATTAATACTAAGATTCATAGATGACTCCACCCCTACAGTGTGAATTTAGTGCTGTTCCAAAAACGATGGGACACTTAATATCGTATCCGTGTACTGATGAACGCTACTGGCGCAAACTTGTCGTCGTATTCTAGGCCGACTCCATTTAGATTGCCAACACTGAGAAGAAGATATTTGGAGTAACTTGGAATATTTCCAAAAAAGAGCAGGCAATCCTTTCCTTCTAAAGTGTCATAAGAATTGACAGAATTGGACCAGTGACCCAATCCACCAATGGCACTTGACCTGCGTTAAATATTTAGTACCTGGGCTACCGAACTCTGTTCTGGTGAAAATAGACTCTTTTAATAGTATAGGATAGTTCATAGTAGTTCCATATATAGTATGTACATACGATTTCCGTGCTGCCATGTCATTATTCTAAAGTAGCCATCTTGTTAAAAATACGGAAAAAACGCATTTTCTTAGATATGAGACCTAGCTAGATCGATTTTTCGCCCTCGTAAAACCCTATATTGCAACTTTCATCAAAATCGTTAGAGCCGTTTTCGAGAACGTGATTACAAATAGATATATATATATTTGTTTAGATACATGAATATGTTATTGTTCAAGCAAATATTGCTCATTTAATATTATAGAATGAATCCACATCTATGAAAGACGACCTACCTAGTTTAAGTAATAAAAGCTCCTAAGAAAGGTTCATTAATCAATCTGAGTATCTTCTGCCGTATCACTAAATAGAAAGGATAATTTAATTTAATAACAGAGTACCAAAATATAATCCACATTACTCAGACATGGGATTGGAAAGCTCAAATATATTCGCGACAACGATTAATTACATGGCCACGCTCCGATGATGTTGGATTACCAATAACAATTTATTACATCTCCCGCCGAAACCGCCATCTTGTTCTGTACCTGTCTGTTGACTAAGGCATTCACTTTTACTGCCTAGATTTTTGACAGTTCATGAGGTTTCACCTTCGAGAAAGGTCCCTAATGCAGAATGCAGATGGTAATACGATTATTGTCAGTCATGCTTGATTGCATGCGTCAGTTCGGCATGATGTGTTGTAATATTCAATCGGTGTAAGTATCGAAGCTTAATTTGTATTACTGGATGTTTTGAATTAACGTTTGGTTGATTTTTGACGTAAGATTTTTGAAATTATTAATTGTTTTAGTCTACAGTCAACTTTTCCTAAAAGAAAAAATAATTTTGAGGTAGGTACTAAATTATGATTATATTTCCAACCATCTAGCGACCCAAAACGTCGAGTTTAACTTTCTGACCCACGTTGCCATTACCATTCAAACCGATAATCAAAGGCAACATTCACACTTTAATACCTTACAATCAACTAATGCCCAATAAAAGGCCACATTACACCTAACATCCGCAAATACCAATCATTATAAACAAAAAAATCAAGCCACGCCGCCTTTAAGTCTACCGATACTTACGTGAATGGTCTTTACGTCCATAATCGTATAATTATATGTCGGCTGGTCTTTCTTGGGTGAAAGTGCACCGGTCAGACTTGTTGCCGAGACCCTCGAAGTTGGTGGTACAGTGAAATTTATGAACCTGTATTGATTGGTTCTTGTAATATGTTGCTTTATTCCATGTTGAGAATTTGGGAGTGTTGTGATTGTTGTTCTTCTTGTGGTATGAAAGGCGTGGTTATAACAGAAACTGTGGAAATGGTGCTACTTAAACAGACGATGTAATAACAGCAGACGCGAATAGATAGTGTCCAGACATCATGTCAGTGACGACTGATTGAATAATGATACAATGTGACTCATTAGGGCAACATAAGCATTGTAATATCGATATTTGCGAAAATATATTTCCATTAAAGTACTGTGTACGGTTGAACGCGAAGTCTAAAAGATATCAAGATATCTAAAACTAAAACGCAAACGAATTACCTGCTAACTCAAATGATTTAAAAAGCCTCAGGTCTCATGGTATTGTTGTTATTTATTTGTTTATTATTACTTTCATATTTTATTCCATCTCCAGCCCACGTTATATTACATCCAAGCACGCAATAGTCTCGGACGTGAATTTTATGTTATCTGAAGCGTGAAGACATTACCACTTACCTGCAATTTCGTGATAAAAACTTTAAAACGTATGAGATCTTGCTTTCCGTGAATATTTTAATGGTGTTGTGAGTATCACCAATGGCTGATTTGATAATAATGAGTTATATGATATTTAGCATCATCACTGTAGATCAGATGGCATTAAATATTCTCAATAAATAGTCAAAGACTCATTGACATGAAAAGAAGAAGAATATGTGATTATATACACACGTGGTTAGAAGGTATAAACATGATTATTTAAATCATACATCTTATTACATTTTATAATATGTAAGCAGGTATACAAAATTGATAATACTTTTATGTAGAAAACATCATCAAGTAAAATATGTAAAAGACTCGTTTCTTACGAAAGACATACAAAATGAAGGTGTCATGCAATTAGCAAAGTCAACAGACAATGAAGTAAACGTACAGATAAGCATAATAATAATTGGTTGAACAGAAATAGAAATGATTGACAATAACGTGAAACATGATCGTGTGTAGTTGACTTTAAACAATTTCACTCGCTACTGAAAACTGAAAGGTATTCATGAATGTATACACGTAACAATGAAAAAGTAAAAGTTAATTAGATGTTTGTAGTTGGTTTGTTTCAATTAAAGAGAAGTGGAATTTAAAATCAACTTTTTAGTGATTTTAACTTTTGATGCCCAATGAGCTCTTCCTTTTTTAGGGTTCCGTATCTGAAGGGTGCCAAACTTTACAGGTAGACATTATTACTAAGCCTCCGCTGTCCGTCTGTCTGTCAGCGGGCTGTATCTCATGAACCGTAATAGGTAGACAGTCTAAACTTTCACAGATTGTGTATTTCTATTGCTGCTATAACAAAAAATAATTAAAATAAAATAAAGTTAAAAATTAAAGGGGTCCCCCATACAAGAAACGCGTTTTTATCGGTGGTTTACGGTGGTATCTTCGTACCGTAACCCTTCGTGTGCGAGTCCGACTCGCACTTAATATCGCTATTATCGCTATTAATAAATATAAATATATTATAGTGTTGCTTAGCTTGTATATTGTATTTAAGTTAAGTCAAAGCGAGATAAAATGCATATTATGTATTAATACAGAGCTTACACTCGTATATAAACAAGAACCAAAAACTTTATCGGGCATAACTCTTTTTCGTGAAATGACGATTTGTGCTAGTTTACTCCTACTGCAAGCCGCGTTAAAGAACTTCGTTCTATTAACCTTTTCCGACTCCCATAGTACACAGAATATCTTACATCAGAATCTACGAAACAATTTCCACAGAAGAACCGCATGAACGGAACACAAATACTTAAACAATAGAATCAAATCGAACTAAATCAAACAATCATCAGAAAAGCAAATAAAAACCGTTTCATTAACTCTAAACACTGGTTATCTAGAAACAGCCTCGTCGCCATTCTTGTAAGACTCTTAGTACTCTCATTGTTAATTCATGGAATATATGATGTGAGAATAGGAACGACATTAATGAGGTGCATCTGGATCGTGAACCGTTATGCTCTGCGCAGTTATGATGGTGGCACATTTGATGGTGTATGGTCAATAGGTGTCATGATTTATAATGGTGTTGTTGGAGCAATTATGGTTATTATATGTAGAAGCGTGTAAATGGCAAATGGACATAAGTGTTTATGTAAACCGATATAGAGAATGGTAGTGAGGTAATCATGATGAATGCTTAGGTAATGGATAGTAATATGAATAAAGCTGAAACGAATTCATTTAAGCCGATGTGAATACTACTTTAGTAGTAGAAGCCCTTTGAAGGAAAAGATTTAAAAAATACAGATTGATGTAGGTAACTGAAATTTTGTTTGAGAACAAAGAAAAGCTTGGCGAACCTTATCCAACCAGAATGGTTATCACATTCTTGTTTTTATTGAATCGGAATGGTTTAAGAAAAACAAGAATTGTTGAAATTTTTCTAAAATAGTTAAAATGACGAGTGTATAATAAAATGCTTGTAGTTTTTAGCAGTAAACTGTACTTCCAAAAGAGTTTAGATAATTTTACGCAAGAGCAAAAGTACATTTCACAGAGAAGATTCTACAATACTTAATGTTACCAGTTCATAACAACTAGAGTTTAAATTATAAATGTTGCTAATGCAAATAAAATTATTTTCAACAAACTTGCTCGTAAAGTGGCTCTTATAGAACCGCGTTTAGGTTCATAATGCAGTGTATTAAACACGCGTTTTCACTTTTAATAATAATAATACTTTGAATATTATACTGCTTTAACACTGAGTTTGTTACGACTCATAACGAATACCTATTATTGGCGACTGTATAAGTCTCATGCTTTTTTTTTTACTATTATTCTTATGTAATGCTGTATACAGAAGCTGTTGGTTTGCCTTTTAATAAATAAATAAATAAATAAATAAATACCTTCGAATTATAGAGCATGGTTTGGCGTGAATTCGAACCAACGTATTGCTCAATATTGTCACTCAATACCGAATGTCAAAAGGAAGACTGTTCTAGTGCTATGGAAGCACTATGCTTTGGAAGCACTGTGCTTCTCACTTCAGTGGTCTGTTCCCGTAGCATCGCTAGCGGAAAAAACAAAATCAACGGACCAATTTCCATAAATATTAAAATTTGCTATCGTTTTCGTTGTGTGGTTAATTATTATCAAAAATACGAAATCTTAAGTATGTCACCAACCAACGTACAAAAGTTTTTAATAAATCTCCGGATAGTCAGTACCTGGCAACAAAGGTCAGTTGAACTTTATAAATCTAAATGTATCATCTCTATAGTTACGTTATTTAAATAAATATAAATAAAAATGTTTATTTCAGAAACTTGTTCCATAGATCTTTGTTAATGATACAACTTACGTAACTATGTTAGTACTTACATTTAATTAAAAATAAAATAAAATAAAACCTACAATTATCCTAATTCATGTATTTTCCTGCAGTATCAGACCCGTAGCTATGCAAACGGGTCCAATACTCCAGGAAAACGCCGTCCAGCCTATCCCCAATCACCTTCAGGATGCCATTGGCACTCCCACGAATCCTGCGTAACAATGATGCCGTTCTTTTCCTCATGATTGCTGAAAATCTATCGGTAGTAGATTCGGCAAACATGGTTGACGCGCTACAGAATCGCGGTAGCCCCAACAACACCCGGAAGGCGTTGTTGTACTGGACACGAAGAGCGTTGTAGGCCCGCTGCGTATGCTTGACCCACAGGCTGCATGTGTAAAATGACTGGCAATAAGCCTTGAAAAGGGTAATCTTGACCGGTCTCGTACATCTTGCAAACCTACGGGCCAACATATTGCATCGGATCGACAACGCTCTTCGTTCCCGTTCTATGTCCTGGTCATCCTTAAGATCCTCGGCCACTATGTGTATTGTAGCATAAGTTCTTCCAACAAGTCTGTTTTTATCCAAGCAAGTGTGTTGAAAAACGTAGTATGAAACGCGTGTGCATTGATCATTACACAGCACCCTAGTATCGTAATGTTTATCCTAGTGTCGTAACTATTATGTTTTGATTATTCTTAAACAACGAGTATGATGACTATTAACTTTATAAAAGATATAAAAACAAAACTCGAGGCCACCAAACGCAGTGGTGCGTTCGTCCTTGCAACAGCACGGAATATGCAACATTAAAACATTTATATCAAAATATGTAGTAATTAAGATGGAAGGAATGGGAGCAGCCATTTTTATGAAATTACGAAGAATGTTAATGAAGCAGACGCAATGGCTGTACTGCTATCGATACTCCATCTTTTAATTAAAGGATGCCCTTAATAGAGAGTTATTTGTAATTGCTTTTTATGCAATACTTGGTTTTATATTGTTTTATTATATGCCTTTTATTTAGTAATAAGTTTTGGTGTTAAAATTAATGCTTATCGATTTTCAGTGCAAAATGTTTTATGTGACCTTGATGGCTTATTCTTCTTTCTTTTCGTGTGGTTAGTAAACTAACCTAGTGTCAGAGTTTTAAAGTCGCCCACGGGCCTCTGACTTGGCTTCACATGCCGTCGAGAAATATCTCTCAGGCATGCCGGTTTCCTCACGATGTTTTCTTTCACCGTTTTTTGAGCAAGTGATAATTATATAATACGCACATGAATCCGAAAAGTCAGAGGTGCGTGCCTTGGGTTCGAACTCGAGACCTATGACTTGTCAGTCTGACGGTCACACCACTAGGCTATCACTGCTTATTGATTATGGCTTATTGATTTTTTGGTTCAGACACTCAAGCTAGCGTATATTTCACATCTGCATCTCCCATAATATGACAGGATAATCTAAAGCTGTAACATAAGGGTATACAGCAGAGCATCGGGTTAGACTGCAAACCGATCTTAATATAGATGGGAAAAGGCTACGCAGATTGATCATTTCATGAAGTGTTTAACCATTTGTTGAATTGACCGTATCGTATTAACGTCAAATTTTAATGATAATGTCAGTCAACGTTTGGCAATATCATTATTAGCACTTTGCCCGCGACTTCATCCGGCCGGATTTCGTACTTTCCTCTAAAAATTTCAACACCCCCATCCACCCCCTTTGAAAGATAGTTTTGGAAAAAGACATATGGATATTTAGTTATATAAGTATTCGGGCCAATAATTAAGTTTACAGATCATCAAAAATATTTTTCAAATAAACTGTGTGCTCAGATTCCACCATAACAGGGCTTGTTTAAAAAAAAGCGATTGGTACGTTTATATTGTGTGACTTAAACATTTTTGTTTTAAATATTAGTATATAGTTTCGAAAGTGTGTTAAAATTTTCCCTAACCTACTTTGACAACCCATCTTCTGTGAGGAGTTGTTTAAAAACTATAAGTGACAATATTTATTATATACTGAGGCAAGTATTGCCAAGTATCAAGTTTATTATCCAAATGAAAAAGATTTATCATATAAACCGTATACCCTCATTTCATCCCCACAGGGGTGGAATTTGAAAAATCGTTTGGTTTGTTTCCTTAACGTGACACAAAGATTATTTATACCAATCTCAAAAAACTAAAAAAAACTCAAAGCATTTATTTCAATTAAACCATTTACAGGCACTTTTGAACTTTGTCAAGAAGTCAGTCAGTCAGAAATATGAAGCTTCTTGCCCATTCCAAAGCGTAGTAGGTACCTATGGAGAAGAACAGGCAAGAAACTTCGCGGACACTCATTTAAATAAAAAAATTGATACAAAATATTGGTTACTTCATTCATGTTGAAATTATATGATGAGTTCGTAAAAGCGTCCGTAATAAAAAGAAAAATACAAAGAACCATTCAAAAATTTAAATGTAGGTATAATAATAAAATAATTTAGGTATTTCGAAATTCAAATTTTAAAATACCTAAATTAAAATAAGCCATGGCAGCTAAGAGATGACTAGTCCCAACTGACGGCGCCCGTTCACGAACATGACGCATGGATCAGCACCATTTAGGCCAACCATTTAGAATTTTCTCGTTAATCGAGCCACGCAGTAAAATCTCTAAATCACCCCGTTAGGCGTAGATTTTCTCAAATTTGTGACACACGTGACTCTTTATTTTCAGTTCTAGGCATAAATACGGAGTTTCGAGTTAATCGGTCCGCGCGTTAAAATTATTCGTTGCAAACTTTGACAAATCCTGCTTTATGGGGTAGTTTAGAAAAACAAAAAATGACAAACTTTATAATTAACTTAGATAAGTATTCGTGCTAAGTTTCAAGTTTACTAACTCAAAGAATAAGATTTTTCATAGAAACAAAAACCCCCTTTTCATCCTTTGTGGGGTGGAATTTCGAAAAAACCTTTCAAAATTCAAAAGTCATTTATTTAAACTAGGCTGAGAATCAGCGCTTTTCGAACGTCAAAGTTATTTAAGACAGTCCCCCAAAACGCCCACCCTTCACCACTTCCTAGTGCTTTAGCTGGGAAGAAGAAGTGGCGCAACAAACTGCCCAGCAGCACAGCTGTCTGTTCAGTTAGAAAAAAAGTGATTCTAGTAGTATAATAGAATAGTATTCAAGATAATTTACATTACGCAAAACATAATTTAAATTATAAATTAATAGCCATATGACAGCTAGCACACGCCAATATATCTACCAACCAAAAACATCGTGAATTCTTAGTGGATACCTACTCTTCACAAAGAATACACCCTCAAAATTTCATGGTTCTACGACCAGTGGTTTAGGCCGTGCGTTGATACTCGTATATCAGTCAGTAAGTCAGGACTTTGAATTTTATATATACAGATTGGTTTTAACCATCAATATTGTCCACAGACTAATATCCCTGGAAGTGAATCCCCGGCCGGACGTGCAGTGCGAGGCGATAGCATGGCGTCTGGTAGGCTTGCTGGGAGTGGACCAGGGTTCAGGCCTGAGGGCCAGGACCTCGCGGCTGGCGTCCTCGCTGGTGCACTACACGCCAGATACCAGGGATGCCATCGACGCTAGGAGAAGGCAGTTGGATGGGGCTGTACAGGGTAAGATTTTTATCATAGTCATAACCAGTCAAGGGGTTCTTACAAGTCATCACAATAAACAAAAGAAACAAATAAACATAATTTTGAATATTATGTAAATTTACTAATATGCAATAATACTCGTACAAACAAACAAGAGTCATACCTAGTTTAAATATGCGTCATGCAAATGATGGTCATTTATGATGCAGAGAATATTTTAGGGTTAAACGTAAGAGAAATATACTGCATCCCAATTGGATAAATAAGGTTATTGAGCATTTAAGTGTTAATGAAGCGACAAAAGTTCAAATTGAGAAAAAGCAGCTAATTTGAGAGAGAGAGCGATAGGCAATACCTACCTTTATTGCAGAGACTAAACATTAAAAAGAAGCAAAGTAGATATAAAACTACTTAAATTAAGTTAGTTAGGTAATAGAGCTGTTATGAATATTGAAGCGCAATAAAATTACACAGTTACCTACCTTTTTTAATCTCACCCAAAAATCTATAATTACTTAACATAAAAACTCAAACATGCCTTACATAATTATCTTACTAAACCACCAAACCGTGAAAGATATCCATCATAATATTTACCCATCACTTCCATGTGTTAACACCGAGGGATGCCTCAAGGTCGATCTGAAACCGATTAGCGATGAGTTAGAAGCAGAAAGAAGATGGTCGGATAGCTGGTATCCAACAACGGATGCCATAATTTAGCTGAACGAGGAAATATTAAACTAATTACGTTTGTTTCCTTTACCTTAGCGTGATGTTTTCTTATCGTCCGTGGGTTTTGGTGCGGAACTGTGAATGCACTGTTGTAATGGACTGTTTTAGCTTTTGACTTGGTAAATAGTTCGTGAAGTTCTAGGTTAACTTTTTAGTCATCTAAGGCTATTTCAATTATATTGGTCTAAATTAACATTATGTGTTATGTTTCCAAAACTTTCATACATTTAATCAAGCATTCCTTTTACTGCTTTTTCCCTAAGCATATGCAAAGGGCCTGATTACGACAAGCTCCATATTGATTGTCGAAACCTTAAGACTGCTTCAATTGCTAAATATGACTTCACCTACAGGTCTGGGCACACACGGGCTGACGGCCGACGCGACCGGCTCCCTAATATCACTGCACGTGGCCATGAAGAATGAGCTTCAGCGACACGTGGAAGTTTACAAACAGGCACTGCATAAGTTGGAAGAGCTGGTAAGAAACAACAGCTTAATATGTATAGTCCGCTGCGAAACATATTAACACTACTTAGTTATTAATTTTCAAAATGCTGTCTAGAATTTTTAGGTAGAATAACAATATTGTGAGGTAATTATAATTATTTTGAAGGTGTAATTTTTCCTATTAAAATTTAATAATTTCCACTAGCAGAACCGAAGGACCAAGAACTCAAGATCTTGTAGACATAGAAAAAGCGTAAATTCTGGTGGCAAAACGATGGACTTTAAGAGATATCATTATTATACGCGACTTTTTTCGCTGCATAAAACACCCTTTTCGATGTTAGTAGTCTCTTTTCATTATCTCTTTCCTGCAGTCTCCAGTCACCATAACCCAAGACCCAGCATCGTCCTCCCACCAGCGTCTCCTGGCGCTATCTCACGCTGACGTGGAGAGGCGGCTCATAGACAACAAGTCCTTGCTGACTATCGTCGATAAGCCGGCTCTGAGGCAGTTGCCAACGCTGGTGGATGCCCTCGCAGCCAGGGTCGAGAGCGACAAAGCCGTGCTGGCTTGCATTGGGCACATCAAACGGAGTGATCCCTCGCTAGATTTGACTGATACGAGGTAAGAGTTTTTGTTTTTTAATATTTAGCGTTCAAAATGTTAGAAATGTTCCTATCATTCATTAATCTTGTTATTCATTTTCATCATTTGTTTGTAATGATGTCCTAAGTCTAAGGGCCTAGACAAGCGGCAATCGCTTTCAAATCGTTTCGTATTTCTACAACGACTTTCAACAGGTTTGACATAAGGATTTTGGTAGCTTTACAATGTCACTGCGATAATTTTTTGATGATTCCATCATCGTTATCGCTGATAGAATGTTACTTTGTCGAGGCTCTCTGGAACTGTTATTAGAGAATGGGCATCATTAATGCAGGTAAATTCTTCGTGTTATGGAGTTTTGGTGTTAACTTTAGAACGAATATCATATCTAATAATATCATTTGGGGAGTTCATTTTTGTAAATACTAGCTATTACTTTTGTATTTACGTACCTATGTATGAGATCAGTGTTTTTAATTCATTGGATCACAAATTTACCAAAAAAGCAATTGTTAATTGCTGTAAATGCATATAACGCCTCATAATTTATAAGGTTCTTTTTCACCAGAAGTTTGGGATTATCTGATTTTACTAATAATGTGTGCCACATTACTTGGCTAGCTGCCTATAAGTATTAGGAAACCGTGAATCTTATGTGAAACAAAGTTACAGGAGGATCAAAATCAGTCTCAAAAGTTGATTTAAATCTTAAATCGTAATTATTTTAGAAAGTGGCCTCTCGACTTTCCTTCCAGTATATCATTTAAGTCTTAAATTAAATGCTGTTAACTTTTGATTAAGAATCGATTGATTTATCGATTAATTAGATTACTTTCTTCTCATACCGTTGTGTCATCTGTGTTAATGATGTTACGTGAGTTTTGAAGTCATAATCAGATTCATTGGAAACTGGTTTTCTTGATGATAGATATCGTTGTTGATATTTACTGATTAGACAGTCCGAGCAACTAATCTTGCTGTTCAGATAAACGTCAATGAAAATGTTATAATATTTCGGGCTTTAAATATTTATACCGAAAGGATTATGTAAATTCAAACTCAAACTCTAAGCATTTTTTTCAAGTAAACCAATTACAGGCACTTTTAAATCATCAAGGAATCGGTCAGTCAGAAAGATGAAGCTAGTTGCCCATTCAAAAGCGGTTGTTATGGAGTAGAAATACTGTAGGTATAATGGTAGGACACAAGTCTACGAGTATTTAACTAAGACGGACGTCAATAAAACCAAAAAAACTCCTACCTCTCCATGTGTATCTAGTCAACAACTCAGAGTTATTAAAAAGATGCATTAAGCCAATGATCCCAATGTTTTACTGTTCAATAACTCTTTGTAGCGGGTGTTACAACCACCAAATGATCACGTCCTTAAGATAGCAATAAAGATAATATCAGAGCCAAGTACCTTTTATTAAATTTATTAAAACAACATGGAAACGTTATTTGTGTTCCTATAACAATTAACGTAAATGGTAATGTTCTGCTGATTACGGCACATTTAATTACTTGAATTAAAAGGTTTTTTATTTTAGTGTTATAATTATGTGTGATTATATTGAGACGGTTCGGTGTTCGTTTATTATCCTGCAAATGCAAATGTCTTTCTTTTAATAAATTCTCCGCAGCAGTAATCTATAAAAATGAAATACTGGTCGTTGGTAAGAGCATCTCTAGATAAAATAAAATGTTCGTAATAGTCCGAATTAGGTTTTTATGGAAAAGTTGCCCGGAACATTGGAAAATAGACAAAAACATATTGCTGAAATAAAATACAATCTAAAAATAATACTGGTTCCAATTAAGCTAAGCAACAAATGAACGCGTGTATTTAGAAGTAGGTAGGCACCTAGATTGCTCAATTAGATTTAACTACGTTCATAAGCGGTGCAAATTATGCTGTGTATGTTAGAATTTTTAGAAACCTAGGTTTGAAGGTCCAAAGGACCAAAATAAAGATGAAACCAGGACAAAGAATAAATAGCAGACTTTTAGGGTACCCCGGACCAAGTCAATCGTAGAATTCGTAGAGTTTTTGCTCATAATGCTTCGTGCAACAGGTGCGAGTACTTACGACAAAAACAACAATTCATACATGATGATTTCTTTCTACTATCATTAAGTTGGAAGCAGATACCATCAAGGAAAAGGAAGGCGTTACTTCACACATAATAATATCTTGCATGGAAATGTCTATCCGCGTGTGTGTGTGTTCTAGAATGAGTGTGTGCTTAACAATTGCTCAGACGTAATAAAGTATGTTTATTTGTAATGAAAAAATTCGCATTCATTTCAGAGAAAGAAATGTGGTTTTTGCAATTGTTTTTTTCGTTTGTTTTATAGTTACGAGTATGTAATCAGTAAAGTATGCGTTTAATGGTTGAAGCTGACGAAGTTGCCCATTTTTCTCCATAGAGATCTACGTTTTGGAATGGGTAACTAGCTTCAACTTTCTGACTAACTGACCGACTCTTTGACAGTTCAAAAGTGCCTGTAAATGGTTTAAGTGAAATAAATGCTTTGAGTTGGAGTTTGAGATTATATGAATAGATGACGGTTGCGATTATTATGATTATGTAAATTACTATACTAGTACCCAATGTTCAGCCATTGATTATTAAATGAGCCGGCTCGAAGGACCAAAAATATTTGTGTTGGCATTCTAAAAGAACTTTACGTAGTGTCGATGCGTAAAAATAATCAGTCGACAAAAAAACAGATCATTGGTTTAATTCCAAGGGTTGATTTCACCAATGAAACTGATCGTGATTAGCATTTCTAAAACGCGTTCAAGAACTGTCAGTGTCAAAATTGTTATGGAATATTGTACACTGTCAGCTCTTGAACGCGTTTAGATTTGCGCTAAACGCGTTCAATTTCATTGGTGAAATCTGCACTTACTGAATGCTAGATTAATCCTAACATTCATTTTTCTACAAAAAGTTTCTCTTTTACGATCAACCTCTAATTACGATGGGTAATGAAAACTTACGAGAAGTATTCGAGTTACAATCAGCTGTCCGTGAGAAAATCGAATTCGAACAATAATAGCCGTGAAAAGTAATAGTTGTTAATTTAGAATATTACTCTGTTATTTTAGAATAGCTGTGTGATTTATGCAGCGTGGCATTGAATGAAGATTTTATGTAATCTTTGTTATTGTTTGTGTCCGAATGAGTTATTCACATCCTGAGTTAAATCTTATAAAAGTTAGTAGTTTGAAGCTCAGCTATTCCAGGGCATTGATTTAAAACACATATAACTCACGCCTTCTTCCTATAGGGGTAGGCAGAAGCATCAGATCGCCATCAGCTGCGTTCCTTCATACTCCTTCTTTTTAAAGTGTATTTAATAATGAATTTATGATATTAAGCTACAGTCGGTTTTTGCAGTACCGAGGTTGGACACCTTTGGCCCACCACGGTGTTTCAAACACAGTCATCACAGATTTTAACACATTTGGTCGTTGGTTGAATTGTCATGCAATTACCAACACACGTGGAAATTGTATGAAACGTTACATGACAATCATTGTCTCATCATACAAAGTGCTTCTCATGCAAACTCCGTTAAACAGCGATAGTTCTTCATCACAATTACACTCTCGCATACATTATAATTAGAGCTACTTCACAAACGTATCATATCACATGCTCCAGCGCAATAGAACGCAATTACTTTAAACGTACCGTTTATCACATTAAAATTACCACTTACACTCATCATTGAACAATCAACTATTTTCCAAATGTTGTAGAGTAGATAATCATGAATGAATATTCCTACTTATTTAATAACAGACAATTATGGTTATCATAGCTGTATAGTTTCTTTAGCAGTTATACAAACTGAAGACTGCATGAAAAACTGTAATAACGAAGGGTTTCGTAGCAATATTGATTTATGTGTTATGGCCAGATTCTTGAAACATCCTGGGTATTTAATCGTCCAATATCCTATGTTTTTAACATAACATAACCTCACGCCTTGTTTCCCCGAAGGGTTGGGCAGAGGTGTACCTATAGTACACCCACATATCGCCAGTTGTGTTTAACTCCCATGTAATAGGGGGCGAGCCTATTGCCATCAACCGGACACAAATCCAGACTCCGGGCTGCTACTGAGAAATTCCTATGTTTTTATTGAAGTTAATTAATTGTATGCATATTTTCAGAATGTTTCATATTTGATACAAATATTCGTCGATTATAAACCTTGTTAGTTAGTTCATTGGAGGGTTATATAGTACCTAATTCTGTTAAAAACCGACGGACAGGCAAATTAATAGAGATTCGTAATTAACCAACGGAACCTAAAAATATTACTTAACAGTGATATAACAGAGAAAGCGCGCTTTCGCGTGCCGTGTGACACATTACGTCACATTACTTGTGTTATTTTGTGCGTTTAGTGAAATCTTTCTCAAAAACGCAAATCATTGATGTGTTCAGTTAAAGTTATGCATAAAACCAGTTATTTTGAATAATTTATGAACGCTGAAGGTATAAAGATGAGTCAGGGCACATTGGTGTGGTGGTAGCATGGATTGCTTGGGGTTTACAGGTTCTAAGGTCGTGGGTTCGAAGTTCAAATTGAGGAATGGACTCGCATGTTTTGGTCCTCCGGAGTTGATACATGTGTATTCATCTAGGAAATGATTGTACACTCTTATATATCTTTTGAATTTACAATGTAGATCAACAAACAGAGAGATCAGGATACAATTGCGGCGTCCAAATGTGAATTCCTGGGTTCGAATCTCAGTTAGAGGAGTCCGTGTTTCATCTTTTTCAAAATCAATATCACCTAATATAATGATGTGTTAAAGTGCACCAAGCACTTACTTCTAACCCTATACCCTTTGTCTTCTCCTTTCGGAGGATACAGTCCTGAAAAATATTTATATCTGAAGTTATTTACCCCAGCTCGGCGGATTCTGGCACCAAGGGCGGCACCACTCTGAGGAGGAGAAGAAAATTACCCGTAGTTCACTGTGACTATGACGAGGGGTGAGTTTACCGCCACACTGGGCAAGTTAAAACGTCACGTTATCAAGCGAGGCTATCTTTACATGATGTAGCTTTGTATAGCCGAAGTTTTGGTATGGTGGAATTCGTAGGTGCGTTTGCTGCTCTTGCATGCATCGAACCCTGCATCTTTTGTGTATTTGTCCAATGAGCCAATATTGACTTTTGCACTAAAATCGAACTCAGAACCTGTAAATAAAAAAATCAAATCATTTATTAATTTGCAAACATGGGTAATTAGTACAGTGATGTTTTATTATAAAAGTCCTCCATAACTGATGACTGCTTGCTACCTCTGTGCCAATTCAATATGATGTACATAAAGAAAATAATACGTAGTAATGCTTCGTATTCTGAAAGTGGGCAACGTCGCAAATAGATGTCAAATATTTCGCTGTTTTGATTAATTTGTCTGTATAGAAATATTACTGTATAGAAATATGAAATGTGGCTTACTAGCGAATTAGAATATTAATAATGAATTGCGAATATAACACTGAATTTGATGTTGTAACCGTTTTAGTTGGGATGAATTTATCCTAAGAACAAAATTAAAATTGTAGTTGATAAACATGTATACCCAAGCAGAATGTATGGGAGGACATGTATTTCAAACTGCAAATTTGATTTAGTCGATTATTACTCGTTAACCTGTAAAGCCTGCTTAGCTGATGGTTTCCTTTTAACTTCGTTATAATACTACTGCTGTGTTTTTTTCACAAATCCAAGTACAACCACAAACTCTGAAATCCAAAAATGTTTGGAAAAATTATGTTGCTGCAATATTAGACGTTTTTTAGATCGCTGATTACGCAAAAAAAATGAAAAATTTAAAAACTCATTTTTCATTGTTAAAACGGTATTTTTAAGTTTTTTTTTCACTTTGTCTGTCCTCACCTGTAACTCTGTATTCTTTGTCAAATTGAAAATTTGGAAATTTGTAGTTCAACGCCTTCTTAATGCACAGAAACCAAAATTATTACATTTTTCGAAAATTGAAATACCCTCCCAGTCGATTTAAAAAAAAGGTTTGCAAAACGCTTGCAATATTTTGATCTGAAAATTTAATTGTAGTTAGAAAGCCACAAAACTGACATCATATCAAAATTTCAGCTCTCTACCACTTTCCGAACGCGATTTATTAAATTTACAAGATTTGCAAATTGCAGACGATCCTGTGGACCGATTTTGCTTTACCGGGGCTCATTCTCTTTGTTTTTTTATTGCGCACATTTGTTACACTAATCTTTTTTCTGTCCGAGCTGGAAATCATCAAATGACGTCTCCCGCTCTGGGTGGAGCGGGAGGGCGTGTCAGACTCTTACTGACTAAAACCCACCCGTGTTCCTTCTGTTGCCTGTGCAATGCCAGGGGGCCACGGTATCCCTTTCGGACTAATCCCGCAACCCCGGCAATTTTTTGGCACCCTGCCTCCCTTTATTCACCTATAATTTTTATGGGAATCAATTCCTGACACTTGAATTTTCACAAAAAAAAATCCGGTCCAATAGGAATTTCATGGGCTAAAAAGCTAATTCTATCTGACTATATGATAGGTCCTTCTTATTGTTTGGGTTCAATAGATTAGTCCTTAGTGTGCCTTAGCATAAACGGTAATAAATATAATTAATGAAATTTTCGTCTTAATCTAAAAATCTGCTAATTTTATGTAATCTAATAAGTGTCACACTTTTAAATTCGCTACATTTTATACGCGGACCGGTTTCTTAAACGAAAGGTTAATCGTTTCAGTATAATGCGACATCGGGGGAACTTCTATGTATTGTTAAAATATTGTTTCAAATACCCACAAAGCGTTTTCTTCCGCCTTCAGTTCAGTTCAGTTAACCAAGTATTAATGACCTGCAACAAATCAACGATAGGTCAAGTAAAAAATTCTTCACGAATACCTACTAATTACCTAGTAGGTATATCACATCCTGTTTAGAGAGCAATCCTGTAGACGGGCTTATGTATTCGACCAGCATAAACTATTCTGACATAGCCGTGCTCGTGTCGATAACACAGAAGAATCACTTACAAATGCATTGGATATAAATCTCACTAAATGTATTGTCAATTGCCTCTTAAACTTTCCACCATAAAACCGTCAACCTATCAGAAAACCTTCTTATTTTAAACTGAACCTTACCATCCACATGTTTGAGTCGAATTTTCAATAAGACACACACGTGAAGAAAAGTAACAGATGAATTTATAGTACCATACGTCGTATTGTTAGAATAGAACATGGAAAGTCAGTTTCCACTTTCCAATCTGGTTAGGAAATCGTAGAACCTATACCAAAGTTAGATAAGCTCACACAAACGTCAATTTACTTTAAAACCTTTTGTTTAAGTCTATCGTTACTTGAGTTTCGTAACTTAAGGGTCTGTGAGACGAGCGAACAAACTGTTGTCGATGCTGTAACGGTCTTTTGTTTCTGAAAAAATAATAGTAAGTGACGTTTTTAAAGATCCAAGGAACTGTCGATTAGTTGTGTCGATTAGAGAGAATAAGAGCGTATATTTTGAAAGTGGGCAACGTCGCAAATATATGTCAATTATTTCGCTGTTTTGATTAATTTGGCAATATTACTGTATGGAAATATGAAATGTGGCTAACTAGCGAACTAGAATATTAATAATGAATTTCAATTATAACACTGAATTTGATGTTGTAACCGTTCTAGGTGTAAAAAAGGCATTTGGAAAGTTTTCAAATACTGTTTTACATCTAAAACTAAATATTCGGTGTTACGATTTATTAATTATTGCATTTCATTATCAATATTTTAGTTCACTAGTTAACCACTTTTAAAATTTCCATACAGTATTATTGCCAAATTAATCAAAACAGGTAAATATTTGACAGCTATTTGCGACGTTGCCAACTTTTAGGATAACTGTAAATCTTAAATGGTACTCAGTCAAGCTTTAAATTACTCTGGATAAATGGTACATTACTGTACTTTAATGTAGCTAGCAAGTTTAGCAGTATTTATTCTTCGGTAATTGAACCCTATTCAATATCACAAAGCCAAAACTACTGCAAACAATTAATTGCTCTTATTTTTTCAGAAATTTTTTAAATTATGGTTGGCTGCATTTGACTGAGAATGTTGTATTAAAAACATTTTCAGTTTTTGGTATATTAAATTTTACCCACAGGTACACAGTAACTTCGACCTAGAAATGGAGCACTAACACCTAACTTATGAATGGGAAGACCAACATCAAATATTGGGTATATTATGGTCACGCCCTCTTTATGTCGGAAATGTACAGTACGAGTACCTAAATAATTATAATGATACTGTTGACCAGTTAAAACCGACCACCACATGAGTTGACGACAATGATAAGCGATCACAGGCAGGAGAACCAACATTGGACTCATCAATTAACTAAAGCAGACCAACTGAAGAATTAAACCCCGTTACCACCAACGGAACCACACAATCGAATTAAGATTCCTCACCTCTTATGAAACTAGCTCTTCAACAATAGTTTCCCATACATTTCTCCGTTGTATAAGTTTTTACTCGTCTCAGAAGTAACCATTGTTCGGAGCCAGTTTACGATCAGAAGTCGTGGGAATCAGAGTTATATACTTGTGGTTAATGTTAGGGTTGAACTCGGGTTATGTGAAGTTTCGGAGAAAAGGCTTGTGAAATGTCGGAGTATGTCATAACAGTAAGTTATGGTTTTAGCTGAACAAAAGACAATGGAAGATGGTAAAGAGGTTTATGGGTTGGGTTGTAATTTGTAATGGTTGTTATATAGGGGCTAAGTAGGTAAACAAAGCCGCACGGGTTGATCGATCAGGTTAAGATACGCTTTCCGCGGTCAGTCCGTGGATGGTTGACCATCTTAACATACTGAGGTCACTCCATGTCTCGGAAAGCCATTGGTCCCGGCTGTCATTCGTGGAACATTGAAAGTCATTGCGGGTCGTCAGAAGTCTGAACGTCTAACAACCAGTCTTACCAAGGGGTATCGTATTACCTAGTAACTGGATTGTGGAGCTTCATGTAAAATACTGGTATTCAGCTGCATCCGGCTATACTGTAAGCCAACCGCAAAATAGTTGGGAAAGTATTCATTCTAATCTCAGTATGAAAGTATTCATGAGTGAAAACATAAAGAAAACTAAGATGGCCGGCTAATAGAGATGAATGAAAGAAGATAATCTTATCTATATACCTACTCAGACCCTAAATAAACTAAAAATTATGAATAATGTCTTGAACATACATATGTACATGGCTTAACGAACAGGTACTGCTGGGCAGTTTGTTGCGCCACTTCTTCTTCCCAGCTAAAACACAAGGAAGTTGTGAAAGGCGGGCGTTTTGGGAAATAGTCTTAAGTAATTTTGAAGTTCTAAAAGTGCTGAATCCCAGCTTTTTTTTTGAAGTGAAAACTTCTTTAGCGGCATTGTGCAGTTCTTTGTGATGGGTAAAAAATATTAAACTTGCGACCTGATCGAAAATTCGTAAGACGGAGGGAGAGTAGACTGTTATATATACGTTAATATTCAAGTTATAACTTCTGCCGGCACTCCCGGAGTGCAACCCGTTGTTTTTTTTTATGAATTCTCCGCCAGGTTCTCTCATGTTGAGGCTTCTTAGGACCGGTGACTCTAGTAACAATCAACATTGTGTAAGTACCTAAATAAACAAAATGAACAAAGCTTATAAACATAATTCCTCTTTTCAGGCCGGTAGCAGGGGTACTGATGACATACTCCCGCGGGTGTGCCGCAGTCCTCAGCCAGATGTCTGAGGAGGAACGGAGCAGTAACAGCGACCCTGCCACTCCTCGCTCCACCGACTCTGCTAGTGACGGCTACCATTCAGACAGCGATGACTCGCAGCAGCATCCTGACAGGTATACCATAACGTGTCCTCTACTAACACGCGGTCTACCATAATTGACTTATAATGATACTGTTAGAACAGACACAGCCCCCGCATTTGTGGTATTCAGCTCAACGTGGGATCAACAGCTGATTTCTAAAATGCTACAGCAACACAATTTTCTGAAATACAAGCACAATCACGTTAAATAATTTGATTTCTGTCAGCATGCGCAGTCATATGAGTTTGACAATGAAGGTCTGCTAGCAGACTTTTGTGTTGCTAGCCTATCGGCAACAGGGATCGCTTTGTTAGAATTTGTTTAAATGTTTTGATTGGGACTTTTATTTGTCGATTTTTGAGAAGTAAACAGTTCTAAAAAAATAAAAGTAATAAAGTTTTAATAATGACTGCTGCTTATTGGATCATTAATTTCATCTATACATCTTCCATGACAACATAATTATGTTAGTTTTGCACTTGACGATGACCGGTATCACCATATATTTTGATCCTTCTTTCTGCTATTTCTAGAAGTAAGCTGGTCTCCCAGTACGCGGCCGTGTGGTCCCGCGCCGCAGACGAGGCCATACCCGCGCTGGCAGCGCTTGAGCAGCTGCGACACACGCCACACCTCAAGTATAAGATCGTCTTCTCTGTTGTTGTTGTAAGTATTGTTAAACAGCCTATCGTTACTAATACTAATATTATAAATGTGAAAGAAGCTCTGTCCGTCGCCGTCGGTCTATTACCTTTTTACGCCTTGAGCCTGAACCATAGATATCCGTGGGCTGAACGGATTTCAATTAAATTTGGCAGACAGGTAGACCATGACTTAGAATATGTTCTATCCTGGTAGTATCCGTGGGCTAATAATCGACGTTCACGCAGGCTAAGCCATGGGTAAAAGCTGTTAGCTAATGCATCGCATTCACTGAAACTATATGAAGGGTTGAAGTAACTGTTTTTAAACAAATGATCGCATACGGCCACGAGCTATACGATTAGCATAGATATAATATATATATATATATATATATATATATATATATATATATATATATATATATATATATATAATATATAACTTTCATGCAGTTTCATTTAATTTTATCCATACCCAGCGTAGGTAAATAAGCAAATCAGGTGAAACACAGAAACTGATGGTGACTTTGCAAAATCTCTCTCAGAGCACGAGTTGTAATCGATATTATAATTATTGCAAATGCTGATTACAAAAGAGTCATCAAGTGAAGTGGGTGAATCATAGCATTTCTATGTTTATCAGTAAAACACGGATGCAAGCCGGATATCGAAAACCTGTCATAACACGATCTTTAGGCATTTCAAGACAGACAGGCACATGGGCTATGTATGACACCATAAAAATTTCCTATGTGAAACATAGCTTAATACATCGTTTTTCCACTCGTACCAACGCACGATTGATGTATGTTTGCTACATAATAATAGTGAGCATATCACTATACACTAGTGCAGGGTGCCAACTAAAACCGGCTTTGGATGTTCACTTAGCATATATGTTGTAGGTGACATTTTTGGTATGGGAATCGTCAGTGATGTGTTTTATGTTCAATACCGAACAAATGAGTTTCTATCTAATGTTTACCATATCTTCTTCCAGCTATCGTTCCGCGCAGTCATCAGCCTCCGCGACCGTCGCCTGAACGAGATGAAGGCGCTGCTCGGTGTGGGCGAGGCCGACAGCAGCGACCCCAGCGTCACGCGGCTCGTAGGAGCCGCCACCAGGGTGCTGCACACCACAGCACACAGCTTCCCGCTGGGGGAAGCCGAGCGGACTGTTATCAACCAGGTAAAGATTATATCATGTCTAGTACAGAGTTACAGGCTCCCGTTGGACCACGGGGTCCGGTTACGATTCCCAGTTTGGACAAAGCGTTATTGACTCGGGGTTTCCATTAGAAATTTCTCAGAAGCACTGAGATTTTTTTTATGGAAACTCCGAGTCTTGTCGATTTCTGTAATAGGACTACTACACCTACTCCTTCAGGATTTATACAGGCGTGTCGTTATGTTTAGGTATGTATCATGGTAAAGTGATGATTAGGCTCAAAAAGTTCGAGTATCTTAAACCTTAACACCTTATTGCCAAGAATAATGGCAGCACAAGCCGGCCCGCAGGTGGTGAGCACGCTGCGCGAGTACCCGAGCCTGGCCGCCTGCGCCGCGCTGCACGCGCTCGCGGCCGCCGCCTGCCGCGCCGCCTGGGCCGTCAGCCTGCACTCGCCGCCGCTGCGGATCGACACCGACTTCACACCAGGTGAGATCATTATCATCATACTCACCACTATCTAGAGACATCATTATCACCTAGCCCAAGTGACGAGCTTGCCGGTCGCGGGTCGGTGCTTGCCTTGTACTCTCAGGGACACTGAACGAGACACAATAAAAGTTTTATTGTTATGACGTCTGTGGGCGTTTATGTAGTATCCCGAATAGTGTGCCTTGCAGTTTGCAGGGCTAAGAAGTTTATTTAGAAGTACTCTGTCTATGTAAACTATACGACCCATTTCAAAGATTGGTCTGTTTTGTCTTGGCCAGCTATGATTGTGGAGGATAGAATGTATTTTCTATCCACACAAACTAACTTATATAATTCAGCTTGTCTTTTCCTGTGAATAAATATTTCGTCTATCCTGTGAATAAATATTTCGTCTCTCCTGTGAATAATTCTTTTTCAAAATAAATTTAAATATTTCTTTTGAAAAATCATTGAAAATAAACAGTTCTAGATGAAATTCTTCTAATTGAAAGTTAATTAAATAACAATTATATGTGCTTATGTCCGAAGGCTTCTGCTAATGATTATGGAGTAATCTACCTGATCCAATGACACCGTCCGTGTCGTTATTACTAATACTTCCTTCAAATTATAATGATTATTATTACAAAGTAAAACTCAAAAAAAATCCTTCTTTTCTAGTGGTAATGAACCCAGAGAAGCACGTTCGGTTCTCGTCGGAGAGTCGAGACGTCCGCGACCGACGTTCCGACCTCATCAAGTCCTTCGTGTGGCCCGCACTGATGGACGGCAACCGCTGCGTCTTCAGAGCCGTGGTGCTCACCTGACAGACTATTACTCTTCTCTCGTATCATGCTAATGCCGTGGTCAAAATTCGCCATTAGGCTTATTCAATGGCTGGGTACGCCGGATGTATTTGAATGTTATATTTATTGAGGCTCTTTTAATGCCATTGCCACCTTTATCAATGTCTTCTACAATGCTTTAAAACACATTGAAGGTTCTCTTAGGAAACAAACTGCTGGTCATATAAATATTAAAAAGAGTAATTATTATTCAAATGCGTACTGTATGATTGAATACATATTATTAAGTACGAACAAGTTTCGTCCTTGTCGCGTTCTAATGTTCAGCAACTCCAAGAACCACTTTTCAAAATATTAAAATCTGTAAGGAAGCAGGAAAAATATTTATGATTCACTAAATTATCTAAAATCATGACGTTACTCTTGAGTCCGTGTTGATTGTTATTGGACTGTATGTCGCATAATAAATTAATATATTTTGTCAGTGACGCATGAAATATGACCACTTTGGAAACACACGTCATGCTATGTAGTATGAAATTAATTTATATATTGAGGAATTATGCAGATTATTTGTTTGTAATAACATTGTATGATGATTATATTTATCAATTTTATTCGTCATAGCTATATTTATAAACAAACTTTCTTCTTGTACAAAATGTCTTCTTACTTTCTTAAGGTTAATATAGTTATAAAACCTAGATATAATAAATTATTATTATGTAACATTAACACAGAACAATAAATAATAACTTAAGCGAAAGTTAATTTGTTTCATTGTGAGTAACGCACAACACATGAATCATCCACGTATCAGTATGATAAGATACGAGATACACCAGTATATGATATAAACCGTTCACTATATCGAACACTTCAGTATTGTGTGAAATTCAGTGCAATAATGAGTTATTCTGGAAACCCTTACGGACACTATGGGCCCCCGCCGCCGCCGGGCGGGTGGCCTCCTCCGTACCAACCGTCAGAGCACCCAATGTACCCGCCTCCACCAGATTTCGGGTATCCTCCATCTCAGTACCCACAACCGTACTACGTTCCGGGGACCATGATGATCCCCGTGGCAGTACCACCGGCGCAACCACCGCCACCACCAGAAAACGGACCCAACTCCACGTATATCACCAACTACATCTACCATGGAGAGACTACAGTCAACGATAATAATAATCTAGTATCAGTAGTGGAATCGTCTGGAGAGTTCGACTGGGTGCCCACGACCGCCATGATGGCAAGTTCTTTGACTGGACGAGCAGTTGTAGGCGGTCATGAAGGCTGGGATGGCAGTCCCCTTTGGGTGATCCGAGCTTGGCATAACGGAGACCTGATGCCTGGCAAGCTGTCCGTACGACACAATTCAGCTTCTATCGTCTACGAAGGAAAGGAAGTATCAGTACAGAACATCGAAGTTTTATGTGCTAAGCCTGATGATCTGCGCTGGGTTCCAGCTTCAAACGGCAACGTCCCTCCCGGAGCGATTCCTGGTGGCAGAACAGCGTCAGGAGAGACTTTGTACGTTGGCAGAGCAAGGTACCAGTTGTCGGTGACTCCTGGGAAGATCCATCCAAGTCACAACTCTTGCTACATTGGTTTTGCTGGACAGGAAGTGGCTCATAAGATGTACGATGTCTTGTGTAGGATCAGCTGATTTGTGTAACGTGGACTGTGATTCCGAAAATGGTTGGCGAAAATGTGATTTTAGACAATAGAATTTAAGTGAAGAGGACCTGCACTTGTGTCTATCTGGGGCTTATTTTTTTTATCAAAGCGTTGCTTATCATGATGTCTTGATAAGCCAGAATGACGACATAAATATTGAGTCGTTGGCTGGTTGGTTTATGAGCCCTAATATTATACAAAGTATAATTGACGAGTTTAATATTGAAATCTCTGTACTAGTAAAAAGTTTTAATTTATTATAATCTAATCGAGCTCTCCCCGTTCCTTGCTCGATTTAGATTCAACCAATGTTTTGGAACATTTTTGATAGTAGTCATCACCCTATTAAGTGTCCATTCAAAATCAAATCGTAGATCTTGAAGACTGATAATATGTATGTCACGTAAGAGGAAAAACTATATAAAAATATTAAATACAGGTATTAAAAATAAATGAGATATCTTTCATACCATATCGATGTTTTCTTTGTATTCCATCGCTGAAGTAGGCGCTTGATATCTTATCGGTTGGCATTAAAAGATTAGGTGCTTAAGACACGAATAACAACGATAAAGAATTATCACCTACATGCCAATTCACCGGTTTTAGTGCGTTCAATATATTTATTGCATTTAGAGCATTATCACCTCTTATTTTATATCGCGTTGACCTGGCTGGAGAACACCATGGGTCACAGCTACCTACTGGAATCTTCCGGGATTCATAGACAACTGGAGCATCAGGTGGAACGACACATAACGATTAAATGTATTATAAAATTCAGGACATGTCAACGGTTTTCACTAGGTTAATTACATGGCAATCCTATCCTGATCGAATGTAAAAATACAGGTAAAAAATATTTCAGAAGCTTTATTGGAGTAATTGGAATAAGAACATTAGCCAAAGATTAACCAGGTAACCTTTGATTAACTGGTAGCGGTGTTGGCTATCTACGTTGCGCCGAATGTACTTAACCTTTATGTTACGTCTTGCATACTGATGGTTGATGACGAAATAATTTAATTACAAATATATAGATTTATAAATAAATTAATAGTCTGATTATCAACCTACCGAAATAAAACCAACGCAGTCTGAAACAATCAAACATAATGACATCACCTCGCCAATTGACTCTCATTCTTCACCACAAGATTAATTAAACAAATGAAAAACGCAATTCTCAACCCTCAACCTACGCAATAAGGTCTACTGGAACTGCAGATGAGATGGTATTTTCATCAGCAGGTATATACAACGCTAAACCAACACGTTTCGGGGGATTGTGGACTTTAGGCATTCGTTTTAAGGTTTCATTTGAGGTAGGTGAAAGAGTGTTGGTGTATTGGTAGGTATACATGTGGTGCCCAATGACTCTATTAACCTCTTCAAGTTTGTGTGTGAAAGTTTGTGTGAGGTGCTACTGGCAACTGGAGACAGCTGTAATTAATACGTGCATTAGCCAATAAGTTTTCTTCTCCATGAGAAGAAAACTTATTGGCTAATGGCAATATGTTTTCTTCTAATGGGGAAAAAAAGGGGTACAGAAGTCAGAAGACAGGTCTATTACTCAGACTTCACTGTGCTACTGATATTCAAATGTGTTATACTCGTATCCTTGCAATATATTGCAAGTAATATATCATCTTTTCTCAGGAATGTTCCTATTCATTAAAATAATTCAGTACAACGATAACTAATCTACATATCTTTATCAGTCCTTTATTCATCAGAGATAACTAACAAACTAATATTATAACAAAGAGATTTAGCACTAGGAAACAGGATATTTGAAATTAACATTTTTAGGGTTCCGGACCTTAAAATGTATCTGTACCTTGTCGGCATCAGCTTTGTGAAACAGGAAAACAATAATCGAAGGCTTTCCATACGGAACGGGGCGTGCCTCAAGGCTGTATTCTGTCGCTAAAGTTATTCAACCTCTAAGGGGAACATGTCATGAGGAGAGCGCTGGATGGTGGCATGGCGCGATCGTTGTTGGCGGTGAAAGACTCACGAACCTGAGATATGAGGACGATACCACTATAGTTGCGTCCAACGAGATAGAGATGGCGGATCTGCTGAGGAAGTCAGCAAGTTCGTGTATCTTGGGTCTTTGATCACGGATGAGGGCAGCTGCCTTGAGGAAATCCGCCGTCGTACTGGTATGACCGCATTGACAAATCTAGCGAAAATTTAGAATAACCGTGGTATCCGTCGGAATATCAAAATACGACTGACCCGTGATTTAGTTTTTTTCATCTTTTTACATGGCGTTGAAACGTGGTGGATTAAGATTCGCGAAAGCAGTAAACTCGATGATTTTGAGATGTGGTGTTGGCGGAGGCTACTTCGTACATACCATGGACCGCCATGAGAACGAATGAATCCATACAGGAAGAACTCAACATCATCAAGTGGCTATCTACATTATGCCAGGAGCGTGCCCTCAGCTTTTACGGACATATTATGCGATCACTTAAACATGGTCTGGAAAAGCTTATGATACTGGGCCGGGTGGAAGGAAAACGCGCTAAAGGCAGAGCACCGGTGAGATGGTCAGACGCGATCAAGAAGGCTGTTGGAGGCAGCATTTAACAAGCGGTCCACACTGCAGAAGACCGCTTAGCTTGGAGACGCGTCGTGTGTGGTCGCGATCTTCAAAAGGAAAAAAAAGGAACTCTTATTAGATCTGTCTGTCTGTCAAGACTATTTTTCTCAGGAACGCTTAGAGGTATCAAGTTGAAATGAATATCAAATACGTAGAGAGTCTTGTTGACCAAGATCCAAAAATAAAGATTTAAAAAAAAATACGTAGATCTATGGACCCTTGGAGCTCTAAAAAATTCAAACTTCTGAGTGGACGCAATAAAAAATACGGCCAAATATGCGGCTTATTATATTACTAAAAAAATCGAAACCTATACGGTATTTCCCGTTGACCCAGAAACTGAAATTTGGCAAGAAGCAAGGTCTCATAGCACAAGTAAACAAAAATCTTTTGTTTTTTTTTTGCTATTAAACTTTATTTGCAGTTGTAGAATTGACCATGACGTCTATCGGTGTATGGGATAACATGTTTCAACTACAATGTTAAGTTTGTTTTTGGGATATATTCATCCCAACTACGGAAACCTTTATTGTGCGTGGTCCAACTAGCACTTGGCCGGATTACAAAAAAATATATTTTGCACTAGGTATGTACACAGTGACAGGCTATGAATAGGTTAAAACTGAAGTGTCTTGAGTGGAGTTTTAGAGGCGCACCTGTTATGGCGCGGCAAGTATTATTATATTTAACTTATAGCTAGGTTATACATAACATTAACATATAATATTGCTTACGTAGATAATATCACAAAATATATTATTAAAATTTATAATAATTAAAGTCATTTGAAATTATATAAAGATATTAATAAAATTATTTTATACATACATAATATTTGTGCTTTATTTTAGGTTATTAATGATATGATAAGAAATAAACCACGTTCAAAAAATTTGGTACAAGAAAGGGGAGGTACTTACGTAGCGGTGGGATATGATCTACATAAAATGTAGAAACAAGCACTAATCACAGGTTTACAATCAACCAGAACGATAACAATAGTCGATATTACGATTTCTTTTTCATGTTCAAATCGAAAAAAATTGTTTGACATATGCTTGCATAGAAGATTCTTTATCTGTGGAAATGAGAAAATATTCAGAGCGTGCAGGTTGTTAGGCACGCCACTATTGCGGTGATAAGTCTCTCTTTGAGGAGTAGCTAGAGAGGCGCCACGGCATCCTCACCTACCGCCTGACGCAGGTCCTCACCGGACACGGTTGTGTCGGGAGGTTCCTGTTCCGTATAAGGCGGGACGAAACGCCCGGGTGTCATCACTGCGTGGATCGCCCGGCAGACACAGTGGAGCATACGTTGGAGGTCTGCCCGGCTTGGGCAGAGCAACACTGTGTCCTCGTGGAGGCGATCAGTGGCGGTGATCTCTCGCGTCGGGGCCTGGTCCAAGCCATGGTACGGAGCGGGAGGCCGTCACTTTCTTCTACGAAGCAGTAATGTTCGCGAAGAAAGAGGCGGAACGCGTTAGGGAGAGGCAACACCCTCCCGCTTTGCCCAGAGCGGGAGAAGATATTAGATAATTTCCCAGTCTAAAAAAGCATGCAGGTGGCTAAAATAGAATCATTTATTTCTGAGTATATGGTACATCAAAATCTTAATACAAGTACCTACCTATATGTTCCGCCTTGTTGCGTGCAAATATATAAGAGCGTTCATCGATCAAAAAGATGGCAACATCGCAAACAGCTGTCAAATATTTACCTGTTTTGATTAATTTGGCAATATTACTGTATGGAAATAAGAAACATGGCTAACTAGCGAACTAGAATATTAATAATTAATTGCAATTATAACACTGAATGATGTAACCGTTTACCGTTTTAGTTGTAAAAAAGGCATTTGGAAAGATTCCGAATCGTGTTTTACATCTCTCAAATTACGCAATTATCAGGGTGCGGTCTACTACAGCAAAGGACTCTTCTTCAAATTCATACACGTTTTACGAATTATGACCTACACAGATTCGAACCCCATCTTCCCGCTACACATCACACCACACCACCATAGCTGATGACCAATCAAGCTAATTGTGTCCAATCCATTGTCTCACGCACGACTCTGTCGTATGAGGCTCAGCAGAGAGCTCGGTTGTGTCCAGTTTAATAACGATAGAGATACATTTATTTATATTACTGTGGGAGCGAGAACGGAATAGTGAAGTGAAGTTTATTGAAACATTGGTGGATATTATATGTTGTGATTGCTGAAGTGTTTTTTTGTAAGTACCTTTAAATGTAAAGTTAAGTTAGGTTAGGTTATGTTGAGTGAAATGACAAGCAAAATGACTGGTTCTCTATTGTGTTACCTAACATTTTTTCAATAATCTAGTGCCATTTTTTTTGTCATAATCATCATTTGTCCAAAAGATTGCATGCCCGAACTTAAATGTCACATAATATAACATGGCATCAAATTGAAATCCCTAAATACAATATGCCCTAAATTTGTTGGTCATAAATATTAGAATTAATAATATACAAAAGACTTAAAACCGTTTTCAATAACAGTTATAAGTCCTAAATTCAAATAATTTAATGTTTCATTTTTTGTAATTAAATATGATTCGTATTTGTATTACAATTTTTTATTATTTTACCAAATCCAACTAATACAATACATAGGTAAATGATAAAGATGCAAAGCATTATGGCTTTTGTCACGGCTCCGGCGCTGCATGTATTATCACTCAATAATTGTGAACATGTGGTTTTTATTTCCCTGTAAGAAGCATGCAAACAAGCTTACACCATGCATGCAGCAAGCATGCAGCAAGCATGCAAGCAAGCATGCAAGCAAGCATGCAACATGTGGCATGCAAGTAAGATTGCAGCCTGCAAGCGAGCATGCAACATGCAGCAGACATGGTTTCTATTACGGCTCCGGTGCTGCGGGGCTCCGCGACAGCGAGCGTTACAATCATCTGCTCCTCAACTCGTGGGCCGCTTCGCCCCTCCGCGCCTACGCGATGCTAAATTACACTCTAAGGGTAGGGCAGACAAGACTGCGTGGAGTCGGACTTACAGCGATTCGTTTCTGTCACTAAAACCTAATTTGTAGCAAATGTTTTAGGACCAATCATTTTATTATAAATGAACATTCGGAATAATATACATATATAATACAATACTTAGGACATATGGCTTTGTTTCATGCAAAATTAGGAGATTCAATTATTATAGTACTCGATATTATGACATAATAGTTTTAGAAAAAAGATAATTTTATGCAAAAAATAAAAGAATTTTTGAACATTATGGTTACTGAAATTTATAGCAAACATGTTATGGATAATGATTTTCAGACAAACAATTTTAGGAGAAGAAAGGGAGTACCAAACTGACTACCTACCTAAACTATCCGTATAATATACATATTCAAATCACAACTGTAATTTTTACACAGTTGTATGAAAAGGCTAAAACAACGTGTCAAATAATTTATTTCCCTTGAAAGAACATCTGCCTGTTCCCAACTATGTTGGGTTTGGCTTCCAGCCTAACCAGATGCAGCTGAATACTAATATTTTACCTGGAGAGACCGGCTATCTGACCTCCACAACCCATTTACTGGGAAATAAGATACACCTTTGGTAAGACTTGTTGTTATTTGCAAGAATTACTTATATATATAATAAGTATTTATTTTATTTTATAAAATACAACGTTCATAGCAGTTGTATGTACCGGCAACAAGAACAGCTGTCGATTATGTTACTTAAATACGTAACATATTCGACGATAAAGTAATACTACTGATATAATGTAATAGTAATAATAGTTAAAGTTAAAGGAATAACTCTACATGAAGCTATTCTCATTTGCAGATAATGGACAGACATGAGAAGAAGTATAAGAGACTAGAAGAGCTAGACGAGGAAGGAGTAGTGACACTTCTAGAACGATGGGATTTGGATGAATTTGTGGAGTTCACCAGGGAGAGGGGGCTGGATGGTAGGAAGCTATTTGTAAGTATGAATATTAATAAAATTATCATTTTAGTACTACACTTCTACTACTACTCTATAAATAAATACATAAAAATCTTTATTGCAGACCACATGATCCATAAAAAAACACAATAAAAAATACAATAAAGTGGCATACATTATTTTAAATTAAATTTAAAATACGCGGCTATTTTTAACCACCGCTTAAAGGTCCTGTAGCATACATCCTATCAGCAAGGTCCTTTACTAAACTGTTTCTACCAACCCTGGACATGAATGATGCAATTCTGCTTCTCTGAATGGCATTGAACTACATCCCACTGTTATCAATCTATTTTATTCCCGACTATGAGAGATGGTGATATTTTTTGGAGTAACTCTCAAAGTAAATATTCGTAAATATCGGTTCTGGAAGAAAGGGGAGGTCCCCTCTCTTCGCAAAATTGGTCATCATCCATTAATTTAATGATAATTTGTTTTGAATATATAATTTGTAATGTTATTGGGAATCTTGTGCATCCTGATATCCCAATCACTGCATCACTATCAATAAAATATGTAGGTATGTTCTGGAATACAGTTATGTTTATGTAGGTACGTTTTATGTTTATGTAGGTACATATGTTTTACGTTATGGAGGTATGTTTTAAGTTATATAAGTATGTTTTATTTCCATTGTGTGTTGTGACATTCATAATGGAACAGTTTTGGTTCATTAACGTTAAATGAAATGTCATTAACGTTATAAAAAAACGCTTATGTGAACGATAAAAAAAACACGATTATAAGTGTGTGGATGACCGGCCATGACGCATGTGATAAACAATGAAATGGACAGTAATTAACCTTTTCAATTTAGGTAGGCTAATTAAATTAATAAAGACTAGACTTAATCAGAATAATTTTATTAGCGCAATAAATGAACATCATTACCTTGTAGACTACGTTTACTATGCTCGGCTCCTACATTCTGTAATTACATAACAGTTAAACCTATGATTACTGGTGAAATCATAATCTTAGTTGTATGTGTATACAGAGTGTATCTGAAATACTCAGCTGTCCGATACACACCTTCAATACTTACTCGACCCAAATGTATGACAGCTGATTATTTTTTCGCGATTACGATGTTGGTTTCATGGAGAAAGTTGTTCAGTGTGATGGTCTGTACCACACCCTCAGATTTGATCACACCTTATTGATACATGCTGCATCTTACTCGCATATTCAACTTCTGTAAGACACATACTGACAGTTATTGTCTTATAAAAATATCATTATGACATCTATTTTTAGGACGTCAGCGAAGGAATCGTAAAGTTATGGCGTCCGAAAGCGAATGCAAAGAAATTCATGACATTCATCGAAGATATGAAACTTAATCCCAACAAATATTTAGAAAACAAAGACAATAACGCAACAATGGAGAAAAATTACTCCAAAGAAAAAACAACAACAGTCGACATTCAAACAAAAAGTGCGATTTCCGACCAAAATGATATTGAGTGCCAGTATCAAACGGTAACTCACAGGAGAAAGGAAGACAATGTACATACGACTACACACTCAATGAGTACAGTGGAAGAATTGATCAGAAGGATAGTACCAGCAAAGAGTTTCCTATACAGAAACCAACAAAAGGCTGAAAGAACACCATCATACTTGCCTATGGATGCTGGATCTCCAAAAAAAAAGAAATTATTCAGACTAAGCTCATACGAATACCCATTCTTTGACTTGAGGGCGAGATTCTCAAGACAAGACAGTTCAAACGACAGAGGATATTACGCCATGAAAAGAAACAGCAGATACTATATAGCTAGGACCTATAAGAAACCTGAATCTAAACCCAAATATAAAACACTATCAACTCCTGAAGAGTTAAGTGAAAAATGTCCTGAAGACCATTTTTACGAAGACTTATGTTATAATGAGGTAGAAAAAGAAATAGAAAAGCCTGTGGAATCAAGAGTACCAAATGTCAAACCTTGTATAGTGAAGATTCAAGAATTATTTCAATCCTTCAAAGTACCATTCTTCAAGAAACATGAGATGTTAGAGGAAAGGAAGATGGAGACTGTGGAGAGTGAGAAATCGTCAAATATTTATGAGAACAGCGACAGTGTCGCTAATATGTATGACTCCGTACATGTTAATAGGCAATCTGTTGATAACAGCGACGTAAAAGTTGAAGTAAGTTCAAACTGATATTTTTTTTATAGGAGTGAGTAAGACCGCATAATACAGCTTCCTAGTATGCTCAGCACTCCATAGTTTGCGTTATTAACGCCATTGACATCTCTAAGTGCTTGTGATAAGCAAGCTATTATGCAAATGATATTCATACAGAAAATATCATTTACATTTTCAAACCATTACAATACCGCATTATAATTGGTTTAATTATTCGCTTTTCTATGATAAAGAATTTGACATTTGAGACTGATTGTTTTTTTTACAATTATTTATTTACTTTTATAAGTGGCTAAGTTAGCTAAGTTTTATAAGTGGCTAAGCAGTGATAGCCTAGTGGTGTGACCGTTAGACTGACAAGTCGTAGGTCTCGAGTTCGAACCCAAGGCACGCACCTCTGACTTTTCGGATTCATGTGCGTATTATATAATTATCACTTGCTCAAAAACGGTGAAGGAAAACATCGTGAGGAAACCGGCATGCCTGAGAGATTTTTCTCGACAGCATGTGAAGCCAAGTCAGAGGCCCGTGGGCGGCTTTAAAACTCTGACACCAGGTTAGTTTACTAACCACACGAAAAGAAGAAGTGGCTAAGTTATAACAGCCGCACATGTCGATCAATCAGGTTAAGCTACGCTTGCCGCGGTCAGTCCGTGGATGGGTGACCATCTTAATATAGCGAGACCCCTCCGTGCCTTGGAAAGCACGCTAAACCGTTAGTCCCGGCTGTCATTCTTGGATCATTCGCAGTCGTTACGGGTCGTCAGAAGCCCAAAAATCTGACAACCATTCTTACCAAGGGGTATCGTGTTACCCAGTAACTGGGTTGTGGAGGTCAGATAGGCAGTAGGTCGATGTAACAAACTGCTTTTCAGTTGTATCTGGTTTAAGGCTAGGTACATTGATGATTGATACTTAACAATTATTTTCTCCACAGCAGACGAAATTACCTGTGGAGGAGTACCTCGAGCCAGTGCAGCTGAGCAAGGACTATTGTGACATCCACTATAGAAGAGAAAAGGAAGAATCACTTCTCGGGTACATCTTGAGCATCTTCGAGAATCGATTCGGAATTCGAAGAGGTAAGACATTTTACATTTTTGTTTGTTTATTGATCGTTACGAGGGCAACAGAATAAACGCATTTCGAAAGCATCCATGCTGGTTATAAACAAGCATATATGACGAAATTCACTGTATACATTGATATACTACTGCATAGCACTTATTGAGCAAAGTACGCAGCGATAATTTAATCCAGCCATTTTTCAATTAATTGACCTTGTAAAGCGATGCAGCTGCTTGTGGGACCAAAATTAGGCCATCTAAGGGCCTAATTTAAAATGAAGTTGCAAAAGTGCCTTGCACCGTGCGTGGGTGACATTGTTTCTCCTTATTCAAAAATGTGCACAGAATCCCCTATATTTGTAACAGTATCTCTCTTAGTTGGTAGACGATTAATATTAATGACAGTACTGTTAGCTTGTACTTTCTCATCAGTTTTTTGTTCTTTTAATTCCTGAACAACATGTGTCGTGTGGGTGACATGTGTATAAGGATGCGCCGCAAAGGCAAAGTATCGATAAAAGAGAATGATGAACGATTTATAGATATCCAGTAAGTTTGGTTTGAATTAGAATACATAGATACTTACATAAGTAGTCAATTTAAAAAGTACCTAAGCATGTACGTCAAACTGAACTTAGTTGTTATTGTAACCATTTTGTGTCGAGACCGGTTGGTACGAGGTGTTGGAATTTTTTTTTTTTTCGTATAACAGTGATGCAATGAAAAATACATGCCATAATTAATAAAATTTAAATCGATGAGAATGATGAAGAATCGGAAACGTTCTTATGTACACATAGGGTCACTTGCATAGTGTATGAATAAAAAGGTGTCTGTTCGTTGAAAGTTAGAATAATTTTCAATGACTTCAAAAGCATTATTAAAGATGAAGAAGGAAATAACATGAATAACAACATTACAACATTGTAGTGCAGTTAAAACTATAAGGATTTTTTGATGACCATTGACCACTTTTATTCAAGTGTTATGAGAAATGATAACCGACCGACCACCTCGAAATTCCACCATAATACCAGGCTGACAGAAACAGCCAGGAAATATATTATATCCCACGATATTTAAATACAGATATTCCTTATACAAGCACCACCGCGGATGTAAGCTAGTCGTTATAAAAAACAATAAAAAAGCAATGGTGGCGTGGAACAATTACTTGTTTACTCCTTATTAGTACTGTGCGAGTGACACCCGACCCCCATACGTGTTGGGTTGGATTACTTTCAGTTCGTTATAGTTAAAACTAAAGTTAATTAAAGTGCAGTTACCTAATAATAGTGTTGTTATGGAATTGTGTAAAATGTGTCTGAGTTAAAAGTGATACGGAATAAAGAACTAGGTCTATTCTACAAATTTAATTAAGTTTGTAGAAGAGAATCTATTCCGAAGCAGATAGAAAAAAATATTATAGTCAGTAAATTTGGTAGCAGGGCTATACGTTAGCAGTAGGTTCGATTCCTGAGTCAAACAAAGCGTGCCTATTGGAAAATTCACGACAAATTTAATATCAATAAAACTATTCTGCTGTGCATTGGGTTCGACAAAACACTGTGAGCCTATAATATTATCCATCTTCATACTCTTCAAGAGTCATATAATTAGAATAATAGACTGATCATTCATTCTTCCTTCCTTATGGTCAGAGCTATGACAGTGTTTATTGCAGTTCCTTCCAATTGTATTATCTTTTACGACTCGCCATAGATCTGTGTATTCAGATAACTTGATACTCCTAATGGAATAGTGACAAGTGGCTCTTAAACGTTGGAGACAGTGACTCATGTCTGATTCACGTATTACTATCATTACAATTGTTTTTAATTGAATGTCACACGGTAGGTCATACACCCTTTTAGAAATTACTAGCTACGCCCCGCGGTTTCACCCGCATACGTCTCGATCCCGTGGGGTTATCGGAATAAATAGTATCCTATGTCCCAATCACGGTCATGGTCTACCCATGTGCCACATTTCATCCAAATCCGTTCAGCTGTTTCAGCGTGAAAGCACAAAAGCACAATAAACAAACAAATTCATGTCTAGGTTTGCAACTTTGATATCCTTCATGTCTCCTTAAAGCTATATTTTTCTTCTTCTTATTTTGTGTCTCCATCGTTTGGCGTCTTAATCTCTACCACCCGTCATCTTAGGACGAGATTTATAAACATTACTTGGCATGTACCTACTTTGGCTAAACGTTATTCTTGTCAATGTCGCAGAACGGTTAAACTACAAGTACAGGATAGAGACTGGAACATGTATATGTTAAGCATATTTTAAGTAAAGTTCCTAGATTTCAGCCTTAGGGTTTACTTCCTCTCACGATATCAACTTTCACAGTCGTCTTTTATTGGTCTATCTTACGATCCGCTTCTTTTCTTTTTACCTTAAATTAACGTAGATCATACAATCTGATTTGAACCTATTATAGGTAACGTATTATAAACACAAGGCAATGTAGGAAGTTGTAGACATTAAAACAAAAATAATATTAACCAAATTATTGACACAGACAATAATTAAAGACATAATTTATACAAAACGCTTGTTAGATGATAAAATGAAATCGACGTTAGCAGCGTGAAAGCCGCGCATGTTTAAACTGCGGTTGCATGTTGTGAAAATGTGTTGGTGGTTAAAAGTGAGTGTGCCATTAATGTACAACCTGGGGGCTAGGCTCGGGACGACTGTCGTGGATATGTTCTACCACATAGTGCACTGTTTTACTGATGTGGTTGCAGGTACAGTACAAAATTATGAATCAATAACCCTGAAATTATTTTGTTTATATTCAACTGAAATGGTCTAATACACCAAGCGAGTGAACTATTTATTTCTTCATGTATCCCGTGTCGGTCATTAAAACGTGCGTGCGGTGGGCCATCCTCGCTAATTTATGGTTCTCTTTGAGGCTAATTATGGCAATATCAACAATCATATATTGATATAAACTATATTTTAACTAGTATGTGTGGTGTAAACTGTAAATGTAAGTTGGTAATTAATAAATAAACTATAAATTGGCTATGGCTATTTAGTAAAATATGAGTACAGTATGAAGGTCTTATAATTACTATGTAGTGGCTACATGTTTTTCCATTTAAGGCATACAAAATTATTAAATTATTAATGCACTAGACAAACAATACAATGTCAAAATTTAAATTAAATTAAAATTCAATTCAAAATCATAATGTTAAAATTTAAATTCAATTTGAGTAAGACATATAGAAAAAAACAAATTAATACGCACGGTCAGAATCCTATACAAGCAAAATATAGTTTAAAAATTAATTTACGTAATAGCACTTCTCTAGTAATAACCCACAACCCACCCACCACCCCCACCAGGGTTTGTAATAACCCTGAAGGGACATTTAAATTTGTTTAGAAGCATACATTTAATAATACCTATCTGGTATTTTATTATAAATATTTGCAGCAATATCAAAAAAAGTATTTTTCAATAAAGCAATTTTACACTTGTTTTGACATAACAAATTCTCATATTGGGCATGAATTGGGGTTTGTAGCCGAGCTAATTCTTCAGTGTATTATTTATTTCAATTATAAGAGATATTCTGTAAATTAGGTCAGTATTGTATAAACAAACAAACAAAGTAGTATTTACTCAAATTTATACATTATATAACTAAACGCTATTTGCACTAAAATCTAATATATATATACACTCTCGAACACACACTAAACACACTCACTCACTACTCACACTTCACTTAACTGCTGATTTTTTTTGAAATTATTGTTGATTCGCTTTAACAAATAATGCAGTTTCTAATACGTACAAAGATGGAAAAGTTAGTTTTTTTAAATTTTCTAAAGTAAGGAACGCAACTATCCGTTGTTCTTAAACCATACATTACATCTTTTTTGCATCCTGAATATAAGTTCTCTATTAGTTCACTGTCCCCAAAAAACAACGCCATATCTTAAAATAGAAGTGACCAATCCATGATAGGCTGTTAATAGAGTGTCAGTATTTACTTTCTTGGATAGTTGGAATATTAAATATGAAGATTTAATCAGACGCTTGCTGATTTCCTCTAAGTGAGGTTTCCTGGTTAGTTTATTGTCTATGATTATACCTAAGAATTTTGCATTTGTAACTTCTTCTACACTATACAGTTATTATAGGCAATGTTAACTGGTGGATACTTAGCAGCTTATTAGCTTGATCCTATTACGAATGAAGTACTTCTTCTTTTCAAGTCGATGGTACCTACTTATTAGATTAGTCATTGTATAACGTGAAAAATGAACTCAGTATTGATATTCCTTTATTTTCCAAATCCAAATCTAACGAGCACCCACGATTCCCCACGTTCACAATTTCTTCATACATTCCAGAAACAAATGACGATCATCCATCCGAAGACTCAGAAGCGGACTCACATAAGGCAGCCGGCACACCGAGGGATGAAGCCACCCGCAAGTGGCCGGAGGGCCGCAAGTCCGGCTGTACCAACATGGCGGACCGGCCGCTACCCGTCCCGGTGGAGAACGAGCCGTATTACATGAACGTAGATAGAGCGGAGGCGCAGAATCTGCTGAGGGGACAGCCGGATGGAACGTTTATATTGAGGCCGTCTAGTCAAGTAGGTGACACATTATTTTTTCATAGCCGCTTCTTTATGAGGACTGTTGCAATTTACCTACTGGTATCTGCCTACATGTGCCTATGTGTGACCTGAAATATTTTTTCCAACCCTCCTCAGTATTAGTTATCGTTCTACTTAGAAAAAAAAAAAAATACTAACACGAAACAGACAAACAAACCAACAACAGTTATTTTATTTTCAACTTCATCTTTTGAATCTTTAAATCCAGAATTGCTCCAAGCTCTAAGGGCGAATTTTGGTAATGAAACTGAACGCGATCAGCACATCTAAACGCGTCCAAAAGCTCATCGTTGTTGTGGAATATTGACACTGACAGCTCTTGAACGTGGCGTGGTCTGGAAGTGCGGATCGCGTTCGTTACTTTTTTGAAATTCACCTTTGGTTGAACCACCTGTAAGATGCTAAACCGTTCAGTTCAGCCATAGTTCAAGACCAGTACTACATAAATCTATTTTCTACATTTCAGCTTGATCACGCCTACACTCTAAGCGTAGCGTGCGCAAACGCAGTCCACAACGTGGGCGTGCGCCGTCGGCCGGACGGTCGGCTCGCGCTCGGCTTCCCTCGACGCGGGGAGCAGAGCTTTGCGAGTGTGACGTCACTGCTACGTAACCACCGAAAGAGAAGGCTGCTGCTGGTTGCTGGTGGCGATGTCATCGGCGCTACCACGTTAAATGAGACGCCTAATTATTATCAGAGCCCTAGTAGTGTTCCTGTGCCGGTTGCTATTTAGTTTGGACAATGATACTGATTAACTAAGACTTCTTTCTTTCGAAAACTGAGAAACAGTCACCCAACTTAAGAATAAGCAAGTACCTTATGGGGTGTAAAAACTGAACCCAAAATCCTAAGAAAGTCTTTGGTGACCTGCTGCTTAGCAATTATACAAGGTTTAGTCAAATGGGCTAATTTGGTTGCAAATGACCTCTCCTACATCCCCCTAATAGGTTGCCGACATATTACCAAAAACCCTGTATATTTTGAGAACCGCGGCTATACATGCGGGCCATCGGTAAATTACGAGGGAGGGAGCGGGCCAACAAAGGGTGACATCATGTGGCAAGGCTTGATTTATAAGCTTCCAGAGGCCACATGTACGAATCTAAACTATTAAAAAAACGAAACGATGACACTGATAGCGGAAACGCTAGTTTACCATAGGACCACTTTATGATCATTGCCAGTTTACCATAGGCCCACTTTATGATCATTGCCAGTTTATCATAGGCCCACTTTATGATCATTGCCAGTTTATCATAAGCCCAATTTATGATCATTGCCAGCTTTCCATAGGCCTACTTTATGATCGTTGCCATTTTCTTGATGCAGTACCTAATTTGTCAAAGTGGGAAGTAAGCAGCACAATAAACTTTGTTTAAGGCGAAAGCCCTAACGTGGCGCGCGAAATTAGAATTTACTTACAATTTTTGCGATTTGCAGGTCAGTATCAGGTTATATGTTGATCAAAACATGTTTCGCGACCGTAACAAATGTTTATTTACAGAATTATATCATTAGAATCTTCAGTACAACTGTCTTATTCAGAATTGTCCTCAAATGTTATGATTTCATGATGTAGTCATTCACTACGGCAAATTGAACTTGGAGAGTTAAATACACATTTGTTACGGTCGCGAATCATATTACGATCAACATAAAAGCAAATTGCAAAATTCCGTGGGCCACCATAACGCAACGCCGTTAAACGTAGGTGCCCTAAGTTATGTTTTAACTTACCTAAGGCCTACTTAATGATATCAGTAGCGAGTAAGAAGAATACTCGGATCGTATTATGCCAAAGAATATTTCGCAAGTAATTTAGTATTTAATTGTATAGGAATAAATAATTTCAAGTTGCACTGTTTTGAATAATGTCTAAGTATTTTGTTATTTATTGGATTGAAGTTGTATGATATATTCCTTGTTCTGTATTGATATACAGAGTATAATAAGACCCTTCGCGAAGCCGTCTTCTACACATTCTATACATAAAGCTAAATAAAAATGTGTGAAAATTCGCTGTGTACGATAGCGCTCAAAATAACGCTCAAAAGACATTGTGCTTATGGGTGCATACAAACGTACAGGGCCTCAAGTCTGCTATTACAATAGTGTCAGAATGGTCTATCATTGATTTCATAATTGTTGATTTTGACAAGTTTGGTAATCTACTAACATATTGGCGTCATTATGACTTTCCAATGGTCAGCCACTGACATTCCATTGAAAGAAATAGCATCTATTGGTATTCTCGTACATAATGAAAAATGAATGACTGACTTAGACGGTAATCTGCTAAAATTTTGACATATCCTTTGATCAGTGACCTACCATGAGAACGTCATTGTGCAGTCATTTATTTTAATTCGTTACGAGTATCGTGTTTGTGGAATACAATGATCAACCAACGATCGACCATTATGAATTTAGCAGATTACGAACTTTTAGCAAAATGACGATGGGATCGTGTTGGAATGACGAATTTATAAAAATAGAAGACTTGGGCCCCAGGGTTCGTGGGATTATTTAAAGTTATAACTTTTAAAACTTGTTTTCGTAAGAAAACTTAAACAGTTGGAACTTTGACCTTATCTCCGTATCCTGATGGATCTCAAATATGATGTTCCAGTACAAAAATATCACAATGACGGGAAAAACCAGTGGCTCTCGGCTTCATTAAGCGTATTTTTACACCCATGATTCTAACTTGTCATTTGAAACTCTGTTGTCATTCAGTTGTGATTTTCAGGTGTTTATTTTAATACTTATGCGCCATATCTTTTCTATTATGTTAAAAAAAAAAAGCCTGCGTACAAAATAATTATGTTAATAAAATAAAATTGCCCACCACTGAAATGTTTTATTATGCGCGACTAGTTTCAGACTGTTCACGACTAGCTTGCTCCCTTTTGCTTTTCCTAAATATTCCTTAATAGGTACTCCCGCGTCACCAGTCCCGACACTGTATATTTTGGCAGCTGAGACCAAAACTACAAACGTAGTATACAGGGAAGTTTTATAAAATGTGGCTGTTATTATTATTATTTATTTATTTACTTATCATGAACAGTTTATAAAAAATCTTAACTTAACCTTTATAATACTGGTGTCTCATATTGGAGACAGATAACAATAAAATTCTATTGTGTCTGCTAATTGCGCGCGCGACAGATTAAGAACTATGCCCCGCAAAACCGTTTTCACGGTTTGTCTGTGGGAACAGAACAAAAAATTACAAATACACTACAACATACATTACAACTTATAGAACTACTTAATTACTTATTTGCTCTCCGTCAACAATCTGCAAACTACTTTCCTAAAAACATAGCTTACAAACTACTGAAAAATTTGGCAAATTTATCTTTTATTTCCTGACTTCTTATATCAGTAGGCAATTGGTTGAGAAATTTTTATCAAGCGTTTTTCACACTGCAAGCACACTCTTTTATCAAGCGTTCGGTCGCCAAAATAATTCCTTATTCTAGGTACATCTTTACCTGCTGAAATAGTTGCGTAGTTATGGGTAACTAGTGAGTGACGCATATTGGTCGCATAATGGGTCATCGTGGTAGTATATTGTGGTGAATTACGAGTTCCTCGCGAACGAAGTCGCGGGCAGAAGTTAGTTCCTTAATATAGCATCGGGACAAAGTTTGCTGTTAAAAGGATAAAATCCAGTAGCGTAAAATATTCGTAGCGTATCAAAGAAACTGGCCATTTTTATGTTCTCCAGAGCGTTTTACAATACACAAGTTTCGACGCTGAGAGATGTGGTCAATCTGTTTAATATTGCATTGATATAGTAATAAATAACATTCTACAACCATAGCTGCAATGAGTTTATTTATTCAGCCTTCATTAAATTACTTAGAAGGGTTTCATGTCGCAATGTTGATACCATCGGAGGCTGTTCCTAGGAATTAAGTAAGGTAGATATATTAGGAGATGGTGAAACGAGACGGCTCAAGAAAGATGGAAGGAGTGGAGAGAGGCCTCCGCCCAGAAGTGGGACAGCGTAGGATAGTAAAAAAGAAAGTATAGTGGGTAGGTACCTACCCATGAGAAAATATGTTATATCGAGCTATATATGTTGTTACGGTCGCGAAACACACTACACTTACACACACTTTATCTAAGGTCACCAATTTTGACATCTGTGATTCTCTTGCAAATTATAAAAAATGCCTCAAAAAGTTATCTATTTGTTAACTATTTTAATATTATTTTAATTTTATGTGTCCAATTTTATTATGTTCTGATTTTAATTTTCTAATTGCTGCTTTGACATTGTTAATTTTATTTTATTTTAAATTTTATATTTCCAATTTTATTACCAAATGTGTTTTGAGTAGAATTTTTGTTAAACTCCATTTCACGAAAGAAGTCCCGCAGAGGCGGCGCCACTTGTCGTAAGAGACGATTCATAAATATTTATTTATCTCGACATCTCATGCACTGGTTAATAAAATCCACAATCATAAGTAGAGAAAGCTGTATGAGGTAGAAGGGTTGTTGTCGGAATGTTGCTAACCATACCTACATATAATAATAGGTAATTAGTTCCACTTATTGCCGCGGGACTTCTTTCGTGAAATGGACTTTAGCTTAGTTTTACATTATAATTATGCATGCTGTGGTCTCCTGTAAGTGAAGGAGTACACCTACGTGATACTTTTGTCGTCGTTTTTTTATTTATTTAATGTGCTTACGAGTATGTATATCCTTTGTTGGAGATCCGAAATAAATAAATAAACATATTTTGATAAACATACAACAAGACACTGAATTGCAAATTGCAAAAACCATAAAAACATTTTAATTTCGTGGCGACCGTAACACATCCCCTTAACTGCCTTAGATTCTAGAAACTATGGAAAATAAAAATAGCATTTCTAAAAAATGATTGAACAAATAGCGCCGTGACGGTACATACGACTCAACGTCACCAAATAATGTATTACTTTAATTATCTACCCGCTTCGTCAGTTTTGTGTCGCGCCGTTAGTGACGCGCCTTAATTCCTCTGTATTTACTCTGTGGTCACCAGCGAAATAAAACTATCCTCTTTTTTATTAGTGAGTGTCGTAAATGATAATTAATGATGTGGGACTAGCGACACGCCCCGGCTTCGCACGTGTGCAATTTATATGTGAAGCCGGTATTCTGTTGACGACACTTTGTGCATAAGTTCTGAGCCAAAAAGTACAAGGCGTGCATGAATTCAAGATTTAACATAGTATAAGCCTTTGTCGAAAGAGATGTATAATAAATAACTGCAATCGGTGACATGGCTATTAACTAAATAATTAATACAAGTGGTTAGAAACAGCTTAGGGTACCGAGTGATTCTCTACTGTGGGAACTAATGCCTGGTATGCATAACTCCTCCATCCATAAGTTCAAAATCATCATTTGCATTCTGAGAATGATGGTTTTGATGTATATTACAAATAGATAATATTTTAGGATTAAATCTAACAAGACACAATTGATTAATAAGATGATTAAAATTAATATGTAAATGATTAGAGTTCCGATATTATGAATATTCACAAATGCGTTTCGCTTATAACACTGTTCACTACACTTTCACTTTTCAGGGAATGAGCTATTAACTGTAAGTTTTCAAAGTCTATTTCATCTAAGTTGATTGGAGGTTTTCCTTGTAGGCTGGTCGGTATCTCTATGCTGGGTAGATGCACGTTCGGCGTGATAAGGGCTGCCAGCAGAGCTGCTTGTATGTCGTTTTGTCAGTGTTTTTCCCATTTTCCCTTCGCAAATATCGTCTAGAGTCAGAATACAAGTGGCGAAAATATTGTGCTGGTTTATGTCTTCACGTAATATTCCATCAAAAATGTGTGAACACCGGAAAATAGGCTCCAAGTGACCGTCTGTATAATTTTGATTTTCACCTTGGAGGATTTCACTGGCAAGGGAAAACACGTTGAAATTTCAATGGTATTCTTCATTAAGTCCGTGATGCATGAGTCTTCGTCAGCTGGGGAGACGTCTGTCTCGTAACAAATAAACTTTCCGTCGTCCATTTCCCTGCATGGCTAGGAGAGCGCTAATATTTTCAACCCTTTCGCAAGAATATTGTATGTTTGGGAATGATAAGGAATGTAAGGTTTGTTCAGGGGTTATACATTGGGAATGGGTGTAATTGCTAATATGATATTTCGTTGGATGGTTGGAATCGATACATTTATTAAATATTATTCGTTTGCCTTTTATATATGATTTTATATTTGAACAATGTTCTATACGACATAGAACTTACAATTACTAATTTATACGTATTCTAGAATATTATAATCTAAATTGTTACTTAATTATAAATCTAGAACTTTTACTATGTTGTGTCAGTCATCTATTAGGAGGACGAACCTGTGGGGGACGCCTTATGTCTTTAATTGGAACCTTAGTTTGTCTCTGATTGGTCTGTACCGCGACTGTATTACGGTGAATATTACTTCTTACTATAGCTTTTTGATAACGTGGCTTATCTTTGCTTCGTCGAGTGTTAACGCCTTTAATTAAAATGTTATCTTCAATTTTAATATCGAATTTATTTTCTCCGCTACGCTTTTGTCTTATGGTTTCTTTGTTTTTAACCATTTTATCGGTTAAATAATTATATAAGTATTTTGATCTCTTTACGTGTTCTTTAACTAATTGTTGGGTATAAACTTTATCAAAATCTACTGCAAAATTATTAGATGAATCCGTATGTCCGAATACGACTTCAAAGGGAGTGAGACCTGTGGTAGAGTGAATTGATTGATTATAGGACATTATAGCATATGTCATAACGGTTACGGCGTCTGATATTTTGGTTTCGTATTTTGCAAGTCGGTAAATTTCGATAATTGTCGAATGAAACCTTTCTATTATACCCATTGAATTAGGATTATGTGGAGTTCCTATGTGAAGAATAATTTTGTAGAAAGTTAACATTTCTTTCAACAGTTTATTATTGAATTCTGAACCTGAATCTGAACTAATTTTTCTAGGCACGCCATAAAATGAGAAGAACTTTAATAACGCTCTCACTATTTCTGGTGTTGATCTATTGGATACCTCAAATGCTTGTCCAAGTTTGCTAAAAGCGTCTACAATAGTCAAGAAATATTTTCCTTCTATCGAAAATAAATCAATAAAAATCTCTTGAAAAGGTTTAGTCTGAGTCTGTGTTAACTGTAATTCAGGCTTAAATGGTTTTCGGTCATATTTCATTCTCTTACAAATTTCGCACGAGTTTATAATACTGCCCACTGTTTGTTCTAAGTTATTCCAAAAGTATGTGCGTTTTAAATGGGCTATTGTTTCTTTAATGCCGCGATGGCAAGTTTTACCTATGTGATACTTTGTGACAATATCACGTTGCTCTTCTTCGTCTTCAACATAGACTACTCTTAGGGTGCATTCATAAAAACTAACTGAATCCTTTTTATAAAGGTTTGTAATTACCTTGGAAAATAATTTTCTATGTATTTTGTCTTCGAAATAAAGGAAATATTTAACTTTAGGTCGTATGTACTCTTTAAGGATTTTTTTAACTATTACAGGGTTATCCGTAGGCATGTGCACTTCGAGTACCTTTTGTTTATCTCTAGAGAGATCTTTGACTACAAATTCGTTTCTATTCCATGTGAAAATTAATATTTGTGTAGGTTCGGTATTAATAGCTTCGTTTAGTATAGGTATGTCAGCAGAGTCAGTGTTTTCTTCAGAATGAACTGTAATATTCGTTAAGGAGCCTGGTTTTTCAGAGGCTGTAAGAGTTCCACTATCGAATGATTGAATCGAATATGGGGATCTCGGTCTGTCGTCGTCATCGTCGGATGAAATAACAATGGAACTAGGAGTTGCGTCTTTCGAAATATTATTTTAATGATAGAGGCAAGGGACCTCTTTTCATCCTCGTATAGGAATCAATTGATTAAATCGCTCAACTGTAACATTCTATTCTGTTTGTAATTACATATCAATTATATTATCACCTAATAGATAAATATATCTAACCTATCTTACATATTAAAATGACCTAATTTCTAAATATTTTACAATATTTTAATCTAAATGGTTACTTATTAATTCTAAATCAAGAACTTTTACTATGTTCCTAAGCTAAGACCTGCTTGGCCTTCCTTGACAGGAAGAATCCCAGGATTATCTTGAATCCACTGCAGATGAAGGCCCTGGCTCAGGGCTTTATGAGCCACTATCTGGAGGACGAGGATTGTAGCCTTGTTGTGGTACTCCAAATTTAAAATGAGATGGTTGTGTCTGTGTGTTATTTTTATTAGCTTGTAACTGGTTATTTTGAGTATTTGTTGGTTTAGTTTTATTACTGGCGTTGTAATGATTTTGGAAGTTTACCTCTTTTATCACAACGCTAAGTGCGGATTCTAAGTTCATACACTGTTTCAATCTGATCAATCTAATTACATGTTCAGGTAAATTATATAAAAATACGTTTAAGCTGGTGTTATTGTATAGTATAATTTTGGCTGCCTTCATTCCCTCGTCTTGTAAAAGTTTAATTTTTGATATTAAGGAACTTTGTATTATCTGGATTTGATTCATTTCTTTTTAGAGATTAATACAATACTATTCTAAGTTTAAGTTAATATTAAAATAATGATAAATTGCATTTAAAAAGCAAACAAATAACATAATATCGGCGATGTTTGTCCGATGTTATGTTAATAAAACAAAATATAATTTTAAAAACTTATACACAACGCAAATGGCGATTTTTGTCCAAGAGGTTGATTAAACTAACTAATAACGTAATATCGGCGATTTTTGTCCAATATAATGTTGATAAAAGAAAATAGAATTTAAAAACTTATACACAACGCAAATGGCGATTTTTGTCCAAGAGGTTGATTAAACTAACTAATGACGTTAAATGGCGATTTTTGTCCAATATAACGTAAGAGAGGGATAGACAAATAACGTAATATCGGCGATGTTTGTCCAATATAACGTTAATAGAAGAAAATAGAATTGAAAAACTTATACACAACACAAATGGCGATTTTTGTCCAAGAGGTTGATTAAACTAACTAATGACGTTAAATGGCGATTTTTGTCCAATATAACGTAGGAAAGGGATAGACAAGGGAGGGAACAATACAATGCGAAAAGGTCTACTCACATTAAAGTACTGCTCAATCCCATGCCGATTCTCGTCTGCTGGTGTTGATCTCCTTCGTGCTGCCGCTCGATGACAATTTGTTTGTGTAGGTTCCCGGATAATGCCAGACGATCAGCACTCCGCTAGGCCAATTTTTAAAGCACGTACAACGAAGAGACTTTTCGCGAACTTTATCCGACCCCGGCTGCGCCAGTCAAATATGAACGGCAGTGATTTAGTTTAAAATAAACTTTAATTAAGATATTTACAATAATTAGGAGGTGTGCTCGGTTAGAGCGATGCAGACGGAATGCTTACGAACTATTGATACATATTTTATATAAAAAAAGGTTAAAAACTAAAAAAACAATATTTCGAGGAAGGGACCACCAGGCCACTTCAGATCAACGTTAAAACTTAAGTGTTAGAAAAAGGTGTCGTGTCGAAAGAGATGTATAATAAATAACTGCAATCGGTGACATGGCTATTAACTAAATAATTAATACAAGTGGTTAGAAACAGCTTAGGGTGTCGAGTGATTCTCTACTGTGGGAACTAATGCCTGGTATGCATAACTATCTAGTTTCGTATATAAATAGATAGATCGACATAATAAATTCTTTGCTGAACGTGTTTTACGACCCGACACGATTGTGAGAATAATTTGGTTCAGTAAAGGCTTTGCTGATTGCGTACTCCTAGACATGCAGTTTTATTGTATTACTCAAGCCGACTATTGTATTACCCAAGTAATTTCTAATAAAATAATTATTAAATAATTTTCCGACACACTAAAACAGCATGCAACTATATTGGACAGCCAATAAACCCATGACGTGGCGTTATCAGAGCACGCTACATTACACGCCCCAAAACACACAAGAAATAAACACGCAGCTACTGAATAAACGGAAGTGTGGACATTGCTATAACTAACTTCAAGAAACTGAAAAAATGTTGGTGAAAATATATGTGTGTCGCAAGTTTAGTTGGCTGTGATAGGGTTGGCGAAGATGGTAAGAATTGAAATGGTAATAAATACGAGTGTTCTAGTATTTTCTAGGCGTAATTTCTACAACTGTTTTTGTACAACAGATTGTCATGATTGTCTGCAACACGGGTTGCGGTGCGATCCAATCAATATTTGAATAGTCTATAGATAGGGTTTTCCTGGGTTTTCCTGTAAGAAATTAGTGTTTTGCATGCTAACTTTGGCATAAAACTAGCATGAACAATTGTTAGTGTCCCATTAAAATAAAAATAAATAAAAAATCTCTACCCTAGAAAACTGGATTAGTGATTACACTTTGTCGTATTTCATCATCAGTTCATTCTCGTCGTTTTAACATTTTCTAGGAAGGATAATCGCTATAATGGCCTTTATTGGATACGATAAAATATAATAAATGTATAAAGCGAATTGGACATAATGCATGAAAAACTGGGCGTGCGGCTATAATACCTATCGACCTCATCGTCCTCCAGCCCGTATCCCAATAAATTAGGGGTCGCCGCAACATGTCCCTTTCTTCCATGTCTCTATTAGTCGTAAGAAATGACTATATAAGAGGAAACTTTTCGGTCAAGTTGTGCGGAAATCGGTTGTCATGGTATGGGAATGTGACGCGGAGGGATGAGGAAAATGTCGTGAGGAGAGTTTTGACTATGAATGTCGATGGCTATAAGAGTAGGGGAAGACCAAAGAAACGATGGATGGACTGTGTGAAAGATGATATCGCTAGAAAGGGAGTGACTACCGTGGCATGAAAAATTCGAAGGCTAGATTTCCATGTGGATGTCGTGATTCATTATTGACTTCAAAAGAGATGAAGTTCTAAATTCGACTGAATGTTGCTTTTTTATATTGAAAGTCCCATTTACTTATAGAGCAAATAATAATATAATTGCCCGTTGAAAGCACTATAAAGGAAGCAATAACGAAAGTAGAACTGTCCAAATAGGTAACTAGTATGGTAACAGAGCTACTGTCAATACCGACTGGGGCCCAGTTTGGCAAAACCAAACCACTATATGAAAAATTTTGAGGCGAAATCTTGATACATGAATTGAACCACGTGGTGTGTCATTCATGAGTGTTGTTGGTTAATGCAGTTTCAACAACCCTGTAGTATTGGTTGCCCTTCAGATATAAAGCAGGGCTTAAGCAATGCATGTGCAGTCGAATAGTTCTTGTCGGTGAATTAGGGATAATTGAAAACTAATTGGAAGTGTTGAAATACAGGATCAGGAGGTAAGCTTGAGGGTTTCGGACGTCAGGAGGTTAACTGATGCAAATATTGGAAAAGTTGTGATGTTAAGCAATTAGTAATCAGGTCAAGATTATTCATTTGTCTATTTCTAATCAAGTTCGCTGGTGTAATGGTGTGCAGTAAGAATATTTTTTCTTCATTTGTTATTGGTATAACCTTACCTTATTCGTGATTATTTTGGACTGGTAAGTAGATAGATAGATAAATCGTTTATTTAGTGCACACAAAAAACAGCACAGCATACAAAAGCACGATTAAATAATTACTATACTGCAAGGTGTCAATATACAAACAAATATAAAAGGAAGAAAAACAAGACATGAAGTGAAAAGTGAATTTGTGATTATTTCGGGAATGTCAAGTGTTGGTTCGTGCAGTGGTTGTGAGTTAACAGATCGTGTTCGAAATACTACAGAATGCTCCAAAACGAAGTTCTTCAGTGAAGCAAAGATACCCGGTGCTAAATAAAAAGATGAATATTGGGCAGGCAATATTGTTTTTTTAATTTTTTATAAAAACGTTGCCCTACACTAGGAATTTTTCCTGTATCGTGGGTGCGTTTACAAACATTTAATGTTTGATGGGCTGTAATTGGTTAATGATATTGTCATCACTAAGATATTTACATGGACCTTTGAAGACTGGAACTGTTGAAATAAATTAATTTAAGATATTGTAATTTGGTTTGTTTTCTGGAAATATTATGAACGCCTGTTATTGTACGCCTGTATTCCTCGAAGGGTTGGGCATAGACGTAGGTATACAAGACCCTTACCCTTTAGAAAGTCCCATGTAATAGGAGGCGAGCCTATTTCCATCAATTGAGTACGTATCAAGACTTTGGACTACTTCTGAAAAATTCTTAGTAGATATACCTAATAACACTTTGACCGACTTGGGAATCGAATCCAAGGACCTCACGCTCCGCAGTCGCGCTTGCGACTACGAGACAAAGAGGCAACACAGTTTTTTTTGTAAATGTTGACTTTTAAAAGTGCCTCACAAGGGCCTAAATGATTTGACTTTTGACTTTGCAGCCCCAAAGGAAATTGGGACGATGACCCCAATAAATACCATAAACTTAATATTAAGACAAAAATTTATGGTTTGTCGATTTTGAAACAGAATAACAGATGAATTAGAGATATGGAGTTCCTGATAGCTGTCCCGAGTTCCTTGGAGAATGGTCTCGTAATGCTTACTCGAGTAGTCGACACACACACACACACACACACAGTCCTTCCAATGCAGCTAGGCACAAATATTGAGCTGAGGCTCATAAGATTTCAGTATCAGAGTGTGACGATAAGCTGGTTCTACACAAGAATAGAATATAATAGAATACAATATATTTATTTGCTTTAAAACATGGTACATTCAGGTCTTTTAATATAGTTTTGATCTTACATGTTTCGCCATGGCAATGCATACAAATATTTAAACATGTTAAATAAAATAAAAACATTTTATATGTACAACACATTTTTTTTTTCACATGTCTAATAACATTGTTTATTGGGGTTTCGCATATATTTGAACACTTAACAATAATAAATAGGTACATAAAGTAATATAATTAAAACTCATTATCTTATCTTATATTTATCTGTTACTTTATTATCAAAAAAATCTTTTACACTATAAAAACAATTTTCAATAAGCCATAAGTGTAATTTGGATTTAAAGTGTTTTAGAGGGAGTTCCCTTATTTCTTTTGGAATATTATTGAAGACTTTAATTGCTGTGATAAAGCTATTTTTATGACATAATGTGTTTTGATGTGAAGGAATTCTTAGCAAGTTCAGTTGTTACTTAAGAAAGAAAGAAAGAAAATACGTTTATTTGCGGTACATATGGCGCAAGCAAAGGAACAAACACTAAAAACAATTTGGGGGAAAATATGCGTCAGATCCACTTGACACTTGATATTTAACTATATTCAGAACGCTAGTCCAAATAACTCCAGACGGAATTATTAGATATTATGTCACGTCTGCCATCTTGATCCGTTCTGTGGCGCGAGTTGACTCCGGTTTTTGGTCGAATGGTCAGAAGAAATAACAGCACGCAGAGGAGACCCCTTGGGTTTGAGCAGCTTCGGCAGGTGATAGGTGACAGGCGAACATCTACAATTTCACAAGATTTATTTTATACATTTTCTGCTTTATTAAACAGTACATGTAAAAATGTGTTTCTTTTTAATTTTTAGGGTTCCGTACGTCCGGATGAAAAACGGAACCCTTGTAGGATCACTCATGTGTCTGTCTGTCCGTCTGTCCATTAGGATTATGAATTTCTGTGACTCAAACACAAACGTGTAATTCTATGGTCTTAAAATAACATGCTAAATCACTCAATATTATGCATACAAACTTACATTTGCATTGGAATTTATGGGGGAACATGTTTTACAACTACAACGATAGGTTTTTTCTTGGGATGAATTCATCACAACTACGGAACCCTTCATTGTGCGTGGTCTGATATGCAGTTGGCTGGTTTTTGTCAAATACATTACCCTTTTTTTTTTTGGGTGGGAAATCATCAAATGACGTGTCAGACTCTTACTGACTAAAACCCACCCGTCTTCCTTCTGCTGCCTGTGCAAAGCCAGGGGGCCACGGTATCCCTTTCGGACTTTCCCGCAACCCCAGCAGGCAATGGTCTCATCGGACCCCTTCACTCGTTGACACTCTTGGAGGCGCGCGTGAAACACAACGCGCCTTCGACCCGGGCTTGGCCCTTACCGGACAGCGAGCTACCCATTGCTCACCGTCCGCAAGCCCGCGCCTACGGTGGCCGGGAATCAGTAATTGATTCCCGACGCCCAGGGCGTCTCCTCCAGCGGCGGCTAGGGGCGTGAGGGCGCGAAATTTGCCTCTCCCTCACGCGTTCCGCCTCCTCCTTTGCGAGCATTACTGCTTCGCAGAAGGAGGTGACGGCCTCCCATGCCCTCTCGCTCCGTATCATGGCCTGGACCAGGGCCGGACGCGAGAGATCCCCGCCACCGATCGCCTCCACGAGGACACGGCGGTGCTCTGCCCGAGCCGGGCATACCTCCACCGTATGCTCCACCGTGTCCTCCGGGCGATCCACGCAATGATGACACCCGGGCGTTTCCTCCCGCCTTATCCGAAACAGGTACCTCCCGAAACAGCCATGTCCGGTGAGGATCTGCGTCAGGCGGAAGGTGACGACGCCGTGGAAATACATTACCCTGGGATTATAATACCCATTGGGGTGTTTTGAATTCATGCTTTCGGCCTTGAGCTTATGTGGGACACCGTTTTTAAGGGTACCTATCGTGTTTTAAATCTCAGCAAAAACGAAATCGTGTGTTGCACGGTGCACCACACAAATACTTGTATAGTGAGACTAGACAAATTATTGTTATATTGAACTAAGCTGATGCTTGAGTTAGGATTTGGTTCACGCCAATAGTGCAAAAAGTGGGGATGATACACATGACCATGGGCTATTACGTACAGGGTCAAATGAAATTACTTAGCGAAACTCCGGAGACGTCTTGGTTATGTCTTAAAAAGATGGGGTCAACAACCGCATGAGTTTAGAAAATCAGTATTTTTTTGTGTAAGCTTCACATACGTGATGGATATCAATACTTATCTAAAAAAGATAAAACGAAGTAAATATTGTAATTGAAATATGGGTTAAGAAAATTTTTTTTTTTGTTTCATATTGTTTAGATATCGATACGTAACACGTCTGCGGAGTTTTGCTAGCTAGTTTAATCTGACCCTGTAAATGGCGTAACTTATTTTTCAGAAAGAAGTGGAAGATCAACAATGTTCGCTGTAGCGCTATTTTGCATCGCATGCGCCGCGTACTGGGCGTGGCGCCGGAAGAACACGAAGACTACCGAGCCGCCATTCTTCCCGGGAGCGTGGCCTATTGTGGGACATGCACCGGACCTTATTGGGGATAGCTGCAGTACGTACAATATTTTCTAGCTGTTTCTGAAAGAAATGAAGTAATTCTAGAAAGACTTTCTGAATGTTTGCTGCTGAACAGGGAACTTTTCGAATCAACTGTCTCCAAATATTACTTCCAGGACGATCGTTATCCTATAAGGTCCAAATTCACTATTACTCAAGGGGGTTGAGTAATAGTGCATTTGGAGCTTACCGTGGTTAAAATTGAATGCCTTTTTACGCATTGCTAAATTACTCCTTCGTGCACTTCAAGATCAAGTATTAGGAAAAGTTCATCACCCATAAGATAGCTGTGCGACACTCAATATCTGTACCTAAATCCTTAATTTTAGAACTGTGGGATGTCATCAACGATCTGGCTAGGCAAAGTTACGACATCGGAGGAGTCGTGTCAGCTAGCATCGGACCACGGACTGTGTATAGTAAGTAAAGATGTTACTGAAAACAATGTCATAAGAGCCACATGACGCACGCTCATGAATTACATTATCTAATGAACCAATTTTAAACTAGACCCGATGTTATTAATTTATCAACGGGATTTAGACTTAAGGCGTTGACCCCTTCTTTATTATAAGATGATTATACAACAAACACACAACAAAATACACGTTTTTCTAAACCAGCCTTGTAAACCGACATATTTATTTCTGCTCAATGGCACTCCTTCCCCCAAGAACAAGCCCTGTTTAGTTTCAAAAGTGCCTGTAAATGGTTTAGTTGAAATAAATGCTTCGAGTTTGAGTTTGAGCTTTTATCATCCTATGAGAAAATAAAGTAAGTGCAACTTATGAATAAGAATAGTACCTACGTTTATTTATTTCATTCTCACTACTTGAGGAAGACACTCATTTTATATTTGAAAAATAACAAATATAAAATGAGTGTGCAGTATGTGCATTTCGCGCGTTTTTCTTTTTTTCACAAATTCTCTTTTTTTTATTTGGCTCGCGCGCGGTTTTCTTCATCATACAGCCTGTTACTTGTTCATACAATGTTCGTGATTGATCTCTTTGGTGATTGGAACTTTTACTAATATATCCAATTCAAATCACTTTTAGTCCCTAAGGATTAAAGAGCTATTTTGGTCCCTGTTTACGAAGAATAACCTGTTTTTTTTAATAGATGTGATAATAACTTTTTTCTATTAAAGTACAGCTCGACCAAAGAGTTCTCACTGCATTTTGTAGTTGAGCGTCATATTACGATATTAATTCTTATGTTTTTGATGCAATTGCATGCGGTTTGATAAAAAAATGTGTATTAAACTACAAATAACTTGGTATTACCCGGTTACTTAACAGTTTCACAACCTACTAATTTAACAATCGAATTGATTTTTATTACCTCGCAGTAGGTGCGAAAAGTAGAGTATACACCTCGAGAATAAATGTGTCTTCGTATTGCGCTAGCTTAGCATCCCTCGCTGTACTGAGGATCCTAGCCTTAACTCCCTCGCTTCGCTCAGGAGTTAACTCAGAGCTCCCTCGCTGCACTCGGGAGCCCTAGATTCCTTCGCTACGTTCGGGATTCAAAATAGCGTCCATCACATTAATATACTGCTTTATCCCATGAGTGAATAATCTACTATTATGTAAGATTACTGTCAATCTCTGATCAATTATAATTGAAATGTAATAATTATGTTCCAGTTGTGACCGACCCGGATGACAGTTTCACGGTAGCAAACATGTGCCTCGAAAAAGACGGGTTTTATGACTTCGCTAAACCATGGCTAGGCGAAGGCTTAGTCACAGGGAAATGTGAGTTAAACCACCTTCAAAGTATAGTATCAAGAAAGTAACCAATTAGTTTCGTTGTTGATGCGTCTGTTTAAAGTTTGACTTCCAAAGTGAAATTACAAAACAGCAAAAAATCAGGAAGCCGCTTTTTCACATGTCTGATGCTCTTGGTATTTCCATAAAGCAATTGTTAATTTTTACAACCAACAACCATAAAATATGCCAATAGTTAAAACGAAAACCATATTCAATTAAAATTCCCCAGATTCGATATGGAAGAATCACCGCAAGTTCCTGAACCCAGCATTCAGTCAGATACTCCTGGACACTTTCATGGGCGTCTTCAACAGCCAGTCCAGGAAGCTGGTGGGAGACCTCGAGAAAGAAGTTGGAAAAGGACTCTTTGACCACTGGACATACACTCGACACAACGCATTGGAGACTATTTGCTGTAAGTATACCTATAGGATGATATAGGAGATAAGACGAGAATCCTGAGTGCGACGCGGGATTCTAACTCGCTCAAGATGAAGACATCTTTATCCCCGAGGGGAATAATCTACATTTCGCACCTACTGCGAGGTAATAAAAAACGATTCGATAACGCGACTGCAAAGAGTCTTCCTAATACCTAATCACTGGAGCCTGTCCCTGTATAGAAGTATGAGGAACAGGGTGTAAAGTTTACTCATACTCCATAGAAAAGAGAGGATCCTCCAACCAGATGGGTGTTGTGTCTGGTGGGCTACTGCCTGATGATTGACATCGGGACATTGTATATAATGCTAGTCACGCGGTAAACACTACTTGCGCGATGGAGGATTTTGCGTGACGTCAGTATAATGCGTAGTTCATATGTGGCGATGTAGATGCCACCACACATGTAAGCGAGAAAATGGCTGGATTGGACAATGCCAAACTCTCAAACCATGGAATACTTTGGGCTAGCAAAAGGCTATATAATATGTTTGGAAATTAATTTATGAATATTTTTTTATTATTTATTCCAGTGACAGCTTTAGGAGTAGACTTTACAGACTCAAACCTCAACAGCAAATACGTGGAGGCGACTGAACTGATCCTCAACACGATAGTGGAACGATTCATGAAGTTCTGGTGGCACAGCCCCTACACCTTCGCATGGAGCAACCTCAAGAAGAAGCAAGATGCTTGTCTGAAGATACTGCACAATATGTCATATACGGTAAGGATACTTTTGGATGTCTTTTTATGTTTTAATGCCAAATTATTGCAGTGTGGAAGTAGACTGATAGTTCAATAAAGTATACACCTTCAATAAAGACTAAATGCACTTGGGTGCATTATAACTTACTAAGTATCTTTCTGGGTGTTACAAGAGTTAAAGTTAATGTTTTGTTGTTTAATAGAACGTAATATATCAATAAAAACTTTTTCACAAAAAATAAAACCGACTTCAAAAAAAAAAACACTACAAAGTGAAAAATAACTTTGATTTCGGAAGTCGGTGTCTTGGGTTTTTATTTTCGTTTTTTTGCCACCGACTTCCGAAATCAAAGTTATTTTTCACTTTGTAGTGTTTTTTTTTTTGAAGTCGGTTTTATTTTTTGTGAAAAAGTTTTTATTTTTCATTTTTTAGTTGTGGTACCTACACAAAACCCCCACAAAAATTTGAATACCAAGTAAATTACAGTGACAGGAACTATTAGAATATCATCCACATATGCTAGGTGGGAAAAATATGTATTATTGAAGCTAACTCAAAAACCCTTCATCAGATCTTGACCAAATTTATATGGGACCACTTCTGAAGTATGCCCTACCAAACAAAAAAGAATCATCAAAATCAATTCATAATTGGCGGAGTAATCGCGTAACAAACATACAAAAAAAAAAAAAAAAATACCGTCGAATTGAGAACCTCCTCCTTTTTTTGAAGTCGGTTAAAAACAGACATGTCATCGTAGTGATTACTTTCAGCTTTTTAATGTTCCGAATGTGTAATTGGTTGCAGGTTCTTCAAAAAAGAAAGTCTGAGTTTAATGGAAATATTTGCGCTGAGAAGAGTATAACACCAGGTAAAAAAGTTATTCCAGACTGCTTTCTTATAGGTACATCCACAGAATAAACTTAAACATCCTTCAACTCTAGGAACAAAATTCAAACCCTTCTTGGACCTCATCCTGGAGCTGTCAGTTGAGAAGGGAGTGTTCAACGACCGAGAAATCAGAGAGCATGTGGACACTATGATCGTTGGCGGCCATGACACCTCGGCGAATGTACTTATGTTTACCATGATATTGCTGGGATCACACCCTGAGGCTCAAGAGAAAGTGTATGCTGAGTAAGTAAAATAAAAAAATTGTGTATTAATCAGACTGGTTTAAAGAAAAAAACATTTCAATACGAATAATGATTTCCAAATTCTGGTTCTAGCTCTCTAAGATTTTATTCTTCAGTCATCAGAAAATGGTGATGATGATAAATAGTAGTAAAATTTATTATTATTATAAGTCTAAGTTGACCTTGACCTGGTTTCAGACTTCAAACCCATTTCTATTTTATTAATAAAAAAATATAATATAGGATTTCGTGAGTCTTGGTCCTAATCCATTTTTTTCTTCTAAATATTTTTATGTACTGTAGGATACAAGATGTTCTGGGAGGAGATAGAGACGTGGAGAAAACGGACTTATCGAAGCTGGTGTACTTGGAGGCTGTTCTGAAGGAGAGCATGAGGATTTTCACCATCGTACCAGTCCTGGCCAGGAAACTCAATAAAGATATTAAACTAAGTAAGCTTCTGTATGCAATAGTACAAACAAAAAAATATAAATAACTTAAATAATAATGTAGCAAGCGCTGCTAACAGATTCATCATCCTCCAGCCCTTATCCCAATTTATTCGTGGTCGGAGCAACATGTATTTTTCTTCCATACTTCTTTATTAGTCGTCATCGCGGTAGTCACTCCATTTCTAGCCATATCATCTTTCACACAGTCCATCCATCGGTTTTTCGGTCTTCTCCTACTCTTATCTTATAGCTCTTGTCTTGTACATTCGTACTCAAAACTTTCCAGCCCTGTTCACAGATTACTATTAATAAATAGAACTTTATCAACAGTTCTGGGGACTTCGTAGCACAATACATTATTTAAATTAATACAGTCATTGCTTCAAATTGTTTGGGACGGATATCCCGATTAGTTTTAGAAAATAGCTTGGGTTCTTACAAAAGTCTATTCAGTTCCATTCGTCAAACCGCATGCATTATATGCATTTTTTTTGTGATTGTTGTGCTGCTGGGAGTTTGCTGCGCTACTTGTTCTTCCCAGCTATAGCACTAGGGAGTGGTGAAGAGCGGACGTTTTGGGTGACTGTTCTATGTAATTTTAATCTTCAAAAATTGCTGATTAGCAGCCAAATTTGAATAAATATCTTTTAATTTGAGTAATTTTCTGCAGAATTTCCATCTTCATCTTACAAAATCTGAAATTTCATGTTTTAGAAAACTACACCCTCTCAGCCGGAAGGACTTGCTTCCTATTTGTGTTTGGGCTTCACAAGCAGCCGGTTTGGGGCCCAGATGTGCACGAGTTCAAGCCTGAACGCTGGCTGGAACCTGGCAAACTGCCTGAAACCCCTAACGCGTTCGCTGCCTTTGGTTTGGGCAGACGACAGTGTATTGGTAAGAACTGATGACAAGTGTCTATAGAGGCGCACCTACCTACTGGCTGCTGTGGAAAAGAAGCTTCAAAAGATTCCGGGGGATCCCATAGTCTGGTCTAGTCTAATTTAAATATGTCAGCACGGGCTTGTGGCAATTCTTTGTGTATTAGTTCAAGTGAATGTCTTTTCTCTGATGTTATAATTAATTAATCTATGCTGATGATGAACTTGGTTCTTAATAGCTTTTAGTCCATAGAGTTAGAAAATTAATTAAATCACTTACATCGGGAGTCTTACTTTTTTACTTTCTTTTTTTTTCATTTAATGACCTATGTTATCTTTCCAGGTAAAGCCTATGCCCTGATGTCGATGAAGACGACACTTGCTCACGTGGTGCGCCGCTACAGAATCAAGGCCGATCACAGCAAGGTGCGGCTGAAGATCGATGTCATGCTGAAGCCAGACGCGGGACATTACGTCAGCATTGAAAGGAGGACGTAGAATAAAATGGATGGGAAGCTGTTGAGAGATTATGTCTGATGAGAAGAATACAAAACGATGGTTTACATAATGTTTGCAGTTCGAGGGAGCTACGATTGGTCAAAATTTGAACAAAAATTAAGTGTGAAACGGTTTTGAATGTCCAGTGCAACTATTAGCTGTTGACTGGCCGTTTGCTCTACAATACCCTACAATTCTGAAATAAGACTGTTTTGTCTAGGTCTGCGGTAAGACCAGTAAAAGTTTATCGAAGGTTCAGAATTATCACCATAAGCAAATCAAGCAGTAACAAATATTATGTTTCAATTTAATTAATTGCATGTCTTGCATAGTTTTAATAAAAAACTCATTAAATTACACAATTCATATTTTGCCATTATTTTTGTAGACATTTTGTTTTAGTTCATCATTACGGATATAGTACTATTACATTGAGTACATAAAGGGCCTTGTATTTGGTTGAATTGAGATCATCTAGTACTAAGTAGATATAGAAATATACATTGTATAATTATGCTTATTTAATAAAAATTGTTGGTAAACTACTTCTTCCATTTAATGCCTCACGATCTTTGATCCCTAGTTACACAAGAAAAAACTGGTTGCCCCACATCATCAAAACCTGTTTTGTTTATTATGTACCTACCCTATGAAAATAATAAACACAACAACCTGGCCGTCGTCTAGCTGATCTTGGTTTTTATTGTTATTAGTAATTAATTGTTTATTGATTTTACTACGATACTAGTTTATCATTTGTGACTTCGAGATACAGGTAAATGGACATAATTAATGCTTGGAGGCTTTTATTTAAGTTCTGTTTACGTTATTAGGGTTCCGTACCTCAAAAGAAAAACGGAACCCTTAGAGGATCACTCGTGCTCGTCTGTCTGTCCGTCTGTCACAGCACTCACAGCCCATTCGCTCCGTTTTTTTTTAAGATGTTCAATAATTTTAAAATAATTTATTTAATATCTTAAAATAAAAAAAATAAAAATGAAAATTGACCATATTTTAGGCTCAGTAGTTTTGGGGATAGAGGGCCTTATCTCCGAAACTACTGAGTCTAAAATTTTGAAAAAAATAAAGAGAGTTGTGGAACTCATAGATTACAGGACAACCTATTAGAAGTCTATGGTCTTAAAATAACATGGTAAATCTCTCAAGATTGTACCTACAAACTCACATTTACAGTTGGAATGTATGGGAGAACATGTTTTTCAACTACAATGTTAAGTTTGTTCTTGGGATAAATTCATCCCAACTACGAACCCTTCATTGTGCGTATTATTGTTTGACACGCACTAGGCCGTTTATTTTTCTTCTTGTTTTCAATATTTTGTTCGTATATTGGCGTGTGCTAGCTGACATATGGCAAATAATTTCATTTATAATTCGTAATGTTAATTACATACTTTCCATACCATTATAAAGAATCAAGTTGGATGAGACCGTTACGAGTGTACCAGAAATCTCCGATGATGAAGACGATGTAATAAAGAAACTACGTGAACAAATTACTCATCTTACATTAGGACTACAGAGCGCTCACTTAGAAATTGAATCGTTGTCTTTGGAAAACAGTAATCTGAAGTCCTTAAACCAAAAATTAGGTAAATATAATGATCTTTATAAGAAAGTAACTTTAACACCCGCCAAACTAAAGTCGTCCAGCTCATAAAAGAACACAGGCAATAGCAATAAAACCAATAAAAAAACTCAAACAGAAACACCGAAATCGAAGATAAATAATATTAATATACCAAAACTATTATAAGCACAAACAACAAAAATAACTTGCTTTATATTGCAGAAAACGTTTTTGAGAATTGTGAACTTTCTCACTACATCACATCCCATGCAAGTATGCAAGTTTTATTAAAAGGTATTAAAGAAAAATTTGCGAAAAATCACCACAATTCTCAATCTGGAAGCGGAGAAATATGGAAAAGATAGTTTTCGTGAGATTATCGATTGAGTAATCGATTACACAGTTACGAAAATGAAACCTTTGCACTAAATAATTAACTCAAAGTAATTAAATGCACTATATATACTTATGTGCAATATAGTGCATATAATTACAGTCATATTAATAAATAAAATATCAATTAATTACTGAAAAAAACAATATCAATGATTATCGATTTCATATCGATTAAAATTAGTTTTCTATTTTTAGTCTATGTCACTGGCATGATAGCTGACTGACACTGACACTAATCTCCTTATGCCTTCTATTTACATGTATTTTAAACCTGCCAGGATGGTAGCTGGTTACATAGACTACTATTATGGCTGGTTAGATGAGGTTATATTAATTACAGACTGAGGTGCAAGCCATTGCTGAATCACTGACAGAATTGTTTCATCGTGTAAGGGTCGTCGGCCCAGTGTATTGCAGTGACCAGTCTGTTGTCATCCCACAATTTACACAGCGATTCATAGTTTCAACAATATCCAATCCACAAGCCGGCGGTAAAATCCAAAATAACAATTCCAAGTTAAGCGTGTGAGCGATCTTCGGTGTCCAGTATGAAAATCATCGCATCGGAAAACACGAAACGAGTGAGCATTCACAGTCGAGTAGTGGTATTTTAAATTATTTCACTGTAATGGGTTGTGATGGTGAATTAAAAGAAGGTTTGCTACAGTATGAGTTCAATAACTTTAACATCAATAATTGCTTACTATTTAAACCGCAACGTGTAGTTACTGCTCATATCATTAGCAGAAGTAAAATATAAATAATGATACCGCACTTATAAACTCGCCGCTCGTTACTTACTGCTGTTATGTAAGGAAAACTTATAAAAAAATCGACTTACTGCCGTTAAGCTTATTGAAATTTAAAGGTTCCCATTAAGATATTAAAATTGCAGTCAGATCAAATTGTACAGCTCATTGCGCTGATTCCGAATCTGTTTAACTCAATTTGGACAAAAATAATACTTACTGCAGTTATCGCAAACGCGGCAGTATATTAGTGTATGGTAACTCTACCGTTCACTGTTCTGAGGGCTCTCAGAACCATAAATGGGTCGATTTCCAGAGGCATTTTTTTTCGTGTCGGGCTGGATAAACGTATTTTAAAATCGAAAAATGTATTAAAAATATTTTTTTATAGACAGTTCAGTGTCTAATCTATGTGATACAACGCTAATATTATGAATAATTTTATTTTAAATATTATTATAAAAATCTTAAACCCTAAAATCCTGATCGCTCTGGGTTGACCCAACTCCCGATTGAATGAAATTTTTTTTTTTAAACTTTTTAATGAGAACGATCATATCAAACAACTTATTTAGATTACATAACAAATAGTTAATCTTCTTAGTACTAAAATATTTTTAGTTCTATTAACAATACTTTTGCCAAAATTTGAATTTAAAATCGTGACCGGGCATTTTATCTCATCGCTCTGCGCTGAGGTAAAACATCGCGCTCATCCCTAGTTACGCGTTATAGACACTCAATTCCCCTCCCGCGGGGCAATGCTTGTAGTGGTCTAACCGCCGAGGAGGATACCTGGGTGCCACGTGCCCGCGTTCCAACATTACGAAGGTAAGTTTATGATTACTCTGGACTTGGTTCTCGAATTTTATGATTGCTATGGCACGTTATTTAAATTCAATAGTAAGCTTGTGAATGTGTTTGCTATGTGCATCAAGTGATCGTTATGATGTTTTTTATGAGACGTAATTACAACTTTCTACTGCTTTTATATTCGGCTATATTTATGATTTTGTGAATTTTTCTGATCGCTATGGCTCTGATTGCTCTGTTCAAAAAGACCAGACCGATGATATTTAGCATTAAGTGTGCGTTATAAATCTATTTTAAGTAGTAGTACCGGACTGTAACAATGACAAACGATGAACTATGCATATAACCTTCAATTTATAACCTTTCCTGGGTTTCTTCAGATAACCTAAACCCATAAACAGATTTTGACGTATTGTACCTTGGATTTAGCTACCACAACTGTAACCCTTTCTTCTCTACAAAGGTTGCTGCAGCAGAAGATTTACCGACTACGTCTCCGATGACTATTAAATTTTCTGAGCTTCCAATAAACCTTATTTTCTTAGTTTGTTGATCAACTAAGCCTTATGTAAATTGTATTTGTTTTTACTTGTTGTGAAATTTTTTATCATTATAATTTACAAACAATATTTTCATCTGATCTGATCATCTGAATATTGGCTATACAAACTTTGTGTATATGACGTGCTTATGAAGTTAATTTTGAATTTAAAATGAATATGTTCTTTAGTACTTTTGTCAAGTGAAATGTCCGTCACTCTATAAATGTTCTCTGAATATATTTTTGCTACGATCTATTTCTCCCAGTCGTTTATTTTATCTTACATTGGTTATGGGCCCAGCTGCCCAGAGATCCAAATCGCGAGACCCAGGGTGGATAGAAGTAGCGTAGTTCCAGTTAGAAGTCTGGAGTGTTAAATAAGGAGTTACATTTATTTTTCAAGCAGCGAAATAATTATTTGTGCAAAGGAGCGACAATGAGCGGTATGTTTAGAATCGAGCCCCTAAACAAAGACAATTATGATAGCTGGCGAATACAGGTGCAAACGATCCTAATAAAAGGTGATGGATGGAATTATGCAAGTGGAAAGCTACCAAAACCATCTGAAATAGGAGAAGCTAAGAATTGGGAAGCAGAGGATGAAAAAGCCAAAGTGGATATAATTTTGTCGATGTGTGGTACTGAACTTCGACATATTAGGGGCTGTAACACTTCTAGAGAAGTTTGGCTGAAATTAAAGTCTATTTATGCTTCGAAAGGACCTGCTAAGAAGTCTACACTTCTGAAGCGACTGATGTTGCACAAAATGTCAGAAACAGGTGATGAAAAAACTATTCAAATGATCTCGTATCATTTGAATAGTTTTTTCGACGCTGTTGATAAACTAGCAGAAATGAGTATTCATGTCAACGATGATTTGCTGTCTATAATGTTGTTATATAGTTTACCTGTAAAATTTGAAAGCTTTAGGTGTGCTATTGAGTCAAGAGACGAGTTGCCGAAACCAGAGGCATTAAAGATTAAAATATTAGAAGAGCACGAATCCAGAGAGATGAATAGATCTCAGAATGAAGGCGTAATGCATACATATATGAAAAAACGTGCAAAGAAATGGGACAAAGGACGAAAGTTGTAAACAAAATTAATCCAACTTCCAGCGGAGAAGGATTTAAATATAAATGCTTTAAATGTCACGAGCAAGGACATAAGGCATCATAATGTCAGAATTTATTTATTTATTTATTTATTTATAAAGGTACACCAACAGCTTCTGTATACAAAATATAAAATAACAGTAGTTAACGGTTATGTGCTTATACAGTTGCCAATAACAGGTGAACCAACATTCTCAAATACAGTGATAACCTTAGGTAAAAACGAAAAGAATAGGTATTTTTTTTATAAAAATTAAGTGGTAACAATGTAAACAGAAATACAAAATGATACAAGTTAAAAGTTACAAAGGTTGCAAGAAATACTTACATACTAAAACAACAAATCTTTAGATTGTGCGGGTTGCGTGCTTTGGGACCTTAAGATTTGGGTTTTAAAGTTTTTTAGGGAGTCATGATATATGTCAACATGTGGAGTGGATTTTATGTAAGAATTAATCTCTCGGCTGAGCCTATTGAGAGGTGAGTTTACTCCTATATTTGTGTTGGATGCTTTAGTGCAGAATAAATGGGTAATGGGATATCTGGGTAAATTATAGGGGACTTTTAGTCCAATTTGTTCAGTTAAATTATCGCAGTCTAATCTATTGTTAACCAATTTGAAAAAGAACATGAGATCTTGTACCAGTCGGCGGTCGCGCAGAGTAATCATTTCGTAACATTGAGTACGCTGTTCGTATGGACACCGGGGAGATATATCACCGAAGACATATGCTAGGTGTTTTGTGAAGGCTCTTTGGATGCTTTCTACTCTTTGTGAGTGTACTGCATAGTGCGGGCTCCACACCACGCTGGCAAATTCAAGGTGGCTCCGAACTAAAGCGTTATATAGGACAATTTTTGTTCTTGCCAGCTTAAACCCTTTAGTACTTCTCTTAAGAAATCCTAGTAGCCGTGCCGATTTCGTAACAATATTATCAATATGGCTTCTGAAGTTGACTTTACTGTCCATGATGATGCCAAGATCACGAATCTCATTTACAGTTTCCAATAATGATCCTTTTATATTATATGAGACAGTATTGGACTGTTTTTTCCTCGTGAATCTTATATGGCTACATTTTTTTACATTAAGTTTCATGTGATTAAGGCTGCACCAATGCTCAATTCTGTCCAAATCCTCCTGAATTAGTGAAGCATCTTCATTAGAAGTTAAAGTTTTATAAATTTTAAGATCGTCGGCAAACATTAGATATTTACAGTGATGGATTTGGACAGTAATATCGTTAATGAAGAGTAAAAATAGAACCGGTGCTAGATGAGAACCCTGAAGAACTCCTGAGTAGGCATAGTAGGTATAAGATTCATAGCCATTAACAACAAGAATTTGCGATCTACGGAATAAATAAGATGTGAACCAGTTTAAAAGTGAGCCATGTATACCATTATATTCTAACTTGGACAGCAACAGAGAATGGTCAACTTTGTCAAACGCACTGCTGAAGTCCGTGTACACGGCATCTACTTCTAGTCTTTTGTCAAGAGCTAGGGTCACATCAGACACAAACTCGACGAGGTTTGTTTCTACGCTGCGTCCAGCTTTGAAACCATGCTGACTTGGTGAAACAATTCTATCAATGTGGCGAGTAATGATTGGACAGACAAGAGACTCAAATATCTTTGAAAAACATGATAGTATTGAAATAGGGCGGTAATTTTTAACATTAGCAGGATCTCCCTTTTTAAAAACTGGGACAATTCTTGCGCTTTTCCATACATCAGGGAAGATTCCTTCAGCAATAGAATAATTAAAAACAATCCACAGCGGTAAAGCAAGTTCATGGCAGCAGCGTTTTATAAACAAAGGTGGTATAGAGTCAGGCCCAGCACCTTTGGAGGTATCTAAGAGTTTAAGCTTGTTAAGAATTTGTTTTTCCGTAAACTTAATAGTACTTATGACAGAGTCAGTACCTGAAAACCCACTGGAAGTATTGTAAGTAGAAGTTGGATTTTGGCTAAAAACAGAGACAAATTGATCTGCGAATAGATTAGCAATTTCTGGACCACTACTAGCCACCTTATCATTCATAAACATGTCAGCAGGTATGCAAGATTCCCCACGTCGTTTATCTTTTATGAATCGCCAGAAAGCTTTAGGATTTTTGGGAATATCGTTTTCAATTTTACATTTATATGTATTATAACAGTTATTTATCAAAGTATGGCAGCGACTGCGAAGTAATTCATAGGTGAGTCTGTCTCGGGGATTATTAAATTTGCGGTATTTTTGCCTAAATTTCTCTTTTTCAGATAGAGCATTAACAAGAGAGTCAGAATACCAAGAGGGATATTTAGATTTTTTTCTTGCATATTTGGGTACATAATTGTCGATAGCGTTCTGTAGTATGCTGTAGAAGGCATTAACCCTTTCATTAGCATCAGCACACTCATGAAAGGCATCATACCAATTTATATTATTAAGATAGATTTTGATTTGTGCATAGTCGGCTTTAAAAAAGTTGTAACCTGAACGATATTTTATTTGTAATTGTTTTACGTTTGGAAGTGGAATAGAGATAAGGATGTTCGGGTGGTGAGAGTCTAATTTACTAAGCAGGTCATTGGGCTTAGTAACTGTTACATCTGATATGTTGCTCAGTACTAGGTCTAAAATTCTGCAGTCAGCATTTAAAATAGAATTAAATTGGTGAAGTTCATTGATTGACAGAAAGTCTACAAGTGAATACCCCAGTGAATTTTCATAATTAGATGGCGATAGATACAGGCCGTCATCACTCCTGTTCCAATCGATAAAACTCAAGTTAAAATCCCCAAGAATCACAACATCGTCGACATTATTTAGCACGTTGTTAACGTTACTTAACCTTTATAATACTGGTGTCTCATATTGGAGACAGATAACAATAAAATTCTATTGTGTCTGCTAATTGCGCGCGCGACAGATTAAAAAGCATTGTAGAGAATCCAGTTTGACAGGCGGTGGCATATAGATAACACAAAGTGCAATTTTCCTAGTATAATTGTTAACAGTTAACTCTACAGACAACCATAAATCTTCGAAATCACTTTCCCAGTTTTTCATTCTTACAGATTTAATTTTACTATTAACAGCAACCATAACCCCACCCCCATCTTTTTTAGATGCCTTAGAACTTAATCTGTCCCTACGATACACCACATATCGCGAGTCAATGAACTCTCCATTAATTATGTTAGGATTTAACCAAGATTCAGTAAATGCTATTACATCATAATTAGTTAGTAAAATATTTTTATAGATATCTTCAGTTTTTGTCCTCATTCCACGAACATTTTGATAATAAATATCAAGCATTACGAATATAAATAACGCCAAGAACATTTATATAAAAACATACCTAAGTCTAAATTGTGATATCAGTTGTTTTCATTAACTTTAAACTATCCTGATTGCGAATGTAGATAGGCTTCGAATGGATATCTTTTCGTACAAGAATTCGCCCGTTGCGTATCCATACAAAGTTATATGACATCTCTTTAGCCAGTTTCCGTGTTGCCGCATGCAGTTGTTTGCCAGCAGGGCATAAATGCTCGCTCACAAAAATAGGCACTCGGATACCACCTATGCCCAAGTGATGCGAGTTCAATTTCTCCGAGGGATGTTTTTTGTTGAAGTCACCTACAGCAGCCAGAAGAGTGTGGCGCTGGCGGGGGCTGCGGAGCTTAGCAATCACAGAACGTGGGCGGTTATTATCCTTATTTAGTTTGGCTACTCTTGTAATGTACATGATGTCACTGTCGCCAACATCACAACTAGTAACCTTCGCGATATTTTGTAGAGTTTTCACAAGGTTTTCGGACTTATCTTCTGGTAAACCATTAATTTCCACGTTGTTTTCGCGCATGTTTTGTTCCACTATACATATCCGTGTAGTAAGGTCATTGACACTTTGCTGGAGGTTTGCATTATCGTTGCGCAGTTGATTAATTATGGCATCTTTTTCATCAAAGCGTTTCTTGAACTCTTCGAAGTCCTCATTGAAAAATCCGAAAGAAGCTTTGAATTCAGATATTTCTCCCTGTATATTTTTTAGTTGATCAGTAAGTAACTCTTTGAAAGAAGATTTAACAGCGGCGGCCAATTCTTCCTTAATTATAAAAAGAAGAATAAAAAGAAGGTACAAAAGGATGTGGTAGCACATCGTGTGGACGTGGACGAAGCACTAATTACTTTTAATGTTTCAGATTTAGAAGTTTGTAATGCTGTACATGTTCAAAAATACGACTGGACTTTTGATAGTGGGTGCACGTCTCATCTTTGTAATGATACGCGTATGTTCGGGGACACTTTAACTGTAACAAGCGGAGAACTAAATTTAGCTACGCATGTGAGTACTGAAATAAAAGGTAAGGGTACTGTATGGTTGTCGGCATGTAACAAACACTCAAAGACAGGGATTGACTTACATGATACACATTCATATTTATGTTCCGAACCTAAGGACGAATTTAATATCTGTAACCAAGCTAACCAACGACGGTTGTGATGTCACATTTAAACACAAGGTAGCAAATGTGATTGACAAAAAGGGCAATATTAAATTGTGTGGCGATCGCAAAGGGAACTTGTATTGTTTAAATAGGTCTGAATATTCATTTAGTTTAAGTAATGCAAACAATATACGTAGTTGGCATGAACGCTTAGGACATTTAAATGGTAAGGATGTCGCTAAACTTTTAACTAAATTAGATGTCAAAATTGACGCAACCGAAGTACAAAGCTTACTTGATTGCGATATATGTGCTAAGGGAAAAATGACCGCGTTACCTTTTTCTAACTCCGGAGGCCCTTGCTCTGAAAAACTTAAAATAATTCATTCTGACATCGTAGGTCCTATGAAATGTGAATCTGTAGGGGGAGCGAAATATTTTATAACTTTTATTGATGATTGTATACGTTGCTTGGTGTGAGGTTTATTTTTTAAGTGCGAAAAATAAAGCCTTAGAAGCTTTTAAAGTGTATAAAAGTCAAGTTGAGAATGTAACCGGATTAAAGATCAAGTATCTTCAAAGTGACAATGGAGGTGAATATTGTAACGCTGAGTTTGATGATTTTTTGAAACAAGCAGGAATAATGCGAAGACTGACAGTTGCTCGGACACCACAACAAAATGGAATATCTGAACGAATGAATCGGACTTTAGTAGAAATGGCCAGGTGTACCTATGTTGCTAAGTTCAGATCTTTCTGCAGGTTTTTGGGCAGATGCAGTAGATACCGCGTGTTATATCAGGAATCGTTGTCCTACAAGCAGTCTACATGGTGATATTCCTTATGAAAGGTGGCTAGAGAAACCAGTGAAAATTGATTACTTTCGAAGGTTTGAAACTAGGGTACATATTTTAAATAAAGCTCCAAACAAGGATAAATTCACAGCAAGAGGAATTTTTGGCACCTTTGTCGGATATCCAAAGAATGGTAAAGGATATAGAGTATGGATTCCAGAGCGAAGAAAATTCATGGTTGCAAGAGATGTGAGATTTCATGAAAGTGAATATTCAAGTCACGAGATCTCGACGCAAGAGCCAGCACCGTCCAATGTTCAAGAAGATGCGGATATAGAATTAATTGAAATCGAGTTTTCAAAGTGTACTCTACCGGAAGAACATAATAATCAATTAGAACAAGTAGACGATGAGATATGGAGTGAATGTCAAGAATATTCTGAAGGATCGAGAGGATGCGAACAGGATGAAGAGACAAACCCTTCAAATATTGATCATCAGCTAGAAGAATCAAGAACGCTTAGAACAAGTGAGCATGTTGATCAACAAAGGTAGATGAAAAGAGCTCCTGGTAGACCTAAAATATTACGCACAGGTAATATGGCCTACATTCCCCAATTGTCCAAGAAAAAGCTATCGAATGACCGAAGTTGAACAATTAATAAATGATGCTGCAGATTTTGCTGGTTCAGCTGAAATGAGTTTGAAAAATGCTTTGAAAAGTGATGATAAACCAGAGTGGGAGGAAGCTATATTATGTGAAATTAGGAGTTTAGTTCAAAAAAGGACATAGGAGATCGTTAAAAGGCCGCAAAACAGAAACATCATTGGCTGTCGTTACGTTTTAACAACAAAACAGAATGTCGATAAGACTTTTAAGAAAAAAGCTAGGTTTGTCGCTCAAGGATTTAGCCAGCGATATGGGGTTGATTACGAGAAAACCTTTGCGCCTTTAACTAGACTGGACACCGTCAGATTATTAATGGCTCTCGGTGTTGAATTGGACTTGGAGATTCACCAATTAGACATTAATACTGCTTACTTGAATGGTTCATTGGATGAAGAGATTTACATGGAAATTCCAGAACGAAGAGAGACGTTAATTAGGCTTATGAATCGTCAGGGAGAAGATTCAATGGTTAAAAAGCATGCGCAGATCATGCTTAGTAAATTGGATGATGGTTGCGATTCATGCTTATTGCGGAAATCATTGTATGGTTTGAAGCAAGCTGGACGTCAATGGAATCTCAAGCTCAACAAGAAACTCACTGAGATGGGATTGGAGCAAAGTCCGAATGAACCATGCAAAATGGGAATATCTTTTTATTTGTATTAATTTATGTCGACGATATTCTAATTGGAAGCCAAGAAAGAGATTTAATCATCAATTTTAAAAATGAGTTGTCAAAGGAGTTTGACTTGAAAGATTTTGGTCAAGCGAAATATATTTTAGGAATAGACATAAAAAGACATGATAATGTCATTGTTCTGTCACAAGAAAATTATATTAAAAAAATTGTTAAAACAATTTAATATGGAAAATTGTAAGGAATGTGCAACTCCCATGGAAACCAATTCAAAAGTAAAATCGGAAGAAAAATGTGATATCCAAAAGGACGAAACATGGCCTTATCGAGAACTAATAGGTTGCTTAAATTACCTGAGCAACGCAACTAGGCCCGATATTGTAAACGCAGTGAGTAAACTAAGTCAAAAGTTAACGAAACCAGAAACATGCGACTGGAAATCAGCGAAACGTATATTAATTTACCTTAAAGGGACAATGCGACACAGCCTCGTATACAAGAGAACGGGTGATTGTGTTAAGGGTTTTTCGGATGCTGATTGGGCTAATTGTTTGCTAGACAGGTGATCATATTCTGGATATGCTTTCATTTTAGGTGGTGCATGCGTATCTTGGCAATCAAGAAAACAACGTAGCGTGGCTACATCGACTTGTGAGGCTGAATACGTAAGTCTATCTGAATGTATGAAAGAAGCAGTCTATTTGAATAGTCTTATGAGGGAGCTAGGAATTGTGAGGTACACTCGGGTGGTTGTTCAAGCCGATAACCAGGGAGCAATCTTTTTGGCTCAAGGTTCCACGCACGCAGTAAACACATTGATATAAAGTATCATTATATTAGGGAGGTGTTAAGGAATAGTAAAGACATTGAGCTGAGACATGTACCCACTGAATCCATGTTGGCTGACGTCCTCACTACCACCACTACAACCATTGTGTAGTGTCAAACACTATAAGTGCATAACTGGTTTAGGTGTTAAAGATTATTGATTTTAGACGCATATTTGGTGTTTTTAAATTAAAATTTATGAAGGTGTATTGGATTATACAAACTTTGTGTAATGACGTGCTTATGAAGTAAATTTTGAATTTAAAATGAATATGTTCTTTAGTACTTTTGTCAAGTGAAATGTCCGTCACTCTATAAATGTTCTCTGAATATATTTTTGCTACGATCTATTTCTCCCAGTCGTTTATTTTATCTTACACTGAATTGCATTTTACTTTGTGTTGTTCTTTTTAATTCTTTACTTTCCACTAAAGATATAGGTAGGTAGTTAAGGAAAATGTGATTATTACAAATCTCTTAGATAATCTTGAAAATACTGTTATTTTAGTCATGATTCTCAGTCTATAAGCAATATGATTACAAATAGTTACGTTTATTTTATTTTTAGAATTTTATCATGTTCTTTATAAACGTTAGTTTTCTTTAATTACTTTTTAAAACAAATATTTAATGAGTCTAGTCATATCATAACTTTAGAAGAGTGTATTACTATAGTTGATTTCAAAAGGTTTTTAATTTGGTCTCATTTACCTAGAAGTGATTTAAGTCCAAAGAAATGAAACTATGCCAAAACTTGATTTTTATAATTATGTTAATATTTTAGCGATTATTTTATAAAAAATATTCCATATTTTTTAAACGAATGACTGATTATATTTTATTTATTTATTTATTCATATAACAATTCGCATTGTGTTTGAATTTGTAGTACATTAATTAATATTTTACGGCTAAAAACAATACATTATGAATATCAAACAGTAAATTTCACTAAAAATAAAATCAATAACATAAATGATAAATTAATATGGCAATAGATTATAAATAGTAATTATATAAATTATTGTACATCTTATCATGTCAAATTCTTATAAATCTATTCTCCAAAATGCAAAAAATCTAACAATATCTTGAATGTATATTTAATGTCAAAAAGGTAAATTACTAAATATAAAAACTATTCACCATCATTTGTCACCAATTCAGCTACAGAATATAAACATTTATTCAACAGGAATGCTTTAAGTTTGGCTTTGAATAGTGTACCTTTGTAAATCAATGATCTTAAGTCAGTAGGCAACTTATTAAATAATTCTACTGCTTGGTATTTTGAGCAATGTTCAGCAATATTAAGTTTCGGCGCAATTTTATTTTTTATAACGTTTCTTCTTGTTTTCTCTCTAAGTTCACGTTCTTCCTGTGATTCGTGCTCGTGTATGTATTTCGCAGTGGCTGAGTAGTACTAAAACATATAAACTTGGCACTGTTAAAATACCTAATTGTTTAAAATATTCTTTACATGACTCTCGTTGTGGGATTCTGACAATCGTTCTTAATGCACGTTTCTGTAGTATGAATGCTCTTTGGCAATTATACCCGTAACTGCTCCCCCAAAACATAATGCTGTATCGTAATCTGGATTCTACTAATGCATAATATACAGATTTTAGTTGCTTAAGATTAATATCGTCCCTGAGGCTTCTTAGCGCGTAACAAGCTGAAGATATTGAGGAATCAATGGCGGTGGCTTTTTCCAATTTAATAGGGAATCTATATAAACTCCTAAAAATTTAACTTCGTTCACCAGGCAAATATTTTCCTTTTTAAGCTTGACATCTATGCTATCTTTGTTGCGTGACGTTGTTTTAAATAACATAACATAGGTTTTGTTTGGGTTTATTATTAAATTATTTGCTGTAAACCAAACAGAAAGATTATTTAAACACTTATTTACATTTTCTGTCAACTCATTTAATTTTGATGACCCGAGTATGGCGTTCGTGTCATCAGCAAACATTACAAGTCCTGCGTCGGGTTGGGTATTATTCATAAAATTTAGTAAGTCATTTGTAAAAATTAAATATAATATTGGTCCTAAGATTGAGCCTTGAGGCAGAGCCTCAAGAGCAGAGACAGAGCCTCCGCGGCTTATGTTGGTCATTTTTGACTTATATATTACTTCATTCACACACTTTACGTCACGATTGTTTGAGTTAATGTCTTTTATTTCTACGTACATTCTACGGGTTTTTAAATAAGATGTCATAAGTTTTAACGCTTTTCCTCTAATACCATAATGGTCTAGTTTAGCCAGAAGTAGCTCGTGATCTACTGTATCAAACGCAGAACTTAAATCAATAAATAAGCCAGCTACCTTCATTTTGTCATTCAATTTATTAATAATGTCATTAAGAAGATTATCTATCGCATCTGAGGTGCCTATCCCCTTTTGGTATCCAAATTGTTTAAAGTTTAGTATTCTATTTAAATGTAAGTGGGTCATTAATCTAGTTTTCATTATCTTTTCGAAAATTTTTGATAAAATTGGTAGTAAGGATATTGGCCGGTAGTTTTTGGGATCCGTTCTTGTGCCCTTTTTGTGTAGCGGAACCACCTTTGCCAATTTAAGTTGTTCAGGAAATACAGACTCTTCAATACATTTATTAATGAACTCAGATAGGGGATACGCTAATATTTCTATATTATCTTTGATAACCGATATTGGCACGTCATCGTGTCCACAAGAAGCTTTGTTTGCCATCTTACGTACAATTTTTGTTATTTCCTGTGGTGTCGTCATATTGAAAGTCATCTCACTTTCTACTCTCAATGTTGAGTTTCTTAGGAATGACATCGCACTTTCTTCTTCTGTTTTTAAAAGTGATGATTTATGCACAAATATATCAACAAACGTATCTGCTATTTGTTGCGGATCAGTAACCACCTTGCTGTTAATGTTTAGAACAAGTTTTCTTCTAACTTTGTTTTGCTTTCTCTTTGTTTGATCATTTACAATTTTCCATGTCTCCTTTATTATATTTTTGGCTTTGTTAAGATGACCTGATATGGCTAACTTTCGTGCGTGCTTTAAAACTCTTCTATAGATCCTTACGTAATTCATTTTATAGTTATAGACAGTAGTATTAATGGTGGTGCCCGAACATAATATTCTTTTCATTTTGCTTGACACTTTAATTCCCTTGGTAATCCACTTTATCTGATTATTGATCCTCAGTTTTACTTTATTGGTTTTCTTTGGATAACACTCACGAAATTTTTTATTAAAATAGTTGAGAAATGTATTGATACCTACGATATTATCATTTGTATTTTGAAAGCACTTTTTAAAGGCAGCATTATTTTTTGTGTTGAATATTCTTTTATTAATCAATATGGTATGTTCAGATTCATTTGTCCTTTTATCAATCTTATCGAGAATTATGTTACAAAGAAGGCCGCTATGGCCATCTGCTAAACCATTATGATCTACCAAACACTGCTCTATATCACCATCGGAAAGATTAGTCAGTACATTGTCAATGCAAGAGTATGATTTGTTTCGAATAAAAGTTGGAGTATTTATAAGATGCCTAAAATTGTACGACGTTAATAAACTTATAAATTCTAAAGATTTTTTACTTTCCGCAAGTATGTCAACATTGAAATCGCCACATATAACGCACTTCCTGTCAATAAAATGTTCTAACAATTTTTCTAGGCTCTTTAGGAAACTGTCAAAATTTTTGTCATTTGGACTTCTGTAACAACAACAAATATTCAATCCTGTCTCAAGATCCTTTACACCACATACCTCAAAACTTTCTGATCGGTATAACTTCTGTATTGCATCAATATTTTCACATCTTTTATCCGTATACGCTAAAATAAGACTACCACCTCTTTTTTTGTTTGTCCTTGTGTTATATGATACTAAGTTAAAATTGCTTAATTGAAATAAGTTAATAGATTTATCATTAAAAAAATGTTCTGTTATACAAACATAGTCCAAGTTTTTACAAAAAGTTTCAAAATATGATTCAAGCTCAAGTTTTTTATTATTTATACCACATACGTTTTGGTGAAATAATTTTAAACACATTGTCTCTGATAGCAAGGGTTCTGAAAGATTTTTCTGATTTCGTGATTCTACTTTATTCTCGAAAACAAACGATATTGCCAAAACTAGGGGAATTATTAATCTGCGTAGAAGTAGAAGAAGCTATTAATAATCGGGGTGTTTTATCACCTAATTCTTCTTTGCCATCATAATTACAGTCTGTTTGTATGCATGCATCTCGTGATTGCATTTTTAATGTTTTTTTCTTATTATTGAGCACATTTTTCCTGTAATTTGAATAGGTAATTGAATATCTCACATGGAGTATCTCCCTATATATTAACTTGCATGCAATTTGCTTATTAAAAGTTCTATGGTAATTATAATAGTCATTGTCTAATAAAATAAATTTTGAATTATTGCAATTACTACTGATAAATTTTAACATATCATTTAGTTTCAAAACATTTAAATAATTGTTACGATAGACCTTGCCGACTAAGATATTTGTGTTTGGCATATTCTGCAAAGTGTGATGTAGAGAGCTTAAAATTTGTAGAGGATTGTTGTCATTGGAACCTGCCATAAATAACAATATACAATATACAATATACAAAATATACAAAATGTTTATTTCTGTACCAACTAGTATACATTAGTTTATGATTGGAGCCTCCTTTTAAGCATGATGACGCCTGTGTTAGGAGACTCCGCACTTCCATAGCTTTGGCTGTTTGTACTACTTACAGAATTATTTTTACTATTTTCCTAAAAATACATTAATGTGGGTGTGTTGGGTGTGCGGAGTGTGTGGTGTGTGAGAGGTGTGTGCGGTGTGTAGAGCGAGTGTGGTTTGTGATATGTTTGAGGTATGTAAGGTGTGAGAGTTGTGTGGTTGGTGTGTTTGTGTGTATGAGGGATGATGTGCGTGTGGGAGTGGCGGTACCAGTATTAACTAATTTCCACTTATTATAACAATAATTCAATATCTGCATAAGTGCGCGATTTTAACCATTCTATTAACATTTTCTTAACTTTATGAAGATATTCAGTGTAAATGTATATGTCCTTATTTATTTTATTATATAACCGTGATGATTGATTATTATATTGCGTAGCAGCAAAATTGGTTTTAGTTTGTGTGACTTGAGCAATAATATCCTTTCTCCTTTTTAATGTTATGTTTTTATCATATGTAAGTGTCTTATGTTTTTTTAAGATCACGGCACAGATATATAGTTTCCTAACAGATAGCAGGCCGCTGATCTCATATAGACTTTCAGTGGGGAATCTCCGTTTCTTAAAATACATTATTTTTATCAGACCTCTTTGCGCACGTTCCACGTCTATAAATTTTGATTTTGCTGCCCCACCCCATACAGGTATACAGTAGACTATCACAGATTGTGCAAGGGCTGTGTAGATTTCATTTAAAAGATTTCTTTTGACGCCCCCCTTTGTGGCTACACCTGCAGGGATTACGTATCTCAATGATTTAAATATCCATCCCAACTTTCGTATTCTACCAGCAACATGTTCGAGGTGGGAGTACCAACTTAAGTGCTGGTCAATTATAACCCCTAAATATTTTGTCTGTGATACTTTATTAATTACAGGACATGTACAGGCATAATTCATGGCTCGTTTACAGGAATGTATTTTTATATTTAAGTCTTGATCTGGTTGTGAGCGATTTCTAATTGTAAAACATATATAATTGGTCTTGGTTGCGTTTAGCGTAAGAAGATTTTCATTAAGCCAATTTGCAATTTGAGCCATACCTATTTCAGTTTTGAGCTTTATTTCGGACCAGTTATCCCCATAAAAGACAATGGAAGTATCATCGGCGTAAGAAAAAATTTTTGCGCTTTCTACTTTTAAGTTACATAGGTCGTTAATGTACATTAAGAAAAGTGTTGGTCCTAATACGCTTCCTTGAGGCACGCCGAATGATACCTCCACGTCATTACTGATGTATGTCCCTATCTTAACTCTCTGCCTTCTGTTTGAGAGATAATCTTTAAAAAGCATAAGAGGGGTTCCCCTTATTCCAATTCTTTCTAGCTTGGACAAAAGGGTTGGAACAGCAACGGTGTCAAAGGCTTTTTTTAGATCAAGGAATACAGCCAGACACTTTTTCCCTGAATTTTAGTGCATTTTCAAAGTTTATGGTCGTGGTGATTTTATTAGCAGTTTCGTGACTTTTTATTTTGGAAAGTGATAAAAATGTAGTATAGTGATCGGTAATTGTAGTTTTTAAGACGGCAATTGAAGCTGATGTCTTTTTTTTATGAATCCTCAACATGAAATGGTCTAGGCAGTTCCGTTCTCTGGTCGGTAATGTATGACCAGGTAAAATACCATACGTAGACAACATGTTAAGATAGTTCACTCGGTTTTTTTTATCATGAGACATTTCTACATCTTTCGCTGTAATGTTGATATTTATGTCTCCCGCTATTATTATGTTTCTTTGTGTAGATAACGTATCTAAGTGCTGACTCAGTGAATCTATAAACCTATCCAAGTTGGTGTTGCATGGAGACCGGTATATACACAGAAGAGTGTTATCTAGAATGTCTAATTGTAGACAGGTCGCCTGGTCTAGCCGAATTTCTTGAATTTTTGATTTTAACGTTTTTTTAACGAAAATTACTACTCCATCATTTTGATTCATCTGCCATGTTGATACAAAAGACTGATAATTGCTGAGTTGAGGTATATGTTTGTTCTTATTCAATCTACATTCTGTCAATACTATCACATCTGTTTCGAATTCAAAAGTAGACATCATAACGACAAAATCATCAAAGTTGCAGTATATACTTCTTATGTTCTGAGATAAAATAGTGAAATCGCTTTTTTTGACGCATATATGATCAGAAAGATTTGAAGGATCACATTCAACTGCCCTTGCAATTTCAATGTTGTCTATGTCATTGATTGTTTGCAATGTGTTACTCATAAATGATACCAGATATTATTGAGGTCATCACAAGGCAGTCGTAAATACCACATTGTACATAATAACGGTAAACTATGAGAGAAAGTATCGAGCTAATTGTGTAAATATTTCCAATTGTGTATGTTTTTTTATGAAAGAATGATTTCGAATATTTATTTTTAATTTTATGTTCTTTTTTATAATTAATATATTTATGAAACTGGTCTAGTAATTTAATGTGTATTTCCGAATTCATATGTGTTAAGTGAAAATTAGGTGCACGCTTGATAAACTGTTTTTGTGTTATGGTGTAGATAGACAACTTATGTTTTATTTGTTTGTGTGAGTTTGTATTATTGAAATGTACATGTACATTTAGTTCGTATAGACTGAATGTAGGCATGTGTATAATGAGCTTAGAGTATTTGTGTGGGTTAGGATTACAAAAAGTTATTAAAAATATAGAAAAAATATTAGATAAGTACCTCATTGCTACGCAGTTACTGCTATGATAGACTGGCAAGAGATAACGTATGATAAATGATGCATGACTAAAAAAATACACTGCAAATAGTCATGTTTTCACTAAAAGTTTATGAATTTGTTCTTCACTTCTTACAATTACTTTTTGCGCTTGATCATCCTTTCTTATATATATTTTGCCATATGCAGTCCAGCAATATTTATACTCTCCAGTTTTAATTAGATCTCTGGCAAGGAAATACAGTCGAGATCCCTTAGCTGTTAAATGCTCAGACAAAAAGATAGGGGTGTCTTCTTGGGACTTGAAGCCAAGATGTTTGCAGCATAGCTTGGACTGATGTTTTTTATTGAATGACTTTCCCTTTTTTAGTATCTCATTTTTTATAAGAGTGGATCCAGTTTCCACAACAATGGGAGTATTTTGGATGTCATTTTTTCCCTGCACTCTATAAATGTCCTTTATGTCAGACTTGGTTAGGGAACAGTCTATACCTTTGGAAAGGGTCATAACTAAGCCAATAAGTTCTTCTTTAGTTTCTCCAGCTATTTTCGGCACATTTTTTATCACAAAGTTGGCCTTACGGCTTCCTGTTTCCATTTCTTCTATTTTATTCTCCAAGAGCATAATATATTTCTTGTCTTCTTTCGACTGCTGTTCCAACAGAGATATTTTGTTTCCCAATTCTTGATTTTGTGACGCAAGGTGTGTGATCGTATTTTCTATGTTCAGATTAGTTTGTTGTATTTCTTTTAAAGTTGAGGTGACTTCTTGTGTCTGCTGAGTCAGCATAAAAGCCAACATTTCCTTCACTTCTTGTTTAAAGTTATCCAACTGTTCCCCAATGAATAAGTCCTCGCGGCTCCTTTTAGACCTCTGGGTCACAAAATTAGGTGGCGTTCGCTTTGCAACCGTTTCCATTTGGTCAATCTCCGTCTCTGAAGAAGATTTATTCATCAGCGAGGTCATCTTGTCAATTGGAATTTCGTGTAACAAAGATGCAATACAAGTCCGTACGATTACAAAAATATTCTATTATTTTAATGCGCAAGCGGCGTAGCCGATCCCCCTCCAGACCACTGTGTGAGGTATCGCGTAGCAGATAAGCATCGACCGTCGCGTCGTAGCACTGTAGCAGCGTAGCACTCAATGTGGGACCGTAGCAGCGCGCGTGACGTATATCAACAATTACTCGTAGGCAGGAGACTAATTACGCGCGATGACGCAGACGTTGACTCGGCGCAGCGGCTACGCACTTGACACGACGCTCGCCGCGGCCCGGGTTCAAATCTCACCAGTTGTCCGCGAGATTTTTTCAATGTTTCGAAGTGATGATTTATCCAGCCGCAATCTCTTCGATGGCGCGCCCGTCGACAGTGCAGATTGTAAGAAAGAGATTTCCGACACAATCCAATATGGCCGCTGCACTCAATGGACACTCTCGAAAGATAGACAAGGAGGGCCCGAGTTTAGATGTGGAGTCGCTCGGTTTAAAGAAATAATTAAATAATATTTAAATTCGAGAAACAATCGCACTACTAGAAACACGTCCGATCCGAACCGCCGCCAGAAGGAAGAGGCATAACACGAAATCTGAATCGGTAAAATCCTTACACATAGACAAACTTGAGTTTAATATATCACTAAGAGGTGCATTTGATTTAATGAATGACGTCACATGAAATGTATCTCCCACCAAGTCCTGTAAATTTTCTCGTATTCCGTATCCAGTCTGATCGGCGAATATAGCAATTCTGTGTTTCGATGTTCCAACAACATCCGTTAGTACTTCTCTTGAATTCTTGTTGATTTGGTCTTGTGTGATCACTATACTTCGGTCGAATGGTTGTCTGTTTTGTGGATTAAAAACTGATACTGTAACACTTTTCTTAGAACAACTTAGTTTTGTTGTAGGTATATTGCTTTGTGATGAATTTTGTGTTTTTTCTTGTGGGACTACTGAATGAGCGTGGGTAGGAAGGTCATCACTAGGTGAGCTTTGCATCGTGAGCGGAGAGTTCCCAAATGACTCAGTAAGACGTCGCTTGACTTTATGTTTCTGCATGGTTGACTGAAGTAAAGTTGTTCGTGGACTTCGGCAAATCTGTTTTAATATGTCAACTTCCTGAGATAGTTGGGCAATTTGTTTTTTCTGTTCCACATTTTCGAGGATGACATTTTCTAATTCATTTTGCATAGATTGTAAGTCCGCCTTTAATTTATTTATTTCGGTGTCCATTTCGTCTCGGCATAAAGCTGTAGTATGTGAAGAAAGGTCTAGTCTTCTACTCAAGAATTCATCCGAATAAGACGAGTTAGTGGAGATGTTCATATCCAGTTTTTCTAGCGATTTACACTTTTTTAAAGGTCTTCTAAGAGTTACGTTATCCAGGTCTTCCATCATTAAGCGCCCTCTATATTAAAGTTGTGGAACCAACTTAATGCAATGCAATAGGTACGAGAGGTCCTATTTGTCAGCAGATTTCGTGTTTTAGAATGATAGGTAATCGATGAAGAATGTGGCGCCCCTTGTTTGCGATGATCTTTAAAACGTGTGATGTCAAAGATGAGTATTGCTTTCGAAGTCCAATTTTACCCGAAGCTATCGTATCGTACCGCTCTCTGTTGTGGTGTTTTCTTAATTATAAATTATAGTTGGCGACTTTGGAGAGAATGGCGAACGTTTTAAAGAAGTTTGGAATTTTAGAAAACACAAAAAGAACCAACTGTTGCGGGGCTCGAACTCGGGTTCGGTTGTTCGGTGTCTTGACCCAATACTTAGCGCCACTGAACCACCTGTGCTTAATTATATTATGTGTAATTAAGCATTGCAATGCACAGATGAAATATTTAAACCAACGAAAACGGTTAAATGACTCATTCAATTGGAATTTTTTGCAATGTCGAACACTTAGTCACTCTGTCTTTGTTTATAAAATCTGTGAAATAGACACTTTCTTGCACTTTTAATGTTTTGTTTTATTGAAGGAATTAGGATATAGTACCATTATGACAATGACACCGATAGTTTAATCCACTTTGTTTTTGTTGTAGACGTATATTTTAATGTTTAATTTTTCACTCAATAATAAAGATCACTGTTTAAAATAAGTCACTGCATAGACTACAATCCATTTCGAGTAATAATATTGTCCTTAATGTTAATTAGATTTTTCTTTGTTTATTGAGTTTGCTTTTTATAGTGGATATATATGTTTATTTTCCGAGATAACACTTTCACTTATTAATGGTAACTATTTAAACAGATTAGCGAAAAAAAAGTCAACAAAAAGTAACTTTTGCTATTTTTAGTTAATTTAGTCACGGAGCTGATTCGAACCCATGTATGGTCGCGCGCGCGCAAAAAATTATATATGCCTTGACGTTTTTCTAAAATAATACATTTATTTTTATTTTATGTTAGCATGTTTTTAAATTAATTTATTGCACAGCAGTATGAAATGTAGCACAAACGGCGGAAGACACTGGCTCCTGTAACACAGACGCAGCCTAGCTCAGGAGCCAGGGTTTCAAATAAGTATGTTACAAATGTATTTTGTGTCAATAAAGAATTTATTTATTTATCTTAAATAATTATAATCTTGTTACACGTACACTGAATATGACTGAAAACGGCTAGATAAATTTTTTTTTTTTTTTTTTTTTTTCACTTATTTCACCATTTATGATTGCTCTGATCGCGATTTTTTTTTTAACTTAAATATTTCCATAGCTGTTTGTGTAAATTGAAGGCCAATAGTAAAAATATACCATTTGAATATCATTATTTTTAGTGAGATACATAATTACCATTAAATATCAATATCTGAAAAGCACCAGAGCGATCACACGAATACGCCCGTTTTGAAGATGGATCCAATTTATATTATCCAAACTGTCAAACATTATGTTTATTCTTCTCATTATTATAAATATATTATAAAACAAAGTCGCGTTTGCGTTTGTCTGTATGTCCGCGTTGGTCTTCTAAACCACGCAACAGATGTTGATGAAGTTTTCACCATCGTTTAGAGAATTTATTCCGAAAGGTTTATGTTAGTTACGTTTACCTAAGAAATCTCGATGGTTTGTCAAGTCGTAAAAACCGTGCGAAGCAGGAGCGCTAGTTTGTCATAAGTAATATGTAGTTTCTACTTTCTATTATAAAGCTTTTATTATCTTATTAAATTCTACATCCTCCTCTCAATGCTGATGTCATGTCCCGCAACTGGCTTCAGCGCAATATCAGCTGTGAGCCGCAATTTGGTGTGGTCGGCCTTGATTCTGTAGCGCCGCACTACGTGAGCAAGCGTCGTCTTCATTGACATCAGGGCGTAGGCTTTACCTGGAAAGATAACATAGGTCATTAAATGAAAAATTAAAGAAAGTTAAAAAGGAAGACTTCCGGTTTATGTGATTGAATTAATTATTTTTCTCACTAAGATTTAATTTAACCAAGAACCAAGGCCAAGGTTCGAACCAAGTTCATCGATTCATTAATTTTAACATCTCAGCGAATAGACGTTCACTTGAACTAATACACAAATAATTGTTACAAAACTCCAATTTGCTATTGAATAAAGTGACATCCCTAAAAATTACTGATCAATTTATAATTAGAACCTACTAAATATACCACTACCAGAATTTTGAAGGAAAATGTTCAAGGAAGTTTTGCTAAAGAGTCCTTAATGGAAAGCGCTTTCAATTTAAATATAATTTTGAGATTGACCCGTACCAATACAGTTCCGTTTTCCCAAACTGAAGGCAGCAAACGCGTTGGGGTTACTAGGCAGTCTGCCCGGTTCCAGCCAGCGTTCAGGTTTGAACTCTTCTGCATCTGGACCCCAAATCGGATGCTTGTGGAGCCTGAAATAAAACAAGCAACAGGTCCGACCGGCTGAGAGGGTGTAGTTTTCTGAAACATAGACGAAAGGTTGAATAAGATAAAGATGGAAGTTCTGCTGGTTTTAATAATAAAAATTAATCAGCCGATACGTTGACAAACGCTAGACATCTGTTGTTTCTATCAAAGTATTGACTTTCGTGACTAATAACATATTTGGAACCAGAACTTTTGTTGATTTGGTAGCAGTTTTGACTATCCAAGATCATGAACTTACTAAGTTTAACATCTTCATTAAGTTTCCTGGCTAGAAGAGGCACGATTGTGAAGAGCCTCATGCTCTCCTTGAGAACAGCTTCCACGTACACCAGCTTCGACAAGTGCATCTTCTCCACGTCTCTGTCTCCTTCCAGGACCTCTTGTATCCTAAAATTATAGTGTAAATATAAATCAATAATACGTACATAACCTATTAGGTTGTTTAACCACGTGGCCATTGCCACAGCGACAATTTTTACATTTGCGGAGTAACGTTAAGATAGTTCAGTTAGATCGAATTTACTTAATCGAGTAGGTACTTACTCAGCAAATACTTTTTCCTGGGCTTCAGGGTGAGACCCCAGCAATATCATGGTGAACATGAGCACATTAGCCGAAGTTTCATGGCCGGCAAGGAGTATAGTGTCCACATGTTCTCTGATTTCTTTGTCGCTAAACACTCCCTTGTCAATAGACAACTCCAGGATGAGGTCTATGAAAGGTTTGAATTTAGTTCCTAAAAGAAAGTAGCAACAAAATAGTTTCAGGAAATTTCGTTGATGTCATAAGAAATGGCGTGTAAGGAAACTTTACCTGGTATACTCCTACACGTATTTCCAAAACTATAATATAACTATACGTATGAAAGGTTTGATTTTGGTTGCTAAAAGAAAGGTACATAAAAGTTTCAGGAAATCTCGTTGATGTCATATTAAGAAAGGGCGTGCAAGGAAACTGTTAAGGAAGCACACTAGATACCTATTAAGTTGATTATTGTTAACAAGTACATCTACATATGTTAAAATAGCATCCAGTCGAATCATGTGTAGATAATAATCAAGTTGGGACATGAAGTCCAATAAGTAGCTCCAAATCTGGAAAGTTTTGGTCTAGTTCAAACATGTAAACTTTTATAGAATGTTTCGTATCAATAATCTAACATGTTTGAACACGAAAAGCTTGAAAAATCAAAGATTCCTGATACTAAAACAGGTCTGTAGCCGATGTACCTATAGACACCGACATTACTAAAAGGTGTATTAGACATTCGTCCGTGTCTACAGGTAACCAAAAATACCTTATATGCCCTTATATACCAAAAAAAGCACCAAAAGCCAAAAGTACCAAAATTCATATAACTCCGTTGTCAGTCATAATGCAATGTTTTAATTATGACTACAACACTAACTAGGCCATTTCCCATCTGGATACCTACTTTACACAATGAAAATACCTGTCTGTGTTTAGAAGTTAAGTAATCCATTGTTCTCGAAGCAAACAGTATGACGTATCTTGCACCTGCGCAACCCTGCCTCCCATACCCTTGTAAACACCCCCGTCATAGCGAACTGGGAATACCCATCAGCGCCCCGGCCCTCTATAACGTCCCGGAGTAGCTAACTGCCCTGATGTATAGGATTAAATTATTATGTTTGTACAACTGGTACCGCTACTTGCTCTATGGTAGAAAACTACTTAAGGACCTAATTTTATAATCGTAGATGTAGATGCCCCCGTCCTATCCGCGCAGGAGTCCCTCAAGGCTCTGTGCTCTCCCCCCTAATCTTCACGCTTTTCACCAGCGATATCCCAAAGAGTAAAAGGGCGCAGTTGGCTCTGTTCGCAGACGATACGGCCATCTACTACAAGGGTACCAGCTCTGACTCGATAGCCCGCACTCTCCAGACCTCAGTCGACATGCTCGGCGCCTGGTTTAGAAAGTGGAGGATCGAAGTCAACCCGGATAAAAGCCAAGCGGTTCTCTTTATGAAACCGCGTAAAAGGTTCAAACCCCCCCGACCCATCACCATGTTCGGCAAGCCTATCCCCTGGGAGAAGCGAGCCAAATACCTAGGTGTCGTCCTAGATCAGCATCTCACCATTAGCGATCACATAAAGCAGGCTCGCTCGCGAGCCGCTTTCGTTCTCGGTAGACTCCACTCTGTCCTGAATGCACGTAGCAAAATGGCACTAAAGTGCAAATTGCGTACGTACACGCCGTGCGTTCGTCCCATCATGACCTATACTGGAGCCGTATTTGCACACTCTAAACCCCGCCATATTCATAGGATGCAAACGCTCCAAAATAGATTCCTCCGTAAAATCACCGGTGCCCCCTGGTACGTTAGGAACGAGATCCTCCATCTCGACCTAAAGATCCCCACAATCCACCAATTTCTCAAACGCAATTCCAAGCGTTTCTTTGAGTCCGCCACTAAACACCGCAACCCTCTGGTTGTCGAGGCCGCCAATTATGTCACTAGTAGAATCAGTCAGATCCGCCGCCCGAGGCAAATCCTTACCGACCCAGACGACTCCATAACCCTCCTCCAGTAGAGCAATAGGGCCACAAGTACAGTGCACAAACACAGACACCGACCCGCATTCCGATCTCGCCACCGAGGTCCTCCGCGATCGCGACCCACCCGAGTAAATAATACTACCCCCCGACCCTTGCCCGTTGATGCGCCAGCCCACGTCGATGCTGAGCCAGTAGCGTTAAATTCCCCGATTAATAATAATGTATTATCTTTGATCCAGCCTGTCCCAACATGTTGTCCTCCCCCCAGCGACGCCCTAAGCCGAGGTCCGTACCCCACAGGGGGTGCCCTTAGCGAGCGCTCGCCTAGTTTTAATTAGAATAGTTTTGCCCCTGGCTGGAGGCTTTGAGTTTAGTAGCTTAAGGCAGCCGCAGGATTGTCCGGTTAAGTAGTCATCACCTCAGAGGTGAGCTACGAGATGCCCTAGTAAAAAAAAAAAAAAAAATATCGTAGATGCCTAGTGGTTGCCTAGAAAATAACTTAGATTCCTCACAGTTGAGCTTTAATTCTTCGCCTCGTACAAACCTCTTGGAATTTGACTTGTAAATTCGTGCTCGAGTGAAATAAATTCGGATTAAATCTAGTTTTAACCTTAGATTTTTGATAGTGTTGTGTATTTAAATAATATTCTGTGTGTTTGTGTGTACAATTTACGTGAACTGTTACATTAATTGATGTTTGTGGTTTTTCTACTGTGCCGAACCTTTAAGAAACCTCGCCTTGTCATTTACAGAAACTTTACCTGGTGTTATACTCCTTTCAGCGCACGTATTTCCATTTAGCTTAGATTTACCATTTTGAAGGACCTGTAACAATTTTTGATTCACTGGTTACTTAATCATCATCACTGTAACATGTTAAGCAACCAGTACTCTAGACCTAACTCAATTAATTTCTTCATTCATAGTCATTTAAACTGGGAGTGCATTGCTGCTTTATACGATTGCATAACCAATCTTTTATTTAACTCTTGCATAAGACAAGCAGACTGTCGTCTTATGTTGATGCGGTACGGGAAACATTGGAAGGCGATAATGGCAAGCAAGGGGGTGACAAAATGCTGTAACGGCTAATAGAGATAGATGTATGTAAGGGTAAGGAAATAAAGTTGCGCCGAATTCAAATGATTTGGTATAAGGGCTGGAGAATGATAGTGATTTGGTTGGTTTAGGGTCTTTTCCCTTACCGGATGAACAACATGACTACAAAGCGAAACTATCTCCTTACCGTGTACGACATATTGTGTAATATCTCCAGACAAGCATCCTGTTTCTTCTTGAGTTTGCTAAATTTGAAGGTGTAGGCGGTATGCCACCAGGGCTTTATAAACCGTTCCTTAAACACTTTTAAGATTAGCTCCAGGGCTTCTACGTACTTGCTGTTGAGGTTTGAGTCTGTATAATCTACTCCTAATGATGTCACTGAAAAACATTGAAACTTTCAATTAGTTATCAGCTGACGTCTTGATGAAGTTCATATAGATAATCATATTTAAAGGTATGAAACAAACGGCAAACTTACAGCAAATTGTCTCCAAAGCGTTATTTCGTGTGTATGTCCAGTGGTTAAAGGGTCCTTTTCCAACCTCTTTCTCGAGATCTTTCACGAGCTTCCTGGACTGGCTGTTGAAGACGCCCATGAACGTGTCTAGGAGTATCTGACTGAACGCTGGGTTCAGTAGCTTGCGGTGATCCTTCCATATCGCATCTGGGGAATTTAACATTACCTGACTTTAGTTGTAAGGGCAAAAACAAATCTTTAAATTATGATGCGTATACCCATTTTCACCAATACTAAGGTACACGTAACTGATTGCCTGAATAATTTGTCGCTGTTTGATGATATAAGTTACGGTGCTGAGCCGAGCGTTGAAAATTCAACAGCGCACTTTTATTAGACCTAAACTAATGTCTTACATTAGTTTAGGTGTCGTCTACAATTAATTAAGTAAATGTCAGCCGCGAGAACGTCGACCCGTAAACATTCCATAATCAAACTCAAACTCAAAGCATTTATTTCAATTAAACCATTTACAGGCACTTTTGAATTGTCAAGGGGTCAGTCAGTCAGAAATATGAAGCTAGTTGCCCATTCCAAAGCGTAGGTTCCTATGGAGAAGAACGGGCAAGAAACTCCACGGACACTCTTTAAAAAAAATATATATCCTGACAAAATCTTGTTTACATCATTCATGTTGAAATTATACATGTGAGAACAATGTAGAAAGACGTGTACGTAAAAAAGCGTCCGTAATAAAAAGATAAAAAACAATTCAAAAATTAAAATAAGCCGTGGCAGATTAGAGATGACCAGTCCCTACTGATGGCGCCCGTTCACGAACATGACGCATGGATCAGCACCGTTTAGCTCAACCATTTTGAAGGGAACTCAACGATCCAACACACACGCCACCACCAGCGAGACATTTGAGTGAGCATGACATACTCTTAGCCGCCAGGGCATATCAAGTCAACGAAAGACGTACCCATTAAATGGTAGCTTTATAGAAGGTACATGGTCACAGTGCTCACACATGTGCTATGCAATTATACAATAAAAAAGAGATTGAAGTCAAAAGATAGTTTTTGCAATCTCCAGCAGCTCCAACAATATTTTCGAATGCTAATCAATTAGTTTAGGCGCCCTTGTGGAGCTGGACTAGCGTTAAGCCAAGCATTTTTGTCAGCGATATAATCCCCGAGCTTATAATATGCCTGGCAGCATAGTGTGCGTTTTATACAAGATTTAAATTTCGTTTCATTTAGTTGTAGTTTATGGGGAGGTATTTTATTGTAACATTTTAAACAGTACCCCATGAAGGATGAGTCTACTTTAGCCAGTCTGAAACCCGGTTGAACTAATTGGTCCCTATTTCTAGTACTATAATTGTGTCTTTCACCTCTTTTACTGAAAAGATTAAGATTTTTCCTGACGTACATGATGTTTTCATAGAAATATTGACAAGGTACTGTCATGATGTTAATATTTTTAAACAGTTCCCCTTAGAGAATCACGCCTACGGAGGCAATATATTGCTCTAATGGCTCTTTTCTGCAGAATAAAAATAGAGTTGATATCTGCAGCCCGTCCCCATAGTAAAATACCGTAGGACATGATACTATGAAAGTAACTGAAATAGACTAGCCTTGCGGTATCTATATCAGTAAATTGACGGATTTTTCTTACAGCATATGCTGCTGAACTTAGCCGTCCTGCGAGAGATGTTAAATGAGGACCCCATTGCAGCCTTGAATCGAGCGTGATCCCCAGGAAAACAGTTTTATCTACAAATTCTAGCTTCTCCTTATTCAATACTATATCATAATCACTACTTTTAACATTCGGTAAAGCAAATCTTATGCATTTAGTTTTTTTCCCATTTAATACTAAATTATTAGCATTATACCAATTTAGGACCTGCAATAGGGCGTTATTTACATCGTCCAGATTTGATGCACGTCTATTTATCTTAAAAATTTGGGAAGTATCGTCAGCAAATAACACCATTTGTGGTTGGTTTTTTAATAAATGGGGTAGATCATTAATATATACTAAAAAGAGGAAAGGACCCAATATCGAGCCTTGCGGTACACCCATTTTTACTTTTAGACCGAGTGAATTGACACCATCACTTTGAAATTGCTGTTGTCTATCATTTAAATAAGATTTTACTAAACAGAGCGCAAGTTTACCTAGTCCGTAATGCTCAAGTTTCAAGAGTAAGGTTTCATGATTTACGCAGTCAAATGCCTTGGAGAGGTCACAAAAGATTCTTATGGCATCTTCAGCCTCCTCCCACGCTGTAAATATGTGTTTTAATAAGGTGACACCGGCGTCAGTCGTACAACGTCCTTTGGTGAAACCATATTGCTGATCGTGTAAGATTTGGTTGGTTTTACAATGATTAAGCATTTGATTTAGCATTACCTTTTCGAACACTTTGCTGAATACCGGCACACGGTGGATCGAAAATGGGCTGTAGAAGACATAGGATCTCGATTTCTTAAATGTTATTTTTTTTGCTGGAAATGACTTCTGCTGATCATTACTGTTCTATAAAATGTCATATGAAGTAAATGTGTGCACAAATGGAAGAGTTATAATTTTTATAAGAAAAAAATGTATGGAGCTAGTATGAAAAATCGAATTATCTCCTAAACGGCATGTTTAACCGTACCATCCCTGGAGGTGGTCATAGTGCTAATTATTTATAATTTTTTGGTTGCGGATTTGACGAAAAATTTAATGCCGTTTTTTTAAAAAAAATCGTCAAAATATTTTTATTTATTTTTACATGTAAAACGATCCCTTTTAGTGTCCAAGTTAAAAAGTTCGATATGTTATTAACCCAAATATTAAGAACACACAAAACAAGAAAAATTAAATAAAAAAATTGCTGTTTTTTGACACATTTTTATTAATTTAAATAAAAAAAGATTACCAAACTCTTATTTAAGTAACATATAAAGTTATATTATACACAAAATAATTTAATTGAAGGAATTAATACTAAGCATTTGTAAAATAAAGTAAAATAAATAAAAAAAAAGACAAAATATCATTAAATATTACAAAAAAAAAAACCAAACAGACTCAAATACAAATTTACAAATGTATAATTTTTTTACAAATTTTCCTTATCACTCTCGTTGTCAGACTCCAATTCTGAGTCAGCATCCAGATTGGATATGTCCAAAAACTCGAACTCAGTTTCCTGAAATTGAATTAAGTCGAGAGTTTCAGCAAAAAAGCTCTGCTTTTTCTTGGCATCTAACTTAGGCCTTTGTGCACTTAGCAAAGGATCCGAAGAAACAACAAGCATATTTAAAATGTCTTGATTGGAATCCTGCCTGCTTCTTTTCCGCGAATGATGTTCTCGAAACCTCCTAAAATCTTTGTTTCGAGACTCTGAGGCTTCTTCCGAGAGAGTCCCAATCGGCACAATATTATTTTTCTCGATTATGTCAGCCCCATGGATTAATAATTTATGAACGGTTGACGACATGTAGTACCAGTCGTATAATAATACGTACTTTTCTGCTGTTTTGCGGGCATAATCTCTAAATTTTATTATATCGACCTGCTCTCCAGATGTAATTGCTTGTAAAATTACAGCAAATCTTTTGATGAGGTCTTCATCCAAACCGGTTATAGCTGCGGTTTTATTAGAAAACTCAAAGAATTTTCTTGCAGTATTCCCGTCATTGGTGGTTCCCGAGCCTTGTTTTACTATATCAATCAACAGATTGAGTTCATCTTTGAATTTATTTTGAATTATTTTCTTCCTTGTCTGTAGCATTTCTTTGTGCTCATCACTTCTCGCTGCCCACCGTTTGAAGTCGAGCCTGTATGCAATGTGTAACAGACATTCCATACAATTTATACGGGCGTGTAGGGATGACAAGCCTAATTCATAAAGGTCAGAACACACAATTTTTGATGTTACAGCATCTAAGCGGTTCATTTCTGTAGGCTTTGCTAAGCACAGGTAGCACGATGCATTTGATCTAGCTTCAGAAAGGTAAGTGCAAACTTTAGCGTCGATCATCGTCATCATTAGTTCATGAGTCACCCTATTATTATTATTGCACTCTGTGGGGATAAGGGCCTCAATTTCTTCATCCATTTGTTTTTTCAGCTCAAGGACAACTGCTTCACTCTCCTTTACAAAAGTAAACTGAACTGGACGACAATACAAAACTGAGCATGGTTTTGGGTTCGTCCATAAGATGTTGTCTCCATCTGTCAGTTTAAGTGGCACCAAGGAGGTCATAAAAATGCTCGAGTCATCTTCCTCACCCTCCATTTTCTGCTTGTATCGGCTTTGGTTAGAAGCACCATCAAATCCCCACTTGGATATCAGCTTCAACTGCTTGTTATGCTCTTCCTTAGAAAGGCTTTGAAGGATTCTTGTAACTGTGATATCAAGTAAAGCTTGAAGTGTAATCCTAGCCGATGAATCAGTAACTGTCACTGATTGCTTCGGAGGGTAGCAATCAAGCTTAGTTTGTTGCACTTTATAGTAAGATGGATAAATATCCTTAGCACCTTCCCGAATGGCAGCCTCTCGCAACGTAATATATTGCCACTTTGAGAGTTTTAGCGAAAGAAGCAATCCAAGCGCCTTTTCTGACGTAAATATGATTGTTTTCGCTGGTTTCTTAAGCGTTTCATTTAATTTAGCGGCTGCTTCAGGATTTTTCATCATGTATTCGATGACAGAGGCGATATCTCCATGCCCTTCTTCTTTTAAACGTGCTGCAGCTGCATATGCCAATTCACTGGAATCTTCGCCTGTGTGTTCATCAGATCTTCTCTTTTTTTGTTTACTTCCCAGATCTTCGAATGGTTTACGGGATCTTTTCGTCATTGTTCCAATGGACGTTGATGTCAACGGTTCTGGAGAGACTGAGGGCGCTCTTGGTATCTCATCAACACTTGGTTCTTGATTAACTAAAGTTTGCACAAAACTCGGCCAATCAATATTTGCTCCCAACCAATTCTCGTACTTTCTCCTGAAATTATCAAGGAATCGGTTGGATTTCTGCCACCTTTGTAAAGCGGCTCGCGTAAATCTCCGACAAAATTCTTTGAGAACAACACGATCTTCGTCAGACAGGCAATCGCCTATGCGGGATACAACTGCACTGAACAATACTTCATGATCAAATGAAGTACTCTCACTTCGTAGAAGAACAAACAAGTCTAAATTCGTGATTAAACTTTCCATTCTAAGATTTTATAGTCGCAGATTTAGTGTTAGCAGTTACACAGTTGTGAACAAACTAAATTATAAAACAAAACTTTAGCCCTTTTATTGCAAAACGCCAATAATTAGGTAACTACCCTCATTCGTTATCTTCTCATTAGCTAATGAAAATTTATAATTGTCACTAACTATTCTTAGAACTCATAGCACTGCTAATTAACAAATTAGCTTACTTATCAAGAAAAGTTGAATGTAATCCATAGTTGGCATTGTCGTGAGATATTGAAAATCATTAAATCACCTATAAAGACTCATTAGAAGACCTAATCAGTGTAGTTACTTAATCACTTCTTTTCGGACTCATTAGAAGAGTAAACAATTGGTAATTTGGTTGTATGAAAGGTTTTAAAACTCATGATGTGTTGATAAATATCTAGCTCAAACATAGTTGTCTACGTGTGGGTGTACTATAAACCTCTGCCAACTCCTTCGGAAATATAGGAGTGATGCTATTTTATGTTACGTGTAGTTAAAAGTCCGTGTTCTTCAACATAAACACTAAAATGAATAGTTTCATATGAAAAAACAAATAAAAATATTTTGACGATTTTTTAAAAAAAAACGGCATGAAATTTTTCGTCAAATCCGCAACCAAAAAATTATAAATAATTAGCACTATGACCACCTCCAAGGATGGTACGGTTAAACATGCCGTTTAGGAGATAATTCGATTTTTCATACTAGCTCCATACATTTTTTTCTTATAAAAATTATAACTCTTCCATTTGTGCACACATTTACTTCATATGACATTTTATAGAACAGTAATGATCAGCAGAAGTCATTTCCAGCAAAAAAAATAACATTTAAGAAATCGAGATCCTATGTCTTCTACAGCCCATTTTCGATCCACCGTGCGGCAGCACGGATATTGGTCTATAATTGTTGGTGTCTTTACTATCCCCAGATTTAAAAAGTGGTATAACCTTACTGTATTTCATTAAATCCGGAAAGACTCCTTGATCCACACACAAATTAAATATTAAAGCTAAGTATGGTGCTATAGTCTCGATTATGGATGTACAAACTTTGATAGATAGTCCCCATAGATCCTCGGTCAGTTTGATTTTAATTTGCCGAAAGGCTTTAATAACTATCATAGGGTTTAAATGTTTAAATTGAAATTCAACCGGACAGCCTGGAACATTCGCTCTTAATAAATCAATTGACACATCGGGTGAAGAATTTAAAGCTTCCGTCGTTTTAGATGGTATATTAGTAAAGAAATGTATAAATTCTTGAGCTACTTCTAAGTTAGAGCTTATTGCACCACGTGCAGTCTCCAATGTGTAATCAGTGTTTCGTTTTTTTCTCTACTAGTTTCATTATTTATGACTTTCCAAACTGTTTTTATTTTATTTTCTGCTAATTTGATCTTATTGCTAATGCACAGGGCTTTAGCTATCTGGCAGATATTTCTAAAAATTTTGGAATATGAAGCAACATACTTGTTGAAAGTTTCAGTGTTAATGTAAGGCTTAAGGTCATACAGCTCGAAAAGCCTTTCCCTACTTATCCTAATACCTCTAGTTGCCCAGTCACTAAATATAAAAATAGGGCTAATATTTTTTGTTTTCTTTTCAAAAGTTTTATTGAATTCAGTGTGCACTACTGAAAAGAAATCCTCATACAATTTATTTGCATCATCCATATTATGGCCCAGAACATTTAACTCCTTATTTAGGATACTATTGAATCTATTTAATTTGCCATTTGTTATTGGTCTAAATTGTATTTGCACTTTTTGCAAAGGTGTTTTAAACTTAAAAGTTACCGTTTGGCCACTATGATCAGACGGAAAATAATTTACTATGGCTTTAGCTAAATAATCACAATCGCAGAAGACATTATCAATACAAGTAGCGGAAGTTGAAGTTACTCTAGTCGGTTCTGTAAAAATGTTAGATAAATTGAATGATTTAAAAAGACTTAATAATCAATTGCTATTTAAAGTATTTTCCAGAATATTAATATTAAAATCATCACAAATAATTGCGGTTTTGTTACAGGATGCAAGTTTCGCTAGGACATCTTCCATTATTGACTCAAACAAAGAAAAGTTCTGATGATTAGGGGGTCTGTACACGCACACTACAACATGCTTATCCAGCTCAACACAGGACAGTTCGATGCAATGTTCAACTGATAAACCAACTATGTCATTACGTGCCTTAGTTTTTAAACAATTTTTAATCAAGATTAGAGAACCTCCACGCAACATAGATTTACGGTTAAAACAACTGCCCATACCATTGTTCTTATAATTAATTAGCATTTGGTAATTCTTTAACCAATGTTCAGTGAAACAAACAATGTCAAACTTTGTTTTTTCTAAAAACATTTCAATTTCTAATAACTTGGAAGAAATACCTTGAATATTTTGATGAAATAATTTCAAGGCATTCTGCTGATCCCTTTTTTGGTAAATATTTATTTTAGAGCCAGAAGATACCTTGTTGTTGTTAGTTATAAGAATATTCTTACTTGTACCTCCTGTTGTCTTACAAACTAGTTTAAATGACTATCCGGAGTTGACCCCATGACCTCAGTGTTATCACCAGGTAGTGAGCTCATAGTGACTGAGGGTCATGAATCCTCCTTCGTACAGTCTGTATAAATATTTATAGCATTTGAGCTACATTTATTCAGGCTTCCAACCTTGTAATTAGTACTATTACTAACCGTTGTGGTGTTAATAACACAAGACTTCGACATACTACCTATGTCTGAGTTTATATAAAAAGCTAATAGTCTTGCTATTATGTGTCTAAAACTAATAGGCAAATACACAGTATTCCTAGATGATTACAAAGTTTCCACAAAAATGTTGGTGTCAAGAAATACAAGCTTGTCACTATAATGACTAACTAAGAAGTGCATATGCTTGTTAAGCATATGAATATAATTGTTTTGTCTATTTGTCAATCTTTCAAAATATGGGAAAGAACACAATATTATTTTACTGCAATTTAACTTTAACAACTCAGTTACACAGTCAGTGATTTCTTCTTTTTTTACCTTAGAACTATTACCTACAAATACAGTAATGTTGGTTTTAGGATTATATATATTTTCTGTTACTGATGCCATTATTTGTTTGTAGGTTGACCCTGGCATACAATAATTTAGAGTAGAATAACACAGGTTGTTACTAATTAATTTACCTATACCTCTTCTTATACTATCTGAGAACATAACTGAATGATAACAATCATGACATGTGAACGACTGCAGTGATCAGATCGACCTCCATTTTGATAGTTTAGGCAAATTGAAAGCCAGCTTTTATAAGTATCTCCCCGAAAATAGAGTTTCTTAGTCCTGCGTTATCCCACTAAGTAGGTGTATATAGGCTACTTATTGCTTATTTTTAGTATTTTTTTTGTATTTCCTAGTTTTGTTTACTTTAGTTTGTTTTGTATTTGTTTTAATTTGTCTGTATTTATTTTATTTTGTTTTAATTTAGTTTAATTAAATAACTAAGTTCTATACAGGGCAACTTTATAATTTTGTATGTTATATAATTTTGTTTATAATATTGTACGTTACGACAACGTTTTGTGTGCATGCAGAGTTTACCTATAAGTGATTGTTACACTTTATTCTGATTTGTTGTTGTTGTCTATTTAATTGGCTTATACCAGTGTATACAATTGTTGGTGAACCAAATAAATAAATAAATAATGATTACTGAAAGTTGGACAACTACCAATCTCAGATTGTACCACTTGATCTTGTACTAAAACATCTTGGTGGAGGATACAGTCTTGAGACTCAGTCTGGGACGGGTCCTCAGTTGCCTCTGACTGGACAGCATCAGAAACCTTCTGAAGTACACTGACACATGACTAACTCATTAGCAGCAAGAATGTGTTCTTTGATTTGGTTTTGAGAACCCACATATTTAATGAAAAGGGAACTAAGTTTGCCCTCAAGTACCTGTATGTCAGACTGTGAGCGCTGTGTATCAATTTCATAGATTTTTTTGCTGTCTTCTAATTTGATTTGATAATTATTTAATTAATTGATTAGATCAACACGTTCTTTTTCTCCGTGGAATATTTTTGGAAAAGTTTTTCTGTTGTTTCCTAATTTGATTGCATTTTTTAATTATTCTATTTATCTTTGCATACTTTTTCATTTTCTTATGACTAATTTTATAACTATACTTCTGTTTCAGCAAGGATTCTTCAGTAAGGTCAAAAGTTATTATGGAATGAGGGTTGCAATTAGTATTTAATAATTCATCATATAATTGGTTAGTTTGTATAACCTGAGTACATACTTTTTCTTTTTCTAACTGGATAATACGACTATTAGCATGAATTAATTCGTCTTCAAGGTCCCTAACTTTGCTTAAAGCCTCCTCATACAAGTTACTACAGTTGCTGAAATCTCTAATCTTATGCGTAACTATTTATTATAATTGTTGTTCAACATAAACTGGATGATCCTGTTTTATATAGAATTTATTGGGAGGTGGTCTATCTTCAGATAAATAAAATCACTTTCTTCTGTAAACTTGGAATTTTATTTCTTTTCGTAAGCCGATATTTTTCATCTTTTGTTGGCAATAACAAGATATAATCATTTTCCATAGAAATTCTGCATAGTTTTATGTTGGCATCTTATACTTTAGTCTATGACTGTTGATTATTATCTTAACTTCCCGTCTCAATTTTTCTATTTCAATTTTAGGAATACAGTACAAACAAAGTAGTTTGCTTTAATGGCACTAAAGATTTCGTCATAATATCAGCAATGTTATGATGAGAAATTAATAACTTTGAGTTATGGGCACCTATCTCAAAGCTATTAATTTCTTATTCACAGCATCCTTTACAACATGTGCTTTGATACCTACTTGTGCTGTGATCTAAAGAACGAAAGAAAGAATAATAATAATATTATATCTCTTGCTGTTCTCGTACGACTCAATCATACAGTCGCCTAAATGTCTAAGACCGTTTATACATATAACCCTTCCTGTGTGAGCCTGGTGCTGAGCGCCACAAAAAAAAAGGGTCGCGTGTGAAGGTGGCGCCCGGCGCCACAAATTCCCGCCATAATTTTGGCAGTGATTTCGTTTACAAAAAGCGTTTCTATCTTGACCAAACTCGCACACAGTGTACAAGACAAAACAAGAACGCTACACTGTGGTTGTCAAGTACATTGAATGAATGACGACGCGTAATAGTGGCTATTCGTTCGCCCGATTAGTCGACGCAGCGCGCGCACCACGCGAACATCAAATAAGTCCGCCGAAAATTACATAAATAAAGTGAAAGTGCAGTGAAAGTGGGTGTAACCGTGTATAATATCATGCCTGGGTAGTTAATAAACAGTTTTAATACCTATAAAGTGTAATTTATAAAGATTTCAACAGAAAATAGTGATTTTTGTGAAAATAGTGACCCGTTGCGGCGGCAAAGTGACATCCCGCGCCGGCCGGAACTTATTTCGAGGTAATACTATTAGTAAATATGTGAATGATAGAAACTATCGCTATTACATATATTTATATGTATCGTATTATTGATATTAGGCATTTAATTTAAATATTATCGTATTATACTTGCATAAAATTGAAATGAAAAATACCTACTCGGGCCGCCAAATTCGGTTGCTGTTAGGGCTCCTCGTAGGGCGTTTTTGTCGTTGATTCCCATAATGTTTTTGTAAGGCAGCATGCATTTTTATTGTCCTTATCGATTTATAAATATCTTCAAAATATAGAATGCTAATTTGTATTAAAAAAAAAGGATCCGAATGTAATTTGAGACCCTAAGTTCAAGAGGTAGTTTTTTTACGGCCAAATTAAGGCATTTTTCAAGTGGTTGGGTTGGGTATACGATACATTCTAAATAAATATTTGTAGCAGCCGAAACTCCGTCAGTGATATGCATGTTAAAACCAAACAATAGATTAAAATAGTAACCCAAGCCACTAGGCGTTCAGTTACAAAGGAATTGAACAATGAATAGACCCTTTGTTATCGCTCGGCGCGCACGGGCAAACAAATGAGTTACGATAATGTAAACATGTGTGATAAGAAAAAAATGTTCAAGGAGGTGTGTTCGTTTTATTTATTAATGTGAAATGATGTATATTTATGAAGATAAAACAAATACTTTTTGAAATAATGGTTCTATTTTGTAATTAAAACGACTTTAGTAAAAAAAAAAAAAAAAAAAACTAACTAGATTCTAACTAGAATTGGAATCTTATTAGAAAACAAAAGTGGACCTAATTTATACATAATCTGTTAGCTAATTTAATAACGATTCCTAAAACATAACTTGAAGAGAGCTACCTATCGTAATTTTAGAGATATCGTCGTTTTAATCACCCGGGTCCCGTCGGGCCCGGGACCACCCACGTCGCGTTAACAGACTGTCAAAATTTTGCAAAATGGCCGCCACAGGTGAAGGGTTAGGCGACTTTAGCAGCGCGACAGTCACGCGACAGACGCGCGACCGATGCAAAGTCAGAATTTCATATTATCTTCAGTTGGCGATGAGCCAGTGTTGCAAGTGTCGGAATACAACCTCAACTCGATTTGATTTGATTATCTATGCGACTATTATCGTCTATTGCAGGGGTTCCCAAACTTGTACAGTTCGCGGCGCACATGCAAATTTAGTACTTGTTAAGTTCGGTGCCCTTTCTAGTCGAAATAGGATAGATCTATAGGCACAAAATTAATACATTTACGATGTTAAGTTGGGTTTTTATATTGATATTGACTCACGAATATATTTATTAACTAGGTATTAAAGAAAATAGGAAATAAAATACAATGGCAACATAGTCAATGCGAGGCGTGACCAAGCTCACCTTGATGTCCACGCATTTTTCCAAGGCGTGGGTTAAGGATTGACACCGTTGCTCTCATTTCTTGCTCCACATTAATCTTTGAGCGATATTTGCTGCTTATTACAGCTTCAGCTTAAAATCCGGCTTCACATAAATAAGACGTTGCAAAGGGAATGAGAATTCAGAGAGCTTTTTGTACCCGCGAATACCTAAGTTTTGTATCCGGAGAACGGTAAACAAGATCGCCTCCCGGCGCACTTCTTTACTCTCTACGGCACACCAGGGCGCCGCTGCACACACTTTGGGAACCCCTGGTCTATTGACATTGTCGATCTTCTTTTTATTAATACTTGTCAATTGAAGAAACAATATATAGGTAGGTATATATGTTGAAATATAAATAAATCTATACAAGTAAACCAAGTTATTTTTGTTACCTGCTCCAACAACAAGCGCACGTGATTGAATACACAATGAGCCAGTTTGACACTGAACGATTTATTATTGAAATTGAAATAGAAACCCCGTCGGAGTCCATTTTTGAAATGAAGTGCATCAGACTGATCTAAACTGCCGTGCCGCCACCACACTGCTGTCGCGCGCGGGTGTTCTTATAACATGAAGGCATCTGCTTCTGCCGCGCACTATACACACACTACTATACTGCTACTATCACGCTGCTAACATCCTAATGTGAAAGCGGCCTAAGATCAGATAGATCTAAGAGTTCACACTACCAAAATCATTCAATAGAGTGTATAACAAGTATTGTTCTGTGAGTTAGGTCATGTTTATAGTGCTCCCAGTAAATAATAACTTTTTGGTGTGTAATCTGGCGAAAAGTGCGAACATTGTGTGTGATTGGACAATTTGAGTGTGTAATGAGTTGTAGCAATGCTGGTTGCAACGTTTAGGCCGCAATTAGTAGGATAAAACGTTGAAAACAATTGATTTCATGAACTGAATTTATTTTACTCAAAAATGCATATAATGTGGTCATTATTTTGACAACCTTATTTGAGCAAAGTCGACCTTGCCGTTCTGTTTCAAGGAGCGGCCGGCAAAGTTTTGCTGGTCGCTCTAACAGGCTGGCAAAACATTGCCGGCCGCTATTTTGACGTTTCAACGTTTAAAAAAAGTAAAATGCAAAAAGATTTTATTTAAAACACAGCTGTTTGTATTTATAGAGATAAGTACAAAAAGATTTTATTCCATATTTGGCTGTATAGATCCAACTACCATTGTTAAAAAAAAAACAATGAAGTACAAAAAAAAAAAAAAATACAAGAAAGTCGGTGTTGAATTTTAGTAACTGTACTTTTCATAATTGTCATTTTAATTAAATTTCTAGTTAATTAATATATATTTTATTGAAATTACTTGCTGGTTTTATTTAGATTAGGTACTTGCATTTTTGAGTAAAGCACTATACAAGCCTTGGCCCACTTTGACTGCTTCGCTGGTCACGCTATGATTGCCTCGAGCTAGCCTAGCTACGCTCTAGGCCTTCCAGCTTGGCCATAATTGCAGCCCTTGCTGTTCTCGCTGTTCACGCTGACCGCGCTGTGTCGGCCTGGAGCTGCGCTACGCTGCGCTGTCGGCCATCATCAGCGCGACCAGCAATGTACTATTATATTGTTAAGATTACCGTCAATAAACCGAACAAACATCAATACCTCCTGAAGCAGTTGTGTGGGCAATTTGTAGCAGCCCATATTGCTTTTAAAATCTGTCAGGCGTTTATCAAGGTATTCCTTAATTTACCCATGTCTTAACCCTTGAAATTCTGCTTTTAGTTTTTGTTGTCTGAAGAATTTCCTAATACCAATTTATATGTCATGGTCAAAGATCAAACATCTTCTTTCTTGTTTAAGCGGAAATCATATTGTTATTGTATAAATCACATGCTCACAATATATTTGTGGAATCTTTCATTCCAGCAACTTGGTGCTTCCTTGCATACAATACAATACTTTTTTTCAGTTTCATTATTTTCCTTCTTTTATGGTTACACTTTGTGGTGGTTTGATGTTGTGGGATCATGCAAGCATCAAGCGACCGCGCGCGTCGAGCGCGCAGCTCACACTGAGTGAGGTACGGCGCGGCGTCTCAGGCAATGGAATGCGGTCGGACAGCCGGCGCGCGCGACACACGTCTTCCTCACATCAAAACTGATCGCGAACTAAAACCGCACGAGGGCGCCTCACAAATTTATAGTCGGCGCACTCCGAGCTCCAGAAGACCAGGAACCTCACATCTGATTGGTTGATCAATTTTGGGTTTGGTTCACAACCACAGCTACGACGACAACCCATCCTGTAAATATAGCAGCTAGGATTTTGACAATAAATACTCCCATTTTGAATCTCCATCGTTTTGTTTTATTTTACTTAAAATACCGAAACAAGTCGTGTGGAAGTACCCCACAACTGGTGACCCCGAGTTAAAAAAAGTGATTCAAGTAACCATGTCGGAAGAGCAACAAAAGAAGATCCAGTCCGAGACGAATTACGACGTACATGCAGTATCCGTGCAGTCAAGATTATTACCTTTTTGGAGAGAAATACCCCGTGCCTGGTTCATTCAATTCGAAGCCGTGATTGACCCTTTGAAGACCTCAGATGACCAGAAGTTCCGGTACCTACTGCAACAGCTACAAACAGCCGACTTGCAACACTTAACCGACATACTGTATAATCCGCCTACGACTGGGAAATATGAAAAAGTTAAGCAGCGCCTACTCGAAGCCTACGACAAATCGGATGTCAAGAATTTCCAAAAGCTTATTAGCGGCTTGGAGCTGGGAGACCAAAAGCCTTCCCAGCTGTTAAGGAAGATGAGAGAACTCGCAAGCGGCATGATTACCGAAGAAGGTCTAAAAATCGAATGGTTGAACCACCTACCCGCACAAGTTCGAGTCGTCCTATCCGTAAACAAGGAGTCATCGTTGGACACCTTGGCTGCGATGGCAGACAAAATGGTGGAGTACGCAGAGAGTCCCAGCATCGCAGCAGTCACAGCACCAGCATCATCTTCATCATCTGCGGTACCCATGACACAGCTAGAAACGCTGGCAAAGCAGGTTGAGAAGCTCACGCTGGAGATCGCCGAGCTACGTCGAGGACAGGCTCCCCACAAGTACCGTCGCCGCACGTTCAATCCTCGTTCTCGTTCCCGTTCACGCTCGCAGTCAACGCAACGTGGATCGGCACCGAAACCCGGAGACGTCAATTGGGAATGTCGGTACCACTACCGCTTTGGAGACAAAGCAAAGCGCTGTGAATCGCCATGCTGCCGAAGGAAGAAGCCGTCGGAAAACTAAAGACGACACCGACTGTGGCGGACGTCGGTGTCCCGTACACCAGTAATCGCCTTTGTGTACACGATCGCAACACTCACGAACGTTTCCTCGTGGACACAGGCGCAGACATCTCAGTTTTGGCCGCCAATAACAAGAACAAAAAAACTCCAAGCGCCTACAGTTTATACGCTGCAAACAATACACCAATCAAGACTTACGGACAGAAAACTATAAGGCTAAATCTAGGTTTACGAAGAAACTTTGAGTGGTCATTCATCGTTGCAGACGTAAAAACCTCGATACTGGGAGCTGATTTTCTCCGTCACTTCAAGCTGCTGGTGGACCTGGACAAGAAAAAGTTAGTTGACAAAGTGACCGAACTATCTATCGACGCATTAGAAGTTTCTACAAACACAGGATCAGTTCATATCATAAGCAACAATCAACTATATTACGATATTCTGAAGCAGTATCCAGATGTGCTACGTCCAATGTCACTGAAACAGCCACCGAAACATGACGTCGTTCACCACATTCAAACCACCGGCCCCCCACTCTACGCTCGCTCCCGCCCGCTGCCTCCAGACAAGTACAAGGCAGCCAAAGAGGAGTTTGACCGACTGTTAGAAATGGGAATCTGCAGACCATCGAAGAGCCCGTGGGCAAGCCCGCTGCATGTTGTCAAGAAGAAGGATGGAGGCCTAAGGGTATGCGGTGACTACAGACGGTTAAATTCAGTTACACAACCAGACCGCTATCCTATACCACGAATACAAGACTTCACGTACCAGCTGCACAATAAGAAGATATTCTCGAAGCTTGACCTCAAAATGGCCTATTATTGGATACCAAATTCAGAGGATGACGCCCAGAAAACAGCAATTATCACACCTTTTGGGCTGTTTGAATTCAAATGCATGACATTCGGCCTACGCAACGCTAGTCAGACGTTTCAGAGATTTATGCATGAAGCACTGCGTGGCATAGACAGCTGCTTCTGTTACGTAGACGACATACTACTCTATTCAAACAACGAAGACAGTCACAGACAACTGCTACAACAAGTACTAGAACGCCTAAAGAAGTACGGCGTAATGTTAAATATTGAAAAATGTGAATTCGGCAAGGACAAGATTGATTTCCTCGGCTATGAAGTATCAAGCAACGGGATCAGGCCCACTGAAGAGAGAACAAAAGCAATATCAAGTTACCCCAAACCTAAGACAATAGCTGAATTACGACGATTCCTGGGCATGATAAATTTTTATCGAAGCTGCTTACCCAGTCAAGCCGAACAACAGAACGAGCTAAATAAATATTTACACAATCAGAAACGGAACGATAAAACACCCATCGAGTGGACACCTCAGGCAGAGTTGGCTTTTGAAAAGTGCCGCCAAAGCATTTTGAAAGCCACACAGCTGATCCACCCGTTGCCTGGAAGCCCTCTAGCCTTGATGACCGACGCTTCAGATTACAGCGTTGGCGCTGTTTTACAGCAGAGAATAAACAAGGAATGGAAACCTCTCGCTTATTACTCAAAAGCGATGAGTATGACTCAGCAGCGCTACAGCGTATACGACCGCGAGTTGTTAGCGATTTATACGGCTGTCAAGCACTTCAGGAATCTTATAGAAGGAGGTGAGATCACAGTGTATACAGACCATAAGCCACTAGTGAATGCACTGACACGCCCACCGAGTAGCAGCGACACTCCGCGTCGAGAACGTCAATTACATTTTATCAGCCAATTTTGTACCAGCATCAAGTACGTGCAAGGCGAAGATAACTCAGTGGCGGACGCATTATCACGCATAGAAGACATACGATGCCCTTCCATCATCGACTACGCAACTTTAGCCAACGAACAAGAAAAAGATCCTGTATTGAAACAGCTCAAAAATCAACAAAATCTAAAGTTCACCGACGTCACAATGCCTGGGATGAGCCAGCCAATCACGTGCGAGACATCTACAGGCACACCCCGACCGTACTTACCAACTGCGTATCGTTTTGAGGCATTCAAAGCTCAACACGATTTGTGTCATCCCGGCGTGAAATCTACCAGGAAACAGATGTGCTCAAAGTTTTTCTGGCCCAGCATGAATAAAGAAATCGGCACCTGGACCAGAGCATGCATCAGTTGTCAGCGAGCGAAGATGCACCGTCATGTCGTAACACCACTCAGTGAGTTCCCACCTTCAGCGCGTTTTGAACATATTCACGTGGACATAGTGGGACCACTGCGATTATCTAATGACCGACGATACTGTGTGACTATTATCGATCGTTGCACACGTTGGCCAGAAGCCGTTCCTGTATCAGAGATCACCGCTGAGGAAGTCGCAAAGGCCCTGTATGAAAATTGGATTGCCAGATTTGGATGCCCGCTAAGAATATCAACCGATCAAGGACGGCAATTTGAATCATCATTGTTCCGGTCACTAATGAAAAGATTTGGGATATCACGAATACGGACCACGGCGTATCATCCCCAGTCCAATGGTATGATCGAGCGGTGGCACAGAACTCTGAAGGCAGCACTCATGGCGCGAGGCACTACACAGTGGACAGAAGAGCTTCCCACTGTACTGTTAGGATTGCGCACGGCGTTACGAATCAACAATAGTCTAAGCCCAGCAATGATGACGTATGGCACTACGCTTCGCTTACCATCGGATTTCATCGTGCCAACGAAGTCAAACATTGATGAAAACGACTACATACGCCGCCTTACAGAAACCATGGCAACCTTGAAAAGTGCGCCTCGATCAAGCAACAATCGAACAGAGCCATTCGTACATCACGATCTCGCTACGTGCACACATGTTTTCGTGCGCAATGACACTGTTCGTTCCCCGTTAACACCGCCGTACGAAGGTCCCTATGAAGTCATCAAGCGCTACGACAAGTGTTACAAAATAAAGTTGCCGCTACGCACGTCGGTGGTGTCAATGGATAGGCTCAAACCAGCCTACATATTCAATGAGTCTGAAGATTTGGATCATCGTACCCCTGATCAAGCGAGCCAGCCATACATCACAAGGTCTGGAAGAACTGTCAAGCCCGTTGTTCGCTTCGCTTAGGGGGGAGTGATGTGGGATCATGCAAGCATCAAGCGACCGCGCGCGTCGAGCGCGCAGCTCACACTGAGTGAGGTACGGCGCGGCGTCTCAGGCAATGGAATGCGGTCGGACAGCCGGCGCGCGCGACACACGTCTTCCTCACATCAAAACTGATCGCGAACTAAAACCGCACGAGGGCGCCTCACAAATTTATAGTCGGCGCACTCCGAGCTCCAGAAGACCAGGAACCTCACATCTGATTGGTTGATCAATTTTGGGTTTGGTTCACAACCACAGCTACGACGACAACCCATCCTGTAAATATAGCAGCTAGGATTTTGACAATAAATACTCCCATTTTGAATCTCCATCGTTTTGTTTTATTTTACTTAAAATACCGAAACAAGTCGTGTGGAAGTACCCCACAATGTATACATCCATGTTCAACAAGCATGTAAAAATTCCGTAGACACTCACCGCACCACACACACCACACTGCATCGGCATCTCACTGTCAGGTGTAGTATCTGACCGGCAAACATTTCACAATGATATTTTTCGCCGTGGCGTCAGTTTCCATTCTTTAATACTCATATACGCTTTCTGGACCTTTCGAATGCATTCGACGTAGACGATTATAACAAGCTCTGGACTAAGCTTAGGGAGGTCGGGGCTCCCGCCAAACTCACTAATATATTTTAGGCCTCTGCCTCGAATTTTGCGGGCAGCGGGGCGGCGGCGGCGGCGGCGCGGGAGCGGCAGGATCTTATGCGTAAAATCAAATGGACCGGTTCTCGAAAACAGCGGCGTGGCAGCGGCGCGGGGGCGGGCAACGAGCGGTGCACTCCAGTCAATCGGTGACCGCCCGCGTTGCGCTGGTTTGGAGAATAGGTATGCGTTGCCCGCCCCGCTGCTGCGCCGCCGCCGCCGCCGCCCCGCTGCCCGCAAAATTCGAGGCAGAGGCCTTATTGCTGGTATAACTACCAGAAAAACTTTGTCGAGTGGGGAAACGCATTTTTCTGAAGAATATTCACTTGAGTGTGAAGTGAGGCAAGGTAGACTGACCTCTCCAAGACTGTTTAATCTGTATATCAATCAGCTGATAGGTTAACTCAGCAACAGCCTTGTCGAATGTCTCATAGATAAAGTTTGCGTTAGTGACATCAGTTACGCGGACGACATGGTGTTGCTGAGTCCATCTGTCAAAATTAAAAAGAAACTCCACGGTTACTCTTTTAAAAGTAAATGGATTTTACAATGTTTTCAAATTACAGTGTTAATAGGTATGAGAGGACAGTGAAGGCCCAAAGGTCTGTAACCGGCTTTGGCAACTTGTTATAAAAGCGAATACCGTTTATAACAAGTATAATGACTTACTAGTTTTAGTTAATGTAAATTTGGGTATCACAATTTCATGACTACTACGTGTATTCATATTATGGCAATCGCTTCTTATTTTGAAAAGTCCTAAGTTTTTGCGATCATACAAAATACTTTCTAAGATATCAAGAGAAGGCTGTTAGTATATCAATTTATTTGAATTGATTTCTAAGGGTGAGTCCCTTAGAAATTGATATACTAACAGCCTTCACTCTCTCTCTCGAGGAACCATTTTATAGATCTCGCAAATTGCCCTCTTTTGTAAAATGAAAATTGAATCTACGTCAGTTGCCGATCCCCTTAGCAGAACGCCATAAAATATAATAATGTGGAAATAAGCAAAGTATACTAACTTAGCTGTGGCTTCATAAGCCAACTGCCTTATTTTTCTTACTGCATATGCAGCTGAACTTAATCTACCTGAAAGAGCTCTAATGTGGGCGCCCCATTGCAATCTCGAATCTAAAGTTATTCCTAGAAATACAGTTTCCGTAATAGCATCTAGTTTCTTGCCATCAAGTTTTAAATTTTGACCTACTTGAGGTACATTTATATGATGTGATGGGGGGCCTGGAGTTCTGAAATACAGGGCTAGGCTTAGTTTAGACTCCAGATCTCCCACAAATTACAAGTTTCTGCCAAACTACCTGTCAACCTATACATATAAAACGATGTAATTTGTGGAGATGAATAAACGTTTTTTTATTTGGTAATGAGAACTTAAGACATTTAGTTTTGTACGCATTAAGTAAAAGATTAGCTGCGAACCATTTCGAAAGAACTGCTAGACTATCGTTGACATGTATGACATCTGTATCTTTTCTATCTATTTTAGATAAGTGAAGTGTCATCAGCGAATAGAATTATATCTGATAAGTTAGCCATCAATGTAATCCCGCAGGTCATTAATATAAACTAGAAATAGGAAAAGGCCAAGAATTGATCCCTGAGGCACGCTCATCTTAACTAGAGACCTTACGGTCGCCCCATTAACGTTTAGTTTTTGCTGCGTGTTTGATACATAGGAAAGAATAAGATCAGCAGCTTGTCCATGAATTTTAATTAATTATTTATTAAATTAATTTTAGTTCCGTAGTGGTGTAATTTACAGATCAGTGTTTTGTAGTCAACGCAGTCAAACGCTTTTGAGAGGTCACAAAAAATGCTAATTACATCCTACGACTTCTCCCAGGATTTCAAAATGTGACTGACGAGTTTTACTCCTGCGTCACTCGACGACCTACGTTCCGGAAACCAAAATGGTGATTATGTAAAATCCCATTTGAATTAAAATGTAACAACATCGGTTCTAGCATAATTTTATATATATTTTACTCAATGCTGGTAGCAGAGATATAGGTCTATAATTAGAGGGATCTGTAGGACGGCTAAGGAAGCTGTTAAATTAAATATCTGTGACGCCTACGCTACTGAGCGTTACGGTTTAATGTACGACGATAGCAAGAGTGAGTATGCTCATCAGAGGTAAAATACAACCAGTGTATCAATGACGTATCTTTGAATCGGGTCTCTCAGTTTAAGTACCAAAGACATATTGTGACCGAAACCCTACATGATGACGCAGATATTGAGAGAAAGCGGAGAGCATTGTCGATGAGCGCTAACATGTTGGTACATAGGTTTGCGAAATGTACAGCACAGGTAAATATAACTTTGTTCAGAGCCTATTGACCAAGCTTTTACACCAGCGCCATATGGACCAACTACACTCAGTGGGCCTTCGATGCTCTCAGAATACAGTATAACAACACCTTTAGGATTCTGTTTACTTCGATTTCACAGTGCCTCGGGTATGTTTGCAGACGCGAGGGTTGATGACTTTCTTACAATGCGTAAAAAGGCAGCCTCACTTATTCGCTGATTTCGAGGGAGTGGCAACGAAATTCTATTGATGATTGCAGACAGACTGCATCGACAGCTGTGGGAAGGCTCTAATAATTATAATATAATATAAGCAACTTACATCTCGCAGTAATTAAACCGTGGCCTAGCCATGGTTTAGCGAAACCGTAAAAGGGATCCTTTTCCAAGCACTTGTTTGCAACTGTGAAACAGTCATCCGGGTCGGTGACAGCTGAAATATAACAATCGAGTTACCAAACACGTATTAAATGCTTTTATAAAATTGCTTTTCCAAAAACACATAATAGCGCTACAATTTCAAACATTTTATGGCTTTTTCAATAGTAATTATCATTCTGAAATCAACTTATTTCCACTAGTACAGAGTAATTCATATTCAAGCGGTAATTACATCAATTTGAAACGGTTCCGTATCCATTTGCATACAATTTTAAGGCCTAATATATGTAACTTAGCATACTTTTGTTTCTCCTAATTATATTTTCGCATAATATTATTTACGCATAGCAACTTACGCATTGTTTTTTAAGCATAATTTTATTTCTCTAATCATAATAATGATTAAGCTTAACATTCTGAAGCATAAATTAATTTACGCATAATGATATTAAAATATACTTTTTATAGGCATAACAAAGAAGCAAAATTGATGACTTCTAAAATGTTAGACACCAATACACATTTTTATACAATAATGCTCTAATGAAAGTAGGCACTTTACATTGTAGGTAGAAGATTTTTTTATTTTTACATACACCATTCATGCAAGCAAGCATACACCATACAGCATGCTGCATTCATGCAGCATGCATGCAAGCAGGCATGGTTTCTTTCACGGCTCCGGCGCTGCGGGGCTCCGGTGGTCCCACGCGAGCTTATCGTCGCAGATGTGTTTAACGCTCACCACTGAAGCTTCGGCTTGCTGGCCGGCCTCTGCCGGCCAGCCTCAGCAGCGGCAGTGGGCGTTAAAGCCACCACCACAGCTCGCAGGCCGCCTTGCCCCTCCGCGCCTACGCGATTTTAAATTACACTCTAGGGGTAGGGCAGATAAGACTACGTGGTGTCGGCTTTGCAGCGATTCGTTTCTGTCACCAACTTTTGTAGCACATCATACCTACTGAATTTTTAAGGCAATACTTTAATTCTAATTTACGGTTAAAAATGGAATTTTACCAAAAATCTAAATAAACGTTATACTAAAATTTAATAATTGTTTATTAATATATTGTAGGCACTTTACATATAATAAAGGCTATGGATGCCTGGAGACACGCTTGCTTTACTTGACACGTCTGCTACTGCTGCGGAGCGTGCGCGCCTGTTGGCTGTGGGTAAGTGGGAGTCGGGCCTGTGGCTTCATGCACTACCAACATCGAACTTAGGCACTTTGTTCGACGACACTACTTTCCGCATCGCTGCTTCCCTGCGACTAGGAGCTCCTTGTTGTTCTCCTCATCGCTGTCACTGTGGCGAATTTGTCAATAGCCTCGGACACCACGGTTTGTCTTGCAGCCGAAGTGCGGGTCGCTTAGCGCGGCACGCGAACATTAATGATCATCCGACGAGCTCTTGTCACCATCGGCGTTCCAGCTGTATTAGAACCTAATGGCTTGGCTCGCGATGATGGCAAGAAACCGGACGGTATGTCTTTATTTCCATGGAAGGTGGGTAGGCCTTTAGTGTGGGACGCAACGTGTGTCGATACTCTTGCGCCATACCATCTTTCTGGCTTAGCGTGCTGTGCTGGCGCTGCCACTGCGGCTGCAGAAAACCTCATGCGACGAAAGTATAATAACCTTATAGGTAACTATATTTTCGAGCCATTTGGGGTTGAAACCCTAGGGCCGTGGGGTCCGAGTGCTCATGGTCTATTCACTGAAATCTCTAAACGTCTGGTTGACACTTCCCGTGACCCAAGGGCTGGTTTTTACCGTGACCAGAGGCTAAGCATTGCAATGCGGCCAGTCTCTTGAGTACACTACCAGTCGACAGCGATGCGGATGAATTTTTCGACGCTATATTTTAGTTGGTATAATAATAGGTATATTAGTATTAATTTTTGTTTGTGGTGTACATTTAATGGTTTAATTTTAATAAATGTTTTGGTTCAGTAAAAAAAAATATATGGCTAAACTGTTATGCCAAAGTATATTAGGAAAGAGAACATTATGCAAAAAGAAGGGATCCCATTTGAAACTGATTTGAATAGAGTTTACAGCCTTGACTCAGTATTGCAAACCTCTGTAATTCAGGTGAGAGTGCAACTTTAGTTTTTTTGTTAAGTTAAGAACGCAATATAACTTCCTAAGTTTGTATTAGTTACAGCAGTGGGACCATAATAGGATAATGATGTAAGGGTGACTGTGTGTGTAAGGGTGAATGTGTGTGTGTAAGGGTGAATGTGTGTGTATAAGGATGTATTCGTATATTACATACATAACTGTAAACTGTAGTTCATAAGTGCCTTTTTTGTGCCTAATTGAAATAAATTATTTGACTTTGACATAAAAATAAACAAACCGACTTCGATAAAAACGGTACAAGGGTTTTGGTTGTCTTGCTTGAATATTTTTTTTATGAATTTCAACACAAATCCTTGCCATGTACCTATCTACCTAACATAGCAATTAGTGCTATTCTTAACATAACATGGGTGAAGTAGATAAAATACGTATTACTGAAGCTAACTCAAAACCCACTCATCAGGACTTGACCACCATTAGGACCACCAATATTTATGTGAGAATATTGTAGGCTTAGTGGACTGTAGATTTGTTTACCATTTTCTATTTTGTTAAGTACCTGGTACATGTTGAAAGGTCTAAACTGTCCTCCCATACCTATTAAAAGTGTTATTTGAAAATATTTTTTTATATTTTTTAACCGTGGAGTTTCTTGCCGGCTCTTCTCCATAGGAAACGACCAATTGGAGCCCTACACCTAGCTTCTGACGTTTCATAATGATGTGCCCATGTAGGTTTAAGTGAAAATATATTGGATTTTGAATAAAAAAAGAATCGTCAAAAACGACGTGTTAAAGGGGTCTACCCTTTTTAACAGAACTTTTTATGTCATAATATTATTTTGCATAACAGCTGATAGCATAAAGTTCATTTCGCAGAAAATCGTTTGGCATACACTCATTTATCATAATTCAAAACTCATAATTTTGTGAGTCAGAATCATCTTTTAGCATAAATTTCATATTCATAATAATTAAAAAGCAGTAACCATCATATCGCAAAAAGTTCACACAAACATGCAAGCATGCATACACCATGCATGCAGCTAGCATGCAGAATGCAAGCGAGCATGCAACATGTAGCAGGCATGGTTTCTGTCACGGCTCCGGCGTTTTAACGCTCACCACCGCAGCTTCGACTTGCCAGCCTCAGCCACGGCAGGGGCGGTGAGCGATAAAACCACCTGTTCCTCAGCTCGCGGGCCTCCTTGCCCCTCCGCACCTACGCGATCTTAAATTACACTCTAGGGGTAGGGCAGAAAAGACTACGTGGAGTCGGTTTTACAGCGATTCGTTTCTGTCACTAACTTGACAATATTTTAGTTTAATTTAAGATTTAAAATGCAATTTTACAGAAATGGCAATATGCCTACTAAAATTATTCCAAATAAAATTCTGCTATATTAAAAGTATGCCATTTTAAATTCGGACATACATAGGTAGAGATAGAGGGAACCCGTGTTAAAGAATTTTGGCTGAGCAAGTTTTTATGTTCCAGGAACTCCCTAACACTGTAAAAACTATTGGCAGATAGCCATTTGTATGATTTAATTTTGAACAATCTTGTATTTAATTTTTTCAATTCATTTAGTATTCTATTGTACGAGTATATTGTATACATAGTTATAAACATGCAGCTTTTATTATATTTCGCAAGCCTTGAGAGGATATCTAACACGAGCCTAGGGATCACGCCAGCTGCGAGAATTTACATCGCTTGCTTTCGCAATCAATTCCCTATGCTTCCACCACACAAATTTCAAAAATACAAAGACACGGCATCGGTAACAAATCAAGTTTCTTAAACACCGCCCTGCAAGATTCCAATTAGAAGGCCACATTATGCTCTAATGCATCTCTTTTATGCAACAAATGCTCTATTTTGATCACTACTATTACCCCACATAATTAAGCCATAGCGTAGCACTGATTCAACATAATTAGGGTAATTCCAGGATAGGTGCCCCAATGGGATAGGTGCCGCGACTTCGAATACTCAATGTTAGAAATATCGTAGGCTAAAATCGTACTATACAATAGGAAGCGCCCCCCCGCAGACCCCAGTGCCACAACAACCGTAGGGGAGACGCGCACGCGTTTCGTCCGTATGTGTAAAAATCTTCCGCGGCGAGACCTCACCAAGCGTTGAAATTATAATCGCAAGTGCTTACTATTCCATATCTTTTTACACAGTTATAAATTCTATTTTTTTTTAATTTATCTGATGATATTACAGTTTAAAGTACACGGAATAATGCTTTAAATTATAGATTTATCTTTTATCTTATTTTTAATTTAAAAAGGCATCTATCCTGTGCCAAAAGTATAGTTGCCCCATCTGCTGTAGCCATAGATGCCCTTAGGGGCATCTATCCCTTACTATTTCTATTAATGTTTTCATATCGCAGGTGGAAGAAATGCCTCGAAAATATAAAAGCAAACCAGGCGTGGCTTTTCAAGAAATTACCAAAAATGACAAATGTGTAAATGAAATAGCCAGAACTTACAGAATACCCTCTCCGACATTAAGAAGACGATTTGCAAAAAATAACAAGGAACAGTTAACCTTAGGTAGGTTTTGACTAAATCCGCCGCTCTTAGATACATCACAGATTGAACTTAAGCTATAACTTAATACCTACTATAATATGTTAGGCATAAGATCAAACTTGATGCTTATGGTATACGAGGGAGTGCTCTACGACTAATAAAATCGTATTTAAGTGGACGTATTCAATATACCAAGTAACACAGACATGCTGAATAAAGTTTGAGTAATAGCAATTCACAAATGTTTACAGCTTTAAGTTCCATAACGTGTGAGTAAAGGCTATTGAAATAGCCAAATTCTGAATAATATTCTCTTTCGGCCTATAAAACTCTTTAAGCTTAGTAAAAGTTGTATAAAGTTGTCTATTTTTCTTAAAGCTTAGTTATAACTTCTATACCGCATATAACACAGATATTATTAAGCCTACAGCATTACAGATGACTTTAATTTGAAAAAGAGTGCCTGGGACAGCATTTATCTGTATAATAGTATAAGTAGCTGAATAAACGCAGTTATGTAATACTAATACGCAAACTTTACTCAACTTATTGCTTATGAAACCCCTATATGCTGTAAAATAGTGCCCTCGGCAGCTGTCTTCTGAATAATGGTGTAGTTATTTCTATTAAAAAGCTTGATTTTGAATAACCGCTTTTAATTTTTCTTCAAATCACATAAGGTTCCACATTTTATCAATTATTCAGCTACTGTATAAAAGTGTTTTCTGGGTTCTTTATAGAGCTTATTTCGGTATAATGGAAATAAAGTAATTCGTTTATGGCTAACTAACACAGATGGAAGCTGAATGATGTATTCTTATTCCGCAATTATTTGTAATAGAACCATTTTTTATATAAGTTATACAGACTTTTTTTGGGTAGTAATTGAAATATGGACGTTTAAAACATTGTTTAACTATTGTGTATTATTGCACCGCGGGTTTGATGTGAACAGTTTGATAAAAAATGGAAAATAAATCATGGAAATCTAGAAGAACTGGAGGAATTCGTCGTAAAAGTAATTTTTGTAATTAGCTGTATAATCAAACACATAATATAGTAACGTATTCAAATGTTGTTCAGATATTTGTACAGCCAGATCACTATTTCTCAAATAAAAGCTTAATAATTAGAAAGGTGTGACTTTTTATTCAGAGTTATGCTGTAAAATAGCTGCATGGAGGGCTTTTATCCAGCTTATAATGAATCGCCATTAAAACTTATTTTAAGTAAACTATTGAATCATTTTGTCTAACAAATGCCTCTTTTTAGCAATTAATAACAGTTAAAAATATAATTTATAATTAATTTAATGACTTTTGAAAGATAAAGCATTAGTTATTTTATCCTAAGTATTTTTTTCACATATAAAAGCCTTTATTTATGTCTTATTTACTTTCACTAAACTTGATTATCTAAGGGGCGCGTGAAAAATATTGAGGTATTTCTTAAGCTATTCACGATAAAATTACTTGCGCAGTAATATTTAACGTGTATCATGGTTATAATACATAATATCATTTAGTACCGATTCTCAGTTTCACCGTGCATCTCGTTATTGATTTTTATTCAATTTATGAAGTGTCAGATCAAAGACTCACTGCAAGATTAATAACCAGTTTTTTTCGACTTTACAACTTAATTCTTAATTTTGTTTGTAAAGTATTACGTAAATGAACTTAATCCGGAATAATTTCTTAATAACAATATCCATATGCATTTGTCTGAATAAATATGCATCAATAGCTGTATAAAAGAGATGTCAGCTTTTTTTCAGATGTTACTAAGCTAAGTGGGCCATTACTAAGCTATTAACCAGAATTTACATCGCTGTTATACAGACTAAAGCATTTAAAAATGTGCCCAAATTGCTTGAATAACAGCTGAATAGACATTTTCTCAGACACTATCCAGGCAATAGTTTCAGCTTATAGTTTTGCGGATCGCTATTACTCAAACTTTATTCAGCATGTCTGTGTTACTTGGAGAAATCTCTAAAATATGCATTAAATCAAAACGTGAGGTTGATTATTTATCTGGTCCTAGGGAAATTAAGTATGGCGTTCCACAGGGCAGCGTTCTAGGGCCATTATTATTCCTGCTGTATATAAATGATCTACCCCGATACATCCCATACCCCTGCGTATTATTTGCCGATGACAGTACGATCCTAATAGACTGCGTCAACAAAGAGATTTATGAAGATGAAATAAATAATTCCCTAAAATTAATAATAGAATGGCTCAACGATAATAATCTTATCATAAACCTAAATAAAACAAATATAATGCATTTCTAAAAAAAATCCTTCCTTTAAACCTTAAAATAAATTATAAAGGACAAAACATTGATAGCACTAACGTGGCTAAATTCCTGGGTATATTGATCAATCAATCAATCAATCATATGATTGACAGTCAATTAACTTGGAAACCACAGGCTGAAGTAGTTTGCAAAAGATTAAGTACGTCTGCGTATGCTCTTTACAATCTGTCCAAGAAACTTAATATTGATACATTAATGGATGCATACCACGGTTTGGTGGTCTCTGTTCTAAGGTCTGGTGTAGTATTCTGGGGTAATTGTTCCGAAAGGGAGTCTATATTTAAAGCCCAAAAACAGTGCATAAGATCCATTTTCAATCTCAAGGTTACAGATAGTTGCGTTCCTCTTTTCAAGAAACACAAAATACTAACTTTTCCTAGTATATACATTCTCGAAGTAGCTATATTCGTTAAAACTAACGAGCATCTATTTCCTGCATTAAAAGATACGAGGATGCGAACTACTGCCATGAGATCAAAATATCAGAGTCTATTGTGTACTGGTAGATATAACACTGCTTTGCTTAAAAAAAACATTATTGGTATGGCACCTATTATATTTAATAAATTGCCAAATTGTTTTAAGGATCAGCCCTTAATAAAATTCAAGAAACTCCTGTCGTCGTTGCTGACAGAGAAATGTTATTACTCTGTTACCGATTTTGTAAATGATGAATTGTAATATTTCAAGATCTCATTTTGTATTAAAGTAAGTACCTAGTTTCAAAATTATCTGTAAGTTAATCACTATATTTTTGTATGCCAATAGGCAGAATGTACCGGGAATATATCTGAAACTAATACCATTATTGTAACACCTACATTCTATACAAATAAAGAAATTGATTGATTGATGATTAAGAAATAATAAGAAGAAGAAGAATTAAGAAGATAAGTAAGAAGAATAGTAAGAAAAAGAAGAATAATAAAGATTAAGAAGAAGAATAAGACTGATAAAATTATCTATGTTAGTTCTGAAAAGTATATTGATTGCGTTAAGTAGACGTATAAGATGATTATTATTTCACAAGAATTAAAAAAAATATCTTTTGTTGGAGAATTCTATATAGATTATATAATTATAAAAGATGTCACAAATTAATGTAAAAACACTGAATACAGACTAATTACATTGAAACTAGTCTTTTTTGTTTCAATTAGCATCTAATATTGAAGCATTTATACAGTGAGTCTTCTATCCCTCACGGTAGGCTTCTATCCCTTGACGCATTTTTACTACGAGTCTTCTATCCCTCACGATAGGCATCTATCCTACTTTTGAGAGGGTCAAAAAGACATAATTTCCTCAAAAATCTATGAAACTTATGTACAAACAAAAGGGGTACCATCATAGATTAAAGATCAAAGTTACCATATGCAAAAGACATATTGCCAATAGATTATTAATTAATAAGTTATGGCTTCCTATCAAAAAGTGGGGCAGTTATCCTGGACTTACCCTATGTATGATAATGTTGTTATAGACGTTTTAATGTTTTTTATGTTTCTAATTTGTTTCAGTGCATATACAAACTTATTAATTCGTTAGGATACTGTATCAACATGTGCTTTCCAGCGCGTGTGCTTTGTGCTTGTCTTGATCCATGGTTACGCCAAGAAATTTAGTTATCTACTAAGCGGTTTGTGCGTACATGAACGAATAAATAATGTTTTATATTTAAATATGAATTACTGTAATTAGTGTAGGTAATGCCGTTGTTAATAATTTTGGGCTTACAAGTAAGAAGGTTTAGCTTTATCGAACTTCTGTCAAAAACCTAATCCAGGTCGACGATCTAGGCCAAGGGTCTTTTTTTGAATTCAAGGGCCAAGATTTGCACTTTGATTTTTGTTGGACGAGCCGCAACACAATGGAAATTGATTATATTCCATTATAAACCTATAGGTAAGTAGGTATCTTGCAGATATTTATTATAAATGCTGCAGGACGACATCAACTGACTTGTAGAATGGTGCAAATTAATCAAAGTGCTTTTAAATATAAGTAAATGTCACTACATCCTGTTTACTCGTAACAAAATAGTGCTTGAGAACAAATACTACATAGAGGGAGTTGAAGTTAAGAAACTGAGCAACATTCGCGACCTGGGTGTTCAACTTGATTAAGCGCTAAAGTTCGATGTGCACATCCTGAATATTGTCTCAAGATCTTTCAAGATACTGGGATTTGTCTTGCGTAATAGTAAGGAATTTAAAAGGCCCGCTACAAAGATAAAGCTTTTTAATTAACACTTTGGTCCGTCCAATCCTAGAATATAGTTCCGTGGTATGGAATCCGCATGACGAGGTTTACTCCAAGCGATTAGAGAGTGTCCAAAAGCGGTTCCTTCACCATCTGTGCTACGGAGATCACTTGGCACAACTCTTAAACAACTCACTAGCTACTCTGACAGGTTGAAATATTATCACATGGATACACTAGCCAGTCGTAGGAAGAAAGTGGACTGTATCATCCTTCACAAGATATTGAGTGGAACGATAGATTGCAGTGAACTTTTGAGCTCATTAGAGATTAAAATCCCGACTCGGATTCCCAGGCATAACACATACAATTTATTTTACATTCGGGGCTCAAAAACTAACCTCGGTCATTACGCCAACTTAAGCTAACTAAACTATCACTAAAATTCCTTACTTTTTTTAAAGTTTAGAGACTTTTTATTGCAGAATAGCTTTAATATTCTCATAGCCAAAAGTAAGGAATTTTAGTGATAGTTTAGTTAGTTTAGTTCGGTGTACAAGAGAATCGGCACCAATTTATGATTTTAGAAAAAAAAAATTGCTGGTATATTTTGTTTTGATTTCTAGACATGAATAGATATAAAAATCATTTTTATTTAGCCAAACTATGTCGGGGCCACCAAGGAAGACCCGCGGGCCGCGGGTTGAAGACCTTTGATCTAGGCTATAATTGGACAGGAAACTGCCAAGCCCATTTACTCACCATTTTGTTTTAGGTTTCATCATAAGAATACTTACAATATATAGTTCGTGATCCAAATCTGACTGCTGCGACTCCTCCCAAGTCGTCGCATTGTTTGGCTACTTAATTTATATTGTTCCGTAGTGCTACAAACATAAATAGAAATAACAATATGTTTGATGCACTTCAAGTACTCCATACGAAGTTAGTCTGATTGTTCCGTGTATGTGCATAATGTATTCGGTCAGATAGATCTGGGGGAAGATTGGTCTGTTCAGATACACTTCTAAATGTATCTAAAAGTAATGTACTTACTGCTGCTGTCCCCAATGAGCAACGGAACATGTCCCACAATAGGCTATGCTTCCGGGAGGTATGGCGGCTCCGTACTCTTGGCGTTCATGTGGCGCCACAACCAGTACGCAGCGCACGCGATGCATAATAGCGCCACAGTGAACATTGTTGATCTTCTACCTTGTTACTGAAATGAGAAATGGTGACTGTAAAGAAAATTGCAATTGCAGTTGATAAGGCATTCAAGCGTTCGCCAGTGATCCTTTTCTCGAAGGAACAAGACTGCACTTTTGAACAGTCCATCTCAGATCTTTGAAACTTATACTCATTGTAGTTATCGTTATTAGTCTGAATATTTCATTGCTTTACGCCCTCCCCAAATGCAGCACGACGTATTTATTAACGATGCGTCGCCGATCAATTTGCGGCACAGCACAGTAACATTCAGCCATAGTATAAAATATTTACAGTTAATCAACTGAATTAGTTTTGTCTTAGGTTCAATTTTTTTCCTTAGGTTTATCTTTTATGGTACTTACGATGTAGTGAACTAAAATTATAACTTAAAATGTCCCGTGTGTACCTTATCACATTAACACATAACGACACCAACCTGACCCTGACGTTATGTGGATAGCTGTACCGACCACGATTCGAAACCGATATAATGTACGACAACCGTAAGCGTTCGTCTCAGTGGGTGGACCCGGGTACAGCACCTAATCAGTGAGCTAAAAAAAAGATTACTGATAGGAAGAAGATGGTGACTGTCTGGTGGACGGACTTGTACATCACAGCTTCTTACCGAATGGCACAACAGTGACGGCAGATGTCTATTGCCAAGAATTGCAAACAATAATGGAGAAGCTCGTAATTCATCAACCAAGACTAGTCAATCGCTCTTCCCCATTGCTTCTCCACGACAACGCGCGAGCTCACATTTCACGACAGACCATTGCAAAGCTACAAGAGTTACAGCTGGAAGCTCTCCGTCACCCACCGTACTCACCGGACCTTGCCCCAACAGATTTCTACTTTTTTCATAATCTAGACAATTTTTTAAGTGGGAAAATATTCAACACCCGAGAGGCAGTACAAAACGCTTTCGCTGACTTCATCGCCTCCCGTCCGGCAGACTTCTAAAGTAAAGAGATAAACAAACTGCCATCGAAATGGCAAGATGTATAGATAATTTGGGCCAGTACTTTGATTAGCTGAAATAAAATAAAATAAAAACAAAATATTTATATTTTAAAATTACAAATTTCTAATTTCATAGGTTCCTATTATTATGATAATATTACCGTGGTGTCGGGCCGGTGCTGTTATCGACTAATGTGCTGTGCTGTAAAAATCAACTGATTTTATTAAACGACTTCAACAAGGAGGAGGCAAGCCTTTTTAAAAGCTTTTATTTAACTTGCAATGTATGTTTGTTCGCGTGGATTCTTCTACTCAATTTTGAAGCAGATATCTTCACCCGATTGAGCTGAATTTTGCTTTTAGCTTGAAATCATTCCTCGAGGTCATACTACTGGGATAAAAAGTATCCAGTGTCCTAGCCCAGCTTTCTAATTACGCAACATATTTTCGTAAACGATAAAGACAAATCTGTTTTATTTTGTCAGTTCAACAATATTCATTGCGTTATTTACGTTGCTCTGCAGTTTTTTTTTCGAACTTACGGAGCAATGGATTAGCAATCTGTTTCAAAACGATTCAGATTCGGATTGATTTTGCATTACGTAATTAGGGTACAAGTCATGGTGTGCTGAACGGTAATTGAAATCCGTTCAGCCGCTGCGAAGTGAAAAGGCAACAAACATACAGTTACTTTCACATATCATTAATTCACGTAATATTTATAATATTAAGTATGGATAAGCGGTAACAAGATACAACGTAGAAACATATCATTGCACAAAGTACGAGTAGTAGCAAAAATAAGAATAACCCTCAATTTAACTTAAATTAGTTTAGCCATTTATTGTTTTCCTCAAGTAAAGAACTCCCTTTACATACTTCCATCTCCATCGTCATACCCTCAATGACAGTCATACCCAGCTAGGTCACAAGTTCTCATCAAGGTGAATGAAATGAGCCCAAACACAATTACCTACCTGCTTTAAACTCCTGAGGAGCTCTCGCGGCTGTCTTCAATCTCCATCATCAGATCAACTCCAGGTTTTACGTCTTTGTGTCATCATAATATGTGTACGAAATTACAACAAAATCGGTTCACAATTGAAAATGCAGTAGATGAAAAATCAATCTACCTTAATTATTATGCCTGTGGCATTAAGTCCGCCTCTGTACATTTATGTGCTTGAAGTGTTAATGAATAAATAAATAAATAAATAATTTTACATGGGACCAACTTACATTACCCTTTCCAATAAAACAAGAATCGTTCAAATCGGACCACTCATTAAAAAGTTTTGCTCAGTCATACAAAAAATATATGCGCGTCGACTTGCGAACCTCCTAGTTTTTTTTTCGGTCGTTTAAAAAGAAAGTTTACTTATGTACACCAAAAAACATAAAAATTTACCGAACAATGAGGCCCTTAGCTCAAAAACTCACATAGCAGTGATAGCCTAGTGGTGTGACCATAATATATAACGTTAATAATACGTCGATCGGTGTGACCGTCGGACTGCCAATTCATAATAGCGTATTGTATAATTTTATCATCACTTGCTTCAAAAACGGTGAAGGAAAACGTCGTGAGGAAGCCTTTTTTTTGCGTGGTACATTATCAAATAGCTTCTCCCGCTCTGAATTATATTTAAAATTGATTCTAAAACAGGCAAATTCCGAAAACCCCCCGTTAATGCTTCCACTATTTTGAGATAACCCAGAGAGGCGTAGAGCATTTTGCTATCTGTACTCAAACTCAAACTCAAAGCATTACAGGCACTTTTGAATTGTCAAGGGGTCGGTCAGTGAAAAATATGAAGCTAGTTGCCCATTACAAAGCGTAGTAGGTACCTATGGAGAAGAACGGGCAAGAAACTCCACAGACACTCTTTTAAATAAAATAAAAAATTGATACAAAATATTGGTTACATCATTCATTTTGAAATTATGCATGTGAGAACAATGTAATAAGACGTGCACGTTCGTAAAAGCGTCCGTAATAAAAAGAAGAAAAAAAGAATCATTCAAAAACTTAGAATAAGCCATGGCAGCTAAGAGATGACCAGTCCCAACTGACGGCGCCCGTTCACGAACATGACGCATGGATCAGCACCATTCAGCTCAACCATTTTGAAGGGAGCTAAATGATCCAACACACACGCCACCATCAGCGAGACATTTGAGTGAGCATGACATACTCACAGCCACCAGGGAACATTCAAGTCAATGAAATACTACACATTACCCGGTAAATGGTAGCTCTTTAGTACTCGTACCTATTGGTATCTCGTTTTCTTCAATTTTATAGGTATCATCTTACTATTGAAAAATGTCCACTCCTATGCTAACTGTATGCAGTAGATTCGTGAGACATTTGCCAGGATTCCCGTTTCCAACAAATATTGCGATACTAACCCCTCTTTTTAGCGCCTTTGCTTCGCTGGTTTTGAACTCGTGTTTCAAACTCAGTGTGTTATTATTAACTGTTCACTACTGCGTTACTTTATGAATTTAGAACATAATTTACTTCACACAATATGTCCATTATATTCACCTTTTGCCAAATCGTTAAGTTAGTTTGGCTAACTTACAGCACACAATATAACATTGTATTTTATACGAAAAAAAATATTATTAAATATCCTAAAGAGTTAAAGTTTGTAGTTTTTGTACTGCAAGTAACAACGCAAAAATAAAACTTAAAAGTCTACAAAAATAATGGCAACATGTTTTATTATTTTATACATCATCTCACAAGCATTTTATAATCTTTTGACTAGTTTTCGTCGCAGTCTCGACGTGTATGATGTTCTAAAATTGGGCGTCAAGTCACATGGAAATTGAATTTCTTAATTAAGAAAATTATAAAGTCAAACAAAAATACCATAATAATATCTTGATTTTTCTGTCCTGAGTTGGAATGTGTATGTACTTATATATTTTTTACTTTTTCTGTCCTGAGTTGGAATGTGTATGTACTTATATATTTTTTACTTTTTCGTTTCAGAAACGAAAAGCTAAAAAACGAGGGATGATGTCAAGGATGCGGTTATTTGGGATATAAATAACATAACTTACATACAGGCTCTCCCTCACGACCCTTGCTCGTTGATGCGCCAGCTCGCGTCGATGCTGAGCCAGTAGCTTTAAATGCCCCAGTTAATAATCATGAACCATCCTTGATCCAGCTTGTCCCAACTTGCTGCCCCCCCCCCAGCGACGCCCTAAGCCGAGGTCCGTACCCCACAGGGGGTGCCCTTAGCGAGCGCTCGCCTAGTTTTAATGAGAATAGTTTTTTTGCCCCTGGAGGCTTTGAGTGTAGTAGCTTAAGGCAGCAACAGTATATTTTAGTTAATTCCATAGTGTAATGTCGTACGGCATTTTGTTGTGGGGAAATGCAGCCGACATTCAGGCTATATTTGTGCTGCAGAAACGAGCCATTCGAGCAATTTATAACCTAAGTTGTAGACATTCACTGAGGGATAAATTTAAGGAAATAAAGATGATGACAGTTGCATCTCAATATGTATTTGAGAACCTGATTTATGTATAAAATAATATTAATCGATATTCTAAACACAGCGACATTCATTGCATAAATACTAGAAACAAAGATTTACTTATTGTACCCGGGACTAGGCTCCAAAAAATTTGTGATTCATTTATGTGCCAAAGTATACGTTTTTATAACAAACTCCCAAGCCATGTTAAAGAACTGAGCCTCAATAAATTTAAATCATTTATTAAACACAAACTATGTCAAAAAGGTTTCTATAAAGTTAAAGATTACTTAGACGACAAAAAGGCTTGGGACTAACTCCATAATACTACTCCATACTAATTTAATTTATTTGACTGTATGCTTTCTTTTATTATTGACTTAACCGACCCATTACACATGTTCATGTTTTTGTTGTTGCTTTTTTTAATGAGTTGTATTGTAATATTATGGTCAGCTAGCGACCTCAAAAATTGATCATATTATTCATGCCTGAGCAACCGGCAGCAAGTTCGTCATGCTCCCTTAGATGTCACTGCTTGCGGTAGCGTCGGGGGTCAGGTTGCCTCCTTCCCTCAAATATGGCGAGGGGGTAATGGCTGATCTTTGCGTTATGCTCGTGAACGGGTGCTGCTTGTGGCGACTGGTCGTCTTGCTGACCAAGGTTTTTGTTGCTGTTATTAGTAATTAACTTTTTATTACTTTTACTTCAATGGTCTTAGTTTTTCATTTGTGATTTCCAAGTTACAGCTTTATTAGCTATATGTAAACGAGCACGCCCTTTATGCCTGGCACTCATTCGGGTATTTACTTATCACTTTTTTTGTTGGTATATTGGCGTGTGCTAGGTGACATATAGAAAATAATTTAATTTAATTTAATGTTCTATGTTGCGTAATGTAAATTATTTTGCTTATGTACTTTTGTATAGAATCAAGTTTTTCTAACTATTCAGACAGGCTGGGGAGTTTGTTGCACCACTTCTTCTTCCCAGATAAAGCACTAGGAAGTGGTGAAGGGTGGGCGTTTTTGGGGGACTGTCTTATCTAATTTTGACGTTCGAAAAGTGCTGATTTCTCAGCCTATTTAGAATAAATGAATTTTAAATTTTGTGTGACGTCATGTCTTTGATGCGTAGTTTGTATGTGGCGGTGTAACCGCTACAACGGCTATTTGTGACGTTGTCAACTTTTTGGGTAAACGCCCATAACATTTGTAGCTTGCACTGCACGTGGTACAAAATTGCTGGATACTTAGCACGACGCGTTAGTTTTGTCCGTGGTTTTGTCCAATATTGGCCTGCTATATTAGTGTACTCGTCGTGTCAAACATTATGTTTATTCTTCTCATCTATCATAAGTAATTGTTTATTTATTTATTTAAACTTATCATACTCAAAAAAGCACAAAGGCGGACTTAATGCCTTAGACATTCTCTACCAGTCAACCAATGATGGTGAAGAGATTAGAAGGCAGATGCTCTGTTTGAGAGGAACAAAGAAAAAACATACTGTTACTGTTTCTACTTTATATTATAAAGCTTCCATTATTTTATTCTATTCTACGTCCTCCTCTCAATGCTGATGTTATGTCCCGAGACAGGCTTCAGCATAACATCAACTTTGAGCCGTAGCTTGGTGTGGTCAGCCTTAATTCTGTAGCGCCGCACCACGTGAGCGAGGGTCGTCTTCATTGACATCAGCGCGTAGGTTTTACCTGGTAGAATAACAAAAGAACAACAGCAATAATTAAATTTATCTTAATTTTTCCCAATTTTTAACAAAGCTCCAATCTGCTATTGAACAGTGACAACCCAAAAATTCAAAAGAAAATTAGAATTTGACTAAAATAACATTATTACATTACAAAATTACTGGTCTATTTATAATTATTATTTGAATCTGCAAAAGGTACCACTACCAGAATTTTTAAGGAACATGTTCAAGGAAGTTTTGCTTAGGAGTGCTTAATGGAAAGCACTTTCCATTTAAATATATCTTTGAGATGATGACCCGTACCAATACAGTGCCGTTTTCCGAAACTGAAGGCAGCAAACGCGTTGGGGTTACTGGGTAGTCTGCCCGGTTCCAGCCAGCGTTCAGGTTTGAACTCTTCCGCATCTGGACCCCAGATCGGATGCTTGTGGAGTCGGAAATACAACAAGCAACACGACCGACCGGCTGAGAGGGTGCAGTTTTCTGAAAAATAGATGAAGTTTAAGAGGAAAAGGTTGAACAAGATAAAGATGAAAGTTCTGCATATTTTGACAATGGAAATTAATCAGCCGATACGTTGACAAACACAAGACATCTTTTGTTCGTACCAAAGTATCATGTTATGTGAACGGGCGCCGTCAGTTGAGCCTGGTCATCTCTTATATGCCAGGGCTTATTTTTAATCGTTTTTGATTTTTATATATTTTTTTACATTGTTCTCACATATAGAATCAACAAGAGTAATGTACCCAGGATTTTGTAATTTCTATATTTAAAAGAGTGTCCTTGGAGTTTCTTGCCCGTTCTTCTCCATAGAGATCTACGTTTTGGAATGGGCAACTAGCTTCAACTTTCTGACTAACTGACTCTTTGACAATTCAAAAGTGCCTGTAAAGGGTTTAATTGAAATAAATGCTTTGAGTTTGAGTTTGAAAGTATTGACATTCGTGACTTTGGAACATATTTGGAACTAGAGCCCTTGTTTGATTGGTAGCAGTGTTGACTATAAAAGATCATGGACTTACTAAGTTTAACATCTTTATCAAGTTTCCTGGCTATGACCGGCCCGATGGTGTAGAGCCTCATGCTCTCCTTGAGAACAGCTTCCACGTACATCAGCTTTGACAAGTGCATCTTCTCCACATCTCCGTCTACTCCCAGGACCTCTTGTATCCTGAAATTATAATGGAAATAAGAACAATAATACGTACCTCACCTATTAGGCTGCCAGACCGCGTGGCCATTGCCACAGCGAACATTTTTACATGTGCGGAGCAACGTTAAGATAGTTCAGTTAGATAGAAATAACTTAATCGAGTAGGTACTTACTCAGCAAATACTTTTTCCTGGGCTTCAGGGTGAGACCCCAGCAATATCATGGTGAACATGAGTACATTAGCCGAAGTGTCATGGCCGGCAACGAGTATAGTGTCCACATGTTCTCTGATCTCTTTGTTGCTTAACACTCCCTTTTCAATAGACAGCTCAAGGATGAGGTCGATGAAAGGTTTGAATTTAGTTCCTAAAAGAAAGTAACAACAAAATAGTTTCAGAAAATTTCGTTGATGTCATAAGAAAGGGCGTGTAAGGAAACTTTACCTGGTATTATACTCCTTTCAGCACACGTATTTCCATTTAGCTTAGATTTACTATTTTGAAGGACCTGTAACAATTTTTGTTTTATTGATTACTTAATCATCATTGTAACATGCAAAGCAGCCAATTCGGTATGTAAAGTATTTTTCAGGTATTTTTTTATATTTTTATTTTATAGATATTTGAAAGTTTATTTGAGTATTTGAAATATATAATTTCAAGTTTTTCTTTTTCCAAGCTGTAGTTATTTTTTTATATTTTTTTAAAGTTTTGTTCGTGCTGAATTCATAAAGTAGGCTGAATAGCTTATGATCTTTGCCACGTTTAATACATATAATTAAAACTAAAATTGAAAATTCAGTAAAGTCAAACTGTCAAATTTGACTGTTAATATTAATTTGTCATAACAGAGCGATTTTTATTTTTACAGTATCCGTACCTTATTGTAAAGATAAAGCTTATTAATTATGAATCGATCAAAGACTATTTGTGCTAAATGCTTCATACCTTCATGTAAAAATACCACAACAATTAGCCAAAACAAATTGTTTGTGTACTGAGGTCCATATTTAAAACAAATCCAAAGGGTAGGCAAGCAGTTCCTTATAACAAGCAAATGATCAATGTAGCAGTAAGTATCGAAGTCCGAAGGGAAAGCAAGGGTTATAGTGAAAACAATTAGGTAACTTATTAAAAAATCAAGGCACGGTACGCTCAACGAAAGTAAACAGCTTCATGCAAACTTGACGTTGACATTGAAGCTTGACACGTACAAAATTTTATTACAAGAGGCACTGAAAGTTTCCTATAGAGGGTAGTTTATGAGGTCATTTAGAGGTCAAGTAAAAGTCAAGTGATTTTAAGAATTTTTGTGAAAATAAATACTATTTTAAAATTTTAAGACCTAAAAATAGAAAAATAAGGCTACAAGAAGGGTACAAACCTAAAATCTCGAAATGGTTTTAGAATCAGCATAAGTTAATTTTTACTTTACATACCGAATTGTTTTTTGTTCCAAGGGAAAGCCAACAGTAGTATATTAAAAATAAACAGAATTAACTTAATAATAAACTTAACAAATATACTACATTTTCCACAGATTACAATTTAGATTTTTACAAACTGATGGCAAACGTAACTGTAGTCAGAGCAAAATTAATTAAATAAACAAAATAAAAAAAAAATAACAAATAAAAATAACAAAACAAAACTCTGTGTATTCTATATTACGGATCCTATAAAAATAATAATAGTTTGCTTAAGCATACGGAATATACTGCTAATCCATCAGAATTTTAGCTATATTACTTTTAAATGTATTTCGGTTAAGGAATAGTAATGTCGATATCACTAAATCGCTTATTGTACATATTTGTCGACTAACCTCCCATCCGTTACAAAGACTCCAGGAGATCGATAACAATTAAAATTCCATTATGTCTCATTAGAAGCAGTTGAACTCCTAAGCAGTGTACCGGTGATCGCACACCAGCATTGGATTTACAGAAGCTGGTAGCGAACAGTCTCCTGTTGCGCACCTCCTGCCCATGCACAGTTCGAGGAACCAGGTAACACAAACTATTCACCAAGTCAGGGGAATCAAACTTGTTACGGCATACATTGAATAGAGTCATAGTCTCAAGCAGCTTAAGACTTGACTGTAAAGTAAGTAGGTCATATTTTTAAGGAGCGACTGGTACGATACTTTTTAAAGAGTGTCTGGAAAGATACTTTTTAAAGAGTGACTGGAAAGATACTTTTTAGGAGCGACTGGTAAGATACTTTTTAAGGAGTGACTGATAAGATACTGTTTAAAGAGCGACTTATATTATACTTTTTAAGAAGCGACTGGTAAGATATTTTTTTCTAAAACATCTATACTGCACAACACGAAGGTACTGCCGTTGAATGAGTTCTATAATTTTATTATATTTAGCATAATTGAGGTCTAACTATGGACTTATACAAGTGTAAGGTATAGATCGCAATGTGTAATTTTCTTCCCAGCAAAAGCACTAGGAAGTGGTGAAGGGTGGGCGTTTTGGGGGACTGTCTTATGTAATTTTGACGTTCGAAAATTGCTGATTCTCAGCCTAGTTTGAATAAATGACTTTTGAATTTGAATTTGTAAGAAAGTAGAGGGATGATGGAATTCTCTAGATGTTCGCATTACAAAACCAAACATCTGATATGCCTTATTAGTAATCTTATTAATCTGGATATCCAGACGAAGTTTCGAGTCCAGCTGCACACCAAGGCAAGACAAACTAAGTAACTTTGTTAATAATGCTATTAGCAAGTCGGTAATTGAAATTAATAATATTTTTCTTTTTGGTATGAATTAATATTACTGAAAAACAAATTTAAAATGCGACCGTTACAATTGGTTAAATGATTACTGATACTGTCTCAAATTAAGTTGTGAGCAAAAGTTTAAAAGTTTACATTAGAAGGAGTATTAGTATCAAATTCAATGAATGAAGTTATTGATCCAGTTTTTGAGGGGGTGACAATGAGACACAGGATGGCCGTAATTCACGAGAGACTGCTACGAGTATAAGGACACCACCACCATCTTCTCTTCTTCTTCTAGGACTAAATAACGCTCATAGTACAGGGTATGACAATATAAATACTAAAATAATTAAACGCGTTTCCCATATCATAGCTCCAGTACTCAGCACAATTATAAATCTGTGCCTAGAATACGGAATATTTCCCTCAAAACTAAAAATAACACTCATAAAACCATTATTTAAAAAGGAAGGTAAAAAAGAGATGAAATTTTATAGACCAATAGCTTTAATACCAATTATTGCAATTTTTTTTGAAAAAGTCATTTATAAAATTTATATAACTATTTTGAATCCAATAGTATATTCACACATGAGCAATTTGGGTTTCGAAAATGCAAATCAACGGGCGACGCTCTTTTTAATTTTTTGAAGAAGGTAATGACAGGACTGGACAATAAACGACATATAACTGCAATATTTATGGACATGTCAAAAGCATTTGACTACGTAGACCATAACATACTCTTAAATAAACTAGAACAATACGGAGTTAGAGGGAATGCTTTAGATCTTATAAAATCATACCTCAAAAATAGGGTTCAAATAACACAAATAACAAGAATATCAAATAAAACAAAATTTGAACAAACGTTTCAGTCTAAGCCTAAAACGGTTAAGTACGGGGTACCTCAAGGAAGTATTCTTGGTCCACTTTTGTTCATAATATATATAAATGACTTCCCAAAAGCCATAATCCATGACATGATATTTTTTGCAGATGACAGTACAGCTATTTTCACTGACGAGGATGAAGATAAATATGAAATTAATGTAAATAATTCCCTTGAATGCATAATAAATTGGTTAAATGTAAATAATCTTAAAATTAACTTAGAAAAACTTGTTATATTTCGTTTGCTAATATAAATAAAAAACTAAAGAACCTAAACGTAAAATACAAAGGTGAAACTTTAAAAGAAGTAAAGACAACCAAATTTCTTGGCATACATATTGACGCTGCACTAAACTGGAAAAAACAGATCGACCATGTTTGCAAAAAATTAAATCAGTTCTCATATGCCCTCTACATGTTAAAAAAAGTTACAAATGAGAGTACTTTACTAAGTGTTTACCATGCATATGTAGGCTCCATTCTAAAATATGGTATCCTTTTCTGGGGAAATTCACCGAACAGAGAGTATGCTCTAAAAGCACAAAAAAAGTGCATCAGAAGTATATGCGGATTAAGACAGACTGATTCATGTAGACCAGTTTTCAAAAGGTTGAAAATCTTAACCCTACCTTCACTATACATATTTGAAGCGGCAATGATGATAAAACGCGATATAGATAAGTATGAAACGTTGAAAAGTGCGAGACACAAAACTGAACTTAAAGGTATTCAATGTAGAACAGTAAAATTTAAATCGAGTGTATTTGGTGTTGGAGTTAAAATCTATAACAAGCTCCCAAATTGTATCAAGAATATCTCTTCATTAAATGTTTTTAAATTAAAGCTTAAAGAATTTCTCCTAAGTAAAACATATCACTCAATTAATGAATTTCTAACAGACCGAATTATTGACTAAACTTGTTTTTGACTTATTTAATGTGAATTATACGACCGTAATATTAATGTTAGCACGAGGCTTACTAAAACTTAACATGTCAAACTTATTTTCATTTAGTTTTTTTACTTATTTAATGTAAATCGCATGACCAAAATAATTATGACTATTAATAATGTCTGATGTGGTTGTCGAAAAATTGACATGTTAAACTTAATTTTCTATTTTTATATTTTGACTTATTAAACTAAATAGTATGTCCCTATTAATGTAAAATGAGGTTAACTTAAACAGCCAATGCAATGGATAACAACCACCAACCAATTATGAGTGTAATTTATTATTATTCTTTATTTTTAACATAACTATTATCATTGACATACCATATAAATATTGTACGCCCCATGGGTTTGTTACAGTGATTCAATAATACTATTGTAAGATCTGCCTATTTACCTGTGACAAACAATAAATAAATGAATTGAATTGAATTGAATTGTTTTTTTTTTTTTGTAACTATACAATCACGATCGTATCTAAATACTACATCACGTTGGTCACTAAATTCGTTATCTGAAATATCAGGTGTTAGCTAAATCTCGGTAAAAATTATGATGTCATTTGCATGCGCCAAATATGTTTAAGTACAAAGTGTTCAGTTTAGTCCTGATTCCTCGACAGTTCTGGTAATATATAGATACTTGAGTATTAGTCATTGATTGAATAGGTAAATTCAATAGTATTAAGCAAAAGCAATATTGGGAATGTTATAAAACAACAACATGATAAGGCGAGTAATCGACAGCTTGACATTTACATTGACATTATTAAAGGCAACAGAAGCGAAGACATAATTGTGATTATGGTAATACAGCATTAAATCACGGACCAGCGGTAGTTCTCTCAAATAATATGCAGCAGCAAAATTTTTAGCATAAGTTAAGTTATTGGATGATAAAAACACTTTTACGTGATAGAGTACTCGACAAAACAAAAAAAACTTTTTCACAAAAAATAAAACCGACTTCCCAAAAAAAAACACTACAAAGTGAAATATAACTTTGATTTCGGAAGTCGGTGTCTTGGGTTTTTTATTTTCGGTTTTTTGCCACCGACTTCCGAAATCAAAGTTATTTTTCACTTTGTAGTGTTTTTTTTGGGAAGTCGGTTTTATTTTTTGTGAAAAAGTTTTTATTTTTCACTTTTTAGTTGTGGTACCTACACAAAACCCCCACATTTTTTTTAATAAAGTAAAGTAAATTACAGTGACAGGAACTATTAGAATATCATCCACATCTACTAGGTGGGAAAAATATGTATTATTGAAGCTAACTCAAAAACCCCTCATCAGATCTTGACCAAATTTATATGGGACCACTTCTGAAGTAGGCCCTACCAAACAAAAAAAGAACCATCGAAATCAATTCATAATTGACGGAGTAATCGATTAACAAACATACAAAAAAAAAAAAAAAAACATACGACCGAATTGAGAACCTCTTCCTTTTTGAAGTCGGTTGAAAAATGAGCAAAAAGTAGACCCACACAAGGCAGCATGAGGATATTATCGAGATTAATTATTGTAATTATTCCTTTTCTTATAATTATACTAAATTGATGCATTATTGCAGGGGAGGTTATTTATGAGCGATCTTCTCTGCAGGGTTATCTGGTTTGATTTTACTTGATATGTCAGCTTCCGACCGAATGGAAAACGTAGCCGTGTCATCTGCTTCTTTGACCAAACCAAGACAGTCGCGTTTCTGATCCAGAGGTATTTAAATTGGCTGGCTTTAGCTGCTTCACGGCATTTGCGAAACAAATCTTTATTACGAAGTGTTAAAATGCTCATTGGTGTAGATACATACATGCATACATGAGGTTCTGGCAATACCAATTCGACCAGATGAGAGTCGATAACAGTAGATAGAGTATTGGAAGGCGATAATGGCAAGGGGTGACAAAATGCGGTAACGGCTAATAGATATAGATGTATGGAAGGGGAAGGAAACCAAGAAGCGCCGATTACAAATGATTTGACATAAGGGCAGGAGGATGATAGTGATTTCGTTGGTTGAGGGTCTTTTTCTTTCCCGGAAGGACAACAGGACTATAAAGCGCTATCTCCTTACCGTGTACGACATATTGTGTAATATCTCCAGACAAGCATCCTGTTTCTTCTTGAGTTTGCTAAATTTGAAGGTGTAGGCGGTATGCCACCAGGGCTTTATAAACCGTTCCATAAACACTTTTAAGATTAGCTCCAGGGCCTCTACGTACTTGCTGTTGAGGTTTGAGTCTGTATAATCTACTCCTAATGATGTCACTGAAAAAAATTGAAACTTTCAATTATTTATCGGTTGACGTCTTGAGGAAGTTCATATAGATAATCATATTTAAAGGTTGGAAAGAAACGGCAAACTTACAGCAAATAGTCTCCAAAGCGTTATTTTGTGTGTATGTCCAGTGGTTAAAGGGTCCTTTTCCAACCTCTTTCTCGAGATCTTTCACGAGCTTCCTGGACTGGCTGTTGAAGACGCCCATGAACGTGTCTAGGAGTATCTGACTGAACGCTGGGTTCAGTAGCTTGCGGTGATCCTTCCATATCGCATCTGGGGAATTTAACATTACCTAACTTTAGTTGTAAGGGCAAAAACAAATCTTTAAATTATGATGCGTATACCCATTTTCACCAATACTAAGGTACACGTAAATGATTGCCTGAATAATTTGGCGCTGTTTGATTATATAAGTTACGGTGCTGAGCCAAACGTTGAAAATTCAACAGCGCACTTTTATCAAGACATTAGTTTAGGTGTCGTCTACAATTAATTAAGTAAATGTCAGCCGCGAGAGCGTCGACCCGTAAACATTCCTTAATCTTATGCGTAACTATAATTATAATAAATATATTTATTATAATTGTTGTTCAACATAAACTGGATGATCCTGTTTTATATATAATTTATTGGGACGTGGTCTATCTTCAGATAAATAAAATCACTTTCTTCTATAAACTTGGAATTTTATTTCTTTTCGTAAGTCGATATTTTTCATCTTTTGTTGGCAATAACAAGATATAATCATTTTCCATAGACAATCTGCATAGTGTTATTTTAGCATCTTATACTTTAGTCTATGACTGTTGATTATTATCTTAACTTCCCGTCTCAATTTTTCTAAATCAATTTTCTATTAAATTTTTAGGAAATAGAGTACAAACAAAGTAGTTTGCTTTAATGGAACTAAAGATTTCGTCATAATATCAGCAATGATAAGATGAGAAATTAATAACTTTGAGTTATGGGCACATAACCCAAAGCTATTAATTTCTTATTCACAGCATCCTTTACAACATGTGCTGTGATCTAAATAAAGAAAGAAAGAATAATAATAATATTATATCTCTTGCTGTTCTCGTACGAATCAAACATACAGTCGCCTAAATGTGTAAACGGTGATAGCACTTTGACTATCTAAGACCGTTTACACATTTATGCGACTTTAGCAGCGCGACAGACGCGCGACAGACGCGCGACCGATGCCCAGTCAGAATTTCATATTATCTTCAGTCGGCGATGAGCCAGTGTTGCAAGTGTCGGAATACAACCTCAATTCGATTTGATTTGATTATCCATGCGACTATTATCGTCTATTGCAGGGGTTCCCAAACTTGTACTGTTTGCGGCGCACATGCAAATTTAGTACTTGTTAAGTTCCGTGCCCTTTATAGTCGAAATAGGATAGATCTATGGGCACAAAATTAATACATTCACGATGTGAAGTTAAGTTAAGTTTTTATATTGATATTGACTCACGAATATATTTATTAACTAGGTATTAAAGAAAATAGGAAATAAAATACAATGGCAACTTAACCAATGCGAGGCGTGACCAAGCTCACGTTGAACCACACATTTTTTCAAGGCGTGGGTTAAGTATTGACACCGCTGCTCTCATTTCTTGCTGCACATTAATCTTTGAGCGATATTTGCTGTTTATTACAGCTACAGCTTAAAATCCGGCTTCACATAAATAAGATGTTGCAAAGGGAATGAGAATTCAGAGAGCTTTTTGTACCCGCAAATACCTAAGTTTTGTTTCCGGAGAACGGTAAACAAGATCGCCTCCCGGCGCACTTCTTTACTCTCTACGGCACACCAGGGCACCGCTGCACACACTTTGGTAACCCCTGGTTTATTGACATTGTCGATATTCTTTTTATTAAAGCCTCGTGCAGACCAGCGCGACGCGATGGCGCGACGCGACTCGAACAATACAATTTCTAAGAAAACTTCACGGTATAACAATAGCCGGTGTCGCGTCGCGCTAGTCTTAACGAGGCTTAATACTTGTCAATTGAAGAAACAATATATAGGTATGTATGCTGAAATATATTATAAATCTATGCAAGTAAACCAAGTTATTATTATTACCTGCCCCAACAGCAAGCGCACGTGATTAGGTATAGAATACACAATGGTGCCGTTTCTCTTGTACACCGAACTAAACTAACTAAACTATCACTAAAATTCCTTACTTTTGGCTATGAGAATCTTAAAGCTACTGTAGTAAAAATGTCTCTACATTTAAAAAATATTTTGACACAACTAAATCGAATTTGACAATTGCGACTCCACGTGGTACATACTTGTTTGCCCTACCCCGTTAATTTTTTTAGAGGCGCGCAGTGGTTGCTTCCTCGACGTGTTATACAAAATTGATATGACAGAGGGGCATTAAATTACACTACGTATACTATACGTGTTTAGTATTAATTCGATACGGTATAAAAATAAAAAGCATCAAAAATGAGTTTTTTTTTTCAAACAAACTAAATAGCTTGCAAATCAGAGTAAAACGCAACCACCTTGTGTAAATAAATTTAACTGGCCTTAAATACCTAGGTAACAAAGCGGCAACGTCGCGCGCCCGCCGGACCGCGGCGTGTGTTATCAAACTCAAACTCAAACTCAAAGCATTTATTTCAATTAAACCCTTTACAGGCACTTTTGAACTGTCAAAGAGTCAGTTAGTCAGAAAGTTGAAGCTAGTTGCCCATTCCAAAACGTAGATCTCTATGGAGAAGAACGGGCAAGAAACTCCAAGGACACTTTTTTAAATATAGAAATTACAAAATCCTGGGTACATTACTCTTGTTGATTCTATATGTGAGCACAATGTAAAAAAAAAAAGATATATATATAAATCAAAAACGATTAAAAATAAGCCCTGGCAGATAAGAGATGACCAGTCTCAACTGACGGTGCCCGTTCACGAACATGACGCGTGGATCAGCACCATCCAGCTCAACCATTTTGTAGGGAACCGAATGATCCAACACGTATATCACGTGTCAAGGCGGGTGGCCGGGGCGGTGGCGCGAGCGGCGGCTTAGGCATCCGCTCGGCTTTTATGATAGGTACGGTTTTGAAGTAAGTACGCACACATCAACAATCACAACAAAAACAAAAAAAAAAAATATTCTTGATGTGTCCTCCATTCACATGAATGCACAAATTATACCGAATTATAATTAAATCTCTGTTCGTTGCTAAGCTTTTTAATTTGTGAAATGCTAAAATAATCCTATTTTTTAGTTCAACAATTGTATTTTAATTACACTCACACACAACCAAAGTTTAATTACGTGTCCTATCACAATAAAAAACAGTCAATCACAAAAAAACACTAACACTAAAAAAAAAAAATCCGATGTTACGTGTGTCACATAAAAATAAATATTGTCATAAACATATTTAGTGTCCTATCACAATAACAAAACAAAATCAATTGTCTGCGCGCGTAAGCGGCGCAAGAGCTTCCGTGTTACATAACATACGTTCCGAAATGTTAACGTCGGCGCACTGACTGAGGCCCCACTGCCCCCACTTACTTACCGATCGCGCAAGGATCTAGTATGCAATAACAACAGACTGACCTATTTCTATTTCTTTTACGCGCGGGATGTTTTGCTATGATTCTCTCTCTTGTTTGCTTTGCTATTTTTAGCGAAAAATATTTGGTTGTACTTGTGACTTGCGTCAGAGCGGCAACAACGCATCGTAGGCTAAACTCAGATTTATTGTTTTAAGGTGGATGACCTTTGCGTATAGAATAATCAGCTGTTAGGAAAGATACATCGTGTTCAAACGGGGCAAAAACTTAAAAAATCATTTGCGGCTAAACTACTGCTCCTACACTCGAGAGCAATGAATCCGGGTCACTTAAAGAATCCTAAAAATCTCGGAAACTAAAAATGCTAGGTTAATGCAATAAATTGTATTTAATAGACAATGTAATACTCCTTAAATGAAGGTATTAAAACTTCTTAGTTATTGTAAAGTTATATCATAAAAAAATCAAATTTGAAAAAGGGCCACTTTCGAAGATGGAACTACGAAATTACAGCATTTGGTTTTGCTTTTGTTTGTAATCTGTCATTTATGTGGGTACATAAACCATGTTGATAGTGCTCTATATTCATTATTCAAGCTGAAATTATGTCGCTTACGCCTGAAGAATGCACCAGAATACTTACAATGCTGGAAACCGGCCGGAGTCAGCGCGATACAGCCAGGACTGTCGGTGTGTCGCTGTCAACAGTACAAAGAGTTCTCCGACGTTACGAAGAAACTGGTTCTAACCTACGCAGACCAGGAACGGGCAGAACCAGGTGTACCACAGCACGAGAAGACCGATACTTGGTGAACACCATGCTTCGAAATCGCTTTCTTACAGGAACTGAACTCACAAATCAGTTTCGACGCCTCGGAGGAAGTAACCCAAGTGCATGGACAATAAGACGTCGGCTTGCTGAATCTAACTTAAAACCCCTTAGACCTGCAAACGGCCCTAAACTAGAGCGTGGGCATCGTATTTCAAGACTAAGATATGCCCAGAGCCACGTAAATTGGAGTATTGAAGATTGGTCAAAAGTTATGTTCTCCGACGAATCAAAATTTATGCTCTACAAGCACGATGGAAGACACAGAGTGTATCGAAGACCAGGGGAAAGATTCAAGCAAGCATGCATCGAAGAAAAAGTAGCCTACGGTGGTGGGTCTGTACTTGTGTGGGCCGGAATTTCTTCTGAAAGTCGCACAGAGCTGGTGATCATAGAAAACGGCTCTTTAACTAGCGAAAGATATGTGGAAGAAATCCTCAATGATCACGTTGGTCCATTTATGGTCAATTTAGGTGAGGATGCTATATTTATGCATGACAATGCCCGACCTCATACAGGTAGGATTGTGAATGACTACCTTCAAGAGATGAACATTACTCGTATGGAGTGGCCAGCGCGCAGCCCGGATATCAACCCGATCGAGCATGCTTGGGACGAGCTAGGCAGATGCGTAAAACAACGAAACCCTCCCGCAATCACGCTTCGTGAGCTCAAAATTGCTCTCACAGAGGAATGGGAGAATATTCCCCAAAATCGTATAAGGAACTTGGTGTACAGCATGCCAAACCGCGTAAACGCAGTAATGGAAGCACGAGGAGGCAATACGAAGTATTAAAATTCAAGAAAATTGTAATAAAGTTCAAAAATTTCATGTTTCCTATTTTTGTTTTAAGGAGAGATCAGCAGTTTTTTTCTTTATGTAATTTTGTGTTAATAAAATGTATGGTGACTCATATTTTTTTTACTTTCATTTAAGGAGTATTACATTGTCTATTAAATACAATTTATTGCATTAACCTATCATTTTTAGTTTCCGAGATTTTTAACATTATTTAAGTGACCCGGATTCATTGCTCTCGAGTGTATTTAATTGATTTTTGGTACAGAGCTTGAAAATGGTACCTAGTATAGGCAGTTTAAATAAAAGCCCCTCTGTCGTATCAACGTTGTTTAAGGAATTTTTCACTTAGTGTATGGAAAAAAAAATACCTACGTGTTGAGTATTAGGGTTTCATTATTTTTGCGATAGGACACACCATTTTCGAGATATATGCAAAAGAAAAGAAAAAAATCCAGTACAGTACTGATTTTGCACCCGAAGTCGAGATGTTCGTGTGCATTTTAGTTCATGACAACTAATAATGCATACCATACCATTGCATACCATACCATTACATTACATTCCATACCATTTTCAGTGGCGATTAAAAATGATCAGAATTAGTTAGATTAAAATTGATCAGAATTAGTTAGACAATTAAAATTTTAGGTGAAAAACGTCAAATTCGGAATAGCAAAATTGTCATTTTCACTAAATTAAAATATCAGTAAAATCTTAGTGCTGTCAAACTAAAATATAGTTAAGTTGTGCCACTTTAGTCTATTTCAGAATGGGAAATCATCGTTTGACAGGAGTAAACTAAATTTTGGTGATTTTTAGTCTAGTTTAGACGCATTTGTGACAAGAGAATCGGCACCATTGAGCCAGTTTGACAGTGTGCGTTACCCCAGCCAGATAATGTCGAAAATCGTCATGTAAGTGCAATAGATAATTAGAAATACAGCTTCTGTAATCAGTAAGCAGATTTTTAAATTTGATAAGCTTATAGTTTTATAATTATATTAAAACACTTCCGGCTGGAGGTAACGTTACTCCAGCCGGAAGTGTTTTGCAGTGCGCGGCCGCTTTTTTATAACATTCTAGATTTGGTCGGGTTACCACGCATGCATGTTTTTTTTCGATTATCTCGTTAATTAATTAGTGTACAAGTCTGAAATTTCACATGTATATAATTGAACTGTGTTTCTAATTATTGATGTAAAATTCAGTTACCACTACTACAGTAAACTCGGTTAATCGGTGGTCAAATAACTCAGCTGCGCGCCGTGACCGGTAAATCATCTTATCTTTTTAATTACGTATAGGATACTAATGAAACTTCAGTACCATTTAAAGACAGTAATTATCTATATAATAACGTTTATGTTTAGTCTTTGGTGCGCATAATGGGAGTGCTAGGACCTATTAAAGCATATTTTCTATTTACTAAAATAACTTCAAAACGGTGGATTCGTTTATTGCGTAACAAATTATAACTAATTAGCCAGATCTCATGTACAAATATTACCATCATCCGTAGAGTCAATTGCGAGATACAGCAATCGTGCAAACGTTACTCCAGCAGGATTTTAAATATCTTCGCAACCATAGCAAATACAAATACAAATTAAGTTGTACCATTTATTTCAAATTGATTTCTAATTATTTAGATAAAAATTATTTCAAAATATCCATTAGAAAAAAAAAAAAACTGGCTGGGGTAACTCCAGCCGGAAGTGTTTTTATCAAATAATTAAAAAACTATCAGCTTACTAAAATTAAAAAATCTGCTTACCAATTACAGAAGCTGTATATCTAATTATCTATTGCACTTAGATGACGATTTTCGACATTATCTGGCTGGGGTAACGCACACAGTTCGACACTGAACGATTTATTCTTGAAATTTAAATAGAACCCCGTCGAAGTCCATTTTTGAAATTTAGTGCGCCAGACTGATCTAAACTGCCGCGCCGCCACCACGCTGCTGTCGCGCGGCCACCACGCTGCTGTCGCGCGGCCACCACGCTGCTGTCGCGCGGGTGTTCATCTTATAACATGAAGACATCTGCTTCTGCCGCGCACTATACACACACTACTAACTGCTACTATCACGCTGCTAACATCCTAATGTGAAAGCGGCCTAAGATCAGATAGATCTAAGAGTTCACACTACCAAAATCATTCAATAGAATTGATAACAAGTATTGTTCTGTGAGTTAGGTCATGTTTATAGTGCTCCCAGTAAATAATAACTTTTTGGTGTGTAATCTGGCTAAAAGTGCGAAAATTGTGTGTGATTGGACAATTTGAGTATGTAGTGAGTTGTAGCAATAGTGGTTGCAACGTTTAAACCACAATTAGAAGGATGAAAAAAATTGATTTGCTGAACTGAATTTATTTTATATTGTTACGATTACCCTCAATAAACCAAACAAACATCAATACCTCTTGAAGCAGTTGTGTGGGCCATTTGTAGCAGCCCATATTGTTTTTAAAATCTGTCAGGCGTTTATCAAGGCATTCCTTAATTTACCCATGTCTTTAACTTCAAATTCCACTTTTAGTTTTTGTATGATATCTGAAGAATTTCCTATTACCAATTTATATGTCATGGTCAGAGATCAATAACCAAACATCTTCTTTCTTGTTTAAGCGGAAATCATATTGTTTTTGTATATATCCCATGCTCACAATGCATTTGTAGAATCTTTCATTCCAGCACCTTGGTGCTTCCTTGCATACAATACTTTTTTTCAGTTTCATTACTTTTCCTTCTTTAATGGTTACACTTTGTGGTGGTTTGATGTATACATCCATGTTCAACTAGCATGCAAAAAATCCGTAGACACTCACCGCACCAAACACACCACACTGCATCGGCATCTCACTGTCAGGTGTAGTATCTGTCCGGCAAACATTTCACAATGATATTTCTCGCCATGGCGTCAGTTTCCATTCTTTATTACTCATATACGCTTGCTTTCTGGACCTATCGAAGGCATTCGATATAGACGAATATAACAAGCTCTGGACTAAGCTTGGGGAGGTCGGGGTTCCCACCAAACTCACTAATATATTTTATTTCTGTATTACCAGAAAAACTTTGTTAAGTGGGGTAACGTGACTTGAATGTGAAGTGAGGCAAGGGGGACTGACCTCTCCAAGACTGTTTAATCTGTATATCAATCAGCTGATAGGTGAACTCAGCAACAGCCTTGTCGAATGTCTCATAGATAAAGTTTGCGTCAGTGACATCAGTTACGCGGACGACATGGTGTTGCTGAGTCCATCTGTCAAAATTCAAAGAATCTCCACGGTTACTCTTTTAAAAGTAAATGGTTTTTACAATGTTTTCAAATTATAGTGTTAATAGGTATGAGAGGACAGTGAAGGCCCAAAGTTCTGTAACCGGCTTTGGCAACTTGTTATAAAAGCGAATACCGTTTATAACAAGTATAATGACTTACAAGTTTTAGTTAATCTAAATTTGGGTATCACAATTTCATGACTACTACGTGTTTATGGCAATCGCTTCTTATTTTGAAAAGTCCTAAGTTTTTGCGAACATACAAAATACTTTCTAAGATATAAAGAGAAGGCTGTTAGTATATCAATTTATTTGAATTGATTTCTAAGGGTGAGTCCCTTAGAAATTGATATACTAACAGCCTTCTCTCTCTCTCTTTCGAGGACCCATTTTATTGATCGCGCGAATTGCCCTCTTTTGTAAAATGAAAATTGAATCTACGTCAGTTGCCGATCCCCTCAGCAGAACGCCATAAAATATAATAATGTGGAAATAAGCAAAGTATACTAACGTTACTTAGCTGTGGCTTCATAAGTCACCTGCCTTATTTTTTCTTAATGCATATGCAGCTGAACTTAATCTACCTGAAAGAGCTCTAATGTGGGCGAACCATTGCAATCTCGAATCTAAATATTCCTAGAAATACAGTTTCCGTAATAGCATCTAGTTTCTTGCCATCAAGTTTTAAATTTTGACCTACTGGAGGTACATTTGGTAATGAGAACTTAAAACATTTAGTTTTGTACACATTAAGTAAAAGATTAGCTGCGATCCATTTCGAAAGAACTGCTAGACTATCGTTGACATGCATGACATCTGTACCTATTTTAGATAAGTGAAGTGTAATCAGCGAATATAATTATATCTGATAAGTTAGCCATCATGTAATCCCGCAGGTCATTAATATAAACTAGAAATAGGAAAAGGCCAAGAATTGATCCCTGAGGCACGCTCATCTTAACTAGAGACCTTACGGACGTTGCCCCGTTAACGTTTACTTTTTGCTGCCTGTTTGATACATAGGAAAGAACAAGATCAGCAGCTTTTCCACGAATTTTAATTAATAATTTATTAAATTAATTTTAATTCCGTAGTGGTGTAATTTACAGATCAGTGTTTTGTAGTCAACGCAGTCAAACGCTTTTGAGAGGTCACAGAAAATGCTAATTATATCCTAGGACTTCTCCCAGGATTTCAAAATGTGACTGACGAGTTTTACTCCTGCGTCACTCGACGACCTACGTTCCGGAAACCAAAATGGTGATTATGTAAAATCCCATTTGAATTAAAATGTAACAACATCTGTTCTAGCATGATTTTATATATATTTTACTCAATGCTGGTAGCACAGATATAGGTCTATAATTAGAGGGATCTGTAGGAGGGCTAAGGAAGCTGTTAAATATCTGTGACGCCTACGCTGATGAGCGTCACGGTTTAAAGTACGACGACAAAAAGAGTGAGTATATGCTCATCAGAGGTAAAATACAACCAGTGTATCTCAATGACGTATCTTTGAATCGGGTCTCTCAGTTTAGGTAGATCTAAGACATATTGTGACCGAAACCCTACATGATGACGCGGATATTGAGAGAAAGCGGAGAGCATTGTCGATGCGGCGCGCTAACATGTTGGTGCATAGGTTTGCGAAATGTACAGCACAGGTAAAGATAACTTTGTTCAGAGCCTATTGACCAAGCTTTTACACCAGCGCCATATGGACCAACTACACTCAGTGGGCCTTCGATGCTCTCAGAATACAGTATAACAAAACCTTTACGATTCTGGTTACTTCGATTTCACAGTGCCTCGGGTATGTTTGCGGACGCGAGGGCTGATGACTTTCTTACAATGCGTAAAAAGGCAGCCTCACTTATTCGCTGATTTCGAGGGAGTGGCAACGAAATTCTATTGATGATTGCAGACAGACTGCATCGACAGCTGTGGGAAGGCTCTAATAATTATAGCTTATAAGCAACTTACATCTCGCAGTAATTAAACCGTGGCCTAGCCATGGTTTAGCGAGACCGTAAAAGGGATCCTTTTCCAAGCACTTGTTTGCAACTGTGAAACAGTCATCCGGGTCGCTGACACCTGAAATATAACAATCGAGTTCATTAATGTTAAAAAGTTATTGAAACCGGTGAACAATGGATACCGCGTTAGTGATTTAGTTACCAAACATGTATTAAATGCTTGTATAAAATTGCTTTTCCAAAAACACATAATAGCTACATGCGCTACAATTTCAAACATTTTATGTCTTTTTCAATAGTAATTATCATTCTGAAATCAACTTATTTCCACTAGTACAGAGTAATTCATATTCAAGCGGTAATTGCATCAATTTGAAGCGGTTCCCTAACCATTTGCAAACAATTTTAAGGCCTAATATAATAATATGTAACTTAGCATACTTTTGTTTCTCCTAATTATATTTTCGCATAACATTATTTACGCATAACAGCTTACGCATATTTTATTTCTCTAATCATAATAATGATTAAGCTTAACATTCTGAAGCATAAATTAATTTACGCTTAATGATATTAAAATATACTTTTTATAGGCATAACAAAGAAGCATAATAATAATTATGACTTCTAAAATGTTAGACACTAATACACATTTTTATACAATAATGCACTCTAATGAAAGTAGGCACTTTACATTGTTGGTAGAAGATTTTTTTTTTTTTACATACACCATTCATGCAAGCAAGCAAGCATGCTGCATTCATACAGCATGCAAGCAAGCATGCAACATGCAGCAGACATGGTTTCTCTCACGGCTTCGGCGCTGCGGGGCTCCGGCGGTCCCACGCGAGCTTATCATCGACTTGCCCCTCCGCGCCTACGCGAATTTAAATTACACTCTAGGGGTAGGGCAGATAAGATTACATGGTGTCGGTTTTGCAGCGATTCGTTTCTGTCACCAACTTTTGTAGCACAACATACCTACTGAATTTTTAAGGCAATACTTTAATTCTAATTTACGGTTAAAAATGGAATTTTACCAAAAATCATCGCTCTAAATAAACGTTATACTAAAAATTTATAATTGCTTATTAATATATTGTAGGCACTTTACAAATAATAAAGGCTATGGATGCCTGGGGACAAGCTTGCCCGAATTTAGATCCACCTGACAACCCATTTTCCCAGAGACGGTGGGATGAGCCGCTCTGCAGAGTAGTACAGAACAATTTACTTGACACTTCTGCTACTGCTGCGGAGAGTGCGCGCTTGTTGGCTGTGGGTAAGTGGGAGTCGGGCCTGTGGCTTCATGCACTACCGTCATCGAACTTAGGCACTTTGTTCGATGACACTACTTTCCGCATCGCTGCTTCCCTGCGACTAGGAGCTCCTTGTTGTTCTCCTTATCGCTGTCACTGTGGCGAAGTTGTCGACAGCCTTGGTCACCACGGTTTGTCTTGCAGCCGAAGTGCAGGTCGCTTAGCGCGGCACGTGAACAATAATGATCATCCGACGAGCTCTTGTCACCGTCGGCGTTCCAGCTGTATTAGAACCTAATGGCTTGGCACGCGATGTTTGCAAGAGACGATGGACGCAACGTGTGTCGACGCAACTTGCGCCATCCCATCTTCCTGGCTCAGCGTGCTGTGCTGGCGCTGCCGCTGCGGCTGCAGAAAACCTCAAGCGGGGAAAGTATAATAACCTTATAGGTAACTATATTTTCGAGCCGTTTGGGGTTGTAACCCTAGGGCTGTGGGGTGCGAGTGCTCATGGTCTGTTCACTGAAATCTCTAAACAACTGGTTGACACTTCCCGTGACCCAAGGGCTGGTTTTTACCTTGTCCAGAGGCTAAGCATTGCCATACAACGTGGCAATGCGGCCAGTCTCTTGGGCACACTACCAGTCGACAGCGATGTGGATGAATTTTTCGACGCTATATTTTAGTTTGTATAATTATTAGTTTGAATTTTTGTTTGTGGTGTAAATTTAATGGTATAATTTTAATAAATCTTTTGTTAAAATAAAAAAAAATAAAAAAAATGTAATTGTATGCCTAACTACTATTATGCTAATAGTCATTATGCCTAGTAACATTATGTGAGTAAAATTTATGCCAAAACAAATAAGCCTTCAAGATGATTATGTCAACATAAACTGTATGCCAAAACAAATTATGGCAAAACTGTTATGCCAAAGTATATTAGGAAATAGAACATTATGCAAAAAGAAGGGATCCCATTTGAAACTGATTTGAATAGAGTTTACAGCCTTGACTCAGTATTGCAAACCTCTGTAATTCAGGTGAGAGTGCAACTTTAGTTTTTTTGTTAAGTTAAGAACGCAACAGTACTTCCTAAGTTTGTATAAGTTACAGCAGTGGGACCATAATAGGATAATGATGTAAGGGTGAATGTGTGTGTAAGCATGTATTCGTATATTACATAAAAATTAACAAACTGGCTCCGATAAAAGCGGTACAAGGGTTTTGGTTGTCTTGCTTGAATATTTTTTTTATGAATTTCCACAAAAATCCTCGCTAACTCAAAACCCACTCATCAGGACTTGACCACCATTAGGACCACCAATATTTATGTTGACCATTTTATATTTTGTTAAGTACCTGGTACATGTTAAAAGGTCTAAACTGTCTTCCCATACCTATTAAAAGTGTTATTTGAAAATATTGTAAAAGCCAATTAACCGTGGAGTTTCTTGCCGGCTCTTCTCCATAGGAAACGACCATTGGAGCCCTACACCTAGCTTCTGACGTTTCATAATTTATGTGCCCATGTTTAAGTGAAAGTATTTTGAATTTTGAATAAAAAAAAAAAACGACGTGTTAAAGGGGTCTACCCTTTTTAACAGAACTTTTTATGTCATAATATTATTTTGCTTATCAGCTGATAGCATAAACTTCATTTCGCAGAAAATCGTTTGGCATACAAACATACTCATTTATCATAATGCAAAACTCATAATTATGTAAGTCAGAATCATCTTTTAGAATAAATTTCATATTCATAATAATTAAAAAGCAGAACCATCATATCGCAGAAAGTTCACACAAACATGCAAACATGCATACACCATGCATGCAGCTAGCATGCAGAATGCAAGCGAGCATGCAACATGCAGCAGGCATGGTTTCTGTCACGGCTCCGGCGCTGCGGTGCTCCGGCGGTCCCACGCGAGCTTATCGTCTCAGATGGTTTTAACGGTCACCACTGCAGCTTCGACTTGCTATCGCCGGCCAGCCTCAGCCACGGCGCGGGCGGTGAGCGATAAAATCACCTGTTCCTCAGCTCGCGGGCCTCCTTGCCCCTCCGCACCTACGTGGTCTTAAATTACACTCTAGGGGTAGGGCAGACAAGACTACGCGGAGTCGGTTTTACAGCGATTCGTTTCTGTCACTAACTTGACAATATTTTAGTTTAGTTTAAGATTTTAAATGCAATTTTACAGAAATGGCAATATGCCCACTAAAATTATTCCAAATAAAATTCTGGTATCTTAAAAGTATGCCATTTTAAATTCAGACATACATATAAACATTCGGCCAAACAATCATTATATTAAATATTTTTATGCCTTTAAAATATTCTTTAAAAAAGATTATGCCAAGTGTGTTATGCCAAATAAATTTTGAAGCATCAAGATTCTGCGAGATAGAGGGAACCCGTGTTAAAGAATTTTGGCTGAACAAGTCAAAAAGAGACGTCATCATGAGGTTTAATTTGTATGTTCCAAGAACTCCCTAACACTGTAAAAACTATTGGCAGATAGCCATTTCTATGATTTAATTTTGAAAAATCTTGTATTTAATGTTTTCAATTCATTTAGTATTCTATTGTATATTCTATTGCATATTATATATGTCGGCGTCACATTGTAAACAACACGTGCATCGGGCTACACGGTAGCACTATGGCACCGTAGCGCGCTACGACATTCACCCACCTCCTCGCTGCTGGGCGGAGTTAGTGATTGCTACGTCGTAGCGCGCTACGTCGTTGCCCCACCTACAATACAAGAGTCCGCACGACGGCGAAATGGCATTTCAGAAATATTCATAGCAACCACTACACAGACGCAGCTTTGCTGCGTCAAATGCCTAGGCCGCTCTAGGCCAACCAAATAGAGAGGACCCGCAGTGGCGGGCCGCCGTATGGTCTCCGCGGGCGAGTGGCGACGCTCCGACCCCGCTCGCCACGCCCCCTTGCGGGGGCGTCGCGACGACCAAATTGAAATGGCATTCTGGATTAGCTCGTGTGCCCTGCGCGAAAAATCCGCCCCAGTTATCAAGAAGTTTCTCCATGCTGACCGCAAAATTTTAACCCGTTCTCTCTGTGTGTGTACAGGATACAACCGGTACCTGTGCAGGCACAGAGAGAGCCGCCCCGTGCTGCCCGGTGAGAAATCACCGCAGCGGTCGCGGAGGCCCACGCCTATCTACGATGCCGAAACCTGGCACGCGCGGCTCGCTGGGCCGCGATGCCGGGTCTCCGGAGGAACGTCCAGTGCTGGATCGGGCGTCGTCTCTGCCTAACATAGGCGATGCGGCTTCCGGTGCACCACTGGCCGGACCCAAGAAGACCAAGAAGAAAATGAAGACGCGACCGGAAGAGGAACCGGGGGGGGGGGCCCTGCCGCGGTGCCCGCTGGCCCACCGACGACATCGGCGCCTGCGCGCGTTGCGCCAACGCCGTCGTCGAGCCGGCCACATGTGGTAGCCGTCAGCCCCGCCACGTTCCGTCCGGTGTCGATTCAGGCCCCGGAGCCGGCCGCGAACCCCAGCCGCGCACCGCAAGCGCGCGCACCGTCGACGTCGACGCGTGCTGCCGCGCCCGCGCTCCCAACCGCGCCCGCGCCACCAACTGCGCCCGCTGCGCGTCTTTCCGCGCCCGTCGCGCGTACTACCGCGCCCCGCGCCGCCTACCCCGCGCTCCCACCGCCGCGTACCCCCGTGTCATCCACACGGGCCCGCGCGCCCCCAACACGCGCCGCTGCTCCACCGCCGCGGTTCGCCTCGCCGCCCGCGCCCTCTACCGGCGCGACCAGAAAGGTGGCACAAGCTGTGGCCGCTCCACGCACCGTCGCTCCCGGCCCCCGCCTCTCGCTGGCGGGACTGGTGATGGCTGAGCAGGAGCGGCCAGCGAGTGCCAATCAACGCTTCGGGCCGGCACCTACCCCGACGCAGGCGCCCGCTTTGCCGGCGCCATCCCGACTGTCCGCCTGCGACTCGCCCGCGATGCTGTCGGGGTCGAGCGTGTCGCTGGCGTCCGTGGGCTCGGCCGCGTCCGGTCGTGGAGACATGTCCCCGGACATGACATCACGACCCGGATCGCGGTCCACCGCAGGCGGCACAACCACCGCCGCCGCGCTTATGTCACCGGCGTCACCCACACCATCGCTGGGGTTTAACTTCGAGTTTGAGCTCGAGGCCAGACCCCAGCGGCGGAGAAGAAGCTCCGGCGAGGCCGCGTTGGAGGAGGCGAAGCGGTACTGCCTCGACCCGCCGCGACCACAGCGCGAAAGCGCGACGCGGGGTCAGGGTACGCCGATGTCGCCTACCTTTTCCGACGCGGCCCGCCGCACACCACCGCGGTCGCCGACACCTCTGGCGTCCGCACTGACACCCACAGGGGCGAGACCCACCAACTCGCCCCCACCCCCTGGCACCAACATTCCCCCCCCTGCCGCCGCCGCCGGCGCCTCGTCCTCGGCACCGTCTACGTCGCAGCAGCAGAAGGGGAAGAACCGTAAGAAGCTGAGGTACCCTCCGCTGGTAGTGGAGACGCTGCCGAACTGGGCCTCGCACTTCCGGGCCATTCACGCGCAGCTGGGCCGGCCCCCGAATGCTCGTCCGTACGGGACCGGGGTGAGATTCACCCTGGATACCAAAGACGAGTATCGGCTGGTCCAGCGCTATTTGACTGGCCTGGAAAAGAGTGCAGGCGTGTCGTGGTTCGCGTACTCACTGCCAGCGGATCGCAACCTCAAAGTCGCCATCAGGGGCCTACCGGTGGATACGGACCCGAAGGAGATAGATGAGGAACTCTGGGCGTTGGGATACCAACCGGAGTACGTGCGTCACATAAAGGGCGCACAAGGACGACCCGGTTGCGTGTTCCACGCAATATTGAAGAAAACCCCGGACGTCAGCATGATCTACGACACCACCGTGTTCATGTACATGCGGGGTGTCAAGATCGAGGCTTGGCGTGGAAAGCGTGGGCCGGCGCAGTGTAACCGGTGCCAGCGCTTCCGGCACAGCTCGCACCAGTGCCACCGACCGCTCGCTTGTGTGCGATGCGGGGGTGAGAACGCGGCACGAGACTGCGCACGCCCGCGGGAGGAGCCGGCCACATGCGTCAACTGCGGTGGCCCGCACCCCGCGAGCTTCATCAAGTGCCCCGTGTTCACGAAGGAAACTCGGAATAAGCGAGCGGGGACCGTCGCCAGCACGGCCCATACAAGAGCAGCGGCCATGCCACCAGCAGTGGCCACAGTGGAGGCACATGGGCCGACGCTAATGGCGGCGACAAATGAGCCCACGCAAAGAGGTCAAGCCTCCTCCTCCTCTAAGCGGAGGAAGAAGAAAAGGGGGGGGAAGGGTAGGAAGAAAACCACCCCCCCCCGCGACCCAGCAAGCAGAGGACACCACCATCCCTGAGGCCGGCCCTGCCCCCATCGCGCAGGTTGTCGACCGACGGACGGCGCACGCGCTAGTGGACGAACCTACTAGTAGCGACAAAACGATGCAGCGGCGGAACGCGGGAACTACAGCTAGTAGGTTCGCCCAAAAGCCGCAAGGCACCACCACCGTCGCCGCCGACGCCATGATGGCACAACGACCAATCGTGGCAAAGGGAAGCTTCCCTGCGGCGGCGAGTGGTGTCGCCCCTACCGCGCAAGATAGCGCGAGGACTAAAAAGGAATTCACAACCTGCGCGATAAAGCTTCTGATGGACCTCATCAGAGCTATAAGGCAGGGCCGAGATATTGAGGCGGTCATCCTCGACGGTCTGGCCACGTTGCTGTCGCTCTGTGATGGCTAGACCGTTGAGGATAGTACACTGGAATGCCCGCGGCCTCATGGATAAGGTCGCCCCCCTCCGCCTCCTCCTTCGGGAACAGAACATCGACGTGGCGTTAATCAGTGAGACGCACCTGGGAACCGAAGATAGGGTCAGGTTCCCGGGTTATCACGTCTACCGTAAGGACGAAAGGTCGGTTCATCTCCACCGCTACCGTGGTCTGGCGGTACTGGTGAGGCGGAGAGTCGTCCATCAGGAGCTCCCCTTGCCGTCGCTGTCAAGCTTCTACGCCCTGGGTGTACAGCTGCATGTCGCCGGCGAGGACATCAACATCTATGCGTGCTACAAGCCGCCCGCGTCTCGCCTAGTTATGACTGAGTTGCGGGCGCATGGCAACGCCACCCTCCTTGCCGGCGACCTTAACAGTAAGCACCCGGCGTGGAACTCTGCCTTAACAAACAGCGACGGCCGGCGACTCTTCGCGGACGCGGAAGCCTTCGGGTTTACGGTGCGGAGCCCGGAGACGCCCACCCACTACCCGGACGCGGCAGCATACATGCCGGACGTCCTGGACATCGTAGTCCACCGAGGGCTGCACCGCCAGATCACGCAACATGTGATAGACGACGAGCTACAGTCGGACCACCAACCGGTACTCGTCGTCCTAGCGGAACAGCCGACCCGACTGAAGCCATTAGCACCACGCCGATCAACGGACTGTACTAAGTTCACAGAAAGGATGCATACCAACACGCCGACTCGGCCTATAGTTTCCTCCGCGGACGTAGAACAAGCGGCGGATCCAGAGCGCCTTAGAAGCGGCGACGACGATACAACCGGAGGGGAGAGGGCTACTGCCGCCCCTACCGGCGCGTATCAGCGCGATGGTTGCCGCGAAAAGGCGTCTTCGCAAGCAGTGGCAACAGACAAGATGCCCGACCATAAGGAAGGAGCTCAACGGTCTCGCGGAGAAGGTCAAGGCCGAGTTATCGGCCCATACCACCGCGGGCTGGGAAGAGAGAATAGACGCCGCTGTCGACGGCTGGCCGTCTGTACACCGTCTTTGCCGCCAGCTGTCGAATACCCCAGCCCCGGTGCGCCCTCTACTCAACAGCGACGGGGCGCTAAAGTACGTAGCAGAGGACCGGGTGGAGGTCTTCGCCGAGCACCTGGAGCGTCAGTTCCGCCTAAACCCAACCGACGACGTCGAGCATGTCGCAGCGGTCGAGCACCACCTAGGAGACTATTTCGCATCGCCGATAGCTCCCGAGGAGAACCCTGTCTTCTTCTCGCCGGGCGCAGTTAGACGCGCCATCCTAAGGACGAAGCCTAGAAAGGCCCCCGGTGCTGACGGTATCACCAACACAGCGCTGCGCCACTTGCCGTTCCGTACTGTAGCGGCACTGGCGCGCCTGTTCACGGCGATACTGCGCACGGGGGTCTTTCCCACCTCGTGGAAGGAGGGGCGCGTCATCATGCTGCCCAAGGCGGGGAAGAACCCAGTGAAGCCGGAGAGCTATCGGCCCATCACTCTGCTGCCGACAGTCTCCAAGGTGTTCGAAGTACTCCTGCTGCGACACCTCACCCACCACATCGCCCCACGACCCGAGCAATTCGGGTTTAGGGCGGAACACGGCACGACGCTCCAGCAGTCGAGGGTACTGCACCACCTGACGACAAAGCTGGACAAGAAGGAATGCTCGGTGGCAGTATTCCTCGACATGGAGAAGGCCTTCGACCGTGTGTGGCACGACGGCCTCATCTTTAAACTCGCCACCTCCGACGCGCCCCGTCGCGTTGCAAAGGTGGTTGCATCCTTTCTGTCCAACAGATCCTTCAGGGTGGTGGTCGACGGGGCGCTATCCGGCGCTCGCCCAGTGCTGGCAGGTGTGCCGCAGGGCAGTTGCGTGTCGCCTGCGTGTTACGCGCGTTACACCGACGATATCCCCACCACGACAGAGACGACGCTCGCGCTGTATACTGATGACGCCGCGTACATCACCACTTCGCTCAATGCGAAGCACGCGGCGCTCAAAATGCAACGCGCCCTCGATTTGCTCCCCGAGTGGCTGTCCAAGTGCTGGCTATCGGTGAACGTGGGTAAGACGCAGGCGATGGTCGTCGGATACTCGCCCGTCCCACCCCCCCTGAAACTACATGGGGTAGACGTCGATTGGTCGCCCCGGGTCAAATACCTGGGTGTGACCATCGACCGCCGCCTCACGATGGGGCCCCATGTCCGCAAGGTCGCCGCGCAGGGTAGGGTCGCCCGCAACCTCCTCAAACCTGTGCTCTCATCCCGCATCCCGGCGCGCGTCAAGTTGGGCGTGTACAAAACGTACATACGCCCAATCTTGACGTACGCCGCCCCAGCGTGGTTCGCCCTCACGAAGGAGTCGAGCCGCAAGACGCTCCGCGCGCAACAAAACCTTGCGCTGCGGACCATTGTCGACGCTCCTCACTTCGTGAGGAATGACGTACTCCATCGGGACCTCGGGATTGAGAGCCTGGACGAGTTTGTAGGGCGACTCGCGAAGGTCATGTTCGCGCGTGCCAACGCTTCTGCCTGGCCGCATGTCAAGCAGATAGCGCCATTGCACGTGCGCCCACCTGACGCGAGACCCCTGCCCCGCGACCTGGTAGCGGACAACTGACCCCATCGCACCGGACATGACGCCTCGAGTAAGCCGCACCCAAATTACACGCAGCTTACTCGAAATAATAAGACTCTACAGATGTACACATACATCTGTTGGGTGGTGTGTTCTAAGTTAATATAGGCATATCACGCAACTAAATACAGACAACCTTAACTACACATGCATCCAATATAACACGTGCAGGCGCGACGCGGGCCGCGAGGCACGTTGACACTGAGCGGTGTTACACAACAATACAAGCCGCTCACACAAACACGACTGTTTATCCCTCAATCCGTAAACGGCTAGATCTGTAAGCGGGGCGAGGGTAAACTACATATCTACCTGTAGGTGCGTCGAGTCGGCATCCTTGTCGCTGGTCGTTCTCGTTGAGCCTCCTCCAGGTAACTGGAGGTCTCACTCGACGGGAACAGACCGCCGGGATGTCGTGAAGAAAGCGACGCTATGTGAAATAGCGTCGCGACGCGCCTACAGAAATATTCATAGCAACCATTCACACAGGCGTAGCTTGCTACGCCAAACGCTACAGGCCGCACTAGGCCGCGCAGAGTGAGAGGGCCTGTAGCAGCGGGCCACTGTTTGCCTCCGCGGGCGAGGGGCGAAGCCCTGACCTCGCTCGCCACGCCCCCTGGCGGGGGCGTCGCGACATCACACGATTACGAAATGGCATTCTGACTTCAGGCGTTGCCCGGTGCACAGGTTGTATTGCTCTCAATTATTGTTACTCTGCCTCTCTGTACATTGTTACTATTTAGTGTAAACTAAGCTATTACTGGGTGTCATGGCTATTTGTGTCTTGAAACTGATTAAGTGTAGTTTTGTGTAAAATTAATTGATTAAATAATTTAAAAGAAATTCTAATTTCTTACTATTTAAAGAACCTATATATCTGACCCTCTGCCTTTATATACATATAAACATGCAGCTTTTATTATATTTCGCAAGCCTTGGGAGGATATCTAACACGAGCCTAGGGATCACGCCTGCTGCGAGAATTTACATCGCTTGCTTTCTAAATCAATTCCCTATGCTTCCACCACACAAATTTCAAAAATACAAAGACACGGCAGCGGTAACAAATCAAGTTTCTTAAACACCGCCCTGCAAGATTCCAAGTAGAAGGCCACATTATGCTCTAATGCATCTCTTTTATGCAACAAATGTTTCTAATTTGCTGCTTTTAAATATAAGTGTCAAAATGTCACTCCATCCAGTTTACTCGTAACAAAATAGTGCTTGAGAACAAATACTACATAAACTGTTGAAGTTAAGAAACTGAGGAACATTCGCGACCTGGGTGTTCAACTTGATCAAGCGCTAAAGTTCGATATGCATATCAAACTCAAACTCAAAGCATTTATTTCAATTAAACCCTTTACAAGCACTTTTGAATTGTCAAAGAGTCAGTCAGTTAGTCAGAAAGTTGAAGCTAGTTGCCCATTCCAAAACGTAGATCTCTATGGAGAAGAACGGGCAAGAAACTCCAAGGACACTCTTTTAAATATAGAAATTACAAAATCCTGGGTATATTATTGTTGTTTATTCTATATGTGAGAACAATGTAAAAAATATATAAAAATCAAAAACGATTAAAAATAAGAATATTGAATATTGTCTCAAGATCTTTCAAGATATTGGGATTTGTCTTGCGTAATAGTAAGGAATTTAAAAGGCCCGCTATAAACATAAAGCTTTTTAACACTTTGGTCCGTCTAATCCTAGAATATAGTTCCGTGGTATGGAATTCGCATTACGAGGTTTACCCCAAGGGATTAGAGTGTCCAAAAGCGGTTCCTTCACCATCTGTGCTACGGAGATCACTTGGCTAAACAACTCACTAGCTACTCTGACAGGTTGAAATATTATCACATGGATACACTAGCCAGTCGTAGGAAGAAAGTGGACTGTATCATCCTTCACAAGATATTGAGTAGAACGATAGATTGCAGTGAAATTTTGAGCTCATTAGAGATTAAAATCCCGACTCGGATTCCCAGGCATAACACATGTATACAATTTATTTTACATTCGGGGCTCAAAAACTAACCTCGGTCATTACGCCGCTGTGCCAAGACTTTGTTAGCAATTTAAACATGTTAGCTAAAACTACGAACTTAGACATCTGTTGAGTCTCTGTACAAATATAATAAGTGTATAATAGATATAATTTAAATTTCTCTAAATGTTATATTTTCTTAATTTTATAATGTCCTTTATCATTTTATTTTATTTTCCGTTTACCTTTGATTAATGTTTTAACTTTGTTAGCTTGGTTTTTAACTTTATTGTACATGCTGTGGCCTCCTATAAGTGAAGGAGTACACCTACGTAATACCCGATGTTGCCGTTTAATTATGTGTCATGTATTATGTACATCTTTTGTTAGATATCCTAAATCAATAAATAAAAAAAATTGTACAAGGCTAGAAATAGCAAAAGATACTTATACAATTAAATTAATGAGATGTTTGAAATTGTTTACTCTTAACTAATTTATTCAAAGTCAAAGTCAAATAATTTATTTCAATTAGGCACAAAAAAGGCACTTTTGAACGTCAAACTTTACAAAAAATAATAAAACTGATTCTAGTCGCCCATTCCAAAAGGTAGTTTTTGTATGGAGAAGAATGGGTAAGAAACTGCACCATTACTCTTTTAAAAATATCATTATATCTTGTATACACTAATTATAACGGGTGATTTTTTGCTGGTATCTTTTTGGCAACACTGTTTTTGACAGATCACGCGTGAATCGTGTCTTGTGTCATTGTCAAACTTGTTCAGTTTGGTCTATAATTTAACCATAAATCGACTTACGAACGAACAACGCTTGCAAATTATTGAATTTTACTATCAAAATGCATGCTCGGTTAAGAGAGTGCATCGCGCACTTCTTCCAATTTATGGGCAGTTTGGTCGGCCTACTGAGGCAGCTATTCGGAAGCTTGTGACTAAATTTCGAACCCAGTTTACATTATTGGACATTAAACCACGAACACGCATACGTAGAGTGAGGACCGAAGAAAATATTGCGGCTGTATCCGCCAGTGTTAGTGATGACCGTGAAATGTCGATTCGCCGCCGTTCGCAGCAATTGGGCCTCTGTTACTCCACTACGTGGAAAATTTTGCGAAAGGATTTGGGTGTAAAACCTTACAAGATACAGCTGGTGCAAGAATTGAAGCCACACGACCTCCCACAACGTCTAACATTTGGTGAATGGGCGGCATTGGCAAAGTTGGAGGAAGATCCACTTTTTTATCGAAAAATTGTGTTCAGCGACGAAGCTCATTTCTGGTTGAATGTATATGTCAATAAGCATAATTGCCGCATCTGAAGTGAAGACCAGCCAGAAGCATTGCAAGAGCTACCACTGCATCCCGAAAAATGTACTGTTTGGTGTGGATTATGGGCCGGTGGCATCATCGGGGCGTACTTTTTCAAAGACGACAATGGCCGAAACGTTACTGTGAATGGCGAGCGCTACCGTGTGATGATTGGCGATTTTTTTTTGCCCAAAATGGAAGAATTGGACATGCCTGACATGTGGTTTCAACAAGACGGTGCCACATGCCACATGCAACAATGGCCCAATTGAGAGCCGCCTTCGGTGAACAGTTTATCTCACGTTTTGGGCCCGTCAATTGGTCGCCTAGATCGTGTGATCTAACGCCTTTGGACTATTTCTTGTGGGGCCATGTTAAGGCTCATGTCTACAGGGATAAACCAGCAACGATTGACGCACTGGGAGCCAATATTGAAGCATTTATTCGTGATATACCGGCTGATATGTTGGAGAGAGTGTGCCGAAATTGGGCCTTGCAAATGGGTCATCTAAACCGGAGCCGCGGCCAGCATTTGCATGAAATCATCTTCAAACATTAAATTATATTGATCGTTCTATCGATTCCAATAAAGATTTCATCAAATTTTTCAAATTTTTTGTGTTTTTTTTAAATCAAATCCTATACCTCTTAAAAAATCACCCGTTATAATTATATGTGAAGACAATGCACCTAGAATAAGATTACTATACCACGATAGGTAAAAATAATGAAAAATGAAGGAATGACATAAATTAAGTATGTGATAGATGCATGGTGCTCACATACTTTCAAACATTGTAAAATTATACTATATTTCTAACATTGTAATAAGTAATAATAATAAGTCAGTGTGTGAGTTCAAGTAATCACAAAAAATAAAATAAATGTAAAAAAAAAAATATATATATTCAATTAAATTAGCAACCAGTTCGATTTTGTCTAAATTCTGGATTATGGAGCAGGACCAGCATGTTTCCAAGCATTTTTATCTTGGATATAATCCTCTAATTTGTAATATGCTTGTTTACAAAGTGTGCTTTTTATATGATTTTGAAATTTTCTTTCATTTAATTTTAATATATCACAAGGTATTCTATTGTAACATTTAACACAGTACCCCATAAAAGATGTATTTACTTTAGATAGTCTGAAAAATGGTTGATCTATTTTATCTTTATTTTAGTATTAAAATTATGTCTATCACTTATTTTATTAGAAAAATGTAGATTTTTTCTCACATACATAATATTTGAATAAATGAATTGGCAAGGTACCGTCATAATATTAATCTTTTTAAATAGTTCCCTGAGAGATTCGCGACGACGTAGATTATAAATGGCTCTGACAGCTCTTTTTTGTAAAACAAAGATGGATTCAATGTCAGCAGCCCAACCCCACAGTAAAATGCCATATGACATAATACTGTGGAATTAGCTAAAATACCAAACGCGCGGTTTCTACATCTGTTAACTGTCTTATCTTTCTAACAGCATAAGCGGCCGAGCTTAGCCGCCCCGCGAGAGATGTTATATGGGGTCCCCATTGTAATTTCTCGTCTAGCGTGATTCCAAGTAAAACTGTTTGATTAATAAATTCCAGTTTTTCTCCATTCAATGTGATGTCACATTCGCTACTTCTAACATTTGGTAATTTAAATCTAATGCATTTGGTTTTTTTATTATTTAGTGCCAAATTATTTACCGTAAACTAATCTTGGACCAGTACCCTAATTACGTAATGCAAAATCAATCCGAATCTGAATCGTTTTGAAACAGATTGCTAATCTATTGCTCCGTAAGTTCGAAAAAAATACTGCAGAGCAACGTAAATAACGCAATGAATGTTGTTGAACTGTCAAAATGAAACAGATTTGTCTTTATCGTTTACGAAAATATGTTGCGTAATTAGAAAGCTGAACAATTGAGATATTCACGTCGTCAAGATTTGGTGACCGTCGGTTTATTTTAAAGATCAATGATGTGTCATCTGCAAATAACACCATCTTCGGTTATTAATGGTGCCTATTCTCTTGTACACTGAACTAAACTATCACTAAATTTCCTTACTTTTGGCTATGAGAATCTTAAAGCTATTCTGCAATAAAAAGTCTCTAAATTTAAAAAATATTTTGACACATTTAAAATCGAATTTGCCAATTGCGACTCCACGTGATACATACTTGTTTGCCCTACCCCGTGAATTTTTTTAGAGCCTTAGGCACGCAGGGGGTGCAGCCTAGACGTGTTATTTTTTTGTGTGAATTTTTCACTTTTTGTATAGACAATATAAAAAATATTACCTACGTGTTGAGTATTAGGGGTATAAGGGTAACATAAAGGGGGTCGAAATTTTTATTTTTTTTGTGATAGGACACATCAGTTTCGAGATATAAGCAAAATAAAAGAAAATATATCAGTACTGTTGTTGCACCGGAAGTCGAGGTGTTCGTGTGAATTTTAGTTCATGACCACTAATATTCCACACCATTTTTTGTGGCGATTAAAAATGGTCAGAATTAGTTAGACAAATAAAATTTAAGGTGAAAAACGCCAAATTCAGGATACCAAAATTGTAATTTTCACTAAATTAAAATCTCTGTGCTATCTTAGTGCCGTCAAACTAAAATATAGTTAAGTTATGTCACTTTAGTCTATTTCAGAAAGGGAAATCATCGTTTGACAGGAATAAACAAAATGTTGGTGATTTTTAGTCTAGTTTAGAGGCATTTGTGACAAGAGAATCTGCACCATATGCCCCGATAGTGGTTATTGAAATTGTCAAACTGTTTTCAAGGTGAATATCGGTGATTCTGGTCCTTGCCTGGACTTACGTTACTACGTAATTTTCAGTGCATATTGGTGCCGATTCTCTTGTCACAAATACCTCTAAACTAGACTAAAAATCATCAAAATTTAGTTTACTCCTGTCAAAGGATGATTTCCCATTCTGAAATAGACTAAACTGGCACAACTTAACTATATTTTAGTTTGACAGCACTAAGATGGTACTGAGATTTAAGGGAGGTTGCATCCTCCCTCTCCGTTTCCGCCACCTCCTTCGCGACCATCACTTCCTCGCAGAAGGAGGCGCCGGCGTCCCACGCGATCACACTTCCGACCATGGACTGGACCATGTCCGGAAGCGAAAGAGCATCAGCAGCACCAACCGCCGCGACGAGGTCACGGCCTTGGCTTTCCTCAAGGGTGTGCTTCGCCGTGTCGTCGAGGCAACTGCATTGGTGGCAACCGGGTGTCGGTTCCCGGCCTATGCAACACAGGTACTTTCCAAAACACCCATGTCCAGACAGCACCTGTGTCAGCCGGAAAGTAAGGGCGCCATGCCGTCTCTCCAGCCACTCCCTCGCAAGGGGTCTTACCGCCGCTACAGTGGCGTGCCCTACGTTATTCACCTAAAATTTTAATTGTCTAACTAAATCTGACCATTTTTATTCGCGATTAAAAATGGTGTGGAATATTATTAGTTGTCATGAACTAAAATTCACACTAACACCTCGACTTCAGGTGCAAAAACAGTACTGTACTGGATTTTTTTCTTTATATCTTTTTTCGGGGGTAGGTGTAAAAAAGTTAACACGCAACTTCGTACATCTATTTTAATTTTAATTATTATTAAGTATCTTAACTTGCTTTCGAGTTCAATTTTTGTTGCATAAACTACTGAATAAGCAGCACTTACATTGGTGAAACATTCCATGTAACAAAAGCACTTAAACTACACCACCTGCCAGCTTCTCACTACTAGTACTAGTCACTTGAATTAAACACTTCACCATGTCATCGCAACTGGATGATATCCAATCGGCCCAGAGGAACCTCGAGGAGTGCTTCCTTAAGAAGATGGGTGAGCTTGAGGCACAGATCCAATGTGCTGGACCCGCAAAGGACACCGTGGCAAAGATTGCTGAAGAGTTCTGGTCATTTCGTGAGCTTATGTTCGGTGTGCTGGGACTTCTTAGGAAGCAGATCTTGGAGTGTTCTAGAGCGGTTGATGGATTGGAGACAAGATCTCGTCGGAAAGCTCTCATTTTCACCGGGTTTGCTGAAGCTGACAAAGAGGATTGCAAGGCTCTCGTTTTAGACGTTCTGAAGAACAAACTGGCACTGCCTGACATCATTGCATCTTCCATCAAAGTGTGTCGCAGACTTGGAATGTCAAGCAAAGGACCAACAACTAGCAGACCTATATTGGTAAGGTTCTCCAATGTTGATCTGAAATCCTCTGTTTGGAAAGCAAAGTCAGCACTGAAGGGCTCCCCGGTCACAGTCAAGGAGTTCTTGACTAGGTCCAGGCAAACTGTGTTCAGCAGGGCGCGCCTGCACTTCGGTATGCCGGCGTGCTGGACTCAGGACGGGGTTATTGTCATCAGATCCCCCGACGGAACACGGCATAATTTTTTTTCTATGGAGGAACTCAATCCCTTGCTGGCGAAGTACCCTAAGCGATGCGATGTTTTGCACGCATGGACGTTGAGAAACTTCGTCAGGATGCGTCAGACCTCAGTTGGGAACACCTGGCAGCGGCGACAACTGTAGACGAAAAACTGCGTATTTTCGATCGGACGGTGCTTGCTCTCTACGATAAACACGCTCCTGTTAAGTCGATTAAACTTCAGCGTCCCCCTGGTCCTTGGACGACGACAGGAGTTCGAATGGCTATGAGGCGCAGAGATCGGTTCTTTCGTAAATTTAAAAGGGATCGTAGTGAGGAAAACCGGAACTTTTTCAAAGTTTCTAGAAATCGGTGTAATCAGATGATACGCAACGCTAAACGCCGCCATATTCTCGAGAATATATCTTCTTTTTTACCTGCTGATATCTGGAAGTTCCTTGGCACTCTCGGTATCGGCAGACCACGTCATGTGGATTTTCCTAATACAATTGGCCTTAATGATATCAACCGTCACTTCACAACCACTTGTCATTTGGATTCCCAAATGTTATCCCAGACGGTTGATTACATTACTGGCCTACCCAGTCCCATTATAGAACCATTTCACTTCTCTCCGGTCACCTCGGCCGAAATTAAAACGATCATCTTGTCCATCAAATCCAAGGCTATGGGCCATGACGGCATCAGTCACAGTATGGTCGTTTGGATCCTTGATATCCTTCTACCTCTGATTACCCATATCATCAACTTTTCTCTTGATTCCGGACAATTCCCATCCCTGTGGCGTATGGCCTATGTACACTACCAAAAATTTTAAATGCCTCTCTACCCAGTCACTTTCGACCCATTTCCATTCTCCCATTCCTGTCTAAAGTGCTCAAAGCCTGCGTACACAAGCAGTTTACAAGGTTTGTTCACCGGAACAACCTTGTTAGATCTTTTCAGTCTGGCTTCAGGCTCGAGCATAGTACAGCCTCCGCTCTCCTTAAAATGACTGGTGACGTTAGAGAAGCGATGGAGGATATTAAGGTTACCGTTTTGGTATTCATTGATTTCTCCAATGCCTTTAACGCTGTCAGTCACGATATTCTCCTTTCTATCCTCTCTTATCTTATGGTTTCGCCCGATGCCCTGGAGTGGTTCTCTTCTTATCTTTGGGGACGTAAGCAGTCGGTTCGCGTTGATGAGCGCTCGTCGAGTTGGCGTGAACCTGGATGCTGGTGTTCCACAAGGCGGTATTCTCTCTCCATTGTTATTTTCCATCTTCATTAATTTTATAACTCATTGTCTTCGGTGTTCGTATCATCTTTATGCCGATGATCTTCAATTATATACAGCTGGGCGGATTGAAGATTTGTCGGAAGCTATAGCAGATGTAAAGCGAGATTTATATGCCATGAAAACGTGGTCTGATAGTTTTGGGGTGTCAGTAAGCCCCTCAAAGTGTCAGGCCATTGTAATTGGGAGCTCACGCATGATAGGTAGGGTGACGCTTAGCTCTCTTCCTCCTCTTATTTTCAATGTTAACGTCATACCCTTTACCTCTAATGTGAAAGATCTCGGTTTGCATCTTGACTCGACGCTTGGCTGGAAACGCCAGGTCTCTAGTGTTAGTCAAAGGGTCAACGGTACTCTGCGATCCCTGTATCGTCTGAGAAACTTTTTACCTGCTAAGACGAAAACTATACTTGTGCAGACTTTGATTTTCCCTATAATCGACTATGGTGACGTATGCTACTTTGACTTGAATTCGGTTTTGCTGGATAAGCTCGACAGACTACTCAACAATTGTATCCGGTTTATATTCAACCTCAGGAAATATGATCATGTGTCGAGCTATAGATCTGAGCTCAAATGGATGTCCATTCGCCAAAGAAGGAGTTTGCGCGCTTTGACCACGCTTTTCTCCCTTCTTAACTCTCCCACTCCTCCTTCTTATCACTTTGTCTCACTTCCGATATCTATGTTCATCACACACTAAGAATCTGCGTTCTTCTAACAATCTTCTCCTAACTTGTCCTTCTCATACTTCTGACTTTGTTCATTCTTCCTTTCATATTCAGTCCATTCTTCTATGGAATGCGCTTCCTCTTGATATCAGGACGGCGACCAGTCGGTATGCATTTAAATGGAAACTGCAGAGTTTTTTATCAAAATAAATAGAGTAGAGTCATCTCAACACCTCTCCCTTGAATTTGTATATATATAATATAGGTATATATTTTATTAAATATGTATGTATGTGTGGGTAATATAATTATTTATAATGATATATTTTAATAAAAAAATGATTTTTCTTTTTTCCTCTCAAACAGAGCACCTGCCATCTAATCTCTTCACCACCCTTGGTTGACTGGTAAAGAATGCCTAAGGCATTAAGTCCGCCTTTGTACTTTTTATTAGTGTGAAAAGTTTAAATAAATAAATATATATATCTCGAACATGGTGTGTCCTATCGCAAAAATAATGAAAATTTCGACCACCTTTATAAAACCCTACATACCCCTAATACTCTACACCTAGGTAATACTTTATAAACAAATTGTGATAAATTCCATATAAAACACGTCAAGGGTTTATCAAATTCACGGGTTAGGGCAAACGAGTATGTATCACGTGTAGTCGCTATTGTCAAATTCGATTAGTTGTGTCAAAATATTTTTTTTAAGTTTAGAGACTTTTTATTGCAGAATAGCTTTAAGATTCTCATAGCCAAAAGTAAGGAATTTTAGTGATAGTTTAGTTAGTTTAGTTCGGTGTACAAGAGAATCGGCACCAATATATGATTTTAGAAAAAAAAAATACTGGTATATTTTGTTTTGATTTCTAGACATCTATAAAAATAATTTTTATTTAGCCAAGCTATGCCGGGGCTACCAAAGAAGACCCGCGGGCCGCGGGTTGAAGACCTTTGATCTAGGCTATAATTGGACAGGAAACTGCCAAGCCCATTTCTTCACCATTTTGCGTTAGGTTTCATCATAAGAATACTTACAATATATAGTTCGTGATCCAAATCTGAATGATGCGACTCCTCCCAAATCGTCGCATTGTTTGGCTGCTTCATTTAATTTGTTCCATAGTGCTAAAAACAGAAATAGAAATAATAATATGTTTGATGCACTTCAAGTACTCCATACGAAGTTAGTCTGATTGTTCCGTGTATGTGCATAATGTATTTGGTCAGATAGATCTGGGGGAAGATTGGTCTATTCAGATACACTTCTAAATGTATCTAAAAGTACTGTACTTACTGCTGCTGTCCCCAATGAGCAACGGAACATGTCCCGCAATAGGCCACGCTCCCGGGAGGTATGGCGGCTCCGTACTCTTAGCGTTCATGTGGCGCCACAACCAGTACGCAGCGCACGCGATGCATAATAGCGCCACAGCGAACATTGCTGATCTACTACCTTGTTACTGAAATGAGAAATGGAGTTACCATTTCAAAGAAAATTGCAATTGCAGTTGATAAGGCATTAAAGATTTCGCCAGTGATCCTTTTCTCGAAGGAACAAGACTGCACTTTTGAACAGTCCATCTCAGATCTTTGAAACTTATACTCATTGTAGTTATCGTTATTAGTCTGAATATTTCATTGCTTAACGCCTTCCCCAAATGCAGCACGGCGTATTTATTTACGATGCGTCACCGATCAATTCGCGGCACAGCACAGTAACATTCAGCCACAGTATAAAATATTTACAGTTGAGCAACTGAATTAGTTTTGTATCAGGTTAATTTTTTTTCCTTACTAGTTTACCTTATAAGGTAACTACGATGTAGTGAACTAAAATTATTACTTAAAATGTCCTGTGTGTACATACCTTATCACATTAACACATAACGACACCAACCCGATACCGTTATGTGGACAGCTGTACCGACCACGATTCGAAACCGATATAATTATTGACCCGATGATATAAGTGAATATTGATGGCCATCGCGACGCGCCTAACGACCATAATAATATTAATTATCATGTCAGCAGTGCGAAAAAGTGTATTCAAGTGAAAGAATGCCTGCTACTCACCACCCCGCACTATGTCTTTGCCGGTAGATATCGTGCAGATATCGGTGTCGGTGGCCGTCTGCGACCATATACAGGGTGTCCAGTAAATAGCACGACATACTGCAGGGGGTGATAGCTAGGGTCACTACCTATCAATACAACACAATATATGTTCAGCAAAATCTTACGGATTTACAGTTTTACAAAATTTTCCGAAATATCGAAAAATCTAAACCCATTGCTCACAATCCACAAGCCCGTGCCTACGGTGGCCGGGAATCGGCAATCGATTCCCGACGCTCAGGGCGTCTCCTTCTGCGGCGGCTAGGGGCGTGAGGGCGCGAAATTTGCCTCTCCCTCACGCGCTCCACCTCCTCCTTTGCGAGCATTACTGCTTCACAGAAGGAGATGACGGCCTCCCATGCCCTCTCGCTCCGTACCATGGCCTGGACCAGGGCCGGACGTGAGAGATCCCCGCCACCGATCGCCTCCACGAGGACACGGCGGTGGTCTGCCCAAGCCGGGCATACCTCCACCGTATGCTCCACCGTGTTCTCCGGGCGATCCACGCAGTTATGACACCCGGGCGTTTCCTCCCGCCTTATCCGAAACAGGTACCTCCCGAAACAGCCGTGTCCGGTGAGGACCTGCGTCAGGCGGAAGGTGAGAACGCCGTGGCGCCTCCCCAGGCACTCCTCAAAGAGGGGACTTATCGCCGCAATAGTGGCGTGCCCAGCACTGGGTTGCGACAATCGCATTGACGACATTGGGGAGGTCGGCGCGCAGCACCAAGTCGTATCCGTTGTCCCACAGATGCGGCCCCAGGACCGATCCCTGTGGGACACCGCACGACATCTCTTGCCGGTTCCACTCTCCCTGGTGACCGGGGTAGATGATGGCCCTGTCCGTCAAATAGGCCTCGACCACACGACAGAGGTAGGTCGGCATCCGGTGATACTGGAGTGCCTCCTTGATGCAACTCCAGGGCAGAGTATTGAAGGCGTTGGTGATATCTAGAGACACCGCCAAACGACCCCACTCCGAGCCACCGCATCCCCCGTCGTGAAGGCTCGCACGCGCATGATGGCGCCCACCGTGGAGCGCCCCCTGCGGAAACCAAACTGGCTTTCCGCCAAATCCGGCCCCACCCGCACCAGCCGCCCGACAAGGCGGTCTGCAATTACTCTTTCAAAGAGCTTGCCTACCTCGTCGAGCAGCACGATGGGCCGGTAAGCGGACGGAGAGTCCGCAGGGCACCCCGGCTTCTTGATGAGGACCAGTTTCCCCGTCTTCCAACGAAGTGGGAACTGGCCCCTCTCCATACATGCTCTTAAGAGCCCCCTTAGTCGAGGCCCGAGAGCCTCTGAGGCCAGGACCCAGGCTTTCCCAGGTAAGCCGTCGGGTCCTGGGGCGGTATTTCTGGCATTCAGCCTATGTACCGCCACCCTCATCTCTACACTCACGTCACTCTACGTCGGCAGTGTGGTCCGCATCGGGCACTGCAGTAGGCGGAGCCATGGGTGGGGAGGCATGTTCCCCTCTCGAAGGGAACAGAGCGCTCACCACGTCCCCCACAAGGTCGATCCGGGCCTGGGCCTTATCGGGCGGCGAGCTACCGCACTGCTCACCATCTGCTTTTTACTTCAAACTTCATAAATCTTCTTCTTTTCGTGTGGTTAGTAAACTAACCTGGTGTCAGAGTTTTAAAGCCGCCCACGGGCCTCTGACTTGGCTTCACATGCCGTCGAGAAATATCTCTCAGGCATGCCGGTTTCCTCACAATGTTTTCCTTCACCGATTTTTGAGCAAGTGATAATTAATATAATACGCACATGAATCCGAAAAGTCAGAGGTGCGTGCCTTGGGTTCGAACTCGAGACCTACGACTTGTCAGTCTGACGGTCACACCACTAGGCTATCACTGCTTCACTTTACTTCATAAATAATTATATAACATAAAACATAGCATCACGCTTATATTACCAGAAGGTTTGGGCAGAGGTGTTCCTATAGTAAAACCCACATTTCGCCAGGTTTAAGAAATAATATATGTCGTGTTGAAAAGTTGTTTAGTATAATCAACAGATAAACATGGTTTTGCAGTGTAGTAAGGTGAAAGTTTAAAATTAAATAAATAAAAAAGAAAAAAAAAATGGATTATTAAGTTAGTTTTAAATTGTTTGGGTTCTACTGGGTATCCCAAAAATCACGCAAGATGTTTGTAAATAACAGCTTAAATATAAGACTAGAACTAGACGAATAATAGCCACATAAGCGCGTTATTTTGTGTTGTTAGTCCTTTTCCTATTAGAATCGTATTTGCATAATGTTTAATTTCCTATTAGAATCTTATTTGCTTGATGTTTAACGCTTATTACATAAGTTATGCTAAATTAATGTATTGTGTATAGGCTTAACATAAAATTGTTACCTTTTTACCTTTGTGGCAAGTAAATGCCTATATATGTAACCGTTTTACTTATAAATAAATGAAGTTGCATCACACGCACATACATACATGCGTTACACCTCACACACACACACATGCACAGCAAATTAGCTTCCTTAGATTGGCTGAACAAAGCTGTCACTCGCTCACGCCCCCGCCGCACGCGGCGCTAGTGACAAAAGGTATAAAAACCGCACGCCCGAAAACCGCGGCGTACCCGCATCCCGGCGCGCGTCAAGTTGGGCGTGTACAAAACGTACATACGCCCAATCTTGACGTACGCCGCCCCAGCGTGGTTCGCCCTCACGAAGGAGTCGAGCCGCAAGACGCTCCGCGCGCAACAAAACCTTGCGCTGCGGACCATTGTTGACGCTCCTCGCTTCGTGAGGAACGACGTACTCCACCGGGACCTCGGGATTGAGAGCCTGGACGAGTTTGTAGGGCGACTCGCGAAGGTAATGTTCGCGCGTGCCGACGCTTCTGCCTGGCCCCATGTCAAGCAGATAGCGCCATTGCACGCGCGCCCACCTGACGCGAGACCCCTGCCCCGCGACCTGGTAGCGGACAACTGACCCCATCGCACCGGATATGACGCCTCGAGTAAGCCGCACCCAGGTTACACGCAGCTTACTCGAAATAATAAGACTCTACAGATGTACACATACATCTGTTGCGTGGTGTGTTCTAAGTTAATATAGGCATATCACGTAACTAAATACAGACAACCTTAACTACACATGCATCCAACATAACACGTGCAGGCGCGACGCGGGCCGCGACGCACGTTGACACTGAGCGGTGTTACACAACAACACAAGCCGCTCACACAAACACGACTGTTTATCCCTCAATCCGTAAACGGCTAGATCTGTAAGCGGGGCGAGGGTAAACTACATATCTACCTGTAGGTGCGTCGAGTCGGCATCACTGTCGCTGGTCGTCTTCATCGGGCCTCCTCCAGGTAACTGGAGGTCTCACCTGATGGGGACTGACCGCCGTGGTGTCGTGAAGCAAGCGGCGCTATGTGAAATAGCGTCGCGACGCGCCTACAGAAATATTCATAGCAACCATTCACACAGGCGTAGCTTGCTACGCCAAATGCTACAGGCCGTAGTAGGCCGAACAGAGTGAGAGGGCCCGTAGCAGCGGGCCACTGTATGCCTCCGCGGGCGAGGGGCGAAGCCCTGACCTCGCTCGCCACGCCCCCTGGCGGGGGCGTCGCGACATCCCACGATCACCGCGGCGTATTACTCGTCCGACCGCCACCAGAAGAACAAGTCAAGAAGAATACCGTTCACCTCTACCCTACACTCTACACGCTACACTCTACACGCAACTAGAATCGTCTTGTTATTTCTTGTCCCGAGTTATCATCCAGTACAACCTATGGTTTGCAGTCTACAAAGTCAGGCATAGCACGCAGTTGAAGATTTCTACGCCTTTCAATGGTCCTTCTTGGCCGGATCACTGAGCAAGTTTTCAAGAAAGAATAAGTTCCGCTTTCATCATTCAAGAAAGAAACAAGTACGCGCGAGTGTTAGCAGTCGGCCTTGCCTAGCCGCTGTTAATTACTTGGAAGCAATCCTCATTTATCACACGTACGTGGCCACCTAGCGGTGTTAAAGGCCAACAAACGTACGGAGGCACAGTGGTGAAATCTGACGACTCCACGCACCTCTCCTGGTGTAGCAGTCAGACCTCGCCGGTAAGGTGTGGGCTCGCTCTGGGGCCACAAGTTGGCACGCTACGACGAGTGTTGGTTTTCCCGCCACATTCTGAAGCACCCGTGAGAACCTGCGCCCTATGCCGGGTGGTTCCTACCTTTCCATCCCTTTACATTCCCATTCCTGGTCCGGCATCACCGCGGTAGGAGTCCGGCCAGGCTGCTAGGCAAGGTAGGCGTCAATCTAGAAAACAGTGAAGTGAAAGTGATAAAGTGATAAAGTGCTAGTTATAAGTGATAGGAGTAGGGACCCTCTCGTGCGCAATGAGCGACGCACGTGTATTGCGTTCAGGCAAAATGACGCCTGCAACAGACGTCACACCGACGTCCGGTCAGACGACTCCGACCGAAACTAATACGTGGAGTAATGGCACCGGCACAGAGGACACGAACGGTGATGGCAATACGAGCAATATCGAGCGAGTAATCGAAGCTAGGTCCGCGCAAGTCAACGATTTAGATAATACTCAAATTAGGAGTGAGCCGGGCACAGTAGTCAATGTTTCCATGGATAGGGCAAGTAGCCGATTATCTATATTAAAAGCCGAATTAGAGTTACATAATTCCGAGTTAGCACGGGCTCAGGCGGCCTCCGCAGCTGCCTTAAGTCGGTTGGAAATAGCCAGAATAGAACTGGAAAGCTCCAACGACGCGGAGCGTCAGCCTAGGGTTGAAGAGTCACGTGTTGAGGGTTGGATTTCGGAACAGATTGTAGCTAAAAGGCCCGCGATATTAGATACCGCCCAAACCTCGGGACACGCGCCACAGCCACCCAGCACGAGTAGGAACGAATCGCGCGTTGGAAACGACATGCCGAACAGTAGCAGCGACATGACGATGCTGGCCAACGCGATAATGCAGGCGGTGAAATCCAATAAATCAGACTCCGCGGCACCGAAGTTCATCCACGATCTACCCCATTTCGACGGGGCGATTACTGAGTGGATGGCCTTCAAATCGGTCTTTAGCGACACAGTGGACATGTTTACTGACGTACAAAACGTGGCCCGCTTAAGAAAAGCACTAAGAGGTGCAGCCCGCGAAATGGATAGGGCGTTATTATTCACGGTATCGGACCCTTATGAAGTGATAGACACGTTAGAAAGACGTTACGGCCGACCGGAATTACTCGTCCTATCGGAACTCGAAACCATAAAACGCATGCCCCGTATGGGCGAAGACGGGCGCAATGTAGGTAGTTTCGCGAGCAAGGTAGCAAATACAGTAGCGGCAATAAAGTCACTTAACCAACCGCAATATCTGTATTCACCCGAGTTAGTAAGCCGAATCGTAGAAAAACTCAGCATAATTTTAAAATATAAATGATACGAATTCCGTTCAGAACGCTCGGGAGCGCCAGAATTAGAGTTGTTATCTCGATTCCTAAATGTCATGGCAGACCAATGCGGCGCTATGTTCGCCTACGAAACAGCTCGAGACGAAAGACGAAATCGCATAAAACCACGCGCGGTAAACTCAACTCGCGAACGCGCTAGCTATAAAACCTACTCAGATAGCGATAACGACGATTCAGAAATCGAGACTAACTCATCCCGTAAAATAGTCGCTACCGTAAGCAAATCGTCTAACAGAAAACAAGCGTCGAAATCGCAGAAGCCGCGCTCATCACGACCGAGCAACGAGTCACCGGCAGAAACAAATAAAAAATGCGTAATTTGCGCGGGAAATCACAGCGCCGCAGAGTGCGCGGACTTCGCGAAATTAACCGTTACGGAAAGATGGATCACGGCTAAACGCGATAAGCTATGTTTTAGATGCCTAAATAACTCTCACATACGGACGTTTAGGTGTAAATATGTACCATGCGGAATAAACGGGTGTGAAGCGTCACACCATAAAATGTTACATGGCAGCGATAATACATCTCTGCTTACCCGCGGTAACGTAAGCTCGATAAATCACGTACATTCGTCTAGTACCTACTTAAAAATAGTACCGGTCGAGTTAAGCGGACCCATAGGTTCGACTGCCACTTACGCTCTATTGGACGAAGGTTCAACCATGACGCTAGTTGAACGAGGCGTGGCAGACAGCGTAATACCCAGGGGTCGCGGCCAACTATTATCGCTAGAAGGGGTAGGAGGTAACCGTATAGACGAAACCGAGTCGTGTAACGTTAAATTATCGATCCGCGGTTTATGTAATAGAAACTTAGAAACTATGAGTGCGAACACCATAGAAAATTTAAATTTATCTCCGCAAACAGTGAGCCGAGATATAGTGCGCCAATGCAGTCACCTAGTCGAATTAGAGGATGCACTATGCTACGAGATGGGAAAACCGACTATTTTAATAGGCCAGGACAACTGGCATTTAATCACGACCAGACAGCTACGTGTCGGCAAAAAGACCCAACCCGTAGCATCGTTAACCAAGCTAGGGTGGGTACTGCACGGGCAGGACGCGCGCCCACGTAACACAATAGCGTTGGTAAACCACGCGCGGCATACGCCGACAGAGGACCCCGCTTTGGAACTTATCAGAGATTATTTTAGCATAGAATCGCTAGGCATCGAACCACGCCGACCGACGTCTGACCCAGATCAGCGAGCCCTAGCGATCTTAGACAAAACTGTCAAGAAAATAAGCTGTAATAGGTTCGAAACGGGATTACTATGGCGAACAGACGACGAGGTAATGCCTAATAACAAAAAACAAGCTCTCAGTCGTCTGTACAGTTTAGAAAATAAACTAGATAAAAACTCAAACTTAAAATCCGAATATAGCAAACAAATAAACAATTTATTGAAAGCGGGTTACGCCGAGAAGATAGACACCCCGTCTACATCGCCACGCAGCTGGTATTTACCGCACTTTTCAGTAGTGCATCCGCAGAAAGGTAAAATACGTTTAGTGTTCGATGCAGCCGCTAAGTACGAAGGGAAAAGTCTAAACGACGCGTTGCTAGCAGGCCCCGATTTATTGCAGTCGCTATTCGGTGTATTGATAAGGTTTAGAGAAGGAAAAATAGCAGTAGTGGCCGACATTAAGGAAATGTTTTTACAGGTCAAAATCGCTCAGCAGGACCGTGATAGTCTGCGATTTTTATGGAGGGGTGAAGATAGGAAAGGGCCGCCTCAGGAGTACCGAATGACGTCACTAATATTCGGAGCGGCTTCCTCACCATGTACAGCCATCTATGTTAAAAATAAAAACGCAGACCATCACAGCCTACAGCACCCCGAGGTCGCGAGAGCCACAGTACGCAACTTCTACATGGACGATTACTTAGGCGCGTTTAACACCGAAAGCGAAGCGAAGCGAAGCGAAGCGAGTAATAAACGCCATGTACAAGGTACATTTAGACGCATCTTTCGAATTACGCGGATGGGCGTCGAACGTGCCCGAAGTAATAAGTAGCGTAACTGACACGCGCAGTGGAGATTCGACCACGCTAGGGAAAAGCGATACAGAGCGAACATTAGGGCTCATATGGAACCACTCACGCGATACTTTAGGTTTTAACGTTAACTTAAGAAGTACGCCCGCGAGCGTCATACAAGGAGACACTCTGCCTACCAAGCGACAAGTTAGGTTTAGTCTCACCCATTACGATGATAGGTAAATGTCTCATACAGGAAATATGGCGCAGCGGGATAGGATGGGACGACCCCATCACAACCGAGCATCACGTGACATGGTTGTCATTTATTAAAAATTTACAATTGCTAAAAAAGTTAGAAATAGATAGGTACGTACCTGCCACGCTCCCCAACGAAGGGAAGTTACACATTTTCTGTGACGCAAGTGAGAAAGTGTATTCAGCCGCGATTTATTTCGTAGGTACAAGTCCAGACGGTACAAAAACGTCGCGACTGATAGCAGGTAAAGCCAAAGTAGCTCCGCTGAAACCTATCTCCATACCCCGCCTAGAACTTCAGGCCGCAGTGTTAGGCAGTCGATTAGCTGAATCGATCAAGCGCGAGTCAGATTACAAAATATTAAAATGCCATTATTGGTCAGACTCGAAAACAGTTTTAGCCTGGATTAAATCAGACCCGCGCACCTTCAAGTCGTTTGTAGCCCATAGACTAGCTGAGATCGAAAGCCTAACTACTCCAGCCAACTGGCGATGGGTGCCCAGTGCCGATAACGTCGCAGACGACGCGACAAAGGGTATTCCTATAGATTTCAACTCGAGCCATAGATGGTTCACTGGACCCGAGTTCATAAAAAGCGACCCCGCACTATGGCCGCAGGAAAAGCGAGCCGCGGCCCCGCTACCCCCTTCAGGGGAAAAAAGAATAATAAAGCAAGTCCATGTGACTATTAGGCATGACGTAAGCGATTACTTACCTCAATTAGATCGTTTCTCGAAATACACTCGATTAATACGTGTTGCCGCCACCGTTCTGCTCGCCGCTGAGGTATTCAAAGCCAAAATGCTCAAAAGAATCACAAGTAAAGAACTTGCACCAAATCATATAAAACTAGCGGAACTATTGCTAGTAAGAAGAAGCCAGTATAAATCGTTCGGCGATGACATCACGACGATTGAAGCCGGACGGCGACCACCGAAGAAGTCACCGTTCTACAAGCTCTCCGTGAAGATCGATCGCAACGGTATCCTGTGTCTAGACAGCAGAATAAAAGAAAAGCACAACCTGCCAGTCCTACACGCCAAAGAAGGCTTTACTCAGCTGCTGGTGCATCACACGCACGCAGTCTTCAATCATGGCAACCATCAAACTGTTATGAATGAGCTGAGACAACGCTACCACATAATAGGACTGCGCGGCGTTATACGCTATATATGCAACAAATGCCATTGGTGTCGGACCTATAGGGGGATCCCCTCAAAAATCCCCTTAGGCGACTTACCAGCAGAAAGGCTGGCCCAAAACCAACCGCCCTTCACAGCAACCGCGGTGGATTATTTTGGGCCCATGCTCGTCAATGTCGGGCGAAGGCTAGAAAAGAGATGGGGCGCGCTATATACATGCCTCACCACACGAGCAGTGCACCTGGAGGTGGCCACAACCCTCTCAGCCTCCTCCATGATCATGAGCCTGCGAAGAATGATAGCTCGCCGCGGCACGCCAACTATAATATACAGCGACAACGGAACCAACTTCGTGGGCGCTGAAAAAGAAATCACCGAAGCCATACAAAGTAACGACCACGAGTTAAAAGCCTTCGCATCTCAGAAGCTGATCACCTGGAAGAAGATACCACCCGGTGCCCCAAACATGGGCGGTGCCTGGGAAAGAATGGTCAGATCAGTAAAAACAGCGTTACGAGTCACCCTAAAAGAAAGGTTCCCGCCTGACGACATACTTCACACATTATTGCTAGAAGCCGAACATATGGTAAACTCGAGGCCATTGATCCCGGTGAACCCCAACTTAGACGAAGAAGCGCTGACCCCCAATCACTTCCTTATTGGGCGTTCATGTGGAATGTCACCGCTTGGCTCGTTCAAAGACGTACAGATGAACTCACACTCCTGGAAAGCCACCCAGGCGTTGGCTGATGCCTTTTGGACCAGATGGACGGCAGAATACAGGCCCCTCTTGATGCCCCGTTCCAGCTCCAATCCTCAGCACAAGAACCTAAAGGTCGGCGACATCGTCATAATATGCGACGGCACGATGCCCAGAGAAGTGTGGCCTCGAGGTGAGATAATGAAAGTCTACCCAGGCCCAGATGGACGAGTTCGAGTGACTGAAATACGAACAACAGCCGGCTTACTTCGTCGCCCAGCCTCCCGCCTCATCTTGATCCCAACAGCGGACTAAAATCGTTATATTTCGGTGCTTGCGCACGAGGGGGAGATTGTAAATAACAGCTTAAATATAAGACTAGAACTAGATGAATAATAGCCACATAAGCGCGTTATTTTGTGTTGTTAGTCCTTTTCCTATTATAATCTTATTTGCATAATGTTTAATTTCCTATTAGAATCTTATTTGCTTGATGTTTAACGCTTATTACATAAGTTATGCTAAATTAATGTATTGTGTATAGACTTAACATAAAATTGTTACCTTTTTACCTTTGTGGCAAGTAAATGCCTATATATGTAACCGTTTTACTTATAAATAAATGAAGTTGCATCACACGCACATACATACATGCGTTACACCTCACACACACACGCATGCACAGCAAATTAGCTTCCTTAGATTGGCTGAACAAAGCTGTCACTCGCTCACGCCCCCGCCGCACGCGGCGCTAGTGACAAAAGGTATAAAAACCGCACGCCCGAAAACCGCGGCGTCCTCTCCGATCCAGATGATCCAACCACTCTCCTCCAGGAGAGCAATAGGGCCACCAGTACAGTGCACAAATACACCCGACACCCGTCGTACCGACCTCGCCGCCGAGGTCCTCCGCGAGCGCGACCCTCACGAGTAAATAATACTCCCCCCCGACCCTTGTCCGATGAAGCGCCAGCCCGCGCCGCAGCTGAGCGCGTAGCTTTAAATTCCCCGTCTAATAATAATATATCCGTGATCCAGCCTGTCCCAACTTGCTGTCCCCCCCTCAGCGACGCCCTAAGCCGAGGTTCGTACCCCACAGGGGGTGCCCTTAGCGAGCGTTCGCCTAATTTTAATTTAGAATAGTTGCTCCTGGCTGGAGGCTTTGAGTGTAGTGCTTAAGGCAGCCACAGGATTGTTCGGTTGAGCAGTAAATACCTTAGTGGTATACCTGCGAGATGCCATAGTTAAAAAAAAAAAACCGCGGCGTATTACTCGTCCGACCGCCACCAGAAGAACAAGTCAAGAAGAATCCCGTTCACCTCTACCCTACACTCTACACGCTACACTCTACACGCAACTAGTTAAACTGAAGAATCGTCTTGTTATTTCTTGTCCCGAGTTATCATCCAGTACAACCTATGGTTTGCAGTCTACAAAGTCAGGCATAGCACGCAGTTGAAGATTTCTACGCCTTTCAATGTTATTTTGGTAGAAAATACTAAAGTTGTAATTTAGTTAGTTATACGTATAAGGAACAAGGAACTCTTATGGAAAAAATAATGCTTCTAGATCCAGCAGTTTAAACGTGGGACATACACAAGGGCCGAGGGGCTCGGGAGTGGCGCGGGCGTGGCGTCGGTGTGACACGGGCGTTGCGCCGCCCGTTTCATATTTCATACAAAATTTATATAGGAAATATGAAACGGGCGGCGCAACGCTCGCGCCGCTTCGTCGGCGTCGCCAGCCACGCCCGCGCCACTCGCCATTTGTGTATGTCCCGCGCCTTAGGCTGTGCGTTGTCTGTCAGTGAATTTAAATATTTTATTAAGTAGAAAAGCTGTTTGCCCGACGTAAAATAGGGCATAAAAGTTTGTATGGAGCCTGAATTTTCAACAAAATGGTCTTACTGTTTCGCTAATACTGTAACCATATATTTTTTCGTTTGTGATGACGCTCATCCGTGAATATTGACAGCTACATTATGAAGGAACAATCGCCGTACCTTCTTGTCAATTCGCGTACCTACTGCTACAGCTATTTTATCGAATCTATTATTTAGTACACCTGCCGGTCTATTCTGTAATAATCTCACGGTGAAAACTTAGGTGAAGTGAACGTGAAGTGAGCTGTCATACAACCTGATGACTCCTCACGCCAGGGGTATCAGAAAATACCCCGCGATTCTACATAGTTTTCGATTTATCATTATAAATCGAAAACTATGTAGAATCGCGGGGTAAATCCCGTTAAATTTTCAAGAAAAATTGGCTTTAAAAAAACCGGCCAGGTGCGTGTCGGACCACGCACAATGAAGGGTTCCGTAGTTGGAATGAATGAATCGTAAGAACAAACTTAACTTTGTAATTGAAAAACATGTTCTCCCATACGGAATATATGTGAGAACATATTTTTGTAACCGCAAATTTAAGTTGGTCGATTATTACTCGTAAACTTGTAAAGCCCACTTAAGTGTGATAGTTTTCCTTTAAACTTCGTTATATACTAGTACTATTCCCGTGACATTTGAATTTCTAACTACAACCGTTTAGTTGGTAGAGGGGGGAGACACTTGACTCTAACGAAAATTAGTACTTCAAAGCTTGATAAGTCACGAACGGTTTACTTAATCAAAAAACGGTCTTCGCAAACCCCCAATATTTTTGAAAGACCTATCCAACAATATCCCACGCTATGGGAAGGACCATAGATATCCAGAGATATGCCTTCATTGCGGAATAGTAAGGAATCCTAGTGCGACCGCATATCTCCCACCAAAATAATTACAACATTAATAAAATAGTGTACTTACGACACACGCTTAAAATTTGAACTCGCACACTAAGAAGAAAGCAGTTACACAAAATCAATTTCTGATAGCACACATACATAGAATGGGCGGGGCATTCACTTGTAAACACTCGCTATTTGCGAACATTCAATGCACACGCATGCAATTAGGGAGTCGAAAGCGATGGTCGATAATTTTTATCGATATTTATTTTAGCACATTCTTGTAACTTCGTTTAATTTTCTTTATATAATTTATTTTGTTTTTATATACCTATCCGAAAATATGGGTTATTTTTACTAAAATAAAATGAGTTTTTTTTTTTAATTGTATTACCGGGTAAAGGGAACCCTCTCCGTTAAATATTATGCTATGCACGAGTAACTGTATTGAAATAACAATGTCTTTATTTGCTTCAAACAAAATTAAATTAATAACAAATTTAACTCTTATACTATATAGCGTATTTAACTCTTATATATAACGTCCAAATACTCTTAGCTCCGTGGCCATTTATCCCAGTGACAACTCAAAAACCAGTGACGAAACCAAGAACATGGTCCAAAAAATCATATGCCCTGGAGAAATGAAGCTGAAAGTACGAGGCGTACGCAAAATTGGAAAAGGAGGACTCATAATCAGCACTGAGACCAAAGATGACCTAGACAGGCTCAAGCAAACAGTCCAACTAGTTTCGACAGGGCTTACCGTCGACGAACCTTTAAAGCGCAAACCTCGCATTATAGTAATAGGAGTTCCTACATCAATTACTGAAAATGAGGTGTATAAATGTATTTATGAACAAAACCCGGCGGACAAACTGCCCACTATATCCCTAGATACATTTTTGACCTCTATAAAACTAAGCCACAAATCTGGCAGGAAAGATGCTGAGAACTGCAACTTTATTACAGAAGTTCCAGCCGTCATACGTAAGGCTCTCATCACACAGGACAGATTATTCATAAATTGGTCGTCCTGCCCGGTACGAGACTTCACACTGGTGACAAGATGTTACAAATGCCAGCAGTACGGTCATGCAGCTAAAACATGCAAAATTGCTGCCCCTACATATGGACATTGCGGTGAAGAAGGACACACTATTCAAGACTGCGCAAAGAAAGCAGGTGTGCCAAAATGTGCTACATGTTTGCGCTTTAAAAAACAAGCCAACCACAAGACGGGAGACGCAGATTGCCCGGCTAAAAAAGCGGCCGAATACAGGTACATCAACTCGATCGATTATGAAGGCGCCTAAGAGCACCACATAATTGTGTATATTTTAGACGTAATTTATTATTGTTATTTTTACAGTTTAGTTATGGATAATAACTTAATTACCGATATAGACAACACATTTGTAACAGTCTCAAAGACATGTGACGTTGAGGATTGCAAACAATATATTTCCGATTATAAAAAGTCACTAACCGTACTGACCCAAAATATTCGTAGTATTTATAAGAACATGGATAGCTTTAAAATTTTCCTAAGTAGACTTAACTTTGACTGTGATATAATGGTACTAACCGAGTGCTGGCTAGCTAACCGCATCGATAACCTGCCAATAATACCTGGTTATAACTTATTGCATACCAATAGAAACCACAACCAAAATGATGGTGTGGTAGTATTTGCTAAGGAATCATTGAAGGTAACAGTCGAGGAACCTACTCCACAAGATGGTATGATTAATTGCTTAGTTATCAAAATTGGTGCAACAACAGCGATAATCGCTATGTATAGGTTTCCGGTGGAAACTTGGATTCTTTTCACAATTCCTTAAACCAGATTTTTCAAGCGCTAACCTCGTTTAAGAATGTTATACTAACAGGTGATTTAAATATAAATATTGGCTCCGAAAACTGTGACACAAGGACCCAAGATTATCTTAATATCTGCTCATTCCATGGCTTTCTCCCCACTCACGTATTGCCTACTCATCAGAGCGGTTCCTGTCTCGATCATATGATGATTAAAACCAGCCTATCATATATTACGCTTGTTACTAACGCAACAATTACTGACCATCATGCTGTCCTACTTACCGTAAATTTAACGCTGCCTAAGCTAAATCGTCCCCAGACCAAAAGAAAATTAAATACAAATAAACTCGAATATGATTTATGCAACCTAGATTTTAGCCAAGTTTACAATAGTGCTGACGCTAATTTCGCTTTATCGTACTTTATAAAACACGTCCAACAAGCAATATTACGTAGCACGACAGTTTCTACAGTGAATAAGAAACTTTATAATATTAAACCTTGGATTACTCCTGGACTAATTCGGTGTATAAGACACAGAGATAACTTTCATCAGAGAACTAAGAGAGACCCTGATAATCTAATAATTCAAACCACTTATAAAAGATACAGGAACTTCTGCAATAATCTCCTAAAGAATTTAAAAAATAATTACGATAAAAATGAATTAAATAGAGCTGGTAACAATAGTAAGCAACTTTGGAAACATATTAAAAACGTCACCAATATGTCTAAACAGCGTGAATCAAATTCGAGTTTACTGCTTACTAATCCTTCACCACTCTTGTCAGCTAGCAATGTTAATAACTTCTTTGTCAATGTTGGGAAAACTCTTGCTGAACAGATTCCGAAACACCAACCACCTTTCCAAAAATCAAGCAATACCTGTAACCTGAAATCTTTTGCTATGCTGGACACTGACGAAGACGAAATAACCAGAATTATTTCTGGACTAAAAGATGACTGTGCAATTGGATGGGATAATATAAGTAATAAGATCCTTAAACTTTTTAAGCATATTTTAGGGAGGTACCCTTAACGCATATATTTCGAATCTGTATATCCAAAGGAATTTTCCCTAGCTGTCTTAAAAAGGCAGTTGTAATCCCTGTCTTTAAATCTGGTAGTAAAGACTTAGTAAATAATTATAGGCCAATATCGTTACTCTCCTCAATATCAAAAATATTAGAGAAAATTATAAACAGTAGACTAGTTAACTATCTAGAAAAAAATAATTTCTTATCCCCTGCACAATTTGGTTTTAGAGCCAAATTATCCACAGCCGATGCGGTGCATACCCTGACCGATTATATTTCAGAAGAACTCGGCAAAGGTAACCAGACCCTGGGAGTCTTCCTTGATTTAGCCAAGGCCTTCGACACGGTGTCTGTTTCCGTTCTTCTAAACAAATTAGAGGTCATAGGAATAAGGGGAACGCCGTTGAAACTATTTACGGACTACTTAGTTGACCGATACCAATTTTATTTATTTATTTATTTTATTTAGAATGTGTTAGAATAGACAATATTACGAGCGATGAGCAGAAAAGTACTGGTTTTGGTGTTCCCCAGGGAAGTATTCTGGGCCCTACGCTATTCCTGATTTATATTAATGACTTGTGTAATCTGAATATTAAAGAAGGCAAAATAATATCCTATGCCGACGACACGGCGTTATTATTTACCGCTAAAACCAGTAGCGAACTGTTCCAAATTGCTCAACTAGGTTTTAATACTGTGACTAATTGGCTACATAGCAATTTACTAGCATTAAATGCTGACAAGACAAAATACATTCACTTCTCCATGCGCAAGCCTCAACTTTACATTACTAACCCTCATCTATATGCCCATCAATGTGGAAATCGTTCAGTCATGTGTAATTGCCCTTTTATCCTCCAAACGAGCAGCATAAAATACCTCGGGGTAATAATGGATGACACACTGTCTTTCATAAAACATATTGAAAGTCTAGTTAAAAGAGTGCGCAAATTAATATATGTTTTAAAAAAATTGCGAACCTTTGCAGATTCAAAATTAATCACACAAGTTTATTTGGCACTATGTCAATCTATAATTCAATACTGCATCACTTCATGGGGTGGCGCACCAAAAACCAATCTACTTCCTCTTGAAAGAGCTCAGAGATCAATTTTAAAGGTAGCAAACTTCCATCCCTTTTTCTTTCCCACAGATCTGCTATACAGGGTGTTTGGCGCATGGACCGACACAATTTTTTCAGGGATTTGGGAGGTCATTAGCTAGGTTCTACCCATACACCCTTTGTCCCAAATGTCACGGTTGGTTACATATGATTATTTTTTTAAAATGAAAAAAATTCCCAAAATGTGTTCTTTAATTTGAAATAACTTTTTTGTTTGTGGGTGTAGTGGCACAAAACAAATTTTGTTGCATTCTCCAAAGTCTTTTAAATCTAAAAACATCTTTGTTTTATACAACTGGTTTCAAGAAAATTCCTTACAGGCTTCCAAAGTTAATTTTTTTATTTAATGAATGAAATTTTACAACTTCTAAATTAATTATAAAAAAAACTTTTGGGACAAAGGGTGTATGGGTAGAACCTAGCTAATGACCTCCCAAATTCCTGAAAAAATTGTGTCGGTCCATGCGCCAAACACCCTGTATAAATCCTGCAACGTACTGACTGTTCGCCAACTTTTCATTATGCACTTAGTATTAAAACAGCACACCATGCTTACCTACACCGCTGACAATACTAACAAGAGACGGAATGATATAGTAGTCACATCAAATGCAACCTCAAAACATGTCTTTGTAGAAAGATTTTTTACATTCTTAGGCCCATTTCTGTACAATAGATTAAATAGAAAACTTAGTATTTATAATTTAAATTACTTTAGCTGTAAAAAAAATATACTTGAATATTTACTAACCATAGATTATGCACAGACAGAAGATCTACTTGTTGTCTGCAAATAGAATCGCTAACATGCCATTTTACTTTGATTGACCTAATTTTATTTTAGTTTATATACTTTAAACTCCATGTTAATTTATTACATAAAGTATTTATGCACTTCCTAGCCTGAAGCACAGGTTCAACCTAGTTCAGGCAATTAAGCAAATGTGCTCTATTTTAATTATTAAGATACTTATTGTAAATGTGCCCCTTTTTATAAATAAACGATTTATTATTTATTATTATTATTATTACTATACATGTAATACGAGAATATCCATTGAGTTCTGTAAAAAAAGATTCGACTGCAATAATATGCATGTCGATAAAATCAGCCGCACGCACTCGATTGCACCTCTCTAAACCCAAAACGTTCGTTCCGTTCGGAAAGATTCGGGTTAGTTCGGGCTAGTTCGTATAGCTCCGGACGTAAGGTAATGAATGATTTAAAAATTGATTTAAAATATTTAACAGTGACTTAAATGTTTACTTACCGGTGCTAGGGCACGTCATTTGTCATAAGGTTGATGATACTAGACCTATTTTTACAAATTATTACTGCACAACTCGGCATTTTGGTTTTTTACGCATCAATAGTACACTGTACGCAGTTGCAAAGCGACTGAACGAAGCGCACAGCCGCCGTTCGAACATAAGCCCAATTTAGCAATGTCGAGGCGCCACGTGCCACGCCTCCATCCAAGGCATATCCCTCGATATCCGTGGGAAGGACGAAAAAAAAATATCATCCCTACTTTAGCGGGCACGCCCTTTATGCCTGGAGGCTTTTTCTTTTTTTTTTTTAGATATTGTTTACTTTTAGTTATTTTTATTTCTGCTTGAGTATAGTTCTCGATGCTTTTGGTTGGTATATTGGCGTGTGCTAGCTGTCATATGGCTATTAATTATAGCTATTTAATTTAAATTATTTTTTGCATATTGTAAATTGTCTTGCATACTGTTGTATAGAATCATTTTTTATTTTTTTTTCTAACTGAACAGACAGCTGTGCTGCTGGGGAGTTTGTTGCGCCACTTCTTCTTCCCAGCAAAAGCACTAGGAAGTGGTGAAGGGTGGGCGTTTTGGGGGACTGTCTTATGTAATTTTGACGTTCGAAAAGTGCTGATTCTCAGCCTAGTTTGAATAAATGACTTTTGAATTTTGAATTTTGAATTTTGAATTTTTACATGTAGGGGAGGTACCCTAAATAATTGTTTTTTTCAAAATTTTATTTTACTACTTTTTTGGCGTCATTAACGTGTATACTCATACTAAATTACAACTTTCTAGTACCAATCGTTTTTTTGCTAAACCGTGGACAGACAGTCAGACAGACAGACAGACGGACATGGCGAAACTATAAGGGTTCCTTGTTGACTACGGAACCTACGGAACGGAAAAAAAAAAATTACACGGCTTTTTCTCATTATTTTTTTGTAATTTTAATTGTTAAGAAATATTATTATAATCTTCCAGTTATTAAATTCAAACTACAAAAAATTTGATCGAAAAGGAGGAATTTACGTTCGAGTGATGAGAATTTTTGTGTCAACTTTTTTGTGATGTTGTGCATGCCTACATTCCGCCTAGGTTTTTGAAATATTTTAGGAACCAGTTAGTATTTTTAATGCAGTAGAAATTTCGACTGCCACGACGGCCAAAATATTAACTGGATCTGCCATTAGAGAAACAGTCTTCGAGCTGCTTAAACCATTGATCCCAAATGACTTAACAAGTCACAGGGACAAACTCAGAAATTTGCTGGAGTTGATTTGCGGCAGGACTGTTACTCCCAGTTTCTCCCAGGCTCACGTGTGGGCTTTCCAACTAGCCTGGTTATTTAGAACCCGGTTCCGAAGTCAAATATATTCAAAATTCAAAAGTCATTTATTCAAACTGGGCTGAGAATCAGTACTTTTCGAAAGTCAAAATTACATAAGACGGGGACTGTCTTATGTAATTTTCAAAACGCCCGCCCTACACCAGTTTCTAGTGCTTTTGCTGGGAAGAGGAAGAAGAAGTGACGCAGTTTTTTATAAAGAAATACTGTAAAGGACGGTATCTATTTAAAGTTTTGTTAAATATCACACGTAGTGGCGGGCAATAGCATGAAAATAGCTATTGTTACAATAAATCATATTTAGATTTAAAAAAATCTCTACGCTGATGAAGTCGCGCGCAAAAGCTAGTGTAGTATATTTTTTAATCGTCCTCGGTCATGTCCGATTGCTATCCCAAAGGACTATTTACCCAAACAAAGTGGCATAGATGTAAATATCAAAATGTCAAAATTTACAAGCCAACAAAGATACGATACGTCTTCGACGAACTTGCTTTAAAACATCGGCACCGTACGGTAACCGCCTTACCATGGTTCGTTCACTCGGCGCTATTTTTCACGTATATCGGTTACGATAATTATTAATTTTTTTATCGTATACAGTAGTGACTCTGACTTTTGTATTCATATGCATTTATTGCATTTCATGTTGTTTACAGGTTGTTACATTATGATAGTTCCAAACAATGAACCCTGCTAGGGCACAGCAATGTATAGGCGACAGGTTTTAATTAATTTAACATGCTATCATTATTAATTATTAATACAATTTGTTGATATAGATTAATTTAAAAATTATTAATTATTATTATACATTATGTCATTCTTACAAACTAAATAAATAAATTATCATTTTCTGACTGATGTCTTATAGAGTACTTAGTTATGTATGTGTAATGTGTTCGAGTCGATAGTAATTTATTTATTTCTCAGTTAAAAATTATTTTAGGCTATAATATGATTTTAAGTTTAAGTAGTTTTGTAGGTCATTTTTTAATTTGTTGTCGTACTCTGTATCCTTAACTGAATTCGGGAGTTTATTATAGATTTTAACGCACATGGCCAGAGGCCCAGAACGAAACATAGCTAGTCTTGAAGTTGGTACCGCTAAATCGTTTAGATATCGGTTTCTAAGACTGCGTTGCTGTGGGCGTTGCTGTTTTGCTAGCGGAAAAAGCGATGGGTATTTTCTCACAAATTTACTAGCTTATAGGATATAAATACCTGTTAGCGTAAGAATTTTATGTTCTATAAAGTATTGTTTGCAACTTTCCGTACGTTCTATATTTACTAGGATTCGAACGAATTTTTTTTGTAAAATAAATAGTCGCGCTATATCTACACTATTTCCCCACAGTATAATTCCATAGTTTAGCCACGAATATGCGTATGCGTAGTAGGCTGAAAGAGCTGTTTTGAAGTCGGTTGCTTTTTTTAGTTCTCTTAAGGCGTATGTAAAGCTAGCCAATTTATTTGATAGGTTTTGTATATGACCTTTCCAGTTTATATTTGTATCGACAGTCAGGCCTAGCAGTGAAAAGTCGTTTACACATTGTAATTTTGTATTATTATATGAGAAGTCGATATCTACCTTTTCTTTCTGATATGGTCTATATTGCATCAGCTTCGTCTTCGAGAAATGTATTTCTAAATTATTAAGAAGATCTATATTAGTAAGAATGTCATATAAGATTTCATTTAGGGTCCCGTTATTATCTTATGGAAATATTATTGAAATGTCGTCAGCAAATAGGACGCTGTATGAATTTATTTCTTTAGGGAGGTTATTTATATATATTAGGAACAATAGAGGGTGCCTATTGTTCCAAAAAACACTACCTTGAGGAATTGACATGGTTACTTTTGCTCTATCAGATTTAACACGCATTATCTGGCCAGTCTGTGCATCTTTATAATCTACTTCTACATATTGTTCCCGATTTTCTAAGTAAGAGCAAAACCATTTGTAGGCTGTGCCCCTGACACCTATTTCATATAATTTATTTAGAAGGATCTTGTAAGACACTCTATCGTAGGCTTTGCTCATGTCTAGTAAAATCCCTACTGCGTGTTTGTTATTATTTATTATATTTAATGCTTCTTGTATGTCTATATTGGCAGTGTAGTAGATTTATTTTTCCTAAAACCATTTTGACTATCGTTGAAGATTTTGTACTTTTCACAGAATGAGTAAAGTCGTTTTGACATTGCTGTCTCAAAAATTTTCGCGAATATAGGTAATGCGGCTATAGGCCGATAATTATTTGTATCGATCTGATCTCCCTTTTTATGGATCGGTTTTATTACTGCTACTTTAAGCAGGTCGGGAACACATCCTTCGTCAAGGGACTGATTTATAAGTAGTCAGTGGCATTAATAATTCCTCAGCGCATAATTTTATTAGTGTTGGCGGTAGCTCGTCGTGTCCATAGCTTCGTTTATTTTTAAGTTTTTTAATTATAAGTTTTATTTCGTTTGGGTCCACTGGGCTAATGTAAATAGAGTTTTCGCTTTGTGAGGGCCCTGGGCGGCCAGTTGCAGCATTATCTCCGATTGTACTGTCCGATTTGCCAACTGATATGAAATAGTCATTGAAAGCGTTTGCTATGAATTTCGCATTATCTGTAAGGTATTCACGCGCAATTGCATATTACCTGTTGTTTTGTCTATTTGTACGCTTTTTAATTATTTGCCACATTGTTTTGGTTTTATTTTCAGATTTGTTTATTTTTTTAATATAATTTAGTCTTTTGGAGTAGGTTACCGTTTTCTTGAGTATTTTTTCGTATTGTTTGTAATGTTTATGTAGTATATCATTATTGATTGTAGTTATTAGTGCTTTTAGTAACCTTTTATGTTTGCATGCCACTTTTAAACCAGTAGTTAGTCACGTTTTAGGGGGCGTACTTTTAATTCTTATGTCTAACATTTTTTGTAGATGGTTTTGGAAGGATATGTAATTTGTGTTAGTGTTTTGATCTGTGTCAATTTTATTACTCCAATCTACTTTCCGTAGTTCAGCTTTGAAAGCTTCCATATTTTATTTATTATAAAGTCTCTTTTGAGTTGTCATTTGTGTCATATTTTTTATTATAGGGTCGTTGGTAGGTATTGAAAGCGTTATTCCTTTATGGTCTGAGAGTCCCAGGTTTAAAACTTCCAAGTCAAATTCATGAATGTGGTTGTTTGTGAATATTAGGTCGATACATGTTGAGCTCGTGGCTGTTACTCGCGTAGGTTCCGTCACTAGCTGTCGGAGGTTGTAGTTAGTCATAAAGTTCAGGAGAGCAAAATAATTTCTGTTTTTTTCTCGAATATTTATGTTAAAATCTCCTCCGATGATTATATCTCTTTGTTTATTGTTTACGTTAAGTTTATGTAAGAGTTTTCCTAGGGAAGTATAAAATATTTCAGTTTCCCTGTTCTTCTGCGGCCAATAAATATCTATAAGTAACATATTAAGTTTAGGTATCTCCACTCCACAGGTTTCAAAAATGCATTCAACTGACATGTCTGCTATGTCATGGCGGACCTTAAATTCAATATTTTCTTTTAAAAACATACAAACACCACCTCCCGTGTGGGTCGCGCGACAGTATTTAGCGGCTAAGTTATATCCCTGTAATTTTAACAGGTCTTTTTTTATTATTGTAATCCAAGTTTCTGTAAGACAAAGTGCTTCTATTTTGTATTCGTTTGTAATTGATTCTAAAATGTATCGTTTATTTTTTAAGCTTTGTATGTTTTGATAAATAATATTTAATTTCTGTGGATGTAGGTGTATAGTGTTGGGAATGGAGTTTTTAGTGGCGAAAAAACTTTGTATTTGCTCGTGTTGGTGAGTGTACATCTGCCGTTTCCTGATACGAAATTGGATTATTTAAATTCCTTATTGATAGTACTAAATCTTCCAAATTAGATATTATAATAAGATTAACTGGCAACACTGCCCGAGTGACATGTCAAATTTTTGTTCCGTATTTTAATTTATTTTAAATTAGTAATTAAGTAAAATTAAGGTGTAATATTATGTGTTAACGTAATATAATTGCATAAATACTCAGGATTGTTGTTTTCCTGTAAATATATGAAGTAAAACACGGTGTTTGGTTACACACCGGTAACCTAAAATCAACAGCTGACGATCGAACTACGGATTTAAACGGGGAGTATTGCTTTACTTTTTACTTTATAATAGCACACAATCGTCACTTTATCTATGTTACACGTCCTCGTTAAGTCTTGACATAAATAGTTCGCTAATTTAGCACTGCATTCGGTCTGAATCGCATTGTTAATATAGTAGAAAACGTAACTTAGCGTAGATTCTATTAATCTGAATCTGATCTTTAATATAATATACGACATTGAAATCGTTCATGATCGTTATTTTTGCATTGTCGTTATACTTTAATATCAAATATTAACTTTAAATTTAGGCAACCTACCCACTTATGGAAAAGTAAATTCACAAAAGGCAATAAAAGTATCATAACTTTATACTCAATTTGATAATATAGCTTTGATAAATATATATATAGAATAGCTCTTTAAGCCAATCCAGTAGCCTACCTCATTTCTCCTCTCCACCACATTTCCACCTTTATTAAATTATCTGTCTGTCATATTTGTTCTCACCGTTTCTTTGTTCTAATTCCAGTAACAAATCCTGAAATCATGCCTGTGATGACCCGTAAGGCTACCGCTCAGGATATGGAACTCAAATTGAGAACGGCCCTCCAAAACCTTGAAGCATCTAAACTACAATGTAAACAATTATTACAAGAGAATGACGAAAGTGAGGAGGAAGTCAAAAAGATAGTCAACAAAAACTCAAGCCATAAACGTGAGCTAGTAGATCTACATCACCAATACCTGAATGTTGTTGATGAACGCGATCAACTAAAAGTGGTCACGGATGGTTTCAGCAACTGTTGTAACTTGTATGAGGAGGCTTTAAGCAAAGTTAGGGACCTAGAAGATGAATTAATTCATGCTAATAGTCATATTATCCGGTTAGAGAAAGAAAAAGAATGTACTCAGGTTCAAGAAACTAACCAATTATACAATGAGTTATTAAATACTAATTGTAACCATCATTCCATATTAAATATTGACCTTACTGAAGATTCCATGCTGAAACAGAATCATAGTTATAAAGTTAGTCATAAAAAAATGAAAAAATATGTAAAACTGAATAGAATAATTAAAAAATGTAATCAAATTAGGAAGCAACAAAAACACTTTTCCAAAAATATTCCACGGAGGAAAGAACGTGTTGATCTACTCAATAAATTAAACAATTATCAAATAAAATTGGAAGACAGCAAAAAAATATATGAAATTGATACACAGCGCTTGCAGTCTGACATTCAGTTACTTGAGGGAAGACTTGGTTCCCTTTACATTAAATATGTGGGCTCTCAGAACCAAATTAAAGAACATATTCTTGCAGCTAATGAGTTAGTTATGTGTCAGTGTACTTGTCAGAAGGTTTCAAACCCTGATGCTGTCCAGCCTGAGGCAACGGAGGACCCGTCCCAGGCTGAGAGTTTGACTCAAGCCTGTATCCTCAACCAAGATATATCTGGTATTGTGCAAGATCTATCTCAAGAGGTACAGCCTAAGATTGGTAGTTGTCCATCTTTCAGTAGTCATGATTGTTATAATTCAGTTATTTTCTCAGATAGTATAGGAAGAGGTATAGGTAAATTAATTAGTAACAACCTGTGTTACTCTACGCAAAATTATTGTATGCCAGGGTCTACCTACAAACGAATAATGGCATCAGTAGTGGCAAATGCATACAATCCTAAAACCAATATTACTGTATTTGTAGGTAATAGTTCTAAGGTCAAAAAAGATGAAATCACTGACGGTGTAACTGAATTGTTAAAGTTAAATTGTAGTAAAATAATATTGTGTGCTTTCCCATATTTTGAAAAATTGACAAAAAGACAAAACAATTATATTCATATGCTTAACAAGCATATCGTCCCCGTAGAGCGAAAAGTCACTAAGTCGAAAAATGCCCAAAATGACTTATCAATGTCACTAAAATCAACATAACGAAATGTGAAAAGTAAGTAAGTCTACACTTTGGACCCCACAGCATAAAGGAAGAAATAACTAATTTAGTAAATTATTATACATTTATCGAAAATTTACATCACCCCAAATTAAAACGACTTAATTACTTTTTCTCTTGAATTATCAATGCATACATACGCCTTTAGGTAGTCTAAAAATCACTAAAATGATTAAGTGAGTTTTTAAAGTCACTAGTTTGGTAAAACGTTAGTTATCGAAAATTAACTAACTGGACTTAGTGACTACTCACTCTTTATTTTTATATGATTTGTACAGTACTACAAAAGCGAAAAATCATCAACCCATTTTAATGTTTTATTTTATTTTAAAAGTGGAACTTATGGTCTATTGTGAAAAATAATTAAAGTCTTTTAATTATTATTTATACAACTTCGATGTACATTGTTACAATTAAGATAAATTTTGCCCGCGAGTTGGTGAGTTTGTCGCGGCTATAGTGACGAGCGCGGCGCGTGGTGACTAATTCGCGGAGTCGAAGTCGACTGACATAGACACGCGATGTTATGGTGATCAACATTAGTTTGAATCAATCCCAGTGTTTGATTATTTAATTTGTAAGAGATGTCTTCCAAAGCGTTCTATAACAACAAAAAAACCGGGCAAGTGCGTGTAGGACTACGCACAATGAAGGATTTCGTAGTTGGGATGAATTCATCCCCGGACCAAACTTAACATTGTAGTTGAAAAACATGTTCTCCCATACATTCCAACTGCAAATGTAAGTTTGTACGCACACTAATGAGAGATTTACCTTGTTATTTTAAGACCATAGACACATCTATGAGTAATGAACCATTTTCTTTGTATTTTTTCAAAATTTTAGGCTCAGTAGTTTCGGAGATAAGATGGTGGGGGGGGTGGAGATCCTTGCAATATGCCTTTTCATTTGATATATCACACGGTACAGGTAGCAAAACTTTTTTTTTGTTCTGCCCCACAAATGTGACACCCATATTCAAAATTCATTTATTTACGTTCCACGTCCGTGTTTGGCTCACAAAAATACATAGGTGTACCAAAATTCAACTTAATCGGTCCATTAGATCCGGAGCAAATCGGCTTTGACAGACACCCATACAGCCAACCAGCCAGACACGAGTGATCCTATAAGGGTTCCGTTTTTTTCCTTTTGAGGTACGGAACCCAAAAAAACTACTACGACCGCTGGTCAGAGCTCTAGCGAGAGGAACCTCCTCACTATTCATGCCGTGTCCAGGAATACTCTTTTCTGAGTCAAGCCCTTGTCCCAGCCGCGCAATGAGAGCCTCCTGAGGTGTTGGTCGAGGCTCTCCACTATTAGGCCATAAACCAAAACGGCTATCGATACAATGATTGCAGAGTCCACGTCCCACATGTCGACAACCTCGTGTGCTAAGTCAATACTTGATTTTTTATCTTTCTTAGCTTTCACGCGACTCAATGATTATTAATGTCTCACTGATATCAATAATCATTGCACGGCGCTCTCGTCGATCTATCACCATAATATTAGGCTTATTGATTACAATAGTCCTGTCAGTGATGATAGATCGATCCCAGTACAATTTGGCATTACCACTCTCGAAAACTGGGTCGGGCACATACCTGTAGTATGGTACTTCGGATGCCACAAGGTTGTACTGCAAGGCAAGTGGTGGATAATCCTAGCCAATAGATTGTGTTTGTGCAAGTACTCGCCGTTAGCAAGACGATTACAACCAGAAACAATAATTATGTCGGATTGATTCACCGGGACGATGGCTCGCCGTTAGCAAGACGAGAACAACCGGACACAATATGTCGGATTGATGATTCGCCGGGATGGTAGCATGCCCGACAGATGTCAACCATACCGTCTTTGATAATGATATGATAATGAAACCATAACCTCATCCATAGTCGCACAGACAAAACCTTCGGTTTCCCCGAAGAGTTCGCCGAAACGCAGCCAGGATACAGACGCCAAAAAGTCTACATCAGGCCCATGGTGAGCTCGGAAAATGGAAGATCTTTGCCTTGCCATACTTCCTTACGACCATTAGTATCCATTACTGCAGGTTTGCGCCAGTTCTCTTTCGCTAAGGAGAGTGAGGTGAGGCGCTTGTCCACTGCGAGCACATCTCGATGCATTCACACTTCTAAACCACCTCATAAAGCATTTTGTGTAACTTAAAATGAGATTAATCGTAAAAGGGGCAGTGTAGAAATTGCCAGTGCAATGAACTGGTGTATTAGTCAGATACCAATCAATATTAAAGAAGTCACCATGTATAGCGACACATGCGCTGGGCAAAATAGAAACCAATTTATCACGGCATTTTTGGTTAATTTAATTCGAAGATCGGATGTGCATCTGGAAGTTATTGAGCAAAAATATTTAGAGAGTGGACTCACTCATAAGGAAGTGGACTCCATGCATACCTATGGAGTTTACTTCCTTATGAGCAAAGACATAATGCCTGTTTATTCCATGATTGACTGGAAGTCGTCACTTTTTTTTTTGGTTTTGTTTAATATTAATAGTATTTTGTTGTTTTTTGGTGATTTTTTCGAATTATTCCTTCAATAAAACTTGATTAAATTAAATACAATAAACTCAACTCAAACTCAAAGCATTTATTTCAATTAAACCCTTTACAGGCACTTTTGAATTGTCAAAGAGTCAGTTAGTCAGAAAGTTGAAGCTAGTTGCCATAATAATTATTCATGTCGTATTTAAAACAAGCCATAACCCACAAGCTTCGAATATTCAGTTAAGTAGTATTTACAATACACATTTCGTACACCTAACAGTTAGTTCCACTTTAATTAAGTCTAGTTATTTTTCTTCAAAATAATTTAGAACTTAGAGAAAAAATCACTAACTACGTTCAAAAATTAACTAATTCACAACTAAATCAGTGATTTTATAGAGAACAATTAATTAGTTTGATATTTTTAACTTTTCTCAATTGTTAGATGGTTTTCACGTGTTTTAGCTCTTATTGTATAAAATTTATTTTATTTCCTTCAAATTGAAGCTAAAAACCTAAAGTTATGTAAAGGCAAGCCAAAGTTATAACGATTTACATTTTCAAAAACTTTGACTCTCAATATCTCAAAACATGATTTTTCGACTTAATGACTTTTCGCTCTACGGGGACGATATGCACTTTTTAGTTAGTCATTATAGTGATAAGCTTGTATTTCTTGACACCAACAGTTTTGTGGAAACTTTAAAATCGACTAGGGATACTGTGTATCTGCCTGTTAGTTTTAGACACATAATAGCAAGGCTATTAGCTTTTTATATAAACTCAGACATAGGTAGTATGTCGAAGTCTTGTATTATTAACACCACAATGATTAGTAATAATACTAATAATAAGGTGGTGTACCAGAATAAATGTAGCTCAAATGCTATTAATATTTATACAAATTGTACGAAGGAGGTTCCATGTCCCTCGCCAACAATGAGCTCACTGCCTAGTGATGCCATTGAAGTCTTGGGGTCAACTCCGGATAGTCATTTAAACTAGTGTGTAAGACAACAGAAGGTACCAGTAAGAATATTCTTATTGCTAACAACAACAAGGTGTCTTCTTGCTCTAAAATAAATAATTATCAAAAAGGAAATCAGCAGAATGCCTTGAAATTATTTCATCAAAATATTCAAGGTATTTCATCAAAATTATTAGAAATAGAAATGTTTTTAGAAAAAACAAAGTTTGACATTTGTTGTTTTACTGAACATTGGTTAAAGGATTACCAAATGCTGATTAATTATGAGAACTATAGTGTGGGCAGTTGTTTTAACAGGAAATCTATGCTGCGTGGAGGTTCTCTAATCTTGATAAAAAAATGTTTAAAATCTAAGCAACGTAATGACATAGTTGGTTTATCAGTTGAACGTTGCATCGAACTGTCCTGTGTTGAGCTGGATAAGCATGTTGTAGTGTGCGTGTACAGACCCCCTAATTATCTGAACTTTTCTTTATTTGAGTCAGTAATGGAAGATGTCCTAGCGAAACTTGCATCAGGTAACAAAGCCACAATTATTTGTGGTGATTTTAATATAAATATTCTAGAAAATAATTCAAATAGCAGTAGAATATTAAGCCTTTTTAAATCGTTCAATTTGTCTAATGTTTTTACAGAACCAACTAGAGTAACCCCAACTTCTGCTACTTGTATCGATAATGTCTTCTGCGATTGCGATTATTTAGATAAATCCATCGTAAATTATTTGCCGTCTGATCATAGTGGACAAACGGTAACTTTTAAGTTTAAAACAGTTAAGCAAAAAGTGCTAATACAATTTAGATCAATAACAACTGGCAAATTAAATAGATTCAATAGTACCCTACATAATAAGTTAAATGCTCTGGGCCATAATTTGGACGATGCAAATAAATTGTATGAGGATTTCTTTTCAATAGTGCACACTGAATTCAATCAAACTTTTGAAAAGAAAACAAAAAATATTTGCCCTAATTTTATTTTTAGTGACTGGGCAACTAGAGGTATTAGGATAAGTAGGGAAAGACTGTTCGAGCTGTATGGCCTTAAGCCTTACATTAACACAGAAACTTTCAACAAGTATGTTGCTACATATTCGAAAATATTTAGAAATACCTGCAAGACAGCTAAAGCTCTGTATATTAGCAACAAGATCAAATCAGCAGAAAATAAAATAAAAACGGTTTGGAAAGTAATAAATAATGAAACTAACAGGGAAAAAATACGAAACACTGAGTACACATTGGAGACTGAACGTGGTCCCATAAGCACTAACTTAGAAGTAGCTCAAGAATTTGTAAATTTCTTTACTAATATACCATCAAAAACGACGGAAGCTTTAAATTCCTCACCTGATGTCTCAATTGATTTATTAAAAGCGAACGTTACAGGCTGCCCGGTTGAATTTCAATTTAAACATATAAACCCGATGATAGTTGTAAAAGCTTTTCGGCAAATCAAAATCAAATTGACTGAAGATCTATGGGGATTATCTATCAAAGTTTGTACATCCATAATCGAGACTATAGCACCATTCGATGGGTCCTACGTATAAGGGCCAATGCAACATTTTGAGCATTTTCACTTTTTTGTATTAAATGCTTCCTTTTGCTGTAGTTGATAACGTGCACTAAAAATAAATACACATTTATAGGTGAAAATACTATTTTTTGCTACAGTAAAAGGGCCTATATGGCACAATTTTAAACGTATAAAGGCCAAACGGATATTCGAGACTTGTACGCGGGGGGATCCCCCGTCTTTGTTTACTGCAACGGCTGATCGGTCAGTTGAGAAAGGGAAATCGGTCAGTAAAGAAGGCTGTGATGACTTTAGATTTTGGTCAGATAATTGTACTGGCCAAAATAGAAATAGGATAATGTTTTTTATGTACCTTTATGCAGCTAAACAGCTGAGTATTAATATTAAACATACTTTCCTTGAAAAAGGACATACACAAAACGAGGGCGATTCCATACATGCCACGATTGAGAAAGCTTCAAGACATAAGAATATTTATACACCGTCTGAGTGGAGTTCATTAATTAGATGGGCTAAAGTAAAAGGAGCTCCTTATAATGTTATAGATTTATCTCAAAATATAGTTTTCGACTTCAAAAAGATGCAAGCGAGTGCTTGTTTTAACTGGACTAAAAATTCAGAGGGACAAAAAGTGCCTTGGTCTAAAATCAAACAAGTTCGAGTCAGTAAACATGAACCATACATTCTGTTTTATAAATTAAATCTATCTGAAGATGCTTTCGAAAACCACATTAACATTTCTGATCTTTCTGTTAGGACAAGAAGAAAAATGGCTGATAGATCTACGGAAATACCCTTAAAACTACGTTACAATCAGTTGTTACCAATACATCCATCCAAAAAAAAAAGACTTAATTGATTTATGTCGCAAAAATATTATTCCACCAGTTTATCATGAGTATTACGAAAATTTGGTAGCATCTAATGATAATTCAATGATTATTACTAGTGATATTGATGACAACGAGTGATTTTGTTTTGTTTTTAATATATTTATTTTTGTTGTTAAGCATTTCGTTATTTTTGTTTTATTAATTTTTCCTCTTAGATCATATTCTAAGAATCTTTATTTATGTTTAATAAGTTTTGATTTTATAAAAAAAGTGTATTAAGTTGTTATTATTTTAAACTTTAATTACTAACCTAGGTTGAGGTATCTACAATAAAAAGCTGATTGATCTAAAGTCCAATGTGATTTCGGGAGGTTTTTAACATTAAGTATTGATTATTTTGCCTGCGTTTCCATTACAGAAACTTCAATAATTGATTAGAAAACAATAAAGAAGTCAAATTGTTTTATATTTGTTTTTATTTTTGTGACCTAACTGAGGTTTGAGAATATTACGTCACCAAGTAAGGTAACGTATAAGTGTCAATGTGCATTATATCATAAAATAATTATATTATTATTGTTTGTTTAAGTTATTTATTTATTTTAAATATTTTCTATTAATAATGGATTATTCAAAAGTGTTATTAACACGTTTTTTTCCAAATTAGCTTATTCCAAGTAAATCGTCTAAAGTGACACTTTGGCCTTTTTACTAGTTTTTTTCAGTATAATTAAATTTTAAAAAATGACGTATATAGGCATATCTACATTAAATAAAAAACTAATATGTATACAAATAAATCGATGTATCTAGAATAACGAACATATTTTTCATAGTAACTATGCAAAGTTTCACAAACATCAGTTGAAGCATCTAAAAAATATATCAAATTGAAACTTTGAGAGCCTCTATTGAAAAGTTGTCCATTTGCACATTGGCCCTTATACATAGGACCCATCGATAATATTTAGCTTTAATATTTAATTTGTGCGTGGATCAAGGAGTTTTCCCGGATTTAATGAAATACAGTAAGGTTATACCACTTTTTAAATCTGGGGACAGTAAAGACACCAACAATTTTAGACCAGTATCCGTGCTGCCGGTATTCAGCAAGGTGTTCGAAAAGGTAATGCTCAATCAAATGCTTAATCATTTTAACACCAACCAAATCTTACACGAACAACAATATGGGTTCACCAAGGGACGTTGTACGACTGACGCCGGTGTCGCCTTATTAAAACACATATTTACAGCATGGGAGGCGGCCCAAGATGCCATAGGAATCTTTTGTGACCTTTCCAAGGCATTTGACTGCGTACATCACGAAACCTTGCTCTTGAAACTTGAGCATTACGGACTAGGTAAGCTTGCGCTCAGTTTGGTAAACTCTTATTTAAATGATAGACAACAGCAAGTTCAAATTAACGGTGTCAATTCACTCGGTCTAAAAGTAAAAATGGGTGTTCCACAAGGCTCAATATTGGGTCCTTTCCTCTTTTTAGTATATATTAATGATCTACCCCATTTATTAAAAAACAAACCTCAAATGGTGTTATTTGCTGACGATACTTCTCTAATTTTTAAGATAAATAGACGTGAATCAAATCTTGACGACGTAAATAACGCCCTACTGCAGGTCCAAAATTGGTTCACTGCTAACAATTTAGTATTAAATGGGAAAAAAACTAAATGCATAAGATTTGCTTTGCCGAATGTTAAAAGTAGTGTTTGTGAAATAGTATTGAATAAGGAGAAACTAGAATTCGTCGATAAAACTGTTTTCTTGGGGATCACGCTCGACTCAAAGCTGCAATGGGGTCCTCATTTAACATCTCTTGCAGGACGGCTAAGTTCAGCAGCATATGCTGTGAGAAAAATCCGCCAATTTACTGATGTAGATACCGCGAGACTAGTCTATTTCAGTTACTTTCATAGTATCATGTCTTACGGTATTTTACTATGGGGACGGGCTGCAGATATCGAATCGATTTTTATTCTGCAGAAAAGAGCCATCAGAGCAATATATGGCCTCCGCAGACGGGATTCCCTAAGCGAACTATTTAAAGATATTAACATTATGACGGTACCTTGTCAATATATATACGAGAACATCATGTACGTAAGGAAAAATTTAAGTATTTTCAGTAAAATAGGTGATAGACACAATTATGGGACTAGAAATAGGGACCAATTAGTTCAACCGGGTTTCAGACTGGCTAAAGTAGACTCATCTTTCATGGGGTACTGTGTAAAATGTTACAATAAAATACCTCCCCACATACTCCAATTGAATGAAACGTAATTTAAATCTTGCATAAAACGCACACTATGCTGCCAAGCATATTATAAGTTGGGGGATTACATCGCTGACAAAAATGCTTGGCTCAACGCTGGTCCAGCTCCACAAGGGCGCATAAACTAATTGATTAGCATTGGAAAATATTGTTGGAGCTGCTGAAGATTGAAAAACTATATTTACATTGTATAAATTCAATCTCTTAATATTATATAATTGCATTGCACATAAATGTGAGCACTGTTTACCTACTTTAACATTTACTGAGTACGTCTTTCATTGACTTGAATGTACCCTGGCGGCTGAGAGTATGTCATGCTCACTCAAATGTCTCGCTGGTGGTGGCGTGTGTGTTGGATCATTAAGTTCCCTTCAAAATGGTTGAGCTAAATGATGCTGATCCATGCGTCATGTTCGTGAACGGGCGCCGTCAGTGGGGACTGGTCATCTCTTAGCTGCCATGGCTTATTTTAATTATTTTTGTTTTTATATTTTTATTATGGTCGCTTTTAACGTGCACGATTTACTACATTGTTCTCACATGTATAATTTCAACATGAATGATGTAACCAATGTTTTGTAACAATATTCTAATTTAAAAGAGTGTCCATGGAGTTTCTTGCCCGTTCTTCTCCATAGGAACCTACTACGCTTTGGAATGGGCAACTAGCTTCATCTTTCTGACTGACCGACCCCTTGACAATTCAAAAGTACCTGTAATTGGTTTATTTGGAATAAATGATTTGAGTTGAGTTTGAGTTTGAGTATAATTTTTTTGCCAACATGATTTATATGTATTGGAAACTGAAAGTTGTTCTCATAGAACCAATACGATATATAAAGGAATCGAGACAAAAAAAAATTCCCACTTGTCAACCCTGCTTGCTCCGCTATTTCGAGAAATATCGTAACGATTTTCATCGTTTTCCGTATCGTCGTCATTTTAATATAGCACTTTGGTTTTTGTTTTATTAAAACTTTTTTATCAACGACGAAAAAATTTATGTACGACTCGAAATGATCACGAGATGGGCACATGACAACGGAATTATACTAAATCTATCCAAAACAAAATGCATGCATGTGTACTCGCCACATAATCTGCGAGCTAAAACTGTACACAATAGGGACCTTGATATAATGGGGCATACATACGAGTGCATAGGGATAAGTTTAACTGCGTATGTGTGAAATTGGAGTATGTTAACACATTTAAATATTTAGGCCTTAATATTGATTCAAATTTTAATTGGAAAACACACGTAACTGACATTTGTAACAAGTTGAGATCTGTATTGGGGAAGTTTTATCAGTTACATAATGTGGTGAATAAACAGACGCGTCTGATTGTGTATTACGCACTTGCAGACTCACTAATTAGCTATGGACTTATTGTATTTGGACGAACGTTTAAAACTTATTTACAAGACATAAAAAAGTACAAACACGTATAATTAAGTTCCTAGTCAGTAAGCAGGTTAAGAAAAAATTTAACAAAGAGTATGAAAAATTATTCTCTATTTGTAAAATCCTACCAGTAGATATGAAAGTCGATTATGTATTAAGCCTAGAACATTATTTTAGTGATAAGTTTAAAGTCAGTATTGAGAATAAATTTAATACTAGAAGTGTAAGAGAAAAGAGACTAGTCCAGCCAAAAGCAACAAATTATTATGGGGAGAGAACTTCTAGATACCTAGTGCCTAAATTATTTAATAAAATAGATATGCTGAGACACAGCCCTAAGTTAAGTAAAGGTTTATTAAGATCAAGACTGAGGAATTTATTGCTCGGTAACGAGGATCCAGCCGTTACCGAGAAATAAATTCACGTCATATAGGTTACAATTATTCGTTAGGTACCTACTTATTTGTTAGTTTTGTTATAAGGTTATCTGTTCACTAGATTACTTGATAATATGTATGACTAAAAACAGGCGCTTATTGCCAACAAACTATTTAGTTTGGCGAGTAAATTGTTATTTAACAAAATATGTATAATCGTGAACATAAAAAAAAAAAAAACTATAATTTTATCAATAATAATTATTTAAAACGTGTTATTGTAAGATGCCAATTAACATTCGAAAACAATATTATTATGTAATAAAACGATAGTATAATTACGAGATATTTTTTCTGAGCTGTCGTAATTTCATCTGCTATGTTCTACATTTATTTGAATTTCTTAACTATTTTCTATTTATTTATTTGAATTTCTTAACTATTTTTTATTTTCGTATTTATTTTATAAAATCTATTATACTCAAAAAGCCAACCGTTAAATTACCCTGTACAATACGATAACCTCATGGTACATGCCATTTTCACATTATTTGTGCTACGAGTATAATTAGAAATGAACCGAAAAATAGTTTTGAAATCGACCCTCGACCGAGCTTATAATTTATGGTATTTTTAACCGTTCATTTCCCTAAACCAAGGATGTATTTATGACATTTATCTTCTTTTCAGGACCTAAAAACACATCATTAGATTATTTAAAATTGATTCTAAAACAGGCAAATTCGGAAAACCCCCCGTTAATGATTCCACTATTTTGAGATAACCCAGAGAGGCGTAGAACATTTTGCTATCTGTACCTAATGGTATCTCGTTTTCTTAAATTTTATAGGTATCATCTTAATATTGAAAAATGTCCACTCCTATGCTAACTGTATGCAGTAGATTCGTGAGACATTTTCCAGGATTCCCGTTTCCAACAAATATTGCGTTACTAACCCCTCCTTTTAGCGCCTTTGCTTCGCTGGTTTTGAACTCTCGTTTCAAACTCAGTTTGTTATTATTAACTGTTCACTACTGCGTTACTTATGAATTTAGAACATAATTTACTTTACACAATATGTCCATATATTCACTGACCTTTTGCCAAATCGCCAAACTAACTTACAGCACACCAATATAACATTGTATTTTATACGAAATCTACCGGGCAGGTGCTTATCGAACTGGAACATCAAGGGTTCCTTACCATAATGTAAGTTTTGAGACCGCGGGTCTATGTCTGATAGTACAGGATTTTTCGATTTCTTACAAACTGAGGTAGTTAAAGACATTGTTTTATTTTTCCTGTAATGTTTAGGTGAATAATTATCTTTCTGCTACTACTACTATTCATAGGAAAGTGAAAGAAATATATTTATCTTAATTAATAATGAGATTATTTTAGATATTTTGATTTCAAATCTTTGGAGATATGAGGAGAGGGAGAGAGGGCAAAAACATCCTCACAATTTAAATTGAAAGACTAGTAAAACAAGGAACCCAAAATTACTTGCACAATGTATTTATTTGCCATGCATTATTTATAACTAGGTACATATTTCAAAATGATCAAGTTGCATTTCAAGTTTCAATAAAAGGGTTCCCTATAAATTTTACGGATATGGTTATCTAATAATATTAATAAAAAAATTGACTTATTTATTATTTGTTATACAGGGTGATTGGAAGCTGGGTGCAAAGCTTTAAGGCGAAGATAGTACAGACAATTTAGAACCATTAAAGCCATGGTTGTCTTACCATTTTTTTTTTAACCTAAATTTATGTTTTTTTTCTAATATTCCCAAAATTTTAACTAAACTGCTTGTTATTGGCCAAATTAAATGATAAATGAATTAATTTTTATTTTATTTAATTAAAGCAATGGGTAAGCAATCTAGCAAAAAGGGTCTTAGGCTTCTTTGTCGTTAGAAATTTTGTTTACAGACATTTTAAGTTCACAAAAAAAAAAAAAAAACATAAATACTTTTTGTAAACATTATAACCTTAAAAAAAGATAGTAAGATTTCGTCTAAGATAACCATGGCTTAAATGGTTCTAAATTGTCTGTACTATCTTCGCCTTAAAGCTTTGCACCCAGCTTCCAATCACCCTGTATAATACCTAAATAACGCCCTACAAACGCGTTGCATTCATTAAGTTGTTATCACAATGAAACTTCCTTGACTTGCTAGATACTAGATTCCGCCAGCGGGCTCGCCCGCAGGCCGCCGGCCAACCTATGTTACTCAGTGATAATATAGCATTCTACAGGTGAAAGAATTTTTCAAATTGGTCCAGTAGTTTTTGAGTTTATTCGTTACAAATAAAAATACAAATCTTTTCTCTTGATAATATTGGTGTAGACTTTGCCCGTGACTTCGTGAGCATGAATTTCATCCCCTAACAATGAAGTCAGAATCAAGCCACACAGTAAAATTCTCCCCTAAAAACTGAATTACCCTCTTTTGTCCTGTTAGGGGTCGATTTTAGAAAAACCCTAAATTCGTTACTCTTTTTTGTCTTTCACATAAACCTACATGGGCTCTTGAAACGTTAGAAGCTAGGTGCACGGTTCCAATTGGTCGTTTCCTATGGAGAAGATCCGGCAAGAAACTCCACGGTTACTCTTCTAAATATAAATGGCTTTTAAAATAATATTTTCAAATTACAGTATTACTCGTAATAGGTATGAGAGGACAGTGCAGGACTGTCAACAAGTACCTACCAGGTACTTAACAAAATAGAAAATGGTCTACAAATCACTCACACATCACACTACAATTTGTTAAGCCTACAAGGTTCTCACATTAAAAAAATATGAAATAAGTATACGTATTTAGTTGCAAAAGGATAATTAAAAAAATAAAAATGTTTTTTAACTGTGTTAGCAACTTGGTACTAAAAGTTGAGCTTAATGGTTTTAAAGTGTAAATCTTTATGTAGAATTAAAAGTATTAAGGAATGGAGAACATAATATATATGTGATAATATAATTTGTGGATTATTAAATCTAGTGTTTATTCAAAAAAATTATAACTAATATATTATTATACAAACTAAAATATAGCGTCGAAAAATTCATCCGCATCGCTGTCGACTGGTAGTGTGCCCAAGAGACTGGCCGCATTGCCACGTTGTATGGCAATGTTTAGCCTCTGGCCAAGGTAAAAACCAGCCCTTGGGTCACGGGAAGTGTCAACCAGTCGTTTAGAGATTTCAGTGAATAGACCTTAATATTATAACATCTTGAATACATAACATTTCGTCAAGTTTAGAGCATTTTAGCGCAGGAACAAGTCAAAGTTAAGAGCATTTATACAGAAAGTTGGCAACGTCGCAAATAGCTGAAAAATATTTCTGTAACGTCAATAAAATACGTGGGTCAACGACAGACTGGTATATTTCCAAAAGTAAACTAACTACCCACCACCATACAATTATGAGTACCTACCAACCGATGTTACATCTCTCCTCATCAAGTCCATTAATCACAGTCACAATCGATACATCTTACAACTAACAATTTGACATAACTACATAACTATTGTGACAAACTATTGACAGCTTGTCTAGCTCCGTTGAATGCACGCAGTGCGCGAGCCGACGCGCCCAGCGGTGGTGGTGATACCGACGACGACGACCGTTCGGGTCGAACCTGCGTCGACTTGGACTCGTCCAGCGGCGTGTCCCTAGTATCACCATCATCGCTGGATGCGTCCTCAAACATCTCACCTTTGGCTCCGCTATCGACCCCCGGTTTGGCTGCCCTAGAGCCCGTGGCTTCGGCTACGGCCACGTCACTCATGCGTGATAATGAGTATCAAATTTTGCTACTTGCTGAAATAATTTGGTCCGCATGTCTACGCCACTCAATCCCGTTACCTAAACTAACTTTGTATGACACTGGCCCTGTCTTTTTAATAACTGTGGCTTCGGTCCACTTGTCCCCTCTCGCCGTGTAATCGCGAGCAATCACCGCATCCCCAACACGGAATTCCCTATCAGCCCCCGAAGCGCGGACGACCTGACGTTCTTGCTTCGCGTGTACCGCTGCGGCTACGTCCGGCCGTAGCGCATCAAGTCGGCTGCGCAAACGCCGCCCCTGGAGCGCCACAGCTGGTGAGACCCCTGTCGTTGCGTGTTCACAATTACGGTACTGGAAAAGAAATCTGCTTAGGGCGATGTTCACGTCCTCGCCTTCGTACATCGCTCTCTTTATGGCCTTTTTTACGGTTTTAACTGCGTTTTCCGCCGCGCCATTCCCCTGGGGCCTGTACGGTGCCGAAGTTGTATGTTTGATGCAATTGTTTTCACAATAAACCTTAAACTCTTGAGGAGAGAACGGCGGGCCGTTGTCAGTCACAAGCTGCGATGGTAAACCGAAACGTGCAAATGTACCTCTAAACACTTTAATAGTAGAAGCTGCGTTTGTGCCGCGCATCGGCAGGGCCTCTATCCATTTGGAATGCGCGTCTACTATTATAAGATATCGCACGCCACCGCAGTCTGTGAAGTCAGCATGTACACCTTGTCACAGGTGCAGCGGGAACTCCCAGGAATAGAGCTGCGCCCGCGGCGGCGCATCTTGCACGGTACGGCACGCAGCGCACGACCTACACACTTCTTCAATGTCCTGATCTAAACTCGCCCAGTAAATGTATCTCCGCGACAACGTTTTCATTTTGTTCATTCCTAGATGGCCTATTCCTATTTTCTTTTGCAGAACGTGAGGGACCACTATCCTATATTTATAAATGACAAATCCTTGATCAACTAAAAAATCATTTTTCCTAGCAAAAAATGGTTTTTCCGCGTCGCAGCTCGGGATTGTCGGCCAACCGAATAGTACATAGCCTTTAATTTTACATAACACTGGATCGCGCTCTGTCTCTTTTGCGATTTCTTTAAAACAAATAGGCAGCGACTCCTCTACAAGATTCAAATAATCTACCGTGTCAACGAAGCGACTCTCCCGAGGTAACGGTAATCGCGACAAGGCATCAGCCGGGCCGTTGTCCACCGATCGCACAAATTCTATGTCGAAATCATATGCAGGTCAGTGCGTAGCGTAAAACGCCTTCCGAACAAATACTGGTGATGTTTAGTGACCCCGAACAAAATAGCCAGCGCCTCTTTATCGAGCTGGCTGTAGTTGCGCTCGGGCGCACTAAGTGTGCGCGACACGCAGCTGACGGGCCGCTCACTACCGTCCGCGTACCGGTGCGCCAGCACGGCGCCCAGACCGTACGCGCTGCTGTCCACTGACAACAATAGATCGCACCCCTCCTCGTAGTGTGCCAATACGCGTTCGCTCAGGAGGGATCGCTTTGCCTCCACGAAAGCTTTCTCACACTTGGAGTCACATTCCCAGCTGCTAACTTTTTTTAGCAAATTGTGTAATGGTTGTAATAAAGTGCTCAAACTAGGAATAAATCGCCCGTAGTAATTTACCATCCCTAAGAAACTTTTCAGTCTGTTGTGATACGTTCTCTGGTCTAGGCGCGCTGGAAATGTCCTCCAGTTTCTCTGTATCCGGTCGCAAACCTTCCTTATTAATTATAAAACCTAGATACTTCACACTATCTTGTAAAAATCTACATTTACTTAATTTAACAGTAAGTCCCGTAAGACGCAACCTCTCTAGTACCGCTCTCAGATTTTTCATGTGATCAAGCGTGTTGAACCCTGTTACACAAATATCGTCTAAAAATACTACACACCCTGGTACCCCACGCAGCGTCTCCTCCATAATTTTTTGAAACTTTTCAGGTATAACCGACAGTCCTGGCGTTCGTCTATACACAAAAGTACCCATATGCGTAGTTATAGTCGTGTAGGGTTGCGAGTCGTCCGACAACAGACACTGTTCATAAGCATGTTTCAGATCAATTTTTGTGAATTTATCTCCCCCACTAAGATTTGCAAATAACTCTTCAATACGTGGCAACGGATAATAATCTCTTTTTAACTTTGGATTGATGGTTATCTTATAATCCCCGCAAATGCGTATGTCTCCGTTTTGTTTTACAACAGGTACTATAGGAGTTCCATAGTCTGAGTAGTCAACGCTGTAGATGGAGCCGACAGCTTCGAGACGCTCCAGCTCCCGCTCGACACGTGCGCGCAGTGCCAGCGGCATGGGTCTCGCTCGTACGTAAACTGGTTCCTTATCGGACAGCTGTAGTCGTATAGGCTGTTTGCATGTGCCTAACTTATTACTAAATACTTCTGGGAATTCCTTACATGATTTGTTTACGAAATCATCATCTATGATTTCATTGAGGTTTATTTGCGTTATCTTTAAAGCGCGCATCCACTCTCGTCCTAACAAAGGCCGCGCCCCGCCCTTAATAATGTATAATCGTAATGATTTAGCTTTAAATTCGCCCAGGCAAACGTCTACCTCAATGTAACCGAGTGATTCAATCGTTGAACCCGAGTAGCAACGTAAAACTAAGTTATCTGGTTCAATCTTTTTACGTGAAAACATACGTTGGTACATAACCTCACTTATTGCTGATATACGACTACCTGTGTCCACTTCACATTCCATATGAATGCTATCAACGGACAGTTTAATAAAATATGGTTTGTTACCTCGAGTTGCCACATCCAAGTTAAACATACCATCCTCTGATTCGTCACTCACATAATTATGCCAACCGCCACTACCGCGCACTTGTTTGCACACCACTTTTAGGTGACCTTTTTGACCGCACTCATCACAACTGTAATTTTTAAACCGACACCTCTCGGCCGGATGCGCCTTGCCACAGCGCCAGCAGGCCCGTGCGAGCCCGTCCGCCGGATTCGCGTGCGTGGCACCTGCGCCTGCCGCGCCTGCTGCTGCCGCTACTCCGTCGACTGCGCTGCCGCTGCCGCCGAGCGCCCGCTGCGGCCCGCGCGGGCGCGTTCGTCCGCCGCGCGCGTAATGCAGGCCTTCGCCCGCCTCGCCGCCTGTCGGCTTTACTGAGTCCGCCGCCGCGGTCGTCGTGGTGCCGCTCACCTCGGCATGCTTCTCAGCTGCCTCTAGAGCCAGCGCGAGCTCCACTGCCTCCTTGTATTGTACTTTCTTTTCCGCGAAGATTCTCGATCGCATTACGTCACTTGTCAGCCCTGACACAAACTGATCGCGCAAATTTTCTTCAAGCGTCGAACATGACTTGCACTTTCCAAAACTGCACGTAGACGCCAGGTGCTTCAATGCTTGCAGGTATTCCGTAAGGGACTCGCCCGCACGTTGTCGGCGCAACCTGAACACGTGGCGCTCAACGATCTCCAATCGTTGCGGTTCCAGGTGTTCCGTCACCAATTTCACTAGTTCGTCGTATGTTTTATTTTCCGGAAAACTAGGTGAACACAGATCGCACATAAGCGCATACGTTTCTTCCCCCACGACCGTTATTAACATAGGCACTTTCAATTCATTGTCGATTTCGTTAAGCCGTACGTATTGATTTACTCGACGAATATACGCTGGCCACTGTTTCGACGTTAAACTAAATGGTTCAATTTTACCGATAGGCATTTTGACACGCGAAACCCCGGAAATTAAAAAGAAATTACACAAATCCCGTTCTCGTCGCCAATGTAAAGTCAATAAAATACGTGGGTCAACGACAGACTGGTATATTTCCAAAAGTAAACTAACTACCCACCACCATACAATTATGAGTACCAACCGATGTTACAATTTCTAGTTCTAGTAGTGTCAAATTAATCAAAACAGGTAAATATTTGACAGTTTACTGGCATGAGGAACAGGATCTAAAGTATAGTGGCATGAGGAACAAGGTCTAATTGCGCGATGCAGGATTTGTAAAGACATTTTAATAAACAAATTATTAAACAGTAAACAATTCGGTTTCACAAGAGGTCGCTCAACTTCCGACGCTGGTGTTGAGCTTCTTGCACATATTTTCGAAGCCTGGAAGAAGTCACATGATGCCCTAGGTATTTTTTGTGACTTATCTAAGGCTTTCGATTGTGTTTCTCATGATACATTGATCAGGATTCTTCTTCTATTTAGATAATAGGATCCAAAGAGTGGACGTTAACGGCCAGCGATCCCTGGGTTCTTTTGTCACTATGGGAGTTCTTCAGGGTTCAATTCTGGGCCCTTTTTTATTTCTCGTATATATTAATGACCTAACATGCTCGTATGTATAAAGAACAGTCATGAAATAGTGTTATTTGCAGATGACACCACTTACATCACTTATATTTAAGCTTAAGCGATAACAGACAGTAACCGACGATGTAAATAATGCTCTCTCTAAAATAGTGCATTGCTACACGATTGCTAAACGACTTAATGTTTTCGATTTCTGACACCTAACGTTAAGCAGGTGAAAACCAACGTATCAGTAAATGGGGCGGAATTGGATCTTGTGGACACCACTGTGTTCTTAGGTATTACTTTGGATTCGAAGCTTCAGTGGGGCCCTCATATAACCAAATTGTCGAAGCGGCTAAGATCTGCAGCCTACGCGGTCTATAAAATCCGTCATTTGACTGATGTAGAAACAGCTCGATTAGTATTTTAATTTATTAGACTATGCTTTTTTATTATTGACTTAATCGACTCATTAAACTGTAGTTGTTTTTTTTTATGAGTTGTATTATATTATAATTATGGTCAGCTAGCGACCTCGAAAATTGATCATATTATTCTTGTCTGAGCAACCGGCAGCAAGTTCGTCATGCTCCCTTAGATGTCGCTTGCGGTAGCGTCGGGGGTCGGGTTGCCCCATTCCCTCAAATATGGCAAGGTGGGTAGTGGCTGATCTTTGCGTTATACTCGTGAACGGGTGCTGCTTGTGGTGACTGGTCGTCTTGCTGACCAAGGTTTTTGTTGCTGTTATTAGTAATTAACTTTTTATTACTTTTACTTCAATGGTCCTAGTTTATCATTTGTGATTTCCGAGTTACAGCTTTAATAGCTATACGCACGCCCTTTATGCCTGGCACTCATTCGGGTATTTACTTTTCACTTTTTTTGTTGGTATATTGGCGTGTGCTAGGTGACATATAGAAAACAATTAAATTTAATTGAATGTTCTATGTTGCGTGATGTAAATTATTTTGCATAAGTACTTTTGTATAGAATCAAGTTTTTCTAACTATTCAGACAGCTGTGCAGCTGGGGAGTGTGTTCCGCCACTTCTTCTTCCCAGCTAAAGCAATAGGAAGTGGTGAAGGGCGGGCGTTTTTGGGGGACTGTCTTATGTAATTTTGACGTTCGAAAAGTGCTGATTTCTCAGCCTATTTTGAATAAGTTTCTTTTGAATTTTGAATGTTGTGTGACGTCATGTCTTTGATGCGTAGTTTGTATGTGGTGGTGTAACCGCTACAACAGCTATTTGTGACGTTGCCAACTTTTTGGATGAACGCCCTTAATATTAATTTGTAACTTGCACTGCACGTGGTACAAAATTGCTGGATACTTAGCACGACGCGTTAGTTTTGTCCGTGTTTTGTCCAATATTGACCTGCTATAATATTAGTGTACTCGTCGTGTCAAAAATTATGTTTATTCTTCTCATCTATCATAAGTAATTGTTTATTTATTTATTTAAACTTTTCACACTCAAAAAAGTACAAAGGCGGACTTAATGTCTTAGACATTCTCTACCAGTCAACCAATGATGGTGAAGAGATTAGAAGGCAGATGCTCTGTTTGAGAGGAACAAAGAAAAAACATACTGTTACTGTTTCTACTTTATATTATAAAGCTTCCATTATTTTATTCTATTCTACGTCCTCCTCTCAATGCTGATGTTATGTCCCGAGACAGGCTTCAGCATAACATCAACTTTGAGCCGTAGCTTGGTGTGGTCAGCCTTAATTCTGTAGCGCCGCACCACGTGAGCGAGGGTCGTCTTCATTGACATCAGCGCGTAGGTTTTACCTGGTAGAATAACAAAAGAACAACAGCAATAATTAAATTTATCTTCATTTTCCCAAATTGTAACAAAGCTCCGATCTGCTATTGAACAGTGACATCCCAAAAATTCAAAAGAAAATTAGAATTTGATTTAAATAATAAAGAACCTGCAAAATGTGCCACTACCAGAATTTTTAAGGAACATGTTCAAGAAAGTTTTGCTTAGGAGTGCTTAATGGAAAGCACTTTCCATTTAAATATATCTTTGAGATGATGACCCGTACCAATACAGTGCCGTTTTCCCAAACTGAAGGCAGCAAACGCGTTGGGGTTACTGGGTAGTCTGCCCGGTTCCAGCCAGCGTTCAGGTTTGAACTCTTCCGCATCTGGACCCCAGATCGGATGCTTGTGGAGTCGAAAATACAACAAGCAACACGTCCGACCGGCTGATAGAGTGCAGTTTTCTGAAACATAGATGAAGTTTAAGAGGAAAAGGTTGAACAAGATAAAGATGGAAGTTCTGCAGGTTTTGACAATGGAAATTAATCAGCCGATACGTTGACAAACACAAGACATCTTTTGTTCGTACCAAAGTATTGACATTCGTGACTTTGGAACATATTTGGAACTAGAGCCCTTGTTTGATTGGTAGCAGTGTTGATTATAAAAGATCATGGACTTACTAAGTTTAACATCTTTATCAAGTTTCCTGGCTATGACAGGCCCGATGGTGTAGAGCCTCATGCTCTCCTTGAGAACAGCTTCCACGTACATCAGCTTTGACAAGTGCATCTTCTCCACGTCTCCGTCTACTCCCAGGACCTCTTGTATCCTTAAATTATAATGGAAATAAGAACAATAATACGTACCTCACCTATTAGGCTGCCAGACCGCATGGTCATTGCCACAGCGAACATTTTTACATGTGCGGAGCGACGTTAAGTTCAGTTAGATAGAAATAACTTACTCGAGTAGGTACTTACTCAGCAAATACTTTTTCCTGGGCTTCAGGGTGAGACCCCAGCAATATCATGGTGAACATGAGTACATTAGCCGAAGTGTCATGGCCGGCAACGAGTATAGTGTCCACATGTTCTCTGATCTCTTTGTCGCTTAACACTCCCTTTTCAATAGACAGCTCAAGGATGAGGTCCATGAAAGGTTTGAATTTAGTTCCTAAAAGAAAGTAGCAACAAAATAGTTTCAGGAAATTTCGTTGATGTCATAAGACAGGGCGTGTAAGGAAACTTTACCTGGTATTATACTCCTTTCAGCACATGTATTTCCATTTAGTTTAGATTTACTGTTTTGAAGGACCTGTAATAATTTTTGTTTTATTGATTACTTAATCATCATTGTAACATGCAAAGCAGCTGAAGATTGTAAGACCATCTTTGTATTGTATAAACTCAATTTCGTTTGTATTATATAATTGCATAGCACAGGTGTGAGTACTATGTACTAAAGAGCTACCATTTACCGGGTAATATGTAGTATTTCATTGACTTGAATGTGCCCTGGCGGCTGTGAGTATGTCATGCTCACTCAAATGTCTCGCTGATGGTGGCGCGTGTGTTGGATCATTTAGCTCCCTTCAAAATGGTTGAGCTGAATGGTGCTGATCCATGCGTCATGTTCGTGAACGGGCGCCATCAGTTGGGACTGGTCATCTCTTAGCTGCCATGGCTTATTTTAATTTATTTTAAGTTTTTGAATGATTCTTCATTTTTTTCTTTTTATTACGGATGCTTTTACGAACGTGCACGTCTTTCTACATTGTTCTCACATGCATAATTTCAAAATGAATGATGTAACCAATATTTTGTATCATTTTTTTATTTAAAAGAGTGTCCGTGGAGTTTCTTGCCCGTTCTTCTCCATAGGTACCTACTACGCTTTGGAATGGGCAACTAGCTTCATATTTTTGACTGACCGACCATTTACAGGCATTTAAATGGTTTAATTGAAATAAATGCTTTGAGTTGAGTTTGAGTTTGCCAATTGTTTTTTGTTCCAAGGGAAAGCCAACAGTATTAAAAAAAAAACAGAAATATCTTAATAATAAACTTAACAAATATACTACCCACTACATTTTCCACACATTACAATTTAGATTTTTACAAACTGATGGCAAACGTAACTGTAGTCAGAGCTAAATTAATTAAATGAACAAAAGAAAATAAAAATAAAATAACAAAACAAAACTCTTGTCTGTGTATTCTTTAATACGGGTCCTATAAAAATAATAATAATTTGCTTAAGCATACTTAAATATAGCTAAAATTCTGATGGATCAGCAGTATTTTAGATTACTGCTGATCCATCAGAATTTTAGCTATATTACTTTTAAACGTATTTCGGTTAAGGAATAGTATGTCGATATCACTAAATCGCTTATTGTAAATATTTGTCGACTAAGCGGTGTACCGGTGATCGCACACCAGCATTGGATTTACAGAAGCTGGTAGCGAACAGTCTCCTGGTGCGCACCTCCTGCCCATGCACAGTTCGAGGAACCAGGTAACAAACTATTCACCAAGTCAGGGCAATCAAACTTGTTTCGGCATACATTGAATAGAGTCATAGTCTCAAGCAGCTTAAGGCTTGACTGTAAAGTAAGTAGGTCATATTTTTAAGGAGCGACTGATAAGATACTTTTAAAGGAGTGACTGGAAAGATACTTTTTAGGAGCGATTGGTAAGATATTTTTTTTCTAAAACATCTATACTGCACAGCACGAAGGTACTGTCATTGAATGAGTTAATTGAAAAATGCTTTTATAGTGTACATGAGTTTTTGGATTATAAATTGTAAGTTTTGTAAATTGCATGGTCGTGTGTCTCCAAAAATTACTTAGTGTTAATATTATTGTGGTGAATCTCTCCCATTGTTGACATGGTTATTATTGACATCTATGATTATTATTTTATTATTACTTATTAATTATTATTTTATTCCTTATATTGTCATTTACTTAATTCAATAATATAATTTTAATGGGATTATCTGTTTAATGACTGCATGATTTTGATCAATAATAAATTTAAATAAAATGTAACTTTATTTTATATTTGCACGCCGAAATTAAAGGCAGAATAAGAGATCAATTTTGTACATTTTACCAACCTTCTGTACCTTATTTTGGCAAATAAATGATTTTGTTTTTTTTTTGTTTTTTTTTTTAATTTCATTATATTTAGCATAATTGAGGTCTAACTATGGACTTATACAAGTGTAAGAAAGTAGAGGGATGATGGAATTCTCTAGATGCTCGCATCACGAAACTAAACATCTGTTATGCCTTATTAGTAATCTTATCAATATGGATATCCAGATGAAGTTTCGAGTCCAGCTGCACATCAAGGCAAGACAAATTAAGTAACTTTGCTATTAGCAAGTCAGTAATTGAAATTAATAATATTTTTCTTTTTGGTATGAATTAATATTACTGTAAAACAAATCTAAAATACGACCGTTACAATTGGGTAAATGATTACTGATACTACTCGTATCTCAAATTAAGTTGTGAGCAAAAGTTTAAAAGTTTACATTACAAGGAGTATTAGTATCAAATTTAATGAATGATAAGTTATTGATCCAGTTCAGTTGTGACATATTACGAGTACTCGTAAAATCACCTATAAAAATAACGTTATCCGCACGAGGATCATCAAATAAAGTTGAAAGAGAATTAAGAAAATCTATGTAAATTTTGTCAGGTAGGTTCGGAGGTATGTAAGTGGCGCATATTAAATTGTAATTATAATTACTAGAAGGGACTTTAATAATTGTATGCTCAGGTAAAATTAGAGGGAGTGACAATGAGAGACAGGATGGCCGTAACTCACGAGAGACTGCTACGAGTATAAGGACACCACCACCATCTTTTTTTTTGTAACTATAGGTACAATCACGATCGTATCTAAATATTACATAACGTTGGCCACTAATTTTGTTATCTAAAATATCAGGTGTTAGCCACGTCTCGGTAAAAATTATGATGTCATTTGCATGCGCCAAATATGTTTAAGTACAAAGTGTTCAGTTTAGTCCTGATTCCTCGACAGTTCTGGTAATATATAGATACTTGAGTATTAGTCATTGATTGAATAGGTAAATTCAATAGTATTAAGCAAAAGAAATATTGGGAATATTATAAAACAACAACATGTTAAATGGCGAGTATTCGACAGCTTGACATTTACATTGACATTATTAAAGGCAACAGAAGCGAAGACATAATTGTGATTATGGTAATACAGCATTAAATCACGGACCAGCGGTAGCTCTCTCAAATAATATGCAGCAGCAATACTTTTAGCATAAGTTAAGTTATTGGATAATAAAAACACTTTTACGTGATAGCGTACTCGACAAAACAAAAAATTAGCAAAAAGTAGACCCACACAAGGTGACAATATTATCTAGATTAATTATTGTAATTATTCCTTTTCTTATAATTATACTAAATGCATTATTGAAGGGGAAGTTATTTATGAGCGATCTTCTCTGCAGGGTTATCTGGTTTGATTTTACTTGATAATTCGGAGTAGGTACATCCTGAAGACGTCATGTGGTGGTCTCATTTGCGATAGCAAAGAAGTTGCTCAAGAATTTGTAAATTTATTCACCAGCATCCCACTTAAAACTACTGAAACCTTAAATTACTCGCCCTCGCTCTCTTTTGATTTATTAAGGGCGAACGTTTCTACATGCACGATTGAATTTAACTTTAAGCATATTAAATCCATAACAGTAATAAAAGCTTTTAAGCAAATAAAGATCAAATTGACCGAAGATCTTTAGGGAATGTCCATTAAAATCTGTACCTCCATAATTGAAACCATAGCGCCTTACCTAGCCTTAATATTTAATTTGTGTGTGGATCAAGGAGTCTTCCCGGATTTAATGAAATACAGCAAGTACCACTTTTCAAATCCGGGGACAGTAAAGACACCAATAATTATAGATCCGTGTTGCCGGTTTTTAGCAAAGTCTTTGAAAAGGTAATGCTTAATCAAATGCTCAATCATTTTAACAAAAATGAAATCCTCCACGATCAACAGTATGGTTTCACCAGAGGACGTTGTACCACTGACGCTGGTGTTACCTTATTAAGACACATTTTTAACACGTGGGAAGAGGCCCAAGACGCAATAGGATTTTTTGTGACCTCTCTAAGGCGTTTGATTGCGTCGATCACGAAACCTTACTTTTGAAACTTGAGCATTAAGGACTTGGAAAACTTGCACTCAATTTAGTAAAATCTTATTTAAATGATAACATGACACCAGCAAGTTCAAATAAACGGTATCAATTCACTAGGTTTAAAAGTAAAAATGGGTGTGCCACAAGGCTCCACAACTAATTGTCATACACACTGATTAACATTTTGAAAATACTGTTGGAGCTGCTGAAGATTGTAAGACCATCTTTGTATTGCATAAATTAAATTTCCTTTGTATTATATAATTGCATAGCACAGGTGTGAGTACTATGTACTAAAGAACTACCATTTACCGGGTAATATGTAGTATTTCACTGACTTGAATGTGCCCTGGCGGCTGTGAGTATGTCATGCTCACTCAAATGTCTCGCTGATGGTGGCGCGTGTGTTGGATCATTTAGCTCCCTTCAAAATGGTTAAGTTGAATGGTGCTGATCCATGCGTCATGTTCGTGAACGGGCGCTGGGACTGGTCATCTTTTAGCTGCCATGGCTTATTTTAATTTATTTTAAGTTTTTGAATGATTCTTTATTTTTTTCTTTTTAATAAGGACGCTTTTACGAACGTGCACGTCTTTCTACATTATTCTCACATGCATAATTTCAAAATGAATGATGTAACCAATATTTTGTATCAATTTTTTTTATTTAAAAGAGTGTCCGTGGAGTTTCTTGCCCGTTCTTCTCCATAGGTACCTACTACGCTTTGGAATGGGCAACTAGCTTCATATTTTTGAATGACCGACCGCTTGACAATTCAAAAGTGCCTGCAAATGGTTTAATTGAAATAAATGCTTTGAGTTTGAGTTTGAGCTTCCGACCGAATGGAAAACGTAGCCGTGTCATCTGCTTCTTTGACCAAACCAAGACAGTCGCATTTCTGATCCAGAGGTATTTAAATTTGCTGGCTTTAGCTGCTTCAAGGCATTTGCGAAACAAATTTTTATTACGAAGTGTTAAAATGCTCATTGATGTAGATACATACATGCATACATGAGGTTCTGGCAATACCAATTCGACCAGACGAGAGTCGATAACAGTAGATAGAGTATTGAAAGGCGATAATGGCAAGGGGTGACAAAATGCGGTAACGGCTAATAGATATAGATGTATGGAAGGGGAAGGAAACAAATAATGAACTGAATGTGTCCCAATTGTATTGAGACACATTCAGTTCATTCGCTTGCTTGTACGCACATTCATTTATTAATATATTTCATTAAGCTTATTCGCATTTTATTATAAAACGCATCATCGCTCCACCGATTAGCACCTCGATACCTGCCTACCTACTTGCTAGTGCTCGCACGGTAAGTGGGCTAGTATAGCGTTAATCCATCGATTACGTATACCCACTTCATTGGTGACCCCGATTCCGTTGTCAAGAGGAGAATATGAGTTCTAGTGAGGAGAAGACCGGGACCAGCAAAGACAGAGACGTAATCCAGGAAACTTGTCGAGTTGGAGTAAGGACGCCGACGTTCAACCCTGGAGACCCGGTGCTATGGTTCGCACAATTGGAAGGACAGTTCGCGTTGACAAACATGACGACGGACTCCACCAAGTTCTACTTCGTCCTGTCACAACTGGAACCACAACATACTGCGGAGGTTAGAGACCTAGTCGTTACTCCACCAGCAACAGGAAAATACGAAAAGCTGAAGGCAGAATTGATCAAGAGGCTATCTGCGTCACAGGAACGAAAAATTAAGCAATTAATAATGCACGAAGAACTCGGTGACAGAAAACCGTCACAGTTCCTGCGCCACTTACAACACTTGGCCGGACCAACAGTTCCAGCAGAATTCATCAGGACAATCTGGTCAAGTCGGCTTCCCACCAACCTGCAAACCATTGTCGCGTCGCAGTCAACCATATCCTTGGAAGACGTGGCCGAATTGGCGGATCGCATTAATGATATAGTTCCAGCAGCCGGGCAAGTAGCAAGTACCTGTACTCGCATGGACACGCTGACTAAAACCGTAGCAGAATTAAGCCGAAGGTTGGAGACCATGAGCATGGAGCTGCGGAGCCGTAATCGCTCGCGGTCACAAAGATCGAGGAGTAATTCATCACATCGTTCCCGCTCTCGTTCCAATTCCAGACCACTAGATCACCTGCAGTGCTGGTACCATTACCGGTTTGGTGACAGGGTGCGGAAATGTACGCAGCCATGCAACTACAGCAAGCAACCGGTAAACTCTAAAGGCAGCCATTAGTGGCGGAACAAGACTGCCTAGCTATAACAAGCCGCCTGTTCATCACGGATCGCAAGACGAAAATACAATATCTTGTAGATACGGGTTCAGACCTGTGTGTATTCCCGCGATCCGCTGTTCGGGAGCCACGCTGCAAGACCAAATATGAGTTATTCGCAGCAAACGGAACAATTATAGCCACTTACGGTTACCTGCCACTCACTCTGGATTTGGGTCTTCGTCGAGCTTTCACATGGCAGTTCATAGTAGCGGACGTTTCAAAACCTATAATCGGCATCGACTTCCTAGGTTATTACAACTTACTTGTTGACTGCGGCAACCAACGATTGATCGACAATATAACTGCACTAACGGCCGCAGCAACAGTTCAAAAAGCAATATCATATCGTCAGTCCGCACAACCACAGAAGGCACAGATTACCAACAGCTGTTGAGAGAATATCCAGATCTCACACGCCCGGCTGGTAGACCTGGTATCACAAAGCACAGCACGGTGCACCACATACGCACTACGCCAGGCCCACCCGTATTCAGTCGCCCTCGCCGCCTTGACCCTGAGCGGTTGAAAATAGCCAAGCAAGAGTTTGAGGAAATGCTTCAACAAGGAACAGCGCGCAGATCCGAGAGCGCATGGTCGTCACCGCTTCACCTAGCACGCAAGGAGAACGATGGCTGGAGGCCGTGCGGAGACTACAGATCTCTGAACGCACGCACGATCCCAGACCGTTATCCAGTCCGGCATGTGCAAGTCTTCGTGCACCAGCTGGCTGGGTGCACAATTTACTCCACTGTCGATTTGATTAAAGCCTACAATCAGATACCAGTAGCAGAAGAAGACATTTCCAAGACCGCCATAACGACACCCTTCGGATTATTCGAATTCCCGTTCATGACGTTCGGACTTCGCAACGCTGCACAAACGTTTCAGCGGTTTATGGACGAGGTAATCCGGGGCCTAGACTTCTGTTATATTTACCTGGATGACATCTTAATCTCCAGTAGCAGCATCGCCCAGCATCAACAGCACCTCAGGCAACTCTTTGAGAGGTTGTCTGAGCACGGAGTATTAATAAACACAAGCAAATGCACATTCGGACAAGCAAAAGTGAATTTCCTGGGCCACGAGGTTTCAGCAGCCGGAATCAAGCCTCTGGACACAAAAGTCCAGGCCATCCAGGACTTCCCGGTGCCCAAGAACATCAAGGACCTTAGAAGTTTTCTCGGAATGATAAACTTCTATCGGAAATTCCTACCTGCAGCAGCTTCCATGCAGGCACCTTTAAATAAGTTTCTAACGGGCCTCAAAATGAAGGGATCACAGCCGATAGAAATGACACCAGAGCACCTGGAGGCTTTCAACAGATGTAAGCAAGGTCTATCAGAGGCCACACTGCTAGTTCACCCAGACTCAACGGCAGAACTCGCAGTACAGACAGACGCCTCTAATACGGCAATCGGTGCTGTATTACAGCAAAAGCAGGGCAACAAATGGCAACCTCTGGCATTTTTCTCCAGGAAATTGAGCCCTGCCCAGACAACGTACAGCCCATATGACCGAGAACTCCTAGCCATATACGAGGCCATACGGCATCGATGGGCTAGTATAGCGTTAATCCATCGCTTACGTATACCCACTTCACAAAGCAGCGCCGATTTCAAATGCTTTGGTATAAGGGCAGGAGGATGATACTGATTTCGTTGGTTGAGGGTCTTTTTCTTTCCCGGAAGAACAACAGGACTATAAAGCGCTATCTCCTTACCGTGTACGACATATTGTGTAATATCTCCAGACAAGCATCCTGTTTCTTCTTGAGTTTGCTAAATTTGAAGGTGTAGGCGGTATGCCACCAGGGCTTTATAAACCGTTCCATAAACGTTTTAAAGATTAGCTCCAGGGCCTCTACGTACTTGCTGTTGAGGTTTGAGTCTGTATAATCTACTCCTAATACTGTCACTGAAAAATAATGAAACTTTATTAGTTATCGGTTGACACTTTGATGAGGTTGATAAAGATAATCATATTTAAAGGTATGAAACGAACGGCAAACTTACAGCAAATTGTCTCCAAAGCGTTATTTCGTGTGTATGTCCAGTGGTCAAAGGGTCCTTTTCCAACCTCTTTCTCGAGATCTTTGACTAGCTTCCTGGACTGGCTGTTGAAGACGCCCATGAACGTGTCTAGGAGTATCTGACTGAACGCTGGGTTCAGTAGCTTGCGGTGATCCTTCCATATCGCATCTGGGGAATTTAACATTATCTGACTTTAGTTATAAGGGCAAAAACAAATCTTTAAATTTATTATGATGCGTATACCCATTTTCACCAATACTAAGATATACGTTAATGTATGCTTAATTAATTGATGAAAAAAAACGGGGATTTTTTTTATTTTTTTCCTGAAAATTACCACATAGATAGACTCTCAGTATGATTCTTAACAACACCCTCATGGATCTGATAGGGTTTTTGTTAAAGGTAGCGTAGTTCGTATGTGGCGGTGTAACCGCTACATGTCTGTCCGTCTGTCACCAGGCTGTATATCATGAACCATGATAGTTAGATAGTTTAAATTATCACATATGATGTATTTCTGTTGCCGCTATATCAACACATACTAAAAACAGAATAAAATAAATATTGAAGTTCCCATACAACAGACATGATTTTTTTTTGCCGTTTTCATACATAATGGTACGAAACCCTTCGTGCGCGAGTCCGACTAGCACTTGGCCGGTTTTTTGTCAATGGGAAATTTTATCGAGTTATTTACATAGGGCGTGGGCGGCTGTCGTTTACCGGGTGTCTACAAGTCACAACTTTTCTGATGACCTCTGAAGAAAATTTACTAATTTTTAATGGAATTGGGATAATTTTGAAACCAAAAACGTACATTTTAAGTAATAATAACTTTTTATTTTCAATAATAATAAGTTTTTTTATTACTTTTTGGTAATGTTATTGCAGTACCTATGTGCCCTTTTCGGATCGGACAGGGTTTTTCTAACGCATTGTAGGTATACAATATTATTACATATTATATCACAGTGGATAGTTATATAAGTCGATTATTACATTATTAAATTAGATTTGTTACAGATGTAGTGGCAATCATGTCATTTGGTTTAAATAGGTGTTTATTTTTATTATTTTATTTTTATTTTTTAAAGATTCTTTTCTTTTAGATTTTGTGAATGTGAGAACGTTGTAGGCTTAACAGACTGTAGATCTGTCGACCATTTTCTATCTTGCTAAGTACCTGGTACTTGTTGATAGGCCTACACTGTCCTCTCATACCTATTAACAGTGCCACTTGAAAACATTGTAAATACCATTTACTTTTAAAAGAGTAACCGTGGAGTTTCTTGCCAGCTCTTTCTCTATAGGATTCGACCAATCAGAACCGTGCACCTAGTTTCTGACGTTTCATGAGTGCCCTTGCAGGTTTATGTGAAATAAAATATTCTGAATTAGAATTTTGAATTTGATTTTTTTTATTTGAATTTGAGATAGACAAATCACAGTACATATTATATCACAATGTCTGTTTTTAATTTCAAAATAACAGCTTTTACTAAATACTTATGAAAGTATATACGGAATAAATAACAAAAAAACAATAAAAAAAAAAAAAGCTGTCTGTCTGTCTGTCGAACCCATGACTGACTTACGACTCGTAAGTCGGCCCGCTACCACAGCGCCACTGGTTCACTGCTGCTCACAACTTTACTCCGCTTCACAGTGGCACGTACCTTCGCCACGGTATACTAAAGTACTGTACTCTACCCCGCGTTAGAATTTTGAAGTTGGGCGTCGTATTTACTATATTATTTATGGAGTTTTTGATGAATTTGCATGAGTTAATATATAATAGAGTATGAAACTGCACTTATCTAGGTATTCGCCGGTTATTTAAACAGTTTCATGAACTACTAATCCGAAAATTGAATTAGTTTTATTACCTCGCAGTAGTGCTTCTCGGGGATAAAGGTGACTTCGTCTTGGGCGAGCTTGAATCCCGCGCTACACTCAGGATTCTAGTCATAAGAGCGTTCTTCCAAAAAGTTGGCAACGTCGTAAATAAAGGTCAAATATTTCGCTGTTTTGATTAATTTGGCATTGTATGGAAATAAGAAATATGGGTAAGGCCACCCGGCTGGTCCGGGGACACCGCACGGTCTCCAGTGAGGCGGCGAGCCTCCTTGCCGGATTGCCGCTATGGGATCTGGAGGCAAAAGTCCTCGCGCATATTTGGGAGTGGCGCAAGGAGGTGAAACGCCGGGGCTTGACTCCGATGCCGCGAGAAATCGCGGCACAGCGGACAGAGTTCCGACGGGATCTCATGGCGTCATGGAAAGTGTGATTGTCGCAACCCAGTACTGATGGGCACGCCACTATTGCGGCGATAAGTCCCCTCTTTGAGGAGTGGCTAGAGAGGCGCCACGGCGTCCTCACCTTCCGCCTGACGCAGGTCCTCACCGGACACGGCTGTTTTGGGAGGTTCCTGTTCGGCATCAGGCGGGAGGAAACGCCCGGGTGTCATCATTGCGTAGATCGCCCGGAGGACACGGTGGAGCTTACGGTGGAGGTCTGCCCGGCTTGGGCAGAGCACCGCCGTATCCTCGTGGAGGCGATCGGTGGCGGGGATCTCTTGCGTCCGGGCCTGGTCCAGGCCATGGTACGGAGCGAGAGGGCATGGTAGGCCGTCACCTCCTTCTGCGAAGCAGTAATGCTCGCGAAGGAGGAGGCGGAAGCGTGAGGGAGAGGCAAAATTTGCGCCCTCACGCCCTTAGCCGCCGTAGGAGGAGACGCCCTGGGCGTCGGAAATCGATCGCGGATTCCCGGCCACCGTAGGCGCGGGCTTGCGGACGGTGAGCAATGGGTAGCTCACTTCCGCTCCACCCAGAGCGGGAGAAGTCATTTGATGATTTCCCAACCAGAAAAAAAAAAAAAAAGGTTTTCTGTAAAAGATTGCTTTAAGCGATAAGACCACCCATTGTGTCACCCTATGTAAAATTTCTAAATATAAATCTTTAATTTTAAAATTGTGTTGTGTATTCTACCTTTTTAAATATCTTCAACGTCATTTCAAGCATACATCTTTGGCATACATCTGCTGTCTCACTTACACCGTAGCATTCAGCTCTTTCACACAGTTATGCATTGATCAACGTTCCATTCCTACATTACATTAATATCAAACTTACATACTCGTATAAGTAATAAAGAACTCTCGTGCGTAAATAAAGAAACCGTGCAAAGCAGAGGCGGGTAGCTAGTTAATAATAATAGCGCATACGCAACTTACATCTCGCAGTAATTAAACCATGGCCTAGCCATGGTTTAGCGAAGCCGTAAAAGGGATCCTTTTCCAAGCACTTGTTTGCAACTGTGAAACAGTCATCCGGGTCGCTGACACCTGAAATGTAACAATTGAGTTCATTCATGTTAAAAAGTTATTGAAAGTGGTGAGGTAGATTAAGGCTCGCGTCCACTATAGGCTCGCCGAGTCGAGCCGAGTCGAGGCGAATTGAATCGCAGAAATTCGCCTTCTCTATATTTACTATGAAACTGCGTCCATTAGCAACGAGCTGCGAATCGCTTGCGTGCATTGCTCGACAAGCGGATTTCTTCGCCGACGCATTTCGAATCGACTCGGCGCGTCTCGGTCGACTCGGGGAACCGCATACACATCCAAGTTTTTAACCGACTTCAAAAAAAGGAGGTTTCTTTAAATGTACAAACATTTAAGAGAGAACAGGGCCCGCGATTCTCCATACAAACGTATTCCCCGTTTTTCTTCCTGAATAATGCCTCTAGAGCTGTAATTTTTTTTTCAGCAATTAATAAGTAAGGAAACTATGACCCTCCAAAAATGACAAAAATGCCCCATTTTTATCGCCGTGATTAGAGGACTACCAGACTAATTCGGAAAAGTTTTTAGCATAAAAGAAAATAATAGGAACCTAGACATACTCTTTCTTAAAATTTTAATGTAAAACATTATTAAATCGGCTTAGTTTTCGAGGAGAAAAAAGGAGAATGCCAAACGTCGTTTTCGTCAAAAAATTTGTGATATAATCGGTCTGAGCTGCAGTTGTCCCTATCGCACTTTACGGGGTTTAATTTAACTTGGTTTTTCGGGCGCAGCGTGACGGCAATAGTTTCTTAAAATAGCTATTTTTCTAATTCCTTGCAGCCCCTCTGTTCCCTCTTAAAAACCTACTCCTTTTTTACCTCAGAACTTCGTCATTTATAAACCGATTTGGAAAACTCTTTTTTTATCAGAAAGGATATAAGTAGGTACTTCTAGACTCTTGGTCCCTAATGATGAGATCCATGAGGAATTGGGACCTCCTCAAATACCTATTATAAGCATACATATAGAGATTTAAAAAGAGTATAATTATTTGATAAAGTATTATTGGGTTTTTCCAACAGATTTTCTCAGTACTAGCCCGGAGTCTGGAATTGTGCCCGGTTGATGGCAATATTACATGGGCTCGCCCCCTATTACATGGGACTTAAAAAAACATAACTGGCGAAATGTGGGTGTATTACAGGTACACCTCTGCTCAACCCTTCGGGGAAACAAGGCGTGATGTTATGTTTATATAGAGATTTTTTATCTTCATCTACAAGTCAAGGATTTGCATTCAGAAAGTAGGTATCATTTGGTGAAGTGGAACTGATGAAACAGACCACAGATCGCCAGCGGGACTCCTCATTGATGAGTATTTCACGGGTGGCGATACGATAGGTACCTCGATTAATATAGTTAAGCGAATATGAAGACGAAGCAAAGGACATCGACCACCTCCCATACATCGTGGGGCCCACTATTTGATGAACCGTTACAAGTTCCAAACTAGTGTCATTTTTTAGATTAATATATCAGCTATACGCTGCCTTCGTTTCAGTTTCTTTGACAATTGCGAAACTAAACCGAATCGAAGACCGAATCGGGGTCGCGCCCCACTCCGCTCCGCTCCGTACTAAAGTACAGCTTACAGTACAGTAATCGCGGAGTGGGGCGCGTCGTCGTGGATTGCACTATCTGTATTAGTGATTCTGTTATTTAACACTATATTTTACAATTTTATCAATCTGGTAATGTTCAGAAGACTTAAAACTAAAAACTATTAAACTCTTGCGATAGGTTTTTATTGTATCAAATAAACAGACTTTAAAGCCTGAATGCATAATACAGCGGATAATACATAAGTACCTAATGTACCTACTTGTAGGTACTTAGAAAAATGGAACAACATTTATTTTCCAATTACAGTTAGGAGTTCTGTAAAAATATTGTAAGATTTATACCTACTTAATGATTATTAAGGTAGGTACTACTTTTTATTTATCCTAGTAATCTCACATGCCATGTCAGATACCTAGTTTTTAGTGGGTATATAGGTTTATGATTCCCAGGTAAACTATAATGTGGAAATAGATTAGTTAAAGAAAAGAAAAATTTTGTAGGTAGTGATTATCTTTTATTAATTAATTTAAATTAGTCATTCGTCTTCATAAACAATTAGAATAGAATCTAGAAAGGGGTCTTGCAGGGGTTGAAATATTTTCTTGGTACCTATCCCAACTCAAGTACCAAATAATTTACATAACATGCCCACAACAACTTACTGTACGCCTGCCTACTATACAATTACAATAATATTGCAATATTGCTTGCCTTCCACTTACACAGCTGTCAGCTAAAATGTATAAAAACATTGATGTATTAAAAGGAGGAAGATATGTTACGCGCTGACATCGCAATCAGTAAACTTGGGCTCGGCGCACGACTACATGCACCGAAACTCACACATCTGTGATCAGTGTCATCTCACAGACGCAAAGCTACAGTTACCGATAGACGAGGATAGAGATAAGAGACGGCGCTGACGTGCGAGCGAAATCGCGTTAGCACCTCGCGCATTGTGTGCGTATCGTGTCTTTCACGCATTTTTTAAATATCTATCTCGTTCTCACAAATATGGCGAAGCCAAACGTCAAAATATTATTGTAATTTTCAACAAATTAACATTTTTGGCTGTACTTACGAGTGGTAGGTAATCCCATGTGTCTTATTTTTCTTTCTTGCATTATTAACGGTATTTATTACAAAAAAACTGAAATTATTGAGCTGTGTGATCTACGATGTTCCGTGCGTGACTGAGTGCCAACTACGGGCAATCCCGTAGTTGAGTAGGACCAGGCGCTGTGACCACAGACTACATAGGGATACTGTGACTAAGTCCCGTATCTACCTCTTTTAATACATCAATGTATACAAAATATATTTGTCTACTAGAGTGAATTTTTCCTGGTACGGTTTGAAGCGGACAGCTCTCTTAAAAGATCATTATCAACCTCCCTACACACTTCCGTGTGTTCCGTGAAGCAGCCAAAGTCGTTGGATAAATCACCGAAAACACGAAACACACTTACGCGTAAATACAGAGCGAATGAGAGAATGAGGGGTGAGGCGTATTTATCAGTTCTTCCCCACTGCTCAACCAGATTGCTCAACTAGTTGAGCAGTTGAGCTAGTTTGTATTACCGAAAATCGTAATAGAAATAAAAGATATTTTAAAATAACGGATAACAATTTGTTCCTAACATTAAAACTTATCTGTTACTTAAAATAACAGACCCACAAAGACTGTTACCGCGGCTGTTACTTACATACACACTCACTCAAAGGAAGGAATATAGCAAGGCTTTCAATTTCTCTCTCTTTCTCATTGAATAATGACCCTTGCTGAAAAGAGACACACCTTTTATTTACTTCTAAATATGTTTACTTTTCACTCTTACTAAAAATGCGATTTTTGCGGTTTAATGAGATTTTCGACTTTAAACAAAAATAAATAAAGAATATATTCAAGATATTTAATACCAGAGGCTGTTATTTAATAACAGATATCTGTTAATTTTGTGTAACAGTGATACCATATATCGTGTTTAACCCATCTCTAAAAAAAATGTTTTTTTTAAATTTAATGTCATTTTTATTTGATACTGATATTTGTTTAAAGACTTGACTCATTGCCTTTTTAGTCATTTCACGACGGAATGTATGATTTCAACAAAAAACACAAACATTTCAAAAAATATTTTTCTATATTTTGCAACTGTAAATTAAAATTCTTTCCTATGATTTTGGTTTAACCTTAAAGTATTTTTTCCACATTTTTTTTCTGTAATACGTGCGCCCATAATTGGGCTATCTCCTTTATATAAATGGTATCGATTCGAATGAGATGTAGTGGACGCATTAGATAGACGCGTAGCTTTGAATGGGAATCGGAAGATATTTGTCTATTTTACTTTTGTCTTTGTCTTTCTATATTGTATGTCTTTCTTTTTTTGTGCGTACATGAATGAAAAAATAATGATTCATATTTAAATCAATTCCCGTCATAAGTGTAATGCCGTTGTAATCAAGGTATCCAATAGTTTTGGTCTTACAAGTTAAAACGTTGCCTCATCCAACGATTAATATTTAAATTAATTCCTGTCATTAGTGTTATGCCGTTGTAATCAATTATCCAATAGTTTTGGTCATAAAAGTTAGAACGTTGCCTCATCCAACTTCTGTCAAAAACACTATGTTCCGACAGACTGTTCTGTTCAGACTGCCAGCTGACAGAAATCAGTCAAGCCCATTTACTCACCTTGTTTGTGTTAAGTTTCATCATAAAAATACTTACCATATACAGTTCGTGATCCAAAGCAGACTGTTATGACTCCTCCCAAGTCGTCACATTGTTTGGCCATGTCGTTTAATCGGTTCCATAGTGCTAAAACAGAAATAGAAATACATAAAAGGTTTGTTAAGCTCTTCAAGTACTTAATACGAAGATAAGACGGGCTATTTTTAAAAGTTCAAGTACTCAATATCAAGTTTCATTTATCTGATTCTGGTTTTAAGGCAACTATGCATGGTCAGGTCTACCTTTAGATCCATTAGATCTAAATAAAATCAGTAACTACGCAGTAGGTAAGCATCATCGATTGCTTCCAATTACTGTCGTAACGATTATTGGGTCAGATAGATTGGTCTGTTCAGATAGGCTTCGAAATGTATATAAATATACATACTGCAGGTGTCCGCAATGAGCAACGGAGTATGTCCCACAATAGGCCACGCTCCCGGGAGGTATGGCGGCTCCGTAGTCTTAGCGTTCATCCAACTCCACAACCAGTACGCGGCGCATGCGATGCAGAATAGCGCCACAGCAAACATTGTGATCAACCTTGTTACTGAAATGAGAAGTTTAATTACATTTTATTTTTAAATGCAGTTGATAAGTCTTAATCGTTCATCGGTGATCTTTTTCTCGAAGGAACAAGACTGCACCTTTGAATAGTCCATCTCAGCACGCTTAACATGTCCACAATAGAAACGGTTTTGTCGACAGAAAAATAAACTAAATGACAGTGACAATCTGTCATTTTGTCTATTCTTCCGTCGACAAAACCCGTAGAAAACCCGTTTCCATGGTTGTTATGCTACGCGTGCTGATCTCTGAAACCTATGCGGGCCATAGACGTTCAAGTAATTTTATCAAACAGGCTGGTACATACAGTTTGATCTTATAGAAATACGAAAATTCATATTTCTTCATGTCATTTGGCAACTCATTTAGATCAAATTTTCCCACAAACTTTCATGCCAATTTGATAAAACTGTTTGAACCAGCCTGTTTGGTCAAATTACTTTAACGTCTATGGCCCGCTATATTATACTCATTGTAGTTATTGTTATCAGTTTGAATAAACATTACTTTTATCATCCCACTATTTTGAGATAACCTAGAGAGGCGTAAATCACTTTGCTATATTCTGTATTCTTGTATTTCGTTTTCTTCAATTTCATAATCATCACAATTTTGAAAGACATCCACTGCTGTGCTTACCGTATCGAGTAGATTCCTGGGATCTTCTCCAGGATTTCCGTTTCCAAGAAATATTGCTTGACCAATCCCTCTTTTAGCGCCTTTGCTTCACTGGTTTTGGACTCGTCTTTCAAACTCAATATTTTATTATTAACCGTTCACCACTACTTCATTGATTTAAAATATAAAAAAACTTTGCAAATTTTGCACAATATGGCCAGATATTCACTGAACTTTGATTGCCAAATCACCAAACGTACTCACGGCACACCATTATATTGTATTTTTACGAAGATTACCGAACAGGTGCGTGTCGAACTGGAGCAGCAAGGGTTCCTTAGCATAATGTTATTATTTGAGACCGCTGCGCTTGTCTATGTTTAATACATAGTATAGGATTTTTGATTTCTTACAAACTGTGTGAGTTAGAGTCAGCTTTGGTGATAAAGGGATAGGGAGATGGGGGCAAAAGCTTCCCTTTTATTCTTCCCCAATTGAAATAGAAAGCCTATTAAAAGCACGAAACCCAAGTTACGGCCCCTTTTACTATTAAAATAAAATAATTTATTTATTTGCCCTACATTGTTTAAAACTATTCCAAATAAGTCGAAACCGCATTTGAAGTTTTATACGTAAAATTTATAGGGAACTCCCTATCAATCTTGCGGTTATGTTTATCTAACGAATATTAATAAAAATTTTGACTTCACGTTTAAATATTATAAAATATCTAAATAACGTTATATAAGCGCGTTGCATTCATTGAGTTGTTATCATAATGAAACTTTCTTGACTTATAATATTAGATACTGGCACTGCGCTCGCGACTTCGTCCGCGTGGATTTCCTACTTTCCCCTAAAAACGTTAACATCCCGTCCACCCCCTTTAATAGGAAGTTTTTGAAAATTAATTATTACGATCTTTATATTTTATTTAGATACTAGTAACCCGCCGCTGCTTTGCACAGTTTTTACGTTTGTTATTCAATTTTATTTTATTTTACAAATAAAGCTTATGAGAGCCATAAGCTTTTAGAAATAATAAACAAAATTAAAAGCATTTTAAGCATAAGCATTTAAGCATTTTAGTAAAAAGTGTAAAGCATGGTCACAAACACTACTCATATTTTTTTTATTGGATAACATTAAAAATATTAAAGATAGACCGACCTCCCGTTTAAACTATTTTTTTTTTTAAATTTCATGTATGTACCGAAAAATACGGGCAGTCACATTCAGGGGGCGGCATTAAAAAAAAAATCAAATCCAAATCAATTAGAACCAAATTACCACTTTTGACTCCTACGCAAATGTCAACAATTTTCGAGTAATTTGACATTTAATATTTTTATTTCATTCATTTTATAATATAAAAGTCAAAATCAAATAATTTATTTCAAATAGGCCCTTGTAAGGCATTTTTGAACGTCAAAATTTATAAAAAAAATAATTGATTCTAGTCGCCCGTTAAAAAACTTAGTTTTCGTAATTTTGTAGATTTCAAAGGTCAAATTACTCGAAGATGGTTGACATTGGCATAGGGGTCATCAGGAGTCATTTGGTTGCAAATGACCTCTCCTACATACCCTTAACGGATAGCTGACGTATCCAAAAACCCTGTATATGTATACATATACATATTGTACATAAACTTTCTGGAATAAATTCTTTAAAAGATGTTGAAAACCACATCCAACCATTGCGTAGTTTAGAAAGACCACACAGACAGACACGAAAAGTAAATTTAATTTATAATAATATGTATATCAGTATTCAAGCGATTATTGAAGTATATAAGTGGATTAGAGAATGAGATATTGTTTATAAACTGCTCATTTTGCACTCCAGTAGGGCTTGTTTTAAAATAATCGTTTTGTCATGTTTTCGTTACACTTTAATACTCGAGTTAATTGAAGCAAGCAGTAAAATCCTGTCCCTTTAACTGAACTACCCTTTTTCACCCCGATATGGGTTGATTTTTGAAAAAACCCTCAAAAAAACTGTTTATTTTTGTTTAATTATTAATTTACCGAGTTTTGTGTTGATCCGACAGCGCGTAATTTTGTTTCCATACAAACTTCAACACCCCACAAAGGTTCAAAGGTTCAAAGGTTTCAAAGGTTATTTTAAAGCTTAATGAATCTAAAATTCAAAATTCAAATTATTTTATTTCACATAAACCTACATGGGCACTTATGAAACGTCAGAAGCTAGGTGCACGGTTCCAATTGGTCGTTTCTTGGAGAAGAGCTGGCAAGAAACTCCACGGTTACTCTTTTAAAAATAATTGGTTTTTACAATATTTTCAAATAACAGTGTTATTAGGTATGGGAGGACAGTGTAGGTCTTTCAACAAGTACCCTCTCATGAGTCATGTTACGAGTATTTGTAGGGGGAGAAAACAAAAGAACCAAGTGGATCGGGTCGTAAACAGTAACATGAAACTTATTTTCTAGTTCGTGGTAAATTTTCGCTAGTGTAACTTTTTCCCATGAAAATCGTTCGAAAATTGAGTAAAATTTTTGCCAGTCCTTTTCAGTAAATGTTTTTTCACCACTCCCGCACGAAAGAAGTATCTTTACTCTACGAAAACAGTGAGGAAAGTTGGTTTTTCCTCACTGCTTGAACAGTGAGGAAAGTTGATTTTTCCTCATTGTTTGAACAGTGAGGAAAGTAATGATCCCGTTCAGAAACTAACCTTGCCTGATTTTTTTATGTTAAGTTTTAAAGATATTTTAAAATATAAAGAATTATTTTGATTTGCTTTGTGTCTATTTAATTTATGTACCTATGATGACTGAATACTTTCTTGCTGGGAGTGGTGAAAAGTTTTGTATGCAACATGTGAGCAAGTTCATTTGCTATTCGTTTTGTTGAGTCTTTCGCTTACTCAGGAAAAACGAACTTTCCTCACATGTTGGATAAAGAACTATTTTTTTATTGATCACATGTTTTCTACCTTCTTCGTTCGCTCAACACTCAAAATCAAAACTCATAGGAAAAACGAACTTTCCTCACATGTTGGATAAATATTTTTTTTTTTCTATTGAACACTTGTTTTCTACCTTCATTAAAGTATTACCACAGGAAAGACCCACTCTTCTCAAACGTTCTGTTTGAGAAGAGTTTAGTTTTTTTTTTCATTGAGCTCTTATGCGTAGTGATTGAAAAAAAACAAAAATTGGTCATAAAATTGAAGAGTATTTTTTTTAAATTTTTTATATATATTAAACATTTGTAAAGTTATGTCTAATGTATAAATAAATTTTAGAGTAAAAAATTGCATCGACTTCCTCTGGTTTAAAAAGTTTGGAAATGACCGTGCCTACGCTCCTATTCAATTTGGTCCATACTTCCAGGGACACCTTGTACATAATGGTCTATTTAAATCCTTGTTTCCAATTAATATTATTTCCACTTAAACGAATATCAACTTTAATGTGGTGTAAATAAAGTTGATTTTAGACTAGCACTGTTGAAAAAGTCATAAAAAATATGAAGTTGTAGCACAAAGTGAACTTTATGTGAAGGCATTACAGTTGTTTTTCCTAAAACATGTTTGGCAAATAAATTGCGAACGCAGATTAGATACAAATAGGTGATGTTTAAGAAGTAATTAAAATGTTGAACAACTATTACTATTCGCACAACCCTGAAATCGCAAAAGAAGTAAAAACAGCTACTCGTATTTCTCTACATTTATGTTTGTACTATTTTCTAGTTTGAGACCGTGAAATTGACTCAACTGTTAGTACTGAATAATATAATCCCTAATATTTTTATATAATTTATTCTGCGTTTGTGTTTACCTATAACTACATATTGGTCAGTCATTTTATTAATTGACGTGTATTTAAAGTTAAAAAATGCAAATAATATTCATTCATTTATGATTATTACAATTAAGTATACAGATTTTAGAAATCACAAGGTTACTGCTCATCTGCACTACGTAATTAATTATTATTTATTATTATAAAGAGGTAGCGTTTGTATGTTTGGATGTAGAAGGTAAGCTCCAAAACTACTCAACCGATTTCAATAATTATTTCACGATTATTTAGAATTACCAATATTGTAACGGAAGTCGACAAATTAATGGTCGAGCGAATGCGTTTCTCCCTAACGCTGTCTTATCTAACGGTAAGTGATTTAAGAATGCTTTCTTTGAAAAAGTTGTAGAGATTAAAAAGGCCTGTAAAAAATCGGACTTTTTACAGGCCTTTTAAACCTAGCTCACTAACCTTAATTTCGTGTAAAGTTATCACTAACCATTCGTAAATTTTACCATGGATTCAAACATCAATATTGATTTAATCAACTTCAAGGACACAAAACTACCTTATTTTTAGCAGTCTTAGTTTTCTCTTTATCTATTAACATAATCTGTTTTAGAAAAACTTATATTGAACAATGATTGCTTATAGGAACAGTGCCCTTGCAGAAGTTCGTGGTCATACGAAGTTTTTTTTTACAGCTTCAAGTTTTGCGAGTTCTGGGAACGTCTTGACTAAAACCTTCCTGATTATGGCTTACTTCAAATTTCGTTGCAAAGTTAGTCTGAAATTTTACGAAGATCATACGTTATATCCCGATGTAAAAAATGTACATCCAGTAGTACCTAAGTAATTTTGGGTCACTAATTATGCCAATCAGGAAGGTATTAAACACGGATATGGTGGCGAAGGTCGGGATCTAATCAAAATACTAAATGCGCAATTTACGCGTCGTCAAATTGACGAAAAAATGTAGTGATCCAGGGTTAAGGAAATTTACATTTTATGTATAAATTTAAATTGATAAAATATGGTTATATTATTTATAATTAATTTTAGTCAGTCGAGAGTAATCTAATGAGGGTATGTTAAATTACTATCGAAATTAATTTGCTTATAGTCAAGGAAATTTTATGTTTACAAAAATTGCCTTTTACAGAACATTGTTTGGCCAAGTAGGTAGTTTAGATTATGTGATCGAGTTTTTGCAAAAAGACTAAATGAAATACGCGTCTGACTGAACATGTGCCTATTTGTCGCTCAAAATAATAAACATCTTTTGTCCCTACGACATACGACGGGTTTTCGACAATTCAGCTTTCAAGGGGGGAAAGGGGAATGGAGGATACAGTTTATATTAAAAGTCTTATTCCTATTAATCTATAAACTTGAAACTTGGCCCGAATACTTATCTAATTAAATTATAAAGATGCAATGTAAGTAATCGTTTATTTGCCAAAAATATACCACTTATTTAAAGACCCTTTGGGACCCTTTGAAAATCTCAGAGGGTAATATGAAATCCACGCGAACGCGAACGAAGCCGCGGAAGTAGTGCTAGTTTATTTATAATTATGCTAAATACAGGTACAATTAGCTACACGGTGCACAGATATTAGAAATCACAAGGTTAGGTAGGTTAACATTCCGTAGTCGACCATTTGATGCGTTGACTTCAATCATCAATGTATTAGGTAGCCACAATAATTCAACATTTGTTATATTTTTTTGCAAATTATAGCGGTGTTTATATTGTCTGTACGTCATAGTTATGATGATATATTTATTAAATTATCATCATTTAAAACATCACTAAAGGCAGAAGATATTGAATGGAAATTTGCACACTAAATTATTTTTACTAAACAGTCATATTTCCTATAAACATAATTTCGAAAGGTACTTTTTTTAAATGATTATAATTTTATAATTAGTGACCCCTCCGTGCCTCGTAAAGTACGTTAGGCCGTTGATCCCGACTGTCAATGACTATTTCAGACACAAATCTACATGGTCCTCAAATTGAAATGCTCTGACCAAGATTATTTCCGGGTTATTATATACACATTGACATTAATTAATGTTATATATTCATTGACATGAATATTTACTTTAAAGTATTATATTATTTTAATTATTGTGAATGTGAAGACTATGCAGATATTCCCTTTTGTTTTGTTTTAATTTTTTTGTTGTCAATTAGTTTTTATCATGGTCTGGCAGTTTGAGTAATTTATGTGGCCTACCCAAACGTCCTTTCTTTGGTATTGTTCGTCGAATCGTTGAGCTCCTTAAATTCTGAGTTGAGCTGCACGATAACTGACAAATGCGTGCACTGACTGGACAGGTCTTCTCAATCTGAATGGTTATTTCCTCAAAAGACCATTTCAGACATCAATCTACATCGTCTTCACATGATCTGACCAAGATTATGTCTGGACTTTAAAAGAGACTGTGACCTCTAAGTTTGTTTCGGCCTTTCTTCTCAGAGTAGTCAGATAGGAAACGCCGACCTCATCTAGTTTTTAAAATATGATTGACGTGTAAAAGTGTTTGTACAAACCTACTTGCAGAAATAAATCATTTATCATTTATTTATCATTTGTCATTTGTAGATCTTTGACAGTTGTCGGGTAGTCAGAAGCCCAAAAGTCTGACTGCCAGTCTTACCAAGGGGTATCGTGTTACCCAGTAACTGGGTCGTGGTGGTCAGATAGGCAGTCGCTCCATGTAAAATAGTGGTATTCAGCTGCATCAGGGGGTCTACTCCCTAAGCGAGTACGTAAGTACTTCGGCCGAAACTACGGATTTCGCTTAGGGAGTAGACTGGAAACCGACCCTAACATAGTTGGGAAAGGAATAGGCAGATTTTTTGAATTATTTGATAGGGAAGCAAGTTAGGTTTTCTTTTTTGGAAGCAATTTATTTTTAGAAAATATAATTTTTATTTGAGTAGGTACTTAAGAGTGATACCATGGTCTGATACGATACGAGTGACATTTTCAATGTCAATTACAAATAAGTGTATTAGATAGGTATTAACAATAGATTAGTGGCCAGTGCCTCAAGAGCAGTTGAGCAGTGGGTTATATGTTTGATTTAATAACAGGATGACTACTACTGATAAACTAAGTTGAGCAAAAAATAGTTGAGTTAAAAAGCATAAAATGTTCGGTAATACAAACTATGTCCTACAGCTCAACTGCTCAACTAGTTGAGCAATCTGATTGAGCAGTGGGGAAGAACTGACTTTTGATACGTCACTGATGGAATTTTTGTCAACATACAACTTATAGTGAACTCTGCAATTTGCTGAAAACCTACCTAAGTTTTGAATTTGACGGATTTCTGCACCGCAACTCGACGCATTGCAAAAATCTTCCTTAATCATACATTTTCCATTCAGAACCAACGCAAACTAGGTATTTAATTTTATTGCATTCAGTATAATATTAAACAATATACTTACGTCAATTGTTAAAATTAAAGACGTTAGTAAATACCAATTTTCATTCTAAATTTATTTTATTGTCTTATTTAGTACCTATCTAGCAGTCAATGTCTATGTTAGGAATTTAAAATTAAAATCTTTCGACGACAACGGATGGACGTAATATTTTGCCTTGAAATACACGTGCGACAAATGAGTAACTACGCAGAGAGTATTATCTATTACTAATAATTTGTTTGAACACTAAGCGATAACGAAGTACTGAACAACTATTTTCTCAAAGTCCCTCGGAAAACTTCGTTTTTCGTCAGTTACCAGTTGCCCTTTGCACTTCGTGCAGAGCGGACGCTCTCAATCGACTTGGAAGTATTAGTTCCCCCACCTATAAAATCAGCGTTTTGTATGGAGAATTTTAAAAAAGTTGAATTTTCCATACTAACATTTTCTTAATTTATTTAACAACCATGACCACTGTTTAAAAAAATGTTTGCACAATTTAAAAAAAACTTATAACGTATGCCATTTAGATTAACGACAAAAATAAGTTTTAAATAGTGATCATTTCTGCTAACAAAAAGAGGAGTCATTTTTAAGGTATCTTTATGTATAGAAAACTATAAGTAATAAGGTTTTTTTGTCTATGATGGTCATTATTCGATATAATATCAAGCAATTGATGAATATTTTAAATCATAGAAGTGACGAGGTTCTCTATTTGTAAGAAAAAAACGCCAATTTCATAGGTGGGGACCTAATATATAGAGTTGATAATACTCTTTTAACTTAATGTCAAAATCTGACTAGCCTTTTCCCAACTATATTGGGGTCGGCTTCCAGTCTAACCGGATGCAGCTGAATACCAGTATTTTACATGGAGCGACTGCCTATCTGACACTTAACTCTTGACTCTTTTAACTTAATGTAATTTATTTAAAAAATGGGGAGGAAAGATGTTTGTATTCGGAAAAGTGATGATTCCCGAGGGACATTAAGAAAATAGTTGTACTGTGGGATGCGACGCGGTGGTTCGGCAATTTCACGCGGACGCCGTCGTGGGCAAAAGCTAGTAATATAATAAAAGTTATATTTGAACTCGTTTTGTTTGAACGCGAAATCTCTGGAACTACCAGTTGGATTTGCAAAATTTATTTTTGTGTTTGTTAGCCCAATATGCTATGACTCCAAGGAGTCGAGCTAAAAGAAAAAAAGGCAGATGAAACGCTAAGCGAACACGAAGAAACAAAACAGGCGAGGCGATGCGACCCGTTGGGTCGGGGGCTGACATTCCACGCGGACGAAGCAGAAACTAGTTATTACTCGTATATTTACTGAAAAACAAACTTTTAGGATTCTATTTTCAATAAGAATTACATTAAACTGTTTTAGAATTACATTGCTATTTTTGTTAACATATTAATGATAAGTAGGTTCCTACCTAGACAACACAACATAAATCAGCCTTTTTTTCCCCGAATGGTTGGACAGAGGTGTACCTATAGTATACCCACATTTTGCCAGTTCTTTTTAAGTCCCATGCGAGCCGGGGCTGCTACTGAGAAATTCCGTATAGAAAAACCCAATAACACTTTGCCCAACCAGGGAATCGAACCTCATGCTTAGCAGTAGCGCTTGCGACCACTAGACCAACGAGGCAGTTACCTGGACAAATAGATAAATAATTTATTTAGTATCCACAAACGAAATAGTACAACATAAAAACACAATTAATTGATATCAAATTACATGAATATAAAGAAAATACTGTTTAGATTTAGAAAGCAAACCGTCTCCGTGCAACTTATTGCAGAGAACATTTCATCAGGCGTTTTTTGTGATGGTGAATTAGTTTTAAGTCTACCTACATACTCGGTCTTGTGCTTTCCTTTGTTCTTGGGAATACATCGCAATTTACAGCTCCAGTCTAGATAGATAGATAGATAGATAGAATACATTTTCATTTATCCTGCCTAAACACTTATCTCATCATAATTTGGTCCATATCGAGCCGTATAAGTGAACCAGGAATACGGATATACATCCAGAAAATATAAAATTTATCGGAAATACTGCCGTTTGGAACTTTGGAGTTTTGTGAGTTTTGTGGCTAAGGTCAAAAGAAGTCAAAGGGTCAAAGCGGAGCAAAGTGCAGTACAGTGCAGTGTTCCTATTTACGTTTATTTCAGAACCCATTACTCATGTTCAGGTAGTATTTAAGGTATTTTTATGGAATTGTAAAGGTTAGTAGAACATTGGTATTAACTTCTTTGTTCATTTGCACATGTATGATTTCTTTCAAGTTACCAAATTATTGTTATAATTTGCAGTCAATCTATTGTATTAAAGGTAATTTAGCAGCAAACTAGGTTTCAACAATTGTTAACCATTATTCTTAGCAGTTTCCTTTGTTATCTTGCAATAAATATCATAAGAAATCTTACTTTGTCGACAGAATACCTACCTAAATTTATTGTGTTCCATTACATTTTAACTTAATTTTAGTAAAGTTCATAATGCATTAAGGGGAATAATAAAACTGATAGTCATATTAATGTTATTGTCCATTGTCTAGAAATCAGATTAGTATTTTGATTATTGGTATTATGGATGTATAGTTACCAATTACATTTTGTTTATTTACACTTAGAAAAAATATCAAGTTAAAAGCAGCAATTTCATTGTTTAATATTTGCTCTAACAATTCAGTAAGTCCTTTCGGTATTTATCCTATAGTAATTAACGATACTGATATTATATTTATTAAAATTTAAACTTGTTAAATTTCAGTTTGGTTACCTGTTTCCCAAAGAATGACTGATAAGGAAGAAAAGGAGCTCATCAAAAAACGAGCAAGTTACGAAGGTCGATTAACGGTATTTTCTAGTTACTTGGAGGATTCTTTAACGCAAAGCCAGATGAACGAACTGCAGTTACGCCTCGGTAAGATTGAACTTGTTTATTCGCAATATGACGACGTTCAGTTAAGGTTGGAATGTATAGCTGAGGATATAAATACACAGTTATCAGAACGTAGTGAATTTGAAGCCTTATATTTCAAAGTTGTTGCGAGGGCACAGGAATTACTAGCCAGACACAATGACATTGTTAATGAGGATAAGTTTTCTCGCGTAAGCAATAATAGGCTGATTAGGCTACCAACCATTCAACTACCAAAGTTTGACGGGACGTATGACAAGTGGTTAGAGTTCCATGACACATTTTCAAGCTTAATACATTTGGATGACCAAATCAATGAAATAAATAAATTTCATTACCTCCGAGCTTCTTTGGAAGGGACAGCCGCCTTAGGTATACGTGCTATTGAATTCTCGGCTAATAATTATTCAATTGCGTGGAATTTATTATGTGAAAGGTTTGATAACAAGCGGCTTCTCATTCAAAATCATGTAGCAGCCTTATTTAACATTGAAGTGGTTAATAAAGAATCCTCAGATAATATAAAAAACATCATTGATACTTTAAATAAAAACCTACGTGCGTTATAATCATTAAGTGAGCCAGTTAAGTTTTGGGATACTTTAATAATTTATATAGTTACCCACAAATTAGATTCAAGGACTTATCGACAGTGGGAGGAAGAAAAAGGTCATTTAGACAAAGAAAAAACAATGACATTAGAAATCTTCCTAGAATTCTTAAGAAATCGTGCAGTTTTGCTTGAAACACTAGATTTGTCTCGCAATCAGGCTAACAAGCACCCCTAAATCTAACAAGCATAAAACAATGATATCGGTGAGCAGTGAAACACCACCACAGAAAAATAAAAATAATACCAGTTCCTCACCGGTGTCATGCCCGCATTGTAGTGATAAACATAATTTACTCAACTGTCCACAGTTTCTTGGTCTCAGTAACGAAAAACGGCTTGAGCTTCTTCCTCAATACGGTCTGGTCATTACGCAAATCATTGCAAATCTTTTGGTTGCAAAATATGCAAGCGTAAGCACAATACACTGGTTCATGTATCAAGTGCGTTGCAGAAATCAATGCCTAATGCTTCTACTTCGCAAACAGACAGCACTGTTACTGTAGATGTTAACTCAGCTGAAAAGAAACCCAATATAAATGTGACACTATCTGCACGTGCTACAACTTATCTTAACGACAAAAGTAAAAGTCAAGTTCTATTGACTACTGCATTATTAAAGGTTTATGATAAGAATAACCGCGAACATCTCGCTCGGGCTATACTGGACACTGGCAGTACTTCTTGTATAATGACAGATAAGTTATGTGATTTATTGAATTCACCTACCATACAGGTTAATAAATCTGTACAAGGCATTAACAATTCTAAAACAAACATTAGTAAAATGTGCAGTGTTTCTGTAAAATCATTAAGTGAAAACTTCACTACTAATCTTTATTGTTTTATTTTACCAAACATAACGGATGAAGTACCATGTCATAAATTATTCATTAATAATTTAAATATACCAAGCGATATTTGTTTAGCTGATCCTCATTTCCACACGCCATCTGCAGTGGATCTAATAATAGGCGCAGATGTTTTCTGGGACCTACTGGGGCAGCACAAAATCAGCTTAGGTGAAGGGAAACCAATATTATTTGAATCAAGGCTAGGCTGGCCAGTTTCAGGTCCGTTAATTAATAGTGGCCACGTATCACGGTCACCATCAGTCCTTAAAGTTAACATTGCAAAACTCAATGTCAGTTCTTCTCACAACCCCTCTTCAGGAGATGACACTTAAAACCTTTTAACGCGTTTCTGGGAACTGGAAGAAGTCCCCAATCAGTCATCTTCATATTCTGATGAAGAAGCTAAGTGTGAAGAACATTTTGTAAAAAATACCATTCGAATGGCAGATGGCCGGTTTTGTGTTAGGATACCACTCAAACAATCACACCATATTCTAGGTGACTCACTGGCTAGAGCAAAACATTGTCTTTTTTCGATTGAACGTAGATTTAAAAGTCAGCCAGCTTTAAAAACTTTTTATTGCGATTTCATGAAAGAGTAGGTAAATTTAAGTACCAAAATTTTAACATCATAATTGCACTATAATTTTAATAAATAATTTTTTGTTTTGAAAATCTAAATTTTATTCTTAAGTCCCTGGCGCGACATTTTGCGAAAGAGACATTCTGCGAAAGAGACATTCTGCGAAAGAGACATTTTACGAAAGAGACATTCTGCGAAAGAGACGTTTTACGACCAGGGGACATTTTGCGAAAGAGACGTTTTACGCCTGAGCCATCAGGTGTTTCATCTAACAACTTGCAAATGGTAGGTCCAGTTGTTCAAGACGACTTAATGTCTTTACTCCTTAGATTCAGAAAACATAAATACATTATTTCTGCTGATGTAGAAAAAATGTATCGGCAAGTGATTGTACACCCTGATAACAGACACTTACAAAGAATAATGTGGCGTGAGAACCCTCTAGAGCCTATTAAAATCTATGAATTGAACACTGTGACTTATGGAACAGCAAGTGCACCCTTTTTAGAAACCCGGTGTTTAAAACAACTTGGCTTAGATTGTAAAGATGAGAAGATTGCTAGTATTATATTCCATGATTTTTACGTAGATGACTTGCTGACAGGTAGGGATACAATATTTGACGTCACAAATATCCGCCAGAAAGTCACTGCAGAGTTGGCTGCTGCTGGTATGCCACTTAGGAAGTGGAAGTCCAACAATATCCTGCTTTTATCGGATCAAGTAACAGGTTCATCATTAAATTTAAACATTGGCTCGTATGAGCCAAGTAAAACTTTGGGTCTTAACTGGCTAACAGACTCTGATGAGCTCTGTTTTTCAATAAGTAATAAGCCAATATCAAATAATGTAACAAACCGTGAAGTTCTGTCAGTTACATCCCAAATATTCGACCCTCTAGGTCTATTAGCTCCCTGTATCATTCCGATGAAAGTAATAATTCAAAAACTTTGGTTACACAAATTATCATGGGATGATTATTTACCACTAGATGTCGCTAAGACATGGAACGATATTGTTGACAGGTTATTTATTTTAAATAGTTTACGCATCCCACGTTTAGTTTTTTGTGATTCTTGGAAGGCGATAGAACTACACATATTTTGTGATGCATCACAACGCGCGTAAGGAGTATCAATAACATAATGAAGTTATGGTGCGTTTGCTTACAGCAAAGAGTCGAGTGGCTCCTATCAAGCCAACTACAATTCCTCGGCTCGAGCTCTGCGCCGCCTTGGTTGCAGTGAGGCTTTATGAAAAGGTGATTGAGTCACTTGGGGCGCCAATTCAAAGTAGTACATTTTGGAGTGATTCTACAATCGTGCTAGGGTGGTTGAAAATGATACCAAGTAAGCTGCAACCATTCGTGCGCAACCGTGTAGCAGAAATAGTTGAAAAAACGAATGCTAATAATTGCACCTGGAGACATGTTCCCACACATCTTAACCTCGCTAATCTTGTATCTCGAGGAACTGATGTAAGTCAAATTCAGAGCAATAATTTATGGTGGTCGGGACCTAATTTTTTAAGCCAGGATACAACCGAATGGCCTTCTTTTCCAACCACAGTAGTAGAATCGCTACCTGAAACTAAAACTGAGATTTCTTTACTAACTACTTTTAAGACTCCAATACCTTTAATTGATATTAATCGTTTTTCAAACCTTTCTCGGCTTAAACGCACAGTAGCATATTTGTTACGATTTATTAATATTTGTAAAAAGCAACCACCGCCAACTTTACATCTTAGTGAAGCTGAATTGCAAAATGCGTTAAGCTTAATTGTGAAACTCTCTCAAATAGAATCATTTCCCGAGTATGAAATATTAATAAAAAATCAGAGCTTACCAAAAGGAAGTCCACTGAATAAACTTAACGTGTTTTTAGATAAAGATAAATTAGGTCGCTTACAAAATTCTTCATTTTCATATGAGAAAAACATTCGTTAGTAATACAGTCCACTCATCGATTTTCTAAACTATTATTTGAATATAAACATAAAAGTCTAATGTACGCAGGACCACAGCTACTATTGGCTTGCATAAGAGATACTTACTGGCCAATAGGTGGTCGCAACCTGGCTAAATTGTGTTATCATCGTTGTGTCATTTGCAGTCGCATTATAGCTAAACCAATTAATCCCATTGTGGGAAACTTACCTGAACAACGCGTGGCATCCGGTGGTCATCCATTCGAATGTGTTGGGGTTGATTACGCTGGACCTATTCTGTCAGCGTCTCGACAAGGTCGTGGTTGTAGACTTGTAAAAGTTAACATTGTACTGTTTGTTTGTTTTACAACGAAGGCAGTTCACATTGAGTTGGTGGGTGACTTAACCAGTCAAAACTATTTGTCAGCACTTCGTCGTTTTATGTCTCGCAGAGGTAAACCTACGCATATAATATATTCCGACAACGGAACCTCGTTTGTAGGCGCCTATAATGAAATCGGCAAATTTTTGAAGGCTAACCGCAATTCGTTGTCTGGTGACATGGCCGCTGAAGGGATTAACTTCGTTTTTATTCCTCCCTACGCTCCACATTTCGGTGGTCTTTGGGAGGCAGGTATCAAATCAGTGAAGTTGCACTTAAAAAGAGTAATGGGAAATTGTCATTTAACTTACGAAGAACTGTATACAGCACTGGTTCAAATCGAAGCACTCCTGAACTCGCGCCCACTCACGCCGTTGTCGTCGAACCCTAATGACTTTCTGCCGCTGACACCTGGACACTTCCTGATAGGACGCACACTCACATCCTTGCCCGTGCCGTCATATGAAACTGCTTCCATTACTCACTTGAAGCGATATGAAAGAATAGAGGCATTACGTCGACACTTCTGGTCGAGGTGGAATAAAGAATTTATCTCTGAACTACAGCAGCGGATAAAATGGAGGTCTTCAAAGGCGGTCTTAGAGACTGATCGCCTTGTTGTAGTAAAGGAAGACCATCTACCACCATTGAAATGGCGATTAGGCCGGATCTCAGCAGTCTACCCAGGACGTGACGGAAACAGTCGTGTGGCCGACATAAGAACTGCGAGTGGAATCATCCGGCGTGCATGCAGCAAGATATGCCCACTGCGCACTGCACTGGTCTTGTGCTTTCCTTTGTTCTTGGGAATACATCGCAATTTACAGCTCCAGTCTAGATTTTTATTTATCCTGCCTAAACACTTATCTCATCAAATACAATGTGCCAATATTATTTATTTAATGGTGTATCTGCAATCGTTACACTGATAACGTAAGCCAAATGCACAATATAAGCGATAGACACATCATGCAAAAACAATAATATATACTGGTACATATGTACATATCATACAGAAATGACACATCATTTTTACACAGTTTTAACACGAATACTCGTAGTTGGGAGTTTATCGTGCGTTACATGGTTATCAATTTTGGTGGACTTGGCGCTTGAATTTTTGAAGTTCCTTCATCACAATTGTTTAGAAGTCTGCAAAGTCTTGGGATTGGAGAGTTAGACCCTGAAACAGTTTTGCGGAATGTGAAGAATTTTGAACAGACATCTACACATATAATAAAATCGTAGCGAAGTCAAAACTGTACATTGATTTTTTTGAAAAAAAGTATATGCTACGAGGTCTGGGAACGATTCTAATGCCGCAGGCGTGGACCCTCTGTATCAGTCGATCAGTAGGGTAATGGGTACAGCCAGTCCAGCTCTTGACCTCGATCTAGTGGAGAGCGATGGTTGAGGTCTACGATGGCTCAAGCGTGCCCAGCCGGTTCTTTCTTGTTTCGTAGCTACACAGACACTTGCAGGGAGTCCGCACAGGGTATGCAAACGTCACGCGTATTTTAATAATTTAATTTTAATTATATGGACATACACAGGATGCCAATTATATTATTGTAAGCTTATCAATAATTCAGTTCGTGTCTCTTGCGTGCTTGTGATGATAATAAAGAGAAAATGTATAGGGTCTGCACTTACTAGGTTGTACCTTACCCAATCATGCAGAGAGTTTGTGTTTAAATTCATTCATTTTTAGGCTTCCGTACCAGAAGGGTGCCAAAGGGAACCCTATATTATTACTAAACCTCCACTGTCCGTCCGTCAGCAGGCTGTATATCATCAACCGTAATAGGTAGACAGTTGAAATTTTCGTAGATTGTGTATTTCTATTGCAGTTATAACAAAAAATTAAATAAAGTTAAAAATTAATAGGGGTTCGCATACGATAAATAAACATTTAATTTTGAAAAAAGACAGAAAGTCATTGTCTAGAACTCATCGAGTAGTAGAGAACAAATATAATTTTTAGTTTATTTTTGCCTTCAATAATTAAGAAAAAGAAGGCCGTAAAAGTTATCAGTTTTAGACCAACTTTTTACGAGCTCTATCGCAACAAATAAACAAGTTGGGAATTTGAAACTTTTGTGCCTGTATGTGCATGTACCGTGAACTGTATTTCATCAACAAATATTGAAAACGCCGATTCATAAGGTAATTTATTTTAATAGGAGCGATTTTTAAAATTTCTGAGTTTGTTGGTCGGTATTTCATCCCAACCTGTAACACTATCAAGCCTCAGGCCCATGATGGTGGACTCCACCTCAGATTCAGCGACCTCAAGAAATACAAATTAATTTACGGTAGTGTTTGGTATAGCGGGTAGTTATGAAGTTGCAGGATTTTTTGTGGTTAGGTCTGCGCCAATTGTGGCAAAGAAGTTACACACACTGTTAATTGCTGCCTTTGGATCAGGTTTGGTGTTCAGCACTTCTGTAGGTGATGACATTTCTTTTTTGTGTTAGTGATGTCTTTTATTTTATTCCAGAGTGATTTGGGATTATGTTTTGCTTTTTCTAGTTCGTAATTAGCATGTAATGTTTTAAATTTTCTAAGGAGGCTGTTACAATCGTTTCGATACCGTAATATGTGTGTTGTTGGATTGGATTATCAGGTGACTATGTAATCTGTCGCGGTGGCGAATACATCTTACTAAAACAGGGGTAATCCACGGTTTTAAGTTTCTGTATTTTTTAGATACTTGAGTTACTTTTGTGTTAGCATTAAGAATATCTTTAATGGTGGTTATTAGTGCGGTGGAAGCTAAGTTAGGGTCGTCTGAATTTAAAATTTGGGAAAATCCAGTCGTTCCATATCTGTTTTGACACTGGGGTAGTATATCCTAGGAATTCTAAATTGTTGAGTTCATTGAGTTTATGTCATCAATTTTTACAACCAACGGAAGATGGTCGGTTATGTGAGAAACTAGGATAAGTACAGTAGTCGTTTTTTTACTTTTTAGGATAACGTGGTCAATACAGGAGTTTATTCTAGTTGGAATAGAATGGGCAGGTAGCAGGCCATGAGAGAGGGTGTTACATAAGCATTTGATATGACCTTTGTCTTGCCCATGTTCATTTTAAGACCTACTAAGAGAGCTATATTGAGGTCTTCCATAGTGTCAGCCGTAACAACTATTTCGTCTGCAAACCGAAGGTGAGTGATGTATTCGCCATTGATGTTGATCCCTATCTCTTTCCAGTCCAGAACCTTGAAAACATCCTCCAGTGCAGTGGTGAACAGTTTCGGAGAGATAACGTCTCCCTGTCTCACACCTCGCTGCAGAACGATAGGTTTTGAGGTCTGCTCCTAGAGTCAGACTGACATAGCGGCGTTTTCGTACAGACACTTCAGCACCTCGATATATCAATAGATAGATAGATCGATCTGGCACCGTTGAAGAGACTGCAGTACAGTCCATGTCTCAATCGAATCGAAGGCTTTCTCGTAGTCCACAAACGCTATGTCGAGAGGTAGGTTATACTCTTCGGTCTTCTGTATAACCTACCGCAGCGTATGTCTACAGTGCTAAAGCCTTTACGGAATCCAGCTTGTTCGGGAAGCTGGAAGTCGTCAAACCTGCGCGCGAGACGGTTCGTGATGACTCTTGAAATGTATGGCTCAGAAGTGAGATGGGTCTATAATTCTTAAGGAGAGCATTGTTGCCTTAAAGTATCACAATACCTCTTTTCCATGCCTGTGGAGTTTTGCTTAATCAAACAGCTACTGGAAGCTGCCTTAAGAACAGGTTTACAGGCCTTTAGGAGTTTGCACGCAGTTATTAATATTTTAACTGAGATAAGCTTAAGTGACGGCACAGTATTATTTAATAATACTGTAATAGATATATATTTACTAGTAGTACTGTAATAGATTCTTTAAACTTTTAGAATTGACTAAAGAGAAGCATAATAAGAATATTTTACTATATCACCAAAATATAAATCGCTTCCCTGGTAAAATCAAAGACGTGGAAATGTTAATAGATAAATATCATATGGTTATCTGATGTTTATGCAAAACTTGGTTAAAACGAGATAGGATGTTGTTTAATGTAAATATTTTTTCAGTTACCAGTGTGTACAACATTACAGGTCTTCATTAGGGGGTGGTACCTTGATATTATGTAATATTTGTTTCAGATATAAGGAAAGGAAGGATATCCCTGCTTGCTCTGTTGATCGTTTATGTGAGGTAGCATGTGCAGAGGTTGAGGGCCATACTTTCTTATGTGTTTATAGACCACCAGCCTCAAACTTTTCATCATTTTTAATCATAATGGAGGAAATATTAATTAAACTTTTTAGAGATAATAAAATAGTTTTTGTTTGTGGTAACCTAAATATTGATCTATTAGTAAATTCATCTGAAAAAATGTAAGCTTATCTCATTAATTCATTAAACTTAATTCAAACTCAAACTCAAAGCATTTATTTCAATTAAACCATTTACAGGCACTTTTGAATTGTCAAAGAGTCAGTCAGTTAGTCAGAAAGTTGAAGCTTGTTGATTCTATATGTCAGAACAATGTAAAAAAATATAAAAATCAAAAACGATTAAAAATATAAGATTAAAAATAAGCCCTGGCAGATAAGAGATGACCAGTCTCAACTGACGGCGCCCGTTCACGAACATGACGCGTGGATCAGCACCATCCAGCTCAACCATTTTGTAGGGAACCGAATGATCCAACACACTCGCCACCACCAGCGAGACATTAAGTGAGCATGGCTCTCAACTACCCTGCTCTTTCAAGTCAAAATCAACATAATAACATAGTAAACGACTCCATGGTACTCACATTTACAAAAATTTAAAATAAAAAGCGTCTAAGTTATACAAAACTATAGTTTGCTTTGTATTTAAAGAATTTTACCACCAAAAGAAAGAAAATCAATATTATCTATTGGAGTATTCAATAATTAATACTTGGTTTAATAAAAAAACAAACTAAACATTATGTTCGTAGTCAGAAAAAATAAAAAAGGGGAAGCAACTCTACCAATTTTTTCATTTTTAACTAGTGAGCCCAAGTGGCTGTGGAGCAGGACCAGCATTTAGCCAAGCATTTTCATCTACGATACAATCATCCAACATATAGTATGCTTGTCTACATAGTGTGCGTTTAATGCAAGTTTTAAATTTCTTCTCATTTATTTGAAGAATATCGAGTGGTATTTTATTAAAACATTTTACACAGTACCCCATAAAAGAAGTGTGTACTTTAGACAATCTGAAACGTTTGATCTAACTTGTTCCTATTTCTTGTGTTAAAATTATGCCTGTCACTTATCTTACTAAAGAGATGTAGATTTTTTCGAACATACATAATGTTTTCATATATATACTGACAAGGTGCCGTCATGATGAATATATAAATCTTTTCATCTTTTCTTTAAATCTTTCAATTTAAAATGTATATTTAATGTAGCAACTAGAATAACAGTAACCTACATGCATAGATAATATAGTTACTAATTGTAAAATAAAAGATAAAAAGTGACATTTAAATAAAATTATTCAGTTAAGACTTCTTACTAAAAATAAATTGAAAATATTTCGTAATAATGTTCTTAGCAATCTTTCAACAGCTAGTTTTGATTCACAAGACCCCAATTTAAAATACGATACATTATTTTCTACAGTATGCCAAGAAAGAAGCATACCCTGTAAAAAAAGTAGTAATTTATTTAATTGTATATCTGATTTAATTTTGTTTTATTGTAATTAAATTAAATTTTGATGTAATTGTAATTTAATTCTGATTTTACTTAATTAATTTAATTATATTATATTGATTTTAATTTAATTATTGTTTAAGATCGCACATTGGTTGTGATTTTAATGCTACTAACATAATTTATAAGTTCTAATACTAATACAATATGGATGTATTCCGAAGTAAATAAATTGAATTGAATTGAATTAACGGCAAATTATGTAAGAGTCTATTAACTGCTCCCAAATTACCATGTTCATATTTTTTACATTCTTCCTTGACATAATCATCCTATTATTTGACATTATATACCTATTATATGCCAATTTTATTTTGTAGTGGTTTTTGTAGACATGATAATTATTCAGGTTTGTTACAGTTCTAATCATGTAATTTCGTTTAATATAGGTTTTAATTTTTATTAAAAAAAAATATCTTTAGATAGATTATTTTTCTATTTTGTGAATTTGAGAACGCTGTAGGCTTAGTGGTCGGTAGATTTTTTTGACCATAATCATTTTACTTGTTTGTACTTGTTGAAACACCTACACTGTTATTTGAAAATATTGTAAAAGCCAATTATTTTTAAAAGAGTAACCGTGGAGTTTTTTGCTGGCTCTTCTCCATAGGAAACGACCAATTGGAACCGTCCACCTAGCTTCTGACGTTTCATAAGTGCCCATGTAGGTTTATGTGAATTAAAATATTTAGAATTTTAATTCGGTCGTGATTCCGTCATCATCTTTTTGTTTTTGAGCTATTTCAGAACCATCCTAATCTTGTACAAACTGACGTCCAGGACGTCGTGACTTCGGTATAGTGTTGGGTCAATCTAGCTCTTGGGTCGTTTGCCAAATGTTGTGGTTTGGGTTATTTGTTGACGTGTATAACTGTCCATAGAACCTCTCGATCTCTCTCAGCAGCTCAGGTTTGACGGATACCATCCTGCCATAATCGGTCTTCACCTTGGCAAGCTAGCTCTGCCCAATAGACAAATCTCTAGCAAAGACCTTAGTCTTTATTCCGCTCTATGGCTTCCTTAATGCAGTCTGCACTAAAGCGGCGAAGGTCGCATTTCAAGGACTTGGAGATCCGTCTATTGAGCTGCCGGTACTTGAGCGTATCGTCTCAAGACAACAGTATAATTTCCTCCATGAGCTGCATGTATGTATGTATACGAGTAGTAGGATCAGAGAGCTTCTTGTTTCTATTTGTACGGTACGGTATGGACAGTTGCCACGAATCCAACGGTATAATCGTCCACGGAGCTCCCTTGTCACTCGAAACGATTCTGAAGTTGAATTTGATTCCACATAAAAAAGAGGGGTCGTGTACAAGAACCCAAAAAACCCATTATTTACACACATGTTATTTAAAAAAAAATCTGCTGTTCCATACATTTTGACCGCGTAGGTATTGAACTTTTCTATGAAACAGGGGTTCAGCATTATGTACTGAATCCATGGTATCAGTTTTCGCGTCGATGTCCCTTCCACCCTGTATTGTACAAGTAGTTACAACAATTTGGCTTTAAAAGGAAAACACTTGAATTGGAGTCGTCCATACATTTATCCGTTTCATTTACAGCATTATCGTAACAAAAAAAAAAAAATGATATTGCTGTAACCCAGAGAAATACAGATCAAAAGTAACTTCTTTGTTTTGGTGTTGGGTATTCGACTTGATAAGAGATCAGAAAATAAATTTGCGTTAAAAGAATGGCACTTGTAGGTTTAATAATAGATATGATTTTTTTTTTCTGAACTTTAAAAGTTTTCGAATCTGGTAAACATTTTCCATAAGTTAATAGTTAAAAGAGGTCCCCATACAAGCAATGTGTTTTTTCGAAGTGTTTTGCTTGATTTTAATACGGTGCGGAATCCTTCGTGTGTCCAACTCGCACTTGGCGGGTTTATAAAACCCGGCCATGTGCGAATCAGTTTTGCCACCACGAAAACCGCTGGCGAAAACAGAGGGGTTATAAGTTTAACGTGTGTGTCTGTATGTCTGTCTGTGGCATTGTAGCTCCCAAACGGCCGAACCGAATTTTATTTTTTTATTTTATTGGAAAGGTGGCTTGATCGAGAGTATTATCAGCTCTCTACTAGTTGATGAATGGATGTGAACTTGTTTCACAGGTCTGATAGAGTCGATGTTTGATATTCCGTTACTTCAATGATATTAGAAGAACATAGTAACCTTGAACTTATGCTGCAGCATCACCTGGAATTTGCAAGATACCCAACTCCCTCACCAACTAACAACAGAGTTATTGTGTTGGCTCATTGGAATGGTCTCAATGAAAAGGTTATAGATATATTATGGTGATCAGACATAAAAAGCGAGTTTAATTTATAATATTATGTATGTATAGATGCGCTGAGATAGCCCACGAAATTGGAATTTTCTTACGTTTTTTTGCAATAACCAGGCAATATTTTTTTAAACAAAAACAATAAAATAAATAATACAGGTACCTATACAAATTCACGACCGTAAAAAAATATGTGTTTACAGAATTATTATTAATGGTTTGGCAAAAAAATACATATTGTCATTTTTATTTTTTATATTTACCAAATGATATTTTGATATTTTTTGTTTTTTTAATATCAGATGGTAATTTTACACTTAATTTTCATCTTTGTTGTTTATTTTTCAATTTGGAGTCTCACATTTGCACCTCTCGATTTACTTTATGGGTTTAAAAAACCCGCCAAGTGCGAGTCGGACAAAGGGTTCCGTACCATTACCTACCTAATATCATGTCTGTTGTATGGGAGTCCCCCTTAAATATTTATTTTATTCTGTTTTTAGTATTTGTTGTTATAACGGCAACAGAAATACATCATCTGTGAAAATTTCAACTGTCTAACTATCACGGTTCATGAGATACAGCCTGGTGACAGACGGACAGACAGACAGACAACGGAGTCTTAGTAATAAGGTGCCGTGTCACTCTTTGGGTATGGAACCCTAAAAATGAACTTTAGCTGTTAGTTGGTCCGCGCTGCGCCCTCAGCCATAATAGTTTAGCTGCGTGTAATTTTAAATAAAATATTTAGAGATTAGAGATAGAGATGCTGACCTCTAAACAATTCGGAGCAACTGTAGGTATTTAATGCATTCGTGACACGAACACCAACGATGGTGTTAGCATTTACGATGTAGTGGACACCAAATACGTGCGGTTTGTTGTATAAGACCAGTGTGTTTATTAATAATTTCATTCCAGTGTTGAATTGTGTGAACACGGGACGAAAGTAATTTTCATTTGATTAATAAAAAATAAGTTTTCTCTCTTAATTTACCTGTACTTCTCATCTAAAATCAAGTATAGTGATTGTTAAGAAAAAATGTTTTTAACAATTATAATTTCGTTACTATGTGTGTATGTGACGTATGTGATGGTGTGCCATCACTTCCTGCCCTCAGTGAATGAGCTTGTCCCCACACACCCAGGGAAAATGCCCATCATTGGGCATTTTCACTTGATGTCAAAAGTTGGTGGTAGGTACGTTTTTTTATTTATTGAAGACATTATTACAGACATATTCTACGCATAAATTCACAGATACTCCGCCTCAAAGTCAAAGTCAAGTCAAAGTCAAATAATTTATTTCAATTAGGCACAAAAAAGGCACTTTTGAACGTCAAACTTTACAAAAAATAATAAAACTGATTCTAGTCGCCCATTCCAAAATGTAGTTTTCGTATGGAGAATAATGGGCAAGAAACTCCACCGTTACTCTTTTAAAAAAATCATTATATCTTGTATACACTTATTATATAATTATATGTGAATACAATGCACCTAGAATAAGATTACTATACCACGATACCTAGGTAAAAATAATGAAAAATGAAGGAATGACATAATTATGTGATAGATGCATGGTGCTCACATACTTACAAACATTGTAAAATTATACTATATTTCTAACATTAGAATAAGTAATACTAATAATAATAAGTCAGTGTGTGAGTTCAAGTAATCACAAAAAATAAAATAAAATAAATGTTTAAAAAAATAAAAAAAATAATTATACAATTAAATTAGCAACCAGTTCGATTTTGTCTAGATTCTGAATTGTCCTATGGAGCAGGACCAGCATGTTTCCATGCATTTTTATCTTGGATATAATCCTCTAATTTGTAATATGCTTGTTTACAAAGTGTACTTTTTATATGATATTTAAATTTTCTTTCATTTAATTCTATTATATCACAAGGTTTCTGTTGTAACATTTAACACAGTACCCCATAAAAGATGTATTTACTTTAGATAGTCTGAAAAATGGTTGATCTATTTTATCTTTATTTCTAGTATTAAAATTATGTCTATCGCTTATTTTATTAAAAAGATGTAGATTTTTTCTCACATACATAATATTTGAATAAATGAATTGGCAAGGTACCGTCATAATATTAATCTTTTTAAATAGTTCCCTGAGAGATTCGCGACGACGTAGATTATAAATGGCTCTGACAGGTCTTTTTTGTAAAACAAAGATGGATTCAATGTCAGCAGCCCGACCCCACAGTAAAATGCCATACGACATAATACTGTGGAAGTAGCTAAAATAGACCAAACGCGCGGTTTCTACATCTATTAACTGTCTTATCTTTCAAACTCAAACTCAAACTCAAAGCATTTATTTCAATTAAACCATTTACAGGCACTTTTGAATTGTCAAGGAGTCAGTCAGTCAGAAATATGAAGCTAGTTGCCCATTCCAAAGCGTAGGTTCCTATGGAGAAGAACGGGCAAGAAACTCCACGGACACTCTTTTAAAAAAAAAAATATTCTTACAAAATATTGTTTACATCATTCATGTTGAAATTATACATGTGAGAACAATGTAGAAAGACGTGTACGTAAAAAGCGTCCGTAATAAAAAATCAAAAATAAAACAATTCAAAAATTAAAATAAGCCGTGGCAGATAAGAGATGACCAGTCCCTACTGATGGCGCCCGTTCACGAACATGACGCATGGATCAGCACCGTTTAGCTCAACCATTTTGAAGGGAACTCAACGATCCAACACACACGCCACCACCAGCGAGACATTTGAGTGAGCATGACATACTCTTAGCCGCCAGGGCATATCAAGTCAATGAAAGACGTACCCAGTAAGTGGTAGCTTTATAGAAGGTACATGGTCACAGTGCTCACACATGTGCTATGCAATTATACAATAAAAAAAAGAGATTGAAGATAAACAATTCAAAGATAGTTTTTGCAATCTTCAGCAATTCCAACAATATTTTTGAATGCTAATCAATTAGTTTATGCGCCCTTGTGGAGCTGGACCAGCGTTAAGCCAAGCATTTTTGTCAGCGATATAATCCCCAAGCTTATAATATGCTTTCTAACAGCATAAGCGGCCGAGCTTAGCCGCCCCGCGAGAGATGTTATATGGGGTCCCCATTGTAATTTCTCGTCTAGCGTGATTCCAAGGAAAACTGTTTGATTAATAAATTCCAGTTTTTCTCCATTCAATATGATGTCACATTCGCTACTTCTAACATTTGGTAATTTAAATCTAATGCATTTGGTTTTTTTATTATTTAGTACCAAATTATTTACGGTAAACCAATCTTGGACCTGAACAATAGAGCTATTCACGTCGTCAAGATTTGGTGACCGTCGGTTTATTTTAAAGATCAATGATGTGTCATCTGCAAATAACACCATCTTTGGCTGATTTAGAAATATTTGGGGTAAATCATTAATATAAACTAAAAAGAGGAATGGACCCAATATCGAACCTTGAGGAACGCCCATTACCATTTCAGACCCTAATGAGTTTGTGCCGTTGACTTGAACTTTAACCTTTCTATCTTTCAGGTATGATCTTAACAAATCATGAGCTGTATTCCTAATCCCATAGTGGTCCAGTTTCAGCAGAAGTGTATCATGGTGTACGCAATCGAACGCCGTCGAGAGGTCGCAGAAGATTCCAATGGCATCTTGTGCTTCTTCCCAAGCGTTAAAAATGTTCTTTATTAGGGTGACACCGGCGTCAGTGGTACAGCGCCCTTTGGTGAAACCGTACTGTTGGTCATGAAAGATGGAATTTTTATTAAAGTGACGTAACATTTGATTGAGTATCAACTTTTCAAACACCTTACTGAGAACTGGCAGAATTGATACAGGCCTATAATTGTTGGGTTCCTTACTATCACCGGATTTGAACAAAGGAACTACTTTACTTTGTTTCATGAGATCCGGAAAGACGCCTTGGTCTACACTAGTGTTAAATATGAAAGCTAAATAAGGCGCAATGGTTTCGATGACTGATCTACATACTTTTACAGACATTCCCCACAGATCTTCTGTTGATTTAATTTTAAGATCTTTAAAAGCTTTTATAACAGCCTGGGGGTCTGTATGCTGAAACCTAAACCCCAAAGGGCATGCCTTTACATTCTTTCTAAGTAAGGCAGCAGAAAGCGCGGGTGAGGAATTTAAAGCTTCAGTGGTTTTATGGGGAATATTAGCAAAAAAGTTTTCAAATTCCTGAGCTATTTCTACATCTGAGTTGATGGGACCATGTGCAGTCTCTAAATTAAATTCAGTATTACGCTGTTTTTTCCTACCGGTTTCATTATTAATTATTTGCCAGGTAGTTTTTATTTTATCATCAGCTGATTTTATTTTATTGCTAATGTGAATAGCTTTAGCCATTTTGCACACACTTTTAAAAGTTTTAGAATATATTGCAACATACTGATGAAAGCTTGTATTATTCATATGTTGCTTTAGGCCATAAAGTTCAAAAAGTTTTTCCCTGCTTTTACGAATACCTGGAGTCGCCCAATCACTAAATAAGAATTTTGTGTAAATAGTTTTAGACCCGATTTCACCAAACAATTCTTAACGAGCCATCAGCAAATGCTCTGTTAAAATTGACGTCGACGTCAAAAAGTTTTACGTTCTATGGAGGGATCTTAACAAGGCGTTGCTAAATCAAACATCTAGCAGATGTTATCTATCATCGAGTGAACAAAAACGACCGGTCTGACTTTTCATTCACTCTCGTTTTTATGCAACCAAATTAAAATGTCATGGCGTCTAAGCAAAACGTTCTATAAACAGTGTAATTCTCTATTAGTCGTTTTAAACGTCAATTCATAAAAATGTTTTCAAATGATTTTGTTTTGTGGTATTTTTTGCTGGCTGAGCTTGCTAACAATGAAACTAAGATATCATTGTAACACAGTGGTTTAATAAAGTACATTTTATTATAACATAAATTAACTTCATTTGTAAACCACAGGATGACAGAAACAACAGTTGCTAGGCAACAACTAAAGAACACTACTCTTAATTCATAGTGCATTATATATAACCTTTATGGTACTTACAACAATTTTTGATTCTTCTAAATTGTAATTTTTACTTATTTTGTGTGTTAAAATGTCGAAAAAAAGTCGCCGAGAAATTTTAATAGGACTCATTACAAAACATAAAAATGTAGTTGAAAACGAAAAAACAGATGCAGTGACGATTGCTCATAAAAATTAGGATTGGAAGGTACTCTCTGTGATGATGGGGGGGTCCTATTACTAGTGGGAACCACTGTGAGCTTTTACACTACGTTAGGTAACAAACATTTCTAATAATATTAAACATCATGGGTGGGTACCTACTTACGTAAGAAGTTGTAAGTCGAATCATAGGCATATTTTTATTACAATTCACATACCTAATAAGGCAATTTTAAGGTAGGTACTAACCGATTTGATGGATATTGAAGTTTATCTTCAATCATTTGCAAGACCTCTATATGTACAAGATTCTTTCGATAAACGAAACCTTGTCCTGAAATCTAGATCGTCATATTCTTCAAAATATAAGTCACGTCGATCTTTGTATGTTTTAGGACGTTGAACTTTATTGTCTAAAAGTTGTAAATTTTCGAAAATATCATCATTTCCGTGTTCAAAAATAAAATTTTACGCTGCTTCCATTTTATTTGACCAACTTACAACCAATTGACAGCCGTTAAAAGCATTAACGGACCTTTGGAGCAGTGATTAAGTTTGACGCCTTGTTAAGAGTATTAACGATTCGTTAGTACTTGGTGAAACACTCACTACGCTTAACGGGCCGTTGTCTATTTAACGGGACGTCAAAACTAACTAACAGTGTATGGTGAAACTAGGTCTTAGACCCGATTTCACCAAACAATTCTTAACGAGCCATCAGCAAATGCTCTGTTAAAATTGACGTCGACGTCAAAAAGTTTTACGTTCTATGGAGGGATCTTAACAAGGCGTTGCTAAATCAAACATCTAGCAGATGTTATCTATCATCGAGTGAACAAAAACGACCGGTCTGACTTTTCATTCACTCTCGTTTTTATGCAACCAAATTAAAATGTCATGGCGTCTAAGCAAAACGTTCTATAAACAGTGTAATTCTCTATTAGTCGTTTTAAACGTCAATTCATAAAAATGTTTTCAAATGATTTTGTTTTGTGGTATTTTTTGCTGGCTGAGCTTGCTAACAATGAAACTAAGATATCATTGTAACACAGTGGTTTAATAAAGTACATTTTATTATAACATAAATTAACTTCATTTGTAAACCACAGGATGACAGAAACAACAGTTGCTAGGCAACAACTAAAGAACACTACTCTTAATTCATAGTGCATTATATATAACCTTTATGGTACTTACAACAATTTTTGATTCTTCTAAATTGTAATTTTTACTTATTTTGTGTGTTAAAATGTCGAAAAAAAGTCGCCGAGAAATTTTAATAGGACTCATTACAAAACATAAAAATGTAGTTGAAAACGAAAAAACAGATGCAGTGACGATTGCTCATAAAAATTAGGATTGGAAGGTACTCTCTGTGATGATGGGGCGGTCCTATTACTAGTGGGAACCACTGTGAGCTTTTACACTACGTTAGGTAACAAACATTTCTAATAATATTAAACATCATGGGTGGGTACCTACTTACGTAAGAAGTTGTAAGTCGAATCATAGGCATATTTTTATTACAATTCACATACCTAATAAGGCAATTTTAAGGTAGGTACTAACCGATTTGATGGATATTGAAGTTTATCTTCAATCATTTGCAAGACCTCTATAGGTATGTACAAGATTCTTTCGATAAACGAAACCTTGTCCTGAAATCTAGATCGTCATATTCTTCAAAATATAAGTCACGTCGATCTTTGTATGTTTTAGGACGTTGAACTTTATTGTCTAAAAGTTGTAAATTTTCGAAAATATCATCATTTCTGTGTTCAAAAATAAAATTTTACGCTGCTTCCATTTTATTTGACCAACTTACAACCAATTGACAGCCGTTAAAAGCATTAACGGACCTTTGGAGCAGTGATTAAGTTTGACGCCTTGTTAAGAGTATTAACGATACGTTAGTACTTGGTGAAACACTCACTACGCTTAACGGGCCGTTGTCTATTTAACGGGACGTCAAAACTAACTAACAGTGTATGGTGAAACTAGGTCTTAGTCTTTAGTGGAAAAGTGTCAATGAATTGTTTGTTTAATAGTGAAAAGAACTCTGCGTAGAACTCATTTGGGTCACATATACTCGTATTATCAAAACTCTGAATAGATAATTTACTTGCCAAAACATTATTTAATTTCTCTAGATTTCTACATGTAATTGGCCTAAACCTTATTTGAATTTTTTGTAAAGGCATGTAGGAGCAAAATGTTATTGTTTGTCCACTGTGATCAGATGGCAACTTATTTACAATTTGTTTATGTAAGTAATCACAATTACAGAAAATATTATCTATACAAGTGGCAGAAGAAGCTGTCACTCGGGTTGGTTCATTAAAAACATTTGACAAGTCAAATGACCTGAAAAGACTTAATAGTTTGACAGTATTAATGTTATTTTCTAATATATTAATATTAAAATCACCACATATGATTATTGACTTACTACTACCATTTAGTTTATTTAACACATCTTCCATTACAGAATCAAACATAGATAGATTCTGGTAACTGGGAGGTCTGTATACACATACTATAACATGCTTATCTAGCTCAACACAGGACAATTCAATGGTGTGTTCAACAGACAGCCCGATTATGTCTTTTCGTTCTTTCGATTGAATAGAATTTTTTACTAATATTAATGATCCGCCATGTATCATACGTTTTCGGCTGAAATGGCTAACTACATAATAATTATCATAGTTAATTGACATTACTTGATGATCTTTTAACCAATGTTCTGTTATACAAACAACATCAAACTTAGTATTTTCTAAAAACAATTCTATTTCCAGTAATTTGGAAGAGCAACCTTGGATATTTTGATTGAATAATTTTAAAGTATGTTGCCCCCCTTTTGGTTTTTTCTTATGTGAAATATTGCCAGAAGATACCTTTTTATTATTCTCTAATAATAATTGGTTATTTGAAGGGGTAACTTCTGTTGTCTTACTAACTAGTTTAAAAAGTTATCCGGAGTGACCTCCACAACTACAATGGAAGAGTCTAGAATGTCTGTATGAATTCCAGCAGGAAGAGAATACCCTATCTGACTGGTAGTGGCCTCCAAAGATGTTGGTATTATAGGTGGATCCTCCTTCGTACATGATGACTCATAATTAATCACTATGTTGTTAGTATAGCTAGACAACACAGACTCGCCACTAATACTACAATTTGTTATATTAGCTATAACCTCGTTAATATTATATGCTATTAACATAGCAATCATATGTCTACATTCCCAAGACAGAGATAAAGTTCTCTGAGTTAACTTAAAACCACTAACAAACTTGTTAGTGTCAAAAAACAATAATTTGTCACTATGACAACATGTCAGCCTGTGAATAGTACTATTCAACTTATAAATATAATTATTTTCATAAACTGATAAAGTATCAGAGTAAGGTAAAGCACACAACATTAGCTTTCCTATATTTAACTTTAATAAGGTGTCCACACCATCCACTATGTCCTTTCTGGTATAACCAGTACTATTACCTAATAGCAAAACCATTGTAGAATAATTATCTAGGTTTGTGTTTGCAATTCTTTTAATCATTTGTTTGAAAGTTATGTTATGATAACTATGATTGGTAAAACTATGGCTAAGGTAATTGAGTAACATTTTCCCAAAGCCCGAACCTAATATACCTCTAAAACGACACCCATACGTAAGACTAAATAGCATAATCAACTTATATGATGTTCCCACTTCTTGGACATAGGCCTCCTCCCGGTGAAAGGAAGGGCCATAATTCACAGTGCGGGTTGGTAGATGTCGCATGATTTACTTCTCTTTCCTCACCATGTTTTCCTTCACCCTTCTGAAAGCTGTGGTGATGAAATTCTTTACATAAAAAACACGCTTTTATAAATGCACGTACAAACAAAAAACAGTGCCTATCTTCCGGCTTCATCATCAGACCTTGAAACCTAATCGTGGTCAAAGTTCACTACAAGACTTTTCTAAGAAATCCAAAACAGCTATGATACTATTTTCCATCATGAAGTTCCAGTTCATATCTTCCGGCTCCATCATCAGATCAGTTTGACAGTACCATATTATTGTATTGTCATCAGAACTACATACAGCTGCCAGTTACCTTAGATTCCATTACATAGTTAGTTACATACAGGTCGACCTAATAAAAGCGTGTTAAATAAGCACGAACCTGCGTTCGAACTCGAACCCACGACCTACAAACTCGTAAGTCGGGGCAGTCACCACTGCGCCACCACTGCTCCAAATTCAAATTCAAAATATTTTATTTCACATATACCTACATACTCTATATGAGTAACTAGAACAAAATATTTATAAAAATTAGGAATTAGTCCTTTATAGTCACGAGCATAAATATATTATTCCTATGAACAGCTCGGCAATAATATCTGATTTCATGATTCATCCATTAATTATATCGTCAAGATGACAGCAAATATATGTGACATCGGATGGCATAATACGAGGGTGCGTTTTTAAGTTCGCGGAATGGGGGGGAGGGGATAACAATAGGTCATTATCGGGATGGCCACAACTTCAGCCACTCAATATTAGTATAAATACCAGGTTTTATCTTAATTGGATCAGCACTCTAGCGTGCATCAGGCCCACCGGATTATTGAAAGCATATGCGCGGGCTTCCAGCGCGGCTTGATAACCGGTGCAATATTCTTCGATATAGCGAAAGCGTTCGACAAAGTCTGGCACAACGGCTTATTATATAAGCTCTACAAACTCGGTGTGCCGGATCGTCTCGTGCTCATCTTACGGGACTTTTTGTCAAACCGCACCTTCCGCTACCGTATCGAAGGAGCTATATCCTCCCCTCGTCCTATCCGCGCAGGAGTCCTTCAAGGCTCTGTGCTCTCCCCCCTAATCTTCACGCTTTTCACCAGCGATATCCCAAAGAGTAAAAGGGCGCAGTTGGCTCTGTTCGCAGACGATACGGCCATTTACTACAAGGGTACCAGCACTGTCTCGATAGCCCACACTCTCCAGACCTCAGTCGACATGCTCGGCACCTGGTTTAGAAAGTGGAGGATCGAAGTCAACCCGGATAAAAGCCAAGCGGTTCTCTTTAGGAAACCGCGCAAAAGGTTCAAACCCCCCCGACCCATCACCATGTTCGGCAAGCCTATCCCTTGGGAGAAGCGAGCCAAATACCTAGGTGTCGTCCTAGATCAGCATCTCACCTTCAGTGAGCACATAAAGCAGGTCCGCCCGCGAGCCGCTTTCGTTCTCGGTAGACTCCACTCTGTCCTGAATGCACGTAGCAAAATGTCACTTAAGTGCAAATTGCGTACGTACACGGCGTGCGTTCGTCCCATCATGACCTATGCGGGAGCCGTATTTGCACACGCAAAACCCCGCCATATTCATAGGATGCAAACGCTCCAAAATAGATTTCTCCGGAAAATCACCGGTGCCCCCTGGTACGTTAGGAACGAGATCCTCCATCTCGACCTAAAGATCCCCACAATCCACCAATTTCTCAAACGCAATTCCAAGCGTTTCTTTGAGTCCGCCGCCAAACACCGCAACAATCTGGTTGTCGAGGCCGCCAATTATGTCACGAGTAGAATCAGTCAGACCCGCCGCCCAAGGCAAATCCTTACCGACCCAGACGACCCAGACGACCCCATAACCCTCCTCCAGGAGAGCAATAGGGCCACAAGTACAGTGCACAAGAAACACAGACACCGACCCGCATTCCGACCTCGCCGCCGAGGTCCTCCGCGATCGCGACCCGCTCGAGTAAATAATACTCCCCACCGACCCTTGCTCGCAGAAGCGCCAGCCCGCGTTTTGCTGAGAAATGTAGTCTTAAATTCCCCGATTAATAATAATGAATCATCTTTGATCCAGCCTGTCCCAACTTGCTGTCCTCCCCCCAGCGACGCCCTAAGCCGAGGTCCGTACCCCACAGGGGGTGCCCTTAGCGAGCGTTCGCCTAGTTTTAATTTAGAATAGTTTTGCCCCTGGCTGGAGGCTTTAAGTTAGTAGCTTAAGGCAGCCGCAGGATTGACCGGTTAAGTAGTCATCACCTCAGAGGTGAGCTACAAGAGGCCCTTTAAAAAAAAAAAAAAAAAAAAATTGGATCATTAGTCTTTGAACTATCGTCAAGCAAACAACTCAATCGGGAAGAAAATGTGAATTATGGAAAAAATCGAGTACCGTGCCGTAATAAAGTTCCTTACCAAGCAAGGAAAGTCAGTTCAAAATATACTGGAAGAGATGGAATCCGTTTATGGGGACTCTTGCCCGGGTAAAACCATGGTTTACAAGTGGCACAGTCTCTTTAAACAAGGCAGGACCTCACTTGAAGACGACCCACGGCTCGAACGGTCGATCGAGGTGACTACTCCGGAAACCATTAAAAAAGTCGAAAAAATCATATTGGAAGATGCCAGACTAAAGAAGAAACAGCTTGCAGAAATGGTTGGAGTATCGGATACGACAATTTTCAAAATTCTACACGATCATCTTGGCATGACAAAGGTCAGTGAAATATGGGTGCCAAGAATGCTCACGCCGCCTCAAAAACAACACCGCGTGGAGTGTTCTCGTACGTTTTTGGACCTCTGTAACGGAAGATAAGGATGGACTATCAAGTCGAATTGTTACTGGAGATGAAACTTGGGTTCATCATTATGAACCTGAGTCGAAACAGGACTCTATGCAGTGGCACAAAAAAGGCACAAAGTCAAAGTCAAATAATTTATTTCAATTAGGCACAAAAAAGGCACTTTTCAACCGACTTCAAAAAGGAGGAGGTTCTCAATTCGGTTGTATTTTTTTTTTGTATGTTTGTTACGCGATTACTCCGCCAATTATAAATTGATTTTGATGATTCTTGTTTGTTTTGGTAGGGCATACTTCAGAATTGGTCCCATATAAATTTGGTCAAAATTTGATGAGGAGTTTTTGAGTTAGCTTCAATAATACATATTTTTCCCACCTAGTATATGTGGACGATATTCTAATAGTTCCTGTCACTGTAATCTACTTGGTATTAAAAATTTTTTGGGGGTTTGTGTAGGTACCACAACTAAAAAGAGAAAAATAAAAACTTTTTCACAAAAAATAAAACCGACTTCCAAAAAAAAACACTACAAAGTGAAAAATAACTTTGATTTCGGAAGTCGGTGGGAAAAAACGAAAACAAAAAACCCAAGACACCGACTTCCGAAATCAAAGTTATTTTTCACTTTGTAGTGTTTTTTTTTGGAAGTCGGTTTTATTTTTTGTGAAAAAGTTTTGAACGTCAAACTTTACAAAAAATAATAAAACTGATTCTAGTCGCCCATTCCAAAAGGTAGTTTTCGTATGGAGAAGAATGGGCAAGAAACTCGACCGTTACTCTTTTTAAAAAAATCATTATATCTTGTATACTTACACTTATTATATAATTATATGTGAAGACAATGCACCTAGAATAAGATTACTATACCACGATAGGTAAAAAGAATGAAAAATGAAGGAATGACATAATTATGTGATAGATGCATGGTGCTCACATACTTACAAACATTGTAAAATTATACTATATTTCTAACATTATAATAAGTAATCTCTCTAAGTTCTCTTATAACCGTGAAAACTTTTAATTGGCCTTATTTTGTTACTCTAAATTGTGCAAAAGTGTCTAGCTGTAAGTTTTCCAAAAACTGTAAAATAAAATAAAATAAAATACTAATAATAATAAGTCAGTGTGTGAGTTCAAATAATCACAAAAAATAAAATAAAATAAATGTTTAAAAAAATAAAATAAAATAATTATACAATTAAATTAGCAACCAGTTCGATTTTGTCTAGATTCTGAATTGTCCTATGGAGCAGGACCAGCATGTTTCCAAGCATTTTTATCTTGGATATAATTCTCTAATTTGTAATATGCTTGTTTACAAAGTGTACTTTTTATATGATTTTTAAATTTTCTTTCATTTAATTCTAATATATCACAAGGTATTCTGTTGAAACATTTAACACAGTACCCCATAAAAGATGTATTTACTTTAGATAGTCTGAAAAATGGTTGATCTATCTTTATTTCTAGTATTAAAATTATGTGCACACCACCACCCAAGAAGTTTAAAATCTAAAAAAAGACTAAAAGACAAAACATTTTTTTATGAAGGTATACATAAGCTAATTGAAAGATCTGAAAAATGTATAAGGGTAGCAGGTGAATATATTGAAAAAGAAAAATAATTTAGTTTTTTTTTTTCACTTCTCACCCTCCATTCCGCGAACTTAAAAACGCCCCCTCGTACAAGTGACAGCACAAATATGTGACATCGAAAGGAACACCGAAACTATCTGACGAGACAAGCGACACCAAAATATAGGATGTTGATGATGAACATCCTATATTTCCCTTTTACTACTTACAATTCGCCAGTTATGTTTAAGTCCCATGTGACTTAAACATAACTGGCGAATTGTAAGTACTATATACAACTCTGCCCAACCCTTCGGGGAAACAACGCGTGATGTTATGTTATGTTCTGTGAAGTCAGATATTATTGCCGAGCTGTCTATAGAAATATATTTATGCTCGTGACTGTACCTACCTACTCAGTAAGATATATATATTTTTTTTTTTCTATGTTGATTTCAGTCATACATCAATCACATGAATTAATGATTACTATGAGCAATGTTTTGTTTTCAGATTTGCTTCAACAAGTGATTCTATTTGGAGAATATTCTTTAAAAGTTGGAGATGTGACCAAATTTTTTATGGGTCCGATGCCAATTTACAGTTAGTAAAAACTTTAGCGGTGTACACACTCGCTCGGGTCCGCCTGAGTCGACAAAGCCGGGTTCCAAAATCGAATATATTTGATTTTGAAACGCTTCTATAATTATGTTCGGATAAAAGTTGCTAGGCTTAACTCGAATTGTGCCGAGCATGATTTAGCGAGGTTATATGCTGATGAGCATGATCCGAATGAAAACAAAATAATTTTAGTAATTGCTTCGGGTCGGCTTAGTTGTTCAACAGTTAATGCCGAATCGAATGTGCCGACCCGAACAAGTGTGTATTATCACTTATAATTTCAGAAAAAAATCAACCTTGATCAAGTTTTCCGTGCAACACAGAGTGATATAATATATTTCATAATATAATTTAGTAATAATTTAGTCATATTGATTAACTAATCAACACATCGAAATATTTTATTTTCTTTTGTGAAGTTGCCAACTTTCAGAATACACCCTCTTAATGTTATATTTTACAGTTGTAACAGATCCCGAAGACGTGCTCACAGTACTTAACAAGTGCCTGGAAAAAATGTTTGTGTATAGATTCGTGGAACCAATGTTTGGCAAAACTTTGGTTGCTGCTGAAGGTAGCATTATTATTTATGACTGGGCAGTAGTGGTCTCTAGACTAATAGCGATGCGGTTTTGTTATCTGTGTAGGGATGCTTTATTTATACCTTTGTGCAAAGGGGCATCAGAATCTAAACGGCAATTTTCAAAATAATATTATCGCTATTGGTTCATACACCACTTTTGCCGGGTTGTTCTCGTTCGTCCACACCCCGTCGTCCACACTGCGAACGACTGGGAAAGATGCGTTTTGTTCGTTCACAGTGTAGACGAACAGAACGCATCATTCCCAGTCGTCCGCACCTCGTTTCATGTCTAGTTTAAGAGTCAGTGTAAAGAAATTTTAAATTAAAACAGGGTGCAGTTATAATAGTTGAGTATATCCAGGCGATTGTAACTTTAAAACTTTTTACATATTAATTGCTTTTAAACTGATATTGATACAATACCCAATGTGTAAAATTAAAATGTGAAACATTCTTATGCTATAAATTTAGTATAAAATACGCAAAAAAGCTTTAGATTTACTAGGTATGTTCTTTTAAAGTATTTGCCTTACTAAAGTAATAAAGCTAAGTACATAATATTTTAAAAGTATGTTTATTATATATCTAAGGAAATACTATCATCATATTTTCTTTATTAACTCTTAGACTAGACGTGAGATGACGGGGTGTGGACGACTGGGAATAATGAGTTCTGTTCGTCCACAGTGTAGACGAACAGAACGCAACATTCCCAGTCGTCCGCAGTGTGGACGACGGGGTGTGGACGAGCGGAAATGACTCCTTTTGCCCAGTATTTTTTCAGTTCTGTTTTGCTTACTTAATTCAAGTTTAAAATGGATGTAGCTATACTGTTACATACTAATTTTATTAGTTGACATGGTGTTCAAAACGTTTCAGTGCCTACATGGAAGCGCAATCGTCGAATCGCAGACCTGTGCTTCAAGCAGCACCTTTTGGATGATCATCTTGAGCTGTTCAATGATCAAGCTGGTCGATTTGTTGAGCTTATTGCCGATGAAGTCGGCAAAGGTGAAGTGGATCTCACTGAGAAAATCACTAGAAGTGTTTTGGAAACCTCTTGTAGTAAGTGTTGAAAAGATTGTTTTTGTAAAGCATGTAAGGCTTTTAATCATATTATTCTTCGCGTATCGATGGCAATAAGTGCTGACTGACGCATTCATAAAGACATCAGGTGCACAGGTCACAGGTGACAGGTCATGTGGCGCAAGATGTAAGGTGGGCCATTGGCTGTGGGCAGACACCGCATACGCACTTGAGATCTGAGCCATCCATGAAACCCCATTATTAATTATATTGTGATTGTGGATGAAACGATGTCCCCGTCATAGCTTGCAGACGTAGAAAGTCGATGTGGCAGTGAGCGGCCAGCGTTGTTGAAGGAAGGACCGGTAGCTGTTGAAGGAGCCGAGCCGACTCTACTCTGGGAGAGTAGAGTTCGCGGGTGTGATGACTAAATAATTTAGAGAGCCATGTCCGGCAGTGATCATGAAAACATCAATATTCGTTTATTGCTTATTTTTTTTAACAGTCATTTTTTATTATATTTTTCAATTTATTTCTATCTTATATTTTATCTTTCACTTGATATTACCTTACATATTATTAGTTTAGTTTTATATTTAGTCATGTTGTTAGATTTTTTATTCTAAGCAATGTATACCCAACCATACAACTACAGAAGCATTTTTTTAAATTAGGCTTATTTTAATAAATAACTGTAGCAGCAATAAATTATATACTATTGAATTCTAATTAAAATTATGATATTATTTCAGGAACAACACTGGGCGCTAGAGTCGATGGTAAAGATCTGGTTAACGATAATTACATGGTGGCAGTCAACGAGTGTCTTGATATTATGACCACCAGGATCAATAAACCTTGGCTCATGTTAGATTTCATCTTCAACTTGTCGAGTTATAAAAGTAAACTGACCAAGGCTCTAAATTTAGTTTTCAGTCTTTCGGAGCAAGTAAGTATGATAATAAGTTGATACACAATCTGACATATCCTAACTATATATTACTAGCGACCCGCTCCTGCTACGCAAAGGTTTTCACGACATGACAAAACATCGAGATTATCTATAAGTTTAATATTAATGTATTATACACATAAACCTTCCGGAAAACAATATCTAAATCGTGTTGAAAACGTCATCAAAATCCGTTGTTGTGTTTAGAAGAGCAACGCGGACATATCTACAGACAAACGGGAAAAGAGATTGTTTAATGATATTATTAGCCATTTATTTTAGACAGAATCCATAAAAGTGTTATTAACAATTTTTTTAAGATCTATGTTTAGGTAAATATCTAATATATGTAATTTTTATTAACATAGTAAAATTCACATTTTAAGAAACTAAATTCCCCAAATCCATTCTTCTTCTTTTCGTGAGGTTAGTGACTAACCTGGTGTCAGAGTTTTAAAGCCGCCCATGGGCCTCTGACTTGGCTTCACATGTGGAGAAATATCTCTCAGGCATGTATTCTCACGATGTTTTCCTTCACCGTTTTTTGAGCAAGTGATAATTCAAATCGATTAAAAATTTGCAAATTTTCAACAGGGGTCATAAGTAATGACTTGTAGACACCCGAATCTAATTCCTCATTCCAATTACACATTGAAAAAAATGTGGCGCTTCTTTTTTATTTTTTCCTGATAATTGCCACATAAATAGACTCTCAGTACGATACTTAACAACACCCGCTCGGATCGGGTTTCTTTACATGTTGTACCCAACTAATATTATAAATGTGAATGTTTGTATGTTTGTGTGTTTGTTACTCAATAATGCAAGAACGGCTGAACGGATTTGGATGAAAGGCACATATGGGCAGACCATGGCCATAGTTTCAATTCATTCATTGCCAAGTTTTCGCGAGATAATTTCCGACCTCCACGTGGGCGAAGCCTCAGGCAAAAGCTAGTACGAGAATAAAAAAGGTCAATAACACTGATAAGCTTTTGTTATAAAGCGAATATAAGATGCACTACAGATGCACTAAGTCTAAACTACCATACACTCAATTATTAAAGCGGTATAAACTTATAGCTTGGTGTCAAGACGCAGCCTACTAATGGCCATGATGCTTCATGGTCTGTGTAATAACAGGTTGGATTGTCCAGATATTATCAATAACCTATGTTACATTGTACCTAGAACAGTGATGCGTCGAGAGGCGCGTGTGCCTTGGCTATTCCACACCGCAAGGTGCAGAACTCACGCTGGTGCACGGGCGCCTCTCCGACGCACTGTAGATACGTATAACACAAATTTCATCGATTTGCATATTTTCGCCCTTACACGCTCAAAATGATGGCTATTGAATCTTTGAAATAGTCTATGTATTTTCTTAGCTTTACTAGCTTTTGCTAGCCATCTTATACCTATTAGGTATTCCAAAATACTTACAACGCACGCATTAAAATAAGTATCTAGAAACCATTATTTCACGGAAATTTGTGTGGGTTATACATTTACCTAGTTTTTAAGTTATTCTGTCACACTTAAATTGTAATGAGTAACTGTTTTAGGTCCCAATAAAGTAAAACCCTTCAATCTGCTATAAGTATTCAAATACCTTACAACTTTTGTAGATGGTGCAGCTACGAAAAGCGGAACATTTAGAACGGTTGAAACACAAAGGAAACTCTGAATACGAAGGTAAGAACTCAAAATAAAACTAGAAGCATTTATTTAAAACAAACCAATCACAGGCACTTTTGAATTGTCAAGGGGTCGATCAGTCAGAAAGATGAAGCTAGTTGCTTATTCCAAAGCGTAGTAGGTAACTATTGAGAAGAACGGGAAATAAACTCCATGGACACCCTTTTAATTCAAAATATTGCTACATCATTCATGTTGAAATTATACATGTGAGAACAATGTAGAAGGATGCGCACGTTAAAAGCGTCCGTAATAAAAATATAAAAACAAGAACAGTTCAAAAATTAAAATAAACTGTCCAGCGGAGATATTTATCGACTACAGGAAAACGTTTTCAAGAGACCACCTCTATTTAAAAAAAAATTGTATGTAAATTGCCAATTTACATTCACAGAATTTGAATTAATGATACAGTCGGATACAAAAAGACAATTATTTATTTATTTATTTATTAACACTTCAAGCACAAAAATGTACAGAGGCGGACTTAAGGCATTTTCTACCAGTCAACCTTTGGGTGATGCAGAGACAAACAGTGGTACGAGTAGGTGCAATAGCGAGAATTGAGGAAAAAAATATTTATTTAAATATAAAGATATACATATATACCTATTAAAAACTATACATATAATAAATATACCTAATTATATATAAATATAAGCACAAATAAGACAAACAATGGGAAAAAATTATCGTTGTGATGATACTGCCAGCTTCTTGCGAATGTGCTCGCGAACTTTAATTTTAAAAGATAATCGGTTGGTCGCCATCCTGATTTCCTGGGGGAGCGCATTCCACAGAGAGATAGACTGAATGAAGAAGGAAGAGTGAATGAAGTCTGTGCGGTGAGTGGGACATTGAAGATGACGATTTTGAGATGAACGTAGATTTCTATTGTGGTTGGCGCAAATGTACTGAAAGTGGGGGACCAAATAACTAGGGGAAGAGGGAGAGTCAAGAAATGAAAACAAGGTGGTCAGCGCCCTTTGCTCTCTGTGCTGGCATATGGGCAACCACCTTAGAAGCGACCGATGCGCAGAGACATGATCATATATACGCAGATTGAAAACAATTCGAATGCAGTTATTGAGAATAACGGTCAAGTTTATCGAGGAGATCTGCATTCAGGTCATAGTAGCACACATCAGCTTAATCGATGATAGGGAAGATTAAGGACTGCATAAGTATTGTCTTCGTACTCGATGGTAATAAATTGTTCAATCGGTACAGAGCCCGCAGCGTTCCAGTAACCTTCTGGCTTACCCTAGCGACTTGAGTATGCCAGTTCAGGGTATTATTATGATTTATTTTAATGATGCCAATCGGGCAGTTTCGTATAAGGATTGAAATAGGTTTAGGTTTAAAGAAACTTTATTCTCAATAAAAACAATTACATGTCACTTACTTGAGAACAATAACTAACACATAAAAAAAAACAAATTTAGGCTCGACAACATCCATGAACAGAAATACTAATTAAACTTAAAATTAAAACTAAAACCTGTCCCATCCAAAGCATTCATTTTTCAAATAATATTTGATTTGCAATCAGGTACTGGCTCAGCTGGGTTTTGAATGCATTAAATGAGTGCAGGTTCCTTATGCGTGATGGTATTTTGTTGTATAGCTGTGCTCCCTCAAATGTAAGCATTTTTTTACCATAGTTGGTCCTAGTTTTTGGTAAAACCAATAAACTTGCTCGCCGAGTGCTTCGTTGAAATTACTATTAGATCAACTGAAGTTAGAGTAGGTACTTATATTTTAGTTGAAATACCCATTTTTTTGTTAAAGGTCGTAAATGCCAAAGCGTTTTAGAGATCCTTCTGGAGAACACAGTGACTGAGACTAGCAGCCTCTTCACGGATGTTGACCTGAGGAACTTCTCAGACAACCTGTTGTTAGCTGCCTTTGACACCACTATCTATGAGATGCTGTTCATCTTCGTCTGCATCGGCAGCTCCCCTGAGGTGCAGGAGAAAATTTACCAGGAGTAAGTTATTTTAACGTTATCGAATACCCGCTTTCAACAACAAATTCAAATAATTTTATTCAATTAGGTCATTAAAAGGCACTTTTGAATGTCAAAAATGTAATTGATTCTAGTTACCCCTTCCAAAAATTAGTTTGGAATGGACAAGAAGGAGCCAAAAACTTCATAGTCCCTCTTTTAAAATGTATTACAATATTATATATAATAATTATGTGATGACGAAGTAGCTGGAATAAAATTACTATACTACATTTTTTTATTTGGTCTGAGACAATAGGTACAAAGTATTAAAAATTAAGCATTGATAGATTCATTAATTCTGTTAATGGTGCCCATTTAATTATAAATATTCTAAGCACGTAAAAATAGCATGTTGTTTTGAATTCAAGACTGTAATCTAAATTATCAGAATTTAGTAAGTTATTATTTTATTTTTATAAATCGCAGGACTTTGTATATTATATTTTTTATTCTCAGAATAACTCAAGTTTTGGGCGAAGATGGAAGAGTCTCAAAGGAGAATCTATCTCAATTCGTTTATTTAGAAGCAGTAATCAAAGAATCTATCAGGTTATACCCGATTGCACCGGTTTTGGGTCGCCAAGCTACGACGGATACAAAGTTACGTAAGTAATAAGATTTCTAAGTAAATAAATAATTTATTTTGGACCAAACACTTTTACACATTTTTACAAATACACCAAACTGTGAAACAGTTTGGCCGCAGGATCAGCGCTCGTCTTAACACATTTGGTTCAAACGCACGCGACGCACCGAGACGTATTGCTATCACAGATCTCTGACAGCCACACACACCAACAATTACGATTAAGAGCGTTTATCCTAAAACTTGGCAACGCTGCAAATAGCTGTCAAATATTTGCTTTTGAATTGTCAAGGGGTAGGTTAGTCAGAAATATGAAGCTAGTTACCCATTCCACGGCGTAGTAGGTACCTATGGAGAAGAATGGGCAAGAAACTCCACGGACACTCTTTTAAATCAAAATATGGTTACAAATTATTGATAACATCATTCAAGTTGAAGTTATACATGTAAGAACGATGCAAAACATTAAAAGAGTCCGTTAAAAAAAAAACAATTCTAAAATTAAATTAAACAACAAGATCAACAAATTATTGTCACATCTTGCGACTATTTCATTAATTACTATAGTTTTTTAATTTACTCTTTAGTGTTATCTTACTATTTACACTATTATCTATTCTTAGTCAGTCGAGACTCGAGATTGTTGAAAAGTGTAGGGGTCAAATACTTATTGGTTCTTTTACCATCGTAACTTTTTACTGGTACTCTCACGAATTAACGTTCTCACTTCTAGTATTTTAAGTGTTTTGCACATGTACCTACTTTGAATTGGTCGTTATAGAACTGTTCTAGAAACACAAAGTACTTGACCTTCTCATGCACGAGAAGCACCTTACATGCAACAAGAAGTTTCTCATAAACGTCACATTCAAGTTTTAGTTTTGGGTTAAGACAGTGTTACATAAATCGATTTTGCAGCGATTTTAAATTGTTCAGATAGGTTTTGAATGTATGGCCATACGTATTTAATCCATAGCTTAACGAAGACTCGGCGAGAGCAAATATTTTTTATTTATGTATTTGCTAACTTATAAAACACTGGTTAGTAGACATGCATTAAAATAGTGACCGTATGGATTGAGGAGCCTTGTCTTATATTTAAACGCGGGTACTATCAATATTTAGTAGTTTTGCCGATGTGATGGGCCCAATTCTGGAATTTGTAGTAAAACCATTTTAGTTAACGTTTAAGGAGGCTTTTCAATTCAGACGTCTGAATTGAGGCACCACCTTAGAACTCGAAAACTAGCTGACAGATATTTTTGAAAATTTGGTAGGATTTAGTAGTAGGTACTTATGCGTAATCTTTACAAAATTGTGCGGCTGAATTTGAGATAGCTACAATTTTTTGATCTTTCATAAAAATCCATAAATTTCACTGCGTAAATAAGAACAGCATGTCGATTCACTTCACCGTGAAAACAAGTGAAGTGAGCGTGGAGTGAGCTGTCAGTGTCATCTCACCCAGTTGGAATGACAACTCACTTCACCTAAGTTTTCACGGTGAGATGGTTACAGAATAGCACTGCAGAATATAAATAATACACTAAGGGACATTGTGAACTGGCTTGACGACAGTAGATTATATAATTTAGGAAAAACTAACATAATACATTTTTATCAGCGGACATTAACACCAAATTTAAAAATTGAATATAATAGAACTAAAATAGACCAAGTACAAAAAGCAAAATTTCTAGGCATAGTAATTGTCAGTCAAATGACGTGGAAGCCTCAAGTAGAAAAGGTTTGTAAAAAATTGAGCATTATCTGCTTATGTCCCATTCAATTTGGCTAAGAAAGTTAACATCACCACAACTTTGATTGCATTCCATGGTCTAGTGGCTTCCATTCTGAGATACGGCATTATTTTCTGGGAAATTCTTGCCTACGGGAACAGGTATTCAAAGCCGAGAAACGTTGTTTGAGGTCGATGTTAAATATGAAAATAACTGATAGCTGTGTTCCAGTGTTTAAGTCCCTAAAGCTGTTAACATTTCCGGCAATGTATATTTTAGAAATGGCAATTTTTGTTAAACGTAACATGCGTCTTTTTACTACAGTATCACAAGTTAGTAGGAGACCAATCAGAAGCCAGTACAAAATCTGTTACTAGTCAAGCGTTGCAACACCGCATTACATTAAAAAAATATTATTCGTATGGGACCGGCCTTATATAAAAGTACCTAACATAATAAAAGATGACACAATACGCAATTTTAAAACGAAGCTAACAGCATTATTGGTTGAAAAATGTGACTACTCGATTAACGATTTCTTAAAAGACTTAAAACCCTAATATATATACACTTTTTTTTTTTTTTTTTTTTTTGGGTGGGAAATCATCAAATGACGTCTCCCGCTCTGGGTGGAGCGGGAGGGCGTGTCAGACTCTTACTGACTAAAACCCACCCGTGTTCCTTCTGTTGCCTGTGCAATGCCAGGGGGCCACGGTATCCCTTTCGGACTAATCCCGCAACCCCGGCAGGCAATGGTCTCATCAGACCCCTTCACTTGCTGACATCTCTTTGAGGCGCGCGTGGAACACAACGCGCCGTCGACCCGGGCCTGGTCCTTACCGGACGGCGAGCTACCCATTGCTCACCGTCCGCAAGCCCGCGCCTACGGTGGCCGGGAATCGGCAATCGATTCCCGACGCCCAGGGCGTCTCCTCCTGCGGCGGCTAGGGGCGTGAGGGCGCGAAATTTGCCTCTCCCTCACGCGTTCCGCCTCCTCCTTTGCGAGCATTACTGCTTCGCAGAAGGAGGTGACGGCCTCCCATGCCCTCTCGCTCCGTACCATGGCCTGGACCAGGGCCGGACGCGAGAGATCCCCGCCACCGATCGCCTCCACGAGGACACGGCGGTGCTCTGCCCAAGCCGGGCATACCTCCACCGTATGCTCCACCGTGTCCTCCGGGCGATCCACGCAGTGATGACACCCGGGCGTTTCCTCCCGCCTTATCCGAAACAGGTACCTCCCGAAACAGCCGTGTCCGGTGAGGACCTGCGTCAGGCGGAAGGTGAGGACGCCGTGGCGCCTCTCCAGCCACTCCTCAAAGAGGGGACTTATCGCCGCAATAGAATATATATACACTGGACAGCAAATAAACCGAGCCACCTGCTACATAGGCACTCTAATTCGATTTTCTCAAAAACTAAAAAACCTACAATTATCAAAGTTGTACCTACAGAAAGTGCGTTTCATGGTGATTAAAATGAAAGGAAACTCAATTGGGTTTAATCAATATTTCTGTGTTTATTAAGGATTTTACAAAGAAGAGTCGTTTTCCAGTCGTGACAATCGTTAGTAATGATAAAGTGAAAAAAAAAAATAAAGCTGAAAAACAAAGATAAAATCAAAAAAAAGTTTTTGATCAATATTCCGTATTCCCTCCCCTTGCTCGGATAACTGTCAGCATCCTTGTATTCATCGACCTTACGAGCCTGACGATAAAATCTTGAGGAATTGTATTCCACTCCTCTTCAATTGCGATTCGCAGCTCTGGAAGCCTTGTTGGAGCAGGTACCCGGGCTCGAACCCGACGTTTCAGCTCATCCCATAAGTGTTCTATCGGATTCAAGTCCGGGCTTCGAGCTGGCCAGTCCATCGTACTAATGCTGACGTCGCGTAGATACTGGGTCACCACATGAGCAACATGAGGCCGTGCATTATCATGCATCAATTGCATATCCTGTCCGATATATCCTGCGTAAGGTACCACTGGGTCTGCGAGGATTTCAGTAATGTAGCGATGAGAAGTCAGTCCACGTGTACGGCCCGTCGGTTCGATGAAAACTAACGCTGTATGTGCTGTTAACGAGATGCCGCCCCAGACCATTACAGATCCTCCTCCATAAGCAACAGTTTCCTCGATGCAACACTGAGAATAACGTTCTCCAGGGCAACGATATACTCTCTGACGTCGATCACTTCCATGTAGACTCACCCTGGTCTCATCAGTGAAGAGTACATTACTCCACTGCTCTAATATCGAATCCCTATGCTCTCGAGCAAATTCAAGTCGTGCTCGACGGTGTGCTACCGTTAATGCTGGGCCTGTTGCAGCTCTTTTTAGGGTCAGGTTCCGTTCAGCAAGTCTCCTTCTGACGGTATCTGAACTTATGACCACTTGGCGTTCGTCACGCAGACTTTGTTGGACTTGAACTGCGTTGAGGTGGCGATTTTGCAGAACAGTAAGGTGGATATAACGATCATCTGCTGCTGATGTAGCCCTAGGTCTGCCCTAGGTCTAGTACCTGGACGGCGATCGAATGCTCCAGTCTCTAGGTATCGCCTGTAAACTCGTTGCACCGAAGATCAGCTGATTCGAAGCCTTCGAGCGACTTCACGTTGCGCAATGCCTGTTTGAAGTAATGCTACAGCTTGAGCTGCTTCCTGAGGTGTTGTATCCATTATTAATCGAAAAAAGTAGCAAAAACACACGCGTCTGAGCAAACGATGGACAAAAACTAAAGAAATTATAAGAAATATCCGACTACCCTCATTGTAGAGAAAAAGAACGGTAATTTCAAACTCTGGTGAAAACAGAGCAAATCGTTAGCATTGTGTTTGTTGCTTGATTACAATGTGAGTTGACGGTACTTTCGAATTAATTTGTAGTCATTTTAATCACAATGAAACGCAGATTTTGTAGGTATAACTTTGATAGTTGTAAGTTTTATACTTTTTGAGAAAATCGAATCAGAGTTCCTAGGTAGCGGGTGGCTCGGTTTATTTGCTGATCAGTGTAGTTATAATATTTTTATGCAATTTAACGACATACCAACTTATCTAATTGTACCCGATTTGATCGAAATGTAATTTTGTATTTTGACACTATTTTTTATTTTAAGTTTTGACTATCTACTCGTTTACCTAATTAATTATTGTTTGCATGCCTAATCTAAGGTAGATTGTACAAGGATCATAATTTTAAATTTTAATACCTTATGTCAACAACCCTTGCCTTTTGTGCCTACAATCTATGCAAATAAATAAACTTATTTACTTACTTGCGCTGTTTCTCGGAAAGAAATCAATCAATTACAACATATTTTCAGTGTAATTTAGTAGTAAAAATGTGTTGTAATTTGTAGTATATAAAAATAAAATGGAAAAAACTATTTATAATTTCGCTAATACAACACTTTTTTGTGCGGCTCCTCAATCTTGACGGTCTAGAGAAAATATATGTATGTAGAGCTCCTAAAGATAGATGATCAACAAACATTATAAAATTTGATTATAGTCTACTATCTGTCTGCAGAGAGTGGACCATATTATATTCGAGATCTAGGTGTTGCAATTGGACTCTAAATTGCACTTCAATCTTCATATCGATTAAATCGTTAATAAGGCCTATTGGATGGGCTAGGCGCCGCGCCCCGAAGTCTGCAGCTGTAGTGATAACACTACAGCCAGAGGCGGAGAAGGAAGGGCGTGTCCTACCGCGACGTGCTCGCCAAGGTGGGGGCAGCGGTGGACCTCCTCAAGGAGATCGGCGCCGCTGATGGCATCCGGGTAAGAGTCACTGCGACTGGGGCCCGGATGCTGGAGGTCCCCAGTGCGGCAAGCGGCCCGGCCGCTGACGCTCTGGCCGAAAGGCTTAGGGCGTCCCTAAATGCGGACGAGGCCCGAGTGTCCAGGCCCACCAAATGCGCTGACATGCGTATTCAGGACTTGGACGACTCTGTGACGGAGGGACAGGTGGTGGCCGCTGTCGTTAGGACTGGGGGGTGCTCTGCCGAGCAGGTTAGGGCAGGCGCCATCCGTCCTGACTTCACGGGGATGCGAGCCGTTACGGTGAGCTGCCCCGTGTCGGCGGCCAAGAGAATTGCCGGAGAGGGCCGGGGAGGTAGAGGGATTGGTGGGCTGGGTTTCCGCGCAGGTCAAACTGCTGGGACCCAGGTTCGCCAGCCCCGCTCTGTCGCCGCGTGTCATTGACTGGCGCGTCATGGAGGGGGTGGAGACGTATTCCGATCACCGGTACATCAGGTTTGACGTCTCCGCCCAGACCTCGAGCGCGCCGGTCCGACAGGCCCCGAGTGGTCCGCGGTGGGCGCTGAAGCAGCTGGACCGGGAGCTCCTCCTGGAAGCCTCGATCGTGCAGGCCTGGGTGTCATCACCGGACAGGCCTGCCGACATCGATGATGAGGCGGAGTGGTTCCGGGAGGCCATGTCCGAGATATGCGACGTGGCAATGCCCCGGGTCCAGCCCGGACGTGCTTCGCGCCAGGTGTACTGGTGGTCGCGACAGCTGACGACAATGCCTGCGTTGCTGCGCGACGCCGGTACACCGGGCACCGCAGGCTCCGTATTCGACCTCCGGATAGGGAAGCCATTCAGGCGAAGCTATACGAGGGGTACAGAGCGGCGAAGATCGCCCTCTAAGCGGAGATCCTGCGGGCCAGGGCACTGGCCCGCGAGGAGTCGCTGGAGACTCTGAACAGAGACCCGTGGGGACGCCCATACAAGATGGTGCGGGAGAAACTCCGCCCATGGGCTCCCCCGCTGACGCAGAGTCTCCGGCCACAGCTTGTGGGGGACGTGGTGAGCGCTCTGTTCCCTTCGAGAGGGGAACACGCCTCCCCGCCCATGGCTCCGCCTACTGCGGTGCCTGATGTGGACCACACCGCCGACGACGACGATGCTCCGGAGGTGACCGAGGTAGAGATGAGGGTGGCGGTACGTAGGCTGAATGCCAGAAATACCGCCCCAGGACCCGACGGCTTACCTGGGAAAGCCTGGGTCCTGGCCTCAGAGGCTCTCGGGCCTCCACTAAGGGGGCTCTTAAGCGCATGTATGGAGAGGGGCCAGTTTCCACTTCGTTGCAAGACGGGGAAACTGGTCCTAATCAAGAAGCCGGGGCGCCCTGCGGACTCTCCGTCCGCTTACCGGCCCATCGTGCTGCTCGACGAGGTGGGCAAGCTCTTTGAAAGAGTAATTGCAGACCGCCTTGTCGGGCGGCTGGTGCGGGTGGGGCCGGATTTGGCGGAGAGCCAGTTTGGTTTCCGCAGGGGGCGCTCCACGGTGGACGCCATCATGCGCGTGCGAGCCCTCACGACGGGGGATGCGGTGGCTCGGGGTGGGGTTGTCTTGGCGGTGTCTCTAGACATCGCCAACGCCTTCAATACCCTGCCCTGGAGTTGCATCAGGGAGGCACTCCGGTATCACCGGATGCCGACCTACCTCTGTCGTGTGGTCGAGGCCTATTTGACGGACAGGGCCATCATCTACCCCGGTCACCAGGGAGAGTGGAACCGGCGAGAGATGTCGTGCGGTGTCCCACAGGGATCGGTCCTGGGGCCGCATCTGTGGGACATCGGATACGACTGGATGCTGCGCGCAGACCTCCCCAATGGCGTCAGCGTCGTTTGTTACGCTGACGACACGTTGGTCCTGGCGCAGGGGAGGTCGCACCAGGTGGCGGCCGAACTAGCGACACACGGGTTTGCGACAATCGTGGCCAGAATCTCGAAGAAGACTCGAGGTGGCCTTGCACAAGTCCGAGGCCATGTGTTTTCATGGTCCTCGGAACGCGCCACCGTCGGGTTCCCAAATAACGGTTGGAGGGGTTCACATCGGCGTCGAGTCGACGATGAAGTACCTGGGACTCGTCCTGGACAGTCGGTGGAACTTCGTGGAGCATTTCCGACGTTTGGCTCCCAGACTGGAGCGGGCCGGGGCTGCCTTGAAGCGGCTCCTGCCCAATCTAGGGGGTCCAAACGCCTCCTGCCGGAGGCTATACGCGGGGATCGTGTGGTCCATGGCCCTGTACGGGGCACCGGTGTGGGCGCGTTTGTTTAGGCGGCGGCCTGCCCGCAGGTTGAACGCGTCCCAGAGGGTCATGGCCACCCGGCTGGTCCGGGGATACCGCACCGTCTCCGGTGAGGCGGCGAGCCTCCTTGCTGGATTGCCGCCATGGGATCTGGAGGAAAAAGTCCTCGCGCATATTTGGGAGTGGCGCGAGGAGGCGAAACCCCGGGGCTTGAAACCGATGCCGCGAGAAATCGCGGCACAGCGGACAGAGCTCCGACAGGATCTCATGGTGGCATGGAGAGTGCGTTTGTCGCAACCCAGTGCTGGGCACGCCACTATTGCGGCGATAAGTCCCCTCTTTGAGGAGAGGCTGGAGAGGCGCCACGGCGTCCTCACCTTCCGCCTGACGCAGGTCCTCACCGGACACGGCTGTTTCGGGAGGTACCTTTTTCGGATAAGGCGGGAGGAAACGCCCGGGTGTCATCACTGCGTGGATCGCCCGGAGGATACGGTGGAGGTATGCCCGGCTTGGGCAGAGCACCGCCGTGTCCTCGTGGAAGCGGTCGGTGGCGGGGATCTCTCGTGTCCAGCCCTGGTCCAGGCCATGGTACGGAGCGAGAGGGCATGGGAGGCCGTCACCTCCTTCTGCGAAGCAGTAATGCTTGCAAAGGAGGAGGCGGAGCGCGTGAGGGAGAGGCAAATTTCGCGCCCTCACGCCCCTAGCCGCCGCAGAAGGAGACGCCCTGGGCGTCGGGCAGAAATTGATTCCCGGCCACCGTAGGCGCGGGCTTGCGGACGGTGAGCAATGGGTAATTCGCCGTCCGGGAAGGACCAAGCCTGGCTCGACGGCGCGTTGTGTTCCACGCGCGCCTCAAAGAGTGTCAGCGAGTGAAGGGGTCCGATGAGACCATTGCCTGCCGGGGTTGCGGGAAAGTCCGAAAGGGATATCGTGGTTCCCTGGCATTGCACAGGCAAGACAAGGAACACGGGTGGGTTTTAGTCAGTAAGAGTCTGACACGCCCTCCCGCTCCACCCAGAGCGGGAGGAGTCATTTGATGATTTCCCAAACAAAAAAAAACAAAAAAAGGCCTATTGGATGTTTGGTTTCGTCATGCGTTCTTAAAACGACTTTAAAATACCGTCTACTGATTTACTAAAAGAATTTATATACATAAATGAAATGGTAAAAAAAAAATATCTACATGTTATGCACTACAGAAGCACTAACTCTAAACTATTATTAATGCGGTACAAACTTCAAAGCTTGGAGTCAAGACGCAACCTCCTAATGGCCATGATGTTTCATGGCCTGTGTAATAACAGGTTCGCTTGTCCAGATATTACCAATAACCTATGTTAAATTGTACCTAGAACGTTGATGCGTCGAGAGGCACGTGTGCCCGGCTATTCCACACCGCAAGGTGCAGAACTCACGCTGGCGCACGGGCGCCTCTCCGACGCATTGTAGATACGTATAACACAAATTTCATCGATTTGGATATTTTCGCGCTTACACGCTTTAAGTTCAAAAAGATGGCTATTAACATGGCTAATAATCTTTGGAATAGTCTATGTATTTCCTGTAGTTAATAATATACATATAATTTTATTTTTTGCTATTTATCTGCTGGACAATGGGGTATATATAAATAAATAACCATCTCATACCTATTATTCCAAAATACTACGAGTACTTCTTACAACGCACACATTAAATTAAGTATCTAGAAACCACTATTTCGCGGACATTTGTGTGGGTTACACGTTAACCTAGTTTTTAAATTATTCTGTCACACTTGAATTGTAATGTGTAACTGTTTTATGTCCCAATAAAATAAAATAAAATCGGATAAAAATAGCACCAATATTTAGTAGAAATTTGTACTTAATAAATGCATAGTCCAACATCCTGCATATTCAGTATTTCAAAAGATATTAATAAAATAAATATTCCTTAACAATTAAATGTGATACGAGAGCCCACGACCAAAACCATGTATCATCGTTTTACGGCCAAAACCGTATAAAATCAAAATTCAAAAGTCATTTATTTAAACTAGGCTGAGAATCAGCACTTTTCGAACGTCAAAATTACATAAGACAGTCCCCCAAAACGCCCACCCTTCACCACTTCCTAGTGTTTTAGCTGGGAAGAAGAAGTGGCGCAACAAACTCCCCAGCAGCACAGCTGTCTGTTCAGTTAGGAAAAAAAAATGATTGTATACAATAATTTATAAGATAATTTACATTACGCAAAACACAATTTAAATTATAAATCATTATTTTAGATAATTCTGAACCTGATTCGGTAAGAAGTACCCGTCAGAAACGTCCCAGTTTTACAGGTGCCCATTTCTGCTATGGTAAAAAAAATAGGCAATGTAATCAATGCCCGGCGCCATAACACTGCTCAGCTGATCGATAACTTTACACATCTACCACACTGAGTACTGGCCTAAAGCAAAAAGTTACAACACTTGCCATACAATTCTTTCTTCTGGCTATTAATTTAATGTTATTGCTTTTTTTAATATTTGTTCAGTAAATATATCTGCAAAGTTACTACATACTCGTATTATATATGCGCATGGATGGGTTGTTTCCAATTAGTAAATAACCAATCCATACGCAGTAACATATTACTTAAACCACTTTCTATCCACCGTTGTGTATCCCGTTTTTTAGTCTTTGGCATTACAGTCTTACTATTGTTTTTAATGATATTTAAAAACAGTTTGTAACTTATCATAAACATTTAACGGGCAATCAATAAACAACAGTTGAGCCCAATCACAATCAGTGATTTTCTTAGCTACTATCTTAAAATTAATCACATACCGAGTTTACGATCAGTGCAGAGTCGCGTCGCATCGGTATCAAAACTCCAACCACATGATGATCCGACATGAAGCACTCAATAAACGACTGGGTATTACGCACTGTAAACCTAGTCTACGCAGGCAGTCCTTATATTACTATATTTGATGACTTTCACTTACTCCTAACAGATTTATGTATAAGTACTAACATGATGATATCCTCGTTTGCTGGGATCTTACTGATAACTCCTAAATTTCACCAATAAATAACAACTTTATCGATTTAGGTGGTCTGTATAGGAACTCCAAGGATATTATTTTATACTTGAGTGGTTAAAAGTGAGTTTGCCATGAAGGCCTTCCACAGAACTGGTCAGGGTTTTATTTGCATTAAACAATAGATACTCCTTAGCAGAAATAAGCATACCTCCTCCTCTTGTATTCGCTCTCGTGTTTGCAAATATATTGTACCCCTCTGTGTAATATAACGATAACTCGTCTTATCTCTGTCAGCACTAAGATTGGTTAAAGTTTTGAAACGTGCCACCTCGATAAGAGGTAGTGGAGAGGAGGGTTGTGTTAGTTAAGCCCCCCTCCCCCCCCTCATATCCCGCCGGAGATACATAGCTTTGAATTGTTGAGGGAGGTGGAAAGGAGAAGACAGGAAGAGGGTAAGTCATTCCCATCCACCAGTTCACAGGAGACACATTTCAAGGTCAATTTTAAACGTCTCGAAGGTCGAGGTCAAATTAAAAATGAAGTAAAGGTAAATAAAAAGTATTTGAAGTAAGGCGTACTCGACAGAGGCCCGCTTTGCGGGGCCCTATTTCAGTCTGCAGGGTTTTTAAGAAATCTAACATAAAGGAGATGACGGGGGCTCGTTGCCTCGCTATGTTCGCTACACTTGAGCTCCCGTCATCCCATTCGAGCCTAACCTGTCCGAGCCGGGATGCCCCAAGTCCCGAGCTCGCTTGGCTCGCTCTTGCATCCTAAGTTCTTGTTGCCTTTTTACTGAGTCGAGATGTGTCACTTTAGGCACCCTGCCATCCCCTTTGAACCTACCCGGTCTGAGCCGGGGTGCCCCAAGTCTTAAGCTCGCTAAGGTCACTCTTGATCCGTAAATAAGTAGTTTTTTTTTAAACTTAGTTAGGTTCCTAAAACTAATAACTTTTTATAAGAATTTAAAAAAATAGTTTCCGGCAAAAAATAAATATTGTGGAGGGTTCAGAAGATACTCTAGAACCCAAATCAAATAACCTCACCTTCTTTCTAGTGAGGTGCCACGTTTCTAAACCCAACCCCTATGATTGCTATCTATAATTTTTGAAAAAATCCACACTTCATTATAGTGTTTTCTTATCGACCGTATATTTAAGTATATGTGGGTTTTAGTTGTTGCTAGATATACTCTGATCCGAAGTGATTGCATTTTACCTCAGATCTAGTAAATTGACATTCCAATGTGATAATCGCATCGAAACGATCTACTTTTATTTGTTTCCTAACTGACCAGACAGACGTGGTCCTGTTCAATCATTCATACAAAAATCCCATAGAAAATAGGACGTTCACATTATATTCCCGAATTAGAAAATTTTCCGGGAAGCTTCCCAGCTTTTGCTTTTTATTTGGATGGATTTGGCAATTTTTTGTAACGTTAATAGTAACGTTACAAAAAATTGCCATTTCTACACAGGGTGGATTTTTGAGATGGGGCAGTAAGGTACCTTAACCGTTGTCGCTAGAAGAAAACGGTTTTAGGAGACTGGCTTTAACTTTTTGAGACATTTTGATCTGCATTTACAGATTTTGAAGATCAAGATTTTGTACTGTCAGCAAGAACTGCCCATTTTCTTGCCATTCACAAAAACCTTTTTTCATGCCAATCGATTCCGTTTCTTCTAAAGATTAAAAACTCTACTAACTGAGGTGTGAGTACCAGAAAAGTCATAATCGCAAAAAAAACTTTTCCCATACTTTAAGGTACGAAAAAAAAATCGAACGAATACCCGTTATAATTTTTCTTTTATTTTTTTGCAATAACTTCGTTTTCTTTGATTCTCGTCCAGCTCGCTCCACCTTTGTCGTTTTCTTCCAGCTTATTCACGCGTCCTTGTTACGATTTATTGCACTTTTCCATGCATATGCATTCATGTTTACTAAGGTTTGATTTTTGTTTCCGTTAATTTTTGGTACTCCAACAGATAGTCATATTTCTCAGATACGAAATCAACAAGATCGGCCAACTCAGTTAGATTTTTCTCCATTTTTGTTTACAACATCCATTTTCCTATTCATATCATCCAGGGTTACCGCAATATTCGATTCCTTAACCCTAAGCGAGCTTTACACTTTTTATGGAAGACTGCTTCAATTATCCTTTTCATTTAATGATCTCTTTCGCGATCGACACGACCTTATTGCATTTTTTATACTTCACCATTATTTGTGCGTATACACTATTACTAAAAACAAAACTTCTATTCTAGGTACTTAGTCCCAATTACGTATTTGACTTAGATGTGCGAAACACAGCCATACGCCAAACGCGCGCACGCGACTGCAGTAGTAATTTTCTAGATTAAAATAGTAAATTGAGCCAGAGGTCTTGTATATCTAGAAACAATTTTTTCAAACAAAATTTATCAAGAGGAAACCTAGAAGGACTTGGGTGAGGCCTTTGTCCAGCAGAAGGACAACAATGACTAGAAAAAAAACCTCCTTTTTTATAGTCGGTTCAAAAAGAAGAGGAACAAAAAATGCATTTTCAAAACTTGTTCTAGATGATTCTACTAATTACTAATTTATTTTTCATTTGTTTAGGCAATGTGACAATTCCTGCTGAGAGTAGCATAGTAGTTCATATATGGAGCATAAACAGAAATCCCAAATATTGGGGTTTAGATGCTGAAGAGTTTAAACCAGAAAGGTGGCTTAGTACTGACACTTTTCCGAATCATCCAGCTGCTTATGCTAGTTTTTCTCCGGGCCGAAGAGGGTGTATTGGTAAGTTGACAGTCTCTTTTCAGTTTTCACCACCATATCAATAATAGCAGTTGTGATTAACAAGCTATGATTGGAAGATTCCGTTTTATAATTTTGAAAAAGCGTCCGACATTGTATATCACTGCATTTTGGTCGATTAAGATGCTTATTTGATTTTAAAACACTAAACCAAGTATCAACTAAGATTTGATACTTAATTGTGTGATACATTTATAAAATAAATGTTTGTTGTCAGTTAGACATCACAAAAAACTGATTCGCTTAGTCTTAAAGCAAGGGTTCCTCAGGGTCGTATATTGTGGCATATTCTTATTCTCAATCTTTATATCATTTCAGGAAAAACGTATGCGCTGATGTATTTAAAAGCAACAATAGTTCCATTATTACGCAAGTTTAAACTTACGGCGAATCATAAAAAGCTGAAACTAAAATTGAAAGTAATGATGAGCCCTATATCTGGACATTTTGTAAAAATTGAGGAGAGGCGATTTAATAAATAACGTTATGAGATGTTTCTATTGTTTTTCCTTTTTTTCCTAAAACTTATTGAACAGACCTAGTTCGTGCATGTATTGTAAAAAAAAGTGAAACAATATCCTTATACAATAGCAAACAGTACTAAAAAAATAGTAAAAAAACCACAAACATATCTTTCACAATATTTTTATTCGTCGAAACACATTCAGTAGGTATTTTTACAGATTGATCGAATCATAACGAAGAAATATTTTATTGTTCTTTGAAGCGTAGTTACAATAATATTGTCCTTTAGTAGAAAACAGAAAACAATTCTTTAAAATCACAAATAGCAATCAGAATAAAAATAAAAAGTAATAATATTTATTGCGTAAAGATCATCCGAATGCTTACTATAGAAAATATGAGGAATCATATAGAAATATTATAGTAAGAGTTGCATGTAAAAATAATGTTTAAAAAACTAAAACAGAATCTACAAAAAAAAAACAGACATTAGGTTAGGTTAGGAGGATCAAGTACGGAATATAGTTTTCATTAAGTCTTAATAATAATTCTGAGCAAATAAAATCTCTTAAAAATCAACCATACATACAATTATATTTCTCAAATGATACAATAACAAAGTTCAATTTAGATAAAATAAATTCAACATACATAATTTTATGACACTTGTACAAAAACTTACAAGGTGCTTTTTCATTGAAATAATCAAATAAAGTATGTAAGGATCGTAGCAGGTGGCGTTCTGTAGTTTCTGTCTACCACATGGGAAGAAGGCGTGAGTTTATGTATGTACATATGTTATCAAATAATCAATTTAAGTGATTACTTCAAAACTTTTATACGGAGTTCAAAAGATTATTTTTTATGAAAATAAAAGAAAATTTCATAACAGGTTAGTAAAGAACAGTCATATTACTATTATTATATTAAGTTTAGTATAGTCTATTTCACAACATCTGGACTATGTGGCTCCACATTAGCAAAATAAAAATATACGAAAAAAAACTAAGGCTCGCTCGCACCACAAATCACTGAAAGCATTTAGCGTTAAACTTATTTTAAACATCATTCTGTTACTGTCATCTTCAAACAATCGAGAGAAACAGAGAGATGTTTTAGATACGTTTAGTAGTAAACGTAATGAAGTCTTTTTATACTGTCTAATTTTGACACAGGGTCCAAATTTATATCTGTCGATTAACGTGGATAAACTAAGCGAGTTGGGCTGCTGCAAGTGGGCTGAACCTTACAATTGAAAAATATTCTACAGAGTAGTGGTCTCGGTAGAATATTTTTAAAGTCACACCTGATTCTGGATTTTACTGACAAGCTTTCAGGGATTATATTCAAGAGTAGGTACTTTGAACAACTTTTGCGAAAAAATGCACCCGTTTCTTCCATTTAAATTTATTGTTGTATGAAAAAACAGATTGAGAAATTATCGGAAATATTCGAAATTTCGAAATCGGAATATATTCGATATTTCCGATTTTTTTAGTTGAACACTTCTGTTAGCCCTCCTTTCAAAGATATTCTTACCAAACGGCAGAGTTTACCCGAAGTAAACGTATTCTGACTAAGGAGTGACATGGGTCTGTAATTCTTTAGAAGGGTCTCCCTTTTTAAAGAAAAGGATCAGCACGCTCCTACGCCACTTTTCTGGAGTTCTCCCAAATAACCGGACAGAGTTTAAGAGCTCCCAAAACTCTTTCAGTACAGGGATTTCCTAATCAGTGAAGTTAACAGACGTAAATTAGCAGCTTAGACACAAAACTAAAGAAAGAGACAAAAAATCACTATAGCAAAAATTATAATGACTTTTGTCTAACACAGAATCGAAGCTATTTATTTTCATTTTGCCAATGTTAAAGCAAATTTCTAAACTATTTTAACAACAGTAAAAATTGCACAATATTTGACATCGATATATTGTTTAAAGGCGTTCATAACATTTTTATTCATTCTAAAAAAGAAGTCAATTAGTATACCAAACAAACATTTCATTTTTGTTCAATAATAATGTCATAATTTATATTCGTTATAATATTCGGACTACTTCATTGGTAAAAGACAAAGTATGACATTTCGTTATTATTATTTTTAATACTAAAACTGTAATCCAAAAAGATTTAAAATCTTGTGGCTCTTGCACACAATTACTCATTTTAGCGTCCACTGTCGTAATTGAAAAGACAAGGTCCACCAAAGTACATGGTAACTCATCAATGGATACTATTGTATACGGGCTACTGTTACATGAACCAATAAAATATGAGCCCAACTTTTTTGTACTGAAATCATTATACATTACAAACTCTAAAATATTGCTGACACTTAGAAGTACTGGTAATAAAAATAATCTCAAATACTTTAAGACTGAATCGAATCAGCAATACAATATTGCACAAAATAAGCTTCATAAGCAAATTGGACGTAATATTACGTTCGAAAGTAACATTAATAAATATCTATATGACATAACACACGACTAGCATCATAATACTTTTAGCTCCAATAAATAAAAAAATAATTTAATTGAACGTTTATAATGTAAAATACGAAAACATCCCCTTACACGCTTAGTAGTTAAATCGTACACCTTATTTCACAGGCCAAGAAACGATCATTCTATTTTAAAATTTAAACAGTCGATAGATCTTATAGTATATTAGAAAAATATTATAAATATAGCTGTTACGCTGTACCAGAGCACAAAAGAATCACGTGATAACAGTTAAATAGCCGAACTGTTAAAAAAGACTAGCTACAGGAAACACAATCTCATCCTGCATTCCAGTCTTATACAAGACACTGAAGAAACAATGCAGTGGATTGCAACTTGACTCGAAATATCGCACACTAAAATACCCACAAATCTTGACTGCCAAAATAACTCGGAAATCCGAGTTACAAAAACCCGAAAAATCGATCTAAGCTGTTGTTTTTAAAATAGAACATCGTGAAGTAATACTAGATCACAGTCTATGTAAATAATACATTTAATTAGATAAACATTTACCTAAAGTTTGCTTTACAGGAAACATGTTAACGTCAAAAAGACGCAGAGATTAAAATACTAAAAATTACTTTTAGTTTTTTTTGTTCTCTAAAAAATTCGTCCGGCTGAACAAAATTGTGAGGATTTGAAAATGACAGGTTATGTCTTTAGGTTATGTATTGGTTCATAAAATCATAACCAATCATCATGGTTTTCTGTTATTGCATTACATACATTACGGCTAACTTGTCACAACTACATTTTTATTTACTCCTCAAATTTTTTGTTTACATAATTATGACATGTATTTTATAAAATCCAAAATGTTGTTCAGCCGGAACATAAAACAAGTCCCACGTAATCTACTTAATACGAAGTCTCTAACAGTAGAAATGTACAACGGTAACGACTATTAGTAAAACGACATTTGACTCATAAGAGTCGAAGTAGAGAGTACAACCCAGTCCTCTCACGTCACTTTGTAGATCTCACGTCAACTTATCCGACGTCAGCTTGTCAAAAAACAACTTCCACTTGTCAAATACAGACGTCAATTTTGCATCTTAATTATTTGGCGTCAGAAATTAACACCTGTTAACCGAAACTCAGTTTTTTGACTTATTTATTCATTTGTAACTTGGTTTTCCGTCTTCAAATTGGCAACTGTCATTCAAAATTTTGACAGTTATGTGTTTTCTACAAAATGACGTTACAGCGACGACCCCCTTTTTGTCTAATCAATCGATTTGGACGGCTTCACTCTGTCCAGCTTATCAGGTTTTTCTGTACTATTCTGGCTACCCCTGAAAGAAAAGAGAAATCAGTATTTGTTAGGTTTGCACTTGCGGTAGAAGTTCTTATTACTCAGTAGGATACGTCGAACTCAAACGCCGGTTAGGTTAGGTTGGGTTTCTGGGGGTCTAGTATCGCTGTCGAGCCAGCGCTCATGATGGACCATGAGCGCTGGCTCGGGAAGAGGCACGGCTCCCTGTCGTTTCAGTGACGCAGGTGCTCTCGGAGCATGGCTGCTTCGGGAAGTACCTGTTTCGCATAAACAGGGAGCCGGACGCTCGCTGTCACCACTGCGTCTGACGGGAGGACACGGCTCGGCACACGCTGGCAGAATGAGTTACTTGGAAGGAGCCGCCGAAGGCAGTGACCTGTCGCTGCCGGCCATTGTCGAATCGATGGTCGGCAGCGAGGAGTCCTGGGACGCGGTGGTATCCTTCTGCAAAACAGTCATTTCGCAGAAGGAGGCTGCAGAAAGGGAGTGGGAGATTGTGTTCGCTAATCCGATCCACAGCAGACGCACCGGGCGATGGCGGAGGGCAGATAATGCCCTCTTCCAGCCCCAATGGGTGGACCGACGGATCTGGGAAAATCCGTCGCCCCCTACTCCTTAGGACCCAAGATGGTGGCGCGTAGTGTTCCACGCGCGCCTCTCTATGATGTAAGGGAGGTTAACACCTCACTCCCCTCTAACTCGAGGTGGCCCGCAGAGGCGGGCCGAGTGATCAGTGAGCGAGGCTGTGATGCGGATTGAATGGTGTGGTTGCCGGTGTGAAGTACAAGGGATATTTCAGCATTGTCTCCTATTATATGCTTCTGGTATTACAGATGTCCAACGTGGGCGAATACAATGAGGTGGGCCGTCAGCTTGTTGGCTACCCAATTACAAATCATATAAGAGTATGATAGTGCAGCACTCACCAGTTGAGGCTCAACCGTCACAACAGCTGGCACAGGCGCGCGCGCTGCTTGCCCCGCGCGGGCGCCGGCGGCGGCACGCTGGTGCGCGCGCCGTCGGTCGCAGGGGTGCTATTCTTTACTATTGGCGGCTTCTCGCTTTCCCGAGAGCTTGCCGCCGCGTACATTGATCTGAAACATGCTTTTGTTTTACTTTGATTTTACAACTGTTTCTTTTGGTGTTGTGTCTAATATTTTTTTATTATCTACCCTATATCTGAAACCGCAACCCCCAAAAAAAGGTTGTGAGAAAGGCTCGTCGCTGAGTTTGTTGATTTAGATGTGTTTCATTGATCGTTTTGACACTCGGGTAGTCGGGTAGTGTCGGTACACGTTAAAGCATTTACTTTCGTAAAAATTCTCACATCGAATTATCACATGACGTCTGTCAGTGTCATTTCTTGTTTTTGATTTATGTGATTGACGTCATAGGCGCGCTTGGCTTAAGCGGTTAAATTGACGTTACGTTTCGTTACGCTTTGCATTTGTAATAATATAATTTTTATCTGTATCCGAATGTTGTGGTTCAACTTTTTTTGTTATGTTTGATATGTTATGTTTTTTTTTATACCTGTGTTTTTTTTAAAAACCATTTATGCCTTATCTTTTTGTGTTAAAATCTCTTCCATCAACAGCGAATTGGTGTTTTTATTAGTTGAGCGTTCTAATTACTGTTATTGTTTTGTTTGTATGCATTGTAGTTAATAGTTTTATCCTTATTTTTTTTAAGTTTTTTTTAGTTTTTATTCGTAGATATTTATACATATTATTATATTCGTAAACTATGATCGATTTCGACCTTCATGATGATTTTTTCTCTTGTTCTTCCTCTTCTGGCAGTTTTCTTAGTGCGGCGAGTAATTCAGCGAGTTCTTCCTCTCCTCTTAATCTGGGCGATCAGATTTCCACTTTGCTGTCCCACCTCCCCAAAAATCTCAACATAGCCCACATCAATGCCCAAAGTGTTCCTTGCCATTACTCTGATCTTCTGGCTTCCATTAACAGTGCACATATAGATGCTTTGCTTATCTCCGAGTCCTTCCTCAAACTCTCTCTTTTATCTATTCATTACGCGCTTCCTGGCTTTATCCTTATCCGTAATGATAGAACTGGGAAGGGTGGTGGTGGTGTTGCCATTTACTTGCGTAATGATATTCCCTACAAGGTTATCAGCACATCACTATCCTCCTACTCGGGGTCAGCGGAGCATCTATTTCTCGAAATTTCCCTGCATCATGCTAAAATGCTACTTGGAGTCGTTTATAGCCCTAACTCCAGTGTCGATTACTTTGACTCTTTTGATTCACTTTTAAATAATTTCTGTCCCTCTTATGAACACGTCGTCTTGATGGGCGATTTTAATACTTGCCTTCATAAAAACAACAATCGCTCTCACAAACTTCAATCTCTCTTATCTTCCTATAATCTCTGTATTCTGCCTCTTTCAGCTACGCATCATTCCCTAATTGCACGCCTTCTCTGTTAGACCTATTGATAGTCTCTAATTCCAATAATGTATCTGTCCACGAACAGCTCACTGCTATTTCTTGGTTCCCCTTTTTTTTTTTTTTTTTTTTTGGTCTCGGGGTGGAAAATCCAACCACCCCGGTGTTCCGACTCACACCTACGCCGGGGGTCGCGGGAACGAAAGAATCTTCCGCAACCCCCGACTGGTGCCAGCCCGCCGCAGCGGGCCCCTCCTCCTTCATCACCGGCGCACCAGAACACATGGCACGCCGTGACCAACCCAGGGACCAAACCAGCACATGGGCGCCAGACAGCCCCTTGTCTAGGCGCCCTTGGCCCCTCTTCGACGGGTCAGGTAATTGGCCCCGCCGTCTACCAATTTTCGGCCGCAGAGGATAGGGAGAGCGGCCTACGACCTACCGACACTCCTCTTCCCCTGCGGCCCCACCGCGTTCGCCATCGGACGGTGGCGACCCCGTCAAGGCCGCGGCAGGGAGGGAGAGCGCTGTACCGCAATACACCTCTCCAGCCGCGGCCCCGAAACTGCAGCCGCGATGCCCCCGATACACGACATCGCGGCCCGCCTCAGTTGCGATGTCGCCACCGCAACCTACACGTTGGCCGCTACGTCATGGGCTTGGGTCAAAAAGCCCTGACGAGCGGCCCCTCCTCGGGTTCCTCTTGGCTTCACCGTGGTTGGGCACCCACGGCTACTGAGCCCCCCCGCAACGACAATGCGGGAACCCTTCGGGGGGGGCGGAAACCCTTCGGGGGGGTGGTTCGACTCCTATCTTAAGGCCCGCTCGCAGCAGGTTCGTCTCAATGAGTTTTCTTCTGATTGGTGCTCTCTTACCGCAGGTGTACCTCAGGGTGGCGTTCTCTCTCCTCTTCTCTTTTCTATTTTTATTAACTCTGTCACCAGAGTCATCTCTTCTCATTTCCATCTCTATGCCGACGATCTGCAGATTTACAATAATTTCGTATGGGAAGATGCGGAAACCGCCGTATCTGCCATGAACAGTGACCTGGATTTCATTGGCGAGTGGTCGCGGTCCTTTGGACTGCAAATCAACTCTAGTAAATCCCAGGCCATGATTATCGGCGGCAGGTATATACGGAATAGGCTCGATGTTGCGTCATTGTCTCCTCTTTGTCTGAATGGAGTTCAGATTGTTTACGCAAATACAGTTAAAAAACCGGGGGTGACCATGGACTCGTACTTATCGTGGGCTGCCCATGTTGCTCAAGTCAGTCGCAAAGTGCACTTTACGTTCCATTCGTTGAAATGCCTCCAGAGCTTCTTGCCCTTGAACACAAAAATCTCCCTTGCTCAAATTCTCATTCAGCCCATTATAGATTACGCCGATGCCTGTTATTTGGATGCCACCGAGGAGCTTTTAAATAAACTGGAGCATTTACAAAATATATGTATTCGTTTTATTTTTAACCTTAAAAAGTATGATAACGTCTCTAACTTCCGCAAGATACTCAAGTGGCTCCCTATTCGATTTCGCAGGAACTCTCGGATATTGTGTCTGCTATTTAAACTCCTTCGTAATCCTAAAACTCCTTCCTATCTGCGGGAGCGCTTTTCCTATGCCCGTCCTTCTGATGTGCCTTGCAGGTCGCATCTTAGAAACCTGCTTAAGTGCCCTCCCCACTCCACTTCCTTCACCGTGCACGCGGTGCGGTTGTGGAATTCACTTCCGCCCGACATTAGGGACTGCCAAACTGTTGCAGTATTTAAAAGAAGAGTGAAAGAACACTATCTTTCCACTTTGTCATAGTTGCGTAGGTATTTATGTTGTATTTTATTTATTTTAAAAGTATGTATGATTGTATGTTTGTTCGTAAGTAATTTGTTTTATTTTATTGAGTGAATTGTTTTGATTTTATGTATTTTACTTTCTCTCTACTCTTACACACGGTGTCTACATCTCTTTTTGCCCTCTGTCCTATCGCAGGTATGCTGGAAGAGATTTCTTTAGAAATAAGCATCACCTTTGTACGTATTTTTCTGTTCTTTTAATCTTGTCTGTTTATTTATGTGTGTACATAAATAGTTAAATAAATAAATATATCTTTTAATTTTTTTTGATGACAACGATGACTTTTATTGCCATAAATACAATAAGTCAAAGTCAAAGTCAAAGTCAAATAATTTATTTCAATTAGGCACAAAAAAGGCACTTTTGAACGTCAAACTTTACAAAAAATAATAAAACTGATTCTAGTCGCCCATTCCAAAAGGTAGTTTTCGTATGGAGAAGAATGGGCAAGAAACTCCACCGTTACTCTTTTTAAAAAAATCATTATATCTTGTATACACTTATTATATAATTATATGTGAAGACAATGCACCTAGAATAAGATTACTATACCACGATAGGTAAAAAGAATGAAAAATGAAGGAATGACATAATTATGTGATAGATGCATGGTGCTCACATACTTACAAACATTGTAAAATTATACTATATTTCTAACATTATAATAAGTAACACTAATAATAATAAGTCAGTGTGTGAGTTCAAATAATCACAAAAAATAAAATAAAATAAATGTTTAAAAAAATAATTATACAATTAAATTAGCAACCAGTTCGATTTTGTCTAGATTCTGAATTGTCCTATGGAGCAGGACCAGCATGTTTCCAAGCATTTTTATCTTGGATATAATCCTCTAATTTGTAATATGCTTGTTTACAAAGTGTACTTTTTATATGATTTTTAAATTTTCTTTCATTTAATTCTAATATATCACAAGGTATTCTGTTGTAACATTTAACACAGTACCCCATAAAAGATGTATTTACTTTAGATAGTCTGAAAAAAGGTTGATCTATTTTATCTTTATTTTTAGTATTAAAACTATGTCTATCACTTATTTTATTAAAAAGATGTAGATTTTTTCTCACATACATAATATTTGAATAAATGAATTGGCAAGGTACCGTCATAATATTAATCTTTTTAAATAGTTCCCTGAGAGATTCGCGACGACGTAGATTATAAATGGCTCTGACAGCTCTTTTTTGTAAAACAAAGATGGATTCAATGTCAGCAGCCCGACCCCACAGTAAAATGCCATATGACATAATACTGTGGAAGTAGCTAAAATAGACCAAACGCGCGGTTTCTACATCTGTTAACTGTCTTATCTTTCTAACAGCATAAGCGGCCGAGCTTAGCCGCCCCGCGAGAGATGTTATATGGGGTCCCCATTGTAATTTCTCGTCTAGCGTGATTCCAAGGAAAACTGTTTGATTAATAAATTCCAGTTTTTCTCCATTCAATACGATGTCACATTCGCTACTTCTAACATTTGGTAATTTAAATCTAATGCATTTGGTTTTTTTATTATTTAGTACCAAATTATTTACCGTAAACCAATCTTGGACCTGAACAATAGAGCTATTCACGTCGTCAAGATTTGGTGACCGTCGGTTTATTTTAAAGATCAATGATGTGTCATCTGCAAATAACACCATCTTTGGCTGATTTAGAAATATTTGGGGTAAATCATTAATATAAACTAAAAAGAGGAATGGACCCAATATCGAACCTTGAGGAACGCCCATTACCATTTCAGACCCTAATGAGTTTGTGCCGTTGACTTGAACTTTAACCTTTCTATCTTTCAGGTATGATCTTAACAAATCATGAGCTGTGTTCCTAATCCCATAGTGGTCCAGTTTCAGCAGCAGTGTCTCATGGTGTACGCAATCGAACGCCTTCGAGAGGTCGCAGAAGATTCCAATGGCATCTTGTGCTTCTTCCCAAGCGTTAAAAATGTTCTTTATTAGGGTGACACCGGCGTCAGTGGTACAGCGCCCTTTGGTGAAACCGTACTGTTGGTCATGAAAGATGGAATTTTTATTAAAGTGACGTAACATTTGATTGAGTATCAACTTTTCAAACACCTTACTGAGAACTGGCAGAATTGACACAGGCCTATAATTGTTTGGTTCCTTACTATCACCGGATTTGAACAAAGGAACTACTTTACTGTGTTTCATGAGATCCGGAAAGACGCCTTGGTCTACACTAGTGTTAAATATGAAAGCTAGATAAGGCGCAATGGTTTCGATTACTGATCTACATACTTTTACAGACATTCCCCACAGATCTTCTGTTGATTTAATTTTAAGATCTTTAAAAGCTTTTTTAACAGCCTGGGGGTCTGTATGCTGAAACCTAAACTCCAAAGGGCATGCCTTTACATTCTTTCTAAGTAAGGCAGCAGAAAGCGCGGGTGAGGAATTTAAAGCTTCAGTGGTTTTATGGGGAATATTAGCAAAAAAGTTTTCAAATTCCTGAGCTATTTCTACATCTGAGTTGATGGGACCATGTGCAGTCTCTAAATTAAATTCAGTATTACGCTGTTTTTTCCTACCGGTTTCATTATTAATTATTTGCCAGGTAGTTTTTATTTTATCATCAGCTGATTTTATTTTATTGCTAATGTGAAGAGCTTTAGCCATTTTGCACACACTTTTAAAAGTTTTAGAATATTTTGCAACATACTGATGAAAGCTTGTATTATTCATATGTTGCTTTAGGCCATAAAGTTCAAAAAGTTTTTCCCTGCTTTTACGAATACCTGGAGTCGCCCAATCACTAAATAAGAATTTTGTGTAAATAGTTTTAGTCTTTAGTGGAAAAGTGTCAATGAATTGTTTGTTTAATAGTGAAAAGAACTCTGTGTAGAACTCATTTGGGTCACATATATTATCAAAACTCTGAATACATAATTTACTTGCCAAAACATTATTTAATTTCTCTAGATTTCTACATGTAATTGGCCTAAACCTTATTTGAATTTTTTGTAAAGGCATGTAGGAGCAAAATGTTATTGTTTGTCCACTGTGATCAGATGGCAACTTATTTACAATTTGTTTATGTAAGTAATCACAATTACAGAAAATATTATCTATACAAGTGGCAGAAGAAGCTGTCACTCGGGTTGGTTCATTAAAAACATTTGACAAGTCAAATGACCTGAAAAGACTTAATAGTTTGACAGTATTAACGTTATTTTCTAATATATTAATATTAAAATCACCACATATGATTATTGACTTACTACTACCATTTAGTTTATTTAACACATCTTCCATTACAGAATCAAACATAGATAGATTCTGGTAACTTGGAGGTCTGTATACACATACTATAACATGCTTATCTAGCTCAACACAGGACAATTCAATGGTGTGTTCAACAGACAGCCCGATTATGTCTTTTCGTTCTTTCGATTGAATAGAATTTTTTACTAATATTAATGATCCGCCATGTATCATACGTTTTCGGCTGAAATGGCTAACTACATAATAATTATCATAGTTAATTGACATTACTTGATGATCTTTTAACCAATGTTCTGTTAAACAAACAACATCAAACTTAGTATTTTCTAAAAACAATTCTATTTCCAGTAATTTGGAAGAGCAACCTTGGATATTTTGATTGAATAATTTTAAAGTATGTTGCCCCCCTTTTGGTTTTTTCTTATGTGTAATATTGCCAGAAGATACCTTTTTATTATTCTCTAATAATAATTGGTTATTTGAAGGGGTAACTTCTGTTGTCTTACTAACTAGTTTAAAAAGTTATCCGGAGTGACCTCCACAACTACAATGGAAGAGTCTAGAATGTCTGTATGAATTCCAGCAGGAAGAGAATACCCTATCTGACTGGTAGTGGCCTCCAAAGATGTTGGTATTATAGGTGGATCCTCCTTCGTACATGATGACTCATAATTAATCACTATGTTGTTAGTATAGCTAGACAACACAGACTTGTCACTAATACTACAATTTGTTATATTAGCTATAACCTCGTTAATATTATATGCTATTAACATAGCAATCATATGTCTACATTCCCAAGACAGAGATAAAGTTCTCTGAGTTAACTTAAAACCACTAACGAACTTGTTAGTGTCAAAAAACAATAATTTGTCACTATGACAACATGTCAGCCTGTGAATAGTACTATTCAATAATTCCAGTCTAGGCTAGTTATAATTTGATTTCAATGGTTTTATTGGACGGCTTTTCGGTATCTAACTCATGTTCTCGCGGATCTTAGACTGTGGGTTATTGCTAATATTTTAACCATTCGACTGTCATTTTCTAAAAGAATATCGAAGCTTTTAGGTCTGAACCATCCGCTCATGTGTTTCAAAAGTAACTCAGAAATTGAAGAAAAACAAATGAGATAAAACCATTTTGTATTTCTTATTTTACCATGCCGAGTTACTTTGAAAGATTGACTAAATTTAGAATTATTATTCAAGCCAAAACGGTAGCAAATTATAAAATGCTGATAAAAGTGTACTACTCGTACAATACTTAATTAAAAGGGATATTATGTTATCATCTGTAAAATTAATTGCTGGCCTACATGACTACTTAAAGCACGCTGTAAAGAACAAGATCATTCACTTTTCAGCATCAGAACAATATTGTATGATAAAAATCTAATCTACAAATAGAAAAAAAAAACTCTACAAAAGATTGCTCAAGCATAGGCCAAGTAATCCCAACAACAATGCAAGAGCCTTACCTCGTCAGCTTACTCCTTGCGGGCCTCGTCGTGAAGTTCGTACTCTTCCCTCTCCTCAAGGAGTGGAAGGAGGTCTTCAACGGCTTCACCAGCGCCATGCTGCTGCTGCTCTCAGGGATCGGTTTTGTACAGTTTAGGGTCTGGACTGTTAGCTCCACGTCTTTTATTGGCTCGTTTAAGGCTGGAAATAGAATACAGTATAATATTTTATTAATTTACCAAGCATTTAGACAACTTGGGGGATGCAAAGACAAACAAAGTCTGTTATATTGGATATGATCATGTTAATGTCCCTTGGCAGGTTAAGCAAGTAATACGAATCCAACAAAAAGACAATAAAGCCTCATTTAATTCCAAGCAACAGTCAAATTAACTTTCTGAGATACATTAGACTAAGCGTGTATGTATTAAGTTCGCACATACGATAACTAAATGCAAAATGCAAAATCCTGTATATGGCGGGGCGAACTTGACGCTTATAGGAGGGATTGGTCCATATTAGCTCAGAATCGAGTTGAGTGGGAAAAGCAAAGGGAGGCTTTTGCCCTGCAGTGGGACAATAAGGTCTTATTACTACCTATTATATTATTATTATTAAAATAGAGCGGTTTGTTTACGCGATGTCGATCTTAGAAGTAAAGCCAAAATTATCAAAAGCTTGTAATTCCTTACCAGTGAACTCCTCAATAGGCTTATCAATTGTATCATGGTCGATCCACGTCAGCCCCATCTCCACCTTCTCTGCGAGGTCCTGCCAGCGCTGGCGGTTGTCCATGGTACCGGAGTACAGCGGTAGGATCCACGGGAACGTGTCGGAGAGGACTTTGTACAGGGGGAGGCAGATCATGTCGATGAAACCCACTTGCATTTGGGGCAACTCGTCTTTCTTTTCTCTGGAAATGGAAATTGGGTAATTGACATACTGTTGGATTACAGATTGTCTGATACTGAAAAATATTCTACATTGTCGATCTTTGCTATATTTCCCAGGAATAAAAATACTGCACGCGCTGGACTTTACTAAAAAGTACTATCAACCACACGTCAAAGACGCAGCTCAAGTATTACCACTGACACGACGTGATTGACCGTAACTACTCGCACTGACAAATAACAAATGAAAACCAGACCGAAAAAAAGGGACGATATTAAATCCGTTAATTATTTCCCCATGTGAGTATAGTGAATTTCTCCATCTTCGCTGTCGATGCTGTTTTATATTGAAAATCAAGAAAAAAATCAGATAAAGTAAATGGTAATCACCTGTCCATCATAGCAATAGGCTGTTGGTTCAGCTGCAGTTTCTCCAGGTCTCCCTGGTCGAAGAACTCGTCGGCCACAAGCTTGGCGATCTTGTGCTGCACCTCCCACGGCTTCGCGATCGCTGACACGTCGCATGCTGTCATCATCATGCCACACAACACTGAAATATTATAAGAAAGATCATTTAGAACTGAAGCTGAAGAACGATATAGGTACAGTACTACTATTTTCTTAATGTCCCTCGGCAAACTTCGTGTTTCGTCGTCGGATTTCTATCAGTTGCCCTTTGCACTTGTTGCAGACTCTCAATCGACTTGGAAGTATACCGGATAAATATTTATTTTAGTTGCATGCCTACACGTTGAACATAAGGACCTTCTCTTTTTTGGAAGTCGGTTAAAGAAGTATTTTATTTGGTTTATATTTTTATTAATTTCCGTAGTATTTATATAATATTGAAAAGTAGTAAATGTTATTATAAATACAGAACCTTCTTTTTTGAAGTCGATTAAAAAGGAAAATAGTTTTACAGCTCTCAGTTCACACGGAAATCAAAACAATAAAGTACTTAGTTCTGAATTCAAATTATTATACACGATAAATTGTAATACTTAATAAAATTGATGGGCATGGAAATTAGCATTCGTTTGTATTCGGAAATGCGATGATTCCCGAGGGACATTAAGAAAATAGCTGTACAGAACATTAATTAAGAACTACTTAAAAATAATAATTTTATTGTGGATTATAAAATAGTGCGTTAGGAAAATAACTACAATGCTTCGACTGTAAATATACCAAAGAATCAAAAGTAGGCAGGATTTTAATCTTTATAATAATTTTTCCAAAATATTACATTTATTTAGTTTTGTAGGCATCCTGTGTGATTTACCTTGTGACGTTAAAATATTTCGAATTCAAACCTGATAGTTATCAGAAATCAAATATAGTAAAAATTATCAAAAACTCACATTCTTTCTTCTCCGGACTCTGCCAGTCGAATTCCCCGTTCTCCACCAGCTCGTGGAACTTTGCCCTCTTCTTGAAGTACATCGCCAGGTCTGTCGACAGGATTGCCGTCTCCACCACCCTCATGACGTCTTTGTAATCGCATGGTGATAGCGCCTGGAAGATCAGAGGATGGATTATATTCACAAGTTCAGGTAACACTTTTAGTGGTATGAGGAACAGGGTGCAAAGAAAAAAAAAAATCTACAGAGGATGAGTAAACTCATACTCTGTAGAAAAGGGTGGATCCTCCGACCAGACGGGTGTCGTGTCTGGCGGGCAACTGCCCAATGGTTGATGTTGGATAGTCTTATATGTATATGTCGTTCGCACGGTAAACTCTTTTTTTTTTTTATACGTTGCCCCACACTAGGAATTTCTCCTGTATTGTGGGTGCCTAATTGCGTGTATTATATTTGCGCGACACAGGATTTGTGTGACGTTAGGTCTTTGATGCGTAGTTCGCATGTGGCGATGTACAAACATGCACACACTTGGCCATTCCACTTTCGTCACGGTGTCGTAAGAATTGTTAGGTAATTGTAGTAAAAAGTGACAAGTGGATTTTGTTAGTTGGGTAACGGTATTAATACCGGTATTATGTTAATACTTCTGCATCATTACTTCAATCGATATATACCTACTATGAACCAACTTCATTCATAATTTGTAACTTTAGTAATTTTTGTATTCGTTCATGCACCTATTATTATTCACTAGCTGCGCCCCACGATTTTACCCGCATAAGTCTCGACCCTGTGGGAATATCGGGTTAAAAAGTATCCTATGTCCCTAATCTAGGTCATGGTCTACATATATGCCAAATTTCTTCCAAATCTGTTCAGCCGTTTTAGCGTGAAAGCGTAACAAACAAACTCAATTGCGCATTTATAATATAAGATCAGTATTGCTGATTTTAAAACCTCTGACTGAGGTATTCCACTACTTCATATTGCGTTTCTAGCAATCCACAGTTACCATACTGGGCTAGCGGGAAGGTTATTGCTTTTCGAAGCAGGTATCAAAATATACTCCTTCTATATAAAAATTACGTTAGCAAAACTCACCTGAAAAATATTATTACTCTCACTATTCAAAATCATGACACACTGATCGAAATGGTGGTGTTCCATCGTGGAAGTCGAGTACAATATCGCGAGTGGACTCTCTGTCTTCGTCTGGAACGCGTTGTTGGTTCCTCTATGGTCCAGGTCGTGACACAGACAGGCCACCAACAGGCCCAGGATCTCCAGGTCAGACATGAACCGCTCCATCTTGCCAGTCTTCAGCATAGCGAACATGGTTTGAGCAACGTTGAGGGCGTGTCTCCAGTTGTGGTACTTTACTGGGCGGTAGTTTTTTTTTACGCTTAGTATCCAGCGGCAGAGTACCTGGGGAGTTATGAAAGGCATTCTAATGAAGTAAAATAACAGTCAAATAGTTGCCTATAAAATTATATTCTCTTATTATTCAACTGGCATGCAAGGATATTCCTCGCATTTTTTAATAGGAGGTACTTCATATAAGTAGATGGTCACTTACATCATATGGTACGTGGAACTTCTCAACCAGGTTGCACTGTAGGAACATACGAAGAGTCGCTCTACAAGTATCCTCATCTGATAGGTCGAAATCTGAAACAAAGCATTAAGAAGAAAGATTCATTGAAATGAACAGAAGAGTTTCTGACATTGCCATGCAATAATTTTGTATTGCTATATGGCTAGGTGTCAAATATCGCAAAATTTGGAACTATATGCCTAGCCACGTTTCTTCGAATTTGTAGTCCGTCCAGCAATGGATTAGGAGAGGTCAACAGGAGGTTTGCGTGTTGCAATCACTATGTGACGTATTGGGTATAAGGCAAGACACTTTTCAATGTTTGGCTTACCGTGAAACTGAAAGCTGTACAAGTTGTAGAGTTCCGCTGAGGGGATATTGTCTTGACACAGCTTGCTCGTATCTTCTGTCGATGCTGTCGCGTGGTATGATAGGCATTCTAACGCCACCTGTTGAGTCAAATTGGTATTATTTGGTTGTTCCTTACGAAGTTTAGATGAAACGTGATAATCATAATCACACTGAAGAAATATTTTTTTCGCAAAAGGCCCAGTATACGAGAGTTGGACGAGGTCACTAAGGGGTTTATGAACTTTGATAGCAGTTGCAAAAATATAAAGAGATTTCTGAGTAAAGCAGGCCGCGAATATTTTGATAACTAGGGCCAGTTCATACACTGATTCTAATGACATGATCTAAGGTGAGTTAAAACGATGTCAGTACCTTTTGTTTAGCCATCAGCTTGCAAGCATTCTCGTACATCTGCGTGTTATGTATGCCGAGGCCACAGAAGATGGCGAACGCTTCGAATATCGAAATGTCGCCTTCCGTGAACTGACACCCATTCTCCTGGAAATAACAATGTTAATGTTAGTTTTGGTAATAAAGATTATTCAATTTATATTAATAGTTTTTTTGGTCATCGTCAGAATCCTTTTGAAGCATGAGTATGACTGTGACAGAACGTTTGCAAGCATCAAGCATCGTTTATATTGTTTTATTTATTTTAATACCTAGGCAGGTACCTACTGCTTGAAAAATAGTCCACCCATTGTGCTCTTTTATAATTTCTAACGTGACGTTATTATCGTAGACGTCCACGGCATCACGATAACACTGGGCAATTGAATGTATGGAAATATATGAAGACGTTTTTAAATTTCCGTCCACGACAACGTTACAGAAATATGGACGTGGACCTCCACGATAATATCATCGTTAGAAATTATAAAAGCTCACAATAATTCCAGCTTAAGGTTGTATACATTTGATCATGCATCATGCCAATGTATTTCTGACTCAGGTGAAGAGTATTTTTGTAAAATTAATTATTATATCCGTTAAAGTAGGCACAATTTTCATTACAAAATTTTATATTCTTAATTCCCTCTTCACTAACCTTATTAATAAGCTGTGCAACTCCAATGACATCTTTGTTAGCGTTGACGATGGGCATGCACAGCATGGTCCGGACGGTGGCCGCGTCGTCCACGGACACATCTGCCACGAACATGCCGTTCTCTCTCCGCCAGTCCGACACGTCGGAGATGTTTAGTGCCTTGTTTGATTGGGCCACCTGGAAATTGGAGAGGTATGAAGGTGTTGCACATTTAAAAAAATACTCCATTGTTCATTATTCAATTATAATACCTTATTCTAATTTACCAATTTAGAGGAGCTCGTGGCTAAGTAGTAACTGCCGAGTCCTGTATAACGAACTGTAATTAACTAACCATGAGGATGATGTCCTAAACCAAGCATATGACCGATGACTTTCGTATTCGAAAACTGTAGGAAGCAAAGGAGAACACTGGGCTTGACTCGCTGCTCGTTATCAAGCTTAACATTGAGAGCCAACAGCGAGCCCGCAATATACCTAGTTGTTTAAGAGTCTTGGTTGCGCGTACAACAGAGTGTTGAATTCGTTCATTTATAAAATAGCCCATTGCTGCTAAATTTAATCAATGTTTCAGATATAAATGCCAAAATAACAATAATCCCTCTTATTCATAAACGCTGTTTAAAGTTAAGAAACGCTTAAACATTAAAAAAGTATGGTTAAACAGGCGCTAACTAAACTTAAACTTTAAGCAGCGCTTATAAATAAGGGGAATATGTATAAATAATTATATAATATAAAATTCCTCACCGCCAGCGCAATACTCGCGAGCGTGGAGCGGTAGTCGTGCCGCGGCGTGAGCGTGGTGCGCGACTGGTGCGCGCCGAGCTCGAACAGCGTGTGGAAGCGCGTGGGGGCGGGCGGCGGCAGCGCCGGCATGGACGACTTCTGCCCGCCCGGCCGCTGCACTATGCGCTCTAAGTGACTCTGGAAGAGACAGGGAGGATTTTTAATGTTGATCTAAAATATCATATTCTATCTAAGACTTTATTTACATGATGATGAAGAAGTCGTTTGGTTAGCAATCCCCTTTCCCTCTCCCCTTACACCGTCCTGGCAAGCCCGGTGCGCCGGCTCGATAGTTGACACACCGTCACATGTTGGCTAGGGAAGTTCACGCTCGCGTCGCTCATTCTCATCGGCGCGACTTGCCCGTGAGACTTCCCTGTCTCCCACGGTTGTCTCAATTTTCAACGGTTTTCTTATTTAATTTGATTACGAGTACATGTATAGTCATGAATCTATTAAACTCAGTGTAATCCCCATATTGGGTAAGTGTTGAACATTGTCGCTTTTTATATTGTGTGCACGCCCTAAGTTGATCTACTTGATAATATGTAGATAATTATTATCTAGTAGGTCAACTTAGGGCGTGTACCTATTTGCTCATAATTTGTTATTGTATTGAATTAGTATGCCTTCCGCCTGATTATTTCTCTATGCAACATATTTGCCATTAGCTCTGTCTTGCACATTGACTCAAAATGTGCAAGTCATTTCGTGCTTCTCACTTCCATTCCATCCATGTAATTCCGTACTGATTGTAACAACCACAGACCACCTTCATCAGCGCACTAGTACATCTGGCTTTGCTTATGCCTTGGTGACACAATCAGTGGAGATGACTATTGTGACACGCTAGACGTTATATTTCTAGGGTCCAAAGTTCCGGTTCACCTACCGGTTACCATCCAAAGTTCCGGTTGCTACCATCTACAATTATTATCGGTGGCATCCGTACGCTGGGTTATGTGCCACCACCTTCCTGATATCTGACTGTCGTCGAGCTCCGTACCGGGTACTTATTTTACCCGCGTGGCCACGTCGAGCTACGAGTACATACGGGTCAGGCACGAGCAACCGCCGACCGTCACCATTTCTGGCGTCTGCAGCGTGGCACATCCGCTCGGGTCATCGTCGCACCAGACTGAACCAGGAGAGTACTGCGCTACTCCCAAGGGAATTAAGGGAATCTTGTGACTATAAGTCTACCTACCCCTTTTCTCGTATTTTTATGTTGACAAGGTTACTTGGTTTTGTTTCAACCCCGTAAACCCTTTCCGTCACAACCTAATACAAAACTTGAAGTTAGGCTCTATTAGTATTGTAACATTCATTCACTTACCGATTCACAATGATCCGTATCTGAAATAAACACGGCACATCGTTCACACTTCAGCAGCTCCCTCGCCTCAGTCATGATCTTCGTGACCAAGCACTCCAGGTTGCTCTGCTCCTCGAAGATACTTCTGGCCAGCGCCAGCAAGATCTGGTTCCTCTTGTACTCCAGAACAGAAGACTCGAAGAGCTGCGCATTCTGAATACCGATGCCGCAGAATGTGAGGTACCGGCGAAAGACTTCCACGTCTCGGGGGGAGAATTCTTTGGATCCTGAAATAGACCACTATTATGTAAGAAAAGTTTTATTTTTCTATTGTCAACCCTTGCCCCAGCATGGGTTAATTACCCCATGCTAGGGTCAAGTTATTAATAGAAAAATCGAGAAGGAAAGATATAATAATGTTTAAAAACTGGGGTAGATTCAAGTGGCTCTAGTAATTTAAACTAAATTTCTTATTATAACATCAGAGGGCTTAGACTAGTGACTAAAGCTTTCAAAGTGTGTCGTACTTCTACAACTATTTTTAATAAAATCGACATAAGCTTTTCGGTAGCTCATGTCTGTCCCATACATTTATGACTTTTTGGTAGCTCATGTCTGTCCCATACATTTATGACTTTTCGATAGCTCATTTCTTTCCCATACATTTATGACTTTTCGGTAGCTCATGTTTGTCCCATACATTTATGACTTTTCGGTAGCTCATGTCTGTCCCATACATGTATGACTTTTCGGTAGCTTATGTCTGTCCTATACATTTATGACCTTTCCATCATCGCTATTGCTGATAGAATGAGACTTTGTCTAGGCCATTAGGGCCTCCTTGGTTTCACCCATAGATAGTACCCATATATTACTTTCCTCTATGGATAGTACCTATTCTATCTACGGTTTCACCAAATCACAAAATGACGGAAAGGTGGTGGGAAGGAAGCTAAGATAAAACACTTACTGAGGAAATAAGTAGGTATCCATCATGATTATGCTCTCAATAATACAAAACTTTAAAGCTCACAAAATGAACACAACAAACTTCAAAATCCTACAAAATAAAACAATTTTTCTTTAAAAATGAAGCACGAAGCTTGGCTCAGTCACGAGTTTGTCATAAATTTAGTTATAACAGTTAGGAACCAACAAAGGCTTTAGAGTTGCGAACGTCGGAAACTTGGTGAAAAGTCGATGCGGCGGAATCTGCACCAAATTCAATTATGATTAACTGGAGAATATAGATCATTATAATATGTATACGACTATACGAGGAACTGGCTTGAAAGCATTGCATTTTAAGTCGATATTATATTTAGTATTAATATTGGAGAAACCAGGAGGAGGAGGAGCTCGTGGCTAAGTAATAACTGCCGCACGGGTCGATCCATCAGGTTAAGCTATGCTTGCCGGGGTTGGTCTGTGGATGGGTGACCATATTTGCATACCGAGACTCCTCCGCGCCTCCGAAATCACGTTAATCTGTTGGTCCCGGCTGTCATATGTGGATCTTTGACAGTCGTTATGGGTCGTCAGAAGCCCGAAAATCTGACAACCAGTCTTACCAAGGGGTATCGTATTACCCAGATACTGGGTTGTAGAGGTCAGATAGGCAGTCGCTCCATGTAAAATACTGGTATTCAGCTGTTAGACTGGAAGCCGACCCCAATATAGTTGGGAAAAGGCTAGGCAGATTGATTGATTAATATTGTAGAAACCGATATTGAATAATTTGCAATACCAAGGAAATACGGGAAAGCACGTTAAGTCGTTGGTCTTGGCTGTCATTCGTGGATCTTTGACAGTCGTTACGGGACGTCAGAAGCCCGAAAATCTGACAACCAGTCTTACCAAGGGGTATCGTATTACCCAGATACTGGGTTGTGGAGGTCAGATAGACAGTCGCTCCATGTAAAATACTGGTATTCAGCTGCATCCGATAACACCAGGAAAACAACCAAGTAGAAGTTTTAAAGAGATTGCAAAAATGCCATGAAAGATAATATTTATGGCACTCAAATCTCGACGGTGCGTCTACCATAGTATTTCAGTGCTAAGGCTAGCGTAGATTATCAAATCAAATCAAATTATTTTATTTCCCAAAAACCTAAATGGGCACTTATGAAACGTCAGAATTAGTCGTTTCTAATTAGGGCTACACACCAACACAACGCATGGAAAAAACCTTCTTGGATCACTTTTTTGCAATGCGTTGCGTTGCGGCGCGCCCGGGTCCTCTAATTTTGTAAAGCAGCTGACAGATAATCGACATTTTAATTACTATCCCATCGAACAGCAATAAATGGAACCTTACCATCAGTCTTGTTGATAATCTGTGCTACTCCGACCACGTCGCCCTCGTAGTTGCAGATGGGCATGCAGAGGATCAGATCAGTCTTGTAGCCCGTGCGAGCGTCGATCTCACTGTTGAACCTGAAATAATTAATAAAGAATTAATATTAAGGACTGAGTGTAGACTTATGAAATTGTAACTTTATAAGAGTGCTGATACTCAGCCTAATTTGAATAAATGCCGTTTTTTTTAAACTTACGTTGCTGTCAGTGTTGTTGTTCTTACTTCAGACTAAAATCAGTTTGCTAAAAGATAGTTAATATCGTGGAACACATACCTGGGGTCAGAGTATGCGTTCCTGATGTTGATGGGGTGCTTCGTCTGCGCGGCGAGCCCGGCCACTCCTACGCCGAAGGGGATCTTGATCTCCTGCGAGCGCGCAGTGCGGAGGGCATCGTTTAATTCTGTTTTAACAAATTAGATTTTTTTTCAGTAGTTTTCTTTGTAGGGTTTGTGAGGGATGATGAATGGTTTTTTTTTTGGTCACATTTTATTATGTTTTCCTTTAACCCAAAAAGTTGGCTGGTTGAGAATGCCTTGTGGTATTAAGTCCGCCTATGTAAATACCACTAAGTACTGTACAAGAAGTTAAATATATGATAAAAACGGGGTGAATGATATAAGGCATAAGTCATAAGCATTAAGCATTAGGCATAAAGTCCGCCTTTGTACTTTTTTTTTGTGTAAAATTTTAAATAAATAAATGATATCATGACGGTTATCAGGGAATACGGCCTCAGTGCACAATGAGCGAGTTTGACACCGCACAATTTATGATTAAAATTGAAACTCCGTCCGAGTCCGTTTTTGAAATGAAGTGCGCCACACTGATCTAAACTGCGACGCGGCCGCCGCGCTGCCGCGTGCCGTCGCGCGGCTGTTCTTGTAATGTGAAGGTATCTACTTCTGCCGCGCTGCTGTCGCACTGCTATCGTCCTAATGTGAAAGCGGCCTTAGGGTTGGTGAACAGAAAGTTAATTAACAGATCATAATGGTCAGTATAATGTATTTAGCTTTTTCTGCCCGCCCAGATTTCCGCGAAAAACACTAGTTGCTATAGCCATTTGGTAATGGTTGGTTGGTTGGTGCTATTTTATCTTATTTTCTTTATATACTTAATAGAACAATATAACACAGAGCACGGAGAAGCCTCGCCAGCCGCTGTTATAGGAAGCACTGTCAACGTGTTTATTCGTACACGTGACGTCTATAAACTGACGGCTTTGAATGGCGAAGATGACAGAAGTAGTGGTGCTTTTGACGCAACGAATTTTATTAGTACGTACTGCCGTCTCAAGGCGCTGCCGGCGCGGTAATTCTGTAGTCTGTGGATATACTCGTAATCTCCGTACCAATCCCTAATCTATACGAAACAGTGCTACTTTAACAAAGGGTACAAAATTAGAACATCATTGTTCTGACCCGAAATATTGTCTTGCAAAAACTGAAAGGTCATGACACCATTAGTTTCATGTTTCAGCAGTTTGGCAGACAATTAGCCTGATTAGTGTTCAGTCCTTGGAAATACATCAGAGTAGGTGTTGCTGACCCTAATGGGGTAAGCCAAGACTTAAATGGGGTAAGACCACAATGATGATTTCTTGAGAGACCAAACTTAGCAACAAGTGCTTGTTAGTAAGTTTAGTGAGTTCTGGGTGTCAACGATATTTTATTTTAAATACATAAAAAAAAAAAAATACTGGTATTCAGCTGCATCTGGTTAGACTGGAAGCTGACCCCAACGTAGTTGGGAAAAGGCTAGGCAGATGATAATTTTTTTAAAATACAATATATTATAACTAGCTATTTACCAAACAATTACAGGTAACAAAGAATTAACTAACATATTATACAAATAAATTCAAAAACAAAAGGACGCTTCGGCGTCGAAGTACTCGTTCGCATATCTGTCATTCGAAAACGTGCCCAGTAGACTGGCAGCATAGCCACGTTGAATGGCAATGCTTATTATTTGGCCAAAGAACAAGTCAGCCCTCTGATCACGTGAAGTGTCGACCAGTCGGCGAGAAATTTCCTTAAAAAGGAGACGCGCACTGGGATCCCAGGACTCGAGCGTTTCGACCCCAAACGGCTGAAAACTGTAGTGGAGGATAAGGTAGTAGGTAGCCGCGGCGCCAGCACAACGTGAACTTATTTATACATTTTAAATATTATAATTTAGGCTTCTGTGCCGAAAGCTTAGTCATGGTGACAATAGTACTTACAGTACCTATATATATATTATCTTGTTTTTCTGACTTAGTTAAGCTTACGACAGTAACTGCAAAAGTTCTGTTTAATTTTTTTAGATTCATCACGAAAATCACAAAAGTGCGAAGAGGACATCATTACATTATTATCCTATGTCTTTTTTTAATCAAAGCTGCACTTATTAATTCGTCTTCTAGCGAATATTTTTTATCTGGCGAAAAAAGCCCTGCCAATCTCTCTATAATCTCCAATTCATACTTTTCTCTCTAGTAAAAGAGCGTCGAAATATGAAACCAATCATAGAGGGCCAATCAATTTCTGACGCATAAAATCTTGATCGGAAAACGCCCCCGAAGCTGAACGGAATCCATGTGACGCGTCGACGGGAATGTTCTATTTTTAGACAAGCCATAGTTTGTCCCTGTAGGTACCTCCTTTGTAAACTTACATCAGTAGTCTTCTTAGGGCAGTCCGTCTATGGCGGCCCTAACGTGTTTGTTTTTCTATACACTTTTAGTAAGTATAGAATCCTGTTGAGCCCGTATTTCAGCTGATATATCACTACACTGACTCATCACAGCAACAAAGCCTCTCGTGCAGGCACCGCTTGACTTTCAACTGTTTCCCGCCATTCGTGGTAACTGCCATGACAGTTGACATTAGTGACAGCTACCTCAATGTGCATGAGTTTAAAAATCTACTATATATATATATATATATATATAGTATATATATCTAGTATGTGTCAAATATTACGTCTGTTCGTTGAAAGAGACGGCTATACATTACGGCGTGCGTATGTACGAGTATCTCCCGGGGAGCCCTCGACTCATGCTAGTGCTAGGAATTATCGTCGTCGGTAGGAGCCCGACATGGCCCCCTTGTTATCCTCAGACGGAGGGTTTTTCTCAGAAAAAAAAGGTGTGCTACCATAGAAAATAATAAAAATATAGAAAATTCACTGGATCTTTGGATAAGAGGTGCCATTTTCCTGATCAAATACTTAGGTACCTATAATTATATAAAGTGTAACAAAAAACCCTATCCGATCCGTGAGGGTGTTGTTAACAATCATACTGAGAGTCTATAAGTATCAATGGGGAATTTTACCGGGATATTACATGGGGCGCGGGCGATCGTTTACCGTCTACAAGTCACAACTTATGGCCCCTGTTGAAAATTTATCAATTTTTAATGGAATTGGGATAATTTTGGTACTAAAAACATGAATTATTATTACCTTATTTTTTATTACCTTTTGGTAATTTTATTTCAGTACTTACATAATGTGCCCTTTTCGGATCGGACAGGGTTTTTGTACATAGTCAAAGTGCTATAATGTCTGTTTGACAGCCAATGTTTCAAAATATTTCATGCTCACTTTGCACAAAGTTCACAAAGTTCTAAGTGAAAAACAAACAAAAAGTAATAAATAACCTATTAATTAAGAATTCACAACATCACATACAGCAGGATTCAAACCAGCTTAATTACAAAATGAACAATGACCCGTCATTTTAATAATAAAGATTATTGTCTATTGCAACTGTTATTGCGTATGGATGGATACACAATGGCGCATCAAAATAACGTTAGAACTACCCTCATATGGCGACCACACACCATACGATTCAGACCTCTCGTGATGGCAATAAGTGCCATCATGCCATGGTCTGATAGGTTAGCTGGAAGACCCATGTTCAATGCCTTGGTAAAGTAACCACTGTCGGATAATGGTTATTTGAGAAATGAAAGGTATCTGGAATTTCTCAGTAGCAGCTCGGAGTCTGGATTTGTGCCCGGTTGATGGCAATAGGCTCGCCCCCTATTACATGGGACTTAAACATCACTAGCGAAATGTGGGTGTCATACACCTCTGCCCAACCCTTCGGGGAATACAGGCGTGATGTTATTGTTATGTGTCCATATATATAAACTCACGCCTTCTTCCCTTCGGGGTAGGCAGAAACTACAGAACGTCACCTCATAACATTTTGCTGTATGAGGTACAGTAACTACCTCAGAATTCGATAAAATAATTCCATTATACTTCGTTCGATTTTTCGTCAATAAAGTTTTTAGGTGGTATATAAACCATTTAATTGGTTATTTCACACTAAGATATTTTTTTCACGTTCGTGGTATCATTTTTTCACACTAACTATCAAAAGCATTTTCCTCACCAAACTTAAAATTCAAAACACTAAAACGAAGTTGAACCTTTTCTTGCACTTACTGTCCTAATCGACTCGTCAATTTAGACCTACATACCTAACTATACCTAGATGATTGCCTCCAAATGTATCGCCCTTGTGCCTACGCTCCCAATTTTCATGAATACTCTCCGTAAAGTAATTTTCACTTTTGGGAATGAAAAAAAACGTGAAATGCTTCAGATGCCGCGCATTCCCGACAATTGGCGACGGAGCGCGAAGGGATGTTGCGTAACCTAATTTTGAGCTAGTTTTTAAGCCTAGTCTTCTTTGTAGGAATTTTCTGCTTGGTGTATAGTTTACATTATCTATGAACCTATTTAATAAAGCGATACCTATTCTGCTTGAGAATATAGTACGCAAAGAATAATTTTAAAGCCTCTTCTTGTGCTAATATCATAGGATCCTATCATTACTAACCTGTGTTAACTCGGCGTTGTTTTTATGTCAAAAATCCATTAATCGGGTCTGTTATTTTTGAGCAAGTGGTAGAAACCTTAGGTCCGTATTACAGAACCTCGCTCAAGACTCAAACATTAATTAAAACTAGTTTCAGCCAATCAAAAGGCTTTAAACGAGTTTTAAGTAATGTTTGAGTTTTGAGTGAGATTCTGTAATACGGGCCTAAGATGCCCTTGCGGCTTGCCTATTATCTACAATAGTTGCAAGACGTCGTAAGTCACGAACAACATAAGTGTGTATTAAGCGTTTTAACATTGCTTTTCGCACATTACCTAGAGAAGGTTGAAAACTCCGTATCACGGAAAGGTTTAAAAAGTTCAATCAAAACACACAAACCATTTTTAGATTTTTATGACAGGCCCATCAAAACGTTTTGCTATCCTCTTTTCATACGACAAGTGTTATTAACATTTATTTCCAGCTATTTTACAGACGTCGGGCTCAGGGGTGAGACGAAATCGATTGCCATGTCATTTTCCGGCGGAGGGTAGGAATTCATGAATCATAACAATTTGGGGAGCACTTACGGAATTATCTGTTTATTGGAACAGGGATTTTCAGGTTAAATAAGTACCTGGACTATTGATTTTTCGACTACAACCAGGGATGATAATGTGGGTCTCAAGGGCGCTTATCAAAAGTGAAGAAAATGAACGCAACCTTCAGTCAAGTTGACGAACGTGACTATTGCTAAAGTGTAACATTTCAAATATTATTGTTTCCTGTGTCCTTGGAATAAACGTATTGTAACGAAACCCATGGTTATGTTTTTAATGTTTATTTCTTACAACTATAACTAATTATTTCATAAGTCACATATATTTATGTTTTCTTCATAAAGTTGTGTGTTCCATTTCACGGAGTTTCTTATTTCATGATTTTATGTTAAAACATTATACCCGATGAGACCATAAAGGTTCATGCACACACGTCAGGCACGTCATCGTCAAGTCGCCGACGACGTGTGTGGACAGATAGTCATTTAGTCAGTCAGTCATAGCAACGCCTTCTATATCCATGTTTCATTCGTAGCAATACAAGTTTTGACTTGCCTACAACTTATACATACGTACGGCGACTTAACGTTGACGTGTGTGCATGAACCTTATTTTACATTTCAGTTTTATTTTGGATGGCAACACATCTGTCTTGTCTATAGGTGATGACCACTGAATACAAGGTGTATACGGCTCACCTTGTATTCAGTGTTTGTCATTCACTATACCTGACTTATAAAAGAGTAAGTAAAGGACGTGTACGACAAACCTGTATCTCTAGTCACATCAAAGAGTTTGGCCTGCAGGTATCTGTGGGGTGGCATTCCTTTCGCCAGGAACAAGCTGCCTCGGTCTGCTGACGTCAGTAGGCATACGTTCACCAGGATCTGAGGGCAAGAGTGCCATAATAAATATTTAGTAAGACAGAGTAAGGAATAGTAGCATGATTTTCGCACACGCTGGAACCCGTCCCTGATTGATTATCTTATGATAGGTAGATAAAGATTGGGAAATCCTTATTCTTTTGCAGCAGATTTTTGTATTTTACATGGGGCAAATGTCGTCTCACCGCCACAACTTAATTATTGCTCAGTGGTGATGGCAACAGTGTCACGTTTAAATTTCATAATTTTATGGAAAAATTAACTTAATATTATTACCTACTTACTAGCGATCCGTCCCTGCTTGGCAAGGTTTTTACGACTTGACAAAAGATCGAGATTTGGTAATTATCTATACACAATTACACACACATAAACCTACCGGAATACATTATCTAAATTGTGTTGAAAACGTCATCAAAATCCGTTGCGTATTTTAGAAGAACAACTCGGACATACCAAAAAGCGGGAAATAGACTTTGTTTTAAAATATAAATAGATTTGTAACGAACATTCTCAAGTCTTGAAAAGGTCACGATGAGAAAAGTCAAATACCTAATGTCTTTAGTTGCAGCTGAAAATCATCTCCAAACATGATCTAAAGTAAATATAAAATACAACACTTCTATAACATACCCAAGGCAAATCGATACGATTCTCATTTGACTAAATCAGTCAGTAATTTATATGCATTAGGATAAGGGAAAGTTTTTTTTTTCTTGTGTTTTCCGAGCTTATTGTCAGCCCGCTTTGAAACGAGCGCTTATTTGCATCCGACGACTTACGAATGGTTCTTTTCGAGATAATAGTTTTTGTAGCGGAACGAAGTTATGTGGCCTAGGGATTTAAAGGAATCTTGTTTTATTTATTCATTAAGTATGAATGATCTCAAATGTTAAGCTATTTCATTATTCAATTTTAATTCCGCAAAATAAATTCCCCGGAAAACATCATTGGGATTCTAGTTGACAGCCAACTAACGTGCAAAATACAGGCAGACGACATTATTATGTGCACGGCTAAGTAAATCTGCTTATGCTGTTTTCATCTTGGCAAAGAAAGTTATTTACAAACAGTACATATAGTAATACCATGGCATTGTTTCCTCAGTATTGAGATTTGGCATAATATTTTGGGGCAACTGTGCTGAAAGACTTTCCCATGCCTATATAGTATATTTGAAGTAGCAGCGTTTGTCAAATGTGACTTAAACTTGTTTCCTGCGATAGTAGATACTAGAAAACGAACCACTGAACTTAGATCCTAACACGGGATTGCGACAATCGTCGACAGAATCAATCAATTGGGAGTCGAGGTGGCTGTGCACAATCCCGAGGCCATATGTTTTCATGGTCATCACCGTCGGGTTCCCAAATAACGGTAGGAGGAGTTCACGTTGGCGTCGGGTCGACGATGAAGTATTTAGGACTCGTCTTCGAAGGCTGGTGGAACTTCGTGGAGCATTTCCGACGTTTGGCTCCCAGACTGGAGCGGGCCGGGGCTACCTTGCGGCTCCTGCCCAATCTAGGGGGTCCAAACGCTTCCTGCCGGAGGCTCTACGCGGGGGTCGTGCGGTCCATGGCCCTTTACGGGGCACTGGTGTGGGCGCGTTCGTTGAGGCGGCGGTCAGCCCGCCGGTTGAATGCGTCCCAGAGGGCCATCGCCATCTGGATGGTCCGGGGATACCGCATGATCTCCAGTGAGGTGGCGAGCCTCCTTGCCGGATTGCCGCCATGGGATCTCGAGGCAAAAGTCCTCGCGCACATTTAGGAGTGGCATGAGGAAGCGAAACGCCGGGGTGTAACTCCGCTGCCGCGAGAAATCACGGCATAGTGGACAGAGCTCCGGCGGGATCTTATGGCGTCATGGAGAGTGCGATTATCGCAACCCAGTGCTGGGCACACCACAATTGCGGCGATAAGTCACTTCTTTGAGGAGTAGCTAGAGAGGCGCCTGACGCAGGTCCTCACCGGACACGGTGGTTTCGGGAGGTTCCTGTTCCGGATAAGGTGGGGGGAAACGCCCGGGTGTCGAAGCAGTAATTCTCGAGGAGGAGGAGGCGGAACGCGTGAGAAAGAGGCAAATATCGTGCCCGCACGCCCCTAGCCGACGCAAGAGACACCCTGGGCATTGGGAATCGCAGGCCAATTCCCGGCCATCGTAGACGCGGGCTTGCGGATGGTGAGCAAGCGTAGCACGCCATCCGATATGGTGGTCCGGTAAGGTGGTGGCCCGGGTCGACGGCGCGTTGTGTTCCACGCGCGCCTCAAAGAGATGACAGCACAGCTGACGGCGTCCGATAGGACCGATGCCTGCCGGGGTCACGGGAAAGGCCGAAAAGGATACAGTGGCCCCTGGCAACGTACAAGCAACTGAAGGAACACGGGAGGGTTTTAGTCAGTAAGAGTCTGACACGCCCTCCCGCTCCGCCCAGAGTGGGAGAAGTTATTTGTTCATTGCCACCCAAAAAAAAGGAGGACGAAATAATAATTAAAAAATTACTTAATGATTTTCTATGTCTACCGCATTGGTCCAGTGACAAACGCTACCGCTGATGAGCATTAGGGCTGTTTTCTATTCCTAGGTCGGGAACTACTCACTTTGCCTTTTTGGTTTTTCCATGCTCCGGGAAGTAAAAAACAGGAGTCAGGATTTGTGTCCAGTTGATGACGTATCTGGATTTCTGGATACACATAACTGGCGCAATGTAGATGTACTATAGGTAAACCTCTGCCTAGCCCTTCAGGAACTACAGGCGTGATGTTATATTAGGTATTTTCTATCACTAGTGTCTTTATTTTGATTAATTATAATGATTTTAATCACGCACTAAATATTAAAAGTTGATTACTATCATGCTACAAATAAACGTAGATATTATTTTTTCTCAGAAAAGATACTTCATCTGCTTATCCAGTAGGTATTCCATTATATAACATAGAAGTAAATAAAGCAATGCAGTAGCCAAAATAAAATTAGTTAAAAAAAAAAAACATTTTAATATCTATATTTACACTTCAAAAGTAAATTTATTATAATATATCCAAAACTTTTTGTATATTTCATAGTACGGACAACATTTTATGAGTATGACATAATAATAACCAGTTCAACCTAGAAGTTTAATAAACTTCAAACAAAAAAAAATAAAACATTGAATAAATCTTCTTCCGCCTCTGGGGAACCCAGAACCATCTCGAAAGCTTCCTAACTACATAATCCCTCTCAGAACGAATTTACGGCGGAAAAACTTGAAGTTCATCCGTTTTATGTAGAAAACTCCATCAAGACAAGTTGGTACAGGATTAGGAGTAGGCCAGCGATGAACGGAACCATTTTGTTCAAGAGCCGTCCTTACACGGGGACGGGTGACGGGATAAGGTAATTTTACTTTTAATTAAAAAAGAAGCTGTATCCTAAAGATGGTTTGTTTGCTAATTATTCAAAAAGGTGGAGATAAATATTTAAGAATTAGATTATGCTTAAATATTAAAACGAAATAAATTAAAATGGAGATAAATATTAAGCATAACGTTATGCTTAAATATTTATCTCCACCATTTTATATAAACATAGGTAAACTTAAAAAAAATATATATAAAGCTAAAAACAAAACGTTTTCGAGAAGCCTGGCAATGCTTGGTTCTTTCGTCAAAAAAAAGGGTCTCCCGTCGAAATAAAAACTTACCTAAATGAAATTATGAAGAAGTTAAACTTTATGATGTTCCACTAAATATTTTTCATTATAAATGTAAATCAGTAAATAATATTAGATATCTTCAAACTTAGAAAACACTTTGATGATTTAACAATTTTGTTATTTGCTTCCACGAAGATTTTTAGTTTTTTCTCCTGAAAAATGCGCTAAATCAGCTTACAAGACAATAGCTCATCTGAAGGGGCCGTTGACCCTGCTGGAAAACACCATTGGTCAGTCTAAATCTTGTACTAAAACTATCTTGTATCGGGGTACTTTTGAACTACCTAGCCTGAACACTGAACAGTACAAGACTAATTGCGTTGGCCCAGAACTTCGGAATCTGCTAACTTTTAACTGGACTACTAAATGGACTTAGCACGTATGCTTTAGGTAGGAGATAGGTACTAAATTGTCTTGTATTTGATCTGAGAGGTTAGACCCAAGTTCATTTACCAAATAGCCTGATGTTGACATTCTTGATTTTACACGAAAGAATTACTGAAACTAAAGAAATACAAATATGACCAGTTCGGCAAAAATGCCAGACAACTTTACTAGCGCCTGACGCTGGTTTTCAAATAAAATTGTAATGCACATGACATTAACTACAAATTCATTACACTAGATGGCGTTAGTAGGTTTTTCTAACAAACACCTATTATTTGAATAACGCGAATTGTAATTGAAAGATCACTCAAAATCAACCGCAATAATATAATTGTTAAATGAAAATTATATAGGTGATTTTAAACTGAATATTCAAAAAAATAATTAAAACACTCAATTTCTAAGTCGCAATACAAATAAATTGGTTCATTTTCCTTCTGATCCATTTTAATCAGATAATTTTGGAACAGCCTATCTATTCTGTAAAAACATACTGTGAAAACTGAGGTGTAGTGAGTATCAATTGAGCTGTCAATAGAGTCAATCCCTAGTGATTCCTAGCATCAGGTATAAAGACAGCTCTCTTCTCCTTAGTTTTCAAGATTTTTTTTTTTAAAGGACCGCTGACCTTAAGTAAGTATAATACGTAGTAACGAGCAACTCATACTTGCTAATAACATTACTTGCTGAAACGTATGATGGAGTCGTTCACGGAACATAGTTGCTAGAATATCATCTAATTTGACAAAAGCATTCGATGTTCCTCGTGTAATAAAAGGTACATAGATCTACTATAGAGATTGAAAAAGAGAAATGAAAGTTAGAGAAAAATTTTCACGACAGTTCTAATTTATCGACGTATTGTATCATGCCAAAAAACCAACTGTAGCGAAAGACAATTTATTGCTTTTGTGTCAGCAGAAACTTGGATCTAGACCACGGCGTCTCCGACCAGATTAAAATTGGGAAGAAAACTTGCGTATTGTTAAGTTGGATATTCAAAATCTTTGAGAGGACCATAATAATTATATCATACATTGGACGATTGTATGATACACGGAAACTTAAGGTGCGATTGATCTAGAAACTATGTTTAGTAGACATTTTAACATAGCATGCCATGTTTTGTTTTAACTGTCCACAGAGCAGACTGCAGACTGCTATAGATATTTTAAATAACTTTGATAAAATTAATCATGAGTTAAACAATAGCATTTATATCTCCGGTCACATCATTCCGTTGCGGACACCCAACTTACTTGGGGAGAATGGACAATAATATATCACAAAGGTGGCTAGGACAGACTAGATGCGGAACGCGGAGGAACCCAGGCTGTGCCACAAAACCCTTTTGCTGTGGTACAGCCTGGGAGATGAGATCACGAATATTCCTAACAATGCTTGACGGAGATATCAGATTATTCAATATGTTTCAAACCATTCAATTAAGGTTTTCTTCACTATTAATTTAACTTTATCTGAAAAGAAATACTTTTGTTATTTTGTACAGTGAGAATGTATCAGTAAACGAATCCAACTAAATCCTCCCCCAGACAAACGCACAGACATAACCATCATTCGAGACATCTAATCGTAATATCGTACGAGATGTTCTTTCATATCGCCTCATATCGCTCGCGGCCATAACTGTTAACGGTGGCGTCATGTGGCGCAGACATATTGTTCGAACGTTATGCGGTTATGTGCCTTTTTGTGTGTTTTTTGACGTGGAAGTGTGGCTGTACGTAGTAGAGATAGATAGGAAAGGTAACTTGGAAAATAACCTAAAACAGAAGCACCAGCACGAACGCGAGGTCAACATAAATTTTAATGATTTTGGAGTCCAAAATGCAACTGTTCTATAGCAATTTGGTTATTAATTTTGCGATAAGACACATTAGTATCAGATAGGAATAAAATCTTAGAGATAAGTGAATTAGCCCTTAGCCACCTGACGTGTTTTTAAGTTACACTACCGCCTGACGTCGGACCTGGAGACCGGTTGCGTATTTTCCATGTTTTATAACCATTGTTTAAAATATTACATTAAATAAAAGTCACATCTGTATTTTCATTATTTTTTTATTCATTATAAGGTTTTAAACTATGCAAAAGTATGCATATACTTATCAAAAATCAACGCTTAACATAATTATATAAATTTTAGCAAAAAATCTAGGAACTTTGAAAAACTGAGATCTGAGTATGAAATTTTACTTTAACTCAATAGTTTTTACTTATTTACCACAAGTTCGATATACACTCGAGTTCCATCTTCGAAAGTGGCCCTTTTTCAAATTTGATTTTTTTATGATATAACTTTACAATAACTAATATAGAAATCAGGGTGGCAAATTAAACAAAAATGTAGGTAAGAAGATAGTTTCTTATATTTCTAACACAGTGGATACACTTATTAAGCTACGTCCGTCCGATTCGACGGTCTGTCCGCGAATGCCCGCCTTCTGTTAACTTGTTCTTATTTATAAAATCCATTAACAGTACCTCTTAATCATAAACAAGACAAATAATTAAAAAATAATTATCCAAATATGATTCTTACAATTTTAGGCTATTCCTACATTTATAAAACATATTTTTACTTCGCTTTTAATTGTAGTCAAATTACATACTTTTTAATGTATTCTAATAAAAGTTTCTAGTTTAAACATAAATAAATGAATAAGCCTAAGTGAATATAGTTCCAAATAGTAACGGTGTAAAATGTACGATTACCCTTTATTCTAACATTCGGCCTTTCCTGACAATAAGTTTGTCCTCAAACTTAACAACAGGTATATATTATATTATAGGATATAATCCTATTTATCTATTCTATTATATATATCAAAATAAATTAAATATCAAAAACACCCATGGATCTGTCAACATGGTCTCAAGTGTTTTTGCTACCTCTCTACATAATTCCGGTTGAAAATACCCATGGATCTGTCAACATGGTCACTCAATATTTTCAACCTTGGCAATCAAAATGCTGATTGATCTATCAAAATCAAACATTTCAACCGCACCTTCGTACCTTTTCATGCTTATCATGTCTATCGAGAGATTAAAAATACCCATGGATCTGTCAACATGGCAACCAATATTTTCAATCTCCCATTATTGGCCAGAAAAATGCCGATTGATCTGTCAAAATCAAACATTTTAAATGCCATATTCACTTCTACAATATCACTAAATCACACATTACGTCCACGTACCAGTCTCTCTTTTTAATTTTCTCGAAGACTGAGAATACCCATGGATCTATCAACATGGTAATCAATATTCTCAGTATTTCGGTTAGTAGCAGATTAGATTTTATTACATAGGTATTTAGCAATACATTTAGTTCTAAATCTCATTGTAAGACACATAGATAAATTCCATGACCATTACATATTGCAATAAATGGTATTATAGATATGTGATATCATCACATATCTATAATTCCTCAACAATTAATTAACATTTTCAGTAAACTATTCTCCAATTGTTTTAATAACAATAACATTACAATACTAGTCCCATTTGGACATAGATAAACTTATGAACTACAACATTCATGCTGAAGATATTATTCTGGACACATTACATAATATAATCATAAACTAAGTTAGTTAGTTATAACTCATTGAGGATTCCTACTCGTACGATTGTCACCTACTTTCTTATCTCATTTTACCTACTGAATTACTGTGACTCAGATTCGCTAGTACCACTAGTATCATCCTCATATTCAGTTCGTCATTACAGATGGATATCCAAGGTTTGATGCGGTCAGCCCTACCTATCGTTTTCGAGGATCTTAGTAATTCGGAAGGGTCCCGTTGCCGAATCCACGAATACGTGGAACATCATTTTGTTCTACAGGTAACGAGTATTTATTAACAATATCCTGACGAATCAGAGTGCAATCGCTGTCAAAGTCCAGATAACATTTTAAACTAATATTATTATTTATGAGTGCAGTTTTATAATATTTAGTCTGAACCTAATTTTTGTGTAAATTAAGTTTTCTTATCAGATTTGGAGCCGTTATTTAATTGTTTGTTATTGTCTTTAGACTTATAACAATCGTTTGTATTATGCCCGACCCGTTGGCAATTATCACACTGAATTACTGGTTTTAGACATTTGTTAATCGTGTGTCCAGGTTCTTTGCAATTATAACAGATTACTTCATTTGTACTTTTACTGCGACATTGAGTTGCTCGATGACCGGTTTTATGGCATTTAAAACATTTGATATCGTTTGATGTAGAATCGGGAGCAGATATTTTGGTGAAGCGAGAGACATTAGATTCCCTACATAAATCTTTAAGAAATTTGAGTAAATCTTCCGGATCTTGACATCTGATAGACGACGCACTAGCCCTAATCGTTCTATCCTCTATGCCATGTACGAGGCAGTCGACGGCCCGTTTTTCTCCTATTCCACACGCATTTAGCAATAGCATTTTATCGTAGTAATATTCATCTACTGACTCGCCCAATTTCATTCGCCTGTCTAACATTTCAGTTAATAAAGCTGCGTAATTACTTTCAGAAGGGAATGCTTTTATCAACCTATCCTGCCATTCAGTCCATGTCAAAAGTATGGATTCTAGTCCTTCATACCACTTTTTAGCGTGACCGTCTAATTTAGGCAAAGCATAATGAGCAGTTTGTTCGTCAGTCCATTTGTATATCTTTGAGCATTCGTTAACCTTGGCTATCCATCCCCCAATGCGTTGATTCTTTTGCGATGGGTCAAATGTAGGTATAATATTTTTATCGTATGTAATCCTAGTTTGACGAGTAACGCTTTCAATAATTTGTGATATATCACTAATACTTAATGATAAACTAGATTTACTTGTTGTGGAGTCCAACTGCGTCTCCGCTGGTGGCTGCCCGGGCACATCAGCTCTGTCAGGTCCTTGCTGCACAGGTGGAGTCATCAACTGTCCAGTCCGTGATTGCGAGATCTCCTGAAATGTTTCATCGGTGCGATACATATGTGTGAAATAAAATATTCAAAGAAAAGTAATGTAAAGGGGCTACAATTAACATTAACCAGCAGTTTAAAATAAATGATACATTACGATACATAACGAGACATTAGATTACTATTTTTAAACTAATTCTGTACTCATAAGATTCTTTTGCCAAACGTTATTTTGGTAGCATTAAAATAATTCTTAGGACATTTATGATACACATAACATAAATAACCAACTATGAACTTCATTAATGTACCTATAACTTTATATTATTCTAAGTAAACGAACTTATTTTTAACTCTGAGTTAACCGCAACAATGCATGAATACACGTGTAGTTAAGATTATACTTTTATGATTATCATTGGCAGTACCTAAACTTGGATTGATAAATTCATCCAAAATATTTCGCATGCAGGTATCATTATAGTAGTTAATTATCATTTTCTTTAAATCTAGTATAACAGCCACGTTATCAGTGAGCGAGAAGTAAAAAAGAAATTTAAAAAAAAATGTAGGTAATTCTACTAGCCTGTGATAATTGATTTTCCTTCGGGTTAAAACTTTCACTGTCGCGCTCCAGGGATTGCTTATCGCCAGACTTAGAAACACCGCTCCGCGCCCTTGAACTGCGTCGATGGTGCCGTCCATGGCGACGTTTCTTCTTCGCATGGTTGGTCCTCCGACGACTACAATCGCGTTCTGACCGTGACGTTGATGTTACACTTTCTGGAGTGGTACTGCGACGACGGCGACGCTTATAACGGTGAGAGCGTTTTGCAACGCTTCGTGAGCGTCGATCGTATTGCTCACTGTCGTCGCTACCCATTTTGGTTAAAATCCCACTTCTGATATAGAAATCAGGGTGGCAAATTAAACAAAAATGTAGGTAAGAAGATAGTTTCTTATATTTCTAACACAGTGGATACACTTATTAAGCTACGTCCGTCCGATTCGACGGTCTGTCCGCGAATGCCCGCCTTCTGTTAACTTGTTCTTATTTATAAAATCCATTAACAGTACCTCTTAATCATAAACAAGACAAATAATTAAAAAATAATTATCCAAATATGATTCTTACAATTTTAGGCTATTCCTACATTTATAAAACATATTTTTACTTCGCTTTTAATTGTAGTCAAATTACATACTTTTTAATGTATTCTAATAAAAGTTTCTAGTTTAAACATAAATAAATGAATAAGCCTAAGTGAATATAGTTCCAAATAGTAACGGTGTAAAATGTACGATTACCCTTTATTCTAACACTAAGAAGTTTTAATACCTTCATTTAAGGAGTATTACATTGTCTATTAAATACAATTTATTGCATTAACCTAGCATTTTTAGTTTCCGAGATTTTTAGGATTCTTTAAGTGACCCGGATTCATTGCTCTCGAGTGTATAATCTCTAACTTAAAATAATTTTTGGCACGATTAAGGCACAATTATTACAAAATCACAACCCACAAACTTTCACAACTTGCGACGACAATTAAAGCACATTTTTTGGCTGCATTCAATACAAATCGGATTCTTACATGCAAAACACATGTAAGCTGTTTTGCGTTTTTTCTTAGGGTCACAGGTTGAACATGTCTTGCGTTTTTCAAATTTTTTAAACCTATTAAACCGTTTTTTAAACCTATAAAAACAAAAAATACAGTATATCCAAACTAACGTAACTACCTGACGTCGGTCTAACGGACCGCACGCGAAATATAAATTACCTATAATGTTTAATGCGCGCACGTCTGGAGCTGCCGAGCGCACGAAGCGTACTGACGGGGGAGGGGAAAAAGTACATGGACACACAATTGCGTCGCGAGTATAGTAACGGAATAATTTGAAAAACAAAATCGCCAGAGTCTCTGAGACCGGCGTCAGGTGGTTAAGGGTTAGAAAAGAAAGAAAGAAAGTAATAGTAGATTATGAACCGAGGGGCAAAAGTTGTGTCTTATGTCACGGGCGTCGGATTCAAGCTAGCCCAAGGCAAAGACACCTTTAGCCCAGAGGAGGATACTCTATTTTTTACACCTACTGTGAGAAAATAATAGCCATAGTACGAAAAACAAAGTATTTATTAAATAAACAAACAGTAAGAATAACATATTTAGAACTAGTTAGTTATATGCACTTACATATTAATTGAAGTTAATGGTAACATTTGAGACAACATAACATAACATTTGACTCACTTTAGGTTAAGGTTGCTTGACATATAATTTGACATTTTCGAGCAGGTGGTGTGAAAATTAACTAATGTTACAGCCAATTACTATTACGGTATTACGGCGCGGTACGGTATTTGTTACTATTAATGCCAGTTTTAATGTTATTCCATTCCTTTTAAAAAATGGTTCGTAGTTATCTAATTATTCTTACAATATTATGTCTTCGAAAACATGGCAACGATATGAAGAAGCAGTCGTTATGATTTTGTAGGAAATCGAGAATATCATCCACGCGTAGTAAACCCTTACTATCTAGTAAGTCTATCTATCGAGAATAGCTTTCCTCTTTCTGGCACCAAAGAGTGTTTGTTAGTACTATATTGCCAATTTAGCTGAGCATGTGAGATTCCAAATTCAAATCACATTATTGACTAGCGGGTCATAATGAAATCCAGTACAACATTATTGACCGGCTGTGCCCCCGGCCACTAATGACTCACTTTAGGTTAAGGTTGATTGACATATAATTTGACATTTTCGAGCAGGTGGTGTGAAAATAAATTTATTTGACTCAGGTTAAGGCACACAATCACACAAAAAACAATAAAAAAATCTGAAAAAATAACTTTAAATTATACTTTGTGCCTCACGGATGTGCCAAATAGGGCCAGTTCAGCATAAATTTCAGACAACTAGTGTCTGACGCTGGGTTTCAACTGGAACTTATGTTACGAGGAGGAATATTATGTGCGAAACGACCATTTTAAGATCGTTCGAATTCACGTTAGGTTGACTCCGAGCGTTCGTCTATTAGCCACACTGGTGATGCGGATGTAACGCAGAGAGGTCTTTTAAGCCAGTTGCAGAACAAGAGCTAAGCTGAGTCAGCTTAGCATAGATGACGTAATTTAGCACACAAGTATGAAAAATTACGTCAGCTTTATTATTCATTGTTTGAGATAATATAAAATTATACCAGCAAAACTTCACATCATCATCATCATCATCGGCCTATAACGTTCCCACTGCAGGGACACGGCCTCCTCTCAATGAGAGGGAGTGGGCTATAATCCACCACGCGTGCCCAGTGCGGATTGGTAGATGTCACATGTCTTCGAATTTTTGGTTCTAGGACATGCCGGTTTCCTCATGATGTTTTCCTTCACCGTTTTGAGAGCTGTGGTGATGAAATAAATTACACAAAGTAATGCGCCTGGGGTTCGAACCCACGACTTACTGTTCGTAAGTCGGGGCCGCCACCACTTGGCCACCGCTGCTCTTACAAACTTCACATACATGATGGATATTGATATCAACATGATGGAAAGTGGTGTAACGCTCTGATCATGTTTGCGGGGCCAACATGGCCAGAAATCACACAAAACAGACAATTTCGAAGGAAAAGGGGAGGCCTTTGCTCAACTGTGGGGCACAATGGAGTAGACAAACAAGAAGATAAAGAATCCATACACATGACATGTAGAGAAAAATGATCTCGTAAATTCTACTTAACCGATATTACAAAGCAAATTCGACAGAAAAAAACATACTGCAACTTTACGCATGACGTAGAGAAAATTCTTGGAAAAAATCTTGCTCTAATGTAATATTACCGGACTTTTCCAAGAACATTCTCAGAGTTGCCAGTAACAATTATGTGAGATGACATGCACTTAAAGTTTCTTTCTTTTGCAACACTGACAAGGGATGGTACCTATCTCAAGAGTACTTACGTGGTTCGCATTTATCGCAGAAACCCTGTGAGAGATATTTTTCTTTATTTCTTTGTAGCTTGTGTTATATATTCTAATGTTAATAGTTTTTTATAGATAATGTTTGTTGTTTTATAATAAATAGAAATATTGCTCGCCACCAGCGTGCGTGTATAACGGATACAACGTAAACAAGGCGTTCTATAGTTGTATGTCTAACCTCATGGGAGGAAGGCGTGAGTTTATGTGTATTATTATTGTATTAGATATATATATGTATTTGCACACCTATTAAGGTAGGATATGGTTTAAAGAACTTTTGTTATAATTATGTAACACCTCATGTACCTACCCATATTCAAGTAAATAAATGATTTGATTTGATTTGTGTTATTATAATATATAATGTGGATTTTTTTCTCTTTTTTTCCTCATTTTTTTTTTCTTTCTCGGTTAGTTTTAATGATGGTCTGAAGTTTCAGTAGTTTATGCGGCCTACCCAAATGTCCTTTCTTTGGTATTGTTCGTCGAGTTGAGCTCCTTAAGTTCTAAGTTGAGCTCCACGATTACTGACAAATGCTTGCACTGACAGGACAGGTCCACTCAAATCTGGGTGGTTCTTTTCTCAAAAGACCATTTCAGACTAATCTACATGGTCCTCATATGGCCTGACCAAGATTATGTCTGGGCTTTAAAAGAGACTGTGACCTCTGAGTTTGTTTCGGCCTTTCATCACAGACTAGTCAGATAGGAAACGCCGAACTCAGCTAGCAAATTTTTTTAAATTATTTTTTTAAGATGACGTGTAAAAGTGATTCCAATATCCTATTTACAGAATAAACAATTTCATTTCATAAGCGGTAGAGGGTGATTTGAATTTCAAAAAGGTTATTGTTAATTGTGCTGCTTGGTTTGGAAAGTTTAAAAAACTTGATTAATACCTACGTGGTCCGCATTTATCGCAGAAACCCTGTGAGAGATATTTTTCGTTATTTCTTTGTAGCTTGTGTTATAAGCGGTAGAGTGTGAGTTGATTTCAAAATAGGTTATTGTTAATAATAATTATGCTTCTTGGTTTGCTGAATAATTATAGAAAATTTTCAAAAACTTAATTAGGTAAGTACTTACTTAAAGAATCTTCATAATTATATACAGGGTTAAAATAAATTAACTATTAAAAAGGCAAAAAGGCTTCGCAAACGCGGCGGGTATCGATATTAAAATAATGATAAAACAAAAATATATAATAATTTTAATTTATTTGTTCAAAAGTTGTAGGACAACAGATAATTCTCACCAACTATATAAAAGTTAATAAAAAGAACCTTAAATTATCTCTTTTCTATTTCATCCGAATAACACTAAACTCTTTCTAACCCTCCGCTACCGAAACAGCTTTACCCATATTTGTTTAATAAGCGAAACAAAAAAGTATAGAAAAGGCCCAATACCAGCCCGCTAGCTAACCGATTTAGCTGAATTGACTTCCCTGGGGTACAATGTACCATATGAACGGGACAGAGTAATATTATCATTGGGTTTGAAACCAATCGACACTAACTTGGGTCCCACAGGGTTAGTTTTACAGAAAAATATTTTTGTTTTATAATTCGGTAAAGTGTTTGAGGAAATGGAGCAGTGGGTGGTTGCAAGATGAAGAAATAATATAATTGGACTATAAATTCGATAAGGTAGTTTGTGATTTTTCGGGATTTAGTTGTGAAGCTGCACATCACATAATGATTAGAAAACCACATAATTAGCATTACAGTATTCCAGCCTTTTTACATAGTACTGTGTACATTTGTAAACACAATGTAATCCAAGCCGGAAAATATGTTACGTCGGGTATTAAGGAAAATCAGCTGTTCCCTACATTTTGATGGTATTGGTTTTGCACTTTTGTATGAAACAGCAGAATATTTTTAAATCACGAACGATAAATTTATAGGGTGGAGGGTATAGTATCAATTGTGCTGAATTCGTCGATGTTCCTTACACCATGTATACCTGATATAGTCTGATATATATATCCTGAAAAAGAGAAATTACCAGAAGAACCCATTAAGACCAGGCACTCTAAAGACAATTTCCACGCACCCCGCCACTCCACTATGTGCTTAACGCTAACACATCAGTAATCAAGTTGAACATCGCGTGTGCTCTTTGATCGTGTTCGAACACGAAACGAAATGGCATAAGTCAATTCCTATTTCGTTTATAACTAAAGGAATAATTTATCTAGGGAAAAAATATCTTGTGGATAGATAATAAACTATATTTTCTTACTGTGAACACTTATTTTAGACATAAAAGCCGAGTAATTTTGATTTTATTTAAATAATCTTTAAAAAAGGCATGATGTTCGAATAAAAAATGAATCGAGCTTAAATAAGCTATAAATTCAGTTCCTCTTAAAGGTCTTGTAGCTAAGACGCCGGCGGTTAATATAGCAGACATAATTGAATGAGACATAACTACGAACAAACAAATTGATCCCAAGATGAGTTTCGCCGCCATTTTGTTTCATCACCATAATTTCGTTATAATACAAGTCATTTCCAGAAAATTGTACGACAATGCAAATTGACGTTTCATCTCCCATCTCCTAAAGAAAACAGCTCTAAAAGATAATAAGTCAATTTAAAACCTTCCCGTTTCGTCAATAAAAGAGACGTTACACTGATGAACAGACAAATAGGATGTTGTTTTTGTAATTTAAACTGCGTTTTTATGGTGAACGATAAACTGAAGGGAGCTGTTTATTTGTGAGACTAGTTTGTGAAGCGGGTCTTCTCGAAGACAATCAAGTCTTATTTATTTTTGAAAGCAATATTTTTCTACTTTTTCAGGCAGATTTTTTCTTTTTTAGAAGCTTGATGTGTTAAACATGATTGCTTTCCCTGTTCCCATTAAATTAAATTTGTAAGTATGTTGATATCCGCGTAAAAACGCAATATTTAAAAGTGACCCTTCTGGTTTTTCTTCAGGCTCCTGGATATTTGCAGCGGTAACCAGCTGGGCGGCAGAGAATTAGTGACCCCATGGTACATGCATTTTTATTTTTTTATTTAGACTAAGACAAGTAGGATCGTTTGAAAGGAACTGTATTTTGCAAACTGATATTTACTGAACTACTTTCACGAAATAATGTTGCTTAGGATCAGCCCGCAGTCTATAGCTGAAAATAGGCCTCTCCAATTACATGTACTGCAATTGCAACTTTTTGACATCATGTTTCTTAGCCACCATTTGTAATGAAATATCGTTAACTAGTGATCTAAAATATTGGTGATGAATTGCAATTTTATCACTGAATTTGATGTTGCAACTGTTTTAGGTGTAAAAAAGGAATTTGGAAAGTTTCCAAATACTTTTTTTTACATCTAAAACTAAATATTTAGTGTTGCGATATTAAATCAATCTGCCTAGCCTTTTCCCAACTATATTGGGGTCGGCTTCCAGTCTAACCGGATGCAGCTGAATACCAGTTTTTTACATGAAGCGACTGCCTGTCTGACCTCCACAACCCAGTAACTGGGTAATACGATACCCCTTAGTAAGACTGGTTGTCAGACTTTCGGGCTTCTGACGACCCGTAACGACTGTCAAAGATCCACGAATGACAACCGGGACCAACGGCTTAACGTGCTTTCCGAGCCACGGAGGAGTCTCGGTATGTAAAGATGGTCACCCATCCACAGACCAACCCCGGCAAGCGTAGCTTAACCTGACGGATCGACCCGTGCGGCAGTTACGACTTAGCCACGAGCGCCTCAGTGTTGCGATATTAATGATTGAATTTCGTAATCAATATTTTAGTTCACTATTTAGCGATATTTTATACATATTTCTATACCTATAGTAATATTGGAAGCAGCACCAACAGCGAAATTTTTGACAGCTATTTGCGACGTTGCAACGTTGTGGGCAACTCTTAAGATTAATTAACATAACATAACATCACGCCTTGTTTCTCCGAAGGGTTGGGCAGAGACGTACCTGTAGTAGGTACCTACCAACAATCACATTTCGCCAGTTATGTTTTTTAAGTCCCATGTAATAGAGACCGAACCTACCTGGCACAATTCTAGATTCCGGGCTACTACTGATAAATTCCTGTTCGAAAAGCCCAATAATACTTTGCCCGACTTGGGAATCGAACCCAGGACCTCATGCTCAGCAGTAGCGCTGGCGACCACTAGACCAACGAGGCAGTCAAGAAAATCGAGATCAATTCGAGTAAAATTAATTAGTATCGCAAATAATTATACAATGTGGAGCAGGACGATTGACATTCCATAAAACCACATAAAGAGTGTCATGTTCTTTACCCGAATACAAAAAATCAATCAAATCCAATGAATACTTTAGCAACAGGAAATTATTTTTCATTTTCTTATTTTTCTACATGATGTAGATCTGAGTCCGTAATAATAGGTAAACATTGTAAGGTCAAGAACCTGTGCAAAACGTACGATTCTATCCTCTACGTCTCAATATGCTTGAGAGACAGAGAAAGGTGTCATACGATTCCACTCTGACGCGCCCCGCCCAGTCCCACAAAATAATACTACAATTAGAAAGAAAAAGAAATATTACTTACGCAAATTATGCATTAGTGGTGCATAGACAATTGCGAGTGTGTGTGTGAGCGGAATTTTTTCTGCAAAAAGTCTCGGGACGGGACTCGGTCCAGTCAGGCGGCGCCCTTTGAGGAGCGCACACCTACTTACGGCAACTTTTTTTTATCACGAGACGAGCCGCGTTCGCATTGTTGTGATTTTGTGAAAAAATTTAGTTGTTATTTGTGATTAAGACGATTTAGTGTGACTTATTGTTCAGTGTTAGTTTAATATTAGTTAATTAGGTATCGATGTCGCTTGTGCATAATGAACAACGGTGGAAACCTTGAAAATTTTTAAATTTGACTATTGATGTAAATTCTGATTGTGATGTGATATTATGTGATTAATTATTCAATCAGTGATCTTTTAATTAACAACGCGCAACTTAGTGAGTTTATGCCGCTAATTTGTTGTTCTCCGACTAAACTATCTACCCACGTCCACGTACGCCCCGCACCGCCGCGCAGGCGCCGCGACCCGCATCGGGCCGCGCAACGGGTTAGTGACTTTTCGTAGATAAAGCGTGTTTACTTTTTATGCAGTTGATTCTGCTATTTAGTTTGTTTGAAAATTGCAATTTTCCATTAACTACTAATCTTCGTCTTTTAAAATGTTTCTATGGACTAGTACTATGCTCGTTTTAATTTAATGTCGTAAGTCCAGATCCACATTGTATAATGGCGATGAATACCTTGTATTTCTCGACAACCACATAAAAGATTTTGCACCAAACCCTACTCTTACATCTCCTCTAAGGCATGTAAGTAAGCCAATTTAAAACTTCTCCAATTACTAAGAACGCACTTGTTATATAAATGTAATTATTGTGTCTAAAAATAAATAATATGATATATAAATGTAATTATACTTGTTATACCTATAAATGTAATTATTATCTACGATTAATTTACTAAATGAATTTAATAACAAACTTATTTTTTATAAGTCAATCACTGATTTGACTCAACTGTTGTTATTGTCTCCAATATCTTGGTTGAATTATGTAGTAGGGTCACACTGATTTATTTGTTGTTCCTATATTTAAATACTAAATGATTGAGGATACAAGTTTTATTAAATTATTTTGTTAAGAATATCTAAGAGATTAGTTTACGTATAAATTATATTTTTGTAAAGGTATTATTACAGTTTATAGTTTAAAAGTATTTGTTTTGTACTAATAGTTCAGTTCATTTTATCTGTGGCAATATTCATGTTAGATAGTAGACAACTGTCATTTGAAATGTTTTAAAAGGTCGTGTAACTTAATTCTTGTTCTCTTTTCTGTACGTGTCACTGGACTGGTAACAATATAAAAGCTTATGTTAACATCTAAGAACAGACCCTGAGTGATCTCCATGTCCGTAATATTGAGTTGCTAAAAGCTAATATAAGTAAATAATGTTGCTTATCAGAAGTTCTGCTTTTATTGTAAAATTGATTGAAATAAGGATCATCAGATCACTTCTGATGAAAGATCGACTAACTACAATGTTCATGTAAGTTAAATTGTCATTATATCTTGATTATTGCTGATAACTATGATGTTCTGTATGTATTAAAATATTGCTAATATTGCTACATAAGTGTTAAATCGAATTAAGGAATATTCATATTCTATTTGTAATTGATAAAGTTGTTAGCTTTAAGAAATGGTCCAAGAGATTAATGTAATAACAAAACTAAATGCTAATGTAAAAATGTGTTGATAAAATACTTCAAAACAAGCTTCCGTGGAGTTTCTTATCCTTCTTCTCCACGAAGACCTAGATTTGGAACGGATAACTAGCTTTCTCATTAACAATACCTATTTATTGACAAGTCTAATTGAAATAAATGCCTAGTCTTGTCTCCATGTGCTTTCTTATAATCCTTTTCCCTACACACCATATTCATAGATATTAAAATACATAACATAACATCACGACTTGTTTCCCCGAGGGGTTGGGCAGGGGTGCACCTGTAGAAGGTACACCCACATATTAAAATACCTACATGATTAAATAATTAACTAATAGGTAACCTGAAAATCCTGACACTCAAAAGTTGATAGTTAAGTGGATATCAATGCCTCTAAATGTAGTATATCTAATAATCTTTTTCTCACATCAGAAGTGGGATAGTGCCCTGTCTTACATTTATAAGCGATTTCTAATGAATTTTATTTTGCTATTTTCATAATCAATGTTGGAGCTATTGGTGATTTTGCTGGAAGCCGTGGTGTCGCCGGATAGCTGTCTATGCCCTCACCATGAGGATGACATCATGCTGCCAACTCCTGGAGTAGGACTCTATTGGTGATTTTGCTGGAAGCCGTGGTGTCACCGGGTAGCTGTCTAAGCCCTCACCATGAAGATGACTTCATGCTGCCAACTCCTAGAGTAGGACTGTAAGTGGGAGCTGCAGGCCCGGTAAGGCCTTTAGAGGTTCTGCTTTGATATTACTTTGAAATGAGAGAACATCAACTGATGGTGCATCATAGAAAAAGTTTTGTAACCTTTAAACTAGAATATTTTAAAACAGGATGGTGCCGATTCTCTTGACGCAAATGCCTTTAAACTGGGCTGGAAATCGCCAAAATCTGGTTTGCTCTTGTCAAACGATGATTTCCCGTTCTGAAATAGACTTAAAGTATATTTGACTATATTTTGAAACAACCAACTTAACTATATTTTAGTTTGACAGCACTAAGATGGTACTGAGATTTTAATTTAGTGTAAGACAATTTTGCTATTCTGAATTTTGCCTAACTGTCTGACCTTAAATTGGTTGTCATGAACTAAAATTCACACGAACACCTCGACTTCGGGTGCAAAAACAGTACTGTACTGGATTTTTTTCTTTTCTTTTGCTTCAATCTCGAAAATGGTGTGTCCTATCGCAAAAATAATGAAAATTTCGACCCCCTTTATAAAACCCTTAAACCCCTAATACTCAACAAGTAGGTAATACTTTTTTTATATTTTACATGCAAAAAGTGAAAAATTCCAAACAAAAAAGGTCGAGGCTATAAAAAAAATATTAAAAAAAAAATATCACGGAATAGGGCAAACAAGTATGTACCACGTGGAGTCGTAATTGTCAAATTCGATTTTGGTTGTTTCAAAATATTTTTTGGGTTGAGACTATTTCAGAATAGCTTTACGATTCTCGTAGCCAGGAGTGAAGTCTTGGTGATAGTTTGGTTGGTTTTGTTTTGTGTACGGGAGAATCGCCACCAGTGTTTGTCATTAAAAGTTAAGCTTCAATTGGTATTTTTACAAATTTCAAAAACAAAGGTCTCTGAAAACAATGATACCTACTTGCATAAAAATATACTTATAAAAAAAAAGAAAAATGTGCCTACTTACAATTATTAAATATGTTGAAAGATCATTAGGTAATGAACCAAAAATAGTGAACATCTAATTGAAGCTTAGCTTATAAAACCAATAATAACTAGGTACGTTGTTACTCTAGCTAGATTATAATTAATTAATTTTTGTTCTCACAAAGATGAGACTGAGAATAGGATACAAGTGTTCACTTAGATGAAACTTGGCATTACAAGAGTACTAATTTAATGTATATATAAATTAGGTAACACAGAAAAACCAAAAATGAGATTGGGTTTCTGAACAGGACATTGCGAGGAATTGTGTACTAAATTACTTAGACCATTGTTTTCAATCTTTGATCCTGCTTTAAGAACTGAGTTATATACTGATGCTACTGCTATACGATATGGTGCTTTTTTAACCCAGAAATACGATAGTGATTTTTAAGTCATTTGTTTTAGTAAAAGAACTACACCTGCAGAGTCAAAATGTAGTTCTTATGATTTAGAAACTCTAGCTATTCACAACGCCTTGAAACACTTCCGTGTCTATTTACTAGAAATTAACTTTATAATTATCACAGATTGTAACACTATGTGCAATGAACAGTCAGAGTGGCCGAACGTTCTGTGGAAAGTACAACAATTAATTAACACAACTGTACAAAATCCATGGGCTCTACCCCTTTGCTATTACTTACGACGTACTAGAAGAAAAAGATAGACAAAATCCAAATAAATTAGAGGCTGACCGAGAAATAGCTAGACAAATTGCAGAAAAATTCAATAAACTTTTAGATGTCACTCGTCGTAACAATGTAAACTTTAACATATGAGATGTAGTGTATGTCTCGCGGAATCGTATGCGTAATGATGAATTGGCACCTAAATTAAAGGGCCTTTGAAATATCTTCTATCCTTTCTAATGATCGTTTTGCTCTGCAAGGTCTAGGTAATTTACGAAACATTTCAGTAGCCAAAGAAAAATTAAGATTCTGACACTTTACCTAATTACATTTTCTTATTTTTGTGTTGATATTTTGTTCTATTAATCTGACATGTTAAGTTACTGAAAGCATATTTTAATGAATTACACACTGATGTGGATTTAATTCGGAAATAAATAGAAAGAATTATGTATAATTATATAACTTATAATATTATATAATATATATACTGCTGGTCGGTCACTGCCCTGATACCTTTCTGAAATTCATGCGCAGCAGGTGATAGGACTGGTATGTCAAGGCCAGAGGCTACTTATGATATTACTGCTGGTCGGTCACTGCCCTGATACCTTTCTGAAATTCATGCGCAGCAGGTGATAGGACTGGTATGTCAAGGCCAGAGGCTACTTATAACATTACTGCTGGTCGGTCACTGCCCTGATACCTTTCTGAAATTCATGCGCAGCAGGTGATAGGACTGGTATGTCAAGGCCAGAGACTTCTTGAAAACAAATATTTATTTATTTAATTATAATTAGTTGGGTACTTCGAGAACGAAGTACAGGTCGTGATAGATTATTTTTTAAAATAATTACCATTTGTGATGGTTATTTTGGTACATTTCAGTTTAATAGAACATCCAAACAATAGATTTACATATACTTTTAATTTATCCTAGTAAAATATGTGTTATTAGGAGCTTAAAATCATATGAGATACACTTATGATTCTTTACCTAATTGCATTTATATATAAAAATTAAAAAAAAAAAAAAATGTTTCCGCTGGTCGGTCATTTGCTTGGTGCAAGTATATCCCACTAGCAGCGGGTGGAGGGGACTTGACACGTCGGCAGTTGGCAAAACAAAAGTAAAACAATTGTAGAAAAAGGGTCTCTAAAGTACTTCGAGAGCGAAGTACTTGTCAGCATGGCCGTGTTATATAAATGTAATTATTGTGTCTAAAAATAAATAATATGATATATAAATGTAATTATACTTGTTATACCTATAAATGTAATTATTATCTACGATTAATTTACTAAATGAATTTAATAACAAACTTATTTTTTATAAGTCAATCACTGATTTGACTCAACTGTTGTTATTGTCTCCAATATCTTGGTTGAATTATGTAGTAGGGTCACACTGATTTATTTGTTGTTCCTATATTTAAATACTAAATGATTGAGGATACAAGTTTTATTAAATTATTTTGTTAAGAATATCTAAGAGATTAGTTTACGTATAAATTATATTTTTGTAAAGGTATTATTACAGTTTATAGTTTAAAAGTATTTGTTTTGTACTAATAGTTCAGTTCATTTTATCTGTGGCAATATTCATGTTAGATAGTAGACAACTGTCATTTGAAATGTTTTAAAAGGTCGTGTAACTTAATTCTTGTTCTCTTTTCTGTACGTGTCACTGGACTGGTAACAATATAAAAGCTTATGTTAACATCTAAGAACAGACCCTGAGTGATCTCCATGTCCGTAATATTGAGTTGCTAAAAGCTAATATAAGTAAATAATGTTGCTTATCAGAAGTTCTGCTTTTATTGTAAAATTGATTGAAATAAGGATCATCAGATCACTTCTGATGAAAGATCGACTAACTACAATGTTCATGTAAGTTAAATTGTCATTATATCTTGATTATTGCTGATAACTATGATGTTCTGTATGTATTAAAATATTGCTAATATTGCTACATAAGTGTTAAATCGAATTAAGGAATATTCATATTCTATTTGTAATTGATAAAGTTGTTAGCTTTAAGAAATGGTCCAAGAGATTAATGTAATAACAAAACTAAATGCTAATGTAAAAATGTGTTGATAAAATACTTCAAAACAAGCTTCCGTGGAGTTTCTTATCCTTCTTCTCCACGAAGACCTAGATTTGGAACGGATAACTAGCTTTCTCATTAACAATACCTATTTATTGACAAGTCTAATTGAAATAAATGCCTAGTCTTGTCTCCATGTGCTTTCTTATAATCCTTTTCCCTACACACCATATTCATAGATATTAAAATACATAACATAACATCACGACTTGTTTCCCCGAGGGGTTGGGCAGGGGTGCACCTGTAGAAGGTACACCCACATATTAAAATACCTACATGATTAAATAATTAACTAATAGGTAACCTGAAAATCCTGACACTCAAAAGTTGATAGTTAAGTGGATATCAATGCCTCTAAATGTAGTATATCTAATAATCTTTTTCTCACACACTCGTTTCGTAGGAATAGTGTAGAAAATAAAACAACTTCTCTATTCAGTTTAAAACTTCGTCCGTAACTTGTTTCACTAATAAAATATTCTGATCAAATAAAATAATTTAAAACGGTTTTGTATATTTAAAACTCGCTCTTTTCTACTAGTTTTACGGCCCTTGTATTATTCTCATTTTAAATGTAAATATAACTTTTACTTACTTTATTTAAAACTTTGTCCCATAGTTTATCTAGTTCAGAAAATATTTAATGTAGGAAAAATACATGATACCATTTTTTTTAATGTTAGTTAACAATACAAATAATTCAGCCTGTATTATCCCACTAGGCGCCAAAAGCCTCCCTTTCCTTTTCCAACTCGATCCTGAGCCAACATGGACCGATCCTCCTATAAGCGTATAGTTTACCCCGACATCTACGCCTGGGTCTTCCTCGCTGCCGCTGGACGTATTCTAGGAACTATGTTGTGATGGTCTTTACCCACAAGTTTATAGATAATACACTGGATCGCAAAAATTCCGGGTCGCTAGTAAAAACCGTGATATCTCCATAAATTTTATACCTCGAAGGCTAGAATAAAAAAAAAATCAAATTCAAAATTGCTCTTTGAAAGTTTTTTAAATTAGGAAAATAATTTTTGGCTGTGTATAGAGTGCCGTTAGCGGCACTCTATCCCTATCGGATAAAGTTCCGTTAACGGCATACTAGTGGCTCTGCCTCGGCCCGGCTGAAGTGCCGTCAGATTTCCATTGTCATTGTCACTGTCACTGTCACTGAGTCACTGTCACTTGTTATTTTGTTTGATTGTTGAGGTTAGGTCGCTGTAAAACACCACATTTCCAAAACATTACATTCTCTTGTGCTTAAACTGACCCTGGCACTCACCGGCCGCTGCCGCCGCACCGCTCGCTCGGCTCGTGCTCGTCACAGTTCTAACCTAACCTAACCTATCTAAACTTTCAGCCATTTTAATTTGCTACTTCATTTTTCGTAAATTCAGTCAGTATAGTGACTTCTAATATCAAAATTATAAATTGTCTAAAACAAATACGATCAGTCAATACAAAGGGCGGCGAGCTAACCTCAACCATCAAACCAAATATCAAGTGACAGTGACAATGACAATGCAATGCTTACGGCACTTTAGCCGGGCCGAGGCAGTGCTACTAGTATACCGCAAATTGCGACACTAGAACATGCATGGGACGACCTCGGGAGATGCGTGAGACAGTGCTCTCCTGCTCCCGTTACCTTACACGAGTTAAGGAATGCGCTAGTGGAAGAATGGGCAAACATAGACCAAATTAAAAATTTGTCCCGTATTAAAAAATTGGTTTACAGCATGCCACATCCTCTTAATGAAGTGATACGGGCTCGTGGAGGAAATACAAAATATTCAATTGACAAAAAATCTTTTATTTTTTTTAAGATTGACTGCAAAGTGTATTTTTGTGGTCATAAGTTAGAAGCGAAATTTTCTTATTTTTTAGTATTTAATTAAAGTTATAAATAGTGTACAAAACGTGTTACACATTTTTATATTTTTATATATCTAGTCATATACAATAGT